>OY720261.1:10772900-12222327 GCA_963082625.1 Pasiphila rectangulata | reverse complement strand
AGAAACTGGCCCAATTAAATCTGGAAACGAATACCAACAAACAAACAATAGAAACCATAACCGAAAAAATAGACCTAGAGCAGAAGATCAAAACCTATACAAAAAATATAACAGAAACCAGTAATCAATGCATACCAAAAATAAAAACAAATAGTAAACTTACCTTACCATGGTGGTCCGAAGAACTGGAGAAGTTGCGACGCGAAGTCAATACCAGGAGAAGGAGGATCCGATGCGCAGCGCCAGACCGAAGGATGAAAGTCGTCGATGAGTACCTGAAAACAAAAGAACAGTATGAGACACATGCGAGAAGGGCCCAGACGGAAAGCTGGAAGAGCTTCTGTGAAAAGCAGGATAGGGAAGGAATGTGGGAAGGAATCTATAGGATAATAGGTAGAACCAGTAAAAGACAGGAGGATGTCCCCCTCATGCAGGGTGAAAAAGTTCTGAATCCCGAGGAATCTGTACAACTGCTTGCCAAAACCTTCTACCCGGATGACGCCAAGGAAGAAGATAATGAAGACCATAAGCGAACACGGAGAAAAGCAGAAGAAGTAAGCGAATGGGTCCATGATAAACCTCATGACCCACCGTTCACATTAGAGGAGCTAAAATTCGCGATGAGCAGCTTCAACCCCAAGAAGGCGCCCGGGGCAGATGGCCTCACGGCGGACATCTGTAAAGAGGCAATCAAAACAAACCCGGAGATGTTTCTCTCGATTGCAAACAAATGCCTAGAACTTGGGTATTTTCCTGAAATATGGAAAGAGGCCACCATAGTAGTATTACAGAAACCAGGGAAAGAAAATTACCATAGTGCGAAGTCCTATAGACCCATCGGACTGCTTCCGGTACTGTCAAAGGTCCTGGAAAAGATGGTAATAGGTCGACTGAAATGGCACCTCTTGCCGAACTTCAGCAGACGCCAATACGGTTTTATGCCACAAAAAAGCACCGAAGACTCCCTCTATGACATGGTAAAACACATTAGATCAAACATAGAAAATAAGAAAATCATAACGATCATATCATTGGACATAGAGGGAGCCTTCGATAGCGCATGGTGGCCAGCTATCAAAACCCGGCTAGCAGAGGAAAACTGCCCAGCCAATATTAGAGCGATCCTTTACAGCTACCTGGAAAAAAGGAAAGTACATGTGAGATATGCTGGGCAGGAGTACTCAAAGAGGACCGAAAAGGGGTGCGTACAGGGCTCTATTGGAGGACCCATTTTATGGAACTTGCTGCTAGACCCCCTGCTCAAAGGCCTAGAGAGGAGAGGAGATTACGTACAGGCATTCGCGGATGATGTGATCATGATATTCTGTGGTGACACTGGACTCGAGATACAGAGGCAGGCCAATGCAGCTCTCGCCTATGTTCAGCAGTGGGGTGTCGAAAATAAGATGAAGTTCGCGGCACAAAAAACAAAGGCAATGACGATAACCAGGAGGCTTAAATTCGACACACCACTGCTGAGGATGGGAGAGACTGACATTGGCATGTCGCAAGACATAAAGATTTTGGGCCTGACTATAGACAACAAATTAACGTTTAACAAACACTGTGCTGAAGTCTGTAGGAAGGCCCTTAATGTATACAAACAACTGTCCAGAGCCGCCAAATCCAGTTGGGGACTACACCCGGAAATAATCCGCGTTATATACACGGCGGCGGTAGAGCCCATTATCACTTACGCAGCAAGCGCATGGGCTCCGTCAACTACCAAGCTATGTATCCAAAAGAACTTAAACGCCGCGCAACGAGGTTTCGCCCAGAAACTAACAAAGGCCTATCGCACGGTATCCTTAAACTCGGCTCTGGTCCTGGCGGGGATCCTCCCACTAGACCTAAGAGTACAAGAGGCAGCAGCCCTGTACAGAGCCAAGAGGGGGGAGCCACTGCCAGAGCTAGGTGACCAATTCCCGGTGGAAGAGATGGTGCCTTATGCACAGACCCCCCACCCAGCCGAACATCTCGACATTGAGTTCATAAGCCTGGTAGACCGGGAAGACGTTGACAGGTACAGTGACCAAGCAGTGAGAATCTATACTGACGGGAGTAAAATAGAGGGTAAGGTCGGAGCTGCACTATCCATATGGAAAAGTGCAGCCGAGATCAAATCCCGAAAGTTGAAACTGTCTTCTCACTGCACGGTATACCAGGCTGAACTCTTGGCGATATGTGAAGCTACGCGGGAAATATTAAAAAGGCCAGAAAACAGCTTTGGTATATACAGCGACAGCAAGTCAGCGCTGCAAACGCTTACCAATAATAGATCCAGCCACCCGCTCGCAGTGGAAGCCCGAACAAACATAAAGGCCAGCATGATCCAGAATAAAAATATACTTTTGTTCTGGATCAAAGCCCACGCCGGGCACGACGGGAACGAACGAGCGGACGAACTGGCAAAGGACGCTGCGCTGAAGCTAAAGAGGAAACCCGACCTGGAGTGTTACCCGACGTCATTTCTGAAGCGACACATCCGTCAGGAATCGCTTCAGAAATGGAATCGTAGGTACATAGAAGGAAAAACGGCATCAGGGACCAAACTCTTTTATCCGGACGCGATACAGGCGTATAGGACTGTTAGAAAGATTAAAATAAACCCCATACTAACCCAAATAATGACCGGACATGGTGGGTTCGCTGAGTACTTGCATAGATTTAAGTGCACAGATAACCCAGCATGTATCTGCGACCCACAGATACCGGAATCCGTTCCTCACATTCTTTTCGACTGTCCGGTATTTGGTTTGGAGAGATACAATGTAGAAACAGAAATAAATTGTAAAATTGATGCAAATAGCATAAAAAGCATTATAGAAAATAAGTTCATTAGAGATAAGTTTTTAGAATTTTGTATTAAAGTAGCAAGTAAAGTAATAAGTAAAAATAAATAGTACCAAATATATGACTTCACTATATTTATGAATATAATGTTATAGTCATATAATGAAAACACTAGTATAAGGAAAATTGTAAACATAGTCATGTACAAATAGTATAAAAACTAACATAAGAACGCATGTTAAATAAAACATTTTATTATTAATTAGACTTAAGAAGAATAACTTTATGTAGGAATAAGATTGTAAGAAATTAACTGATAGGAAAACATAATTATCTATACTTCTTCTAAGAAAAAGAAATAAAGAAACCAGTGTACAACCCTTATTTTCCCGTAACAAAAGCTCTGTTTAATTCAGAGATAAGTTAGGCAGGTTAGCCGACGGCCCCTCAAAAGGCACTGGTAGGCGCCAATAAAAAAAAAAAAAAAAAAAAAAAAAAACCTAACCTAACCTAACCTAACCTAACCTAACCTAACCTAACCTAACCTAACCTAACCTAACCTAACCTAACCTAACCTAACCTAACCTAACCTAACCTAACCTAACCTAACCTAACCTAACCTAACCTAACCTAACCTAACCTAACCTAACCTAACCTAACCTAACCTAACCTAACCTAACCTAACCTAACCTAACCTAACCTAACCTAACCTAACCTAACCTAACCTAACCTAACCTAACCTAACCTAACCTAACCTAACCTAACCTAACCTAACCTAACCTAACCTAACCTAACCTAACCTAACCTAACCTAACCTAACCTAACCTAACCTAACCTAACCTAACCTAACCTAACCTAACCTAACCTAACCTAACCTAACCTAACCTAACCTAACCTAACCTAACCTAACCTAACCTAACCTAACCTAACCTAACCTAACCTAACCTAACCTAACCTAACCTAACCTAACCTAACCTAACCTAACCTAACCTAACCTAACCTAACCTAACCTAACCTAACCTAACCTAACCTAACCTAACCTAACCTAACCTAACCTAACCTAACCTAACCTAACCTAACCTAACCTAACCTAACCTAACCTAACCTAACCTAACCTAACCTAACCTAACCTAACCTAACCTAACCTAACCTAACCTAACCTAACCTAACCTAACCTAACCTAACCTAACCTAACCTAACCTAACCTAACCTAACCTAACCTAACCTAACCTAACCTAACCTAACCTAACCTAACCTAACCTAACCTAACCTAACCTAACCTAACCTAACCTAACCTAACCTAACCTAACCTAACCTAACCTAACCTAACCTAACCTAACCTAACCTAACCTAACCTAACCTAACCTAACCTAACCTAACCTAACCTAACCTAACCTAACCTAACCTAACCTAACCTAACCTAACCTAACCTAACCTAACCTAACCTAACCTAACCTAACCTAACCTAACCTAACCTAACCTAACCTAACCTAACCTAACCTAACCTAACCTAACCTAACCTAACCTAACCTAACCTAACCTAACCTAACCTAACCTAACCTAACCTAACCTAACCTAACCTAACCTAACCTAACCTAACCTAACCTAACCTAACCTAACCTAACCTAACCTAACCTAACCTAACCTAACCTAACCTAACCTAACCTAACCTAACCCATTCGCGCTCCAAACGCACTCGAAAGCGCCACGAATATAAGTCCTTCCGCGCCAAAAAATTCCTTAAAATTAGAAATCTTGTGAAATAAGTGAAGTGTGATACATCAAAACACGCGGGCAGTGAAGGCGCACACAGTCGTTTAAACCGTGTTGCTCTTTGTGATTTTTCCAGAAAGTTATTTACGAAAAACACATTTTTTGTGAAATTCTCAAACTTTGAAGTCGGATTACGTCAATTCTGCAGCGACGACCTACTCTTTTTATTTAATCATCTGGAGCGCCTCCTGGAGGCCTACACCAAACCACCTTTCGGATCGCTCTCCGCAGCACGCTCGCGGAGAAAACACCAAAAAAACAAGTACCACGTGGCCACGAGGTGCAAGATCCAGAAGTCCCAGCATCGGTCTTCCAGTGGATCCACGTTGGCGCCAGCACCAGGACTCCGGAGGCACCTTAAATTTTTAAGATAAGTTAATTTTTGACAAAGATATTGATTTTTTAAATTTTTCCATTTTTTAAACAATTATAACTTCAAAAGTAAATCTTTTACACACCAATTAAAAATCCATTTTGTATAGCCCTTCTGGCCATCTACCTTCATTTTAAATTTCAAGCTCGCGCGCTGTCAACTGACTGAGATATAAATTTTTGAAATTTCAAGGCCACACGTGGTATCAATTTTTGGACCTTTACCTAAAAACCTAGTATAAGAATAGACGTAACACTAAATTTAAGACTCTTTGGTTTTTTCCCGAAGAAAATCCGACGAAAATTCGATTTTTTATAGAATTTTCCATATTAAAAATATTGTTTTTTAAGATTTATTATTTAACTGTACATTTATTAAATAATCTAGACTTGCCATTATATTGCATTTGCTAAGACACGTGCGACAAGCCCAAACACAGGGTGGATCGATTAAAAATTGACGAAGTTATAAAGGTTTTAGTAAAAGTCGGCCATTTTGGCAGCCATTTTGAAAATTTTATTTCCTTGATAACTTAGCCATTAATAATTGTACAGAACTAGGATTTTCTCTGTTGGTTATAGCACTTTATTAACTAACGTATTTTTCTGAAAAATTGCCCTGAAAATTTCAGAAAAAATTTTTCTATTTTGACACTAGAAAAATATAGCCGTGACAGAGATATTCCCAGTACCCCAAAACCCCAGCTCTGTGCGACAAAAACTGAGCCGACAGCGATTGTTTTAAGTTTTGGCGGCCATTTTGGTCGCCATCTTGAAAATTTTAAAACGACTATAACTTGGTCAAAAATTGGCGCACAAAGCTGGGATTTTCTTTGTTGTGACAGGCACTTTTCTCTCCATCATATTATTAGGATATTTACTCTAGATAGAGCCACATTTTTCTGACCTAAACTGAGCCGGCGAAAGTGTCGAGCACAGTCAGCAAATACTTGTATTTTAAATTCCAGTTAAATTGGACGACGGATGGCTGAGATAACGCGTTTTTAATATTTGGCGGCCATTTTAATCCGCCATCTTGGAAACTCTCAAACAGTCATAACTCAGCAGCCAATCGTCCTATCTGGAAGCGGTTTTTTGTATTTAACAGGGCATTCATAGAACTTTAATTTTGTGGAGAGTTGGACTCTACGTAGAGTACTTTTTGTTTTGAAAACCTGTACCGACATTTGACGAAATTTTTACTTATTGTAAACTTAAAAATAGCAATACTAACACCAGAATACCTATGTAGAGTACCGACTCTACATAGAGCAAAAAATTTTTTATTTTATTTTACACTTACCTGTGCTCCAAATTGACATCTACTGCCCTGTTGAACAAGCCTGAAACAGAAAACACATTTATTAGGTAGTAATTATAATATACAAATTATTTACAACTTTTACAAACTTATTGAACGTAGTATCTTGAAAAGATACAACATTTAGCCTAAATTGACTTCTCGGAATAAAGGAGTGAAATACAAATCAGCCCGACTCTACCAATATAGAGCCAACGCTCTATATACTAGAACAACTTACCTGGGTACTTACCATCTGCTTGTACGAAACGCCATCCCGTACACACGAAGCACCTGAAACAGAGAACACAACATTATTATATAAACTTATATATAGAAACTTATTTAAAACTTATACAAACCTTACTCAATTGACGAACCCTACCTGATAACAAAATGCCACTGACACACTCACCAACTTCCAACCAAGCGGCCGCATCCAAACTGAATAAGTCATCCACGCAAGCCCATCGATCACAGTTGGAGATGGAACCAGCCCAACCTTCAAAAGTTGGACTAAGCACTGGAAACGTGGAGGCCGGAAAAATAGAAAGGACAAATACGAAGTTGTCAAAAACACCTACCAAAAATGAAGACTCCCAAAACCCCTCCACAAGATTAAAACAAAAACCCCCCGCAACTCTAGTCCAAGAAAACAAATCACAAAAAACCACAGCAGAAACGAAGAATTCACAAACAACAACCAAAAAGACCAAAGTGAACCAGCCGCCGAAAATTGAGAAACAACCCAATAAGACAGCGGAAGCGAAAGCCTGGTTGGACATAGCAATGGAAAGCCTTGACAATTCAGGTAACATAAAAGGTGAATATAAAACCAACCTCACAGAAGTAGTGAAACAGCTGTTCAAGATCATCAAGGAGCTAGAGGAACAGAGAACCCTTGACTTAAACAAGATAAGAAGCACTGAGGGTGAAAGGAGGGAAATTGACAGCGACAAAGGAGGGGAAACCAACGATCTCAAAAACCAAATTAAGGAGCACAGCAAGTTACTAAAAGAAAATAATGAGAAGATGGAAAGTCTCAAGGAAGCAATAGATAAACAGAAAGAGTTCCTGGAAAAAGCCACTTACGCGAGCATAACGGCTGGACCACCAGCAAGGCAGCCTCGAGAACAGGTTACTATGCACTCCGTAGTGGTTTCTTCCAGGAACGAAGCTGAGACAGGGGACGACGTATTTAATAGAATAAGAAAAGTAGTGGATGCTAGGAACGGGGAAATAAAAGTGGATACAGTAAGGAAAGCAAAAGACCAGAAAATAATAGTGGGATGTAGAACTGAAGCGGAAAGGCAAAAACTGAAAGATAAACTGAAAACAGCACAAGACCATCTTTTTGTCGAGGACATAACAAACAAAGACCCTCTTTTGATTCTCAGGGACGTTTTCCAATACAACACGGATGAACAAATTTTGAAGGCCCTGAGGAATCAAAATGGAAACATATTTAGAGACCTCGACAAATCAGATTGCAGGGCCGAAATCCGTTATAGGAAAAAGACGAGGAACCCGCACGCAAGCCACGTGGTCTTAAGAGTGTCTCCAAAAGTCTGGAGGCGAATGATTGAGGCAGGAGAAGCTCACATCGACCTCCAAAGGGTCAAAGTAGCGGACCAGTCTCCATTAGTACAGTGCTCTCTCTGCCTTGGCTACGGACATGGTAGACGCTTCTGTAAAGAAGCAAAACCAAAATGTAGCCATTGCGGAGAGGAGCACATGAGAACTGACTGTGCTGGGTGGATGACGGGATCAACACCATCCTGCTGCAACTGTGTACATGCAAAACTCCCAACAGTCGAACATAATGCGTTTAGCCAAGAATGTTCCATTAGACGCAAGTGGGACGCACTCGCCAGAACAAGCATAGCGTACTGCTAAAGTTGTCTCAGTGGAAACCCAAGGCAGGAAAACATCGTTCCCCATAATCCAAGCCAACCTACAACGAAAACAACTGGCGACCCATGAGCTTATGATCCAGGCTAACGAAAGGAATACTACTCTCGCACTGCTCCAAGAGCCATATGTGGGTGGGACCAAGACAATGAAGGAATACAGAGGTACCAGAACCTTCCAGAGCATTAACAACGGAGACGGAAATGTCAAAGCGGCAATTGTTGTCTTTGACAATAACCTAGACGTTCAATTATGTCCACTACTCACCACGAATAACATCGTCGTGGTGAAAATCCGAACCAAAGCCTGGGAGGTTACTGCGGTATCCCTTTACTTTGAGCCGGATCAACCATTGGAGCGATACTTGGAGCACCTTAAGAAGATAGCAGAAGAAACTGGATCTAGCAGAGTCATTATGGGCGGCGATGTTAACGCGAAGAACACCTGGTGGGGAAGCGACCACATTGACCAGAGGGGGGAGGACATAGCTGGAACACTCGACGAAATCGGCATGCAGGTACTCAACGAAGGAGACACCCCGACGTTCGATACCATAAGAGGGAACCAAAGGTACACTAGCCACATCGACGTCACAGCGTGCACATTCGATCTACTAGACCTGGTGGAAGACTGGAAGGTAGAGGATGATATCGTAAGCTCGGACCACAACAGCATCACTTTTAAAATTAGACTTCAAAAAGCAAAGGGCATCAGCGTCCAAAGAACAACTCGAATCTATAACACAAAAAAGGTTAATTGGTTTAAATTTCATGAGAAACTGGATCAATTAAAAATAGTCAATAAAATAAATAAAGCTGAAATAGAAAACACAATAGACAAACAAGCATTAGAGCAAAAAATAAAGCATTACACAGAAATAATAACAAAAACATGTACAGAAATTATACCAAAAAAGAAATTAAATGAAAAACTTACCATGCCGTGGTGGTCCGACGAACTCGCTGCGATGAAGGGAGAAGTCAACACCAGGAGACGTAGAATCAAATGCGCTGCACCAGCTCGGAGAGAAAAGGTCGTCACGGAGTACCTGCAAGCAAAGGAAAGATATGAGTGTAAAGCTAAGGAAGCCCAGGTCAAAAGCTGGAAAGAATTCTGTCAGAAACAAGATAAGGAAGGTGTATGGGAAGGTGTCTACAGAGTGATAAATAGAACAGCAAGGAGACAGGAGGATTTGCCCCTAGCAAAATGTGGGGTGGTCATGAACCCAAAGGAGTCAGCAAAACTATTGGCTGAAACATTTTATCCTGAGGACCTAGAAGAGCAAGACAACGCTGACCACCGCCTAACTAGACAGATAGCCGAACAAGTAAATGAGCGGGTTCATGATGAGGAACATGACCCACCATTTACCCTGGATGAACTGACTGCTGCGATGGAAAGCTTTAACCCTAAAAAGGCCCCAGGAGCAGACGGCCTCACTGCAGACATCTGCAGCCAGATAATAAAACGTGACCCAGAAACATTCCTAGCACTGGCAAACAGGTGCCTGGCTCTCTCACACTTTCCCACCATCTGGAAAGAAGCTACCGTAGTAGTACTGAGAAAGCCGGGCAAAGAGGACTATACGAATCCAAAATCGTATAGACCTATAGGCCTGTTGCCGGTGCTGGGAAAAGTACTGGAAAAGTTGGTGGTTGGACGCATTAAATGGCACATAGTCCCCAAACTGAGCCCCCACCAATACGGTTTTATGCCGAAAAAAAGCACCGAAGACTCCCTCTATGACCTTATGCAATACATCCGTGGAAAATTAGCAGAGAAAAAACTAATAACCTTGGTATCACTGGACATAGAGGGAGCCTTCGATGGAGCGTGGTGGCCTGCTATCAGGGTTAGACTAGCGGAAGAAAAATGCCCGATTAACATCCGGAAGATCATAGATAGCTACCTAAAAGATCGAATGGTGAAGGTGCGCTATGGTGGCACGGAATATCCAAAAACCACCAGCAGAGGATGTGTTCAAGGTTCAATAGGCGGACCAATCCTCTGGAATCTCTTGTTGGACCCATTGTTAAAAGGATTGAGGGAGAGAGGAGATTATTGTCAAGCATTCGCGGATGACGTAGTGCTCGTCTTCGATGCGGACACGGCACTCGAGCTGTCCATTCAGGCCAACGCCGCCCTCGCCTACGTTCGGGAGTGGGGTATCAAAAATAAGCTGAAATTTGCGACGCACAAAACGAATGCTATGACCATTACGCGCAAACTTAAGCATGATACACCACACCTGAGCATGGGAGGGGTCGGCGTCGACATGAAGGAAGAAATAAAAATCCTGGGGCTCACAATAGACAGAAAGCTAACCTTTAATGCTCACACTGCAAATGTTTGCAGGAGAGCATTAAACATATACAAGCAATTGTCAAGAGCCGCCAGGATCAGCTGGGGCTTGCATCCGGAAGTAATCCGTATCATTTATACCGCAACTGTGGAACCAATAATAACGTATGCGGCCAGCGTCTGGGCACCAGCGACTAAAAAACTTGGTGTGCAAAAACAGCTCAACACGGTTCAGCGAGGATTTGCCCAGAAGATGACGAGAGCGTACCGAACCGTCTCTCTCAACTCAGCACTGGTGCTGGCCGGGATCCTCCCACTAGACCTCCGAGTTCAGGAGGCAGCTGCCCTATATGAGGCTAGGAGAGGGATTCCACGACCGGCACTAGGAGACAGAGAGGTGGAACGGCTAACACCTTACGCCCAAACAAAGCATCCAGCAGAGCAAATAAGCCTGAGGTTCGATAGCCTGGTAGACCAGGAACTAGTAGATCTCCACAATAACCAGGACATACGTATTTATACTGACGGCAGCAAGCTTGAGGGTGGGGTTGGAGCAGCTCTGTCCATTTGGAACAGAGAGGCTGAAACCAAAGTCCTGAAGCTCAAGCTGTCGTCATATTGTACCGTCTACCAGGCTGAGCTTCTAGCCATCTGGAAAGCTACAGAGCAAATCTTGAAGCGCCCCGAAAAGAGCTACGGAATTTATAGCGACTCTCGCTCAGCACTGGAAACAGTGATTAACAGAAATTCCCTTCACCCACTAGCAATGGAGGCTCGCGAAAATCTACGGATGAGCAGACTCCAGAATAAGGATATCTCCCTATTCTGGATCAAAGCCCACGCAGGACTGGAGGGGAATGAACGCGCTGACGAGCTAGCCAAGAAAGCCGCGCTTAACAGAAAGAAGCGACCCGATTACGACTTGTGTCCGGTTTCATTCGTCAAGCGACAGATCCGATTGGAATCGCTGGACGAATGGAACCGGAGATATAAGTCAGGAGAAACAGCTGGAACAACCAAGATGTTTTTCCCGGACGCAATACAGGCATACAGGGTGGTACGTAAATTCGAGCCAACATACTACATGACACAGGTAATGACGGGGCACGGTGGGTTTTCGGAATACTTGCACCGGTTCAAGTGTAAAGAAAGCCCATCGTGCATATGTGAACCTAACGCGGTAGAATCAATAATCCATGTCCTATTTGAATGCCCTGTTTTTTCACTAAAAAGGCAAGACACCGAAATTTCACTTGACTGTAAATTAGAAATAGAGAACCTTAACTACATAATAAGTAATAAAGACAAGCGAGAATTATTTGTTATCTTTTGTACAGACATTGTAAAACAAGTAGTAAATAGAAATAGATAGATAAGAAATGGTGTACTGTATATTTAATTATATATATTTACAGCATTGATAAAATTAAGATTCTATTATTAAGATTATATGTACCTTACAAATAAGACTAGCTATAAAACAAAAATTGTACTACCTTTTGTAAAATAAATATAACGCAAACTTCTAATTACTATAATAATAATAAGATAAATATAAGATAAAGCACATTGTAACTAATATATCTCCACCCGAATTATCTTAACTAAGCCATAGAAATAAGAATTAGCATAAGTAATAAAGCACTGTAGATAAAGTCTCTATCTATGATAGAGGTCCCTCATGTTCCCTGTCCCGTATCCCTTAGACATAAAGAAATTAGATATAAATAGCTTTTGAACAATAAAAAATTAGAATGCACATGCAGTAGCCGGCGATTGCCATCTGAGTGGCGGTAGGGCAAAAAAAAAAAAAAAAAAAAAAAAAAAACCTAACCTAACCTAACCTAACCTAACCTAACCTAACCTAACCTAACCTAACCTAACCTAACCTAACCTAACCTAACCTAACCTAACCCCATTCGCGCTCCGAACGCACTCGAAAGCGCCACGAATATAAGTCCTTCCGCGCCAAAAAATTCCTTAAAATTAGAAATCTTGTGAAATAAGTGAAGTGTGATACATCAAAACACGCGGGCAGTGAAGGCGCACACGGTCGTACAAACCGCGTTGCCAAAAGTGATTTTTTGGAAAAGTTATTAACAAAAAACAGTATTTTGTGAATTTTTTGAAACTTTGACGTCGATTTACTCAAAATCTTCAGCGACGACACACGATTTTTATTTGATCTACGGGAAGGCCTTGTGAAGGCCTACTCCGAACCACCTTACGGATTTTTCTCCGCAGCGCAGTTGCGGAGAAAACAACAAAAAAACAAGAAGCACGTGGCCACGAGGTACCAGTTCCAGAACAGCTGGAAACCATCTCACCCAAGGATCAGCTGGAGGCAAGCCTGAGGAGCACGGAGGCACTTTTGGAACTCTTCTAAGTTAAGTGGTCGCCGAGATATAGACTTTTGAATAAATTTGGTTTTTTGACAATTAATATCTCTGTAACGAAATCTTTTACCCCCCCTTTTTAAAATATATTCTTGTTGACTGAGTGGTCCTTAACCCTCATACAAAATTTCAACCGCGCGTAAAGAAAACTTACAGAGATATTGATTTTTGAAAATTCAAGGTCACACGTGGCACCAACTTTTGGACCTTTATCAAAATTGTTTTTATAGTAGTAGATAGTAAATTACTTTTAAGATACTTTGGCGTTTTTTCCAAGAAAATTGGACCTAAATTGGAATTTTTACAGAATTTTTTGTCATTAAATAATAGTTTTTCGATATATATTAATCCATATTACAATATTAAATTAATCTGGCTCCGTCATCACATTCCTCTTATTAAGACGCTTTAGACAAACCCAAACACGGGATATTTATCTTAAAAACTGACGGAGTTAGAGCGACTTAAGTCGTAAAAGACAGCCATTTTGGCGGCCATTTTTAAAATTTTTTAAAATCTTCAAACTGTTGTAATTTGACTTCTAATGATCGTACAACAACGGGGTTTTCTTAGCTGACCTTGGCACTGGCTTTTCTTTCAGATGTTTCTGGAAAATTAACAACTTTTTTGTGTTATAAATTTTTTGTTATTGACCCCCTACACAGACAGCCAGGGTCAAGTATAGCCCGAAGACCCAAAACCCCAGCTTCCTGCGACAAAAACTGAGAGAGCTACAGGCTTTCAAAATCTTGGCGGCCATCTTGGACGCCATTTTGAAAATTTTCAAACAGCTCTAGCTCCTGTCTGGGTTGTCGCAGAAGGCTGGGACTTTCTTTGTGGTGGTTGGCCTCGCTCCCGCAAGCTTGATTGATTTGATCTTTTCCACTCTATGTAGAGCAAATTTTACTTTGGATTTAATTTGATTTAATTTTAATTTTATATTTAATTTGGTGGAAATTTATTAATTAATTATTTTATGAATAATTAATTGTTAATTTGTAATTTTATTTGATTTACTTTAACTTTAATTTTAATTTGGTGGAAATTTATTTATTTATTAATTGATTGTTAATTTGTAATTATTTATTGATTTAAGTTTGATTTTAAATTATTGAAAAATATTTAACTGATTATTTATCTGATTAATTGTTGAATTGAGTAAATTGATTGTTGAGGTTTTCCTAGACTACGAGATAGCCACCATTCCTCTCCGCTTGAGGGTAAATTTGGTAATTTGGTGATTATTGGCTGGCTTTGATTATTATTGGCATCTAAAAATCAGTTATCCGGATCCATACGGACATACTAGCTAGAGCCTAATTAACATAAGCAGAGCATCATGTCTTCCAAGCCGCCCGCAAGATCCGGAGATCCGAAACCGTCGAAATCAGCAGCGACAGCCTCGACGTCTGCAGCTAAACCGGTAAAGTCCCTCAGGAAGAAGGTTATTTCAAAGTTGATGTCGCAAAAATCGAACCCGCCCGCCCAATTGCCTGACCACTCTCAGCAGCAGCTCGCGTCCCCTGTGTCGGACCCATCACCATCACTCCAGAAAGAAGGGAGCGAAACCGGGCAACCGGAAGTCGAAAATGCCTCCCCGGCACCTTCGTCGATCCTCGATGTTGAAAGCCTGGATACACTGGAGATGGTGGATAAGCTGCTGGAAGAGGTCGATATCTTGCGCCCCGATACCCCGAATACTATCACTGATGATCCTGAGTCGTCAATTGTATCCTCAATACTAGAGAACGCGGAAAGACGTATCAGCGTTCTTTATACCACGCCAAAAAGGAACACTAGAGTGGAAACCGACTCAGCATCCAAACAGGCCAACGACCACCTCTTAAAGGGAAAGGCAGCACTCGAAACAGCAGGGAACATGAAAAAAGAGTGCAAGATTGTAGCCCTGGAGTGTCTGCACTTTCTTTACGAGACGGTATTGTCGTTGTCTGAGTCGAGGTCGAGGCACAAAAACAACCTCGAAAAAGAGCGTACGCGACACGCGATGGAATTGATCCGCGTCGAAAGGGCCCACACAAAAGAGCTTAAAAAGGTGTTGGAGCAATTTGGCTCTGAACTTGGCCTTGCCCGAACAGACATCTCTGGGACCCTGGAGGAGGCAAAGGCGATCCGGCTTTGGCTGAATTACGAGACGGCCTTACCATTCCAGGGAATCGGAGAGATTGGGCAGGCCGTCAAGGAGCTAAATAAGAGTGTCCGCCATGAGAGCGTGGGTGCTGGGGGGAGTAGCCACGTCGACGCCTCAAGATGGGACTCGGTCACCACCGAAATGACCAAACTGGTGACAAATACGGGAAACTTGTCATCCCAATTAGACACGCTCCGAAGAACAGTTGACAGCCTCCTTGAAAAGGCCTCCAAGCAGCAGGAACCGCACGTCCAAGAACAACACAGTCCGGTGCTATCCATAGACAAGAGCGATATTTGCCTGGCAGTAAGGCAGGCAATGGCTGACTCTGTGGATAGATACCAGGAACTTGGACAGATTGCGGAACTTTGTGGCGATACTCAGGCGGTGGTCCAGTCGATTTCCAAAGAGATCGGGGAGATTAGACTGTCTTCGGGGTCTGGTGAGGAGACGGCAGCGTTGTCCTCTAAGATCGATGACTTAAAACGCGGTCTCTCCGAGCTTAAGGAAACAGCGCTGGAAACCACAGGCCCCATTAGGACGGCAGTAGAGAGTTTAAGGAGCGCAGTCGCATCCCAGGACTCAGGGCTCATCATTAAACACCTAGATGACGCCTTGAACAGGCAAACAGAGACGATTGAGAGGGTCACATATGCGGGCGTGGTGGCTGGTCAACCCAGGCGGCACACTCCTGATCAAACCACTTTACACTCCGTAGTGGTCACTTCTAAAGTGGAGACCGAGACATCAGAGCAGGTTCTAGATAAGATAAGAAAGGCTGTTAATGCGAGGGAAGGAGGAGTCAAAGTCGATAAAATAAGAAAAGCAAAGGACAGGAAGGTAATAGTGGGGTGCAGAACAGAAGAGGAGAGGCATAATATCAAAGAAAGACTGAAAAAAGCTGGAGATAGTCTAAATGTTGAGGATATAAAAAACAAAGACCCTCTTTTGGTTCTGAAGGATGTCTTGAACTACAACACAGACGAAGACGTCCTGACCTCCATTAGAAACCAAAACGGAAACCTATTCCGAGGCCTCGACAAAAAGGACGACAGCATAGAGATCAGATACAGGAAGAGAACACGAAACCCCCACATAGACCACATCATTGTACGACTTTCCCCAAAGCTTTGGAACCGCATGCTGGACGCTGGAGAGTTACACATAGACTTACAGAGAATAAGAGTGGCTGACCAGTCACCACTCGTTCAGTGTTCCTTGTGTCTCGGATATGGGCACAGCAGGCGGTTTTGCAAGGAATCTACTGAGAAGTGCAGCCACTGCGGAGGACCACACATAAAATCTAAGTGTGCACAATGGCTCGAGGGTTCAACGCCAACATGCTGTAACTGTTTGCAAGCAAAACTAAGTGCTGTAGGCCACAATGCGTTTAGCCAGGAGTGTACAATAAGAAGAAAGTGGGACTCGCTTGCAAGGGCAAACATTGCCTATTGCTAAGGATGTCACGGGCACCCAAACAAGACAACAACAACTTTTGGTAATGCAGGCGAACCTCCAAAAGAAACAACTAGCGACCAACGAGCTGATGCTTCAGGCCAGCGAAAGAAAAACAGCTTTTGCAATGCTCCAGGAGCCATATGTGGGTGGGGCAAAGTGTTTGAAGCAGTATCGTGGTGCAAGAGTTTTCCAGAACACCAATCCCGGTGACGGAATAGTAAAAGCCGCAATAGTGGTGTATGATGACGATATTGATGTGGTGCAATGTCCGCATCTCACCACTAATAACATTGTCGTGGTAAAGATCCGTACAGCCGCCTGGGAAACTTTTGTAGCTTCATTCTACTTTGAGCCAGACCAGCCCATAGAGCCATACCTGGAGCACATTAAGAAGGTCGGCCAAGAAATTGGATCAAAAAAGCTCATACTTGGAGGTGACGCGAACGCAAAGAACCTTTGGTGGGGCAGCAACAAAGTGGACCACAGAGGAGAGGACTTCGCTGGAACATTGGAGGAGATTGGCTTACAGGTGCTAAACGAGGGGAACACCCCAACATTTGACACCGTAAGGGGAAACCGGACCTTCACCAGCCACGTAGACGTCACGGCGTGCACTGTTGACCTCCTAGACTTTGTGGAAGGGTGGATTGTGGAGGAGGACCTGACGAGCTCGGACCACAATGGTATAACTTTTAAACTGAACCTGCAAAGATCAAAAGGAACTGCAATAAAAAGGACAACACGGTTATATAACACAAAAAAAGCAAATTGGAATCTTTTCCATGACAAAATGGCACAACTCAATCTAGAAAGTAATATAAACAAGGAAGAAATTGATAAAATAAGCAACGCAGCTAAACTGGAACAAACCATAATTAAATTAACAGAAAATATAACATACACATGCAGAGATACCATAACAAAAAAGAAAACAAAAGAAAAACTTACCTTACCATGGTGGTCCGACGAGCTCGCGGCCCTCAAAAAGGAATTCACCACCAAGAAACGGAGAGTCAGATGTGCAGCGCCAGTCCGGAGGCAGATGGTCGTGGAGGAGTACCTGGAAGCAAAGAGTAGGTATGAAAATGCAGCCAAAGATGCTCAGACTGCTAGTTGGAAGGAGTTTTGCGGAAAACAGGATAGGGAGGGGGTCTGGGAGGGTATATACAGGGTTATAGGAAGGACAAAAACAAGACAAGAAGATACTCTGTTAGCTAGGGAAGGGATCGTGACTGACCCTAAAGGATCGGCGAAACTTCTTGCAGATACCTTTTACCCTGAAGACTCAGAGGCCACAGACAACGCAGGCCACCGGGATACCAGGGAAGCTACAAACCGGGTAAACGATCGGAGACAAAACGAGCAAAACGACCCACCGTTTACACTAGAGGAGCTGCGTGCCTCGGTGGATAGCTTCAATCCCAAAAAGGCCCCGGGATCGGACGGCTTCACAGCCGATATATGTGCCCACATGATTAAGCAGGACCCCGAGACTTTCCTAGCACTCACCAACAAATGCCTGGCTCTCTCATACTTCCCAATCACCTGGAAGGAGGCCACTGTTGTGGCACTGAGGAAGCCAGGTAAAGATGATTACACGCAAGCAAAATCTTATAGGCCGATTGGTCTGTTGCCGGTGCTAGGAAAGATTCTCGAAAAAATGGTAGTTAGACGCATTCAGTGGCATGTCGTTCCCACACTTAGTCCTCGCCAGTACGGATTCATGCCGAAAAAGAGCACGGAAGACGCCCTCTATGACCTGATGAAACACATACGCGGTAAGCTTAAGGAGAAAAAGCTCGTTACCATGATTTCACTGGACATAGAGGGTGCCTTTGACGGTGCGTGGTGGCCGGCGATCCGAACAAGACTGGCGGAGACTGGGTGTCCTGTGAATATCCGGCGGATCCTCGACAGTTACCTTAAAGACAGAACGGTCAGATTAAGGTACGCCGGTGAGGAGCACATAAAAGCCACCAACAAAGGATGCGTCCAGGGCTCCATTGGGGGTCCTATCTTGTGGAACATACTCTTGGATTCGCTCCTAAGGGGACTAACTGACCGCGGAGACTTTTGCCAAGCTTTTGCAGATGATGTGGTGCTGGTTTTTGATGCTCACACAGGTCTGGAGGTGTCACAGCAGGCAAATGCAGCACTCGCCTATGTTCGGGATTGGGGCGTTAAAAATAAACTTACATTTGCACCGCAAAAAACCAACGCGATGGTAATAACGAAGAAATTGAAATACGACAACCCAATCCTGAACATGGGGGGGGTTAACATTGAGCTGAAGGATGAAATAAAGATCCTGGGGCTCACAATAGACAACAAGCTAACGTTCAATGCCCACACCGCTAACGTGTGCAGGAAGGCATTGAACATCTACAAGCAGTTGTCTAGGGCCGCCAGGATCAGTTGGGGACTTCACCCCGAAGTCATCCGAATTATTTACACCGCCACGGTAGAGCCTGTCATTATGTACGCCGCTAGTGTCTGGGCACCAGCTACCAAAAAACTTGGCACACAAAGAAAACTGAACGCGGTCCAGCGAGGGTTTGCCCAGAAGCTGACTAGAGCGTACCGCACTGTCTCCCTGAACTCGGCACTGGTGCTGGCTGGGGTACTCCCTCTTGACCTCCGAATACAGGAGGCAGCCGCCCTGTACGAGGCAAGGAGGGGGGTACCACGGCCAGCGCTAGGAGATCGGGAGGTGGAGCGGCTCACACCCTACGCTCAAATGAAGCATCCAGCCGACCATAGGAGCATTACATTTATAAGCTTGGCAGACCAAGATCAGGTAGACCTGCACACCAACTACGACGTTAAAATCTACACGGACGGCAGCAAACTTGAGGGCGAGGTCGGCGCAGCTTTATCCGTATGGAAAGGTAATGCCGAAACCAAAACCCTGAAGTTAAAGCTGTCGTCCCACTGTACGGTCTACCAAGCCGAACTCTTTGCCCTATGGAAGGCCACTGGGGAAATCTTAAGGCGCTCAGAGACCACTTTTGGCATATACAGTGACTCTAGATCGGCACTGGAATCCATAATAAGCCCAACTGCCCTACATCCTCTCGTCGTGAAGGCTCGTGCCAACATTGACACGAGCAGACTCCAGAACAAGGAAGTTTCCTTGTTCTGGATAAAAGCTCATGCAGGATTGGAGGGTAATGAGAGAGCGGACGAGTTGGCAAAGGCAGCCGCGCTGAACAGGAAAAAACGGCCCGATTACGACCTGTGTCCGATCTCATTCGTCAAGCGACAGATCCGCTCGGAGTCGTTGGAGGAATGGAATCAGAGGTACAGGTCAGGTGCAACGGCAAGAGTAACAAAACTCTTTTTTCCGGACGCATTAACAGCTTACAAAATTGTACGCAATTTCGAACCCACCAGCCTTATGACGCAAGCCATGACCGGGCATGGTGGGCTCTCCGAATACTTGTATAGGTTCAAGTGTAAGGAGAGCCCATCATGCATTTGCGATCCCGGTAAAGACGAAACGATAGAACACGTGCTCTTCGACTGCCCGGTTTTTTCAGTCAAAAGACTAAATGCGGAAATGGAATTGGGGTGCAGGCTGGAGTCAAAGTGCTTGAGCGAACTTATGTCTGATCGCTCTACAAGAAACATACTGATGTCATTTTGCACAGACGTGCTTAAGGCAGTAGTTTTAAGGAATAAAACATAATTTTACAACTACACGAGACATGGTTATATTTTAGTGGTGAGTTTGTAAAAAGTGGTAATTATTAAAATCTAATATAAAACAATTTTGTCAATATAATTATATTAAAAAATTTAAATTCTGGACTAGGAACAATAATTGGGAGATAAAATAGAATTATATTTTGAATAATTGCGTTGATTTGTTATAATTACCATCGAAATGTTTATAATTAAATAATGTATTGAATGATTTAACAATGTATGTACCTTGATAAAATAATTTATAATGATGTAAAATGGAAGATTATGAAAAATTGTATTAATTAAATGTATATTATAAAGCAATTGTATAATATATATAAATATATTGGATAATTGTAATGCTATAATTAGGAATAACAATTAGGAAATAATATAGAATGATATACATACATATAATGAAAAATTATGTTGTCGTTATAATATCACTGAAAAGTTTGTAATGATATAATGAAGTGAATGATTTTATGTACGTACCGTAAATTATAATGATGTAATCATGTAAAATGGAAGATTATGAAAAGTTGTATTAATTAAATGTATATTATAAAGCAATTGTATAATGTATATGAATATATTGGATAATTGTAATGCTATAAATAGGAATAATAATTAGGAAATAATATAGAATGATATATTATGAAAAATTATGTTGTCGTCATAATATCACTGAAAAGTTTGTAATAAAATAATGAGGTGAATGATTTTAATAATATATGTATGTACGTACCGTAAATTATAATGATGTAATCATGTAAAATAAAAGATTATGAAAAGTTGTAAAATTAATAAACTCTATATTATAATATTTATGTTATAATTATAATGTTATTTATATGTTTGTAATAACATTATGAACTAAATAATTTTAATGATGTATGTACTAATTGAAGTAATAATAATAAAGATAATAATAGTCTCTGGCCTTGCCAGAGGTGTAATGTTATACCCCACCCCACTTAGACATAAGATAATAAAGAAACCCTAGTTTTAATTAGATTTGAAAAATAAAAATTAGAATGCACAGGCAGTAGACGGCGATTGCCATCTGAGTGGCGGTAGGAAAAAAAAAAAAAAAAAAAAAAAAAAAAAAAAAAACCTAACCTAACCTTTTTTTTTTTTTTTTTTTTTTTTTTTTTTTTTTTTTTTTTTTTTTTTTTTGTTGCCCAGGAAAATCTTTTATAGATACCACCAGTCCGGGGGGACCGATGGTTATGTGGGATTCCCGCCTTGATAAAGGCAGTGTACCCACTAAAAACCTGGGGTGTTCCGCCCTCGCCGCTTTACAAGGAGGAAGCCACGGTGTCGCAATGCGTCCCGCAACTCCCTCAGCGGGTGCCCGTGAGGGCCCTCCTCGGGAGGGTGTAAAATGCCCTCCCCATATCTCCGCTTAAGGCACCTCGGAACACGTGACGAGGCGCCTTACAGCCCGGGACCCCTCAGGTCAGGAAGCGGATCCCCCGATTCGCAACCCAACAGGTCCCCGTTCAGGGTAGTATGCGGCCGGCATACGCCAGCCGCCTACGGCCCGTTCTCCGTTGGCGGATAGGGGCCGAGAGAGGATCTGCCTCTCGGTCCCTCTCCGCCGTCTCCTTCGTCCGCATAACCTCTTCCGCAAAAGTGGCTACGGCCTCCCAATTCGTCTCACTGTCAGCCATAGCGCTGACTATGGCTGACAGCGAGAGGTCGCCTCCTATCACCGCTGTCATCGCTGCGCGCGACTCCGCCCATTCCGGACACACGGCGCGGGTGTGCTGCGCCGTGTCCTCCGGCGCCCCACAATGGTGGCATTCCATTGTGGGTTCCCGACGTGCCACCCGACACAGATACCTCCCGAAGCAACCATGCCCGGAGAGGATCTGCGTCAGTCGGAACGTCGGTGCGCCATGCCGCCGATCGACCCACTGCTGGAGGCTGGGGCGAAAGGCGGCCACCATTTCCCGGCTAGCAGCCGGGGACTCCAGTCTCTGTGCCCAGTCCAGGAGGAGATCCTCGCGGGCACCCTCTCTCCACCGCCTGATCTCCTCCGGGAGTGGCCACCCTCCTGCTATCTTGGCCTCTGCGCTGCGCCGATACACCGTCGCCAACACCTCCGCCTCGAGGTTCCATGGCGGTGTACCGGCCAGCACGCACGCCGCCTCAAACGAGACGGTGTGGTACGCTCGGGCCGCCCTGACGGCCATGACCCGCTGCGGACGTCGCAGCAGGGTCAGGTTTTCAGCGTCTAGGGCGTCCGCCCATATTGGCGCTCCGTAGAGTGCCTTGGAGCGAACCACACCGGCATAAAGGCGGCGGCACCCCACACTCGGCCCTCCCAAATTCGGGAGGAGTCTCCCGAGCACTCCGGCAAAGGCTACGATCTTGTGCGCCAATTGCCGGAAGTGCTCCGCGAACCTCCATCTGCCGTCGAGGATGAGGCCTAGATACCTCATCTTCGACTCGACGGCAATAGAGGTTCCGCCCACCACAATCTCCATACCCCGCGGTGGAGATCTCCGAGGTCCGTGGAAGAAGAGGGCCTCGGACTTCTCCAGCGCCACCTCCAGCCCAAGGGTCCTGATCCTGTGGACCACATGGGCTACACCGGCCGTGGCTAAGATGGCCGCCTCCCTATGCGTGCCCCCACAGGCAGTTACCAAGGTGTCATCAGCGTAGCAGACCACGCTGACACCGTGTAGGTTCCGCCCGCGGAGCACGAAGTCGTACCCGATGTTCCACAGGAGCGGTCCCAGGACCGAGCCCTGTGGAACACCGCACGACATCTGTCTCACTTTCCAATCACCGTCCCGGGCCGGGTACATAACGGCCCGGTCGGTGAAATAACTCGCCACGGAGTCCCTCAAATACCGGGGCACACCATGGTATCTGAGGGACTCCATCACGGTCTCCCAAGGGAGGGTGTTAAAGGCATTCTTAATGTCCAACGACACTGCCAACAACACCCTGCCTTCGGAGACCGCCTCTTCCGCTAACTCTCGCACCTTCGCTATAGCGTCCACCGTCGAGCGCCCTTGCCGGAAACCAAACTGCCCATCGCTCAGATTCGGTCCTACCTCCCTCATGTGCTGAGTGAGACGAGCAGCGAGCACACGCTCGAAAAGTTTGCTCGTCTCACTCAGCAGCACGATCGGACGGTAGGCCGACGAGGAGTCAGCAGGGCGCCCGCTCTTCCTCAGCAGGACCAACTTTCCGCTCTTCCAGCTTTGCGGAAAGTGGCCCCGCGCCAGGCAAGCCGAGAACACCGCTCTAATGTGCTCTTCCAGCTGCCCGGCTGCCAACACCAGGGCTCGTCCCGGCACGCCATCGGGTCCGGGGGCCGTGTTCTTCGCCCGAAGCCTCAACACGGCCAGCCCAAACTCTGCCTCAGACACCTCGGGCACCTCGTCGTCGGATTCCCCCACTCCTAGAGAAGCCATGGGTGGCGGGTGCCACGCCTCTCTGTGGGGAAAGAGCACTGAGACCACCCTCTCCAAGAGCTCTGGCTCTAAGATCGCCGTGAGAGGGGGAGTCCAGGGGCGGAGCTTGCCCGTCACCGCCTTGTAGGGACGACCCCAAGGGTCGCGGTTGAGGGACTCTAACCACTCTTGCCACGCCGACTCCTTGGCATCCTTAATGGCCGCCTTAAGATTGGAACAGGCGGCCCTATAGTCGGCGTAGCGGTCCCTTTCAACCTCCTCGTCGCGCACCCTCCTCCGGCGGTAATGGGCGTAATTACGCCGCGTGACGACGCAAGCCCGCCTGAGCTCCCTGAGCCCCGGACTCCACCAGTATATGCGCCGGGGTGGCACCGACGTCTTGACCCGGGGCATGGAGGCGTCACAGATGCGCGCAAGGGCTTCGCCCAGAGCATCCGCCGCGACGTCAACATCCCCCAGGTCCGAGACAGCCATCCATGCCTCAACGATGGCCGCCTCCTTCGCCAGCTCCCGGTCGATCCCCCTCAGCGACCACCGGGGTCCCTCTCTTGCCGGCGGGGCCGGAGCCCGCCCTACGGACGCAGAGACGCTATACCGAATGTATCTGTGGTCTGATAGCGTCTCTACGTCTACCTCCACCTTCCAGTCAAGAACACGGCGCGCCAGGGTAGGCGTTGCAAACGTGAGGTCAACTATTGACCCACCCTGTTGCCGCACGCACGTGTTCTCGATTCCTCTGTTTAAGATATCGAGGCCCAAGGACGACGCCCACTCCTCCAACACCTCCCCTCTTACGTCGGTGGCCGGAGAGCCCCAAGCCGTTGATTTGGCGTTGAAGTCCCCGGCAACCAACACCGGACTGGGGTGTGCTGTTCCCACCAGAAACCCGACCTCTGCAAGCGTCCGCTCAAAGCTTGCCAGACTCCGGTTAGGGGAGCAGTACACCCCAATAATCGCCACGCCACAGCCACCACCCACAACAGCAAGCACGCATCCCTGACCCTTCGCTACTTTTTCGAAGGGCAGGGAGCCACCAGCCGCTGGAGCATATATTGCTACCGAGTCCTCCCGATCTCCCACCCAGTTTGTACGGGCGGGAATCATGTAGGGCTCGGTAACCACGGCTATTTGTATCAACCACTCTGCCAGGCTCTGGAGCAAGAGATCCTGTGCTCTGGCAGAGTGGTTGATATTCGCCTGAAGGCATCGGATGGCCATTTAATTAGTGTCCATCTGACCCTCCGCTCGCGCTGGGCGCGAAGATTGTTGCGAGGGGGGGGCCTTCAACCCTACGCTGACCTTCTTGCTCCCGCCTTTCTTTCCCGGGGCCGAGCCTTTGCAGCCCCGGACCGGGTGGTCGGCTTTCCTGCCTGCCGCTTCACACGCTGGGCAGTGCGGCTCAGCTTCGCACTGGGCAGCCATATGCCCAGGTTTGCCGCACTTAAAGCAGACCGCGCTGCGGTCGACGCCAGTCGTGCACTTCGCCCCCATATGTCCCGCCTCTAGGCAGCGGTAACAATGCAGGGGCCTGGGCTCCAGTATCTTTGCAGACACCGAAACCCAGCCTACTAAGATCCGGCTGGCTGCAACCTTTTTGGCTGCAGCTATAGGGCACTTAATCCACACTGTGCCCTGCCGGCCGGGAGGCCTGACAACATTCCCGACCTTGACAGCCTCCACGGAGCAACCTCCAGACTCGGCGACGGCAGCCGCCACGTCCTCTTTTGTGGCGGAATCATCCAGCCCAGAGAGGCGCAATTCCACGCACTTCTCCGGGCGGGACACCTTTACCACCTCAGGGCATAAACACTCCCTCAGTTTTTTGGCGAGGGAGTCTGCCCTGTCGGCGCCAGCGGCACCGGACACTTCCAGCATCCTGGCACCTGTTGCGGCTGTACGGAACCGCAGTCCCTCTATGCCCAGGGCCCGAACGTCGATTTTTTCTCGCGCTTCAGAAAGCACCTGGGCATATGTTGTCCCCTTGTTTTCGGCCTCCGGATGCAGCGTAAGCACAATCGCTGCAGTCCGGGGAACCTTTAGTTTCGGCTCCCGTTTCTTAGGAGCCTTTTTCGTCGTAGGCGTTGGCCGGATGACTTGTGCTGGACTCGCCGCTGGGACTTTTGCTGCCTTTGAGCCCCTGCGGGCCACCACATTCCACCCTTCATCCATTGTGTCCGGCGCAGGAGGCAATGGACGAGATGCCTTCGTGGCCGCCTTGTTCTTGGCCTTTTTCGTCCTTGCTCCGCTGGTGCCTGCCTGCGCAGGAGAAGGGGAAGGCATGGAAGTTGTTGCCACTGCAGGTGTTAGGGCAGCGACGTCTTGTTCCCTCCGTTTGTCTGCGGCCAATGGGGGTCTGAGACGCTTAGCCGGCAGCAGGCGATCCTCTAGCCCCTCTATTCGCGCATTCAGCATGGTCCCACACTGGACCATGACTGAACGCGCAATTTCCTCCATGTTTATTGGAGCGGAAGCAGGGGGGCGCGATAGATTGCGAAGCTCCGCCATTTCCTTTCGCATAATTTCGACCTCCGCCATGAGCTTCGCGTTAGCGACTTCGAGGCGCGCAACCTCCTCCGTGACGGTGCGTGTTCTCATCTCAGAGAACGCCCTGCGTATAGTGTCGGAGGCCTCGTTTAAGGCCCTCTGGAATGTCCCCTTCAGGTGTCCGGACTTGCAGGTGACGTCATTGATAGACGCGAGCGCATCTCCTACAAGTCCAGACAAATCTGCCGTTGTAATGTCAGGTGTAGCCGGACCCGCTTTTTTAATCTTTCGGAAGGTTGCAGCGGCTGCTTTCCTCTTCCGCTCCTCCTCGGCCTCAAAGTTTCTCTCCGCCTGCAGCCTTGCCTCTTCCTCCTCGAGGCGTTTCAGCTCATTTCTGGCTCTGTGTAGACCGACATGGTTGCCGGTCGTAGCCGGACGACCGCGACCTCTCTTCGCCGTCCTTTCTGTGAGTCTCGGTGCCCCTTCTGCACTCTCCTCACTTGAGGAAACACCCCTCTTACGCCAAAGAACCTAACCTAACCTAACCTAACCTAACCTAACCTAACCTAACCTAACCTAACCTAACCTAACCTAACCTAACCTAACCTAACCTAACCTAACCTAACCTAACCTAACCTAACCTAACCTAACCTAACCTAACCTAACCTAACCTAACCTAACCTAACCTAACCTAACCTAACCTAACCTAACCTAACCTAACCTAACCTAACCTAACCTAACCTAACCTAACCTAACCTAACCTAACCTAACCTAACCTAACCTAACCTAACCTAACCTAACCTAACCTAACCTAACCTAACCTAACCTAACCTAACCTAACCTAACCTAACCTAACCTAACCTAACCTAACCTAACCTAACCTAACCTAACCTAACCTAACCTAACCTAACCTAACCTAACCTAACCTAACCTAACCTAACCTAACCTAACCTAACCTAACCTAACCTAACCTAACCTAACCTAACCTAACCTAACCTAACCTAACCTAACCTAACCTAACCTAACCTAACCTAACCTAACCTAACCTAACCTAACCTAACCTAACCTAACCTAACCTAACCTAACCTAACCTAACCTAACCTAACCTAACCTAACCTAACCTAACCTAACCTAACCTAACCTAACCTAACCTAACCTAACCTAACCTAACCTAACCTAACCTAACCTAACCTAACCTAACCTAACCTAACCTAACCTAACCTAACCTAACCTAACCTAACCTAACCTAACCTAACCTAACCTAACCTAACCTAACCTAACCTAACCTAACCTAACCTAACCTAACCTAACCTAACCTAACCTAACCTAACCTAACCTAACCTAACCTAACCTAACCTAACCTAACCTAACCTAACCTAACCTAACCTAACCTAACCTAACCTAACCTAACCTAACCTAACCTAACCTAACCTAACCTAACCTAACCTAACCTAACCTAACCTAACCTAACCTAACCTAACCTAACCTAACCTAACCTAACCTAACCTAACCTAACCTAACCTAACCTAACCTAACCTAACCTAACCTAACCTAACCTAACCTAACCTAACCTAACCTAACCTAACCTAACCTAACCTAACCTAACCTAACCTAACCTAACCTAACCTAACCTAACCTAACCTAACCTAACCTAACCTAACCTAACCTAACCTAACCTAACCTAACCTAACCTAACCTAACCTAACCTAACCTAACCTAACCTAACCTAACCTAACCTAACCTAACCTAACCTAACCTAACCTAACCTAACCTAACCTAACCTAACCTAACCTAACCTAACCTAACCTAACCTAACCTAACCTAACCTAACCTAACCTAACCTAACCTAACCTAACCTAACCTAACCTAACCTAACCTAACCTAACCTAACCTAACCTTCGTTCTAATTTTCGATGCGGACACGGCACTTGACCTGTCACGGCGGGCCAACGCCGCCCTCGCTTATGTTCAGGAGTGGGGTACTTTAAACAAACTTAAATTTGCGCCACATAAAACAAAAGCTATGGTCATAACACGCAAACTCAAATATGATACACCACAACTGAGCATGGGCGGGGTCGCTGTTGAGATGACGGACGAGGTCAAAGTCCTGGGGCTCACAATCGACAGTAAGCTTACATTTAATGCCCACACCGCAAATGTTTGCAGGAGGGCATTAAATATTTACAAACAGCTATCAAGAGCCGCCAGGATTAGCTGGGGACTGCATCCGGAGGTCATCCGCATAATCTACAATGCAACCGTAGAACCGGTAATCACTTACGCTGCCAGCGCCTGGGCATCGGCTACAAAGAAGCTTGGAGTCCAAAAACAGCTGAACGCGGTACAACGAGGATTTGCCCAAAAACTGACGCGGGCCTATCGAACAGTTTCCCTCAACTCAGCATTGGTGCTGGCCGGGATACTCCCACTGGATCTTAGAGTCCAGGAGGCAGCTGCCCTGTACGAAGCCAGGAGGGGGGTACCGCGGCTGGCGCTGGGAGACAGAGAGGTAGAACAATTAACACCCTATGCCCAAACCAAACACCCAGCAGAACAGATGCGCCTAGAGTTCCTAACCCTGGAAAACCAAGACCAAGTTGACATACACAGCAACTACGAAATAAGAATATTCACGGATGGCAGCAAGCTTGAAGGCGAGGTTGGAGCGGCTCTGTCTATTTGGGACGGTGAGACCGAGACCAGAACCTTCAAGCTTAAACTGTCATCCTATTGCACTGTGTACCAGGCGGAACTACTGGCCATATGGAGGGCTACCGAGCAGATCCTCAAACGGACCGAAAAGAGCTTTGGAGTATACAGTGACTCCCGTTCTGCTCTCGAGACCTTGGCGAACCCAAATTCTCTTCATCCTCTGGCCGTGGAGGCTCGTGAAAACATAAAAACGAGCAGACTCCAGAATAAGCACATTGCCTTATTCTGGATCAAAGCCCACGCAGGACTGGAGGGGAACGAGCGGGCGGACCAGCTCGCAAAAGAAGCCGCGTTAAACACAAAAAGGCGGCCTGATTATGACATGTGCCCGATTTCATTTGTCAAGCGCCAAATCCGATCGGAATCGCTTGACGAATGGAATCGGAGATACAGGTCCGGAGAAACAGGCAAAATAACAAAATTATTTTTCCCCGATGCTATACAGGCCTATAAAGTGGTGCGTAAAATTGAGCCAACATATTTTTTGACACAGGTAATGACAGGGCACGGTGGGTTCTCAGAATACTTGAACCGGTTCAAGTGTAAGGAGAGCCCATCGTGCATCTGTGAACCAGATGCCATAGAATCCGTCACTCACGTCCTGTTTGAATGCCCTGTCTTCTCTTTAAAAAGACAAGACCTGGAAATATTAATTGAATGTAAGCTTGAAGTAGAAAATATTAATCAGATTATAACAAGTAAAAACACAAGGTCTCAATTTGTAAGATACTGTACCGAAATAGCACGTCAAGTAGCAAATAGAAATAAGTAAATAAATAATGCTGTAATATATATTTTACTATATATAGCAACAGCATTAAGATAAATATAAGATATTATTATTAAGATAACATGTACATAACAAATAAGACTTAGAAATAGGAATTTACTCATGTACAAAATAAAAAGCATAATAAAACTACTTACATAAGACGTATTAAGTTAGATATTAAGAAAATTGTTAAAAATTACAACCCTGTCTTCCCATTTATATTGTTCCCATTTATATTGTTAACTCTAGAATAAGAATATTATAAGATTAAAATAATAAACGATAAGAAATAACTCTATCTACGATAGAGGACCCCCCACGAAACCTATCCCGCTAGGAAATTAGACTTAATTAGCTTTGAACAACAAAAAATTAGTATGCAACTGCAGTAGCCGGCGTTGCCATCTGTGTGGCGGTAGGGAAAAAAAAAAAAAAAAAAAAAAAAAAAAAAAACCTAACCTAACCTAACCTAACCTAACCTAACCTAACCTAACCTAACCTAACCTAACCTAACCTAACCTAACCTAACCTAACCTAACCTAACCTAACCTAACCTAACCTAACCTAACCTAACCTAACCTAACCTAACCTAACCTAACCTAACCTAACCTAACCTAACCTAACCTAACCTAACCTAACCTAACCTAACCTAACCTAACCTAACCTAACCTAACCTAACCTAACCTAACCTAACCTAACCTAACCTAACCGAACCAACCGCTCAACCTCAACCAATCGCCACGGAAATAAACCGCTCCGCGAAAACATTTTTATTTTGGAATAAAAATTGCTCCAAATTTCAATTTTAAAATCGCAAGAGAAGAAGAATTTGTTGAGCAACACGCGAGTGAAAGAATTTTTAAAATCGGCCGTAAAACAAGGAAGTTACAACGAAAAGCATTTTAGTACTGGACCGTTAAAAAGTGCAAAGTGGAATTCTGCAAGATTTCAAGCGTGAACATTGCGTTTCATCGCTGCCGTTTCCTGGGAAACATTATTTTCTACAGTTTGAGACCTTAACCAGATTTTTCCGCTGCCCCTGCGCAAAGAAATCGCGAAAACCAATTTTCTTCGGTCCACACCTACTAACGATCTGAAGCCTAGAAGATACATAAGAAAATAAAGAAGGAGCTCAGGAGCTGGCAGCAGTTGGCAGAAGCGAAAAAGGTCCAGTAGTTATAGAGTTATAAGCATTTTAATATCTTCATACAACTCAATGTTTACATTTTGCATTACATTTAATCCCGTTCAAGTATAGAATATTTCCTTAATTTTTACACATTATCAGGTCTATTGGCAATCTCTTATTCATTCCTCAAATTTTCGTATAAATCTAGCCTATATTTTAGATATTATTAGCATATTCAACAGTCAAGATTTCTTGTAAGGCTTTGTCATTGTTTACAATATTTACAAATTAATTTTCTATTTTAATTATCGAAACTTATACTAGAACATTGAATTTAAATTAATAATATTATTTATTGATGAACCATTGACCAGATCTAGTAATTAAAGTGCAGAATAACATTCAGTTTAGTTAAAAATTTGAAAGCATAACTTTCCCTTGTAAAGCTGTGGCGCCCAATGCAATGTTTACAAACTAACTTTTCATTTTTACTACCCAAATTTAATTAATACTGATCATTTTTTGTTTGTAACTATATTTGTTGGAAAGCCACTGGTCCCCCTGTTAAGTTTCAGCAAGATTCTACATCAGGTTTTGATTTTATAGACAAAGTTGGTTATTGCCCTACAACTGTACTCGGTTCATCTGTTCACGGTTTGGCCTATTAAATTATCTAATATCTATCACGATACGAAGGCACAGCACTAGAAGCAGAGACCACCTACCAGGTGTCCTGGTCCTTTCACACACTTCAGCCAGGCAAAATCAGCAACCACAGGGCATTTGGCATTATCACTAGGTAGGCTCACACCTCATAACTTTGCATTGATTTTGCCACTAAAAACCGCCTAATATTAGAAAAATCGCGCATCACCGGGTACTGTTGGCTTTTTATTAGTAGTTACCGCACGGAGAGGCCACTTTTTACTTGCTTTGTTTGAGTATTTATGTAACAGCAAACACACCATCACCAGGTAAACCGAGCGCAACATTGCACTGTTTTTGTCACAATAAACAGCCTAAATTTGAATAAATCACGCATCACTGGCTACTCCTTGAATTTTATAATTGGATACCGCAAGGAGAGGCCACTTTTGATTTGTTTTGTTTGAGTACTGCTGATATACCAAACACACTAACATTACCAAACTCAGTGCAGCTTCGCATTGTTTTCGCCACTTTAAACCGCCTAATACTAGATTAATCACGCATCACCCGGTACAGTTGGCTTTTTAGAGGTGGTTTACGCACGAAGAGGCCACTTTCTGTTTATTTGCTTATCACAGCTGAAATAGCAAACATTTTCATTGGCATTTAGCAAGCGCGTCGAGGATTTTCGTACCTACTGGACGTACCTACCTACCCATTGTCCAACTGTTGGGGCGGGCCTGAAATCGGGCGGTTAAGGGTTTCCTGTCTTCATCACTCTATCCTGGTGTCATATAGCATAGTCCACTCTACTTTTTGGCAATCTATAATTCCTAATTTTTGATATTTGCATTAAATAAAACGACATTTAAAATTCATATAATTTAATTATTAATTCTATAATATAAAAAAGCCCGGTTCTAGAATGCCGTCCAGGCCCCGGGGAATTCCGATCCCTCCTAAGGCGAAGGCGGCCGGACAGACTAGACCTGGAGCCTCGGTAGGCTCCGGTGGGCCTGTGGCATCGGCGCCGGTGATGAGCGATCACGCTTTGTCGTCGTCGTGCCCTCCGGCCGGGGCGGCGGGCCCTCTGGCGCCGCCGGCTTCTTCGTCGCGGGTGCGGGACGGCGCTCGACCGGGCGTTGAGGCCGGCGCGGGCGCCGCCGCCGCCCCTGCCGCCGCTGAGCTGACGCATGAACCGTCCCTTGGCGCTCGCCTCGCGGCGAACGTTCTGCTGGCGGGGGGCCGTATCCGCCCGGCCGCAGGTTTCGGCGCACCCGCGAGCGAGTGGCCGGCCGACAACACCGTCCGCAGCTTGCGGACGCGGCTGGAGTCCGCCTCCGACGCCCCCGACAACACCCGCGACGAGAGCTCGCTCCCGCCGGGCCAGGACGCGCCGCCGCCCGCCGACGGACGCGGCGCGCACGATGCCGAGGCGCGGGCGGCGGTGGATGCCGACAGCGAGGGCGGCTCCCCGGACAGCGCTTGTCGGTTCCTGGAGACGTCCGTCATGTCCCTGGGCGAGGGCGGGCCGGTGCAGGACGCGCCGCGGATGGCCAACCGACTGCTGCAGTCGACCGTGGCGGAGGTGGAGCGCTCGCGCAACATGAACCGCGACATCAAGGAGGCCATCCTGTCGGGGCTCCACGGGCTGCACGGCCTCGTGCTGCGCGTGGCGGACTCGCGCGCTCGCCACATCGCGGACCTGGAGCGCGCGCGCGCCAAGGCTGACCAGCAGCACGCGCTTCAGCACAAGGCGTACGCCGGCAAGCTGGAGGCGCTCAGCGAGTGCACCCAGGCCAGCATGGACGAGCTGCGGCGGACGAGCGCGCGGGCGATGAAGGAGGCCGAGACCACCCGGCGGCTCGTCGAGGAGATGAGGGGCAAGCTCGCCGAGGGACCCTGGCCGCCCGAGGAGGCCTCGAGCCTCGGACTCGTCGACAGGCTGGTTGAGGAGGCGCGCGCCCTTCGCGAGGAGTGCAGCCGGCCGCGGCCGGCCCCCATCGGAGACAACGGCGCGGGCGGCGCCCCAGTCACGTGCCCCGCGGAGCCCTTGCCGCGTGCGTCCGACGGGGCGGGCGCCCCGGCCCACGGAGTACGAGCGTCGTACGCGCAGGTGGCCCGCCACCCGATCATCGTCAGGTCGAAGAACCCGGGACACTCCGGGAACGACATACTGACGAGGATCAAGCGGGACGTCGACGTGGTGGACATGGGAGTCGGGGTGAGCGGCGTGCGTCGCTGCAAGAACAGCGCCGTCGCCATCACGCTGGAGTCGGAGCGAGACGCGGCGCGGATGGGCTCGGCGATCGCGGCGCTCGGCGACGACCTGGTCGTGTCGGAGCCGCGCGCTAAGGACCCGCTGCTGCGGCTCGTGGGGGTCGTCGCCGATATGTCCGACGCCAAGGTGGAGGAGGCGCTTGTCCGCCAGAACGCCGGCCTGCTCGCGAGTGTACCTGAGACAGAAGTAAAAATTAAAATAGTAAGGCGTATAAGAGGAAGGCACGCTGGCATAAACAACGTGGTGATGCAGGTCAGCCCGGGCGTGTGGCGGGCCCTGACGGGCTGCAGGGTGCGGCTGGGGTACCAGGTGGTCGCGGCGGTCGACCAGTCGCCCCTCGTGCAGTGCTACCGGTGCCTCGGGTTCTCGCACAGGGTGGCGGAGTGCCGCGCGGAGGCGGCGCGCTGCGGCTACTGCGCGGGCGGCCACGACACGCGCGCGTGCTCGCAGCGGGACCGCGCGCCGCACTGCACCAACTGCCGGGCGCGGCAGGCGCGGGACAGCGAACACCCGGCCTACAGCTCCGGCTGCCCGGAGTGGAGGCGCTGGGACCACATAGCGCGCCTGGCCGTCCGCTATTGCTGAGGGCACCAATACTTCCCCGCTGCTAAACTTGAAAATAAAAATAATGCAGTATAATTTAGGTAGGGGAAGGGCGGCCACACACGAGTGCCTTAGGGAAGCCTCCTCCAAGGAAATGCGGGTTTTATTATTGCAGGAGCCCTATGTCGGGGCCCGAGGCTCCATGTCTGCGCCCGCGGGTGCCCGCGTAGTCCAGAGCGCGGCGGGGACTGCAACCGCGCCCGTGCGGGCGGCTATAATTATCACCGACCCCAGCATTAACTTTACAGAAAACTCTAATTTTATCCACACCGATTATGTAGGCTTAGTTTTAAGATTGGGTAATTTAAGAGTGGGCATAGTTAGTATATATTTGGACAGGGAATTAGAAATAGAATTATACTTAAGTAGGATAAAGGCTGTCATTCTCTCGATGAACGTGGACAGACTGGTGGTGGCGGGTGACGTGAACGCCAGCAGTCCGTGGTGGGGCAGCGCGGCGGAGGACGCGCGCGGGCGCGCCGTGGCGGAGTGGCTCGCGGAGCTCGGCCTGGAGGTGCTGAACGAGGGCTCGGAGCCGACCTACCTCGCGCACCGCGCCGGCCGGGAGTGCTCCAGCATCATCGACGTGACGGCGTGCTCCGCCGCGCTGCTGCCCGCCGCGCGCGCCTGGGCCGTGGCGCCGCGCCTGTGCACGCTGTCGGACCACCGCCCCATCACCTTCGCGTTGCAGCTGCGCGCGCAGCCAGCCGACGCCGAACCCTGCAACACACGAAAGTATAAGACCGAGAAGGCGGACTGGACGTCGTTCGAGGCGGAACTCGTAAGGCTGTTGGAGCTCGCCGGGATCGAGGACTCTGTGGCCGGGATGCTGGATAATGAGGGGGTCAACCGTATCGTATACCAGTACACCGAGTGTGTCACCGGAGCGTGCGAGAAGGCCATCCCTCTCATCCGGGCCAGGAGACCCGAGAAACCGTGCCGGTGGTGGACGCCCGAGTTGACTCGACTGAAGGCCGAGATGGTCCGCCGGAGGAGAAGGATCGCCAAGGCGAACCCTGCCAGAAGGCAGTACGTCGTGGACCAGTACTTGGAGGCCAAAGCTACGTACAAGAAAGCCATAGAGTCCGCGACTACTCGCAGCTGGAAGGAGTTTTGCACCGGCGAGAAGGCGGAAACCATCTGGGAGCGGTCTTACCGAGTGATGAAGGCCTGCGGCCCCCGGGTGCAGGACAGGCTGCTGTTGGCGGCGGACGGACGCGCGCTGGACGAGGCGCAGTCGGCGGCGCTACTGGCAGACACGTTCTTCGGGCGGGACGAGGCGGCGCGGGACACGGCGGAGCAGGCGCGGCGCCGGGCCGCGGCCCAGGACTGGGCGGCGCGCGTCCGGGCGGCCCGCGACTCGGGGGAGGACATGGCCGCCTTCACTGAAACAGAGATGGAGTCAGTGCTGAGTGCGATGGGTCCCAAGAAAGCACCCGGAGGCGATGGGTTTACGCTCGATATATGCCTCCGAGCCTACAGGTGCAATAAGACTGTGCTTCTTGGGATCTACTCGCACTGTCTAAGGCTTGGTTGTTTTCCCGTTGCATGGAAGGAGGCGGTCATCAGGATCATACCCAAGCCTGCTAGACCCTCCTACGATACGCCGAAGGCCTACAGGCCAATTGGGCTTCTCCCTGTCCTCGGAAAAGTCCTGGAAAGGCTGTTTGTGGTTAGACTGCAGTGGCAGCTGGGCAGGGATGGTGGCATGAGCCCGTACCAGTATGGCTTTACCCCGCAGCGCAGCTCAGAGGACGCTCTCTACGATGCCATGGCCATTGTCCGAACACACCTGGAGGAAAAGAAGATAGTGGTGATGGTATCACTAGATATAGAGGGCGCCTTTGACAGTGCTTGGTGGCCTGCCATTATCGAGCAGTTGGAGGCTAAGGCAGTCGATCCAGGCCTGGCGCGCTTGATCCTGGGCTACCTGTCGGAGAGAAAGGTGAGGCTGAGATATGCAGGAGAGACTGAAGTTAGGGACACCAGTAGGGGCTGCGTACAGGGTTCGATCTGTGGCCCCATATTATGGAACATGCAGTTGGACCCTGTACTGGAACAAACGCAGTACGCTGGTGTCAGGGTACAAGCCTTTGCGGACGACATCTTCATGATTGCGGCCGCAGCCGACGGCCACGAACTTGAAGACAAAATGAATAGGGCGCTGGCCGTGATCATGAGATGGGGCGAGAAGCTAAAACTTAAGTTCGCACCCAGCAAGACACAGGCCCTCCTGACTACAAGAAGGCTCAGATACCACACACCTAAGCTCAACATGGCGGGGGAGGAACTCGAATATGGCACCAGTCTCAGGGTGCTGGGACTAACGATAGATCCCACGCTAAACTTCAAAAACCACCTGGATGCTGTAATAAAGAAGGCAATATCCTTCTATAAAGTCGTATCCAGGGCAGCACGAGCTCAGTGGGGTCTCAACTCGGACATCCTGAGACTGATATACATAGCTGTAGTCGAACCTACGGTTCTCTATGCCGCAAGTAGCTGGGCGGACATTACTGGGCGAGTTTATGCTAAAAAACTGTTAAACAGCCTTACTAGGACTTTTGCTATAAGGATAAGCAAATCCCATCGCACTGTTTCCCTCACGGCTAGCGTCCTTCTGGCAAGGATAATTCCTTTACCACTGCGTGTCCAGGAGAACGCGCAACTATACCTAGTCAAGAGGGGAACGGGACTTACCTGCTTGCCTGGACGAACCCTTGAGTGCAGGGTTAGCCCGTTTTCACTGCCCCACCCAGCGGCCAGGAGATGGCTGGAGTTCGGGCTGATCGAGTCCCAGGTGGATGCTGATGGCCTGGGTATAGAGGGGCCCATCCTCTTCACCGATGGCAGCAAGCTCGAGGGAAAGGTTGGCGCGGCGGTCACCTGCTGGCTCCGGGGGCGGGAGGTCCGGCGCGCGAGTTTCCGCCTTGAGGACTACTGCAGTGTGTTCCAGGCGTAGCTTTCGGCCATCCACCGAGCTCTCGCTGAAATTGAAAAAATGAAAGAGTTAATTTTTTCCATAGCGAGCGACTCTCGATCCAGTCTTGAGGCCATAATCAGCCCCAACGCCCTCAACCCAATTTCTAATAAAATAAGGTACAGGATAATGCAGCTCGAGGCGCAGGGGAAAGCGGTTAGGTTGTTTTGGGTTAAAGCACACTGTGGCATATTGGGCAACGAACGGGCAGATGAACTTGCCAAACATGCCGCACTGCACAATAGGCAACAGCCATACTATGATAAGTTCCCACTCTCCTTTGCTAAAAGCAGCATTAGGTCTGACACAATTGGTAGCTGGCAACATCTTTATCAGGCTGCGGAGACAGGTGGGGTCATAAAGTCATTTTTCAAAAATGTTGCCTCGGCATACAAAATCTTGGAAAAACTTACAATAGATAACTTTGTGGCACAAATCTTGACTGGTCATGGGGGATTCAGAGCATACCTACATAGGTTTCATTTATCTGAATCACCATGGTGCTCCTGTGACGAAGAGGTGCCCCAAACTGTCCTTCATCTCCTTCTTGAGTGTCCCAGATTTTGTATGCTGAGATATAACTGCGAAATTGAAGCTGACTATAACATCTGCCTCCAAAGCCTCGAGCAAATCCTTGCTGACACAAACAGCAGGATGGTTTTCCTTACCTATGCAAAGGCAATCCTCCGCAGGGTGGGTAGGGAAAATGGTTCTATTGTCAGCACGGACTAATATGTTCCACCTGTTGGGTCACCCAGAGCAGGATCTCTGTTAGCCCAGTGTATCGAATACTAAGTTTCATTAATATACAATTGAAGTGCTGATATCCATAATTCATGGGTAATAAAAAATTGTTATTATTAATTTAATTATTGATTTGACTTAAATTCCATTTTCTATAAAATTATTTACAACTTTATGACATATTAGTAAAATTTTAATTTTTCATTTACAATACAATTCACACAAACTTTACATTGTAAAATCATTGCTATTGTATTTTTCTCAATGCTAAGCTAATTGTATCCATGCTATACATCCACTGCAAGTGATACAAACTCAGACCCAACAGCAGCTAATCTGCTGTATAACTATTATTCAGCCGTTACTGTTAGGACAGAGTATGTCAGGGTACATCCATCATTTACTCACCTTCCAATATGAATTGATGCACTGGGATGCAATCCTTTCTTTGTGTTGACCGAACTGCTGGTGTTTTTCGTGATGTGGAGCGGCCTTGCTCCGGTTGCAGCTTTAGGCACACCCTCCGAGGCCCTTGGCTCTCTTCCCTAGTGCCTTCCTCATTTTTAGCACCCTATGCCTGTAGCACTTGCTCAAGGAACAAGGGATTAAACCCATCTTGTGCCTTCTTTACTGCAACCCGGCTTGGCTTTAACTTTACTACTCTTTTTGTCGACATGTTTTTGTTTGGCTGGCCGGACATGTTTTCCAAAACTGTCAGTATCGGCTTGACATTGCTGGATGGAATCTGGTTGTAAGGTCAATGTCAAACGATCAAACTGTCAAACCCAGGTTTTTAAAAGCAATTATGTCAATGTCAGCCGCCAATTTGTTTAGGCCATGAGTGGGATCGAGATCGGTGAACGATCAGGATTATTTCGTTATCATATCATTCAGCCGAATTATTATTGTTCATCGAATAAATGTAATATTGCTTAAGTATTTATTTGATTTTTGTTGACTTCTCGCAGTTTGTATTTATTTATTTATTTATATTTTCTTTTTCTTTAAATGTACCTAAAATTGGTTTAATATTCCTAAGACATCAAAATGTCAGTGTCAGTCGCTATCTTATTTAATATGTAATCAGGCCATAGACGAGTGGGATCGATTCCGGAGAACGATTGTCATTATTTCGTTCATTCAACTGTTTGATTGAATAATTTATTGTTTTATCTTATTTATATTTTTGTTTTTATTTGTACATCGATTTAACTACTTTTGTATTAGTTTATTTAATTATTTAATTGATATAAAATATTTTATATACAAAATTAATTTAATTGAGTAACTGAAAAATATACAGGATGTAAATTTTTTTTTTTTTTTTTTAAATAAAAAAAAATATAAACAAAACCAGAGCTTACGATGGGAAATTTTGTAATGTCTTAATAGCAGTTGATACATTTTGAAAATCGGGATGACTGGCGAAATTTATAATTTTTAAATAATCGTGGAATTTGTATACAGGGGGGTAAAACATTTTTAAAAAACCAAAACCAAAGCTTACGACGGGAAATTTTGCAATATTTCGATAACAGTTGAAAAATTTTGAAAATTGTGTGAAATGGCTGAATAAAAGCATGATCGTGGAATTTTAATTTTGGATGGAGCAAAGTGAAGTGAAAGTGAAAGGTGAAATAAAATTAAGATCAAATAAAATCTTGGCTTTTAATAAAAAGTTGGCCGTGTCTTAACTCGTGATTTTTCTAATATTGGGCTTTTACTCGGTTTCAAGATCTTTATTATCTCAAAAGAATTTACAATTCACTTGATGAGATATTTTTAAAATTAGATTAGGGCCCTGACTCTACTTTACTTTTACTGACTCTAGGGCTCTACCTAGAGTCGATTTTCATATCTGTAAGGGTGGCTCCAGAGCTTCTCTACGTGGTGCCGAAAACCGCGTTTCGATTGGACAACCGGTCGGGGAGATGCAGTGGTTTTAAGTTCCGTCTAGATGATGATGATGATGATGGCGAGAACTTGAAATGGCTGTATCTCTGCCGTCCGTTGTCCGATTTGAATGCGGTTTAGTGAGGGTCTCTCCGCTTTGGGCGTGCTATCCCCTAATAGATCTAGGGCCATAGATACCAAATTGAATTAAAGATTAGGTAATACAAATAAAAAATTTAATATTGGCTTTTACTGACTCTAGTGCTCTACCTAGAGTCTATATTCAAATATGCAAGGGTGGGCCTAGGGTTTTTCTACTTGTTGCCGAAAACTGCGTTTCGGTTGGACAATCGGTCGGGGAGATACAGTGGTTTCAAGTTCCTTCTAGATGATGATGATGATGATGATGACGAGAACTTGAAATGGCTGTATCTCGGCCGCCTGTGGCCTGATTTGAGAGCGGTTTGGTGCTGGTATCTCCTCTTCGAGCGTGCCACCCCATCATAGGCCTTCAGCTTAGATACTAAATTGAATTAAAATTGATAAAATTAAATGTAGTAAAATAAAATAAAATTAAAATCAAGTTAAATAAAAATTTGGCATTAAATGAAAAGTTGGCTATGTCTTGTGTTGTCTTGTTTAAATCTGCAAGGGTGGGTCTAGGGCTTTTATACGTGTTTATGGCATTTGTAAATAATATCATTATCATCGTATCGTATCGGCCAAGGTGCTAAGTTTATTATCTATGTTGCTTAATTTCATGTGAAGTATAAACTCTATCGAATAGGGTTTATATCTGGGCTTCTTATATTTGATTACCAAATATTTGTAAGCTCGGTTACAAATATTTTCTAATATATTATTTAATTAATTTCCAATGTTATTATTCTGTATGCTTAAGTATTAATTTATAAATAAAAATATTCTATTGTTAACAAATTGTAATGAAAAAAAAAATATATTTGTCACATTGTTTACGAAAAAAAAAAAAAAAAAAAAAAAATATAAAGCTAGATGATTAAAATTGTTAAAATTATTAATTTTATATTACTATTACTAATTTAAATTGGCTTTATTGTTAATTTATTTTACTCTATCGAATAGGGTTTGTATCTGGGCTTCTTATATTTGATTACCAAATATTTGTAAGCTCGGTTACAAATATTTTCTATTATATTTATTTAATTAAATTCCAATGTTATTATTCTGTATGCTTAAGTATTAATTTATAAATAAAAATATTCTATTGTTAACAAATTGTAATGAAAAAAAAAATATATTTGTCACATTGTTTACGAAAAAAAAAAAAAAAAAAAAAAAAAAATATAAAGCTAGATGATTAAAATTGTTAAAATTATTAATTTTATATTACTATTACTAATTTAAATTGGCTTTATTGTTAATATAATTTGTTTGATGATTTTATTAGTAGGGCCTTTGCCTTTGAATTTATAAGATGTAATAATAAAATGAAATGATTAGTTAAGAATAATTTAATGGTTAAAATAAGAATAATGGTTTTCGTGTTAATCTAAATAAATAAATAAATAAAAACGTCTAGGTTAAGTTCTAGGTTAAGCTTAGTTCGTAGGTTAGTATTAATAAATAAATAAATATTGTTTTATTTAATTAGATTAGGGCAAAATGATGTTGCAATACATAGCAACAGTGTCGCACTAGGCTAGCCGACGGCCCCTAAAAAGGCAATTGGTAGGCGCCAAAAAAAAAAAAAAAAAAAAAAAAACCTAACCTAACCTAACCTAACCTAACCTAACCTAACCTAACCTAACCTAACCTAACCTAACCTAACCTAACCTAACCTAACCTAACCTAACCTAACCTAACCTAACCTAACCTAACCTAACCTAACCTAACCTAACCTAACCTAACCTAACCTAACCTTTTTTTTTTTTTTTTTTTTTTTTTTTTTTTTTTTTTGTTACCCTGGAAAATCTTTTATAGATACCACCAGTCCGGGGGGACCGATGGTTATGTGGGATTCCCGCCTTGATAAAGGCAGTGTACCCACTAAAAACCTGGGGTGTTCCGCCCTCGCCGCTTTACAAGGAGGAAGCCACAGGGAGAACGAAAAACCGACCAGAGGACACTCTTCTGGAGGTAGGGGGTCGGACACTGGATCCGGAGGAATCTGCCACACTTCTTGCAGAAACCTTCTACCCAGAGGACGAAGAAAAAGAGGACAATGCGGAACATCGACGGATCAGAGACGAAGCTGAAAAAGCAAATGACTGGGTTCATGGTGAATCCAATGACCCAGCATTTACCCAAGAAGAGCTGGAATCCGCGATGACCAGCTTCAACGCTAAAAAAGCACCTGGGGAAGATGGCCTCACCGCCGATATCTGTGCCCGCGCTATCAGACACGACCTGGAGCTGTTCCTTGCCTTGGTAAACAAATGCCTAGAACTCTATTACTTCCCAGTAATTTGGAAAAAAGCGACGGTAATTGTTTTGAGAAAACCAGGCAAGGACGACTACACAAACCCCAAGGCATATAGACCAATCGGACTATTACCTGTATTAGGAAAAATCTTTGAGAAGATGGTGGTGGGGAGACTGAAATGGCACCTTCATTCCAGGATAAGTACTCGCCAGTACGGCTTTATGCCCCAGAAGAGCACTGAGGACTCCCTTTATGTCATGATAAAACACATAAAAGAGAAACTACATCAAAAGAAACTCATTACAATGATATCACTAGACATAGAGGGAGCCTTCGACAGCGCATGGTGGCCTGCAATAAAGGTCCGACTGGCTGAGGAAAAGTGTCCTGTGAACATTAGAAGGGTCATTAACAGTTACCTCGAACACAGGAGCGTGAACGTAAGATACGCGGGCCGGATGTCTTCTAAAAGTGCGAGAAAGGGATGCGTTCAGGGTTCTATAGGTGGACCAATCCTCTGGAACCTACTAATAGATCCCTTACTGAAAGGGTTAGAACAGAGAGGGGACTACTGCCAAGCGTTTGCAGACGACGTGGTTCTAATCTTTGATGGCGACACAGGATCAGAAGTGCAAAGACAGGCCAATGCCGCTCTCGCCTACGTTCGGGGATGGGGCGTCAGAAATAAGCTTAGGTTTGCGCCACATAAAACCAACGCAATGGTCATCACGCGAAAACTTAAATTTGACGCCCCATTGCTGGAAATGGGTGGGATTGACATTGGCATGTCCAACGAAATCAAAGTGCTAGGGCTAACGATAGATAGCAAATTGACTTTCAACAGCCATACTGTGAACACTTGTAAAAAAGCTGTCAACATTTATAAACAACTATCGAGAGCCGCGAAAACTAGCTGGGGTCTTCATCCTGAAGTTATCCGCACAATATACGTCGCCACCGTGGAACCCGTCATCACGTACGCAGCAAGCGCTTGGGCCCCTGCAACCGAGAAGCTGGGCATTCAGAGGCACCTCAACGCGGTTCAGAGAGGTTTTGCTCAAAAACTTTGCAAAGCATACAGGACGGTTTCCCTCAATGCGTCATTACTGCTGGCCGGAATACTGCCTCTTGACCTACGAATAAAAGAGGCAGCAGCACTATACGAGGTCAGAAAAGGAAAATCACTGGCGACAGCAGACAGGGAAACTGAAACCATGACAAAATTCGCAAGTTTCCCACACCCAGCGGAGCACATGCGCCTGAATTTCGAAAACCTGATAGACCAAACACAAGTAGAACATCACAACACACAAGATATAAAAATTTTTACTGACGGCAGCAAGATTGAGGGTAAGGTCGGAGCAGCATTGTCCATATGGAAAAATGATGCCGAGATCAAAACCCTCAGGCTGAAGCTGTCAAAATACTGCACGGTCTATCAGGCGGAACTGTTAGCAATATGTGCCGCAACTAGGGAAATATTGAGACGTAAAGAGGAGAGTTATGGTATCTACAGCGACTCAAGAGCCGCTCTAGATACCATAACAAACCTAAGCACGACTCATCCCTTGGCGGTTGAAACTCGCGATAACTTAAAAAAATGCTCTAGGACCCAGAACAAAAAAGTTTTCCTGTTTTGGATAAAGGCTCATGCAGGACTCACAGGCAACGAGCGTGCCGACCAACTGGCAAAGGAAGCAGCATTGAACAGTAAGAAAAAGCCGGATTACGATATGTGTCCTCTGTCATTTCTTAAACGAGAGATTCGTGGGAAATCAATTGAGAAATGGAACGAGAGATATAAAACGGGTACAACGGCAAAAATTACAAAAATGTTCTTCCCAGACGCTATGCGAGCATACAAAATAATCAAAAAAATAGAGATGAACAAAGTTTTAACCCAAGTTCTAACGGGGCACGGTGGGTTTTCCGAGTATTTGAACCGATTCAAATGCAAGGATAACCCATCGTGCATCTGTGATCCAAATGTAGAGGAAACTGTTCCCCACGTGCTTTTTGATTGTCCCGTCTATAGTCTGGACAGAATTGAGACCGAAATTAAAATAGACACTAAACTAGATGAAACAAATATTGTATATCTAATTGAAGATAAAAAACTAAGAACCGAATTTTTTCAATACTGTACAAAAATAGCTACAAAATGTATTTATAGAAATAAAGATAAATAAGTTATGTTAAATAATATATTATAGAATATATAATTTTAGCATAAATATATAAGAAGATAAATAAGAGAAATAGAAATAAGATAATACAATAAGATAGAAAAGTAAGAAAATAAAAAAGAAGTGTACCTCCCCTTATTTATCCTGATAAACAAAACCTCTGCATACACTATAAGCAGAGAGAATAGGCAGGCTAGCCGACGGCCCTAATAAGGCACTAGTAGGCGCCAAAAAAAAAAAAAAAAAAAAAAAAAAAAAAAAAAAAAAAAAAAAAAAAAAAAAAAAAAAAAAAAAAAAAACCTAACCTAACCTAACCTAACCTAACCTAACCTAACCTAACCTAACCTAACCTAACCTAACCTAACCTAACCTAACCTAACCTAACCTAACCTAACCTAACCTAACCTAACCTAACCTAACCTAACCTAACCTAACCTAACCTAACCTAACCTAACCTAACCTAACCTAACCTAACCTAACCTAACCTAACCTAACCTAACCTAACCTAACCTAACCTAACCTAACCTAACCTAACCTAACCTAACCTAACCTAACCTAACCTAACCTAACCTAACCTAACCTAACCTAACCTAACCTAACCTAACCTAACCTAACCTAACCTAACCTAACCTAACCTAACCTAACCTAACCTAACCTAACCTAACCTAACCTAACCTAACCTAACCTTTTTTTTTTTTTTTTTTTTTTTTTTTTTTTTTTTTTTTTTTTTTTTTGTTACCCTGGAAAATCTTTTATAGATACCACCAGTCCGGGGGGACCGATGGTTATGTGGGATTCCCGCCTTGATAAAGGCAGTGTACCCACTAAAAACCTGGGGTGTTCCGCCCTCGCCGCTTTACAAGGAGGAAGCCACGGTGTCGCAATGCGTCCCGCAACTCCCTCAGCGGGTGCCCGTGAAGGCCCTCCTCGGGAGGGTGTAAAGTGCCCTCCCCGTATCTCCGCTTAAGGCACCTCGGAACACGTGACGAGGCGCCTTACAGCACGGGACCCCTCAGGTCAGGAAGCGGATCCCCCGATCCGCAACCCAACAGGTCCCCGTTCAGGGTAGTATGCGGCCGGCATACGCCAGCCGCCTACGGCCCGTTCTCCGTTGGCGGATAGGAGCCGAGAGAGGATCTGCCTCTCGGTACCTCTCCGCCGTCTCCTTCGACCGCAACACTTCCTCCGCAAAAGCGGCTACGGCCTCCCATTTCGTCTCGCTGTCAGCCATAGCGTTGACTATGGCTGAGAGCGAGAGGTCAGGTCCTATCGCCGCCGCCATCACTGCGCGCGGCTTCGCCCATTCAGGACACACGGCGCGGGTGTGCTGCGCCGTGTCCTCAGGCGCCCCACAATGGTGGCATTCCATTGTGGGTTCCCGACGTGCCACCCGACACAGATACCTCCCAAAGCAACCATGCCCGGAGAGGATCTGCGTCAGACGGAACGTCGGTGCGCCATGCCGCCGATCAACCCACTGCTGAAGGCTGGGTCGAAAGGCGGCCACCATTTCCCGGCTAGCAGCCGGGGACTCCAATCGGCGTGCCCAGTCCACGAGGAGATCCTCGCGGGCATCCTCTCTCCACCGCTTGATCTCCTCCGGGAGTGGCCACTCTCCTGCCATCTTGGCCTCTGCGCTGCGCCAATACACCGCCGCCAACACCTCCGCCTCGAGGTCCCACGGCGGCGTACCGGCCAGCACGCACGCCGCCTCAAACGAGACGGTGTGGTACGCTCGGGCCGCCCTGACGGCCATGACCCGCTGCGGACGTCGCAGCAGGGTCAGGTTTTCAGCGTCTAGGGCGTCCGCCCATATTGGCGCTCCGTAGAGTGCCTTGGAGCGAACCACACCGGCATAAAGGCGGCGGCACCCCACACTCGGCCCTCCCAAATTCGGGAGGAGTCTCCCGAGCACTCCGGCAAAGGCTACGATCTTGGGCGCCAATTGCCGGAAGTGCTCCGCGAACCTCCATCTGCCGTCGAGGATGAGGCCTAGATACCTCATCTTCGACTCGACGGCAATAGAGGTTCCGCCCACCACAATCTCCATACCCCGCGGTGGAGATCTCCGAGGTCCATGGAAGAAGAGGGCCTCGGACTTCTCCAGCGCCACCTCCAGCCCAAGGGTCCTGATCCTGTGGACCACATGGGCTACACCGGCCGTGGCCAAGATGGCCGCCTCCCTATGCGTGTCCCCGCAGGCAGTTACCAGGGTGTCGTCGGCGTAACACACTACACCGACACCGTGTAGGTTCCGCCCGCGGAGCACGTAGTCGTACCCGATGTTCCACAGGAGCGGACCTAAGACCGAACCCTGTGGAACACCGCACGACATCCGCCTTACTTTCCATTCACCGTCCCGGGCCGGGTACATAACGGCCCGGTCGGTGAAATAACTCGCCACGGAAACCTAACCTAACCTTTTTTTTTTTTTTTTTTTTTTTTTTTTTTTTTTTTTTTTTTTTATTCCCAGGAAAATCTTTTATAGATACCACCAGTCCGGGGGGACCGATGGTTATGTGGGATTCCCGCCTTGATAAAGGCAGTGTACCCACTAAAAACCTGGGGTGTTCCGCCCTCGCCGCTTTACAAGGAGGAAGCCACGGTGTCGCAATGCGTCCCGCAACTCCCTCAGCGGGTGCCCGTGAGGGCCCTCCTCGGGAGGGTGTAAAATGCCCTCCCCATATCTCCGCTTAAGGCACCTCGGAACACGTGACGAGGCGCCTTACAGCCCGGGACCCCTCAGGTCAGGAAGCGGATCCCCCGATCCGCAACCCAACAGGTCCCCGTTCAGGGTAGTATGCGGCCGGCATACGCCAGCCGCCTACGGCCCGTTCTCCGTTGGCGGATAGGGGCCGAGAGAGGATCTGCCTCTCGGTCCCTCTCCGCCGTCTCCTTCGTCCGCATCACCTCTTCCGCAAAAGTGGCTACGGCCTCCCAATTCGTCTCACTGTCAGCCATAGCGCTGACTATGGCTGACAGTGAGAGATCTCCTCCTATGACCGCGACCATCTCGGCGCGCGGCTCCGCCCACTCTGGGCACACGGCGCGGGTGTGCTGCGCCGTGTCCTCCGGCGCCCCACAATGGTGGCATTCCATTGTGGGTTCCCGACGTGCCACCCGACACAGATACCTCCCGAAGCAACCATGCCCGGAGAGGATCTGCGTCAGACGGAACGTCGGTGCGCCATGCCGCCGATCGACCCACTGCTGGAGGCTGGGGCGAAAGGCGGCCACCATTTCCCGGCTAGCAGCCGGGGACTCCAGTCTCTGTGCCCAGTCCAGGAGGAGATCCTCGCGGGCACCCTCTCTCCACCGCCTGATCTCCTCCGGGAGTGGCCACTCTCCTGCCATCTTGGCCTCTACGCTGCGCCAATACACCGTCGCCAACACCTCCGCCTCGAGGTTCCACGGCGGTGTACCGGCCAGCACGCACGCCGCCTCAAACGAGACGGTGTGGTACGCTCGGGCCGCCCTGACGGCCATGACCCGCTGCGGACGTCGCAGCAGGGTCAGGTTTTCAGCGTCTAGGGCGTCCGCCCATATTGGCGCTCCGTAGAGTGCCTTGGAGCGAACCACACCGGCATATAGGCGGCGGCACCCCACACTCGGCCCTCCCAAATTCGGGAGGAGTCTCCCGAGCACTCCGGCAAAGGCTATGATCTTGGGCGCCAATTGCCGGAAGTGCTCCGCGAACCTCCATCTGCCGTCGAGGACGAGGCCTAAGTACCTCATCTTCGACTCGACGGCAATGGAGGTTCCGCCCACCACTATCTCCATCCCCCGCGGTGGAGATCTCCGAGGCCCGTGAAAGAAGAGGGCCTCGGACTTCTCCAGTGCCACCTCCAGCCCAAGGGTCCTGATCCTGTGGACCACATGGGCTACTCCAGCAGTGGCCAAGATGGCCGCCTCCCTGTGTGTGCGCCCACGGGCAGTTACCAAGGTGTCATCAGCGTAGCAGACTACGCTGACACCGTGTAAGTTCCGCCCGCGGAGCACGAAGTCGTACCCGATGTTCCACAGGAGCGGTCCCAGGACCGAGCCCTGTGGAACACCGCACGACATACGCCTTATTTTCCAATCACCGTCCCGGGCCGGGTACATAACGGCCCGGTCGGTGAAATAACTCGCCACGGAGTCCCTCAAATACCGGGGCACACCATGATATCTGAGGGACTCCATCACGGTCTCCCAAGGGAGGGTGTTAAAGGCATTCTTAATGTCCAACGACACTGCCAGCAACACCCTGCCTTCGGAGACCGCCTCTTCCGCTAACTCTCGCACCTTCGCTATGGCGTCCACCGTCGAGCGCCCTTGCCGGAAACCAAACTGCCCATCGCTCAGATTCGGTCCTACCTCCCTCATGTGCTGAGTGAGACGAGCAGCGAGCACACGTTCGAAAAGCTTGCTCGTCTCACTCAGCAGCACGATCGGACGGTAGGCCGACGAGGAGTCAGCAGGGCGCCCGCTCTTCCTCAGCAGGACCAACTTTCCGCTCTTCCAGCTCTGCGGAAAGTGGCCCCGCGCCAGGCAAGCCGAGAACACCGCTCTAATGTGCTCTTCCAGCTGCCCGGCTGCCAACACCAGCGCTCGTCCCGGCACGCCATCGGGTCCGGGGGCCGTGTTCTTCGCCCGAAGCCTCAACACGGCCAGCCCAAACTCTGCCTCAGACACCTCGGGCACCTCGTCGTCGGATTCCCCCACTCCTAGAGAGGCCATGGGTGGCGGGTGCCACGCCTCTCTGTGGGGGAAGAGCACTGAGACCACCCTCTCCAAGAGCTCTGGCTCCAAGATCGCCGTGAGAGGGGGAGTCCAGGGGCGGAGCTTGCCCGTCACTATTTTGTAGGGACGACCCCAAGGGTCGCGGTTGAGGGACTCCAACCACTCTTGCCACGCCGACTCCTTGGCATCCTTAATGGCCACCTTAAGATTGGAACAGGCGGCCCTATAGTCGGCGTAGCGGTCCCTTTCAACCTCCTCGTCGCGCACCCTCCTCCGGCGGTAATGGGCGTAATTACGCCGCGCGACGACGCAAGCCCGCCTGAGCTCCCTGAGCCCCTGACTCCACCAGTATATGCGCCGAGGTGGCACCGACGTCTTGACCCGGGGCATGGAGGCGTCACAGATGCGTGCAAGGGCTTCGCCCAGAGCATCCGCCGCGACGTCAACATCCCCCAGGTCCGAGACAGCCATCCATGCCTCAACGATGGCCGCCTCCTTCGCCAGCTCCCGGTCGATCCCCCTCAGCGACCACCGGGGTCCCTCTCTTGCCGGCGGGGCCGGAGCCTGCCCTACGGACGCAGAGACGCTATACCGAATGTATCTGTGGTCTGATAGCGTCTCTACGTCTATCTCTACCTTCCAGTCGAGAACACGGCGCGCCAGGGTAGGCGTTGCAAACGTGAGGTCAACGATTGACCCACCCTGTTGCCGCACGCACGTGTTCTCGATTCCTCTGTTTAAGATGTCGAGGCCCAAGGACGACGCCCACTCCTCCAACACCTCCCCTCTTACGTCGGTGGCCGGAGAGCCCCAAGCCGTTGATTTGGCGTTGAAGTCCCCGGCAACCAACACCGGACTGGGGTGTGCTGTTCCCACCAGAAACCCGACCTCTGCGAGCGTCTGCTCGAAGCTGGCCAGGTTACGGTTCGGAGAACAGTACACCCCAATTACCGCCACGCCACAGCCACCACCCACAACGGCCAGCACGCATCCATGACCCTTCGCTACTTTTTCGAAGGGCAGGGAGCCACCGGCCGCTGGAGCGTATATGGCTACCGAGTCCTCCCGATCTCCCACCCAGTTTGTACGGGCGGGAATCATGTAGGGCTCGGTAACCACGGCTATTTGTATCAACCACTCTGCGAGGCTCTGGAGCAAGAGATCCTGTGCCCTGGCAGAGTGGTTGATATTCGCCTGAAGGCATCGGATGGCCATTTAATTAGTGTCCATCTGACCCTCCGCTCGCGCTGGGCGCGAAGATTGTTGCGAGGAGGGGGGGGGCTTCAACCCTACGCTGACCTTCTTGCTCCCGCCTTTCTTTCCCGGGGCCGAGCCTTTGCAGCCCCGGACCGGGTGGTCGGCTTTCCTGCCTGCCGCTTCACACGCTGGGCAGTGCGGCTCAGCTTCGCACTGGGCAGCCATATGCCCAGGCTTGCCGCACTTAAAGCAGACCGCGCTGCGGTCGACGCCAGTCGTGCACTTCGCCCCCATATGTCCCGCCTCTAGGCAGCGGTAACAATGCAGGGGCCTGGGCTCCAGTATCTTTGCAGACACCGAAACCCAGCCTACTAAGATCCGGCTGGCTGCAACCTTTTTGGCTGCAGCTACAGGGCACTTAATCCACACTGTGCCCTGCCGGCCGGGAGGCCTGACAACATTCCCGACCTTGACAGCCTCCACGGAGCAACCTCCAGACTCGGCGACGGCAGCCGCCACGTCCTCCTTAGTGGCGGAATCATCCAGCCCAGAGAGCCGCAATTCCACGCACTTCTCCGGGCGGGACACCTTTACCACCTCAGGGCTTAGACACTCCTTCAGTTTTTTGGCGAGGGAGTCTGCCCTGTCGGCTCCAGCGGCACCAGACACTTCCAGCATTCTGGCACCTGTTGCGGCTGTACGGAACCGCAGTCCCTCTATGCCCAGGGCCCGAACGTCGATTTTTTCTCTTGCTTCAGAAAGCACCTGGGCATATGTTGTCCCCTTGTTTTCGGCCTCCGGCTGTAGCGTAAGCACAATCGCTGCAGTCCGGGGAACCTTTAGTTTCGGCTCCCGTTTCTTAGGAGCCTTTTTCGTCGTGGGCGTTGGCCGGATGACCTGTGCTGGACTCGCCGCTGGGACTTTTGCTGCCTTTGAGCCCTTGCGGGCCACCACATTCCACCCCTCATCCATTGTGTCCGGCGCAGGAGGCAATGGACGAGGTGCCTTCGTGGCCGCCTTGTTCTTGGCCTTTTTCGTTCTTGCCCCGCTGGTGCCTGCCTGCGCAGGAGAAGGGGAAGGCATGGAAGTTGTTGCCACTGCAGGTGTTAGGGCAGCGACGTCTGGTTCCCTCCGTTTGTCTGCGGCCAATGGGGGTCTGAGACGCTTAGCCGGCAGCAGGCGATCCTCTAGCCCCTCTATTCGCGCATTCAGCATGGTCCCACACTGGACCATGACTGAACGCGCGATTTCCTCCATGTTTATTGGAGTGGAAGCAGGGGGGCGCGATAGATTGCGAAGCTCCGCCATTTCTTTTCGCATAATTTCGACCTCCGCCATGAGCTTCGCGTTAGCGGCTTCGAGGCGCGCAACCTCCTCCGTGACGGTGCGTGTTCTCATCTCATAAAACGCCCTGCGTATAGTGTCAGAGGCCTCGTTTAAGGCCCTCTGGAATGTCCCCTTCAGGTGTCCGGACTTGCAGGTGACGTCATTGATAGACGCGAGCGCATCTCCCACAAGTCCAGACAAATCTGCCGTTGTAATGTCAGGTGTAGCCGGACCCGCTTTTTTAATCTTTCGGAAGGTTGCAGCGGCTGCTTTCCTCTTCCGCTCCTCCTCGGCCTCAAAGGTTCTCTCCGCCTGCAGCCTTGCCTCTTCCTCCTCGAGGCGTTTCAGCTCATTTCTGGCTCTGTGTAGACCGACATGGTTGCCGGTCGTAGCCGGACGACCGCGACCTCTCTTCGCCGTCCTTTCTGTGAGTCTCGGTGCCCCTTCTGCACTCTCCTCACTTGAGGAAACACCCCTCTTACGCCAAAGGCGGCTTTGTTTCGCTCCAGTTGATGACGCTTGGGACGTGACCGTTCTTAGACTGACGTCTGATTCTCCGTCCGATGACAGGACCGGACCAGGTGCAGAGTCAACAGTACGTCTCCGCTCAGCTTCCTCACTTCCAACTCGATCCAGACTCTTGTCTGTATCTGAGCCAGACAAGCGAGTGAGCACCACACGTGGCTCCTTAAGCATGCCAACTTTAGCGCAAGCTTTAGAAGCACGCGTTTCAACACCTACTTTCCCCACATCTGGTAGGCCTTGACAAAGGCCGATGTGGCCTTGAGAAAGGCCGATGTGGCCTTGAGAAAGGCCGGTTTGGCCTTGAGAAAGGCCGATTTGGCCTTGAAAAAGGCCGGTTTGGCCTTGAGAAAGGCCGGTTTGGCCTTGAAAAAGGCCTAGGCGGTTGTTGTCCCCCCCAGAATACGAGGGACTGACTGCCGAAGCAGCAAGGGATTCCCCGACCTCGATGAGGCCGGTACCCTCCTGGGGTAATATGTTTTTACAATTCGCCATTATTTTCATTTTTGTTTGGTCCTTTCGGGGTCACAGAGAGAGGACCAACCCCCCTGGGCGCCCTTACGACCGAGCTCCCCTCGGCCATACATCCCATAAGCGGGCGCCAAAACCGTAGGATTTGGTAAAATTATTTACATAAAGAAGAGAAAAGAAAGAAATATTTACAACAGCCTAAGATTACCGCCGAAGTCCCAAAAAGAACCACGGCGCCTACGCACCCCTATCCCAGAACCTCCCACCCCCCGCCTAAACACCCCGATACGCCCACAGATAAAATACATAAATACAAATAGATACATAAATACACGATAAAATAAACTATGTAATATAATAAATACATAAACATACATACATGTGTTCCTCTTGGTCAGGTCTCTCCCTTGTGGCCTTCCGGCATGAGTAGCTCTACCGGCTTAGCCCACAAGATCATAAAGACACGCAAGCCCCACCACGACGACAACGTGGGAACACATCGGTGGGGAACCTAACCTAACCTAACCTAACCTAACCTAACCTAACCTAACCTTTTTTTTTTTTTTTTTTTTTGTTGCCCAGGAAAATCTTTTATAGATACCACCAGTCCGGGGGGACCGATGGTTATGTGGGATTCCCGCCTTGATAAAGGCAGTGTACCCACTAAAAACCTGGGGTGTTCCGCCCTCGCCGCTTTACAAGGAGGAAGCCACGGTGTCGCAATGCGTCCCGCAACTCCCTCAGCGGGTGCCCGTTAGGGCCCTCCTCGGGAGGGTGTAAAATGCCCTCCCCATATCTCCGCTTAAGGCACCTCGGAACACGTGACGAGGCGCCTTACAGCCCGGGACCCCTTAGGTCAGGAAGCGGATCCCCCGATCCGCAACCCAACAGGTCCCCGTTCAGGGTAGTATGCGGCCGGCATACGCCAGCCGCCTACGGCCCGTTCTCCGTTGGCGGATAGGGGCCGAGAGAGGATCTGCCTCTCGTTCCCTCTCCGCCGTCTCCTTCGTCCGCATCACCTCTTCCGCAAAAGTGGCTACGGCCTCCCAATTCGTCTCACTGTCAGCCATAGCCCTGACTATGGCTGACAGCGAGAGGTCGCCTCCTATCACCGCTGTCATCGCTGCGCGCGACTCCGCCCATTCCGGACACACGGCGCGGGTGTGCTGCGCCGTGTCCTCCGGCGCCCCACAATGGTGGCATTCCATTGTGGGTTCCCGACGTGCCACCCGACACAGATACCTCCCGAAGCAACCATGCCCGGAGAGGATCTGCGTCAGTCGGAACGTCGGTGCGCCATGCCGCCGATCGACCCACTGCTGGAGGCTGGGGCGAAAGGCGGCCACCATTTCCCGGCTAGCAGCCGGGGACTCCAGTCTCTGTGCCCAGTCCAGGAGGAGATCCTCGCGGGCACCCTCTCTCCACCGCCTGATCTCCTCCGGGAGTGGCCACCCTCCTGCCATCTTGGCCTCTGCGCTGCGCCGATACACCGTCGCCAACACCTCCGCCTCGAGGTTCCACAGCGGTGTACCGGCCAGCACGCACGCCGCCTCAAACGAGACGGTGTGGTACGCTCGGGCCGCCCTGACGGCCATGACCCGCTGCGGACGTCGCAGCAGGGTCAGGTTTTCAGCGTCTAGGGCGTCCGCCCATATTGGCGCTCCGTAGAGTGCCTTGGAGCGAACCACACCGGCATAAAGGCGGCGGCACCCCACACTCGGCCCTCCCAAATTCGGGAGGAGTCTCCCGAGCACTCCGGCAAAGGCTACGATCTTGGGCGCCAATTGCCGGAAGTGCTCCGCGAACCTCCATCTGCCGTCGAGGATGAGGCCTAGATACCTCATCTTCGACTCGACGGCAATGGAGGTTCCGCCCACCACAATTTCCATCCCCCGCGGTGGAGATCTCCGAGGCCCGTGAAAGAAGAGGGCCTCGGACTTCTCCAGTGCCACCTCCAGCCCAAGGGTCCTGATCCTTCGGACCACATGGGCTACTCCAGCAGTGGCCAAGATGGCCGCCTCCCTGTGTGTGCGCCCACGGGCAGTTACCAAGGTGTCATCAGCGTAGCAGACCACGCTGACACCGTGTAGGTTTCGCCCGCGGAGCACGAAGTCGTACCCGATGTTCCACAGGAGCGGTCCCAGGACCGAGCCCTGTGGAACACCGCACGACATCTGTCTCACTTTCCAATCACCGTCCCGGGCCGGGTACATAACGGCCCGGTCGGTGAAATAACTCGCCACGGAGTCCCTCAAATACCGGGGCACACCATGGTATCTGAGGGACTCCATCACGGTCTCCCAAGGGAGGGTGTTAAAGGCATTCTTAATGTCCAACGACACTGCCAATAACACCCTGCCTTCGGAGACCGCCTCTTCCGCTAACTCTCGCACCTTCGCTATGGCGTCCACCGTCGAGCGCCCTTGCCGGAAACCAAACTGCCCATCGCTCAGATTCGGTCCTACCTCCCTCATGTGCTGAGTGAGACGAGCAGCGAGCACACGCTCGAAAAGTTTGCTCGTCTCACTCAGCAGCACGATCGGACGGTAGGCCGACGAGGAGTCAGCAGGGCGCCCGCTCTTCCTCAGCAGGACCAACTTTCCGCTCTTCCAGCTTTGCGGAAAGTGGCCCCGCGCCAGGCAAGCCGAGAACACCGCTCTAATGTGCTCTTCCAGCTGCCCGGCTGCCAACACCAGGGCTCGTCCCGGCACGCCATCGGGTCCGGGGGCCGTGTTCTTCGCCCGAAGCCTCAACACGGCCAGCCCAAACTCTGCCTCAGACACCTCGGGCACCTCGTCGTCGGATTCCCCCACTCCTAGAGAAGCCATCGGTGGCGGGTGCCACGCCTCTCTGTGGGGAAAGAGCACTGAGACCACCCTCTCCAAGAGCTCTGGCTCTAAGATCGCCGTGAGAGGGGGAGTCCAGGGGCGGAGCTTGCCCGTCACCGCCTTGTAGGGACGACCCCAAGGGTCGCGGTTGAGGGACTCTAACCACTCTTGCCACGCCGACTCCTTGGCATCCATAATGGCCGCCTTAAGATTGGAACAGGCGGCCCTATAGTCGGCGTAGCGGTCCCTTTCAACCTCCTCGTCGCGCACCCTCCTCCGGCGGTAATGGGCGTAATTACGCCGCGTGACGACGCAAGCCCGCCTGAGCTCCCTGAGCCCCGGACTCCACCAGTATATGCGCCGGGGTGGCACCGACGTCTTGACCCGGGGCATGGAGGCGTCACAGATGCGCGCAAGGGCTTCGCCCAGAGCATCCGCCGCGACGTCAACATCCCCCAGGTCCGAGACAGCCATCAATGCCTCAACGATGGCCGCCTCCTTCGCCAGCTCCTGGTCGATCCCCCTCAGCGACCACCGGGGTCCCTCTCTTGCCGGCGGGGCCGGAGCCCGCCCTACGGACGCAGAGACGCTATACCGAATGTATCTGTGGTCTGATAGCGTCTCTACGTCTACCTCCACCTTCCAGTCGAGAACACGGCGCGCCAGGGTAGGCGTTGCAAACGTGAGGTCAACTATTGACCCACCCTGTTGCCGCACGCACGTGTTCTCGAAGCCCCTATTGAGGATGTTGAGGCCTAGGGACGCCGCCCACTCCTCCAACGCCTCCCCTCTCACGTCGGTAGCCGGAGAGCCCCACGCCGTTGATTTGGCGTTGAAATCTCCGGCAACCAACACTGGACTGGGGTGTGCTGTTCCCACCAGAAACCCGACCTCTGCGAGCGTCTGCTCGAAGCTGGCCAGGTTACGGTTCGGAGAACAGTACACCCCAATTACCGCCACGCCACAGCCACCACCCACAACGCCCAGCACGCATCCATGACCCTTCGCTACTTTTTCGAAGGGCAGGGAGCCACCGGCCGCTGGAGCATATATGGCTACCGAGTCCTCCCGATCTCCCACCCAGTTTGTACGGGCGGGAATCAAGTAGGGCTCGGTAACCACGGCTATTTGTATCAACCACTCTGCCAGGCTCTGGAGCAAGAGATCCTGTGCCCTGGCAGAGTGGTTGATGTTCGCCTGGAGGCATCGGATGGCCATCTAATTAGTTTCCATCCGATCCTCCGCTCGCGCTGGGCGCGAAGATGGTGGCGAGGGGGCCTTTACGCCTACACCAGCCTTCTTTTTCCCTCCACTTTTTGCCGAGCCCGCGCCTTTGCAACCTCGGACCGGGTGGTCGGCATTTCTCCCTACCGCCTCGCACGCCGGGCAGTGCGGCTCAGCTTCGCACTGGACAGCCTTGTGCCCAGGCTTGCCGCACTTAAAGCAGGCCTCGCTGCGGTCGACGCCAGCCGTGCACTTCGCCCCCATATGTCCCGCTTCTAGGCAGCGGTAACAATGCAGGGGCCTGGGCTCCAGTATCTTTGCAGACACCGAAACCCAGCCCACTAAAATTCGGCTAGCTGCAACCTTTTTGGCTGCAGCTATAGGGCACTTAATCCATACTGTGCCCTGCCGGCCCGGAGGTCTGACTATATCTCCGACCTTGACGGCCTCCACGGAGCACCCTCCAGACTCGGCGACGGCCGCCGCCACGTCCTCCTTTGTGGCGGAATCATCCAGCCCGGAGAGGCGCAATTCCACGCACTTCTCCGGGCGGGACACCTTTACTACCTCCGCGCTTAGATGCTCCCTCAGTTTCTTGGCGAGGGAGTCTGCCCTTTCGGCTCCAGTGGCACCGGACACCTCCAGTATCCTGGCACCTGTTGCGGCTGTGCGAAAACGCAATCCCATATGCCCAGGGCCCGAACGTCGATTTTATCTCGCGCTTCGGACAGCACCTGGGCATATGTTGTCCCTTTCTTTTCGGCCTCCGGCTGCAGCGTTAGCACGATCGCTGCAGTCCGGGGAACCTTCAGTTTTGGCTCCCGTTTCTTAGGAGCCTTTTTCGTCATGGGCGTTGGCCGGATGGCTTGTGCTGGGCTCGCCACTGGGGCCTTTGCGGCCTTTGTGCCCTTGCGGGCCACCACATTCCACCCTTCCTCCATTGTCTCCGGCGCAGGAGGCAACGGACGGGGTGCCTTCGTGGCCGCCTTGTTTTTAGCCTTTTTTGCCCCAGTCCCACTTGTGCTGGCTTGTGCAAGAGGGGGGGAAGGCATGCGAGTGGTCACTACTGCGGCTGTAACAGCAGCATCGACTGACTCCCTCCTTTTATCTGCGGCCAATGGGGGTCAGAGACGCTTAGCCGGCAGCAGGCGCTCCTCAAGACCCTCTATACGTGCATTCAGCATGGTCCCACACTGGACCATTACTGAACGCGCGATTTCCTCCACGTTTATTGGAGCGGAAGCAGGGGGGCGCGATATATTGCGAAGCTCCGTTATTTCAGTCCTCATGGTAGCGACATCCGCCATAAGCTTCGCATTTGCCGCTTCGAGGCGAGTGATCTCCTCCGTCACCGTTCGGGTCCTAATTTCGGAGAAAGCCTTTCGGATGGTATCAGAGGCCTCATTTAGAGCCCTCTGAAAGGTCCCCTTAATATGTTTTGACTTGCAGGAGACGTCCTTGATCGTCGACAGGGCATCTCCGACAAGTCCCGCTAGATCCGCCGCAGCAATATCGAAGGCAGCTGGTCCTGCTGCTGCCACTTTGCGAAAGGTAGCAGCAGCGGCTTTTCTTTTTCGCTCCTCCTTCTCCTCAAACTCTTTCTCCACCTGCAGCATCGCCTCTTCCTCCTCGAGACGCCTCCGCTCGAGTCTGGCTTTGAACAGTCCTACATGGGTGCCAGTCGTAGGCGGACGTCCGCGACCTCTCTTGGATGTTCTGCCTTGGTGCGATGGCTCCCCGTCTGCACTATCTTCACTTGAGGAAACACCCCTTTTCCGCCAGAGGCGGCTTTCCTCCTCTTTCCTCCTCTTAGCTCCGGGCGATGAAGCCCGGGATGACACCGTCAATAATGAGACGTCTGAATCGTCGGAGCAGTGACCAGACACTGGTTCGTTCGCCACTTTTACGCTAGGAGTAGCCTTCGCGGATTTCGCCGCCGCGTACTCCTTTTTTCCCAATGACACCACACTACCTACGCTCCGGTCTGTGTCTGACTCAGATAGGCGAGTCAGGACAACAAACGGCTGGAGTGTAGCAGAGCAAGGCCCATCGACACACCTCTCTTCATCAGGTTGGCCCTGAGAAGGGCCTTTGGGGTGGCCCTGAGAAGGGCCTTTGGGGTGGCCCTGAGAAGGGCCTTTGGGGCCCTGAGAAGTTTCCTCCTCGGAGCCAGGAGTTTTTTTTGAATTTGATGAATACATAAAAAAGCCCCACGAGTACCGGGGAAAAGGTACGACCCGAACAGTGCCCACGTGTATCCGGGAAGGGTAGGTGAACCATACCCAGGCGCGACGCCTAGGTGCAGTAGCGACTGACTTTTCCGGCCAGCCATCCTCGTTGGAGAATAGACCTCATGCTGCACCGCCACTTGTCCTTCGGGATTATTTTATAGAGGTTTACTCCTCGCGGCCCGGGCAATGAAGCCAAAGCCATCGGTCCCAACTCGCGTTACGAGACATGACCGCGACGCTTGTCAGGGTTCCGATCTACGACGCTGGCATGAAAGATATAATCTTCCAAAGCCTGCCCGGTGGTAGTGTAAGTACACACCGGGCACGTCCCGTGCTCCGCCAACTGTACTCAGAGAGCAAGAAGGCGAGCCCACCTCAGTTCATAAATATAATACAATAATAAGTTACATAAATAAACGTAATATATAAACTTTAAATATAAATATATAAATACAAATAGATACATAAATACATGATAAAATAAACTATGTAATATAATAAATACATAAACATATATACATGTGTTCCTCTTGGTCAGGTCTCTCCCTTGAGGCCTTCCGGCATGAGTAACTCTACCGGCGTAGCCCTCAAGATCATAAAGACACGCAAGCCCCACCACGACGACAACGTGGGAACACATCGGTGGGGAACCTAACCTAACCTAACCTAACCTAACCTAACCTTTTTTTTTTTTTTTTTTTTTTTTTTTTTTTTTTTTTTTTTTTTTTTTCCCAGGAAAATCTTTTATAGATACCACCAGCCCGGGGGGACTGATGGTTATGTGGGATTCCCGCCTTGATAAAGGCAGTGTACCCACTAAAAACCTGGGGTGTTCCTTCCCACCGCGCAACAGGATGGGGCCACGGGTAGGCTTACGCATTTCATCCGCGACCCCATCGGCGGTTGCCTTTTCAGGCCCATCTCATGAACGAGGCTTGCAAGCCTATCATGTCCTCATGTCCTCAGCTTAAGGCACCCCAGAACACCACGGGTGCCTTATAGCACGGGGCTTTATTGCGGGTGATAGATCCCCCGATCCATCGCCCGCAAGCCCCCTTTATGGCGGCATTCGCGCTATGAATGCCAGTCGCCGCCGACCAGTTCTTCTGCGGCGCATCGGGAGCGAGTTCGGGTCTTGTTCCCGTTCTCGCTCAGCTGTTTCTTTTTGCGTTAGCGTGTCCTCGCAGAATGTTGATACGGCAATCCAAGCTTCTTCGCTACCCACCATGGCCTTGACCAGAGCCGGCAGCGAGAGATCTTGCCCCACCACACCAGACATGGCAGCGCGGGGCTCCGCCCAGGCTGGGCATTCCTCGCGCGTGTGTTGTGCCGTGTCATTAGTCCCTCTACAATGGTGGCACATAGTTGATGGTTCTCGCTCCACCTGGCACAGATATTTTCCAAAGCAACCATGGCCACTTAGTATCTGTGTCAGGTGGTACGAAAGTGTGCCATGCTTTCGATTTACCCATTCCTTCAGCACGGGTCGAATCGCCATCACCAGATCCCGGCTAGGCCCTGCGTCCTCCAACCGATCAATCCATTTCTGTAACACCTTCTCGCGGGACTCTTCCCTCCACTTCGCAATTTCTTGCAGAAGCGGACGGCCACCTTCTTCTTGTGCCCATATACCTCTCCAATATACCTCCGCCAACATCTCCGCTTCCAGGTCCCAAGGCGGGCTGCCTGCGAGCAGACATGCTCCAGTGTAAGATACTGAGCGGTACGCCCGAGCTACCCTAAGTGTCATTACCCTTTGCGGACGCCGCAGAAAAGGTACGTTATGAGCACTCATAGTGTCTGCCCATATTGGCGCACCGTACAGCGCCATCGAGCGCACAACGCCCATATATAGGCGACGGCAAGTTCCTCCAGGACCACCTTTATTTGGGAGGATTCTCCCTAAAGCTGCAGCGGTCTTCACCAGCTTCGGAGCCAAGCGCCGGAAGTGCTCTACAAACTTCCATCTGCTGTCGAGGACGATTCCCAGGTACTTCATCGTCGACCCGACAGGGATGGAAGTTCCGCCTACCATAATAGATGCATCGCGGGGAGGTGCATTGCGAGGTCCATGGAAGACTATGGCCTCGGATTTGTGTAGTGCGACCTCAAGCCCTAATGCTCGTATCCTCGATACGACCTGGGCAACGCCCGCGGTGGTAAGATGGGCCGCTTCCCTGTGGGTATTTCCACGGGCCGTAACCAGCGTATCATCTGCATAGCATGTGACACTCACCCCCGGTAAAATGGCTCCGCGTAACACCCAGTCGTAGCCAATGTTCCACAGGAGCGGTCCAAGGACCGAACCCTGTGGAACACCGCACGACATCTCTTTCCTAACCCAACTCTCTTTCGACGGGAACGCGACTGCTCTACCAGCGAAGTAGTCGGCCACAATCATCCGAAGATATCGCGGCACGCCGTGGTACAACAGCGCTTCTTTTATTGTTTCCCATGGCAAGGTGTTGAAAGCGTTGGAGATATCGAGAGACACCGCCCACAACACTCCACCATGAGAAACCTCCACCTCTGCAAGGTCTCGTACCCGCGCGATCGCACTCAGGGTTGATCGGCCCCGGCGAAACCCGAACTGCGCGTCATGCAGCCCCGGATCTAGGCACTCGTTGAGGCGATGTGCAAGCACACGTTCGAAGAGTTTACTTACCTCATCGAGTAGCACTATGGGGCGATAGGCCGACGGCAGCTCAGCCGGGTGCCCATCTTTCTGGAGAAGAACAAGTTTACCCGTCTTCCAAGCCTTGGGGAACCGGCCTTGGTCTAGACATTCCGTGAACAGCGCTCTCACCCACTCACCCATTTCCTTCATTGCAAGTACCAGGACACGCCCTGGTACTCCGTCTGGTCCTGGGGCGGTGTTCTTCGATCGAAGTTTAAGAACAGCCGCCCTTATCTCCACCTCACCTACCGGTGGGACCGTCCCGTTTCCGTCATCCGAGGTAGACTCTGTTGGAGCCATCATTGGCGGAACCCACTCAACCCGTTGCGGAAAAAGAGTACTCACCACTTGTTCCAAGAACTGCGGCTGAAGGCTACTAGTTAGCGGTGGCGCCCAAGGCCGAAGCTTTTTCCGCACAGCACGGTAAGGCCTTCCCCATGGGTCTCGGTTGAGTACCTCCAAACCTAACCTAACCTTTTTTTTTTTTTTTTTTTTTTTTTTTGTTGCCCAGGAAAATCTTTTATAGATACCACCAGTCCGGGGGGACCGATGGTTATGTGGGATTCCCGCCTTGATAAAGGCAGTGTACCCACTAAAAACCTGGGGTGTTCCGCCCTCGCCGCTTTACAAGGAGGAAGCCACGGTGTCGCAATGCGTCCCGCAACTCCCTCAGCGGGTGCCCGTGAAGGCCCTCCTCGGGAGGGTGTAAAGTGCCCTCCCCGTATCTCCGCTTAAGGCACCTCGGAACACGTGACGAGGCGCCTTACAGCACGGGACCCCTCAAGTCAGGAAACGGATCCCCCGATCCGCAACCCAACAGGTCCCCGTTCAGGGTAGTATGCGGCCGGCGTATGCCAGCCGCCTACGGCCCGTTCTTCTGTGGCGGATAGGGGCCGAGAGAGGATCTGCCTCTCGGTCCCTCTCCGCCGTCTCCTTCGTCCGCATCACCTCCTCCGCAAAAGTGGCTACGGCCTCCCAATTCGTCTCGCTGTCAGCCATAGCGTTGACTATGGCTGAGAGCGAGAGGTCAGGTCCTATCGCCGCCGCCATCACTGCGCGCGGCTCCGCCCACTCTGGGCACTCGGCGCGGGTGTGCTGCGCCGTGTCCTCCGGCGCCCCACAATGGTGGCATTCCATTGTGGGTTCCCGACGTGCCACCCGACACAGATACCTTCCGAAGCAACCATGCCCGGAGAGGATCTGCGTCAGACGGAACGTCGGTGCGCCATGACGCCGATCGACCCACTGCTGGAGGCTGGGGCGAAAGGCGGCCACCATTTCCCGGCTAGCAGCCGGGGACTCCAATCGGCGTGCCCAGTCCACGAGGAGATCCTCGCGGGCATCCTCTCTCCACCGCTTGATCTCCTCCGGGAGTGGCCACTCTCCTGCCATCTTGGCCTCTGCGCTGCGCCAATACACCGCCGCCAACACCTCCGCCTCGAGGTCCCACGGCGGCGTACCGGCCAGCACGCACGCCGCCTCAAACGAGACGGTGTGGTACGCTCGGGCCGCCCTGACGGCCATGACCCGCTGCGGACGTCGCAGCAGGGTCCGGTTTTCGGCGTCTAGGGCGTCCGCCCATATTGGCGCTCCGTAGAGTGCCTTGGAGCGAACCACACCGGCATAAAGACGGCGGCACGCCACACTCGGCCCTCCCAAGTTCGGGAGGAGTCTCCCGAGCACTCCGGCAAAGGCTATGATCTTGGGCGCCAATTGCCGGAAGTGCTCCGCGAACCTCCATCTGCCGTCGAGGATGAGGCCTAGATACCTCATCTTCGACTCGACGGCAATGGAGGTTCCGCCCACCACTATCTCCATACCCCGCGGTGGAGATCTCCGAGGTCCGTGGAAGAAGAGGGCCTCGGACTTCTCCAGCGCCACCTCCAGCCCAAGGGTCCTGATCCTGTGGACCACATGGGCAACACCGGCCGTGGCCAAGATGGCCGCCTCTCTATGCGTGCCCCCGCAGGCAGTTACCAGGGTGTCGTCGGCGTAACATACTACACCGACACCGTGTAGGTTCCGCCCGCGGAGCACGTAGTCGTACCCGATGTTCCACAGGAGCGGTCCTAAGACCGAACCCTGTGGAACACCGCACGACATCCGCCTTATCTTCCATTCACCGTCCCGGGCCGGGTACATAACGGCCCGGTCGGTGAAATAACTCGCCACGGAGTCCCTCAAATACCGGGGCACACCATGGTATCTAAGGGACTCCATCACGGTCTCCCAAGGGAGGGTGTTAAAGGCATTTTTAATGTCTAACGACACTGCCAACAACACCCCGCCTTCGGAGACCGCCTCCTCCGCTAACTCACGCACTCTAGCGATAGCGTCCACCGTTGAGCGCCCGTGCCGGAAGCCGAACTGCCAGTCGCTTAGGTTCGGTCCTACCTCCCCCATGTGCTGAGTGAGACGAGCAGCGAGCACACGCTCGAAGAGCTTGCTTGTCTCACTCAGCAGCACGATCGGACGGTAGGCCGACGGGGTATCGGCTGGGCGCCCACTCTTTCTAAGCAGGACCAGCTTTCCGCTTTTCCAGCACTGCGGAAAGTGGCCCCGCGCCAGGCAAGCTGAGAACACGGATCGTATGTGATCTTCAAGCTGCCCGGCCGCCAACACCAGAGCGCGCCCTGGCACGCCGTCCGGTCCGGGTGCCGTGTTTTTTGACCTAAGCCTTAGCACGGCCAGGCCGAACTCGGTCTCCGAGACTCCAGGCACCTCGGTGTCCTCATGGGCTTCCTCCACTCCTGGAGGAGCCATGGGTGGTGGGTGCCATGCCTCCCTGTGAGGGAAGAGAGCTGACACGATTCGCTCTAAGAGCTCCGGCTCCAAGGTCGCCGTGAGAGGAGGGGTCCAGGGACGTAGCTTGCCCGTCACCGCCTTGTAGGGTCTACCCCAAGGGTCGCGGTTGAGGGACTCCAACCACTCTTGCCACGCCGATTCCTTGGCATCTTTAATGGCCGCCTTAAGATCAGAACAGGCGGCCCTGTAGTCGGCGTAGCGGTCCCTCTCGACCTCTTCGTCGCGCACCCTCCTCCGGCGGTAATGGGCGTAACTACGCCGCGTCACAACGCAAGCCCGCCTGAGCTCCCTGAGCCCCGGCCTCCACCAGTACATGCGCCGGGGTGGCGACGACGTCTTGACCCGGGGCATGGAGGCGTCACAGATGCGTGCAAGGGCTTCACCGAGTGCCCCTGCTGCGACGTCTACATCCCCCAGGTCCGAGTCAGCCATCCATGCTTCCACGATGGCCGCCTCCTTCGCCAACTCCGGGTCAATCCCCCTCAGTGACCACCTTGGGCCCTCTCTGGCCCGGGGAGCTGGGGCCTGCCCAGCGGACGCAGAGACGCTAAACCGAATATATCGGTGATCCGATAGCGTCTCTACGTCTACCTCCACCTTCCAATCGAGAACACGGCGCGCCAGGGAAGGCGTTGCGAATGTTAAGTCAACTATTGACCCACCCTGTTGCCGCACGCACGTGTTCTCGATGCCCCTGTTGAGGATGTTGAGGCCTAGGGACGCCGCCCACTCCTCCAACACCTCCCCTCTCACGTCGGTAGCCGGAGAGCCCCACGCCGTTGATTTGGCGTTGAAGTCCCCGGCAACCAACACCGGACTGGGGTGTGCTGTTCCCACCAGAAACCCGACCTCTGCGAGCGTCTGCTCGAAGCTGACCAGGTTACGGTTCGGAGAACAGTACACCCCAATTACCGCCACGCCACAGCCACCACCCACAACGGCCAGCACGCATCCATGACCCTTCGCTACTTTTTCGAAGGGCAGGGAGCCACCGGCCGCCGGAGCATATATGGCTACCGAGTCCTCCCGATCTCCCACCCAGTTAGTACGGGCGGGGATCATGTAGGGCTCGGTAACCACGGCTATTTGTATCAACCACTCTGCCAGGCTCTGGAACAATAGATCCTGTGCTCTGGCACAGTGGTTGATATTCGCCTGGAGGCATCGGATGGCCATCTAATTTGTTTCCATCCGATCCTCCACTCGCGCTGGGCGCGAAGATGGTGGCGAGGGGGCATTTACGCCTACACCAGCCTTCTTTTTTCCTCCTCTTTTTGCCAAGTCCGAGCCTTTGCAGCCTCGGACCGGGTGGTCGGCTTTTCTGCCTGTCGCCTCGCACGCCGGGCAGTGCGGCTCAGCTTCGCACTGGGCAGCCTTATGCCCAGGCTTGCCGCACTTGAAACAGACCTCGCTGCGGTCGACTCCAGCCGTGCACTTCACCCCCATATGTCCCGCCTCTAGGCAGCGGTAACAATGCAGGGGCCTGGGCTCCAATATCTTTGCAGACACCGAAACCCAGCCCACTAAAATTCGGCCAGCTGCAACCTTTTTGGCTGCAGCTATAGGGCACTTGAGCCATACTGTGCCCTGCCGGCCGGGTGGCCTCACAACATTCCCCACATGTACGGCCTCTACGGAGCAGCCTCCAGACTTGGCGACGGCCACCGCCACGTCCTCCTTTGTGGCGGAATCATCCAGCCCAGAGAGGCGTAATGCCACGCACTTCTCCGGGCGGGACACCTTTACAACCTCCGGGCTTAGATGCTCCCTCAGTTTCTTGGCGAGGGAGTCTGCCTTTTCGGTTCCAGTGGCACCGGACACTTCCAGCACCCTGGCTCCTGTTGCGGCTGTGCGGAATCGCAGTCCCTCTATGCCCAGGGCCTGAACATCGATTTTCTCACGCGCTTCAGCAAGCACCTGGGCATACGTGGTCCCCTTCTCTTCAGCCTCCGGCTGCAGCGTAAGCACGATCGCTGCAGTCCGGGGAACCTTAAGTTTCGGCTCCCGTTTCTTAGGAGCCTTTTTCGCTACGGGAGTTGGCCGAGTGGCTTGGGCCATTTGAGCCTCTGGTGCCTTAGCGGCCTTGGTACCCTTTCGTGCTACCACGTTCCATCCTTCGTCCATTGAAACCGGGGCAGGAGGCAACGGATTGGGTACTTTTTTGGCCGCCTTGGTTTTACCCTTTTTTCCCCCAGTCCCGCTGGTGCTTGCTTGGGCAGGAGGGGGGGAAGGCGTGTAAGTTGTCGCTATTGCAGCTGTTACAGCAACATCGTCTGACTCCCTCCTTTTGTCTGCGGCCAGTGGGGGCCTGAGGCGCTTAGCCGGCAGAAGGCGATCCTCTAGCCCCTCTATTCGCGCATTCAGCATGGTCCCACACTGGACCATGACTGAACGCGCAATCTCCTCCATGTTAATGGCTGCGGGAGCGGTAGGCCGCGAGAGGCTCCGAAGCTCCACCATTTCCTTCCGCATAGTAGCGACCTCCGCCATGAGTTTTATATTAGCCGTTTCGAGGCGCGCAATTTCCTCCGTAACCGTGCGGGTCTTCATCTCGGCGAAGGCCCTACGGATAGTTTCAGAGGCGTCGTTAAGTGCTCTCTGAAAAGTCCCCTTTATGTGTTTGGACTTGCAGGAGACGTCGTTGATTGACGAAAGTGCATCTCCTACAAGTCCAGCTAGGTCTGCCGCGGTGATGTCAAAAGCAGCCGGCCCTGCTTTAGACACTTTACGGAAGGTAGCTGCAGCAGCTTTCCTCTTCCGCTCTTCCTTCTCCTCGAATAGTCGCTCCACCTGCAGCATCGCCTCTTCCTCCTGAAGACGCTTCTGCTCTTGTCTGGCTTTGTGCAGACCGACATAGCTGCCGGTCGAAGCCGGACGTCCACGACCTCTTTTCGACGTCCTACCTTTGAGCTGCGCCTCTCCTTCCGCACTTTCCTCACTGGAGGAAACTCCCCTTTTTCGCCAAAGGCGACTTTCCTCCTCTTTTCTCATCATAGTTCCAGGCGATGCACCTCGGGATGAAATAGTCAATAAAGACACGTCTGAATCGACTTCCGACAAGTCACCAGGCGCCGATTCAACCGGCACATTCTCACTTGGAGTAACCTTCGCGGCTTTCGCCGCCACGTACTCCTTATTGGCCAATAACACCTTGTCACTCCCCACGCTCTTGTCTGTGTCCGACTCAGACAGTCGAGTCAGGACAACAAACGGCTGGAGCGTAGCAGGGCAAGGCCCATCGACACACCTCTCTTCATCAGGTTGGCCCTGAGAAGGGCCTTTTTTAAACTTGCCTTTCGCATCGCGAAGAGGCATCGTCCCACCTTTCCCATGTTGGCCTTGAAAAAGGCCGATTTGGCCTTGAGAAAGGCCGGTTTGGCCTTGAAAAAGGCCGGTTTGGCCTTGAGAAAGGCCGGTTTGGCCTTGAAAAAGGCCGGTTTGGCCTTGAGAAAGGCCGGTTTGGCCTTGAAAAAGGCCTAGGCGGTTGTTGTCCCCCCCAGAATACGAGGGACTGACTGCCGAAGCAGCAAGGGATTCCCCGACCTCGATGAGGCCGGTACCCTCCTGGGGTAATATGTTTTTACAATTCGCCATTATTTTCATTTTTGTTTGGTCCTTTCTGGGTCACAGAGAGAGGACCAACCCCCCTGGGCGCCCTTACGACCGAGCTCCCCTCGGCCATACATCCCATAAGCGGGCGCCAAAACCGTAGGATTTGGTGAAAACAATATACATAAAGAAGACAGAAGAAGCAAATATTTACAAAAAAGCCTAAGATTACCGCCGAAGTTCCAAAAAGAACCACGGCGCCTACGCACCCCTATCCCAGAGCCCCCCACCCCCCACCTAAGCACCCCGAAACGCCCACAGATAAAATACATAAATACAAATAGATACATAAATACCTGATAATATAAACTATGTAATATAATAATTACATAAACATACATACATGTGTTCCTCTTGGTCAGGTCTCTCCCTTGTGGCCTTCCGGCATGAGTAGCTCTACCGGCGTAGCCCACAAGATCATAAAGACACGCAAGCCCCACCACGACGACAACGTGGGAACACATCGGTGGGGAAACCTAACCTAACCTAACCTAACCTAACCTAACCTAACCTAACCTAACCTAACCATTCCCGCTTGAGCCACAGTCGAAGCGCCAGCGATTTGAAGCTGTTTCGTTGTCTAAAATCACGAAAAATAGAAAAATAAGCCAATTAGTACGGGAGTTTACTTTAACTGGTGCGCGCTATTTTTAGCTACACAATACTGAAGAAATTTTTCAAAAAAGTGCATATTTCGCGAAGTTATTAGCGAAAAACTAACTTCATAAAATTAAAAGTGCGTGCGCTGCTCGATTTTGAGCGGCGACCCATTAATTTTAAAGTGTTATTCTGTGCATCAAGACATTGTGCAACTTTCGCGAAAGTTTTGGATTTTATTACCATCAGAACCGTGAGTTATAGCTTGTTTTGTATACCACCATACAAGCTTTATAAGATTTTGAGTGACTGTGGAGCCCTCTTTGTCTTATTGAAGGATCCGGACAATCTGTAGCTATCCGGAGCAGTTTTCACATCCGAATTTGGTGTCCATTTGGCTGAGATATCATCGAAGGAAAGTTTCACAATAAGGTCAAACATTATAACAAAAACTACAAGCGAAAACAAGTGATAAGATATCCATCTCTGGCACAAATACCATTGCTCAGATCGTATTTTATGCCCTCGTGAAGTTTCTGGGAGTTCTGCACAGTAATTAAGGAAAAACAAAAGTTTTTAAAAATTTTCAAGTTTGTTTACATTTCTCACCATACAAGTTCGATGGGATTTTGAGTGGCTGTGCATCTCCTATGTTTACTGGAAGATCTGGACTACTTTAAGCTACACAGAACAGTTTTTACATCCTAATTTGTTGTTCATCTGGCTGAGATATCGTTGATCGGAAGTTTCACAATAAGGTCAAAGTTTCCAACAAAAGTACAAACAAAACACAGGATAGCATACCTGTCTCTTGCAACAAGGCAATTGTTTTTACTGTTTTTTACGCCCCTGTGAGGTTTCTGGAGGTTCTACACAGTATCTAAGTGGAAACAAGAGTTTTTAGAACTTGACATTTGTTGGAAATTGATCTTTCACATTCTTGCTGTGATATAGCCCAAACACAAACTTGGGCCTTATCACTGTTTACAACACCAACTATCGTTCCTGAGCAAGGAAACACCTGTCTGGCATCAATATTAAGCCGCCGGGAGATAGCGGGGACTGTTCTGGAGGATTATAGTTGAAGATTTAACATTTGAAACTACAACCAAACACAGTTATTATTATAGTGTTATATCATAGTTTTACTCTTGCAAGGGGGTGCCCTGTACACACCCGCCTATCCTAATTATATTGCTCATCACATTGGTATCGGAATCCAGCGCTCAGGTGCCTCTCATACAATTAATTTGGGGTTTCTTTTTGGTGACCAGTGGTCATATAGGTTAGATTTGCATACTCAGTCCACAGTATTTTCTCGCAGGGGTGCTGAGGATTGTGTTTCTTGCTATAAGTTGATCGCTACTATTATACCTTTTACACCCTTATAACACTACATACCGCAGATGTCTTGCTTGTGAAGAAAGCTCGGAGCGAGGCAAGGGGGACTTCGGTTGCTCTGTTGTGACACCAGTGTCATTGGCCTCGCACTGCCTTGTGCAGTCTGTATTGCCTTTCTAACATTAAGAGCCGGGTCTCAATAGCCTGGGATTATCTGATCCGACATCCTTCACCACAATACAAAATTTAGCTTAGCGGTGAGGTGTTGGGACTGAACCTGTCTGCAATTATAGCCGGATTGCTTTGCATAACCTATCCATAATACGGATACTTACTACACTGCCTACTGGATCACCTAGCTTCCTGTAAATTCTCTGCATAAGTACCAAAACAGACAGATTCTGTTACGGGGACTGTTAGGGGTGAAACACTACCTTCCTATCTAGCTGGACTACTGGGCATGTCATAGGGAAAACAAACAACAGTTTAAACTCATTTAATATTATTAATTTATTAGTAAAGGGGTCAATCTTTATTTATTAGTAGCAGGGTTAACACATATCTTTTTATTTTTATTTTAATAACGCAATTAATTAATTACATAACTTGATTACAATACTAATAATCCTCAAATGAAGCCTAGGTCTAGGGCAGTTACAATGCCCAAGGGCAGGGCGACTAGCCGGGCGGCCTCGGCTGCTAGCTCCGGTGGGCCGGCGGCGTCGGCGCCGGTGACTAGCGATTGCGCTCTGTCGTCGACGTGCCCTCTGGCCGGGCCGGCGGGACCTCCGGCGCCGCTGGTTTGTTCATCACAGGTGCGGGACGGCGACGCCTCGCGCGCTCGACCACGCGTTGTGGCCGGCGCGGGCGCCGCCGCCGCTGTCGCCGACGCCACCGCTGCCGCCGACGCCACCGCTGCCGCCGACGCCGCCGCCGTCCCGGCGTCTGTTCCGTCCCTCGGCGCTCGCCTTGCGGCGGACGTACTGCTGGCGGGGGTCTGCGTCCGTCCGGCCACCGGCTTCGGCGCGCCAGAGAGCGAGTGGCCGGCTGACAACACAGTCAAAAGCCTGCGGAAGCGACTGGAGTCCGCCTCAGACGCCCACGAAGACATCCGCGACGAGAGCTCGCTCCCGCCGGGCCAGGACGCGCCGCCGCCCGCCGACGGACGCGGCGCGCACGACGCGGAGGCGCGGGCGGCGGTGGACGCCGACAGCGAGGGCGGCTCCCCGGACAGCGTCTGCCGGTTCCTGGAGACGTCCGTCACGTCCCTGGGCGAGGGCGGGCCGGTGCAGGACGCGCCGCGGATGGCAAACCGACTGCTGCAGTCGACCGTGGCGGAGGTGGAGCGCTCGCGCAATATGAACCGCGACATCAAGGAGGCCATCCTGTCGGGGCTCCGCGGGCTGCACGGCCTCGTGCTGCGCGTGGCGGACTCGCGCGCTCGCCACATCGCGGACCTGGAGCGCGCGCGCGCCAAGGCTGACCAGCAGCACGCGCTTCAGCACAAGGCGTACGCTGGCAAGCTGGAGGCGCTCAGCGAGTGCACCCAGGCCAGCATGGACGAGCTGCGGCGGACGAGCGCGCGGGCGATGAAGGAGGCCGAGACCACCCGGCGGCTCGTCGAGGAGATGAGGGGCAAGCTCGCCGAGGGACCCTGGCCGCCCGAGGAGGCCTCGAGTCTCGGACTCGTCGACAGACTGGTTGAGGAGGCGCGCGCTCTTCGCGAGGAGTGCAGCCGGCCGCGGCCGGCCCTCGTCGGCGATGGCGGTGCGGGCGGCGCCCCAGCCGCGTCACCCGCGGAGCCCCAACCACGCGTGCCCGGCGGGGCGGGTGCCCCGGCCCTTGGAATGCGAGCGTCGTACGCGCAGGTGGCCCGCCACCCGATCATCGTCAGGTCGAAGAACCCGGGACACTCCGGGAACGACATACTGACGAGGATCAAGCGGGACGTCGACGTGGTGGACATGGGGGTCGGGGTGAGCGGCGTACGTCGCTGCAAGAACAGCGCCGTCGCCATCACGCTGGAGTCGGAGCGCGACGCGGCGCGGATGGGCACTGCGATCGCGGCGCTCGGCGACGACCTGGTCGTGTCGGAGCCGCGCGCCAAGGACCCGCTGCTGCGGCTCGTGGGGGTCGTCGCCGACATATCCGACGCCAAGGTCGAGGATGCGCTCGCCCGCCAGAACGCCGGCCTGCTCGCGAACGTCCCTGAAACGGAGAGAAGGGTTAAAGTGGTTAGACGGGTGAGAGGCAGACACGCGGGCATCAACAGCGTGGTGATGCAGGTCAGCCCGGGCGTGTGGCGGGCCCTGACAGGTTGCAGGGTGCGGCTGGGGTACCAGGTGGTCGCGGCGGTCGACCAGTCGCCCCTCGTGCAGTGCTACCGGTGCCTCGGGTTCTCGCACAGGGTGGCGGAGTGCCGCGCGGAGGCGGCGCGCTGCGGCTACTGCGCGGGCGGCCACGACACGCGCGCGTGCTCGCAGCGGGACCGCGCGCCGCACTGCACCAACTGCCAGGCGCGGCAGGCGCGGGACTGCGAACACCCAGCCTACAGCTCCGGCTGCCCGGAGTGGAGGCGCTGGGACCACATAGCGCGCCTGGCCGTCCGCTATTGCTGAGGGCACCAATACTTCCCCGCTGCTAAACCTGAAAATAAAAATAATGCAGTACAATTTAGGTAGGGGAAGGGCGGCCACACACGAGTGCCTTAGGGAAGCCTCTTCCAAGGAAATGCGGGTTTTATTATTGCAGGAGCCCTACGTCGGGGCCCGAGGCTCCATGTCTGCGCCCGCGGGTGCCCGCGTAGTCCAGAGCGCGGCGGGGACTGCAACCGCGCCCGTGCGGGCAGCTATAATTATCACCGACCCCAGCATTAACTTTACAGAAAATTCTAATTTTATCCACACCGATTATGTAGGCTTAGTTTTAAGATTGGGTAATTTAAGAGTGGGCATAGTTAGTATATATTTGGACAGGGAATTAGATATAGACTTATACTTAAGTAGGATAAAGGCTGTCATTCTCTCGATGAACGTGGACAGACTGGTGGTGGCGGGCGACGTGAACGCCAGCAGCCCGTGGTGGGGCAGCGCGGCGGAGGACGCGCGCGGGCGCGCCGTGGCGGAGTGGCTCGCGGAGCTCGGCCTGGAGGTGCTGAACGAGGGCTCGGAGCCGACCTACCTCGCGCACCGCGCCGGCCGGGAGTGCTCCAGCATCATCGACGTGACGGCGTGCTCCGCCGCGCTGCTGCCCGCCGTGCGCGCCTCGGCCGTGGCGCCGCGCCTGTGCACGCTGTCGGACCACCGCCCCATCACCTTCGCGCTGCAGCTGCGCGCGCAACCAGCCGACGCCGAGCCCTGCAACACACGAAAGTATAAGACCGAGAAGGCGGACTGGACGTCGTTCGAGGCGGAACTCGTAAGGCTGTTGGAGCTCGCCGGGATCGAGGACTCTGTGGCCGGGATGCTGGATAACGAGGGGGTCAACCGTATCGTAGACCAGTACACCGAGTGTGTCACCGGAGCGTGCGAGAAGGCCATCCCTCTCATCCGGGCCAGGAGACCCGAGAAACCGTGCCGGTGGTGGACGCCCGAGTTGACTCGACTGAAGGCCGAGATGGTCCGCCGGAGGAGAAGGATCGCCAAGGCGAACGCTGCCAGAAGGCAGTACGTCGTGGACCAGTACTTGGAGGCCAAAGCTACGTACAAGAAAGCCATAGAGTCCGCGACTACTCGCAGCTGGAAGGAGTTTTGCACCGGCGAGAAGGCGGAAACCATCTGGGAGCGGTCTTACCGAGTGATGAAGGCCTGCGGTCCCCGGGTGCAGGACAGGCTGTTGTCTGCGGCGGACGGACGCACGCTGGACGAGGCGCAGTCGGCGGCGCTACTGGCAGACACGTTCTTCGGGCGGGACGAGGCAGCGCGGGACACGGCGGAGCAGGCGCGGCGCCGGGCCGCGGCCCAGGACTGGGGGCGGCGCGCGTCCGGGCGGCCCGCGACTCGGGGGAGGACATGGCCGCCTTCACTGAAACAGAGATGGAGTCAGTGCTGAGTACGATGAGTCCAAAGAAAGCACCCGGAGGCGATGGGTTCACGCTCGATATCTGCCTCCGAGCATACAGATGCAATAAGACTGTGCTTCTTGGGATCTACTCACACTGCCTCAGGTTAGGCTGTTTCCCTGTGGCATGGAAGGAGGCGGTCATAAAAATCATCCCCAAGCCGGCAAGGCCCTTCTATGACACACCGAAGGCCTACAGACCTATTGGGCTACTTCCTGTCATGGGTAAAATCCTGGAGAAGCTTTTCGTCGCGAGGCTACAGTGGCAGCTGGGCAGGGAAGGTACCATGAGCCCGTACCAGTATGGCTTCGCCCCGCAGCGTAGCTCAGAGGACGCCCTCTACGATGCCATGACCACGGTCAGAAGACACTTGGATGATAAGAAGATAGTGGTCATGGTTTCGCTAGACATAGAGGGCGCTTTCGACAGTGCTTGGTGGCCGGCCATCATCGAGCAGTTGGAAGCGAAGGCAGTCGATCCAGGCCTGGCGCGCTTGATCCTGAGCTACCTGTCGGAAAGGAAGGTGAAGCTGAAATACGCAGGAGAGACTGAAGTCAGGGACACCAGCAGGGGCTGCGTACAGGGTTCGATCTGTGGTCCCATACTATGGAACATACAGTTGGACCCAGTACTGGAACAAACGCAGTATGCTGGTGTCAGGGTGCAGGCTTTTGCTGATGACATCCTCATGATTGCGGCCGCAGCCGACGGCCTAGAACTTGAGGGCAACATCAATAGGGCGCTGGCAGTGATCATGAGGTGGGGTGAGAAGCTGAAGCTTAAGTTCGCGCCCAGCAAGACACAGGCTCTCCTAATCTCAAGAAAGCTAAGATACCACACCCCTAGGCTCAACATGGCGGGAATGGACCTCGAGTACGGCACCGCTCTCAGGGTGTTGGGATTAACGATAGACCCCACGCTAAACTTCAGAAACCACCTGGATGCTGTAATAAAGAAGGCCATAACCTTTTATAAGGTCGTATCCAGGGCGGCGCGAGCTCAGTGGGGTCTAAATTCGGACATTCTGAGACTAATTTACATAGCCGTGGTCGAGCCCACAGTACTGTACGCTGCTAGTAGCTGGGCGGACATCTCGGGGCGAGTTTATGCTCAGAAACTTTTAAACAGCCTAACGAGGACTTTTGCCATCAGAATAAGCAAGTCCCATCGCACTGTTTCCCTTACGGCTAGCGTCCTCCTGGCAAGGATTATACCTTTACCGCTGCGAGTCCAGGAGAACGCACAACTATATCTGGTCAAGAGGGGAACGGGACTTACCTGCTTGCCTGGACGGACCCTTGAGCTTAGAATTAGCCCGTTTTCGCTGCCCCACCCTGCGGAGAGGAGATGGCTGAATTTCGGGCTGGTCGAGTCCCAGGAGGATGCGGATGGTCTAGGGAGCGATGGGCCCGTCCTCTACACCGATGGCAGCAAGCTCGAGGGGAGGGTAGGCGCGGCGGTCACCTGCTGGCTCGGAGGGAGGGAGGTCCGGCGCGCGAGCTTCCGCCTTGAGGACTACTGCAGCGTGTTCCAGGCGGAGCTGTCGGCCATCCATCGAGCACTCGCTGAAATTGAAACAAGGAAGGAGTCAATTTTTTCCATAGCGAGTGACTCTCGATCCGGGCTTGAGGCCATAAGCAACCCCAACACACTCAATCCACTCTCCAACAAAATAAGGGACAGCATCACACAGCTCAGGATGCAGGGGAAGACTGTCAAATTGTACTGGGTTAGGGCACACTGCGGCATATTGGGGAATGAAAGGGCAGACGAACTTGCTAAGCATGCTGCTCTTCACAACAGACAGCAGCCATATTATGATAAGTTTCCACTCTCCTTCGCTAAGAATACCATTAGGTCTGAGACAATTAGTAGCTGGCAACATCTTTATCAAGCGGCAGAGTCAGGAGGTGTTATAAAGACATTTTTCAAAAATGTGGCCTCAGCATACAAAATCTTGGAAAAAATTACAATCGACAACTTTGTGGCCCAGATCCTTACCGGCCACGGAGGATTCAGAGCATACCTACACAGGTTTCATTTACTTGAATCTCCATGGTGCTCTTGTGATGAAGACGTGCCCCAAACTGTTCTCCATCTTCTTCTTGAGTGTCCCAGATTTTGTATGCTGAGATACAATTGCGAAATTGAAGCAGACTGTGACATCTGCCTCCCCAGTCTCGAGCAAATCCTTGCCAACACAAATAGTAGGACAGTCTTTCTTACCTATGCAAAGGCAATCCTCCGCAGAGTGGGTGGGGAAAACGGTTCCGTAGTCAGCGAGGACTAATATAGTTATTTTGGTTACCCGGAGCAGTTTCTTGCAGCTCAGTGTATCTTATGGTTAACTTTACTAATAACATATTTAACTTGTTGCTATTTATAATTTTTATGGATCAATTAAATTCAATACAGTTCAATTTTTCTCTAAATTTCAATCACGTAATGACATATTAGTTAAAATATACAATAATATCTTAATTTATTAATTAATTTTTATTATATTACGTTAATCTGACCATATACATATAATTTATTAATTAATCATTAATTAGTCTTTATTATATTACATTAATCTAACCATATTTTACACAAAATTTCGACATTGTTATATTTTGCTAACCTATTTTTGTCAACACCAAGTTAGTGTATTAAAATTTAAGCTATTACTTCACTGCCGTTATACTGCAAGTGATACATGATCAGACTTGTCTGTGGATAAGGTATGAACATAAGCTTACTACACTACTGTTGGGGCAAAACTATCTCAGGGAATATCTTTCTTTTACTCACCTTATATTGGGCATTTATGCACTGGGTTGCAACATTTAACTGTTATAGAATTTTCACATGTATGGCTTCTGTTGTTCCGCATCTTTTTGATACTCCGCGGCACTTTTCCCCGATACTCCTGGCATCCCACGCCTGCCGCACTCGCTTAAAACAAGTGGGAAGTTCAACTTGTGTTTTTCTTTCGACTGCAAACTTTTACTTGATTTTTCGTTTGTGATTTGTTATTGTAGTGTCCTGCAGTGCTCGTCAAATCTTCTTCTTCTTTTATTAATGGCTTGTGAAACTGTCAGTAATGGCTTGACATTGCTGGTTGGGGCCAGGCTTTGATGTCAATGTCAATTCGTAAGGCCCGGGTTTTGGGTTGCATCAGAGCTATACTATGGTCCGCAATACACTGCAAGGGACATCTTCTATGTACAATTAAGCTTAAAAATTAATGAAATGTTAGCGATGGCATTTCATTAATTGTAAACATAATTAGTGAAAAGTTATCACTACAAATGTTATTTGGACATGGACATTGATTTATTTGTTTGAATGTTCTATGCTAATGAATAATTATGTAACTGATTTGGTTGATCGGACTCCAATCCAATTCATATCCATGGATGCTTGTATTGTGTTGCGAACTTACGTAGGTTTCAGGGATGTTTAATATTGGGGGGGAACCAACATGGTGATCTATCTTGTCGAAATTAGATGAATGGAAAAGAGATGGGTGAATTAAATGAAATTAGATAAAAATCTAAATACATGGGCCTGTTAACTAGACCAGTTCAGTTGCCTGATAGTATGTTAAAAACTGTTAATAGATAATTATATGTTAATAGATATTAGATGTTAATAATTGTTGGGTGTTTTTCTATGTATAATAAAAATATCTATCTATGTAGTATAATGTATTAAGTATATCAGTCATCTTGTACCCAAAACACAAGCTCTGCTTAGCTTGGGGCTAGATGATGCTGTGTGATTTGTCCAGCATTATTTATTATTTATTATTAATTAATCACCAAATTACACTAAACACATGTTATGTACACTGGGGCATATATTACCTGTTCCTATCCTATGACTAAGGGTCACCTAAGCAGGGAAGATAGTGCCTAGCGGGGGGATCCAGACGCTATGATCCCAAACATAGGCATGCCACGGCTGCTGAGGCCGGCTGTATATATATTACATTAGTCGGTATGCATCCCAATGGGGATTGTATCTGGACTGGTAATATCAGCCTGGACCCAGATGGGTTTGTTATGGGATGGAATTGTGTTCTAACCTACTTGAGGGAATCATCATGATCCAGGTGGAGTCCTCCGTGGTATGCAATGGAATGGGAACAGCTGCGCAGGTCCAAACTCATGTGATTGGTGCTCATGGGTTTGATTAACAATACTGCTAAAGCCACAAATTTGTTTTATAAATTACTAATTTACTAGGTCAAAAGAGAAGCACATACTTCAGTTTTCCCTTGTCTGATTTACTGGGTAAACTAATTATACACCTAAAATAATCATTTACTTCAATTAGATGTGATGGCCTAGGCATTCGTTTGTAAATATTAGGCTAAGTACTAGGTTAAGTTAGGATATATTTTTATTAATATATAGATATAGTTTTGATTCATAATAAAGATAAAAATGTTGTTGCATGTCCAAAGCAACAGTACGGATAGGGAGGCTAGCCGACGGCCCCTTAAAAAGGCAATTGGTAGGCTCCAATAAAAAAAAAAAAAAAAAAAAAAAAAAAAAAAAAAAAAAAAAAAAAAAAAAAACCTAACCTAACCTAACCTAACCTAACCTAACCTAACCTTACCTAACCTAACCTAACCTAACCTAACCTAACCTAACCTAACCTAACCTAACCTAACCTAACCTAACCCTAACCTAACCCTAACCTAACCCTAACCTAACCCTAACCTACCCTAACCTAACCTAACCCTAACCTAACCCTAACCTAACCTAACCCTAACCTAACCCTAACCTAACCCTAACCTAACCCTAACCTAACCCTAACCTAACCCTAACCTAACCCTAACCTAACCCTAACCTAACCCTAACCTAACCCTAACCTAACCCTAACCTAACCCTAACCTAACCCTAACCTAACCCTAACCTAACCCTAACCTAACCCTAACCTAACCCTAACCTAACCCTAACCTAACCCTAACCTAACCCTAACCTAACCCTAACCTAACCCTAACCTAACCCTAACCTAACCCTAACCTAACCCTAACCTAACCCTAACCTAACCCTAACCTAACCCTAACCTAACCCTAACCTAACCCTAACCTAACCCTAACCTAACCCTAACCTAACCCTAACCTAACCCTAACCTAACCCTAACCTAACCCTAACCTAACCCTAACCTAACCCTAACCTAACCCTAACCTAACCCTAACCTAACCCTAACCTAACCCTAACCTAACCCTAACCTAACCCTAACCTAACCCTAACCTAACCCTAACCTAACCCTAACCTAACCCTAACCTAACCCTAACCTAACCCTAACCTAACCCTAACCTAACCCTAACCTAACCCTAACCTAACCCTAACCTAACCCTAACCTAACCCTAACCTAACCCTAACCTAACCCTAACCTAACCCTAACCTAACCCTAACCTAACCCTAACCTAACCCTAACCTAACCCTAACCTAACCCTAACCTAACCCTAACCTAACCCTAACCTAACCCTAACCTAACCCTAACCTAACCCTAACCTAACCCTAACCTAACCCTAACCTAACCCTAACCTAACCCTAACCTAACCCTAACCTAACCCTAACCTAACCCTAACCTAACCCTAACCTAACCCTAACCTAACCCTAACCTAACCCTAACCTAACCCTAACCTAACCCTAACCTAACCCTAACCTAACCCTAACCTAACCCTAACCTAACCCTAACCTAACCCTAACCTAACCCTAACCTAACCCTAACCTAACCCTAACCTAACCCTAACCTAACCCTAACCTAACCCTAACCTAACCCTAACCTAACCTAACCCTAACCAGTCACTCAGAAAATCATCTCACACCCTTGCATCGAAGATCGAAGTGGTGATCACAGCTGGAGAGCTGGAGTCCAATACACTTAATATTTATTATTTATTTAATCGTACGACATGTTTAACAAGGCGTAGCTAACAAAATATATATATAAAAAAAAATACAAATTACTACAATACAATACAATAATACAAAATAGAATACACGGGACGCAAAATACTCTAGCGCCATACAATGCCAAAAAAGGCAGTTACAAAGCAAAAGCACAAATTTGCGTGAACAAACCGTAAGGAGACCTGAGGAAATTGAGACTATCGGAGGACGATCCACCGTTCACGGAAGCCGAACTGGAAGCGGTGCTCAAAACACTCCGGGACCGGACGGATTTACCTACGAGATTTGCACTGCGGCTATCCGAACCGAGACCGGGGTATTTATGACGATAGCTAACAAATGCTATCACACTTTCCGAAAATATGGAAGATAGCCCACGTCATCATCCTCAGGAAGCCAGGTAAAGAAGACTACGCCCCATTTAAGTCCTATAGACCAATATAACATACCGGAACTGGGTAAAATCATCGAAAATCTTAAGGTGGTTAGACTTCAATGGCACCTCCAACCAACACTCAGCAGCAAACAAGGTTTACACCCAAACAGGGTTTACACCCCAGCGGCAAGAGTAAACTCTGTCTGTGAAAGAACCGAGAAGGAGAGACAGCAGGTTTTAGGTTTTTTTATAACCATCCGAAAACACTGCCTATGACAGAACCGAGATGGAGAGACAGTAGGTTATTAGGTTTTTTTATAAACATCCGAAAACTCTGCCTGTGAAAGTACCGAGATGGAGAGAGTAGGTTTTAGGTTTTTTTATAACCATCCGAAAACACTGCCTATGACAGAACCGAGATGGAGAGACAGTAGGTTATTAGGTTTTATTTTATAACCATCGGAAAACACTGCCTGTGACAGAACCGAGATGGAAAGACAGTAGGTTAGTTAATAAATAAGTAAGGCTAGTAAAAACCTACGCGACAGGGAAATAAAATTTCGGAGACAAAACCGAGAACCCTATTTGAACCCTAAAAAAAACTTTTAGTTTTTTCGTTTTTGAAAACGTTCCGTACCAAAAGGGTAAAAACTATTACTTAGACTTCGCTGTCCATCTGTCTGTCTATCTGTCATCAGGCTGTCTCACGAACCGTGATAGCTAGACAGTTAAAATTTTTACAGATGATGCATTTCTATAAAATAATATACTGGAAAAACTAGATCGGGTTACAGGTCTGTTACTGAAGGTGTACCTTATTTTCATATTTTTAAACCTTATACAGGGGCATTGTATCCACCGCACCTTCCCCTGAGAGTCGCGAATCTCTTCTCACACAGCACAAAAACTCTATCACTAGCTTTAAATTTGGTGCTATCTTACGTGTAAAACAATACTTCTAAGGCAACCAATATGTCATACAAATTTCCAGGCACCTTTGCAGTAACCTCTGCCTTACCAAACGCCTCAGTTTACAAACGGATTATTATTTCTTGCAGAGCTGCACTATCGAAAGACCTCGTACAGCATTATTAACATACATCTAATAATACTGTTTTTTTGCTAAAATCAGTAAGTACAATGGGATATTAAGATGGTTTAACTAAAATGTCTACCTACTAGGTGACATTCTAAAACAAAAGCATTGTATTCTTAAATACCTTAAAATAAGATCCTCAAATAGTTCTCAACATTTTTTCTCGAAGGACTATATCCCTGCTAAAAGTGTTAACTATAATTATATGTTCAGATTTCAATTCTCTTATAATTAATCGTATATCAGAGGGCAAGAAGTAACCGTTATATAATCTTTTTTTGCGACCTTTCAAAAGCATTTGACTGTGTACACCATGAAACATTGATCGGAAAATTGCGCCATATGGTGTAAGAGATATCTCTTTGGATCTACTTATTTCTTATCTCAGTAACAGGATACAAAGAGTTGATGTTAATGGAAAACGTTCTTCGGGATCTGTAGTTACAATGGGTGTACCGCAGGGATCAATTCTTGGGCCTTTTCTATTTTTAATTTACATTAATGATCTACCTCATCTTGTCAAAAACAATCATGAGATTGTATTGTTTGCTGATGACACTTCACTTTTTTTCAAAATGAAACGACGTACCACCGATTATGACGAGGTGAATAATGCAATCTCAGAAGTTGTTAATTGGTTTAATGTCAATAACCTATTACTTAATGAAAATAAAACAAAATGCATTAGATTTACTCTCCCTAATGTAAAACATGCTGATGCCAAGATTAAATTAAAAGGCGAAAGTTTAAACCTTGTAGAAAAAAACTGTATTTTTAGGCATAACTTTAGACAATAAGCTTCAATGGGGCCCACACATAGAACAACTATCGGGTAGGCTTAGTTCTGCAGCATATGCAGTTAAAAAAATCCGCCTTCTTACAGACGTTGATACCGCTAGACTTGTTTACTTCAGCTATTTCCACAGCATTATGTCTTATGGCTTACTACTGTGGGGATGTGCTGCAGATATAGACACCGTATTTGTGCTGCAGAAGAGGGCTATTCGTTCTATCTACAATATGGGTCCCAGAGAATCACTTCGCACTTAATTTAAAGAAATAAATATAATGACAGTAGCTTGTCAATATATTTATGAGAACCTGTTGTACACCCATAAAAATATTGCTTCGTTTAAGAAAAGCAGCGACAATCACAATGTAAATACAAGAAATAAGAATAAACTCGCTGTGCCCACTACTAGGCTCCATAAGGTGAAAATATCTTTTAAAGGGCAATGTATACGCTTCTACAACAAACTCCCAAGTGAGTTGTAGAAGTTATCATTGAATAAATTCAAAAACATTATTAAACGCAATCTGTGCAATAAAGCTTATTATAAAATATCAGATTACCTAGAGGACAAAACCACTTGGGACGGAATCTGCTCCAACTCCGTCAAACGTAACATAAGACAATAAAGATGACTATAACGACCGAGTTAGTTTCTTCTGTTCACTTCTTTTCCTAACTCGCGAGTCATCTGAAGTGAACAGATTCAATTATGTGCTTTATTCTATTTATTTGTGTTGTTTTATTTTGTAATTTGTGACGCGTCAATAAGGTCCATGCGGCCGCACTGAATAAAGTATTTTTTGATTCTTGATTCTTCTTGAATCATAGTCTTTTTTAAACTTTCGCGATCACAACACATTATTAAAATATGGGATTATCGGGTATTTATCACGTCGTGATTATTTATAGTATTTATCGTCGTCATTATCAAGTCGTGGTCGCGGGGAGACTGTCAGTCTCCCCGCGACCACGACCAGGTTCAATCCAGTCGAAACGTCGGGAATAAAATAAAGGTAATTACGCGATAAATACCCGATAATCCCATATTCTTGAATCATGACAAATGAAAAAAACCTCGCAATATTCTTAGCCACACCGTCAGATGATTATAAATATATCCAGCCTCTCCTTATAAGGCAAAGATACCCTCAATTTTTGACGAAACTTAAATTAAAAGATACAGTTCAATGAGACCGCAAGGGTTCTTTGTGGTCGTCAATTAACAAAATAATACATCACAAAATAATTTAATGAAGCATTTAATTTAATTCAATATGTGGTTATATAAAGCTTAAGTTGAGCGCAGGAGTCGATGTACGGCGTTCTTAGTGCTTAAAGCACAAGACCATATTCTGCTGTGCGACCGCCTCTTCTGAGGTTTCTGTTGACATAATTATGAAGAAGGCTGGACCAGCTTGTCTCAAACATTTGCTTTGCTTTATTGTTTATAATCAACAAGTTTGCAAGAACTATTTGGTTGTTTGCTAATGATAAAATAATGTTTTACAATATTTTAATTTATTAACGAAATTGATAAGTTCTTATTAAAGAACTAAATATTATAAAACCTACATAATGTACCTACAGTTAGTTTTTTGTTAAAAAAAAAATCAATAAAATCTTATGATTTTTATATTCATGAACTGAATGGGTGCTCTAAATATCTACTTTGTTAGTAATATATCTGAAGAATGAAGTGACGATATAATAATAGATCGTAGTGATCGTAGTAATAATCGTAGAGAATAAAACGAACTTACTAAGTGAAGTTTGATCGCTATTATATGAGTCACTGAGTTTGATCATCTAACACATTTTAATGGAATGTGCCCTGAACTCGACCGAAAGAAATAACTGTAGATTAGAATTAACGTCCATCGGTAGTTGTAATGTTATATTATCAGATCCATTATCAGAAGATGCCAAAAATGTTTATTTATTAGTAGATAAGAGATTAAGTAGTAATATTTTAAGTTAATTAAGTAAGTGTAAGTAAATTAAGTTTGTGTAATAACCAGGGCGTCATAATCGCATAAGCGACAAAGCCCTTCTTTATGAATTAAAAAAAAAGGTAGGTACATAAGATTGAAATGACGGGCAGACACTTTTGGTGGTGCAGCTACAAAGATAAGTTGATTTGTTAATATTACATTTATATTATGTTCAGTACTTAGATTATCCTGTAATAAGTGTTCCGTGTTGCTAGAATACCAAATAATATAGTAACCCTATTTAGCTTTGTGTCCATAACCAGAATTATGGTCCAACCAATTAAGCCTTAAGTTGGTAGATCTATTGTTTGTTGTGTTAATAAATTGACATAGTTATGTATGTGCTTATATTTTAAATTCTTCTATTCTACAAATAACATAATTTAACGTTTGTGCTCTGATTAATTGGTAAAATATATGTATTTACAACCATCTGGAACGAGTGAGGTTTCTTGTTCGCTTCTTTCCCCTCACTTGAAAAGAAAAGTTATCTGAAGCGAACGAATTCAATTATGTGCTTTATTCAATTTAAATGTGTCTTGTTCTTCTTTTGTAAATTGCCTATTCTAAGTAGTGTCTTGATCTATTGAATAAACACTTATTATATTTAAAAAAAAAATGACTTTGACTGTGTGATACCTATGTAGGTTATTTGTTGAATCAATATAGCCTTGGTACTTAAACATTCTAGTATGTGTTTTATAATATTTATTCCACCCTCATACTCTTCTGTTAGGCTTAGCAGATAAGACTAAACAGGTTTGCTGCCTTGCTGAGTATAGGTCTTGTTAGATATAAGGAGTAAATACTTACTTATTTAGGAAACTCTAGTAATATACTTAGGGATTAATTATAAATCTGACACGCGCACGCAACCACTCGCATCACCGCGATATTATCGCCGTGTGGAGACATTTTCCTTAGAAAATAAGAGTGTATAGAAATACGTGGCACGACGATAAAATCGCCGCGATTCCCTCGCGCATGGAGACGGTCCCTTAGTGTTAGGTGTTTAAAACAGTTAGCCGAGGACTGTCCAGACGCCGAAGTCAAAAGAGTTAAAATGATGATTTTTACATAAATGACTTATTGGCCTCATGCGAAGACAGGTTTAAATTAACCAACATTTGTAAAAGCACGGTTGAAATATTTCAGTCCGGTTACTTTACACTGCGCAAGTCGGTTTTTAACTTTGAGCCTAACAATGAGTCATCGACGTCATCAAATACACAAAATACGCTAAGAGATTTAAATTAAGGAGTCATCAACAAGAGATACACAAAAATTCTAACACAAACAATATAACAATGGAAACAAAAGAAAATTACTAAAAGCAGAAGAACAATGGAGAGAACAACAAGAACAACTCTTGATGTTATATTTGTCTGTGTTTCTCTTTGTGAAACTTTTATTATATGGTGAATGTACAATAAAGAGTTTATCTATCTAACTCAACCTTTGGATGGACAAATACAACAAAAAAGTAAAAGCACATTTTTGTATTATTATTTGTATATTTTGTATAGTGGTAACTACTTAACAAATATACCTACATAGTTAGCTAGTATATTTAAGTGGAACAATCCAAAATCACTTGGTGTGACGTGTGGCGTAATTTATGGATAGCCCCACACCCCAACGACATCTATAAGCAACATTGATTCCTGTTAGTACTGGAAGATGGTTCAGGTTTATGTAGTAGACTGTACCGACGTTACACGTCTGTGGAGTCCGGGTTCCGTAAAATGGGTTAGCAAAGCACAAGTAAGTTCATTGTGTTGGGGATAGATGGCGCTATAGAAAGCATTATTAATTAAAGTGTTATTGTATTACAATTATATAGAACTAGCTGTTGCCAGCAACTTCGTCCGCGTAGTTTTAATAAATTATAAGTTAAAAACTTTTTAACAATCAAGCTTTATTTAAACGTACCTACTTTTATTTTAATCCTATTTTTTTCGTACTCCACTGGCAACACTATAAACAAACCTCATTATTTAATTTTATTTAACAGGCAACTTAAATGCTAGTTGGACATCAAGGACTTATAATTATATCTAATACTATAGTAATTAAAGGTTAAACTTTGGCAGACTAGTAGTTCCCGTAAGGCTGACACTGTCTAGCGATCTCATAAAGCCCGGGATCTTCCACGGCTTCGGCCGTATCCATTCACGTACACTGACATCCTGTATTCACGCGCCATCGCAGAAATGCATCGTATCATCAGTTGTCGTCGAGCGTAGGTTAATTTAGGAAAACTGGAAACACATAAAATAATTACAAAAAAAAAGTTTACTCGTTCCACAGAAATTAAATATTCCGTGGACATCTCCGCGAAAAGGCTAAACTTTAAATTTCCACGGAATAAAATTATTACATGAATTATATATAGATCACATTATATTATATTTTAAAAATAATTTCAATATTCTGCAAACTCGTGCGTCGAAAAAGCAAAAATGTTTAGAGATTTATGTATCTACCCACGCATGTTACACGCGCTAACCATGGCGTAAAGAAATAAAAGTAACGTACGTTTCGAACCCAATTAAAAATTATAAAACAAGAAACTGTAAATGAATGAACGAATTTAATTTTCTTATTTTTTGCAAATCTACCACCCTTAAACGTAATAAATGCGTAGCCCAGACATTTTCAACTTTTTTACTGACATACCAGATCCACGTAACAAGTTATTTTGCTCATTACTTCATTAGATATCAATGGACCTAAATACGAAATTCGTTGCAATCTAAAATATATTAAATTGGGAATGTGTATTTTTTTTTAAATAATTTTACATATAATTTTACTAGTTGGTGTGATGTGAAAATGATCCTGAGGTAATAATCGAATTTTAATCTTTTTTAAATTTTTTAATAAAAAAGACCTATTTATGGTTATAGGTATTTTTATTTGTACCTGTACGGAAACTCTTCGCGGAGGTCAATGACCCTGTTAAGAATCAGCTGGCTTTAAGGTTGTCATTATCGTATAATCAGCTGTTGAAGTTAAAACTTTCGTGGTCTTTTCTTGAATGAAAATCACTGAATCCTGAAAGGTCGTACGTAGAACAAAAGTTGTTACTTGGGATGGTTAAAATCACCTCCTTTCGGCTTAGTACGCATGTTATAGATAATATACCCCATAGAACCTTCACGCGTCACAACGCGCGGGTTCGCCAACGTCAATGGCACAATAGAGGGCGCTAGTAAATGAAATGAAATGAAAAGAAAATTAAATGCGTTTATTGGTACACCACACCTTAAACATAATTAATAATCTAACTTATGAAGGTTACAGTTTTTAATAAAAGTGTGGTGTGCCAAAAGGTTCATTCAATCATTCATTTCGGCCGTAAAACGTCCACTACTGAACACAGGCCTCCCTAATGGATCTCCATGAGGGGTAGTTGCCATACTCACCACGCTTGGCAGGCGGGTTGGCGAGCGCAGTACGGGATTTTGATACACGTATAGACGCTGCTGCCCATCTTCCGGAGGTATCCCTTAGCAGACTCTTACTGCATCCACAGGCATGAAAGGAGGGGTCACATTCTACTACCGGCACCCCACGGCGAGGCCAAAAGGTTATTATCTATTAATATTATTAGTCATTATCTCATCAAAATTAATCCGCACGTTGAGACAGTTGCATTTTAACTCGCTTTAATATTTAACTCAACGAGAGTTGATCGCAAGATGGTGCGCCTATGCTCCTCCGCCTAGTACTCAGAGGACTCAGTGTCGTTGCCAAGTAATATAATTTTGCCTCCCCTCACTCGCCCGTTGATGTAAAATCTGCCTGGGGATACCTTCGCAAGATGGGCAGCAGCGTCTTTCCGTGTATCAACATCCCGAGCCGTCTGCCGTGGGAAGTACAGCATCCCTCATGATTTGGAAGAGCCACGAGGGAGTCCTACGTCCGGCGGTAGTCGTCCCAGCCGGGATACTCACAGGAGCTGGTGGCGTTGCCGGTGAGGGCGAGCGCGGAGGCGAGCAGGTTGAGATACTCACAGGAGCTGGTGGCGTTGCCGGTGAGGGCGAGCGCGGAGGCGAGCAGGTTGAGATACTCACAGGAGCTGGTGGCGTTGCCGGTGAGGGCGAGCGCGGAGGCGAGCAGGTTGAGATACTCACAGGAGCTGGTGGCGTTGCCGGTGAGGGCGAGCGCGGAGGCGAGCAGGTTGAGATACTCACAGGAGCTGGTGGCGTTGCCGGTGAGGGCGAGCGCGGAGGCGAGCAGGTTGAGATACTCACAGGAGCTGGTGGCGTTGCCGGTGAGGGCGAGCGCGGAGGCGAGCAGGTTGAGATACTCACAGGAGCTGGTGGCGTTGCCGGTGAGGGCGAGCGCAGAGGCGAGCAGGTTGAGATACTCACAGGAGCTGGTGCCGTTGCCGGTGAGGGCGAGCGCGGAGGCGAGCAGGTTGAGATACTCACAGGAGCTGGTGGCGTTGCCGGTGAGGGCGAGCGCGGAGGCGAGCAGGTTGAGATACTCACAGGAGCTGGTGGCGTTGCCGGTGAGGGCGAGCGCGGAGGCGAGCAGGTTGAGCGCGTCCAGCTTGTGCTGCAGGTGGTTCTGCGCTAGCAGCGCTAGCAGCGACGTGCCGTTGTCCACGCTGTGGATGAAGTGGCAGCAATTAGAAAGGCGGGACTGCTTTATGAGAGGCCAAGGAATAGTTACAAGGATATTCAAAACTTTTTTTTTCTTTATTCCGGCGGTGCTTACTCACATTGTTGAAATCGATGCTTGACCCTTCCGAAAGCCGCTTTACACGCTTTGACCGACCCAGCGAAATCGGTAAAACTTCTAACCACAAAAGAAAAGTTACCTACTCTGAAGGAGCCATAATTTAGTCCCACCATTGAATACTCATTCCTAATCCTGTCCATTCATGTCACTCCACACATCCATCTCAACATTCTCGTCTCCACTCTTCTTTCACCCGCCACGTTCGTAGCCAACATTGTATGTAGTAAGGGGTAGATTGCGGAGTGCGCTCGCGGCACGCTCACCCGGTGCCGAACCCGCCCAGCAATGAGCCGAGCAGCGCCGCCCCGAGCAGCGGCGCCGCGTCCGCCCCGCCGGCGCCCGCCCCGCCGCCGCCGCCGCTCTGAAACACACCATCAGTGTCACACTCACGACTGGAATAAAGTGAATATACAACTAAATTTTCTGTAAATAATTCAAGCGTCTACCTATTGACGTTATTAATATCGAGCAAAAAACGGCAAAAAAAAATCACGTTTGTGACTCACGGGACCCCTTAAATAGTTATTTTATTTTGTTTTTAATATTTGTTGTTATAGCGGCAACAAAAATATATCATCTGTAAAAATAACTAGCTATCACGGTTCATAAGTTACAGCTTGGTGACAGACAGACAGACGGACAGCGGAGTCTTAGTAATTGCACGATAATGTATGGATAACATTACCGTGGTAATAGGGTGCCGTTATTACCCTTTGGTTACGGAACCCTAAAATGTAAAGGGCATATTTATTTATTTGTCACAATGTAAGAATGTCCTCACCAGCACCACCAGCAGAGACAAGAGCGCTCCCAGTGCCGCTGGAACTCCTCGAAGGCGCATGTCGAGGTGGCACTTCCGGTCTACTAAGCGAATATTATTAATATACTGGAAGAGTTTAGGTCTTCTGATAGACTTAGGTCTGATAGACGACTGCCAGTGAGAGCAGAATGACAGATTATGAGAAGTGGTCTGCATCAACGGATATTTATAGCGAGAACATTATAATGGTCGCCAGAGGACGCGACGGCGCGAGCCTTGACTGATTGTTTCCACCGTCAATGGACATTCAACACTGTAGCACTTCGGATGCCGAAACCAATCGCTTAGATACGTACTGTGTGTATGTATGTATGAACTACAGGCATATTCAAAACTATAATATCTAATGCAAATCAATTTCAGAATCCCACTAATATTATAAAGTCGAAAGTTTGTTTGGAAGTTTGTTACATCTTCACGCAAAAACTACAATCCGTTGATTGAGCTGAAATTTTGCACACGTATAGATGTGGACCAGGAATAACACATAGACTACTTTTTATCCGGGTACAGCACATGCGAAGCGGCGGGCACAAGCTAGTGATAGATAAACAAAAGTTAGAAGCAATTCCAGACAGTCAAGAGTGAGTAATATTCTCCACCTAGCGTTCAGAACCAGTAATTTAGTAAAGTTAGAATCAACGTTTAATGTTTTACCCAAGTCGTTATATGGTTGGCACTTGACAGTGATAGAAAGCTAATTATTATCTGATTATTTGAACTCGGTTACTTCAGCATCATCATCATCTCAGCCGTAGCACGTCCAAGATATGGTATGGATCTCCAAGTACGGATGATGAGAGGGCCATACGCACCACGCTTAACAGGGGCGGGTTAGCGAGCGCAGTAGGGGGTGTTGATGCACGGAAAGGCGCTGCTGCCCATCTTCCGGAGATTCTTACTGCATCCACGGGCAAGAGAGTAGGGGCGGTTGCCCCTACTCTACTGCCTGTGCTTGTGTGTCACACGGCGTTGATGATGATGATGATGGAGAATATAAGTGTTTCATAGGAACGGCATAAGCAATTGAAATTATGACAATCTAATAAGTACAATGTATGGGTAAAACCATTGTAATTCTGCTTTTTCGTGGCGATAATTTTCAAACTGCCTATTATCATCACACTATTATGTCAGATCAACAAACATCTCACGACCTAAGGCTTAGGCCCCACTGTGGCTAAACCGCCGCGGATTTTCCCCTGACGGTTTTTACACTTAGAACTTATATTGGCGCGCACACATTTGACGCGGTAACCGCGAGCGTTCTGTCATTCATTCAATCATTTCAGCCATAAAACGTCCACTGATGAACACAGGCCTCCCTCATGGATCTCCATGAGGGGTAGTTGCCATTCTCACCACGCTTGGCAGGCGGGTTGGTGAGCGCAGTATTTCATTTTTCATTTCATTTCATTTATTCAGGAACAATTTACAATTGTATTTGAATGTTCTTAAAATTAAGCACAATTAAAAATAATTAAAAGTATGGGATGTTGACACACGGATAGACGCTGCTGCCCATCTTCCGGAGGTATCCCTTAGCAGGCTCTTACTGCATCCATGGGCAGCACCCCACGGCGGTCGGATATCTTAGGTTCTGTCATTATCATTAGGTACATATATGTGGACGTACAATATGCAAAATTTTATCGAAGCTGGCTACTGACATCCGATAGTAGGTAGTTAAAAAAAATCTCAGGATGTTTTCTTAAATCTTCATACATTTTTATGAAAGAAACCTTTCTTAAATCTCCGGCTAGTCAGTTGATGGACCCAAGATTGTGAAATTTTTGATGACGTTTTCTTTTTCTGCTTCTTAGTATTAAAGCAACAACGCATACAGCTCTCTTGAAATCCATCTTCAAACTATAAAAATCGTGGCCAGTTTTGCGGTTTCTAACCGTAGTGTGCGCGTCTCGAGCTGTTTCGCGGTTTACCGCTTGCGGGAAAAAACCGTTGTGCGGCCTAAGCCTAAGAGAACCTAGCGTGTTCCAATTGGGCAGAAAACTCTAAAATGGGAGATATCCGTTACAGATTTAGAATGCAGTATCCTTGGGGGTGTGCCGTGGGGTGCCGGCAGTAGAATGATACCCCTCCTCTCATGCCCATGGACTGGGTACATGGATTACTGCAAGAGCCTGCTAAGGGATATCTCCGGAAGATGGGCAGCAGCGTCTATCCATGTATCAACATCCCGTACTGCGCTCACCAACCCGCCTGCCAAGCGTGGTGAGAATGGCAACTACCCCTCATGGAGATCCATGAGAGATGCCTGTGTTCATCATTGGACGTTTTATGGCTGAATTGATGATGATGATCCTTGGGGGTGTTGGTTGAGTTCTGTAATCTGTGGCGCATGTGGCAATGCAAGGGACTCCTGTTCTCTGTGACCTCAAGCCACTCGCCGCCGCAATGGCACGCAGTGGTCCGTTGTGTGGCCACAATGAAGGGCCTTCTCCATCATTACAAGTAATTGTTTACCCTGTGCTAACAATGCGTTACGCATTCTCACGTCATAACAAAACTATAGTAAATGCCACTGGCTTGACTTGACTTAAGTTGTTCGCAACAGATACTTTTAAATTAAATTTAAAGTAATAAGGATAAATGAATTATATCATCATCATTTCAGCCGTAAAACGTCAACTACTAAACAAGGCCTCCCTCATGGATCTCCATAAGGTGCAGTTGCCATACTCACTACGCTTGGCAGGCGGGTTGGCGAGCGCAGTATGGGATGTTGATACACGGAATGACGCTGCTGCCCATCTTCCGGAGCTAGCCCTTAGGAGGCTCTTACTGCATCCACGGGCAAGAGAGGAGGGGCACCATTCTACTGCCGACACCCCACGATTTGGTATTTTAGAAATCTGTCATCGAATTGAACTACAAACAAGCAAATATTCACGTTTCACAATGCTTAGAGAATTAGTTATTCCGAATGAATGTTGTGTCTATGTAGGCTACACCGCCGGTAACGCGGCGTGAAGAGCCAATGGAGTTGTAAACAAAGACAAGACGCCGCACGCAGCCTTCACGCCGCGTTACCGCGCGGCTTATGCGTCGTCCACAGTACAGCCATACCACATGTACAGTCAGCCACGAAAACGATCTCCGAGGAACTGTTGGTACAATAACCGGCTGAGATGCCGGTGGTTGCGGGTTGTATTTAAAAAAAACGTGTTTAATTATTCTATTTAATATCTGTATTCCATAGAGCTTTTTTCAGTTTGGGAATAGATGGTGTGTGTAGTGTCTAGCATTATTTATTATTATAAAATCCCTAAACAGAATGAAGAGATAAGAGATTAGGGTGTAAGTAGCTCACCTAGATCTTTGAGCTAACGTCAACCTCTCCTGCACGTGGCACACCTGCCTAATAGCGAACGAGGCTCTAGCGCACACTGATCCCCTCCTATCGTGGTTGCTGTGGTCTGATTCCGCTCAGTACAATTCTTATGGAATCTGCCGGTGGTAGGATCCACGTGGTCCGCTTGGCTGGCTACCACCCTTGGGCCGTAATCTGCCGCAAAGCACTCTTGAGTGTGTTCCAGCTACGGAGCCCAATTGCCAGTTCTCCCCCCCCCCCGAACGGTATGTCTCTTGCAACCCAGGGATCCGTGGGGCTACGAGGATCATATTTGTACGTCTGAGCGTGATGGGTTGGTTTGGGGGCCAGGGAGACCCGATGTAACGGTTGTCCGCTGGCCGCCCGTCGGTTCGTAGGGGACCCGCACCTGGCCGCTCCGAACCCAGGAGGCTGTCCCGCCGCCAATGTCAAAAGCTTCGTAGGTATTCGTCGTGCTGGAGTAGGAGACCGGAGTGGAACACGATTTTTACCTATTGAGTCGGATTGGGGGCCCTTCCGTCCCCCCTACCAGCCACACACACCGCTCTGGTAAACACTTATGTATTTTTAGAACTATTTTTGCTCTCTAGGTCGCCAGATATCTGCCGTTTTTGTTTCTGCCATCTTACCCAAAAATTAATGGCTGTTACAAAAAATAAGAAAATACGTTCAACAGCGGCTTATCATTGCACATTTAAAGTGGACTTTTGCAATATCAGAGGCTTACACTCCAACCTGAGTGCCATCCATTACCATGTGGAGACCAGCAAGCCGCCAATCTTATTTCTCACCGAGACTCAGATTCCCTCCCGACCGACATTTCATACCTTAATTTCCCTGGCTACAAACTGGAGCAATGTTTCTTGCCCCGCGCCGGAGTATGTATGTATGTGAGAGGATAGCTGCTGTCGTCGGCTGAACAACCTTGAAGGCAGACACCTATTTGTTATTTGGACTCGTATTGATTATGGGGGCCAAACCCGTATATGTATATGCCTGTCTATATAGGTCTCACAGTGGTAACACCGAAACCAACCGACTCATTGAGCGTGTCCAGGCTGCGACTGACCAAGTGTTCCAACAGTTTCCTTCGACGGAGGTGGTGATCCTAGGTGACTTCAACTCACACCATGTGGAGTGGCTGGGATCTCAAATAACCGACCACGCTGGAAGAGCTGTTCACGACTTTGCCTTGGCGTATGGCTTCACTCATTTAGTATCGTCACTCACTAGAGTTCCTGATGTTGAAGACCATACCGCTTTGCTTTTAAATCTTCTGCTGACTTCTAACCCGGGCGATTACAGGATATCCGTTGAGGCCCCATTAGGGTCCTCTGACCATTGTCTTGTTCGTTCGGAAGTGCCGATTAAGCGTCTGGACCGTCCACGCCCTCTTGGGAGGCGCCGAGTCTGGTACTACAAGTCAGCAGATTCGGACGGACTGCGATATTTCTATGCATCCTACCTCTGGAAGCAGCTATGTTTCTCTTCGGATAACTTGCATTCCTGTGCTACTTCAGTCACTGAAGTTATACTTCAGGGCATGGAATGTTTCATCCCTAGCTCCGTGGTACCTCTCTCGATAGAAAGACTCAGCCCTGGTTCGGTACGGCCTGCTCTGAGCTCTCTCAATCAATCAATCAATCAATCAATCATTTATTTATTTAAAATCTTTACAAAGTATTACATATTAAGCGCAATTTTCAAGCCCTCACCTCCCGTGCTGGTTAAAAACTGTGTTACGGCAAGGTAAAGTCTATCCAATCACGCACACATATAAAAATACCTTACGAAGATTTAATACATACCTTACAGACTAACATATACTATGTAATAATAAAATATAAGCACTGTTACGGCTGCATTTTTCAAGGTCAAGAAATAACTACAAAGAGACGAACATCTATAATGATAGTAGGTACCTAGTAAATCTAAAATCTGTAAACTTATTGTAATAATGCTAAGTATAAATTAATGTAAACTGACTATTTAACAAAGGTACTAATCTAGATCATACATACGTACATAACATTTAATATAATCAAACAGTGTATTTAATAATAGAATAGGTAGGTAATCTTGGAGCGAAATCTTTTTCAATGCTATAACCGCAATGTGTGAACTCATGAGTTGTAGAAAAAAGTAGGACGGTGGCAAAGTTGCTGATGGTGTTACTTTCAACATTTACTGAAATTAAGTGCATCAAGGTCGTTTTTAGTCACTAGGCAGTACAATAAAATGATTAGGATTTAAAGTTTATAATATCGCTCTTAAGTGGCCCCATAATCTATCGAGTTGATGTACATATCTTTTTTCCGCAATCATCTTTGCCGGACATTCAGCAGAACCTGTTATGTGTTTGCAAGGCTTTTTGTAGTGAAGGCATGTAGCACACTGAGGATCTTCAGCCTTTTTTGTGCAGTCCTTAAACGAATGTCCTTGAAGTCCACAGTGGCTGCAGGTGGTGGTGGTCTCTCGACAGGTCTTGGCGGCGTGTCCGTATTGCTGGCACTTGAAGCAGCGTGTGACAAAAGTGAAGTCTTTTACAGGGCAGGATGACCAGTTCACGTATATTCTTTCTTTCGATATAAGGGCCTTGCGAATTATTGCAGAAACTTCAATTATAAAGTTACAAGTTTCAGCGTCCTTTTTACCTGATTTGTGACTTAATTTAATGAGGCCCAGGAATTTCTCCAGAGAAAGGTCTTGAAGAGTTTCAGCCAGGTTTTGGTGGTAGATGCAGGTGAAAACTTCCTTCTCTTGCATATTCGAAGGCACTCCTACTACAACGACTCTGGGTTTCCGTTTGAGTTGCTCATCAATTATCAGGGCTGAGTTGGAAATTTCCATAGACTGCTTGAGCTTTTCTATGTCACCCCTCGTTTCAGTGCTAATGATAACTCCTCCGTTTCTTGTTTTACGAAGGCCTCTAACTTGTAGCTTCATTTCCTCTGGGCAAATAATTTTTTTAACCAAGTTTTTGGTTTCTTCGCTCGTTTTTAGCTTGTCTAAAGGATAGATGGCCAAAGAGCTTGTGTTCTGGGGCTTGATGAAGCTGCTCCCTCTTTTCACCATGTCAGCAAAGGAATTCCCGGCGGGAGGTGCGGTGGCAATGCTTTGCTTTAGGTCTTGTAGCTGTTGCGAGATATCCAGTTGCTCTCGGAGGGCTTGAACAACGGAATAGGAGCGAATAGCTTTCGCCTTGAGGCCTTGGTAGTGCATCGCCATCTGCGATGTCCCACTCGATACTTTTCTGCACAGAGTACTAATTCGAAGTTTTTGTTCCGTATTCATCTTGCTCTCCGCTGCGATAGTGGTCATTTCATTAAGAAACTGATCTATGGTCGTCATCCAGCCTTGTAATTCCGATGTAGAGACACATTCCATGGTTTCGCCTCCTTGTTGAGGGTCCGGGGCGCGCGGCGCCGGCGCGGAGGGCGTGGGCGGCGGACTGCGCACCGTCCTCCCGCTCCGGCTAAAGGGGCTGCTGTCCATGTAGAATTAGCTAGTTTCTAATAGTCCATTTCTTGATTCACTTTATATCGCAAATATACAACTTTCTGTAAATACTGTGACACAGATTATGTTAGTCGCGGGAATGAGGTCACGATGCAGCAAAAATATTATTTGTGCATTTTAATCTAAGCGCACGTCCGTTCTTTACAACGTCTCAAAGAATGATCAACTCTGATCTTAAGCAGCAGGCCTACCGTGCCTGGGTTAAGATATATAACGATTATTTATACTTAAATCTATTGTTTCCATTTTTTTATCATAATCATCAGTGTTCACCCACTGCTGGAAGCGGCCTCCCAGTCTGTGTCGTCCGCACGGCCCCGCGCCAGCCGCATCCACTGACGCAACGCAAGTTTTTTTATCAATAAAAAAAAGTTAACACTATCTAGACCCAAACTAAGCCAAACATGTACAATAGAGACCAGATGTTTGATAGATTACAATTTTCTTTTTGTAAAGTTAAGATAAACGCATGTAAGTTTGCACCGAGCGGGATGGTCGCCAGATTCACAAATCGAATTCGGCATCTTGTGAATGTTCCACTCGCGGGGTGAGGGGGCGGGCCGCGGGCGGGGAGGGGGGGGGGGGAGCGAGGGTGGAAGGCGCCGGCAGTTCCCTCGCGGACGCCGAGGCGCGTGGACGTGTGTGTAGTGAGTGCGGACGAGCGGAGACGCCGGCACTCGGTGAGTGTAACGTTGGTGGCTTCAAGTGTCTGAATGCAGACCTGAGACGTTTGACAAACAGGTGTTCATTCAAACGGATTGAGTTTCGTTTGTAAACAAATTACGCTGAGTGGATGCAAGCGTGCATGCAAAATGATAACAAATCGGATCGGTTAAAGTATGGCGACGCATGTAATGTAGTATTGTGGTTTTTGTTTTGGAAAGGAAATAACAAATATATTTAAAAATCAACTAAAATGAAACGGTCGTAATGAAGTTTAGCTTTCGATGTTTATGGCTAATTAGATCACGATGGTGATAAGAAATGTGTTCGAGTAAGAATTTATCTTGTAAAGTGATTTAAATCTATCATTCATGATAAACAGGGAAATGATCTAAAAAATTATGGAAAATTCAGGTTCGATGTTTAAAATACGAGTAGATAGAAGGATAATATTGATTATAGATATATTTTTTTTAAGTAGGTTTATGGTAAGACCATAATACTCAATATTTCGTAATAAGTCTTTATTAATCTCAAAAAAATCAGGTTTTAGGGTATTTTTTTTAAATAAGATCGATTGAATTGTTTGTAAACGTAATGACAACGTATTACGTTGTGTTCAACATTATCACGTAAATGTCAGAGCTTTTCAAATACTCGTTAGTGTCCCGTTGCGAGCTTGACTTTCCCAATCGCAGCATTGAACAGAAATGATAACGATTTTCGTGGAACATCTTAAGTAATCGGAATAAGCTTCGACTTTATAATATTACGTGGCTAATACCCGAAATTCGTGGGTTCGATACCGGTCGTGCACCAATAAATTCTATGTGATATTTAACACGTGCTTCAACGGTGTAGGAAAACATTGTGAGGAGACCCGCGGCTTTGTCAGCATCAGACGTATTAACTAACCTCTGACTAATAACTGACTAAGCTAAGAGGATAGTATACAAAGCCATATCCATCTAAGAACATCTTAAATAGATGTAAAAGCACTTTCTAATAAAAACCATTTTTAATAAGATCAAAGTCAAAGTTAATAATAAGTGTTTTTTTTCCATAGAGCAAAACGCTACATAGAATAGTCAATCTATAATAAAATAATCATCATTCCAGACGTAAAAAGTCCACTACTGAGCAGGCCTCACTCATGGATCTCCATGAGGGGTAGTTGCCATACTCACCACGTTTGGCAGGCGGGTTAGCCAGCGCAGTACGGGATGTTGATACACGAAAAGACGCTGCTGCCTATCTTCCGGAGGTATCCCTTAGCAGGCTCTTACTGCATCCACGGGCATGAGAGGAGGGGTAACATTCTATTGCCGGCACCCCACGGCAATAAAGGAATAAAGCACATAGTTTAATTCGTTTGCTTCAGATAACTTTTTTCCAAGTGAGGTAAAGAAGGATAAGATAAGAAACCGTTTATTTCCACCAAAAGTCATAATAACTTAACTATACCATTTTTTTAGAAAACCAGTTTTATATCTTTAAAACTTTGATCTTCAGCGTAAGAAAATGTAAGAAATAGTTAAAGCATAGGTATAGTAGTACTCATCCTAAAATAATATTTAGACAATGGATCACCAGGCATTTGTAAAGAATTAATATTTGTGGAGGACCAACTTGCACAAGCTTACTTCCTAGACTTATTTACTGCACGGCATTTAAATAATATATATAATGTTAATAGGCATTTCACTCAGCACCATCTTACTCCAAAACTTGTGTTATGGTACCAGATGATTCATAGAATACCTAATTATCTAAAAACATACTCAACTCACATGGAAAACACCCTGACCAGAAACAAGTATTGTAGATCAGTATCAAAAAATATTTCCCTGCGGGGACTCAAACCCGCGGCTGCGCCGCGGTCACTTTCAGTCGACTGTTGATCCAACCCATCTACGGAAGTAGTCAATATTGAATTAAAGTGAATCACGTATACATCGAGTATAAATATACTGCACCCCATTCTTTAATTTAAATCCTCTATATCTAAATAAATTAATTAATTAATTTTACCCTTCCGTCCCCCCTACCAGCCACTCACACCACTCTGGTCATTCATCATTTCAGCCATAAAACGTCCACTAATGAACAAAGGCCTCCCTCATGGGTCTCCATGACGGGTAGTTGCCATACTCACCACGCTCGGCAGGCGGGTTGGCGAGCGCAGTATGGGATGTTGATATACATATAGAAAGACACTTCAGGGGACCCTACAGGAGATCAATGAGGGTTGTTCAGCAGTAGTCGTGAACAGCAGTCCAGCGGCTGAGACGATGACAGCTTAGTGCGTAGATTGGTTGCGTAGAGTGAGGTTCGCGCGGCGCGGCATCAAGCCTAGCCACCCCTTCGCGCGCGCTTTGTCCAAGTTCGCAGAAGTAACAAAGAGGGCATTAAGAGAGCGCGACCCGTCGCGGCACTCCTTTCAAATTAATTTGATTCTGAAGTTCAACTTCGCTTTGTGCTTGTTCTGAACAACTCCAAGTTGTAAGCCCTGCAAGCGCTGTTCAGATGTCGCCGCGAGGCGCGAGACAAAAGCTCTCGATTAGAAGGTTATATGGAAGGCGTACTGCGCACATAATCAATCTCGGGCGTGCGAGGCCTGTGTTCGTACTACAGTCTGTTGTATAAAAGTAATATGTGTACTAAACCGAAAGGAGGGTAGGTTTCAGCCCACGAAAACAAGTTGTTTTGGAGGGGAAAAAACGGAAAAGGTTTTGTTCATTTGTTTTTATTTATTTTTTATAATTTTTGACCAGTCGCTGACGCTGTATACGTCATCTACAATAGATGCAAAGGCTTTGCTTTGTGAAAGGCCAATTAATACTAAATGCTCACTTTTCCTTGCCTTGTGTTGGCACATGTCAAAATACTAATTATCAATATTCCAAACTTCCAAACCAGAAATTTTCTCCCTTATGGCTTAATAGATCCAAATTGTCTTTTTTAAACTTTCGGGATCACTACACATTATTAACATACATATAACCGGGTATTTATCGCGTAAATTACCTTTATTATTTGGCATCCTAATCGCAGGCGCAAACAGAAGCACACAGATGTAGCAAGACAGCCAGCGTTCATGCCTCATGTGAAAGGGGTTACGGACAAGATTCGGAACCTGCTCAAGAAGTTTTCGATAAAGTCTATTTATACTCCACTCGCAAAAGTGGCTAAGCATCTGTGTACGCCAAAGAATGTAGTACCTTTGCAGGTTCCTGGTGTTTATAAGATCGATTGCAGCTGTGTACGCTCCTACATAGGCCAAACGAAGCGCACTGTCGCCGAACGTGTTAAGGAGCACATAGCTGTGGTGAAAAATCGACAAATAAATAAGTCTGCTATAGCAGAGCATATAGTAGACTCAGGACCTAATCACTGGATTGAATTACACAACCCAAAAATCCTAGCCAACGAGAGGCACTACTCTAAGAGAATGGTTCGGGAAGCGATTGAGATTAAGAAGCATCCTTATTTCAATCGGGAAGACGGTTTCAGACTCTCTGCTTCGTGGAATCCAGTGATAGCAAAGTGTACTCGGCGTAAAAAATCTACTCAGTATGTGGATACAGTCAGTGTAGTGTGCTGTCCCAGTGGGAAGCGGCCCTAATAATTTTTATGAAGATCAAGTAAGGGTAGTTCAACAAACGCTTTCGCTTTGCTGCAGTACCTCTAACACGTCAGTCTTCCCGGGACCATGCTTGGTGCAATTTAAGCGAAACGCCGGGAAATAATAAAGGTAATTTACGCGAGATCCAAATTATGTTTAGGTAATTATGAATTTCCAGAATAAGGCTTATTAAGTGTAAATTCACAAGCCGACAGTAGAGTTCATTTGATGTCGGCCACTAGTTGGAGGCTCTCGGCTTAACTCGTCCCTTTGAGTAGAGACATCTGAAATTATAATGAGTTTGTGTTTAGAGGTTTATGAAGGTTCGGCTAACTGAAATTAACGACCACAGCATAAATATTAAACCGCGACCACGGCTGTCAGTACCGTTTAATAACGTATAAAAGTTTAAGCGGCAGGTTAGTATCGTTTTCTTGATCATGAAAATATAATAAAAGTGCTCTAACATTATTTTACGAGTACGTCTTGTTTGGATGAACTAAGTAAACACGTACGGATCTCTTTCAGTAAATCAATAAGATTATTCAGTATTCTGTAATTCACGGCAGTAAAACCTATCTATTAAACCAATTTATAGGCAGAATTAAAGAAAATCTCCGCTAGCAATTAAAAGACAGCCTAAGAAGGTTATTGCGCGTAGGTTTTAGGAAAATTAATAAGATATCAACATATTGATGCGCTTTCGTAGCACATACTACGATATCTGTAGAACTGACTACGAATTCACTTTGCACCTTAGCACTTATTTTTAGATCTGAAGCATTCACTCCCAACTTCGTAGCACTATTTCAAGATCCACTCACTCTTCGTCCGTACCAAACTGGACTCGAGGCACCACGAAGCAATAAGTGTCGCTGGCAACAGATCCCGTTGGCGCAACATCGTCCATATAAAAGTGATCCATGGAGGGAGTCACGACCCTCAACAGTGAGGAATACGACGCAAGGAGGACCACTCATTACGTTATCCGTAGCACTTATTTCAATATCTGTAGCATTCACTACAGACCCCGTAGCACTTATTTCAAGATCTGTAGCATTCACTACAGACCCCGTAGCACTTATTTCAAGATCTGTAGCATTCACTACAGACCCCGTAGCACTTATTTCAAGATCTGTAGCACCCGCTAGAAACCATAGCACTTAAAAGTTTCGACGAAATCCGATGTATCATCATCATCTCTGTCGTAGGCCTGCTGTCCACGTCCACTGCTATCTCTCCATGATCTTGAGGGGGTTGTTGCCATACTCGCCACGCTTGGCAGGAGGGTTGCTGAGCGTAGTTGATATACAGGGAAAGACGTCCGACGTAGTGAGTTCGTATAGATAATTATATATGTAAGTGCTACGGAATTCGTAGTCAATGCTACAGATCTCGTGTTATGTGCTACGAAAGCGCATTAGTGAGATTTTATCATCCGTTGGATTCCAACGCTGGAAACTAAACGAATTAGGGTTGCTCTAAATGCTCACAGTGTATATAATTATATTTGCGTGATGTATTGTCAGCTGTTAACCCATGCTGTACGGGACGCTGCATTGTCTCGGGTTTCATAGATGGAAGTTTGCAGCAAGTATTATAGCCTGCCTCCCACATAACATGGCCGTACAAGTGTTATTGAACGTTATAGTGAGTAGTCGCTTCCAGTCTTCTACTTCTCACAGAATCAAGATTATCCGCCATCCGAAAAATACCCTCCTCATTTAGATTTTATAAGTTAACCCAAAGGTTAAACTGTCCTGTCCTCTGAATACGGGCGACTGTGCTGCGAGGATAGTGTAGGTGATGGGCAAGCCCAATCCTCCTAAATGTCCCAGGCGATGCAGCGTCCGGTACAGCATACATAACAGTTGTTGATATGAGGCTAATTCACTCACTTTTATAATACGTTGAAAATAGGTTTAGATAGGTAAAGATAATTTATTTGGCAGCAAAAAAAAAAAAACAAATAATAATAATAAATAATGCTGGACAAATCACACAGCATCATCTAGCCCCAAGCTAAGCAGAGCTTGTGTTATGAGTACTAGATGACTGATATACTTAATACATTATACTACATAGATAGATATTTTTATTTTTTATATATATAAAAACACCCAGAACACCCTGAACAAATATCTGCAGATCGTACAGACATTTGTCCCGAGGCGGGAATCGAACCCGCAACCCCTTGCGTCGCAGGCGGGCCTTCGCCCGCTGCGCCACAGAGCTCGTACAGACTAAGCATTAGACATGACATGACATACATAATTACACAAATATACTAATAAATTTAAAAGTGGGGCCGGGCACCAGTAGGTAGGACTGACTCGCGCGGTGATGCGTAACACTCCGTTCCTTGATGATAGTTCCCCACGGAACTGAACACGTTGGAAACCTATTTTCAACGTATAATTAATGCGAGTAGAAAACCCGTTTAACATAACAATGAATAGTGTAACTCACGAGTGTTTTGCAACGAAAAAGGCTAATTTACTTTTACTTGTACAGTTAGTGCCGCGGCACGTCCGCGAGCGATCTGTTTGTTTGTTTGTCGACTGTTCATCAGACGAGTAATTTCTCCATCTCTTTTATTAATGCCTCCATCTCGAGGGAACAAATATTTGTGTTAACGTAGTGAATCTGAATTGGTCCTTGTTGTGTTTGTTCAAGGTTTATTATCGCACGGACGGCTTGGGATCTGATGTGCATTGACTAAGTACGCGTAGGTAAGCTGGCTTTTGGGCTACTCGTATGAACAAATACGCGATATTCGTGAACGAGATATTAATACTGTAATTAAATATTTTATGGAGGACTAGCGTTAGTCCCCGCCTTAGCCTGGCTTATAAAAGCTTATCCATAAATTGCTTTTGACATCATACTTCTAAAATTATGCACATCTATCCCTCTGTCTTTAGCCATTACGCTGCACAGGCGAGCTGAAAACTGCCAACAAATTTAAAGGTTTATCTTTAAATTATATAATTAATTCCCATGTTTTAGATGTTGTTTACGTTTTGTTTGAGTTTCGTCACGAGTCCGAGGTAGTTTATTCGTAACATGATCGGATAAACAGAAGTCTTTTGCGTCGTTTTGTCGGCCAGTTACTACCCACTCGCAAAAGACTTCAGTTTATCCGATCATGACGTGTGAAACTGCGTCGAAATATCGGGAAACTCAAGAAGTCTCCAAAACGTGGTAAACATCTCGTAAATATTGCATATAATGTCAATCACCATGATAGTTGCAAAAGACTATACTTGAATTTGAGTTTGCTGATTTGTTTATCATGTCTTCTTTTGTGCTAAGTGCGATTTCGCGCCTTCTATTCTCAACACAAGAGTATCCCGTCTACACGAAATGAATTCATACAAGCTGATAACAGCTTCATATTTAAAATGTTGGGGCGACGCTCCGTCTCTTCCCGGGATATGTTAGGGAGGGGTGCATAGTGCTGCGCTGAGGGGGAGGGGCGGGCGGCGAGGGGCAGGGGGAACACGTCCTGACCACTGATTTGATTTTCGGAAGATTACTCCGTGCCAGGAATAATTTATACGGGAGCGAATCTCGGAGGAGAGTTTATGTAAAGCGGAGTCGCCGCCTCGAGGACGACGCCGGTAATAGCTGCCGTTCCTCAACGCAGATGAACAAAGAAACGATCTTGTTTACGCCTGTTTTAAAAGTATGACAATATCACTTTCATCAAATAATACTATTTGACCCCCCGACGAAAAGAGAGGTGTTATAAATTTGACCGCTATGTGTGTGTTTATCTGTGGCACCATAGCTCTTAAACGAGTGGCCCGATTTTAAAGCGGTTTTTTTAAAAGCAGGTTTTGTAGCGGTAATTTTTAAACATATTTTATCGAAATCCGTTAAGACGTTTATAAGATACTAACCGCACTCCGCGGTTTGACCTGCGTATTTCCCGTTCCAGATGTTCCCTGGGGCTAGATGCCCCAAGCTAAGCAGAGCATGTGTAATGAATACAAGATGACTGATATACTTAATACAATATACTACATAGATATATATTTTTTTATTTTATATAGAAAAAATCCAGAACACCCTGAACAAACATCTGAAGATCGTACAAACATTGGTCCCGAGGCGGAAATCGAACTCGCAACTTCTTGCGTCCCAGGCGGACCTTCGCCCGCTACGCCACGTAGGTCGTCACATGTTTGGAACATTTTTCCACCTTGTATTTTGCTAGTGATGTAGAGTTATGTAGCTCCATCCAGTAATGGTGCAGTGTAGCGGCGGCGCGGCTTGATTGATGAACGCGGCCGACTCCCACTTCGCCGATCTCAAATTCATTACCGTTTACAATTTACATTCATCACTGCGTCATCAATCTCTCCTGCCGAGCAACTGCTAATCTTCCGCGGAAGTACTTCTACTTTCAAATATTTCTAATAGAATTCTTATAAATAATTTCACATGGAACCAGCTTTTTTTACGATGGGAAAATGCATGTACGCATCCTCTTCAGACGAGAGGAACCTCCCTTCAGAGAGCGTATGTTGGACTGACCACGGCACTTGTGTGTCTGTATTGGTAGCACCAACCAAGTGCTAGTAGACAGACACAAACCAGCTAAAAACCCATCGTTATTTCGTGTTGACGCTCTGGTGCTAAGTTCACCTTAGCACCAGAGCGTCGACGACCCACTCGTCACCAGACGATTCGTTCGACGGCGCACTAGCACTTGACAGGGTTGCGGGTTCCCGGATTCGACCGCTACCCTGATCGGTGATCATCCGTCTTGACGGATCCTTCCTGAGTGCATCTAAGGCGAGAGATGTCCTAAACTAGTGACGACATTTGGTATCAGGACTGTGCGATGTCGCCGCCATTGAGTGGAATAAGGCGATCAAATGGCCGCCGCCGAAGCGGTTCTTGAGAGCTCTCCTCTCCGACGCGCTCCGCTGCTTATTTCTGTTCGATGCCAGCTAGCCCAAGCAGGGCTTGTGTTGATTTTTGTAAATATAATATACTTATCATTCATAGAAGTGTGCGCGCTTACAGTGGATATAAATAGCTACCTTGTTTTATCATTCAAAGCAGGGAAAACGTCATAAATACCACATGAAAACTGCGTAAACTTGTAGAAAATCCTCATTAGCGGGTCCTGAATATCATCACATACCATGGGCAAGTCTCATTTCTTCGTATTTCCGCAAAAAATGAAAACGCGGGCAAAGCCGCGGACAGCAGCGAGTACTAAACATAAACTTGTTGATAACATCTAGATTTTGTCGAAACATTTCGTTTAATTTTGTGCAGACAAAGAGACTATTGTATAGTTAAAACAAAGCTGGATCTACTAATGCTAAAGAATAGGTAATTTAACTCCAGGATAGCGGCGCCGGCGCGTTTTACCGACAGATCATAACATGCTCTGCCACTGTATCCGTTTGGGACGTGTGGTCCATGAGTTGAGTAGCACGGTTTTCTTAGAGACATTGTTATTAATTCACCGTACCATGTCGTGGGGTTCGTTCGTTTCAGCCGTAAAACGTCCACTACTGAACACAGGCCTCGCTCATGGATCTCCATGAGGGGTAGTTGCCATACTCACCACGCTTGGCAGGCGGGTTGGCGAGCGCAGTATGGGATGTTGGTACACGGAAAGACGCTGCTGCCCATCTTCCGGAGGTATCCCTTAGCAGGCTCTTACTGCATCCATGGGTATGAGAGGAGGGGTAACAATCTACTGCCGGCACCCCACGGCAACGCATGTCGTGGGGTGCCGGCATTAGAATATTACTTATCCCCTCCTGCCCGTAGAAGCAGCAAGAATCTGCCTGATACCTCCGGAAGATGGGCAGCAGTGTCTATCCGCCACATGCCCAGTCAATCAGTACTTGGAGATGCATGAGGGCGGCCTCTGCCCAGCAATAGATTTGTTGTTACAATCTTATCTTTGCGATTTTCTATTAAATCTGTCTTACATACAGACAAGGACCGTATCTATGACAGCCGGTGCAATCATTAAAACTTGTTTGAAGCTTCTTCAAAAGGTATTTTGTCCCACAGCTTAAAATCCATGACCTCTAAACTAACTTTAAAAACTACATATGTTCATTCGTTTGCGAACCAATTATATCTTAATTGCCGTCTATCCCTAGCCGAATGGAACCATAAAACACAAGAGTATTAAACGCCTTCCTGCATGTACCGGTCGGTAACGGGGTGAGTGCTACGGCCCTATTATGGAGTAATAACGGCCATCATAGCGCGCTTAATGCGCTGTTCTTGGGGACGAATTAATCCTGAGCTTAGACCTCGTCCAGACGGGACTAGTGGGGCGAGCAGCGAATACTCTCGCAAGGTGCCGAGCGCATTGCAAAATAAAATTGGTTCTAGTAATTTGTTGTCGCTGTTTTTAGGGTTCCGGACCAAAATGGTAAAAAGGAACCCTTATAGAATCACTCTGTCTGTCTGTCTGTCTGTCACATCTAGATATCTCGAGAACTACTGATGCTATCGACTTGAAATTTGAAATGGTAAAAGACAACACTTTTTTACTAATATAGCATATATGAAAATGTTAATAAATGTTCTAATTTTGATTGCAGGGGGGCAGATAGGGGATCTCAAAATTTTTAAGTGAAGTAACTAGGCCGTGTGGGGTATCATATGAAAGATATTAATTTGCACATTAATAAACAGTTTTTAGTTTTCCTTTAAGTCGTATCGTTTTTGAGTTATTTACAAAAATGTTGAAAAAATGACCGTTCCCCCCCCCCTTATCTCCGAAGTTTGCAGAGATAAACCCGTGAAACTTTAATAGCTTATAGAAGTGTATGTAAACTTTGTAGGAAAATTATAGCGAACTCCCTAATTTGCATAGTTTTTTAGACAAGGGGGTGGAAGGGGGGTTTTCAAAAATTTTGTGAAGTTATGTGATGTGGGGTATCATATGACAGGTATTCATTTGCAAATTAATAAACAGTTTTTAGTTTTCCTTTAAGTTGTATCGTTTTTGAGTTATTTACAAAAATGTTGAAAAAAAAGCGTCCCCCCCCCCTTATTTTCGAAGTTTGCGAAGATAAACCTCTGAAACTTTTATTGCTATTAGAAGTATATGTAAAGATTAGAGGAAATTTATTACAATATCTCTACTTAGCATACTTTTTTAGAAATCATCAAAAGTGTAAAAATCTACATAAGTTCCGCTATCAGACAAGAGATGGCGCTGTCAAGGTTCTCCAACAAATATAAAACCACCTTTGTCATATATTATATTGTATGATGGCACGGAACCCTCGGTGCGCGAGTCCGACTCGCTCTTGCCCGGTTTTATTTATTTTTGTAGACTTGTAAAAGAGAAACAATTCCACTCAAAGTCAAAGTCAATAAGTGTTTATTCAATAGAGTAAAACGCTACTACGCTAATAGTCAATAACTGTACATTGTTTTATAAAAGGAGATACCTCACAGAGATTAATCAGCGTTTCCGATGATAACTAAAGCAAGAATGAGGTGACAAACCTTACCAACCTATAGATATAATATTAGTGGGATGACGCCAATTCACTCACGGGGTATATTAACCACGTCAGCGTGTCAGACCCCTTAGCGTACCTACCAGCCCGCCGGCGGGTAGCGGGGCAGCGGGGCAGTAATCCACTGCAGGAAGGGTCCTCATCAGCAGTAGTTTAAACTTCAGTTTAATGCCGCGAAAGTTATGACGCGACAAATCGGGGACCCTCGTACTTGGAGCTCTGAACCTGCAGTAACGAGGCCATGTCTCAAACTAGGTTTATATTGCTCTCTGACGTTTTAGAATGTTTTAGTTTTAACGTTTTAAATACATTTTAAAGCGTTAAATCAAATTAAAGCGAAATACCTCACTCATTCACTACCAGCTTTAGAATAATTATTGTGTTTAAAGCTTGGCTATTCGTTTTGTATGCCGGCCGCCTGCCTGACAACCCAATCAACTATCCTTGTTACGGGAATTTGTCATATCTCGTGTGTTAACCAGCAGGGTACCACAGGCCACTGAGATTGGCTTAAGCGTTTAAAGATGCTGTTAGCCTTGACTGAATTGTTTAATAACAAACAAAGAACCTCTGCAATCTAGAAAAATAACGACTTCAAGAAAGCGAACGTCACGACAAAGAATAGTCACACGTCTACTGAAACGCTATAACGACAAGGAATAATAGCATTATGACATATTTTTCAAGCTAGCTTGAAATATTCGTATATATACATATGTAAGTTTTCGGCAAAAAATAAAATAATTTCTCGACCATTATCAGGTATCTGATTGAGCTGATTTTTTTTTAGCTTTTTGTATTTCCTGTGACAACACAATATGTTGTTTGACCGTATTGTATAAGTAACTTGACATTAAGTATGCAATTAACAATTTAAATATTATTTGAACGATGTGTACCTGTACTGTATTATATTGACATGCCAATGTTATTGTGTAACTTTATGGTGAATAAATTGAATTTGAATTTGAAAATATACTCATAACGTTTAATGGCTGCCGCCACAAAACGTCGGATTATGAACTTTCTGCCAAACCCCGTCGAAAGAAGAGGCCTTAAAAATTTGTTTTCAAACATTAACTTATTGGTAGACATGTCGTAGCTAACAGTTCTAGGGAATCGAAAAGCTTCTCTGACCATTGAGATACCCATACTCCAGCCACTTGCAATGTAGAAAATTGAATTGCTTCCCAAGGGTTGGTTTATTGACCGAGTTAATAGTAGTTTGGAGTGGAAGTGGACACAAACCCCAATAATCGAGAAATATATTTAAAAACCAACAGAAAGAACGTATTTTTTGTTTAAGTACTGACAGTTTGTTGACAAACATTCTACATCTAAAGTGGCTGAAGTACAGTTAGATGTCTTAGTCGTGTAATTGGCCAAACGGGAGTAGTTGGCTGGTCCCAAGGGTCCACTGAGTGAGCCCCGGCCCGGCACCGGACGCACGCCCGGCGGGCGGTCTGTCACGCGAACTGGCCCATAGATCACGAGAACACTCCTCGTATGTCATACTTGCGTCGCAGGCGAACTGCCAACGGTGTTTTGTATCTAAGCGAATGTAGCTCGAAGAACAAATGGCCGGTAAGGTCAAAAAGTTTTCGAGCGAAGGCGCGGACCTGCATAGGTTAGGCGCATGGGACATCCTAAGTGTAATAGTGTCCTACGGCTGAAATGGTGAATGATGATGCGTATGTTATAATTATGTAATGTTGGGGGTTTTCGTGGGTTCGGTACTGGTATTTAACACGTGCTTTAGCGGTGAAAGAAAACATCGTGAGGAAACCCGCGGCTTAGTCAGCTTCAGACGTATTGATCTGTTCTTTCCTCAAGCTGAGAGGATGGTATAGGTGCTGGGCAAGCCTAATCCATCTAAGAATGTCCCAGGTACTGCAGCGTCCTTACCAGCATAAATACCAGTTGCTGACGCTGTACAAATTATCTATAATGTAAAGGCCTTACTTTTTTGGAAGTAATCTCCAAAACTATAGATACGATTTCCAAAAAAATATGTAGCAGCTAGTGTCAATTATTGAAGTCTATGATGGTGTTATTAATCAAGTTAATCTCCTCTGAAGTGTTCATTAACATCATAATAAGTCGCAAATGTAATAAGCGTGGTCCGCGCCCCGACGCGATTAGCAGAGTACGTTACGACGAGCGGGCCCGGGCGCCCCATAACCGTCTCATGCGGTCATTGGCGGTGATCGCCTCTCGCGGGCGATGTATCGAGCTGTGTGTGTGCTGGCCTGATAACAGACCAGGGGGCCGATTCTCGTGAATCGTGATTCTGCGTGATACTTTGTCTCATCTCACTTCTCCGTGTCTACTTCGAACTTGTCACTCTTAAAGTCTACTATCATCTCGATAGCCGCTCCTTGCCAGTCGATGCATGACGGTCGGTTTGTAATTGACATTTGTTTATCGTGGGATTTCAATGGCTTATGGAGTATAAACCATCTTTATAGATATTTGTGTTACGCCATAGGGGGCTAATATTATAGCCGTGGGGTACCGGCACTAGAATGTTGCCCCTCTTTTCTTGCCCGTGGATGCAGCACGAATCTACCAAAAGATTCCTCCAGAGGATAGGCAGCAGCGTCGTTCTGTGTCGCCTGTCAAGCGTGGCGAGTATGGCAACAACCCCTCATTATCTTGGAGATCCATGAGGGAGGCCTATGTCCAGCCGTGGACGTGGGCTACGGCTGAGATGATGATGATGATGATGAACCATTATAAAGTCCATAATTTAACATTTTTTACAATATGAGAGAAAACCCATATATCTTATTAGGCATTATTTGTCAAGAGCTTCTGAATAGTGTTCTTAGAACAGTATGGAAATAAAAATAATATAAAATCATTTCTGTATAATTCGATATAGCACAGGGATATTACAATAAAAGAACTCAAAACTTAAGCTACTTAAAATGTCTTTCAAAAACCAGTGAATCGCATTCAACCATCTGAATGAGACACACTGGTTCATGAACTGGATCAAATTCATATTTGGACAAGTTATTTCGATAGGCCGTGGGGTGCTGGCAGTAAAATGTTATCACTCTTCTTGCCCGTGCATGCAGCAAGAATCTGCTAAGGGATTCATCTAATCACTGATTGTCACTTTATGTTTAGTGTTTCTCTTTTTTTTGTTAATTTGTTAAGTTTAAGGTATGCATTAAAGCATTTTCTATCTATCTACATCCGGAAGATGGGCAGCAGCGACAATCCGTGTATAACATCACGTACTGCGCTCGCCAAGCCGCCTGCCAAGCGTGGTGATTATGGTAACACCACCTCATGATCAGTATTTAGAGATCCATGAGAGCGACCTATGTCCAGCAGTGGACTCTTACCGCTGATATGATGATGATGATTTCGTTAGGAATGTTTTCATCATCTATACACTAGGAGCGAGGTGAAATACATCTCTCGTCTCGAGCCCGCGCCCACAGATTTAAAAGTATCCGCTGATTTGAATGAAACCTCGACATTAAAAGCTACGAGAAGTACATTTGCATTAAAAAGGTCTCGCAGAAGTGTTACAGAGCTCCGCCATTCGCGAGCTGTGCGATTACATAGCATGTATGTACCTGGTGTTTCGTATGTACGCGCTATAGCAGCTCTTAAAAGACTGCTATTTACATTTTAGTTCGAATGCTAAAATGAAAATTGTAAGATGTTTAGTTTTTTTATTAAGTACATAATAATCCTACTTTTTGTTACGTGTCTTTCTTATATTATTGAGCTTGAAATTACCCTATTAACTTGTTTGTATCGTTATATTTAAGACTTTGTTTGTATGCAAACAACTGTTTAAAGGTTGATTTTGCTATGACTTAACGTCTAACCTGTTTTGGATAAGGCATACGAACCTTCTTTTAAATAATAATACTCCATACAAATCGGTTCACTCGCTTAAAAGCTTAAGTACCACAAACAGACTCACATAGCGGTCAAATTTATAACCCCATCTTCTGGTTGAACCCCCAACGGTTCAATAATACACAAAAACTCAAGAATATCAAGATTTCTTTACACTACTATTAACAGTCGACACTGCGCTCGAAAACACAGATAGCCGACGTAGCTCATAAAGCAGGCCAGCTCAAGTGGGACTGGGCAGGACGTGAGCCGTATGCCCCAACAAATATGGGCAAAAACCACCACCGACTGGGTTCCCCAACAAAGACGACCACGTGGTAGACCCAGGCGACGAGGGCGAGACGAGCTGGACTCCTTTAGCATATATTCAACAAGCTCAAGACAAGGATAAGTGGAAGGAGGGAGGGAGGCCTTTGCCCTGCAGTGGGAAACATCAGGCTTATAAATAAATAAATTAACAGTTACTTATATTTTCTATGAAAATCGCAAACATTTTTAAACGAAACTTTATTGTTTAATATTGTCACGATTTCCCGACGCTCCGAAAAGCAACAACTTTAGTTGTGCGACTTTTCAGGACTCGGTGGTTTTCATTCAAGACCACGAAAGTTTCAACTTCATCAGCTGATTAAACCACAATGACAACCTTAATGCCAGCTGATTCTTGACAGGGTCATTGACCTTCTTATTTTTCCTGTTCAAAACTACTTGTTTTCATGGGCTGAAACCTCTTTCGGTTTAGTACACATATTACATACAATTCACTCTGTATTAGCTGTATTAATTATGTAATAGCAGTAGTAGGAGTGCAGGTAGTCCACTGAGAGACGATCAGGGACATTAAAAATAAAATAAAATAAATAAAAATAAAATTAATAACTTGCATGAAGACATAAAGCATTGATTGTCACTTTTAAAATTCAAAAACTCAATGCCATTCGAGCGTATCATTAAGGAGCCCATCACCTCACAGTGGACAGCCCGCAGTGATTTATTTGCTGTGGCCACTCCACCGCAACGTCCCGGCCAGCTGTGTGTATTATATTCACGAGCACAAAGTAATGTGGGACACGACATGTTGCGGCGACGTCTCGGATTTATGCCCAATACCGGATAATACCGGATTAACGAAGCGGAAGAATGCCCCGTGACCCGGCGCGGACCCGACCCGTGCACGCCGACCTGGCTGACAGGCCGTCCACCTGTAATGTTTGTGTGAGTACACACATACCTTTCGGACCAAATCGAACGTATTTCTTATTGGCAACCAGGCGTGGCGGCTGAATGTTAGTATGTATTTCTTACCTCTTGATGAAATCACCCAAAAAAAACGCGGGCAAAGCGACGGTCTTTAATAAAACTCGTTTTGCGAATTTTGTTTTTCGATTCCTTGGACACCTGCGCCCAACTCATCTCTTCTCGTCTCGCCTCGCTGGCTCAGTGTGTAAGAACGACGAAAGATAACAAAAGCGTTGGACAAGCCTGGCGTAACAAAAAAAATAGTTTTGATTCTTCAATTTTATTTAGATAAATATTTTATGGCTAAAAAGTTAGACTAAGAAAGATCTACTGTTTTCGATATTTATTACAAACTGGGTCTGGCGAACCCAGTCACCCAGCGACTGCATGACAAATGAGGGCGTGACTGCATATGTGTTAAGGGTTTTTCGAATTATTCAATTTTCAATTAAATTTTAAGCAATCAATGACCGGACACAATAAATGTTACGCTTGGATAAACATTATTTATTATCCTACTATTCAAAACATAATCTTTTTCACTTGAACTGATGATAAAAAATTACGAAGAATGCATAGTTTTTGCTCGTTTTTGTGGTTGTACTTGAAATGAAATGAAAAATTGTTTTTTGACTATACAAAGTACAGCACACAAATGAAATCAGAAAACAACAAAAAAAAAAATAAAAATAATTACACATAGTAGACTAACAGATAATAGCTAAGAAATAGTCGCTGTAGCAATATGCGTCAAAAATACTTCAAGCGTATCAAAGTTTTACTCTCAAAAATATGTCATAATTAGGACACAACGTTTAGAAGAACATTCAATGCTTAGTTTTTCTCAATTATTTTTTGTAAAACAAGTAATATAAGTACGTCGCGCCCGCACGTGGAGGGAAGTATCGCTAAGAGCCTACTGCGCTGGAATAACCTGTCTTTAACCTGAAACTTGATTCGGCAAGTTAGTTTTCCGACTCCGCGGACGCCGCCTCGCCTCGCCTCGCCTCGCAGGGCTCAGCGTGTAAGAAGACGACAGGGGTAGACAAGGACACGCCAGGGGGCAATTATCGTGCATCGTGATCCTAGTGATAAACGCTCAAAATGCATAAATTTCATGAAAACTGATAAAATATCTATTGAAACTAACCTTCGGCATTCTCGTGATCTCACGATAAACAAATGCCTATTGCAAACCGATCGTGCCGTGGGGTGCCGGCAGTAGAATGTTACCCCTCCTCTCCTACCCGTGGATGCAGTAAGAGCCTGCTAAGGGACACCTCCGGAAGATGGGCAGCAGCATCTTTCCGTATATCAACATCCCGTACTGCGCTCACAAAACCGCCTGCCAAGCGTGGTAAGTATGGCAACTACCCCTCATGGAGATCCATGAGAGAGGCCTTAGTTCAGTAGTGGACGTTTTACGGCTGAGATGATGATGATGATGAAACCGATCGTGATGCGTCGACTGGTAAAGAGAGAGATCGCGATGATAGTAGACTATAGAAGTGAAGAGTGAGGCTTCTTGTTCGCTGCTTCCCCTCGCTTGGAAATAAAGTTATCTGAAGCGAACGAATTCAATTACTTATGTGCTTTGTTCAATTTAAATGTGCCATGTTGTTATTTTGTAAATTGACTATTCCATGTAGCTTTTTGCTGTTTTGAATAAACGCTTATTGACTTTGACTTTGACGTTAATATTGATGTTTTAGGCTTGTAGTAGAAACTTAGAAGAGAGGAAACATCATAATTCACGAGAATTACCCTCCTGGCGTAGCTGGCTTGTCGACCTAATAGATGGGGTAATATGTTCAGTCAATTTGTACAGCCGCGTCGTAGTGGCTGAGTGGTGTACCCCCAACCTTCAATACAAAGGTCGTAAGTTGGATACTGGCCGTGAACCAATGGATCTTTAACCGACTTTAAACTATTATATTTTTTTATCTTTGCTACGTCAGAACTCCGTCGCTTATGAACCCATTCCGTAAACTATTTTTGAGGGCACTCCTGAAATGTTGTAGTTAAGCGACTTTGGCATATTTAGTTCAAGGTCACGCAATCCAAATGCACCCAGAAAGTATGATTTGTGAAGTGGAACTGATGAACAAGCCGTATAGTTTTCGACTTATTTACAAAAACGTTGAAAAAAAAGCGTTCCCCCCCTTATTTACGAAGTGTATGTAAAAATTACAGGAAAATTATAACGAACTCACTATTCTGCATAGTTTTTTAGAAATCATCGAATGAGTAAAAATCTACATAAGTTCCGATATCAGACAAGAGATGGTGCTGTCAAGGTTCTCCAAAAAATATAAAACGAATATTTGTCATTATATTGTATTGTATGATGGCACGGAACCCTCGGTGCGCGAGTCCTACTCGTTCTTGCCCGGTTTTATTATATATCCAGTTCTGATAATGAGATCCATGATGAAAATGATGAATCGGCTCAGGTATTTTCAGTATCAAACATTTTAGATTTAACATTAGTCCATTTTTTGTTGTAAAATTCAAGAATTATTGTTTTGGTGTAAATTAACTAAACAGAAATAGAAGACAAGTAACTACTCTACTTGGCTATATTTGTAAAAAAAAACAAAACGATTTTGGTGAATTTAAAGTGGCCCAAAGTAACCTCTTTTGACGACCTCTGTGGCGCAGCGAGCGAAGGTCTGCCTTCACGCAAGAGGTTGCACATCAGTTCAGGGTGTTCTGGATGTTTTTCTATTATATACTAAAGAACATCTGTCTGTGTCTGATGTATTAAGTATATCAGTCATCTAGTGCCCATAACACAAGCTCTGCTTAGCTTGGGGCTAGAAAATGCTGTGTGAATTGTCCATCATTATTTATTTATTTATTACTTAACCTCTCTCACGAGGCATCGCTCCGAGGAACATATTCACACAATTCACTATTGTACCGAGTATTGAATGTGAGCGACCGAACATGATACTGCGGATATACGGAACCGCTTCGGATACAATCAGGAAGGAAAACTGTGAGATATTGTTCCCGTGAAGGAGAAAAACATGTTTATCCGTCCCTCTCCCCTCCGCACCCTTCCCCACCCACGCGACGAGAAATGAGGTCTTAGAGAAAAGTTCCGTTGTGCGACGGACTTGGACTTTTAATTCATCATTATCACGTCCACTGCTGGACAAAGGGCTCCCGCATGGATCTCCAAGTGCTGATCATGAGTGGGTGTATCCATACTCGCCACGCCTGGCAGGCGGTTGGCGAGCGCAGTACGGGATGTTGATACACGGATAGGCGCTGTTGATCTTACGGAGGTATCCTTTCTCAGATTGTTAATGCATTCACGGGTAAGAGAGAAGGGGCTACATTCTACTGCCGGCTCCCCACGACAGGACTTTTAAATGATGAGTTTGAGACAAGGCCACCTGATTCTAATGCGTATCGCATCGATAAGCTGCGCCGAGGAGAAACTTTTGTATTCGTAACACAAAAGTTCCCCTGCGACTCGGGGACTCGTGTCGGACTTTTGTGTGTCTTTCGTTATCGACCCCAAAAATTCATGTCTTGGCGCTATACCTACTGAGCTCTGTGAGGATAATCATCAATTCAGTCGTAAAACGTCCACTACTCAACACAGGCCTCCCTCATGGATCTCCATGAGGGGTAGTTGCCATACTCGCCACGTTTGGCAAGCGGGTTGGCAAGACCTGTACGGGATTTAGCAGCCCTTAGCAGGCTCTTACTGCATCCACGGGCATGAAAGGAGGAGTAACATTCTACTGCTGGCACCCCACGGCCTCGAGTGATGGATCTCTTGTAAATGGAAAAGTTTTCTTGAATAATCTTGCGTATAAAATTTAACTTATACTGTCCTCCTTATTTTGAAACAAAATAAACGTATTTTACCACTATTTTTATAATATTTTTACGAGCTGAATATAAAATTTGAATTCTGTATAAAAGTTGATGCGTGGTTTATCGTGGAATACAAGAAAAGTAAGATGTACGAGTATATTTCTGCCTGTGACATTGGAACGACACACTGGTTAGAACATGCGACACTACACCAGCGCTGACATTTCAGTCTGGATACGTAACTTATAATCACCACAAAAAATTAACCGTAAAACTGGATGGCTCCACAGATTAAAATCTTTGGCTGGCTCATTATCTTCATGCCTGTTGATGCTGTAAGAGCCTGCTAAGGGATTGACACTTGATCCCAAGCTTGACTATAACTCTCATGTGGTTGAGATATGCAAACAAGCATGTAAAACTCTTGGATTTATTATGCGAGTTACTTGGGAGTTCACTGACATGCGAGCGGCTCTTATGCTCTTCAAAGCATTTGTGCGTAGCCGCCTTGAATTCGGTGCAGTTGTCTGGGATCCACATGAGAATAAATACACACTGATGCTCGAAAGGGTACAGCGGAAATTCGCACGATACTTATATAAGAGGACGTACGGGTACTATCCATAATAACCTTTACCCCTCTATGTTTGTGTATGGTATGGTCGAACTTGATACATTGTCTTTAAGGCGGAAATTGCTCCTTCTTAGACATTTTATTATGCTTCTGCGAGGTATGATTGACAACCCATTGACTCTGCAACAACTGGGCCTGGCGGTGCCGCGGCGGTACATGCTAGGCGCAGAGGGCACACTGGGGCCGCGTCGCCGCTCCCCATTGTTTGCACGACTGTCTTGGGTAAGAACTTGCGCTGGCGCTTCCGCTCCAACGCCACGAGCGATCGCTCTCCTCAATACGTTTCAAGTACATTTCGATGATGCTGATATATTCGCTGACAGTTTGCATAAACTTTACAGATTAATTTTACTATTTTTAAATTCTTTTTGACATTTATATATTTTGTTTGACATAATTATCAATTTATTTTATATTTTATCATTATTATTTAAGGACATTTAAATTAAATTGTTTAGGTATGATTCTTTGTTTTGTATAATCATTATATAAATTAAATTATTATTGTATTACTTTAAGTTACATTATTATCATAATAGCTCTTGGATGTTTTGGCTTAGGCTGTAAGTCCACCTGTGTCTGAATAAATGAATTAAATGAATAAATGAATTAAGGGATACCTCCGGAATATGGGCAGCAGCGTCTTTCCGTGTATCAACATCACGTACAACGCCCGCCAACCCGCCTGCCAAGCGTGGTGAGTATGACAACTACCTCTCATGGAGATCCATGAGAGAGGCCTGTGTTCAGTAGTGGACGTTTTACGGCTGAAATGTTGATGATAATCACTCCAGGCGACCCAGGCGTCACATATGCCTTCTTCGACTTTCGCATCTAATTGTAGATGTGAATAAAATAAATGATTGATACAGCGTTAGCAACTGCTACTCATGCTGTAAGAGACGCTGTTCGACCGCGGGGCTCGTGTTAGACTTACCCAGCGCCCATACCATCCTCTCAGCTCAGTCGGTTAACGCCAAGCAGTAATATCTATTACTGTTTGGTATTGCTGTTTTCGGTTTGTATCAACAACAGTAAACTTTTGTATAAAAGTCCCACAAACTCACACGTAAACCAGTCGCCTCGACTTCTCATATCACTTCTCATACGATTTCATGTTTGTTTTAAGAAACGAATAAAAAACTCGACACATTATCCCGAAAACGCGTGCGATATGATTTACTTTTATTATCGGTTGGAGTATTTGCTTGGGGCGGACGAGCCCAGTGCGCCTTATTGACGTACGAGTATGTACGTGCAGCCCACGCGGGGTATCTAAGGGTTGCGCCGCACAGAAGGTTTGCTCGGAAATGATAGGACTGTCTCCTCGGCTTCGGACGCACAATTTAATGAATAATCCGAGTAGTGACCTATTTCAATTCAACATACATTTTATTTTAGCCTACAAGGAAATTTTCTTTGTCCTTACACAGATTATACTCAATGTTTATCAATGTCTGTTTGTAAACGTAACAATAAAACCACATTCACTCTCATAATTCCAAGCTCTGTAAAAAGTCCATTACTGAACAGGCCTCCCTCATGGATCTCCATGAGGGGTAGTTGCCATACTTACCACGCTTGGCAGGCGGGTTGGCGAGCGCAGTGCGGGATGTTGATACACGGAAAGACGCTGCTACCCATCTTCCGGAGGTATCCCTTAACAGGCTCTTACTGCATCCACGGGCATTATCCACGGGTTGCTTATTCAATTTAAATGTGTCTTATTCTTCTTTTTAGGGTTCCGGACCAAAATAGTAAAATGGAACCCCTATAGAATTACTCTGTCTGTCTGTCTATCACAACAGGTGGATATCTCGAGAAATACTGACGCTAACGACTTGAAATTTTAAATGGTTAAAGATAACACTTTTTACTAGAATAGCATATAAGAAATTGCTAAAAAAAATGCAGATGGGCATCTCAAAATTTTTAAGTTAAGTTACTAGATTGTGTGGAGTATCATATGAAAGTTACTCATTTGCACATTAGTAAACAGTTTTTAGTTTTCCATTAAGCTGTATCATTTTTAAGTTATTAACAAAAATGTTGAAAAAACGACCGTTCCGCCCCCTTTATCTCCGAAGTGTGCAGATATGAACCCGTGAAACTTTTCAGCTAGATTTGTATGTAAACTTTATAGGAAAATTATAGCGAACTCTCTAATTTGCATAGTTTTTTAAACAAGGGGGGTGGAAGGGGCAAAATGTTTGTGAAGTTACTAGGTCGTGTGGGGTATCATATGAAAGGTATTCATTTGCACATTAATAAACAGTTTATTTTTCCTATAAGCCGTATCGTTTCCGAGTTATTTACAAAAATTTTGAAAAAAGTAGCGTTCCCCCCTTATCTCCGAAGTTTGCGGAGATAAACCTCTGAAACTTTTATTGCTATTAAAAGTATACACTTTTAATAGCAATAAAAGTTTCAGAGGTAAAAATTACGGGAAAATTATAACGAACTCTCTACTTAGCATACTTTTTTAAAAATCATCGAAAGTGTAAGAAATCTACATAAGTTCCGCTATCAGACAAGAGATGGCGCTGTCAAGGTTCTCTAACAAATAACCGCCTTTGTCATATATTATATTATATGATGCCACGGAACCCTCGGTGCGTGAGTCCGACTCGCTCGTGCCTGGTTTCATTTTTTAAATTGACTATTCTATGTGGACTTTTGCTCTATTGAATAAACACTAATTGACTTTGACTTTGACCTCTAGCGTCGCAGTCGGCTACTGGACCAACTTAAAACTTTAGGTAAGCTATATATAAGAAAGTGAACCTTCTGCTTGGCACAAGCCGCACCTCCACCGTAGTGTGCCAGTGTCACGTGTGACGTATAGTGGTTATTTGGTATGCGCGTGACGGTGACGGCGGAGCAATATCTCAGCGTCGCGACAGATGGATGGCGGAGGAGCAGACGTGGAGCCGAAAGGAGTGGGCTAGAGAGGGTGCAGATGACTCGACCTAAATAGACTCAAGAGGAGCTAAGAAGAGACGAGAAAGAAAAATAGAGCCACTTAGAACACCAGAATGGATTTCATATAATATGTTGTTGCAATATGTCGTCAATTTCACCGGAGTCAGCGCAAAAAGTTTGTGTGTGGTGTGAATTGCTAAATATAGCCGGTCAGCATTTTGTCGTGAAAATCAGACGCGAAAAATACCGATACAGTCGTATAGGGATGCGAACACAAAAACAAACTCCCTAAAATTAGCGTGTAAAATTTATGTTTATTATAAAGTGTATGTATGTTGGTTTATATTTATGAATAAATGGTTATGATTATAGATGAAGACGAGAGAGCCGAGTAGATCCGTTTAGAACTGATGTAATATCAGTAGAATCATAATCATCATAATCATTTATTTTATTTGACACATAATATTACAATTGTATTGTTGATTCCTTGGGATCTTGAACTAGCCTAGGCTGTGTTTCGAGATCCAAGGCCTCTCCTTGTAATAAATCACTAATTATATTATTGTGTAAATAATTACAAGGATTAAACAAACTAATCTTACAATGTAAAAAATATCAAAGATAATCAAAAGAGCTAAGACCTCTGTGGGGTCTTTAAGTGTCCGGAGGAGTTACATCAATGAGCATGTCGACAATTAATGCACAGCCGTAAAGGGCGGCACAGTATAAGCCTTCTGGCAGACACAGGCCACAATCACATCGCAGCGCGCCCGCGACGGATAGTGAGTAATACCTCCGCGTCTTCGTCTGACGGATGACGACGAGGAGACGGGGAGCCGAGAGGAGGCTGTTTGAGACGAAGGTGATAAGTGATAAGTGGAGACAAAATAGCTTAGTAGATGTACTTAGTACCTTCCGTGCTAGTTATTAGAACTGCCATGTGCTGAGAGCAATTGTGGGTATGAAGATGTGCGCCCAGTTAGAACGCAGTAGACTTTAACCGTGCGACCGAGCACATGGAATACAAAAAGTGCAAGTGGGAGTCGGCCTCGCGCGCTGAGGGTTCTGTACCAATAGTTTAATTTAATTATTTATTTTTAAAGTAAACAACAATAACAACTAAAAATTCTGTGAATATTTCAAGCGTACATTTAAGCTACTTGTTGCCGTTATTAATATCGAGCAAAAAACGGTAAAAAAATCACTTTTGTTGTATGGGAGCCCCCCTTAAATACTTATTTTATTCTGTTTTTAGTATAGCGAAACACATCATCTCTGAAAATTTCAACTATCTAGCTATCACGGTTAATGATATTCAGTCTGGTGACGGACAGAGACCAGACAGACGGACAGAGAGATGGACAGCGGAGTCTTAGTTATATGGTCCTTATATGGACTTAACAAAATAACATGACTAATGCAGTTCCGATTCCCGTGTGTAAAAATAATATTAGTGAATAATATTTAAAACTTAAGGGATACCTCCGGAAGATGGGCAGCAGCGTCTTTCGTGTTTCAACTTCCCGTACTGCACTCGCCAACCCGCTTGCCAAGCGTGGCGAGTACGGCAACAATCCGCTCATGATGGGTGCATGAGGGATTATGTCCAGCAGTGGACGTCCTACGGCTGAGAATAAAGAAGGATATTATTCAAGCATTCAAGATCATGGAACAAGCCAGTGAAGAGAACGCGATTACACCAGTCAAGTAATAGACATAGACATCCCTTTATTCGCTGCTGCAGTACAAAACATACAAAATATTAACTTAAAAAAAACACAAATTTAAACTTAACATACAAATACTAAATAATAAAACTTAATGAGGAAAAGGTTGTGTAACATCAGTAAAAAGTCTCGGCTCAGCATAAATGCCTTACCACTCGAGAGTAGATAGGCGCTGATATTCTGCCGAAACCATGTCATGCCAAGACCCTATGAGGCTTACGATTAGTGTGATATGTGTTACTAGTTCATGTAATAGTGAGTGTCAAATAAGTGTAATAGTAGTTTAACAATAAGCAAATAGTATACCTACTTCAATACAAATAAAAAATACTAAAGCGGCCCGAGGGGCGCTCCGCCGCGCGCGAGTGAAGCCCGACGCGCCGCAAGACACACCGGGAGCTTCAACTTCTTACGAACTTCTCTTAACTTAAGCAATTACTTAAGTATAATAATTAAGGCCTTTCACTTGTAAATATTTATGCAGCGTCAGCCACTTTTATTTATCTATTTATTGAGAATAAAACATGATTGCAGGTATTTTGTACAGACACGTTTGTATTACACTTTTATACTAATCTATACATTTCCAATGTCATTTGACAGAAGCTATTTCAGATATGAGCTTGATTGTTTTGTTTATCTTTGTGACATGGCATTATAATATGCAGTTGTCAGTTGACTAAGGAACAGAAATCGGTTGAGTCAATACATAGTATAAAACAAAGTCACTTCCCGCTGCCCGTTTGTCCCTATATTTGCTTAGATCTTTAAAACTAGGCAACGGATTTTGATGCGGTTTTTTTATATTTTTTTTAATAGATAGAGTGATTCAAGAGGAATGTTTTTATGTATAATACATGCATAATATAGGAGAGAAAGACAGATAGTTTTAGAGGTTTCTAATGTGAGGTCGTAATTAAACACATTTCTTTGCGCTTACATTGCAAACGCTGGCTGAGCCCTACGAGATAGATCAAAATAATGTACTACAGTATTGTACACCTTAACAAGGTCTGCAAAAAAGCCCGCGATGGTAAATTCTGTAGTTTATTTAGTATAAGCATTGCACCCGAGCGAAGCCGGGGCAGGTCGCTAGTTAGGAATAAAACATGAATGGGATGAGATGTTATAGGGTGAGTACCGAACAACCCATTCTAGGTCATTTTTAAATGGGAGAAATAAAGTCTTCTGTATCGATATGCATATTTGTATAGTATAAAAAGTCTTGTAGTGTTAAAACTAATGCTAAAACTAAACTCAAGGGCACTGGTTTCACACTATCTGAATTTCTAACAAAATCACGACACGACACTTTCATCTCAGCTAGACAGCGCTTTGGTGTGATCAAAAGTTGGACTCAAGAAGGCTCCGTGTATGTTATTGGGGGTGACGGTGCCCGTTATCGCAGTAACAGCAAGCGAGAGCTCGAGAAAGTCCCACTTCCAAAACATGATGCGGCTGCGCCAAAACATACGTCGACGGCGGCGGCGGCGGCTGTAAAAGCCGTCAAAGAACCTGCTGCAACTACATTGAAGACCAGACGTGCCGCAGCAGCTGCCAGAAAGTGATTTTCTTAATCTAGCACCTACAATCATAGTTTTGTTCGCAATATTGTGATACCTTCACGTTTGCACAATTATTTTTTTTCTTACTTTGTTTACATTTGTTGATTTTTCTGTCTGACAGTCATTGACACTGACAGATACCTAACCAGTATTTTAGTTATTAGACTTGACGTGCATACAAAAGTACATCTTCTTCTTCTTTTGTTCTCGGCCACTATGTTTTTATTTCTTTTTGTTTTGTTTTCTATATTTGCTTATGAAAGAAAAAAAAATATTTTTAAGATATTTCTAGCATTTATTGTAAGGTATTGTAGCTATGTATTTGTAGGTATATTGTTAATTATTATTGTGTTGAGTGAGGCTTAGATTTAACTTTTTGCTATTCTCTATTGAAAACGCACTATTCAAGCAGGAACTTTTTGGTAATTTAATTAATTAGTACTAAAAAGTACCTGTTGGTAGTAACTAATTAAATATTTATATATATATATATATATATTTATTAGGTATAATTTTATTAAATAAGTATTGTATTATAATATTGTAAATTTATATATAGGATAAACTTATGAATAACTTGATTGGTGATGTTAGTGATGATGATTTTCAATCACTCTCGTCGGGTGGGTCCATCAGTGGCAGTGACGATAGCTTTTCCAGCCTTCCCTCTCTTTCTGATAATATACATTCTGTGTTCTCCGACGTACCTAGACATCTTAACGTAATACATATAAACGCTCAAAGCATACCCGGCCATTTCTCAGAAATGTTAGCCTCCTTTGTGGATATTAATATTCATGCAATTCTTATATCTGAGTCTTTCCTCAAACCGTGTCTTCCTTCCACTGCTTACTCTTTACCTGGTTTTCGACTTATACGTAACGATCGTACTGGTAGTCGTGGGGGTGGTGTAGCTATATATCTCCGATCTCATTTACCATTTTCTATCATAAGCTTATCGCCACAACCGGCCCCTCTTCATATCGGTGAGCATCTATTCATTGAAGTTTCTATATCTCACACTAAAATCTTCCTTGGCGTATACTATTCTAACTCTTGTCATAATAATTTCTTCTCCTCATTTGAAAATCTTCTTTCAAACTTTATTCCTGTTTACAGTCACTTCATTTTAATGGGTGATTTTAATTGTTGTCTCCTAAAGAAAGACCGTCGTTCTCTGTCAATGGAATCAGTTGTTAGGTCTTGCAACCTGCATATCCTTCCACTGCATGCTACTCATCATGCTCCAAACTCAACACCTTCTTTACTTGACCTTATGATTGTCTCCTCCCCAACCCTTATCGATAAACATGGTCAGTTTGCAGCGGATGGTTTCTCCTATCATGATTTGGTTTTTCTGTCATATAAAGTACGTACTCCCAAACCTAAACGTAAAATAATATTGCAGCGGAGTTTTGGAAGCATGAACATGGATGAATTTATCAGCGATTCTAAACAAATAGATTGGTCAGCGGTTTACTCTGCTCATACGATGGATGAAAAGGTTTCAATTTTCAATAGTCTTCTTACTCAGCTCTTTGACAAGCATGCACCTCTTCATCCGATCAAATTAAAACATTTACCTGCTCCATGGTTGACTGATGAAATAAAAGATCTTATACATAAGAAATCTGTAGCTAAGACTAGGTACAAGCTTAATGCTAGCGAGCTTAATAAAGAAAAGTATTTTAGCATTCGCAACCGGTGCAATCGGGTGTGCAGGGATGCTCAACGTCGCCATATCCATGATTCGGTCAGCAACGAAGATTCTGCTAAAGTCTGGAGGTTTCTTAGGTCACTTGGAGTGGGCAAATCTCGCCAGGATTCTATTCCGAATAATCTCGATATAGACAGCTTGAATCGACATTTTACTATTTCTTCCAATATGAGTCATGCAGTTAAAACCGACACTATTAACTATCTATCTTCACTACCGGTACCCAATCACTCTTCCTTCCTTTTTGATCAAGTCTTCCCGGTCGATGTCAAGAAAAGTGTTCTGTCTATATCGTCTAATGCTGTTGGTCTAGATGGCATTAGTCGTAATATGATTGTTCCGATCCTTGATCAAATACTTCCCTCTCTCTGCCACCTACTAAATTTCTCTCTGTTGCATGGCACCTTTCCGAGCATCTGGAAAGACGCCCATATCATCCCTCTACCTAAAAAATGCAACCCGAAGTCCTTTTCTGATTATCGCCCCATCTCCATTCTTCCTTTCCTTTCCAAAGTTCTTGAGCGTATCGTCCATAACCAGTTTAACTCCTTTCTATCCTCGAATTTACTCTTGAATCCTATGCAATCTGGCTTTCGCAAAGGACATAGCACTGTCACTGCTCTCTTAAAAATAACCGATGACATTCGATTGGGAATGGATAAAGGGCAGTTAACAGTTTTAACGCTCCTTGATTTTAGCAACGCCTTCAATACTGTTGATTTTGACATATTGCTTGCGTTGCTTCACTCTCTCAATGTCTCCTCAACCGTAATTGACTGGTTCTCTAGTTACTTGCACGGGCGTCGGCAGCGTATACGCCTCGAAGAATCCTTCTCTTCGTGGTGCGATGTGTCTGCTGGGGTACCGCAAGGTGGCGTACTTTCTCCACTTCTTTTCGCTGTGTTCATCAACAATATCTCTCGTAATATCGCTTCTTCATTTCACCTCTACGCCGATGACCTACAAATCTATTCTCAAGCTTCCCCTTTACTTATTTCCCAAGCTATTGAAACTATAAATAGTGACTTACGTCTTATCACGGAGTGGAGTGTTCGACATGGTTTACTGATCAATCCTGATAAAACCCAATCCATTGTAATAGGCAGCTCAAGACTTGTCAATAATCTGGACTGGTCTGTAATACCAAAAGTAGTTTTTGATGGCACCGTAGTTCCATTTAGCGAAACCATCAAAAACTTAGGGTTAATGTTTGATCGCACCTTTTCGTGGGGGGCCCAGATGGAGACGACTAGTCGGAAACTGTTCGCGTCCGCTGGCTCCTTGAGAAGGATCCGTAACTTTCTACCTATTGCTACAAAAACAGCACTTGCTCATGCTCTCCTTCTTCCCGTGCTGGACTATGCGGATATCTGCTATCTGGACCTTACGCAGGAACAGCTTGATAAATTGGAACGCCTTCAAAATGTATGCATTAGATTTATATTCGGGCTCCGTAAATATGACCACGTATCCCAGTTCCGTGCCAAGCTGAAATGGCTTCCTATACGTCAGCGACGGAACCTGCATATTCTATCCCTTCTCTTTTCCATCCTCTTCAGTCCCTTTTCTCCTATTTATCTCAAAGAAAAATTCCAATACCTCTCCTCCTCTCACGATTTATCTCTTCGGTCATCTGAAAACCTTCTTCTTAAAATACCTACACAAAAAACTTCATTTTATAGTGGCTCTTTTAGTGCCCAAGCTGTCAGACTGTGGAATGCTCTACCGCTTAGCGTCAAAACATCTTCGTCACTGCACACTTTTAAAAATAAGGTTTACCATCATTACCTGTCATCCTAAACTGGTTGACAACCTAATTCTGGTTATCCATTTCTTTTATTCCCGAATTTATTGATATTAATTATGTACTTATTAGTCTAATTATTTTATTTTATTTATTGAGATATGTATTAGTTTGTATGATGTTTTATAATGGTGTTTATAGTATTAATATTATGTATTAGTTTGTTTTTATTAGTTATAGTTAAGTTAATAATGTATGTTTAAGTAGATGTACACTAAGTTACCTATTTTCCTAAAGGGATTGTAACCCACCGCCTTCTTCTTGCCCTATGCTCTCTGAATCAATTGGTTGCCTGGAAGAGATTGCTTCCAGCGATAAGGCCGCCCGTTGAATTGCCCAAAATTGTTTTATTATATTTTTGCTTGTTTTTATACCTCGGTATATTTTTTGTTACATGTGGTGATCAATAAAGTGTTATCTATCTATCTATCTATCTGTAGTTGGTTAACTATACCTATATCCCTTTGCCAATAAGCTTGACGAGAAATAGAATTTATATTTCTCTTCTGGTTTCATCTCTATTAAAGGGATAACGCCGTGGGGTGCCGACTGTAAAATATTGCTCCTCCTCTCATGCCCGTGGATGCAGTAAGAGCCTGCTAAGGGATACATCCGGAAGATGGGCAGCAGCGTCTCTCCGTGTATTAACAACCCGTACTGCGCTCGCCAACCCGCCTGCCAAACGTGGTGAGTATGGCAACTACCCCTCATGGAGATCCATGAGGGATGTTCAGTAGTGGACGTTTTACGACTAAAATGATGATGATGATAGAAATAAAACCAATTCTGGTAACTCGCAACTTTGCACCGAGTCGTTGACATATTTATGCTTTGTTAAAGTTAGGGTGATAATTTTGACAGCTCACGTCCAAGTAGTTAGAATAATCAATTCATATACCCAATATATCATAGCAATGTTATCATGATATTGCATATTTTTCTTTAAATTGTTGATTATTTTGTATCTATTTTATTTAACGAGTACGTTTTGCAACGTAAAGCACTACTGTTAATAAAATTTGCAACGATGAATCGTGGAAATTAAAGTTTCCTGTGGTTTATCCCTATCACCCTAGTATATATTATTTTTTGATTGCAATAAGGTACGAAATAATATTCAGAAAACACAATATCTAGTGCCTGGCCATCCGTACCTTTTCGCAATCATTAAAAGTACTCTCCAGGGGTGACAAACCGCAGCAAACTTTAATTCCCATTATTCGTATAACGCAAGCGTTCCAAATGTTATTGACAGTCGTGCTCGCGCCGGGTCCGTCCCTAGGGAGCGACCCTCCGCGCGCCGGGACAGACCCGCTGTCAGTGGGAAGCGTCATCTGAGAGCGAATGTGTTAATTGCAGTGTCAATTGTCCTTTGCAGTGAAAGGAAAGAGTGTTGTTTTTTCTCGCTTCTTTCCATCACTTTACAAAAAGCTTTCTAAAGTGAACTTTTCAAAACTGCATCCATTTGAAGATTCAAGTTACAATCGCATTTACATAGATACAGTTTGTATTTTTGGCAATCACGAAACTGGATCTACTGACAGTAAAATCCTCACCAGATTCATAATGTAAAGTTTGTCGTCCCAGTTAGCTTGGGTGTCTGATTGTTGGTGGAAAGTAAGTTGGTACTTAAAAAATGGATCTACTGGGAGTTAAAACTCTCACTAAATATAGAGTAAATCTTAAGACTACATCTACTGAGAGTGATCCCTTTTTTGAATTTAAATAACAATAAAGAGGGGTGCTATAAGTTTGACTGCTGTGTGTGTTTCTTTAAACCCCGACAAAAAAGAAGGATGCTATAGGTGTGTGTGTGTTGTGTGTGGCACCGGCTCTTCAAAGAGCGGACCGATTTGAATTAAGTTTTATTTTATTTAAAAGAAGGTTTTCTAAACATGTTTTATCGAAATCAGTTGAGGTGTTTTGTTTACCAGACATGGGGGTGAAAGAGCGGATAAATAATCAAATGTATCCAAACATACCCAAGTTCGATATCAAATGAAAGCAAATGGTGTGTACAACGCAAAATTGAAAGTAATATCGGAATCAGCTAAGGCATTTATATTTACTTTCACCTCCATTTCTGGGGGTGAAAGTGGGAATAAATAGTCTAATGTTTTCAAATATACCTAAATTTGGTGCCAATTAGTAAATAGATGATAATTTTAAACCATTTTACTCATTGGATCTGCGAAAAGACATACCGTTAACGCAACCACAATGGTAATACTGAATGTACTCGCGTGTTTGTTCATTCTGTTAAAACCGCTTGGAAAAGTGGTTATTTTTAATAACGCCATTTTGAATTAAAACATACGTTACGAAGAATGGAAGCCACAGACCAGCGGTCTTATTGGAATATCACAAAGCTATCCGAAGCTTGATAACATGATAGCCTGTTATAATAGGTTTTTTAACTATTGCTTATAACTTTTGCGATCACAATAAGTTATAATATAACCGAAAGGTTTTAGGACATGAAAACAAGTAGTCTATAACAACAAATAGTTTTGTTTATTTAAGTGTAAACAAAACAATGTGACGAAAAAAAACAAATGAAAAAAATAACAGATTTCCTCTCCAACACTACTTGTTTTCGTGGGCTGAAACCTACCCCCCTTTTGAGTTGGTACACATATTATAATACACCCTGTATATGTGCACTAACCCGAAAAGGGGGTTTTTAGCACATTAAATAAGTAGCGATACAAACTCGTGCCGCATTTTATGCTTGTATCTCATCGAACCCGCGACTTCCTGCGTCTCAACCCAAAGACCAACTGAGCCATAGAGGTCCCCAAAATAAAGAAAGTGTCCAGTTTGTGTTGAACAACGTGCGGGCGACATTTGTTTGTGAGGGCGAAACGGCGGGACGACGGCGTCCCAGGCCGATTGCTAGGGGACGGTACAGTCCCACTCATCTTGTGAAGGGAGTCGAGGGGACGCGAATCACAATCGTCTCGCGGGACACCCGCTCCACCGCAGATTGTTCACGGGCACACTTAACTCTTTCAACACGGATTTTTAACCGACTTAACTTACTTTTCTATTGTTGCCTGAGAGTAAAGATTATATTAATAATATAGTAATGTTCCACACACTAAGGTTTCGTCTTTGCTTGTTTCCTTTGGAAAAAAAGTATTAGGAAGCGAAAGAAATCAATTTTGGCTTTAATCAATTTGAATGATACTAGCTTTTTTCTCAATTAAATAAACACTTATTGACATGGCCTACGACTTGCGTGGTGCAGTTGGTAAAAGAGCTGGCGAGATGCAGTAGATTGTGGGTTCGATTCTTCCCGCGTGACAAATAAATGTTAGTTTTATGCAGATATTTATCCCAGGTTTGTATGTATTTACAAAAAAAAGTATTTAAGAATTCTATCAACTATCTGTACCTAAAACGCAAAGCTTTCCTTACTTTGGCCCTAGATGGCGCTATGTGAACTGTCCAACATTGTAGCCAAGAACTGATCTGAGGGGTTGTTGCCATACTCGCCACGCTTGGTGGGCGGGTTGGCGAGTGCAATACGTGATGTTGATGAACGAAAAGACGCTGCAGCCCATGTTTTGGATGTTTCCCTTGGCAGATTTTCACTGCATTCACGGTCAAGAGAGGAGGGGCAGCATTCTACTGCCGGAACCCCACGGCGATATATTTACTTTCCACCAACAATCAGACACCCAAGCTAACTGGGACAACAACTTTACAGGGAGCTTCAGCCCTTTACTTATTAAAGAGCACTTGTCTCAAGGGCTGACTCCAAGTCCTCGGAGAGCGAATTAGGAAGTACTTGACGCCTTTTAACGACCCTCCACAACAGCCTTGACTAATTGCTTTTACGATTTTTACTAGAAGATAAGCTTTTGTCATACTCGCACTGCTATAGGATAAAGGTTGGGAGCGGTGCAGACAAGTATGGTGAATATGGAGTTTGAGCACAAATTTTAACCCAAAAAACGCTGGTTTATTCGCGGTAAGAAAAGTACAATTTGACACATCCCGAACTTTCGAGGTAACAACCCACCGATGAAGTTTAACGTCGAGGCAAAGACGCGTCGACTTAGAAATCCTTCGAGGTACTGATCTTTCGAGGTAACGACCCGTCGACGAAACGTATCGTCGAGGCAGAGACGAGATATTGAAGTTATCGAAGTTCAAGCTTGAAAACGAAACCACCAAGTAATATAAATATGATAATTTGTATGTTTATTGTGACTCCCAAAGCCAGTCCTCTGCGGGTCGCCCGCGGCCCTTTATGACGCAATAAAATAAAACAGTCTCATTAATCTGCACAGTACCCCCGCGCCCCAGTACACACGCTATCAAGATGGCAGTAAACATTGCAGCTTCCCTTCTGCATGCGTTATGTCCACAGAGATAAGCCGCATGGCTCAATCACGACTCGCGACATAGTATATATTCAGACAGTAATGGAACTGCTTAATTAGGGAGTTTGTATGCGGAGCGAGCTGCTGGATTTATTGTTATTACTAACTGTAACTAATGTTATTAAATAAGAGACTTTTGCACACAAATGTATGCTTGCCATGCGCGTTCGCAATATTGTCTCTAATTTTCATCTTTACTGTTATAATCTGTATCGTTATCTACTTTCGAACGTCCGTAATTATCATTTAACTTTCCTTGTACCATATTCGCTGTTAACACGCTACAACTGTTAACAGAAAATATTTGAAGAGTTTAATGATAATTACCGGCTTTCGGAAGTAGATAACGATACAGATAATTACAGTAAAGGGCTGTAGCCCATAAGCTATCAAGCCCTTCAGGCTATACTAAATAGAAATAAAAGGATGCCTAGCAAAATTCATGGCTAATTTCATTCCCATTTCAGTTCAGCCTTAAGTACCACATTGGCAATCTTAGTTTTGGAACGCATCACTTTACACGGGCAGAATGTTTGATTCCGAGAATGCTGCATTCCATCGCCCGTTGGCAAACCTTGAGTTTGTATTTTCGGATGTCTGTCAGAAACCAAGTTTGTGAACCACAGGTAAGAAAGGAAACAATGCACGTGTCCGTCATTTTGCATTTCTGTCTCCGCCCTTCATGATGTCCTTCATCGACCAATAGCATCCGTGGGCGCTCCCAGTTCTAGGTGAGATATCTTTGTTTTGCGTAGTACGCGTAATTGAGTAGCAATTTGAAGGTAGATACAGTTTTTTGTAATCTTTCGCGATCAAAATAAATTATTTAAAACTGTTTAACAGGACTGTATCGTGTAATTACCATGTTTTATTATGTGTCGACGTTTCGAGGGCCTTGCAGCCCTCGTGTTCGTGGACGGGTTGACAGGCTGTAAGGCGATGAAGTCTTAGACATAGTCAGTACAGGCTTATAAAAAGGAATAAATTAATACAACTTGCGCTACTGCATTTCCCTGCCCCACGCCAAAGTACACAGACACGGGTAATGAAGAGGCCGGCTGGCGCGGGCGCCGACGCGCGTGTTGACACAGCTAATACGAAAACTTCCATCGTTCAAGATGTGTGTTTGTCGATCACGGCTCACTGCAGCCCTTGATGAGGGAGCTATATGTTCACTCATCATCCTCTGACCTTATTCTTAAACTACGTGCTAGTTAATAACGGTATGTTTAAAAAACCCAATAACTCAAAATTCAGCATTCATCATCATCACTATTACAGCCGTAGCACGTCCACAGCTGGACATAAGCCCCTCGTGGACCTCCAGGTATTGCGGCTGAAAGCGGCCAGTCTCGCAGTGGGACGTCCTACGCTGCGCTTGCCGGTCCGTTGCCTTTATTTGATAACTTTTCGGCCCCATCGGCCATCTGTTCTTCGAGCTACATGGCCTACCCATTGCACTAGAATATGAACTTAGAGATGCTGCTAAAGTGGAACGTCCACTGCGTGATGTGATGGCTGAGTCACCACTGAGTCGGCTGAGTCGCTTTACGTTGTTGGCGTTCGTTGTAATTTTCCGAATCAATGCGAAAAATTACAATAAATGCTAGCAATGCCATTCAGGCAAGTTATTATTAAGCATCACGCAGTGGGCAGCGCGTTTGCTAAACATTAGTTACATTTGTGCCTACCATGACAGTTGTATGTCGTAAAAAAGCCATCAAACTTGAACGGGAACATGTGGCAAGTTGTTTGTCTATTTTATGGCCTGCGGGTCCCTCGCGTGGGATTAACGTGTTGTCACTCAGACAAAATAGCTATAGGATCAAGATACTTACCTCTTACAACTTGTACCACACACTATGACATTATTTTTGTCAGTGGGCGAGGTTTTGTCATGTACCCTCAAAACTGTGTACTACAGATACTTTCCGATTTATCTCGTCTAAGGTACAAGTATGTTATGGGAGAATGATGCTTCCTAGACAAGTATTTAATACTCACAAGGAAGTCTCAAATACTGTTATAAATTTTGTAAAATTGTCAATGAAAATAAACATTTTTAATTTTGTCATCATCAACGCGGAGGACACGTTTTCAATTGAGTTAAACGATTTGACATATAATGAGAACGACAATAATTATAGTGTAAAGCTAAATTATGAATAATGCATTTATTTAACACAAAATAAATACAAAAATCAATGTAGGTGTTACACATACTTCTTCACCACGAAATTACTGATAAATCAGTGTAAATAAATTTGGTTTTGTGCTGAAAAGGCGTTCAGATCAGCATAAGTGTTCGGTGCGTTGGTTCAGCCCAACGCCGGCTTTCAGCTGGATGCGAGCTTGTGACAGACGAGCGGTCTTAAGGTGAAAATCACATATTGTGTTGTGTTGTATCGCTTCAGAAGTATTTATCGATTTGATCAATGTAGAATGGTTGAAAACACAGTATCTTAGCGTGTTTTTTTGTGTTGTAATGTGTTTCTTCCTGACTTATTTATCAAAATTTAAGTTTAAGTATCGCATCAATCAATTTCACTACCAAGGAGGTTGGCATCAAAATGTTCTTAGGATCAAGCCAACCTTTTGTACCATAAATACATTGTGCAATTAAGTTTTTAAATAAAACAGTAAATGCATGGAACCGATATTCTTCTAAAACGACTGACACAAAAGCGTGTCTATTAATTTATAATTAGATTCCGTTTTAACCCTTTGAGTTTTGAACCCCAAAAACTTTAACAATATAAAAATAAAACGTTGGCGCTGGTTTAAAAGGGAAGTTAAACCTTTGAGGAGGCGCTCCCTCAGCGTCAGGTTAATTTCAATTCGAGTAGTTAAGAGGGGCCAATCCAACTTACTTTTCATACAACCGCTCGTACGTGGGTGTGGCGTCGTAATAGATCTTTCTATGAAACTTTTGATCTAATAGGTATCTTGTGCACTATATCTAGGTTTCTATCCAAAAGAAAAATCAAAATTTGGAGAAACAAATTCAGTATAAAATTTGTTTCTCCAAATTTTGATTTTTTGTTTTATTTTATTAGATCAAAAGTTTCATAGAAAGATCTATTACGACGCCACACCCACGTACGAGCGGTTGTATGAAAAGTAAGTTGGATTGGCCCCTCTTAAGCGCCGCCGTGGGAGTCGGCCCTCGCGCTCGAGTCCCGCGGCAGACGGCGCTTACGTGCAGCTTCCGGCGCGTTGGCCGCTCGCCGCCTGTCGACCTACTCTTGAATGCTTATTGCGATGAATCCAAATCGCCGTACTCAAGCCAAACTCTTATGACCATTCCGACGACAATATCGTACAATACAATACAATAAAAAATACTTTATTGCACACCTTAAAAAAAATCGTAATTGTTTTCTACAGTAGACGCCCTGCTTACTACGCGTGGTCGATGCATTCGTGAGAACTGGACATTACAGTTGAGTTTATGACAATATTTTCCATAAAAGAGCTTAGAAAATTATGTAAAAAACTTAACAGAATCGGTTCAGCCGCTTGGGAGCTATGATGTCACAGTCAGACACATCTTTGTGCCTGACTGTTCAATTTATAATACCTCGTTTTTTACGTCGGAGGCTAAAAATAAAATAAACACTTCTTATTATTGACTCTAACCAGATCCAAACCAGCTTTTTTATTAATTGAAATTTTTGACATTATTTTAGCACACTTTGCTCTATCCTAGGATATGTAACTGTAACTCGTGTGTGTGTTTTCAATAAATAAATAAATAAATAATAAACTCGCTTCTGCCCGCGGCTTCGCATGCGTTGTATGTACCCGGATAAAAAGTATCCTATACGTCATTCCTGGTCAACATCTATATGTGTGCAAAGTTTCAGCTCAATCCGTAGGCTAGTTTTTGCGTGAAGAGGTAACAAACATCCATACATCCATTCATACAAACTTTCGGCTTTATAATATGACGAGCTCTGTGGCGCAGCGGGCGAAGGTCCGCCTGCGACGCAAGGGGTTGCGGGTTCGATTCCCGCCTCGGGACAAATGTCTGTACGATCTGCAGATATTTGTTCAGGGTGTTCTGGGTGTTTTTCTGTATATAATAAAAATATCTATCTATGTAGTATAATGTATTAAGTATATCAGTCATCTAGTACCCATAACACAAGCTCTGCTTAGCTCGGGGCTAGATGATGCTGTGTGATTTGTCCAGCAGTATTTATTTATTTAATATTAGTGGGATAGAGGTCCTTGCTCAACATGAGTTCTAGAATGATAATGTTGCTCTATACGAATACAGCCGGAAGTAGAATGTTGATCTTGCTCGTGGATGCAGTAAGAATTTGCTAAGGGATACATCCGGCAAATGGGCGGCAACGTCCGTGTATCAACATCTCGCACTGCGCTCGCTAACCCGCCTGCCAAGCGTATGACAGCCCCCTCCTCATGATCCGCATCTGCAGATCCATAAGGGTGGCCTGTGGACGTTGATGCTCAACGGAGCTCGAATGCTCGTCAGGTCTCAACAGAGCGTGTGTTATTGTCCTCATCAGGTCCCACAACGTTAAGTTGCACTCGCAATTTTCGCTCCATAATTCTCTTACAAGTTACAAGCAATAAAACGCGATTGCGCAGATTTTCTTAAGAAACTATTTTGAGAAAAGCTCCAACAATCCAATCGTAGAGTTGCAAGAATAAGTGAAACAGCGCACCAAAAATGTTACTTTTCGTGCCAGTCGTTCTTATGCATAAGCATTCTGTTTTATTGTTCAAGTGTCAGAGAGCAATACAAATACTGCTGATATTATAGGTTTCATCAAAATCCCTGAGAAGTGTTCTTGTGGAATCACTCGAGCGCTGTGAGAGCAAGTACCAAGATACAAGGAGCATCTCGTGTTTTGCTTTTGTAGCTAAATAAAAGTAAGGCCTTTGCATCTATTGTATATTATTTATACAGCGTCAGCAACTGGTACCTATTCATGCTATATGGGACGCTGCAGTGACTGGGACATTGTTAGATGGATTAGGCTTGCCCAGCACCTATAGGTACCATCTCAGCTAAGTCAGCTATTAGTCAGAGGTAAGAACAGATCAGTACGTCTGAAGCTAACTAAGCCGCGGGTTTCCTCACGATGTTTTCTTTAACACGTGATTTACCGGTGAAATTAAAAAAAACCCTATAATTTATATAAAAAAATCGGACTTTACTTCTTCTATCACTCTCAGTTGGACTTATACGCGACTGAGATAAGAAGTTGCGGGTTCAATTTCCGCCGCAAATGTCTACTTTACTATATTTACTAATAAAAAAAACTATATTATGTCTACTAAAGTTGTTTTTTGGGGTGGTCACATTCACCCCATTTGGGTTAATACACAATATATGTACACGTTGCATAATGTAGAAGATAATGTATTCTGTCTGTGTCTGTAACAAGCCAGTCTGTTACCGTGGGTATTCCTAACTGCTGAAAGCTTTTGCATTTGTTGTTGGAACACAGAGCATAACCGTTTGTATTATAGTAATAAACTGTTCCACGGAGACGTACCAGTCTCCGAGTCAGCAAAGCGTAGGATTGGCATACTTGTGTTTATTATCTGTAAGTGGGACAGTTTTTATTGGCTTTTAGCTCAGCTGGTCTATGAAATACATTTTTCGAATACTGGATCTAGTGAGAGTTTTAATTTTAGAAAACTCTCACTAACATCAACAGATCCAGGCTGGATCTGTTGACTTGATCTAGTGAGAGTGATCCGAAATCTTTCTAACCCGCTACCGATTTGCGTTGTGTATTCATTTCGAGTAGCTGTCTGATAACAGTATTTGTTAAAAACTTTAAGTGTAATGTCTGGTTTAGAAAGGCAAATGCCTTTCTAAGTAATAAATCCAGTTAATCTATAAAACGGCTGGACCAATGATTACTGAACTGAGTTTCACTGATTAAATATATTAAAGTTACAAACTGCTATGTTACAACTTATGCTGTCTTTAAAAATACATAAAACTTCGTGCAAAACTTTGCAATGCGCGCAAAGCGCAAGCGGGAAGCAGCTAGTTACTAATAAATAAACTAGACTAAAATTTATTTTAAAATGAACATGGACAAGACGAAAATCATGTCAAATGTCCATGTCGTGCCTGCCCCAGTTATGGTTGAGAACTCGGCTCTTGAAGTTGTCGACGCGTACGTATACCTAGGACAAACAGTCCAATTAGGTAGGTCCAACTTCGAGAAAGAGGTCAATCGTCGAATCCAACTCGGATGGGCAGCGTTTGGGAAACTTCGCAACGTCTTTTCGTCCAACATACCTCAGTGCCTTAAGACGAAAGTCTACAACCAGTGTGTGTTACCAGTGATGACATATGGAACCGAGACGTGGTCCTTCACTATTGGCCTTATGAACAAGCTCAGAGTCGCTCAACGAGCTATGGAGAGGGCTATGCTCGGGGTTTCTCTACGGGATCGAATCAGAAATGAGGAGATACGTAGAAGAACTCGGGTCACCGACATAGCCAAACGGATTAGCACGTTGAAGTGGCAATGGGCAGGCCATATAGCGCGCAGAACAGATGGCCGATGGGGCAGCAAAGTTCTCGAATGGAGGCCACGGATCGGCAAGCGCAGCGTAGGACGTCCACCTACAAGATGGGCAGACGACTTGGTGAGAACTGCTGGTCGGCGGTGGATGCAGACGGCTTCCAACCGCAGTACTTGGAGATCAATGAGGGAGGCCTTTGTCCAGCAGTGGACGTCCTACGGCTGAAATGATGATGATGATGATGATGAAACTAGACTAAATAATGTACAAAAGACATCCCCGTGTGAAGTTGTGAATGATCCCATTCCATAACTTATAAGTTCATCGACGTTCTCATCCGCGCGGAAGCTCGCTAAACGCTTCCTTCCACTCCCCCCCCTACCCCCCACCTCACGTGCCGCGCAGTAGCTCCACTCGATGGACCAATAAAGACGCACCCACTCTAAGTTTTTACGATGTTGTATGATACGTACGAGTATAAACAGTTTTATGACAGATAGGAATCAAACTCGCTTCTCGCGGGTAAAATAAATCCGGTGTAATTTGGAATTGGGTAGATAGGATATAGTTTTTGTTACGAAAATAATAAATATTTGACACCGCAACAAAATAGGCAGAGTTGTTATGAGAACCAGAGGTCTACTCGACACAGTTGATACTTTTCTTAAAAGTGGACTGATCAGTTAGACCTACCGAAATTCAAATTAATCTTTAGTCTGTATTAAGCTTTGGAAATCACGAGACATTATAAACACAAATATATATGTTTATAATGAGCCGTGATTTCCAAATAACGCGAAAAATACCCGATGAAATATGACTGTGCCAAATGAATTGTACCAGTCGGTTACGCAGTAAAGAGCTGTTTACTGCTTAAATTTTAATAATCTGTTGGTGAACTTGGATGTAAGTTGTCTTACTGAATATGGTTTATATTGTGCCCGCTAGTACATCCAAGCAACTCTTTGACACCGTCAATGAAATAATGACTTCTTACCTTTATAATAAAATCATATAAAATTAATACTTAACCTTATTTTTTTCGATTTTAGATTATTTTCTGCTGTGTCACTTACTGGTTTTCTCTCATCGTCATCCTCATCCCAGCCATAGGACTGCGGACCACATCCACCGCTGGGCATATGCCTCTCCCTCACGGATCCCCAAGATCGTTAGAGGATTGTTGCCATACTCGCCACGCTTGGCTCGCGGGTTGGCTAGCGCAGTACGGGATGTTGATACATACATGGAAAGCAACAATCTCCTCATGATTTTGGAGTTCCATGAGGGAGAGGATGTCCAGGTGGACGTGCTACGGCTGAGATGATGAACAACCGCATTTAGTTCGCAAAACTATTAGACTTCATTCGAAAAAATGGTATTCCAACAAAAACATACATAAATGAGAAAATGAGAGCCACGCTCAATACAAAGAATTGTGTGGATGTCGTGTCGACTTTGCCGTAAAAAGAATTGAGATATGAATGGGTGCCAAGTTCCGTAGAAAATTCTGAAATGTATTTAAAAAAATATAGCTGATAAGATACTAGTAGGATCAGGTTAGTGTTTAACGACGTATTTGAAATAGTTAGAAGTGATAAAAGCCCTTCGATATTAAAACAGTAACTGGTGTGTTGTGGTCACATTAAACCGTGAACTTCAATTGATCCTACTCGTAAGTTATCAGCTACCTTGTGGTGGTGGCCATCTTGGATTAACAATGATACTGAACATATATAATATTCTTCCGTCAAAACTAAAGACGTGCACCAAATTTCAGATCAATCGTTTAACAAAGAGAGGATAAAATTGTATTTTCTTTTGCCCCAAACACGGCAGGCTAAATAAAGCCGTTTAATTTATAAATAAATACATAATATATAGAGGTATAACTGTTTTTTCTTAGTTTAATTTGTTATTTTGTTACTTTCTCTCTCCTGTTGTGTCTATTATTTTTATGTGTTTTGTTATGAGTGTTACAAATACATACATGTATTATCTATCTATCAATATATCAAAACATCAATATTACATTATTGTAATATTGATGTTTTGAACACTTTTCAAATCTTATAAATTCACTGTTTTCTAATTTGTTTCTCGGTAAATACTCAATTACCTAGCTAGATGCAATTTTTAAACTTTCAAGGTCATCTAGAAGTGGGATAGAATTTGAATTTATCTCTAGCTATCTCTCCTATAAAAATGTCGATTTGTAAATGTTGATATCTCGAGAACCGTTTGACTTATGTTTATAAAATTTAGGCTACAATTCTAATGGAGCTTAGTAAATACGGTAAATTTCACGTGTTTTGTTCAAAAGATTTTGGGTTATAAAGGGACCAAAAGTGCCTCCAAATGGTTCAGGTAATAATATTTTTCATTCTGCTGCATAATCGCCCATTCGCTTGCTGAACTTGGCTGGACACGCTCCCGCGTGTCAAGATTAATTTTATCTCTCATGAACTGACTGTACGAGCTGATACCAATTTGTGCTTCCAATTATTTTCACGCTCCGAATGCGCTCCGTAAATCACAATAACATCAATTACCTTCTATCTTATCGGAGGGTAATGAAATTCTCTATTAACAGTCTATTGTTGTGCAACACAAGTACAAACCGACGGCTATTATCATCGAACGTGAATGGCTTAGAGCCGCCGCTTGTTCAATGTGAAGGTCGTCGGTTCGATTATTTCCAGGAAAGTTGTGTTTGAACTTTAGGATAGCTTCCAGCTCTAGAATAATTTACTTTGCTGAGAAAATGCAAAACTAGGCATTATTTGACTTGTAAGCTATTTTTACTAAAGTATAAACCCGCGCTGAGGTATCATTTATAGAATTAAAAATAAAATCAATATTTTCATATCTGACGGGATTCAAACCCGCACGTTACAGACGGACACCCTTAACATGGGCTGTCTATAAGCAGAGTGAATTTGCCTAGTGAATCTGTATCACCGCCACCACCACCACTAGTCGTCAGGTCAAAATTTGGACTCCTTAAGTAAGCAGTACAGATTTTTAGTTAACGGTTGATAAGTAGCAACCGTTTACGCCATCTAACACAAATCTCTGGAGATATTCAGGAAGATACTCACCCGCGTAAAAGGTGTCCGTAACGTGCTGAATCTTCCCCGTCGTGATCGACAATTTATCATTTAATTTCTAAAATTGACTGATTGATGATTTATATAACTATATATTACTGAATAACAGTTGATAAATGATAATTAAGCTAGTAAAAAACTATCCGACTTCAGCAGAATAAATATAATAGCTTACTGTGATAATGTTTCGAGTTATTAGGTCTGTTCGTTCATTGGTCAACGACTCGTATTATTACTGACCTCCAATAAATGTTAGACATATTTACGGACGATAAAACGTTATTTGAAGGACAATCAACAGATTATGTCAATACAACATAACAATGCTTGTACAGCTATAAAAACAGAAGCAGGGAGCTAGTCATAAATACTATAAACTTGATTAATAATTATATTTGTATAATATAATTTGAATGCATTAGGTAGAACAAAGGTGCTCTAGGAATCCAGTAGCTGGCACTACGGCGTAGCTAACTCTACGCCGTAGAGGGCTACGAGTGAAGCATACAGTATAGCTTGATTGGTTCTGAGAATAGGGAACTATAACCGCACGTACTTGGGCTGGGTCGAGCTCCATAGGCTGCTACATTCAGCCACGAAGTAGTTCCTGTTTCCGTGGCATTGCGGGAATAAAATATAGCCTATGTTACTCGCTGATAATGTAGTTTTCCATTGGTATTTTCTTCGTTTTAGTGTTACTCCTTAAATGTTAAATGCACACCCGGGTGTGCAGGAACTGTACTAATATGGCGGAAGCCGGTACGCGAAGTGTAAGGCAGCGTAACAAACTAAAATTCGCCTTCATTATATTGTGTGGGATTTACCTGTTCTAAACTATCCAAAGCATTCATTAGTTTGTTGCAAATTTTATTTGGTTTTATGGTAATTATGTGAACGAATTAAGTATCTATTATATCCATTTAAAAATATTTAGGGAATTAGAGAGTTAAGGAACAAAATTGTAAAATCATAAAATTATGTTTATAATTATGAGAAGATGACGCGCAACATTTAGAATAGACTTTTCGTACATTTGACTAATTAAAGACTATTGTTAACAGATGCTTCGCCCTTGGAGATGAGCCCCCCATCCCCCGCACACCCCGCGCTGTGAGCCGCGACGCGCGATTGGTCGCCGCGCGCCGCTTCAATTGGTCCGCTGGCACCATGCCGGTCGCTCATTGGCTGCCGTCGCGGCGCGTCCTTCTCCCTTCTCTACTCTACTTCTCCTTTCTAGTCGGTGAGTTTAGAATTACTGTGTTGTTTTACTTCATCTGCCATAAAAGATACGAAATATACTTAAAAGCATATTCTGCTTACCTATGTATGTACATTTGAAAAAAACAATTTATACAATTGATAAAATAATGACTCTATTTCCAAAGATTTAAATGGTTAGATATGCCCTCACACCAAAAACTGTGGTATCGTCTTTATATGTGTGTTATAAATAATGCCGACGGACTGACACTGGTTCTGCCACTGCAACTGTTATTGTTACCGTTTATTGAGCAATCATGTTGCACGAATTTTCATGAAAAAAATTTCACACTACGTCCGGATAACACTATGTTAAGATACACTGATTCTAATTGAGTGAGTTCACTCATTTTATGTGGAAATAAAATGGTGCGGTCCCATTACGATGAGGGCGTATCTAACGATTTTAATCTTTGTCTATTTTACCCCTATATTTTACAATAATAAAATAATATACCTACGATTATGCTAGACTAAAATAAACAACTATTCAAGAATAATGTAATTTTCCATTTGACCAGAGACACTCGTTAAATAGTTGTCTGATCGTTTTTAGGAAAGCACTAAGCTGTCACATCAATGTGTTTAAAGCGACTGATTTCTGTCTTTTTATATTACATATTTTATAAAGGATATTTTAACTTTCTAACGCAATGCTATTGCACGTTCTTCAATTCTATCCAACCCGTGTTGTGCTCAGAACGTCCCCGCAGTAATTAAATATGCGGTAATGAGCGCGACTGGTCCCTCTTGTTTGCGGTACATTGCTCACTTCCTACGACGCCCTGTGCAAACTCAAAACAAAACACGCAATGCTTGCTAATCGGATTAGCATCATCGTGACTGAACTACTATAGCTGCTCGGTACGAGGGCAGTTTAACTTGGAGAGCTTGGATAAGAGTTTAGAGTAAAGTGCGAAGCGAGAGTTAAGTGTCGCCGATGTAATGTCACAGGGAAATGGCGTTGAAAGAACTCGGTAATCTCCGACGCAGAGTCGTGTAATCTCAGAAATAGAGATGTAAAAGAAGTGCGAACAGTGGTTTATCATTATATGTATTTTTTTCTGAAAACATTTTTACGCTCTTTTGTTATTACGGCATCATAAAGAATAAAACCTTTAAATGGATACTACAAGAGGCGGTTCAAGCGTGAAATAATACTAGTGTTTTTACATTTTTAGGAATAATCAGTTTTCTATGACTCAAATTCTACTTTATATCCCAAATATTATTATATATTCCATCTTCATTGACAATAATAATAGATTTTTATTTGCTATATTGTCAGTGAGGATTACGTAACGAGTCTTGTCTATTATACGAGTATGTATCTACGTCGCACTGTGAGCTGCGGAACCATCCGTCACCGCGATGCGCCTGTCGCACACACGGCAGACGGAACCCTAATTTATTATCATTTAAATAGGCGAAGGTCCTGAAACTAAACGAGTCGTAGACCTTTTAAAACGAACTAAAAGTTTCAATAAAACTAGATACAGGTTACAAAGGTGTCCGGTCTAGTAACCTAGCTAGTAGCTACAACTGATTTTTTATCGGCTCACGAAAATTCTTTTTAAGTTTTAATTTGTGCTTCTAAGAATAAATTTATTTTATGTATTGTAGCGGGGGTGAGCGGGGTTTCGCCAAATGAAAGGGCGTGAAGATGGTCTAAAGAGTGTTTATTCAGGTTAACCAAGTTTAACTACAGATCAGAGAATGTTTCAGCTTTCAATACGCCAGTCCAAACAAGGGTGAAGCCAGGTATATGCCGCTTTAACGGATGGTAGTTTAAGTTAGACCCGAGACCTAAGTAAATTGGTGAAACACTTCGATAGCGCGTCCTAATATTTCCTGTAGTGACATCTAGTTCTGTTTAACGTAAACACTGAGAGGTACGGATCTATGAGTGTTGCTTGTGATGTTGCAGTACCAAATATAAAAATATTCTGAGAATCAACATAAATTCGTATTACAAAACATTGGTAATACAGACTTCATCAAAATCATCAAAACTATCAACAAAACTATACTACAGTACAAACTGTGAATCGAATATGGAATACCGAGTGGGGCTGAATCGACCAAAATGTAAGCTGTAAAATGTAAGGCAGTAGACTGTTGCCTCTCCTCTCTTGCCCGTAGATACAGTAATCATCTGCCAAGGGGACACTTTCAAAATATGGGCAGAATCGTCTTTCCGTGTATCAGCATCCCGTAGCGAGCTGGCCAACCCGCCTGCCCCTCATGATCCTGGAGCTCCACGAGGGAGGCCTGTGTCCAGGAGCGGACGTGGCAGCAGGGCTGTGGTTGAGGTGAGAAGCTTATTTCAACTCTCTACGGTGCAATAATTATGCAACACAACTCCATTACACGCACGTGCAGTGCTGCTGTATGTGACGTCATGTTCTGCCGGTTAACCCTGTCATTGTCGTCATCCGGTAATTGCGACAGGGTTAATTGCTGTTCCGAGGCTTTTATTAACCGTTAAATAATGTAGCGGGTTTTTACGTATCCGTTGAGTGCGATTGACGCCGCGCCGGGCAATCCCGAAATATAACTTATTATGTATGATTGAGCTGTGGCAGCGCTGTGCCGTTAACAAACTTGTGTTATTCATCTGTTTTAATCTTCGGCGATCACAACACATTACTACTATATTAAAAGAAAGAAAAAATAGTTTATTTAGTTTATTTGTACCAAAGTGAAAATAACAAAACAGTATTGGATTATCGGATATTTATTGTGTACTAATCTTTATTTAGTAACGGAAAAAAATAAAAATAATCACGCGATAAATACCCGATAATCAAATATAGTAATAATAACATCATCATTATTTGGATTTAATAAAGATCAGAAAAAATATTTGAAATTGTCTAGTCTGGGTTAAGATCTAACTCGGAACGGAGGGTCTGATATTACACGACTGACGCGCGTATCGAAAGCACAGATCCGTATTTAGTGAAACCGAAACCGTAATCTCTAAATAATGTACTATATAGTAGTATTTAAATGCCCGTATGTACTCGGGACGCCGAGGACCCATCCAAGTCTCGTCAGCGAACGAACCTTCATTATTCTATCATCAGGAAGTTGTGGAGCGGCCAACGAGCTCCTGTTGATTGATTAAAAAACTGTGGCTTTTCAAGAACTGGCCAGTATAGTGTGCTAGCTTAAGAACTGGTCAGTTGAGTGTGCTAGCTTAAGAACTTGGTCAGTAAAGTCTGCTAGTTTTAGAACTGGTCAGTAAAGTGTACTAGCTTAAGAACTGGTCAGTAGAGTGTGCTAGCTTAAAAACTGGTTTTTTTTTTTTTTTTGCAAAATAACTTTATGAAATAATATGTTCAGGGCATAGAAAAATAATAAGATCAACATTCCGTTCCGATAAAATACCTCATTACATTCAGCACTGGTATTTTAAGTATTTCTAAGAATAACCGTTTCAAAGTTTGTATCAAATATATTTAAAGACCCCTCGCCTTGCGTCAGCGCCAAGTTGGCAACTCGCGGACGTGTCGGCCAACTTCTGCGAAACCGAATAAGCAGAACTGCGTCTGCATCCTTCAAGGGGGTGGGAGGGGGGGGGGGGGATAGAGAACACTAGCATCACGTAGATAGGATCTTACGCCGCGCAGATGGCTTACTCAATACAAGGCAACATATACATATGTATATGATAATTTACAAAAGAAATCGAAACACATTTAAATTTATTATAGCACGTCGTAATTGAATTGATGTTTGGATAACACACGTGACGTAGAATTAGTAACGGTCTAGATGACTTAATTTTAATTGTTAGTCCGCTAAGTAAATAAACTAAATCTAGTAGACACGTTTTTTTATTTTTTAACATAGTCCAAAAATGACTGCGATACATTGTATCGAAATGTCGCGTGAAGTCACACGTAGGTACGCGCCGTCACCATCATTTCAGCCGTAAAACGTCCACTACTGAACGCAGGCCTCCCTCATGGATCTCCTTGAGGGGTAGTTGCCATACTCACTACGCTTGGCAGGCGGGTTGATGAGCGAAGTTCGGAATGTTGATACACGGAAAGACGCTGCTGCCTATCTTTACTTTAATATAAAAGTTAGACATAGGCTGTCGCTGACTTGTAGGCATTATCAAGTTCTAAAACTTTTCTCTAGAACTGAAACATATACCTCTCATCGTCAAACATTTTCGTTCAACCGTTTTTTCTTCGACTTACTTTGCAAATCCAACTACCACGAAAAAGTCTTTTAATTTTTTGGTTTAATTTATAGCCTATGACACTCATAAATACTGTGACTTTCTATTAGTAAAATCATTTTCAAAATCATTTCAGTAAGTCCAGAGATTACCGCCTACAACGTCACAAACTCACAAACTTATAGGGGGTAACCTCTGGACTTACTGAAATTTCTCTTTCAAATTAATAAAACAATCTATACTAATTAATATAATTTGAAAGAGAAGAGGCAAATATACGTGTCTATTACTTTTGTATTATATATCTGTAGGAAACTATTAATAGAATTTGATTTTCATACTCTGTCAGCCTACACAAGCTCCTACAACTAATTGTAATAATGCCATCTAGTCCCAAACTAAGCAAAGCTTGTACAATGGACATTGGACAGAATACTTAAATACATTTTTGTTTGTAAAGACATACTTATCATAGATCGAAAAATACCAATATCTGCAAACATTTGGCCCCGGCGGGAATCGAACTCGCTACCTCCTGGGTCTAAGTCGGCTATTAAACCCACTGCGCCACGTCATCACTTTGAATAACGAAACTTTAAAAAAATTAAGCTGTCACAGGGACGCCTGGCAGAAGTAAAACATTTTTACCACAGACGCCTTAGCCGCCAGAGTCGCTACAGTAGCCCTAGTTGCTACAGTCACCATAGCCGCCACAGTCATACAGTCAACACGATGGGCACGATGGAAGTGCAGTTGCCCTAGATCTAACGCGCACATTTCCAAACGTCACGCGTCACCCCTCGTCCAATCGGTTTTACCCCGCAAAAGATGTTTTACATCAAAAACTGATTCCTCTGTTCCAAGTGAGGCTACTGCACGGCGTAAGCTACAAACAAAGCGTAAGAACTATTATTTCAAGTTCCTTTCGAAACTAAACCCATTCCCGAAATGGAAATTGAACCGTAAAATCACCTCCAATGAGCTTAATTCCATTTGACAAACGCACGACTAAATTATATCGAGCACAGTCGCGGTTAATATTCCACGTATTCCATTTGCATAATGAATCTTCTTTGAATGTAAATAGAGTTCAGACTGCTTTGGCTGGATGGAAGGGGTAAGGGTGAGGGGTGCAGAGTTGAGCACTAATCAGCAAGAACCGTCAGTTCTACGCTTCTTGCAGATGTTATGTTCTTGTACTTTTGGCGAGCGGTTTAGTCGAAACTCTGCGTTAAGATCGTTATAATACATTAGTATAATAAATGGTGCAGTGGGGTGCCTGCAGTAGAATGTTGCCTGTCATCTCTTGCTCGTTGGTGCACTAAGAATCTGCCAAGGGATAACTCAGGAAGCAGCGTCCTTCCGTGCACCAGCATCCATTACGGCGTGTAATCATCAAGGGAGGGTACTTGATTATTTTAGAGATTTAAGGAGGTCAATGTCCAGCAGGGGTCGTGTATCTTCCGGGGAAGATTCTTACTTTAGCAGGCTCTTACTGCATCCATGGACAAGAGAGGAGATTCTACTGCCAGGCACCCCACCGCTACCATGAACTACTGAAACCCCCCCCCCCCTTTCGGGTAAAATTTTTGTAACGAGTGTCAATTTCAAGGCATCGCTCCGTTGACATTTGACAGCAACGACTGCCTGTTGCAAAACCTGTCAGGAGATACGTAATCGCCCTGCCAGTGCAATAAAAAGATTGTATCTTTTCAAACCGGCTAGCATTTGTTTCCGTTTCCGGCAATCTGTCAGATGCCGCTCTCGATATCTCGCCAATAACTCCGGAGCTATCAATGAAGAATGAGCTTTATTGCTTCCGCTTTAAAGCGTCGTTTACGATATTAACGACTTACGAATTTCGTATCGATCACTCAACTGGTATGAGCGCCGAAAACAAAAGATATTTTTCTTGATACGAGTTTTTTTATGGTTCCGTACCCAAAGGGTAAAAACGGGACCGTATTACTAAGACTACGCTGTCCGTCTGTCTGTCACAGTAACAATAACAGTTTGGGTATATGGCAAAACAGCTGCGTCGGCATTATTGTTAACACACATATTGCCTTGGGGTGTCGGCACTAAAATGTTACCCCTCCTCTTCATACACGGGATGTAGTAAGAGATGCCTGCGGAAAATGGGCAGCAACGCCTTTCCGTGTATCAACATCCTGTACTGCGCTCGCCAATCAACCACCAAGCGTAGTGAGTATGGCATGTACCCCTCATGGAGATCATGAGGGAGGCATGTGTTCAGTAGTGGACGTTTTACGACTGCAATGAATGAATATTAAGGTCCAACTAGTCGCGGAGGCAAAGTCGTCAGTTGGCGCGGCCTAAATGTATGCTATCTCACCTGACATAGTGTGTGTACCCGCGCGCTAGAATGAAATGCACAATGATTCATTCCTAAACCGACCGCGCAAAAATATGTGAATAGACACTTAGCACAAGGGTTATTATAGTAAAACTTGAGTGTAATCTTTTCAAAATAACATTTATTTCAACTTTTTTATAATTAAACTATGTCGGAAAGGCGTCTATTTTTGAGTTTTCCTTCTCCTTATATTATTTAGTTTCGTCCAAAGTTGGGCTAAAATCAGTGTTGAAATACGAAAGTTTAGAAGCTTGTATTTTTGAAATAAATACTTTTTTTACGGTTTGGGGTGTATACGAACATAGATTATGACGAGATACATTGATATAATCCTTAGTGTTGGATGGTTAACGTCAAACAGTTGAGTAGTTACCCTTCCACGTTTGTATGGAAAGATGAGCGACTCGTTCATCCTTAAGACAATGCTACAGTTTTTGGCGTCAGGGCACATCGAACGATTTAAATCTTTGGTCTTAGGTCATTCCATAACTCCGCTTCCCGATATTGGAGTTTTAAAGCGACCTCGCTTATGAATTTGAAGGCGCCATTTTACTTTTATCGCATTCAAAGATGGATCTCGTTTAACGTCCGGGGCGCGCGTCTTTATCACGTTCAGTTTATGTCGGCTGCCGTCACGCCAGCAAACAAACATAAATAATTCTATGAGACATAAAAAAATCGGCCGAGTAGGAGTCGGACCGCACACGAGGTGTTCCGTACCATCGTGTGTAAATATACTGTGAATATGAGAAGCGTGGAAGGTGCTGTCGTTATTAATATCGAGCAAAGAATGGCATAAAATCACGTTTGTTGTAGGGGAGCCTTTATTTTTTTTTCTGTGTTTGTATTTGTTGTTATAGCGGTAACAGAAATCATACAATCATCTGATAGATACAGCCTGGCGACAGACAGACAAACAGATAGACGGACATTCCGACGGACAGCAGAGTGTTAGTAATAGGGTCCCGTTTTTACCCTTTGGGTACGGAACCCTTAAAACGATGAAATAATATTTGTTTGCGTCAAAATATCGCAAACCAGAACGCTTGTACATTAGATGAAATATCAGCCGGAGGACGTTGCCACTGCTGGAAAAATTCCACTACACACTGATCATGAGGGGTTGTTGCCATACTCGCCACACTTGGCAGGCAGGTTGGCGAGCGTTGTACGGGATGTTGATACACGGAATGACGCTGCTGCCTATCTTTCGCAGATTTTTACTGCATCCACGGGCAAGAGAGGAGGGGCAACGTTCTACTGCCGGCACTCCACGGCAAATTATCTCTATTATTTTCCTGTCAATAGGCCTATATAGTCATCTACTAAAATTTATTTGTTGGTTCGTCATGTAGATAATAGAAATCTATTGTACACGTATTTTTTCTTCTTTAACGTAATCCGAAAATAACCGCGGTACATCAATCGAAATGTCGCGTGACGTCACACGCTGGCGCGCGCCGCCGTGCCTCCGTACGGTATTCTGACGTCACGAGCCCCCACTCCTAAACTTGCTCTATTTATGTATTGTTACATTGTTTTGGAAAAACAAAACATGTGTCTATTAATTTTGTATTATCTTACTCATGGACAAAATAGAATGTTGATTTTCATACCCTCATCTTGCCTATTATTGAAAATGAAAAATACTTTTATTACTACATACTTAAATATAAAGTAATAAAGCCCGCCGTGGGGTGCCGGCAGTAGAATGATACCCCTCCTCTCATGCCCATGGATGCAGTAAAAGCCTGCTAAGGGATACCTCCGGAAGATGGGCAGCAGCGTCTATCCGTGTATTAACATTCCATACTGCGCTCACCAACGCGCCTGCCAAGCGTGGTGAGAATGGCAACTACCCCTCATGGAGATCCATGAGGGAGGCCTATGTTCATCAGTGGACGTTTTATGGCTGAAATGATGATGACTTAAATATATACACAAGGTTCACACAGGTTATACAAATCGTAGCATTTTATAAGTAACTAGAGAGGTTTACAAAAAATAAATTAATAGTGATTGCCACACTAAGCTGGGCCTGTATAGTGGGAACCAGAATACGTTATTTCTATAAAAGCCTCCAATGACAAGTAAACATTTCAAATAAGTACAAAAAAATAAATAAAATTGCAACAACTTCTCGTAAACAACTTCGAAAAAGATAAGAATAAAATATTAGAAGTAGCATTGAGATTAGTATTTTACGGGATTTTATTAGGTTACCTCCTAATAAAATCCCGTAAAATACTAAAATCAAGGAGCCATGTTTCCCAAGACCGGCAGAGTGATTACGTATCTCGCGACAGATTTCGCAAGAGGCAATCGTTGCTGTCAAACGTCAATTTTGTATTAGAGAACAGCAAGGAATTGACAATTGACAGCAACGATTGCCTGTTGCAAAACCCTTCGCGAGATACGTAATCACCCTGCGGATTAACTTGAACAGTAGGTATTCTCGTCCGTAAGTTCACGAGATCTAATTAAATTGTTAGTACCTGCGTGACGTCACAGTGCGGTGACGTCACAATGTGTTCTCAGGCAATACGGAGCAATGAGGGGTTGCGGGGTCGTTATAGCTCCATAAGGCTGAGAGGAAGGTGTGCGTGCTAATCCATCCAACAATTTAAATTAAGATTTACATTTATTCTGCCTTAACTAGACGATACATGCCTTATTTACACTAATTAAGAACATAGTTACAATTTCCTTAAACACTAAAAAAAAATAGATGGATTCACTATTTCTCATTCAAAACACTCGTGAGTCTATGTTGAAGGATGGAGGTGTCGCATACCACTCCATTCTCTAATAAAAGTGCCCCTGGGAACCTGGACACGTTGGATTTGTTGCTAAAATATGTGTAGCTCATTTAGATATTAACTATTGTATGAATTCTTATGTATCTACGACCTTGTGATGTATGTTTAAATGTGCACGAATTTCAGACCTTACCTACTAGGTTTTCCGATTTAGAAATGGTTTCGGCAGACACCAGCGTCCGCTGCTAAAACAGTGGGCCTAATGCTGAGCCGTGAAAATGTTTCCTTTGTGTTATAAAATGTATTGTGTGTTCTTTAGTAAATTATGAATGTATGTGTCTTTATATACCTTGCTGTAACACAGTTTCTAACGAGGCACGGAAGGTAAGATCTCGATCATCATCATCATCATTTCAGCCGTAAAACGTCCACTTCTGAACTAAGGCCGATTAATCCTCATGGATCTCCATGAGGGGTAGTTGCCATACTCACCACCGCTTGGCAGGCGGATTGGTGAGCGCAGTACGGGATGTTGTTATACGTAAAAACGCTGCTGCCCATCTTCCGGAGGTATATTACATTTTTACCGCGATTATTGAGAACTTAACTCGTTACTACTGTAAAGGTTTCAATAAATAAATTACTTTATTTGAATGTGCCGTGGGGTGCCGGAAGTAGCATATTGCCTCACCTCTCTTGCCCGTGGATGCAGTAAGAATCAAGGAAAACCTGCGGAAGACGGGCAGCAGCATCTTTCCGTGTATTAACATACCGCACTGCGCTCGTCAAGACTCCTGCCAAGCGTGGTATGGCAAAAGCTCCGCCATGATCAGTACTTGCAGATCCATGAGGGAGGCCTATATCCAGCTGTGGACGTCTCATGGCTGAGTTGACGATGATGAATGGTTTGAGATCCTTCTCCGAACAGACTGAGGAGATTTTCCTTACCCGCTTCGTACTTGTGTCTCTATTTATATCCCTTATTCCTATTCCGAGGCCGATTGCTCGTCGAGGGTTCGGAGGCTCAATGAAGATTAACTACAGAACAAACATGCTGCTTATATCGGGAGTGAATTAGAATGTTTTAGGCCCTGCAGCGTCCGTACAACGAGATAATAGTTATTTGCTAAACAAGAATCCTGAGCGTTAGCGAAGGAATCAAAAGAGCACGAGGGGAAAAACCTTTTCACTCGAGTGCAACACGTTACTTTTCATCCCACCTCAGCGAGGAAATGACTACATAAATGCAAAACACAAAAATGCGCAATAATAAGAGTTTCAGTCAATTCTGTTGGCGTTAAATATATTTCCTCGTCGCTAGAACCACTCATTTTAGGTTTTCCACTTGTTTTTAAGTTTCTTGTTTTTAACCTAAGGTTTTAACAATATGACGTGTAAAGAAAATGGCGCGCGCAAAGCAAATGAAAAAAAAGTACACCAAGAAGGTTCCGAGTCTGAGTTCTTAACAAATTAAATAAGGCTGTATGATAAATTAGGCAATTAAAAAACTTAGTGCATATGATGTTCTAAATTCAATTTACTTTTTCCTCTAGCGGATAAAAACGGCTTTTGCACTCAAATATCGAAGCGTAAAAATGCTCTTTCCGAAATGAGGGGATGGAAAATAAATAAATCAATCATTTAATTCTCTCACAAAAATCATTATAACAATAAGTTTCGTAGTATAACTAAATAATTACAAATAAAGCCTGTTTTGTGAGAGGTGGTGCCTTAGAAAGTTTAAAAAAAAAACCTGTAGTACAGGTCACCAAGTGCTCTCGCTCGACAGAAATAATATGATAAGTAAGTTAGCTAGTACTCATTACAAAATTGCAAAGTAGAAGAAACAAATTAGAAATAAGCAGATACAAAAAGAAAAGAGTAATATATTACTCTTATCTTCAAATAAGGCGCTAGGAACTTTCCTTCTAACACTACACTCACACACCCAAATTTATACACAATCACATTTACACACTCTCATATCCATAACCACCCACACTAAACTCACTCAACACACCGCTGGCATAAGTGATGAACTGTTTTTGAGAAGTATAATTTTATTATTATTTTAATACCAGTTATTATAGGAGTATAATTTAATTATTATTTTAATACCTAACTTATAGTTATAAGTTAGGTATTAAAATAATAGATGCAATTTAACTATGTACTACAAAGGTCTTTACAACTTTTATAGATAATTTATACACTACAGCATCAGCCACTGTTATCCCGTGGCCGTGGGGTGCCGGCAGTAGAATGTTACCCCTCCTCTCTTGCCCGTGGATGCAGTATGAGTCTGCTAAGGATATCCCTATTAGGTACTAAGGGTATAAATGTGTCCAGCGTGTGAGCAGCGTCTTTCCGTGTATCAATATCCCGTACTGCGCACGCCAACCCGCCTGCCAAGCGTGTTGAGTATGGCAACTACTGGAGATCCATGAGGGAGCCCTGTGTTCTGTTGTGGACGTTTTACGGCTAAAATAATGAACTGGTATCCATGCTGTACAGGACGCTGCAGTGCCTAGGACATTGTTAGATGGTATAGGCTTGCCCAGCACCTAGGTATACCATCCTCTCAGCTTAACTATAACCGCAGTATAAATATCTAAGAGTGATTTGAGGCCCATACGGTGAGATGGTCTGGGGTGTGACGTCACGCCGCCGCCGGAAGTCGGTCCGGCGGGACTCATTTAATCATCTGGATTAAAATTTTCCAGCCGCCGCTGTATTGACTCACACAAAACATGATCTTAGTATAGATGCGAAACTCCTTACCAAAGAGCCGGTTCATAAATTTTTAACTGACTTAAAAAAGAAGGCGGTTTTCAAGGCGTCTGTAGTTTTTTTTAATTTTGTCAACCGTTTCCGTTGTTTTTGAACCGTTATGGAAAATTGTTTTTGAATTCGAATATATTTACCACTTTCAATTAGGTCCCATTTTTTCAAGACTCGGTTCTGATGATAGCAGGGAATGATGGAGCGGTAGGAATCGAGGGAACTCCTCAAACGTGAATTACAATATTACAAAATTCCCGAGTGACATCGAAAATGGTTCATCGAAATAAGTCCATCAGTAAACGTCCTGCGACTGAAACGATGTCGTACTTTAATATTTAATTGATTTATTTTTCATCGTGTATTTCAGTAGATATTCATATAAGTACACTATTAGAAATACGCCTCCCCATTGCTTAAACCACACGCCGGCTAGGAACTAATGTCCTGGTTATGTGGACACATGCCTTTATCTGATTGAAATAATAGCCCCAAGCCACTTTGTAATGATATGTCGTACTAAACGCCTTTCATGGTAAAAATGCTGATATATACCACTATTATTACCACCGAAATTTCCATATCAGTAGCACTTAAAAAATAATCACCCACGCATAACTTACATATTGATGTAAAATTGCATAATAATGGGAAAAGGGTTGTCATCATAAATTAATTCATTGAGGCGCAATTAATGTTTAATTAAGTGCTGTAATTTTGGGAGGTAAATGTAGGCCGTTCAATGTATTAATTCGAGATGATTTGTAGACCTCACGCCGCTGTGAGCCACGGGCCGGCAAGGCTGGCTTAGGCGCCGAGAGATACAAACATAGACATTTATTTATTTACTACATACACAACAACATAATGAACTAGAAACAATCTTTTACAAATTAGGTAATAAGAAATAAATACAAAAATATTGTTTAATACAACAACCACTAATATTAATCTATGTGCTACAGTAGCAAATATATTTAACTAAAGATGAGGTTTCGGTTAGATTTCCTTGTTCTTAACACTTTTTTGAGTAGTAATAGAATCGAAAAGTATGGTGGAGTATTTTGTTTAATGTGGACCTAATGGACACATAGAAATGCTAATTTACAAACAATAAACAAAACACATTCAAATAGATTGATGCATATCGTTACCGTGAGGTGCTGATGGTATAATGTTGCCTCTCCTTTCGTTTCCGTGGATGCAGTAAGAATTTGGCAAGGTAAACCTTCGGAAGATGGGCAGCAGCGTTATTCCGTATATCAACAACCCGTATTGCGCTCGCCAAGCCGCTTGACAAGCGTGGCGAGTATGGCAATAACCCCCTCATGATCTTGCAGATCTATAGGGGAGGTCTAAGTCCATTTAGACATAAGGACGTAGTTTTGATAAGACGTACTAAGACAAAATTTGAAAAGAAATCTAAATTTTAATACCGCTTACATATGTAGAACAAATTAATTATAAATATTATTATGTACATATGTATTGTATGTGTATTTAAGTAATATTCGTTTCTTTACACATCACACTACACTTAAACCGCAAATACACTCCCCACACACACAACGCAACACGCTGACAAACATTCGAGGATTTCGAGGAGATTTGATTTGTTTATTTATATTTTTAAGTTGTTTGTTTCATCTTGTTTTATTTTCGATAAAAATTGAATTATTTTCCTTTTACTTCATAAATTCTTACTACTTTCTTAATTTATCATTTTTTTTTCTTTATGTAATGCAAAGTTCGACAAAGACATGATAGAGAGTCCGAGAAGAGACCCACTGTGACCTCGCAACACCGACTCTTTCCAGAGATCTAGTGCGGGGAACAGCGCTCATCAAGGTACACTCGTCATAGTAAATATCTGCTCATTTGATGTATAAAAATATTACTACTTGTACCAGTGATTTTTGCTTTTGTCAAATAAACTTTTTTTTTATTTGTACATATAAAAAAAGATAATTTTTCTCGTTAATAAATTTACAATTTATCGCTTATATTATAATTTGTTAATGAAATATAACAGTTTATAGTATTAAAAATAAAAAAAATATAATAAATCAGAAAAAAGAGATCAATCAATTAATTGGTATTATTTGAGGAATAAAAGAATATAACTTTAGTAATAGTGGAGAGAGGGAAGGGAGGCCTTTGCCCTGCAGTGGGAAGAATCAGGCTCATAAATAAATAAAATAATAATTTAAATTTGAGCGAATCCAGGCTGGCATATATTTATAATTTTATACTTCTTTACCTTTATTAATAAGTATTTTTTGTATTTCATGAAATAAATTGTATTATATTTAATTTTTTCAAGTTTTTCAATTTGAATTATTATTTATCATATTTATGTATGATTTTAGCTTTTTTAGTTAAAATACGCAGCAGTGTACGTGGACAGCAATGCTACGGCTGAGATGATGATCATGACATAATTGCATTCGTTCACTTCAGAAATCCTTTTTTTAGGTATGGAAAAGAAGCTGAAAAAATTCTGACACTTTCACTTCTATTATTATTACAATTATTTTCAAAACTTCACGAAGGTAGTTTCACATCTATGTACCTCTTAACTCGTGAATGTTTAATTCATAAAACTCGATATGAGGCGCCAATCTACCGGGCTCCCGGGACTCGAACCTGCACCTGCCTGCCACCAGTGGCAGGCAGGTAGCACAAAAAGAGAATAAGCCTCCAGAGGCTTATTCTCTTTTTGTGCTCCAGAAACTCTGCTCTAAGATTTTGTTTATCAAAAACCAGCTCAACCAGGTCTTAAAAATCAGTTAAAATGTTTACTTGATATGGGGGTTGGAAGTGGGGACTAATAGTCGAATATTTTCAAATATCCCCAAGTGCGGTATCAAATAAAAGGAAATGGTGCGTAAAATAATAAACTGAAAGTAAAATAGAAATCGGTTTAGCCATGTATATGGGTAATAGATATGGGGGTCGGAAGTAGGGATGAATAATCGAATATGTTCTTAAATCCCCAAGTGTGGTATCAAAAGTCACAAAACTGAGGGTACACAAAAAAAATTGGTAACCTTCGAAATTAAGTTAAATCATCATCATCATTTCAGCCGTAAAACGTCCACTGCTGAACTAAGGCCACCCTCATGGATCTCCATGAGGGGTAGTTGCCATACTCACCACGCTTGGCAGGCGGGTTGGTGAGCGCAGTATGGGGTGTTGATATACGGAAAAACGCTGCTGCCCATCTTTCGGAGGTGTCCCTTAGCAGGCTCTTACTGCATCCACGGGTAGGAAAGGAGGGGTAACATTCTACTGCCGGCACCCCACGGCCTAAGTTAAATGTAAGGGGTTAATAAAAAAAATATTTTTATAAACTTGAGGGGGTTGAATATACGACGGGGATCAAACTCGCCTCCGGGGGACAACCTCCTTCGTATTAGCTTGACTCACTAGATGGGTTGTGTGTGTGTCCAGCGTCATTTATCTAACTGAGCCACGGGGATATGTACCGCACATAGCTTCTAAACAAAGCACTGATGCCAAAATTAATCAAAACAGCCAGCCATTATTCAACTGAAATGAAATCCGCTCGGACACTCAGATATCTGCATGTCCCACTTTGTCCCGATCTCGGGTCGAGGAGGTCACTTCCGCTTCCTCTCGCCTTGACCTCAGAGGTACATTTCAATAAACTTGCGATCGCCAATCGCTTGTAACTACACACTGAAATGAGCTTTTTTGCGACGAGCTAGGATTTAATTTCAATTCCAATGAATTTGTGCTGATTCTCGAAGCATAATGATGAGCTATAGAATTTTATGCTCATAATTATGTACAGTCGCGTTCATTGTAAAGGACACCACTGATGATTGACCGGCCTTGTGGTATCCTTTACTATGAACGCGTCTGTATCCGATAATATTCTGGTTTGCCTAAATTGCTAGTCTTTGTTGAAATGTCACTGTCTCTGGTTAACATGTCAAAATCAATTTTGAAGTTGTAAAATGGTCATTCGGATGAAAATAAGGGAGTGAGGGTAGTTAGACGCATTGTAAGAAATAGGGTACAAATCGTGAGATATTAAGAGTAAAATAGTGTTAATTACTAAAATAGATGTGAACAATCCGTGCTAAAATATGCCAACGAGATATTGTGAGTATATTAGTAAGTACTTTTTAGCGTTGGTCAAGTTGATGCAGCTTTGATTCCCGCCCGGGATGAACTATGAGAAAGCGAACGAATAAAACTAGTGTACAGTCGCGTTCATAGTAAAAGATACCACTAAGATAAAGATACAATAAGATACCACTAAAGCGTTACGCGACTGTACCAATAAAACATCGGGAATGCCCCCAGTTTGACTGTCCGCGAGAGGAGAGGGGGGCACCTGGAGGATGAGGGGTAATTAAGTAACAAATACGAGGATTGGAATTCTTACTGAATCCACGGGCACTAGTAGCGATCTTTCATTGTGACAATATCGTGGGGTGCTGGCATCACAATGTGAGCAACCAACATTGTGCTGCCAGCACTGTCCCAATAAAATATCGCTACGGCTCCCAATACTGTTGTTTGCGGCCGGGAGGATTGCCCCCCCCTACTCCTAGAGAAGGGGCGAGGGGTAGTCTCGGAGCTAATTATACAAAAAGCTAATTGAGGAGAATTAATTGGGCGCTGCACGTCTGCTCCGGCTTACTGCCGTTATTACAAACAGATAGAAAGTTGGTTTCCGGTCCAACCATAATGCCTTTTTGTAAGTAGATATTATTTTAATTTATAGGACAGAACAGTGGTCTCCAGGCTTCAATTTTCATACAAAATATGCGACAAAAGAACGTTGCCTCTCTTCTGTTGCCCTCTTTTTTCGGTCGGTGCAGTAATAAAATATAATATATAGTGCTGGACAATTCACACAGAATAGTCTAGCCCCAAGCTAATAGATGACTGATATACAAACAAATAAACAAACCATCAAATATTTCCTTTTTATCATTATTCCACATCATTTATTTGTAAAATCATAAAAATATTTTTTTTACTACTCTACAGTAAAAAAATATATCACCGACCGCTAGAGCGCTGCAGGGAGAGGAATATTATTATAATTATAAATAATATTATACTACATAGGTAGATATTTTTATTGTACATACAAACACAGCTAGAACAAATATCTGCGTATCGTTCAGACATTTGTCCCGAGGCGGGAAACGAATTTGAATCGAATCGCAGGCGGACCTTCGCCCGCTATGCCACAGAGGTGGTATTGTAACTCCGAGAGTGTAGGCCCTGACGTGTTGTGTAGGAGAGTCAGCCCGAGACATCGCGTCCGGTCGCCGCGGCGCCGACACCGACGAAGGAAGCGGACAAAGGAATCTAACACTACTACACTACTGCTACAAACACTTACAGAACCTGTGACAACATTCTATTACGCTGCAGCGCCTGGGACATTGTTAGATGAAAAAATGCTGAAGCGATTGAATTCAATTATTTGCTTTATTCAATTTATATGTGTTTTGTTTTTCTTTTGTAAATTGACTGTTCTATGTAGCTTTTTGCTCTATTGAATAGACACTTATTTACTTTGGCTTTAATGGATTGGGTTTAACCAGCCCTTATACCATTCTCCCAGCTTAGGAAGCCAGGAAAGGAACTGCAGGTCAGTATGTCTAAAGCTGACTATTATTATAGTTGACTGTAGAGTCTTCCCGGGACCATGTTTGGTGCAATCCAAACGAAACGTCGGGAAATAATAAAGGTCATTTACGCGATAAATACCCGGTTATATGTATGTTAATAATGTATTGTGATCGCGAAAGTTTAAAAAAGACAACTAAGACTATAGCTGCTTGAAAAGTGTTTTTTATAATTTGAGTGAATGGTTGACATAATGCTTATTATAAGAGGTATTTTAATTCAATTTTAAATGCCTCCATTAAAAACCACTACCTACTAAATTTGCACGTGCCTTAGAAAAGGCTAAATAGATGAGCTAAACATTTTTTTTATATGACCTGTACTCTATTTTTTGTGAATAAATTATTTCATTTCTATTCACTTCAATTCAACCGCGGGGGTCGGCACACGCCATATACACCGTAGGACTGCAGAACATAGGCCTCCCTCATGGATCTGCAAGTTCATGACGGGATGGTTGCTATGGCAGGCGGGTTCGCGAGCGCATTACGGGATGTGATAAACGGAAAGATATCTTCCGGATTTTTCCCTTAGCAGGTTCTAACTGCATCCACAGGCAAGAGAGAAGAGGCAACATTCTCCTGTCAGCATCCGACGGCAATACATACACCTACTTAATAATTAACAAAATGAAGTCGCAATAATACGATCCTAAGACTTTACAACTATTATAGTGTCGTCAGCAACTGCTAATAATGCTGTACAGGACGCTGCAGTGCCTAGTAGACATTGTTAGATGGATTAGGCTTGCCCAGCAGCTATACCATCCTCCAAGCTTAGTCGACTATTTATTAGTCAGAGGAAAAAAACGGTCAATACGTCTGAAACTGACTAAACCGCGGGTTTCCTCACGATGTTTCCTTCACCGTCAAAGCACGTGTTGAATGTGAACATACCTTTTTCAAGTAAGAAAAATCTATTGTTTCACGGCCGCTGCCACATGCCACTCGGCTTTTAAAGTGAGTAACTAAGGACAGAATAATAGACTCCCTCGGACGAGCCGTTTCAAGTTTCCATTGTTGGTCGGTGCAGTCACCCCGGGAATGCCCTGACGCGTCGTGGAGGTGAGTCAGCCGGGACGCCGCGCCGCGTCCCGCCGCCGCGGCGCCGACCCCCACAAAGGAATGTGAGACAATACTCACTACATAGACTTGGCGTGATAACATAATATGTCTCATCATCTCAGCCGTAGAACGTATATATATCAACGAATACGTCCGTGATGGCCGGTGTCGGCACTGGCACTGAGAGCACTGTGTCGGCACTGGCACTGAGAGCACTGTGTCGTCACTGACACTGACAAGTGGGGATGCGTTCATAGAGAATGTATGAAAGAATATTTCGCACTGTGCCGGTACTGTGTCGGAACTGTGGCTTCACTGATATGTGTGACCTTTAACGCGATAAGTGATACTTCCGGAAGATGGGCAGCAGCGTCTTTCTGTGTATGAACATCTCGTACTGCGCTCGCCATCCTTTCTGCCATGACTATTGGACATAGGCCTCCCTCTCCAAATACTGATCATACAATTTTTGTTGCTATATCCACCACCACGCTTGGCAGGCGGGTTGGCGAGCGTTCTACAGGATGTTGATTCACGGAAAGATCAATCGAGAACAATCTTCAAAAAACTACGAGTATTGCCGTGGGATGCCGGCAGTAAAATGTTACCCCTCCTCTCATGCCTATGGAGTAAGAGTCTGCTAAGGGATCCCTCTGGAAGATGGGCAGCACCGTCCTTCCGTGTATCAACATCCCGTACTGCACTCGCCAACCTGCCAGCCAAGCGTGGTTAGTATGGCAACTACCCCTCATGGAGGTCCATGAGGGAGGCATGTGTTAGGTAGTGAACTTTTAACGGCTGAAATGATGATGATGAGGCTTTATCTGAGTTTGACGACTTTGGTCTATAATGAAAAATGACTAGGCATAATAATGCCAACAATCACAAAGTAAAAATGTCAACATGAAATTGATACCCCGCCTGATGCCTGAGATTCCAAGATAAGATAAAATCTACGAGAGATATTACGGAGGGAATTTTGAACCTTACCAAAGCACAATGCCAAAAGCAATATCAGTTACCTCGTAATCCCGGGATTATTCCGAGCGCTCCCGATCCCCTCGACTTCTTTACAGTAATATCCGCTGGGATGTAACGAGTTGACGGGCCAAGTCGCGTGAAGTCGTAGAGTGTGGATTACAGCCGATGTGGGTACTTTTGTGCCAGTTCACGCTGTACTTGGATACTGCATCGCAGTTTGGGGAGAGTAACAATGAGTTCACCTTTGGAATATTTTTTATGGTTATGCAGATTTTAATACTTTTTATGTTTATTGTTTTTGTATGTTGATTTGGCAAGTAATATACAAAACTTGCCGTGGGGTGCCGGCAGTAGAATGTTACCCCTCCTCTCATGCCCGTGGATGCAGTATGAGCCTGCTAAGGGATACCTCCGGAAGATGGGCAGCAGCGTCTTTCCGTGTGTCAACATCCCGTACTGCGCTCGCCAACCCGCCTGCCTAACGTGGTGAGTATGGCAACTACCCCTCATGGAGATCCATGAGGGAGGCCTGTTCAGTGGAACTATGAAATAATATAAGAGGACTAACATAAGTGGTAATAAGAACAGGTGAAGTGTTATAGCGCCCTAGTATAGGAGGGCACATCATCGAACTTAAATATCCCAAGCACTTCCCGTATCCAATTGAACTGCTCGTTTAGGATGAACGAGTCGCTCATTTTTCCATACAAACGTGGAAGGGTAACTACTCCACTGTTTGACATTCACCATCCAACACTAAGGATTATTATCAATGTATCTCGTCACAATCTACGTTTGTATACACCCCAAACCGTAAAAAAAGTATTTATTTCAAAAATACAAGCTTCTGAACTTTCGTATTTCAACACTGATTATAGCCCAACTTTGGACGAAACTAAATAATATAAGGAGAAAGAAAACTCAATAATAAATGCCGTTCCGACATAGTTTAATTAGTCAAAAGTTGAAATAAATGTTATTTTGAAAAGATTACACTCAAGTTTAACTATAGTCTATATACCTTGTGCTAAAAGTCTATTCACATATTTTTACGGGGTCGGCTTAGGAATGAATCATTGTACATTTCATTCTAGCGCGCGGGTAAACACACTATGTCAGGTGAGATAGCATACATTTAGGCCGCGCTCACTGCCGACTTTGCCTCCGCGACTAGTTGGACCTTAAGAAGGCTGGGCATATGGAGCTCGAAGCACTGACGCTGAGTGGCTTCACGCTTAGCAGGCAGTTTAGAGAACGCTGTACGTGATGTTGATACACGGAAAGACTGCAGCCCATCATTCGGAGTTATCTCTTGGCAGATTCTTACTGGCACCGCACGGCATAAAACGAATCTTAAACTAACAAAACGGGAACAGTTAAAAGTTACGGCGCACTAGTAATATGAAAGGACCTCCCGTATCAAACCGTATGAACCGTTCCATCCGTTTTATAGCAAGTCGAGCTAAGCAAGCACTGCCTGTAATTAAGCAGCCTCGCCGTCCCGCCGCCGTTAGCCTGAGCCGCGCTCAGACGAGATGGGACGCTTAAGCCCCTATCCCACAGCGCGGCTTTGGTTTCTAGCTCATTGACGTTTTCCAAGCGTTTGCGTTTTCCACGGGAAAACGCTGCAGCCCATATTCCAGGGGTATTTTTTGGGAGATTCTTACTGCATCCATGGGCAAGAGATAAGAACATTACCTATACTGCCGGCACGCCACGGCAAATGTGATTAGAATTGTCAATTCATAGTCCACTTAGCCCCGCAGGGTGATTACGTATCTCGCGACAGGTTTTGCAAAAGGCAATTGACAGCAATATTGCTGTCTAAAGTCAATTTTTGTATTAGATAACAGCAAGGAATTGACATTTGACAGCAATATTGCTTTCAATTGCCTGTTGCAAAAACTGTCGCGAGATACGTAATCACCCTGCCGCTCCGCCCAGCTCCACGTCAAACGGAAACGCACCGAGAGTTGGTGGTTTTTAAACGTTTCACCAGCGACAACGTTGCGCGTACACGACGTCGATACGTGTCTCAAATGGCAAGCGTTTGCGCTTCGATCTTGCAAAGTTGACGTTAAAGTTGTCGTGCCGACGTCACATTGTCCGCCTCAAATCGCAGCTTCAGCGCGTCGTCGTTGCAGCGTTGCGTTCTGGGGATGCATAACATTTATGTACGTTGCGTCTACCCCGCGTTGTCGCTGCGCAGACGTTTGAGAAATGCCAACGCTTGGTATTCCAATGACGCGGAGCTGGGCGGAGCGGGGCTTAGCGGGGCTTAGCGGTCCATGGATTACCAATCACAATTCCAATCACACTTGCCGTGGCATGCCGGCAGAAGAATGTTCTCATCTCTTGCTCATGGATGCAGTAAGAATCTGCCAAAAACATCCCAGGAAGATGGGCAGCAGCGTTTTTCCGTGTAATAAAATATTGTACTACGCTTGCCAAGCCAACCCTGCCAAGCGTGGTGAGTATGGCAACAGCCCCTCATCATCAGTACTTGACCATGGGGAGACCTTAGCAGTGGACGTCCTACGACTGAGATGATGAATGCTCGTTCTCTCGAGGCTTGTGTCCTGCGAGCGGATTGGTCAATTCATGCCCCGCTTTGCCCAGCTCCGTGTCAGTGGAAAAACAGCCTAAAACGCCGGTGGGACGGCTTCCTAAGCCTTGCTCAGGCGAGATGGGACACTTAGGAATTACGCGCATGTTCTGATTACATCCAATCCCGCGCGTAGTACTACGAGTTAGGCAATGAGGTTGTTTAGTTCTGTCTTCGTCTAATCAGGTGCTGGATATTGCAGCGCTCGGTTCAGTTAAAAGTTTCTGATGCTAGATATAGCAAAAGACATGGCCCGCTCTTGCATTCGTGTCAGTAGTTGTTTTGTTCGTGTCATTATCTCAACCGACTCTTGTCCACGTCGACTACTGGACATAGGCGTCCCTCATGGATATCCAAGATCATAAGGGAGATGTTGCCATACTCACCATACTTGGCGGGTTGGAGAGTGCAGTACGGGATGTTGATACACGGAAAGACGCTGATGCCGTTCTTCCGGAGGTAGCCCTAGGCAGATTCTTACTGCAACCACGGGCAAGAGAGAAGAGGCAAAATTGTACATCACCCCACTGCAAGAAATGTGCTTATGATTCCCGAAAAAAAAAAAACAAGTTACTACTGAATCCAATGTCCTGTTGCCACGAAAAAAGACAAAAACAAAAACTACCAACACTTTCTTCAATAATTTTATTCATATTCCAGTGTTTATTACTTACTAGGAATAAGACATGTTTTTTTTGCATTTTAACCTAGTCAACTCAGTATAGATTCCTTTCTTACCCATTCCAGAAATAAAATAGTCAGCAATATCCGTTTTAAACTCTATAAAGTCTACAAAGCTCGGTACTCCACAGAAAAGTCCAGAGGGCTGTAACCTCCGGGGGATTGTCTTCAGCGTGTGCCGCGTGATTGGCGGAGTCGCGGAACGACCGCTAAAAATTAACGGTCCCAGTAAAGTCTTCTTATCTGCGGGTTTATCCTCAGACAAGCTGCTGCCTGCGGCTTTGCCCGCGTTTTTATTGTTGCTTAATTTTTTGCGCGCAACCCTTATTTCTCCAGAATGATAGTAGCGTTACCTTTTAAACAACTACCTGCAAGTCAACATCCTTTTCAGAGATTTTCGAAAAAACAAACAGATTTGTTTAATTTACTAGCTAATCTTCGAAACGAATGTGAATGTTGCTCCTCCTATCTTGCTCGTGGATGAAGTAAGAATCTGCTAAGGGATACCTCCGGAAGATGGGCAGCAGCGTCTTTCCGAGTCAACAACCCTTACTGCATTCGCCAACCCGCCTGGAAGCGTGACTAGTTTGCCAACAACCCCTCATGATCAATACGAAGTGGTCCACGAGGGAGGCTTTTGTTCAGCAGAGCACGTCCTGAGGCTGAGGTGAAGAGAGTGAGGTTTCATGTTCGCTTTTTCCCTCACTTGGAAAAAAAACTTATCTGAAACGAACGAATTCAATTAAGTGCTTTATTTAATTTAAATGTGTCTTGATCTTTTATAAATTGACTATTCTATGTAGCGTTTTGCTCTATTGCATTACTGACTTTGACATTGGCATTGACTTTGATACACTTTTATTTATTTGTATTATATGTATGTATATACGAGTATCTTTCCAGTTATCACCGGCTGACGAAGCGGGCCATACTAATGCCACTCTTCATATTTCTGTCAGCTAAGTTCTTGTTTGTACTTTGCTATGTGTACATAGCCACCTATGTACATAAGTATCTGAGATTATCTGACGTAGCTTTTTGGGATCGCAAGTTATCGTATTGTTTGTTTTAGACGCCAAGACGAGTCCAGCGAAGCGCAAGGGCACCTTTCTTTACTAATATTATAAAAAGGAAATATTTGTATGTCGTCAGCATACCTGAGATTATTGACGGACACTCCGTCAATAGTGCATCCGACCGGTAGACTGCTAAGGCCATCTATAAGGTTGTCAATAAATAAATTAAATAGCTTCGGGGATGTTACCCCCCCTTGCCTCACGCCACACTCCAGTCCATATACATCTGAATGAGTCCCTGCCCATTTAACAATAGTACCTTGATGGTCATACCAATACTCAAAAACAGAACAGAGGTCCCTCGGTAGTGACGTGCCACGGAGCTTCTTCCACAGTATATCGTAGCATACCGTGTCAAATGCCCGTGACAGGTCCAGGAAACAAGCATAGACCGGCATCTGTCTGTCCACATAGTACAATATAAGGATCCCATTAATATTGGTATCCATAACGATTACAATCCATAAAGTGATTCGCAATTAGCAAAAAAAATCCATAACATTATTAACTCATAAATATTCTTCTCATTATTATTTATTTAATTAATTTTCATGTTCCATAATATTTTATTGGCGGCGGGGTTCTGTCACAGGCAGTGTTTTCAGATGGTTATAAAAAATATGAATAACCTACTGTCTCTCCATCTCGGTTCTGTCATAGGCAGTGTTTTCGGATAATTATATAAAAAAACGAATAATCTACTGTCCCGGCATCTCAGTTCTGCCACAGACAGTGTTTTTAGATGTTTATAAAAAAACCTAATAAACTACTGTCTTTCTATCTCGGTTCTGTCCAATGGCAGGGTTTTCGGATGGTTATAAAACCTAATAATCTACTGTCTCTCCATCTGCGTTACATTACTCAACCGGCACAATAATGAAGGGATTTTAAATCAAAACCTGTGATGAAAAGTGGATCCTATACGATTTCGGAAGTGCTCATCGCAATGGCTGAACCCTGGCGAACCAGCCAAATCATGCCCCAAGCGAAAACTTACTCAAAATAAGTTACTTGTGAGCGTTTCGTGGACCAGTGCCGGTGTCGTCCACTACAGCTTTCTTAAATCTGGCCAGACGATTACGGCAGATGTCTAATGCCAACAACCGAGGCTGATCTACGTTCTAGGCCACTGCTGCTTCAGGACAACGCTTGACCACACACTGTTTAACAGACGGCTACCAAATTAGAGAAGCTTTAATTGGGATGTCTAAGACATCCACCGTACTCTCCTTGCTCTAGCAAGGGAAAAAATTCAACTCCGATGGGGCATTCCAAACCGCCTTCAAAGATTTTATTGATTCCCGTCCGAATGATTTTTTAAGTAAAGGGATCAATGAACTACCTATGAGAAGGCAAAAGTGCATAGATAGCAATGGTAACGTTGATTAACTAAATATTTCATATAAAACAATCGGCCTTATGTTCCTGTCATACAAAACGCCAATTTCATATTATTATGTAACGACCTAATATTTCACTTTCAAAATTAACGTAACAACAGAATATCACTCGCGTGTCATCTGAAGCGAACAAATTTACTGTTTTATTTTTTGAACTATTCTAAAAAGCCCTTGCTGTCACTCTAAACATTTTTTAACTGACTTCAAAAAAAGGTTCTCAATGAGGTTCTCGGGTCTTCTGTATTTTTTTTTATCTTGTTGACCGTAGAACTCTGTCCCTTATGAACCGATTTCAATAATTGTTTCAGTTAAACTCGATTATGGGAACCGCCCCTTTTGGGTTACTACGCATGTTTTTAGAAAAAGTACTCAATTACTCCAACCAAATAACATTAACATGTACCAGGAAATCGAGCAAACAAGCTATAACGCGATTGAACGAACGAGTGTGTAAATGATTTTTCCAAGGCGAAAACCAATTGAAATCTTAATCGTCAAAGCTTTGTGTTAAATCGTGGAAGGCGGAGAAACCAAAACTGCCTTTGTGGTGGGTCGCAGCGTGTTGTACACAAATACCTCAGATGTGCCCGACACCAAATACTGTGGTATTGTCTTCATATGTGTGTTAGCAATAATACCGACGCACACTGACTTATTTCTTTATTGTGCAACCATGTTGCACGAAATTTCGTGAAAAAGATAACGAACACCGCGTCTGTCAAACTGTATGAAGAGGTACATTAATTTAAAATGAATGAGCTCACTAATTTTGTTTGGAAAAAAAACGTGCGGTCTCATTACGGCGAGGGCGTATCTAACGATTCAAATGTTTGGTTGTAAAGGGGGCTGAGCAGTAACGTTCAATTTAATAGCAAGTACGATTGTCTGCGATATATCTCTCGGGTTAATGTCTTGCGAAGCGCTAAGGAGGGGCGACTTACTTATCGATACTAATCTATCGATACTTGTATTAGTAGTAGTACCTAAGCTGGAATGTACTCTCCTGCTGTACCAGGAGGTGGGCGTTGGTGACTACATCGCAGTTTATAACTACTGCAGTAATCATCGTTTATCAACATGTATTTTTACCATTATGTTAATTGTTACAAAATAAATATTTTAGATTTATTAATTTTTGACTTCGTAGAAAGTGCTCAATTATGTGTTTTTATAAATTTAAATGTTTAGTTTTTATGTAGTAAATTGACTATTATCTGTACCTTTTTGCTTTATTGAAAAAAACACTTATTGACTTTAACTTTGACTTTGATATCGAGCAGTGAAAGATTGAGGTTTTATTTTTTGCTTCTTTCCCTCACTTGGAAATAAAAGTTTTCTGAAGCGAACGAATCTAATTATGTGCTTTACTCAAATAGAATGTGTTTTGTTTTTCTTTTGTAGTTGAAATTTCTAAGAGGCCTTAGAATATATCGATACTTATAGAAAATTTATGATTACAAAAAAATTTGCTTAATTTGATAAATACAATAAATTTTGACCCTTTACTTATAAACGCTGCTTAAGTAACCACTTTTTGAAAGTTACTAAAATGTAGAATTAAAATGTGACTTCTTATTCATTTATCACCGTGACGTTTTGATAAGTGTTAGAGGTATTTTTTTTTTGATTCTTCATCCGTGTTTATTCAAGGATTTAGCAATTAATTGGGATGTTTCAGAATAAAATCAAATTGTTAGTTATGTTAGGTTTACGTGTCCGTTGATGATAAAGGACAGGTAAACCTAACAGTCCGTGCAGTAAACACGACGTGCTACAGAATTTAAGAGAAAATGGTAATTCGACGTCTGTTTATACAAACTAAAGAAAACAAAACACGACAAGATCCAAATGCTCCCCCTAAAATGCGCCTCAAATGAAAGTCTTCCTAAGACATTGAAAGGATGGGCATGTTTACAATGAATGTGTGCAGAGACAAAGAGCTTGCTCTGATACAGGCTTCCTCAGAGCCGATAGTCGTATATACGCTCTACAGCTATGCACCGGATAATGCCTTCGAAGCATCGTAATCCTTAGTGCGGGGAAAAACCAAATATAGTTGAACATTTTATCGATATTTTTCAGTTCCACTTTACCGTACGAATATTGTGTACGAGTATCATTATCGTATGTTTGTGATTTGAAGCAATCAATATTTTTTTTATCCTCTTGTGCGTTTTGGGTTTTTGCGATAATAAGACATTTCTTATGGGGAACAGGTAAAACGTGAAAAAATATGTCTTTTCTGTCTGATTGTGGCTGTGAAGTGCGTGTAAGTTCATTTATAAAACAAATTTCTGAAAAGCTAACTATACTCTTTATAAATATTACGTTTGTTCCAAAAAAACGAACTTTCGATAACAATGGATTTCGGAAAATAAGGTTACCTACTTATATTATCGTACAATATTGTGAAAACAATCTTGTTCCTCTGGAAATGTGAGAGAAAATTGGTATTGTGTACCGAAACTAGCTTACTCGAGAGTCGACAATTCGAGGTGCTACCCTCCCCCTCCCCGCGGGACCGGGGATCTAAATTCTGTTGATCGTGCGGATTAGCCCTCGTCGAGAACGCGACACGCGAAATCCGATCCAATCCTCCAGTATATAAGACTTTAATTTATTTGGCAATAAAACGATACAATCACAAGCTCTCCTATTTGTTGAGTATTTCGGAATTCCGATAATAAAGTCGATGAATGTGGGTATTGGGCTGCGGCGAGAGACGCGCCGCTCACCGGCTCAGCTAGTTCACGGGAATTTACGTAGAATTTAAATTGCCCGATTTTAGTAGTTATCTAGTTATTTTGCTGCAATAACTATCCTAACTCTATGTGTTCAGTTTACATTAAGAAACGTAGTTCTAAGTGTTACCATGGAACAAATAAACAGAGGACTGCTAATCCCGAAAATCAAAACGTAATTCGAAAATTAGTTACTGTCTCAACATTTAGATGGTGCGAGGAGTAACGATTTAACAAATCGAACCATAACACGATTTAATAATCATAAAGATACAGCAGTTAAATAAAGATGGCGCTAACATAAAAATATTGTATGTGCTCTGCTTTTATTTATTGTCTCGAAAAATCATTATATATTATAGCAGGCTCTTACTGCATTCTTCATATATATGAAGAATGCAGTAAGAGCCTGCTAAGAGCTATTTCCGGAAGATGGGCAGCAGCGTCATTCCGTGTATCAACATCCCATACTGCGCTCGCCAACCCGCCTGCCAAGCGTGGTGAGTATGGCAACTGCCCCATATGGAGATCCATGAAGGAGCCGTATATTGTATGTACAGGATGTATGATAATATGTGTACTACAATTTAAAAAGCCGTGTTGGCCGAGTGGTATGTATCCCGACTTTCGATCTGAAGGTCGTGGGTTCGATACCGGCCGTGAACCAATGAATTTTTCTTTTATAAAAAAAATATGTTCAATTTAACACGCGCTATATTGAAGAAAGCTGCGCCGTATTGAACTGTTCTGACTAATAGCCGACTAAGCTTGGAGGGTGGTATAGGTGCTGGGCAAGGCTAATCCATCTAACATGCAAAAAATACTTGATCCTTGTCTAACTAATGCGTAAAGATATGGAACGTGATCTTTGTTGCCAATACCGTAACTTTACTTCAGAAACACTTTGATTTGGTTGTTCAACTAATTTGTTTAAATGTGACTGAGGGTGTAATTTTATTACTTTACAAACCATAAACGAAACGTTATCACATGTTAGCATTCTAGGCTTCACCCACCCAGTGATTTGTTTTTCAATTTAGTTCAGTTAATTCATTAAATGACGTTTATTACGCAACCTACATTTTCTTACATATCTCATACTCACACACTAAATAAGTTTATCAATAAATAATTAAATATTAAAGTAAAGAGAGTAAAATCTCTCACTAAATCCATAATTTATTGCTGTTTTGAAAACAGGAAGTACTGAGAGGTAAAACCAGTTAAAACTCTCAATAGATCCAGACTGGTGATTGCGACTATACAATTTGATTTTAAATATTATCATGTAACGTAAAGAACATTGTATGCACTTGTTCCAATTCAAATCAATTTGGATAAAATAGATCTAGTTCGTGTGCAATTCATCAAGCTCTTAGCACAAAACAAACCCTCTTCAAAAGAGCCTGCTTTAAACGCCTCCGTTCGACTATCAATCAGCGCAATACAGATAGCACCCGATCCAACCGCTCATTCATTCATTCGTTCAATCATTCATTCGTTCGCTCATTCCGCGCGGCGACACGAGTTCAATTTGAAAGGGAAATCGTGGAAATGTTGGGAGATATAAAGAATTTTATTTAACAGATTGCGATAAAAACATTGATCAAAATCAAAGCCTTGCATGTGTTTCTTTGATAACGATACGATTTGAAAGAATTCGTATGAAAGCAAATAACGTAGTCGAAAAATAAAGAACATTTACATATATGTGTAGTCTGTCAAATAACGGTTTTTTATTACGTTTGCCAACACTTAAAAATAAATTAGATATTTTCCGAGTGGATTTCGCTTTTCATTAAGCCTCTATAGCGACACTCCAGCGACACTGTTGCGGAAACCAATTGTAATAATATAAATAAACAAGGCAAAGTGCGTAATAGGCGCTATGGGTTCCGTAGTTAAGATAGACCTGTTGTTAGAAGTTACAAATACAAAAGTACAAAAAAAAAAACAGTATAAACCGTGTAAGGATAAGTACAGGTCAATAATTATGATCATACATAACAAGTGCCGTGGGGTGCCGGCAGTAGAATGTTACCCCTCCTCTCATGCCCGTGGATGCAGTAAGAGTCTGCAAAGGGAAACCTTCGGAAGATGGGAAGCAGCGTCTTACCGAGTTTTAAACATCTTATACTGCGCTCGCCAACCCGCCTGCCAAGCGTGGTGAGTATGGCAAAAACCCCTCATGAATATACACAAAAAGACCAGGCCCCGAGTTCCCGGCGGCCCCGCTAGTCCTGGCTACGGTAGCAGCCATGGCAACGGCGGGGCTAGGGGTGCTAAGAATCCCCGGGAGATGATCGGCTACCAACCACTACGACGACAACTGGCCCTGGTAACACACAACATCCGCACCTTGAGGACAGACGAAAAGATTGTTGAACTGGAAGAAGAAATGAGTAGGTTGCGCTGGGACATTCTGGGATTGTCAGAAGTCCGTAGAGAGGGCGAGGACACGATATCCCTCAAGTCCGGTAACCTACTCTACTACCGGGAAGGCGACCAAAAATCTCAAGGTGGGGTCGGGTTTCTCGTCCACAAGTCACTCATCAACAACATTATTACCATCGACAGTGTGTCGAGCAGGGTAGCATACCTAACACTCAGAATATCTAAAAGATATTCGCTGAAGGTCGTTCAGGTCTATGCACCGACCTCGTCACACCCAGATGAAGAAGTAGAGTCTATGTATGAGGACATTAGTAGGGCCATACATACAAACAACACTCACTTCACTGTTGTTATGGGGGACTTCAATGCCAAGCTAGGCAAGAGAAGCGATGATGAGTTGAGAGTGGGGCAATTTGGATATGGGCAACGGAACCCCAGGGGACAGAGGCTGGCCGATTTTCTGGGAAAAGAAGGACTCTTTATGATGAATTCTTTTTTCCAGAAGCCGCCTCACAGGAAATGGACCTGGATCAGTCCCGACGGTTCCACGAGAAATGAGATTGATTTCATCTTGACCAACAAGAAACGGATATTTAATGACGTCTCTGTGATTCACATGGTGAAAACCGGTAGTGATCACCAAATCGTTAGAGGCACATTAAATATTAACGTTAAACTTGAAAGGTCCCGTTTGATGAAGTCTACGCTCCGACCAACTCGCGCACATATCCAAAACCTAGAGAGCTTTCAACTCGAGCTCACAAATCGATTTGATTGTCTAGAAGATAATGCATCGGTAGACGAGATCAATAACAGGCTCGTAGAAACCGTCCATACGGTGGGGTCTCAGTTCTTTAAGACACCCTATCTATAAATCTGGGGATAAAAGCAGTGTCGATAATTACAGACCTATTTCAGTATTACCAAGTTTATCAAAAATTATTGAAAAATGCTTAAACTTAAGGCTTATAAAATATTTAAATAAATTCAATATTTTAGCAAATAACCAATATGGATTTCGTTCTGGTAGATCTACTGAAGATGCCGTATTAGAGCTAACAGATTCCATTATTCAAAATATAGACTCCAAATTAAAATCTACATGTTTGTTTTTAGATCTCACAAAAGCCTTCGACACTGTTTCTGTCCCCCTGCTCTTAGATAAAATGGAAAGTATTGGCGTAAGAGGTCCTTCACTAAAAATTTTGTCAAGTTACTTGACCAACAGAACGCAGCGAGTAGTCATTGGCGACAAAATTAGCTCTGACGAGTCTCTGACATTCGGGGTACCACAGGGTAGTGTTTTAGGACCTACCCTGTTTCTTATATATGTTAATGATCTTTGTAAACTTGCTCTATTTAATTGTAAAACTTTAGCCTATGCTGATGACACAGCTTTGTTGGTCACTGGCGACAGTTGGGATGATGTACAAAAAAACGCGGAAAGCGCTCTTCATACTGTACAAAAATGGCTTTCCCGCAATCTTCTTACTCTTAACATCAATAAATCGAAATACGTCACTTTCTCACCTACATTATCTTCTCAACCCCCATCTTCTTTTACTATACATGCCCATACATGTTCTTCCTACCCGATTTCAAACTGTAGTTGTACTTTTATAGAAAAAGTTGGATGCATGAAGTACCTAGGAGTTTTCATAGACAGTACTCTGAGCTGGAAGCCACAAATCTCAGCCACTATCTCCAGGACTAGAAAACTTTTGTACATCTTTAAAAAACTTCGAACAAGTGCAGATCTAAAAACTCTAAAAACAGTATATTTTGCCTTATCGCAGTCAGTTCTCTCTTACTGCATTGCTGCTTGGGGGGGTGCCCCGAAAAATTCATTGTTAGGTCTAGAGAGAGCACAGCGTTCTATATTAAAAGTTATTCATTTTAAACCTAGACTCTATCCAACAAATGATTTGTACCAACTCAGTAATGTGCTCTCGGTTCGCAAATTATTTATTCTAAATATAACTCTACGTACTCACATTAAGATACCATATGACCCGCGTTTATTATCAAATAGAACCAACCTACTGCATTTCCCAACCAGATCCAGCCGTACAGTCCTTGCATCCCGACATCACCACTTTTTAGGACCCATATTGTACAAAAGAATTCATAAAATACTTGATGTATATGAACTTACCTACCATAAATGCAAAATTAAACTTAAAAACTGGTTATCTACAATTACCTACGGTGACACTGAATTTTTGATTGGTAGAAGTTAATCCTACAATAATACAACTCCATATATATTTTTATTATTTATTATTTTTATTTAATTATGTATTTATGTATATAAATTGAAACACTGAATATAAAGTATGTTGCATAACATAAGAATTTATATAATTTGATTAGGTATGTATGTACATTAGTTTTATAGATGCTTTTTGTTATTTCAACTGTATTCCGACTCTATTTCAATTGTACCTACAAGAAAAAAAAACATTTTTATTTTTAAGTTTATTTTAAGACATCAAATATGTAAATTAGTTTTGATAAGATGCCTTTAGTTATACTAGTTTAAATGATTTCTCTTCTTTTCTGCAGTCTGGTTCTTCCTTTTGTTAAATTTTGTTTGTAAACATTTACATCTCCTCATGTACTGAGGTAGGGCACTGGAAACTGCGACACAGTTTATACTACTGCATTTTCCAGTGTTCATTTGTATCCTGTGCACATGTATATTTTTTGTAAATAAACAAACTTGAAACAAACTTGAAACCCCGTACAAATAGAACTCAGAAACTTTCTGAAGACACCCTTAACCTCATGGCTGAACGACGCTCGTTACGACTGCAGTCTCCCGATGATGCTAAGTCACATAGGCAGCTCAATAGACAAATTAAGAAATCCTTGCGGCACGATATTCGTACTTTTAATACAGCTCGTATTAAAGATACGATAGAGCGGAACAAAGGCTCCAAAGTGTTTGCGAGAGATATATCTATTGGGCAAAGCCAGATGACGAAGCTGAAACGGGAAGATGGCAGTATAGCATCAAGTAAAGCAGAAGTGTTAAGGGAAGTCGAAAGATTCTATGGACAGCTCTACGATTCGGTCACTAAACCTGTTTGCTGTGCGGCCAATGACCCTAGAGCCAAACTGACCCGACATTACACCGAGGATATCCCGGACATCAGCCTGTACAAGCTCAGGATGGCCTTGAAACAGCTAAAGAACAACAAGGCGCCGGGTGAGGACGGAATCACGTCGGAGCTTCTGAAAGCGGGTGGATCACCGGTACTTAAAGTCCTTCAGAAGCTCTTTAATTCTGTCTTGCTCGAAGGTACAACGCCAAAAGCATGGAACGAAAGCGTGGTGGTACTGTTCTTTAAGAAAGGTGATAACACCTTTCTTAAGAACTACAGACCGATCTCGCTTTTGAGCCATGTTTACAAGCTGTTTTCAAGGATCATCACGAATCGTCTCGATCGCAGGTTTGATGACTTCCAGCCTCCCGAACAAGCCGGGTTCCGAAAAGGCTATAGTACCATAGATCACATTCATACGCTGGGGCAAGTCATACAGAAGACCGAAGAGTATAACTTGCCACTTTGTCTCGCGTTTGTGGACTATGAGAAAGCCTTCGATTCGGTCGAGACATGGGCGGTGCTTATGGCTCTCCAGCGATGCCGTATTGACCATCGGTATATTGAAGTGTTGAAGTCTTTGTACAGAAACGCCACTATGTCAGTTCGAGTACAGGAACAGAGTTCGAAGGCGATTCCCTTAAAAAGAGGCGTAAGACAGGGAGACGTTATTTCTCCGAAACTGTTTACGACCGCTTTGGAAGATGCCTTCAAACTCTTGGAATGGAAAGGACTGGGCATCAATATTAACGGCGAATACATGACTCACCTTCGGTTTGCCGACGATATCGTGGTCATGGCAAAGTCGATGGAAGAACTAAGCATGATGCTCGAAGGCCTCAATCGAGTCTCCCAACGGGTAGGCCTTAAAATGAACATGGACAAGACGAAGGTTATGTCGAACGTCCATGTTGTACCTACCCCTGTTATGGTTGAGAACACGACTCTTGAAGTTGTCGACGCGTATGTATACTTAGGACAAACAGTCCAATTAGGTAGGTCCAACTTCGAGAAAGAGGTCAATCGCCGAATCCAGCTCGGATGGGCAGCGTTTGGGAAACTTCGCAACGTCTTTTCGTCCAATATACTCGTACCTCAGTGCCTTAAGACGAAAGTCTTCAATCAGTGTGTGTTATCAGTGATGACATATGGAACCGAAACGTGGTCCTTCACTGCTGGCATAATAAATAAGCTCAGAGTCACTCAACGAGCTATGGAGAGGGCTATGCTCGGGGTTTCTCTTCGTGATCGAATCAGAAATGAGGAGATACGTAGAAGAACTCGTGTCACCGACATAGCCAAACGGATTAGCACGTTGAAGTGGCAATGGGCAGGCCATGTAGCTCGCAGAACAGATGGCCGATGGGGCCGAAAGGTTCTCGAGTGGAGGCCACGGACCGGTAATCGCAGTGTAGGACGTCCACCTACAAGATGGGCAGATGACTTGGTGAAGACCGCAGGTCGACGGTGGATGCAGGCCGCTTCTAACCGCAATACCTGGAAATCCATGGGGGAGGCCTATGTCCAGCTGTGGGCGTCCTACGGCTGAAATGATGATGATGATAACAAGTGCCGTGGGTTCCGGCAGTAGAAAGCCTTTCACCTCATGCCTTTGGATGCAGTAAGAATCTGCCAAGAGATACCTACGGAAGATAGACAGCAAATTTCCGTGTATCAACATCCCGTACTGCGCTCACCAATCCAAATTTGCTGCCCATCTTCCAGAGGTATCCCTTAGTAGTTTTTGAGTTTATTCGTTACAAACATACAAAGGAAAAAATACAAAAATATCCTCTTTATAATATTGGTATAGTATCACCACCATTATTAACATACATATAATCGGGTATTTATCGCGTAAATTACCTTTATTATTTCCCGACGTTTCGCTTGGATTGCACCAAGCATGGTCCCGGGAAGTCTTCCCGGGACCATGCTTTTGCACGAAATGCATTGCACGAAACGTCGGGAAATAATAAAGGTAATTTACGCGATAAATACCCGGTTATATGTATGTTAATAATGTGTTGTGATCGAGAAAGTTTAAAAAAGACTATCACCACCATCTTTTCAAGACGGGGGCCACAGACAGTGGACTATGTCGCGGGTGTCTTCAAGAGAAAGAAACTGAAACACGTGCTGCTGCATTGTGGTGAAACAGGACTACAGGAGCTCATGGAGTCATGCCGTTTTTCTACAACATCTGCATACCCTTCGGGGGTGCTCATGGAATGCTGCCGGCGGCCCCGAGTCCTCCAGTATTTCCAGGAGTTGTGTTGGTTGGGTTAGGGTCGGGGCAGTACCTCGGGGGACAAATGCGGGACGTCAGTGCAGATCTCTTAACCTCCCTAGAATTAGAATTCGTATAATAGTAAAGATATAAACCCCCGACACTAAGTGAAAGCTGGAAAACCTGCTTTCAACTTATTATTATTTCCTTTAATTTGATATTATTAATAAATAAATAAATCATAACTGGACAATTCACACAGCATCATCCAACCCCAAGCTAAGCAGAGTTTATGTTATGGGTACTAGAAACTGATTTAATTAAAACATTATACTACATACCTATATAGATATATTTTTAGCTTACCAAGCTCTTACTTCATCTACGAGCATGAGAGGAGGGGTAACATTCTTCTGTCGGCATCCACGGCAGACAGAATAGTTTAAACAAAAACAAATGTTTACGAGAGCCCGGAGAACCCTGCAGCGGAGAGGAGACAATCAGCGTGGCTCCGACAAGCGGTGATTTATTCCACTACTTAGAGTGGGGAAGGGATGGACGCAGGGCTGGCTTTCGGTTCGGCTGGAGCCACATTGCTGTTCAAACCAAATTTAAAACATTTATTAAATAAAACCTTTACAACATAATAACGATTACCGTGGCGCAGCGGGCGAAATCCGCCTGCGACGCAAGAGGTTGCGGGTTCGATTCCCACCCGCAGGGTGTTCTGGATGTTTTTCTATATATTATAAAAAAATATCTTTCTATCATGTATAACCAGTCATCTAGCATCCATAACACAAGCTCTGCTTAGCTCGCGGCTGAGCATTATTTATATTACAATTTTACCGCAATGCCGGCTAGTGTAAATAATTTTTTTTGGTTAACAAATGACAGGTATTTTTTTAAAAATCACCGTCTTTGGAGGCACACATCGATTGACGCCTCTTCAGTCCACGAGACTGTAAACAGTCATTCTAGTTGAAACGCATTTCGGACAGACAGACGCGGGAAGCGACTTAAATTTTTACTATGTAGAGAACACCATTCTGTCGCCCTTCCTAGCGCCGTCCCTGGCGGGAGCGAGGGGGGGGGGCTAATTCTGTATAATTCTCATCGGATCTGAGATAATGCACTTCACGATGATGGTTTGAGTGGAACTGCTCCTTTATGTGTTCCATTATGTATGTATGTACTTCTTAAGTGTCCTTACGTTCCTATGTGAGTATACGCGGAGCGAACGTAAATTTGTTAGTAGAATATATCGCTTCGTCACATCAGAATAAAGTCATCAGTAAAAAGGTATTTTAAGGTGCTGGCAGTAGAATGTTGCCCCGCCTCTCATGCTCGTGAATGCAGTAAGAATCTGCTAAGGGATACCTGCGGATGATAGGCAGCAGCGTTTTTCCGTGTATTAACATCCCGTACTGCGCTCGCCAGCCCACCTACCAGGCGTGATACTTGAAAACAATATTATTGGTCCATGATTCATGTAGGCCTATGTCCAACAGAGGACGATGATAATGATAATCAACTAGAAGAAGCCCAGATAATTAAATCTGACATTTCACCGATTTGTCCCGCCGTCCAATAAGAGAAAGCTTTGAGATAACTTTACAAGGAGAATATCAATTTGTCAACTCTCTTTATTTCAAGTTAACCATTTACAAGAGCCAACGTCGCGACGGGTCTAACTCAAAGTTTTAAATATATTCCGCGGGCAAAAATATTGAGCAGACGTGGTATAAGTACTAGAATGTTATCAATCTGTGATTCTAAATGAGAGGTGGCGGCAGTAGAATTTTACCCCACGTATCATGCCAGTAAGAGCCTAAGGGATACCTCTGGAAGATGCAGCGTCTTTCCGTGTATCAACATCCCGTAATGCGCTCGCCAACCCGCCTGCCAAGCGTAGTGAGTATGGCAACTAGTCCTCATGGAGATCCATGAGGGAGCCCTGTGTTTAGTAGTGGTCGTTTTACGGCTGAAATGATGATGAATTTGAAAGCTCTTTTATTCGACAATACACCAACTTCTGAACGTCAGCAGCGGAGTTAGTAAAATTAATTAATTAATTATTTTACCATCATCTGAGCTGTAATACATCCAATGCTGGATATAGGCTTCCCTCAAGGCCAAGTACAGATCATGAGGGGTTGTTGTCACACTCGCCACGCTTGGCATCTGGTTTAGCGAGCGATGCACGGAAAAACGCTACTGCCTATCTTCCGGAGGTATCCCTTACAGCATCCACGGGTAGAAACGCAACATTCTACTGCCGGCACCACACGGCAGGTTCAGGCACGGTATGAAAACTTATTGTTTTGATATCTCACTAATATTATAAAACCTAGAGCTTGTTTATATACATACATATATGGTATAAATGTATGATGTTTGTTACCTCTTCACGCAAAAACTAGCTAAAGGATGTAGCTGAAATTTTGCACACTAGATGTTGACCAGGAAAAATATATACACAACGCATGCGAAGCTGCAGGCACAAGCTAGTAACTTTATATAACGATGAATGAAAACGTCATCAAACATTTAGACAGGCGTCGAATACAGACACGTGTATTAATTTAGAAAACAATTAACTAAATTAATTCGACTGTGGATTTAGCTAAGCGTGTCCCGATTTAAATGAATTATTTAACGCAAATGTAAAATGAACCTTATTCCTGTTGTAGTAAGATCTTCAATCGGTTTGTGTCGCGTATGGGAAGGCACGTTAAGCAATTATCGCTATTTACAGAAATGTTGAGGACAGACGGACAACATACAGACATCAACATGTTGTATGATTCATCATCATCATAATTTCAGCCGTAAAATTTCCAGTAAACACAGGCCGCCCTTATGGATCTCCATGAGGGGTAGTTGCCATACTCGACACGCTTGTCAGGCGGGTTGGCGAGCGCAGTACCGGATGTTTGATACACGGAAAGACGCTGCTGCTCGTCTTCCGGAGGTATCCATCAGCAGGCTCTTACTGCATCCACGGACGAAAGAGGAGGGGCAACATTCAATAGCCGGCACCCCACGGGAACGGAATGACTATAGATGCATTAATAAAATACAAATAAATAAAATGAGAGGCATGAGAGGAGGGGTAACATTCTACTGCCGGCACCCCACGGCACGTCCAAAGTTGGGCTAAAATCAGTGTTGAAATACGAAAGTTTAGAAGCTTGTATTTTTGAAATAAATACTTTTTTTACGGTTTGGGGTGTATACAAACATAGATTATGACGAGATAAATTGATATAATTCCTAGTGTTGGATGGTTAACGTCAAACAGTGGAGTAATTACCCTTCCACGCTTGTATAGAAAGACGGGCGACTCGTTCATCCTTAAGTTAAAACTTTCGATGATTTTCATAAACAAAAATCATCGAACCCTAAAAAGTAGAACTAAAGTTGTTCCTTGGGATGGTCAGAATCACCCCCTTTCGGCTTAGTGTACACCCTGTACATCTAATAAGGGACCGCTGTAAGGACTCTCTCAAGGGCGGTTGTAATCCTAGACAAGGGTTGATTCTGAATTTATAGACACGCTGCTTAATGCGATTATAGAAGAGCTATTGATGCGTCTACTCTCAGACCGCCGCTCGAGAATGACGGAAATTTGGAAGGTTTTTACTTTAATTGCACTTAAATTAATTGTATGTCAACTTTGAAAGAGGAAATTAAGAACAGTCTGGGATTCTGAGGATTTTTTTGAACTTGTTTTATTTTGAAAAAAAAAAAGAATTATCATGATTATGAGATCAAACTTATAAACCCAATATGTTTATCTAATCGATAAAAGTCTTATAAGAAGCGTATGTTTGATTAGGTATACGCAACCTCCTAATAACAGATTTAATCCTTTAATCCTCGGTGAAAGTTCGTCTATTAGCAGAAGCGAAGCTCTCTCCGTAAAGGGACTCATTCTCGTTCAAACGGCGCGGATTACCGGCGTTCATTCATTATCTCATTCACTCCCCGGAGTTGTCACGTGCCGGGGGTTAATATTCGTGAATCGTTATTGCGTGATACTTTATTTATTTAATTTAATTTGAAAAACAAATGGAACAATATAATTTATAGAAAAACCATAGGTACACCCAGCTCTAACAACTACAGGTCTACGTTTAACTACGAAATCCTACATAGTGCGTATTTAAATTTGAGGCAAATGGAATCATTTTGAACGCAGACAAAACAACAACACTATCTTATTCTACTAAAAAGAACAATGTAAGAGATGAAAATAAAGAGGTTAAATTTCTGGGTTGCACATTAGATTCCACATTGTGCTTTGAAAGTCACATAAGGAATGTATGTAAGAGACTGGCTAGCGCAAACTATGTTCTGTTCAAACTAAGGCCAATAGTAGATAAAAAACCCTAATATCTGTATACTATGCGTACTGTCACTCCATAATTAGTTATGCCTTGACTGTTTGGGGAAATGCTGCCCAAATAGAAACAGTTATCTTCGGTCAAAAGAGGTCAGAAAGAGGTCAGTACGCATTATACATGGATTGCATAGACTTACGTCAGTAAGGGAGTATTTTAAGAAAACAAAAATTCTAACTGTTTTATCATTGTTCATTTATAATTCTCTACTAGATATCCATAAAATTAAAGACAGTTTACCTTTAAAAATTAACATTCACCACTTCAACACCAGAAATAAAGAAAAACTACATGTCCCTAGAACTAGACTTGTAAAAACTTACTAACACGGATTTAGTCTTAAGCTCGATATGTACCATAATTTGCCATTAGACATCACAAGACTACCGTTACAAAAATGTAAGACTATAGTAAAATCATTTTTCGAATGAAACCCTTTCTATAACCTAAGAGAATATTTTAGTTCCTCATTTTCTGACATTAAACTATGAATGAAATTGTTTTGACCGTATTATAAGTAACTTGACATTAAGTATGCAATTAATAATTTAAATCTTATTTGAACGATGTGTACCTGTATTGTATTATATTGATATGCCAATGTTATTGTGTAACGTTATGGTGAATAAATTGAATTTGAGTGAAAGGAAATGACGAATAAAGCCGAAGGCCCATCTGATGTTACGTGGTGACCTCTACCTTGTATAACTTCATAGAGGTCACGTGCTTAGTGCACGTGACCTGCCAACTCTGCACTGCGTTGCGCCCGTCAACCTTACACCATAATTCAGCCTTACCCTCCAAATCGGAACACGGTTATGCATACATTACTGCTGTCTACTAGAAACTTGTCTTATCCCTATCAAGTAAACTATTACTATTTGAAATCTTATTGCGTAGGATTGATGCTAGTTTATTTTTATTTGTAGGTAACTAATGTTTATTCATTATTTTTATTGTGAAAAAATAATATGGAGATCTGTCTGAAATAAATAAATGTAATGATCTCCATAGCCGCTCTTGATCGGTCCATGCCTCTCGATCGCGGCGGTTTGCAATATAAATTTGTCTATCGTGAGATTAAAAGCGTGTTGGCTGATTGTTATGTACCCCAGACTTTCAATCCGTATGTCGTAGGTTCGATACCGGCCGTTCACCAACAGATTTCTTCTTCTTTCTTTCATACTGCATAAATACCAGTTGCAGAAAAATCTTTTAAAGATTTTGACAGAGTTCTTGTAAGTAGAGATTTTGGGCGTTTATCACTTGGATCACGACGCTCGAGAATTGCCTCCAATGTTGTCACATGCCATTCACTCGTAGTATTCGTCTGCGAAATTGGAAGTTCTATTGACTCGTTTTCGGATGAATAAATTATTATTATGATTTGAGATTGAGGCTCCTCTTGTACATTTTACGGGGGAATAATTTCTGAAACGTGGCAGGTAATCATTAAAAATTAGGAGCTTTTAAACGAAAAATAAATTGACTGGACATTATAAAATTCCTATTACATTGGGCTTAATTTTGTAAAATGGGTAGAGTATTATCGGTGGACGAGGTCATTAAGAGGTTCGTAGAAACTGTCCAGACGGTGGGGTTCCCGTTATTTAAGACCCCCTGTATAAATAGACCTCAAAAACTTTCTGATAACACCCTTAACCTCATGGCTGAACGAAGTTCTTTGCGACTGCAGTCTCCCGGTGATGCTCAATCACACAGGCAACTCAACAGAGTTTTTAGGAAACAAATAGGTTCTTTTTATAAAAAGCAAAAAAAAATTGAAATCCGATTATGACCTCAGGATAATTTTCACATCACACCATCTAGTATAAATAAATAAAAATATTTTAAACACATGGTATAATACACCATAAATAATAAAATAAGATTATTACGTAACAAAGCCGTTTAACAGTTAACATTAATAAAATGCAATGAAAATATCTAGTTTTAATTCCGCTAATGCTGAGATGCATATGCATCACTCTCCCGCCCGCTAATTATGCACATGCAAGGAGAACTAGGTTGTCAGTGCAACATGCATACCCATATCCACACGACGACACGTGTTTCGCCTCTCCGCGAGGCATCTTTAGGTGAGACGCCGAGGTGTTGACTAGTCGGCGGCTGGGACGAAAGATTCTTTCATTGCATTTTATTGTCATGGGTTTCCGCAAAGTAACGCCTGATTCCATTAATTATAGTTAACATTAAGTCTACAAATTTCGTGAGTGTACAAAGCGAGACCTTAAAGTTATAACAAATGTTACTTGTGAGTAAACCAGCTAATAAACCTCTCAACTCAAGAATTCTCAAAGATCTCATTTCGCGGACGAGCGACGAGGCGATACTTAACGTGTACTATGCCTCCAGATGAATCCATCCGGCGCCGCGATTGATGTGGGCTTTCCTTAAAGGATCTCTAATTGAGACCCACGAGGTTCCCGCCATTACCTCGAGCGCACTCAAAGCCTTCGCTCAAAGGAAATAAATGAACTTTGCTTCAAAACAATTTTTGGGGAGAATCCTACTATTATCAACGTGAAAGTTTGTATGTTTGTTACATTTTCACGCAAAAACAAGGATTGAAGTTGACAAGGATTAACACATAGGCTACATTTTATCCGGGTCTGTAACACTCAGATAGTTGATAATGCTAATTGTTATGTAAAACATGTGATGCTGGCGGGTACACCGATCGCACGGGAAATGACACAAGAAAATGACGTGAAACTTGCCAAATTACAAATATTTCACATCTACCAGGCGTGCCACGACGCGACGGCTAAATGATTTAATTTATAAGAAGTTACAAATAAATTGTATTGCGAAGCATTGTTATTTTGTGTTGCAAAGCAGCCACATTGCACATTATATGTGGTTTGTGAGTCCGTCCCGCACATGGCATTTTAATTTAGATAAAGATAAAAACAAGTATTTATTTTCATACCAAGCAAAAAGTACACACAAACAATTCGTAAGTACATGATATCAAACAAAAAACTTACAGAAACAATTAGAAGACACTTAAAAATATGGTAACAAAAATGGCCACCACTCAGCAAATTCTGTGGCACAATAAATCGCGCCACAGTGCTGGTCTTCCGTTGAGGCCTTTTGGGACCGGTTCTAAAACTATACAATTAAGAACTTAACTAAATAAATGATTTCATTATAGAGTATTTGATTCCAACAAGTTCATTGAAACTCGCGAGTTAAATCGACCACAATTGTGATGTTAAACGGGCTTTCTACTCGCGCTGCACTGTGCAGCGCGAGCGCGCGCGAGGAAGGAGAGGGCGCCGCGTAAGACTCCATTCCCTTTCATCAGGGAATGGAGTCTTACGTTCCCCTGGGAGGAACTGAACACGATGGAAACCTATTTTCGACGTATAATTAACGTGAGTAGAAAGCGCGTTTAACATTACAATGAATAGTGTAACTCACGAGTGTTTCGACTACAATTATCTCGTTGACGACACGGTACAGTTTAAATCAGTAGGGCCTTCAGTATCCTTTGATGTGGGGTGCCGGCATTAGAACGTTACCTCTCCTCTCTTACCCGTGGATGCAGTAAGAATCTGTCAAGGGCGTCAAGGGCTGTGGGTAGTGTAGGTCAAGTGACCTACACTACCCACACCTTCCGAGTTTTATACCTCTACACTTAAGTTACACTCCGCAGGCTGATTACGTATCTCGGCGACAGGTTTGCAACGGGCACTCAAAACTAGATATTTTCTATGTTTACTCTTCTACTAGATTTAGGTTTCTAAAGCTCTTTGTTTTCCAAGAATAAATAAATAAATAAGTACATCTCGCGATCAACGCTGCAACAGGCGTAAATCTCGCGATCGCAGCGTTGGTCGCGAGATATTCTCCTGTTGCCGCGAGATACGATATCAGCATGCTGGTATACTTTATTTCCTAAAACAAATCGATAGCGCGATCTACATTTTTGTAAAAAAGTGCGGTGATCTGGAAAACAAAACTAAAAAAACTTAAGCAAAATAATCTTCGGAAATAATTACTTGAACACAAGTTATCATTATCATTTCAGCCGTAAAACACAGGCCTACCCTCAAGGACCTCCAAGGGGTAGGTGCGAGCGCAGTATGGGAGGTTGATACACGAAAAAACGCTGCTGCCCTTTTTCCTGAGTTATCCCTTAGCAGGCTCCCACTGCATCCACGGGCATGAAAAAACACAAATAATTAACTTTAATCTGCAATACAGCCTGACTCTCCACCCTGATATTCCAATGAGCTTATTTATGATCCAAATTAAAGGTTAAAGTCGTCGTTTATCTGATGAAATTACAGGCAACAGAAGCACCATTCAAATGTATGTTCTCGTGAGAATAATTCCATTTGATGGATTTGGGCCTCTCCCTAATTACTCCGTCAAAATTTACATACCTGCTTCACAAAACCGCAATGTAATGACTGTGATTTTAAACATGCAGCACGTAACGTCGTTAAAATACAATTTGCCGAAACAACTAGCGTACTGTACGAACCGTAGAGTTAGTAGGAGACAGAGGAACTATTATTATAACTAATTCGTATACTGTATTTGTTGTAAATATCGCCAAACACTGCTTATCACTGAATTGAAATTATGGTATATTGACATAATTTAATAATATAATACGGCTTAATCCTCTAAATGGTCTACGAAACGTCAGCAAGATAATAATAAGTTAGGTACGCGGTGTAAGCACTATTATATTTACTAGACATTGCTTCTGTTTTCTAATATCATCTTCCCATCTCTCAAATTTTAAATGTCTACCTCGCTTTCTTATGCTCTATAAATAGACTTAAGTAAATTTAGTTTAATGCAAAATGAAAAAGTAAGAGTCGCTTTATTTAATTTGCATTTATCATGTAGTCTACAGTTTTTACTAAAAATTATTTTACATCTGGTAACAAAAAAATATCAACTAAAAAATATTATATATTCTATTTTTCCATTCGTCAAAAGTTCTAACTCTATGGTACGAACTGACAAATTGACGCCAACGTCTCCATAATTTGTTTTGTATTAGAGTGGGGGTCCCCCTACCCTGACTAAGGGGGGACATCAAACAAGCGTTTGGTAAGTTGAGCGAACTCATCGCTTAGAGGTTATCGCAAGGGTTGCCGGCGAAAATATATCCGCAAAAACTCCCGTAAAAAGTTTATTTTAGGAGACATCCCCCATCTTGGAGATGAATTTATTATTATAAGCTGTATTTTCCAACGATATTCGCGTTTGTCGGATAGAGAAACGTTTATGAAGCGGGAAACGGCGGTAACGAAATTCTTTTAAAAATTACATAGAAAAACAGTTTGGATTTCTGTTAAAGTGAGGCCATCATCATCATCATTTCAGCTTAAAAACGTGGGTCTCCAAGAGGGGTAGTAGCCATAGCACGCTTGGCAGCAGGTATGAGCGCAGTGCGGGATGTTGATACAAGGAAGGACGCTGCTGCTCATCTTCCGGAGGTATCCCTTAGCAGGCTCTTAATGCATCCACGGGTATAAGAGGAGGGGTAGCATTCTCTTGCCGGCACCCCTTAGTAGTATCGCCAAATGATATCTAGTTTAAGTAAATGTAATATTTTAATTTTATAAACTTATTACTTTTTACCCGACTGCCAAGGAAAGGGATTGATTATCCTTTTATATAACATTTTACATACACTATTGTATACATACACATTGTTTTAGGTAAGCAAATAGACTGAAATCTAAGCATCTAACCCAAACAAAGAACTTCGTCAACTTAAACTTTACACCGATGTAAGTTTTGTGCCGATTAATTTACTTTTGCCAAAGTTTTGGTTATTATAATAATAAGAAACAAGATCGTAGAAAGAAACAAAAGGTTTGTAAACCGACTTCAAAGTTCACAAGTCGTCTGTTTCTTCTTATATTGTGTTACCTTAGGCCTCGTTGCCGTGGGGTGCCGGCTGCAGAATGTTGCCTCTCCTATCTTGCCCGTATGTGCAGTAAGAGTCTGCAAAGGGATAGCTCTAGAAGATGGGCAGCAGCGTCTTTTCGTGTATCAACATCTCATACTGCGCTCGCCGACCGTGGCGAGTATGGCAACAATCCCGTCATGATCTTGGAGGTGTATGAAGGAGGCCTGTGCAGCGGACGTGGACAGCGGTGCTATGGCTGCGGTGATGATGATGATGATGAGCTCACTACTCCGTTGTTCATGATCCGGTTTGGATATTATTTTGCGTTCGACTAGATACACTTTCAGATTGGTGCTGATGTCGGGATCGTAGAGGAATTTAGGAAACTCCTGAAATATTACGAGCATTTGGGAGCGTTTTTGGTATTTTTAGAGATAAAAATATTAATTCATTTATTTTTTTTTGTACGTTTACATTCAGAAAGTTTGATTTGCTGAACTGGAACCAATGCCCACGGATGGGCATCGAAACTCTTCTATGTTAAAAGTAGCGGGTGGTATTATCAAAAGATACCTACCCATGATCGCACCTACCTACTTATCATCATCATGTGTTTTTTGTTGAAAGGAGGATTAAGTTAAAACATGCCACCAAAAATATTTCAATGTAAAACGTTGCCAAGACGCGACAATATGGCTCGCACTGTCAACAAGTTATCAGATCTCATGTAGGGCCTAGCTTCTAACTCTACAAGCCCTAATTTCACAGCCTCCACACCTCAGTAAAAATGCATTTAATTCTCTAGATTCTGCCACTAACCACATATACATTAACAAACTAACTGATAGGTACATTAATAAGCATGTTGATAGAATGTGAAAATCAAAATTATAGAAAATAAAGTTTCAGTTTAGGAGTTTCGTGACGTCAAAATTCTGTACCGAGGCACGGCGGCACGTACCAGCGTGTGACTTCACGCGACATTTCGATATAAATTCAAAGTCAATAAGTGTTTTTACAATAGAGCAATTACAAAAGAAGAAAAAGACACATTTAAATTAAATAAAGCACTAAATTGAATTTGTTCGCTAACTTTTTTCTCCAAGTGAGAGAAAGAAGCGTACAAAAGAAACCTCACTCTTTCACTTTTATTCATTGTTACATTTTTTTATAATGAATAGCTGTTTTTTTTGGATTGCGTTAAAAATAAAAAATACGAGTCCAATAGATTTTGTTATAATGCAATACTTACAGTTAAAATTTTCTAGATTTTGCCATATAGGACATAACATTAACAATCAAACTAACAGGTACCTCAACTATCAGGAACAGCGTGTAATTGATATATCTTCGTAACGGGCTACATCCAGCTCTTCATTCGCAGAACAAAACCAACTCCTGTCTGTCGTGACTCGCCATTTCGGCCATTGTTCTAGAATACATTGTTCCCGGCTGAAGGCGGTAATTTCCCACGAAAATGAGGAACTGCGCTAACGAGCGGGGTAATGTACGAAATATTTTGAAAGTGATTTTAAGAATAATAAGTTTCACGATGGAAAATTATGAAGGAACTGACGAGCTTGATGAAAAGGGACCTTTTGATGTGAAATATATTTTGCAGGGGGTAACCGATCGAACGAGGGGTGACGCGTGACGATGCGTCTGAGATGTGTGAGTTAGTATTAGCGCGACTGCCCGTCATCCATCGAGCCCATCGTGTTGACTGGTGCGACTGTGGTGACTATTGCGACTGGGGCTACTGTCACAAATATATACGTATGTATATATTTATCGTTGCCGCTTACCCAATTTATAATTATAAGTAAGGAGTAATCGCAAAATTAAAAATGTTTCACATCTGCCCGGCGTCCCGTGATGGCTATTTTTTTTGTAAACTTATATTAAGAAAAATATAAATAAACAAAAATACCGACTTTAATGATAAAATCCTTGGAAATATCCAAACTGCTACATACCTATTACAATTAGTAATCTTTCGAGAAATAATAATGATATTAAACCATAAGATTTCTGTGGCGCAGCGGGCGAAGGGCCGCCTGCGACACAAGAGGTTGCGGGTTCGATTCCCATCTCGGGACAAATGTCTGTACGATCTGCAGATATTTGTTCAGGGCGTTTTGGATATTTTTCTGTATAAAGTAAAATAATATCTATATATGTAGTATCATGTTTTAAATATATCAGTCACCCATATCACAAGCTCTGCTGAGCTTGGGGGTAGATGATGCTGTGTGAATTGTCCAGCATTATTTATTATTGTATTATTACTAAAAGATCGTCGTCCTCGGCTCGGCCGTGGGACTGGTGTCCACGCCCACTGCTGGGCAAAGCCCTCCGTTATAGTTCTCCGTGATGATTGGGGGGTCGTTTCCATAGTCGCCACGCTTGGCAGGCGGGTTGGCGCGCGCAGTTTGTAGATGTAGACAGAAAGCTCTTTATTCAACACCACAAAAGACTTATCATAAAAAACATAACACATCAAAAACAGTTGGTAATAGAACAGGCAGCCTTATCGCTGAAAGCAATCTCTTCCAGGCAACCTAGTGCTTATTGGAGAAAACTGAGCAAACAAGGTAGTGGGCTAAATCCCTTACAGGAGAAAGCAGAGTATAGCTTAAACTAAAAATAATATATATACAATAGTTTATACAATAGTTAATAGTAAATAGTAACAAACTAATACATATAACAATAAATTTAGGGATGCATAGGCAAAATACATAACTTTTAGTTCAAAAGGTATATTATTATTCTTCGTAAACTTTATTTTTAAAAATGTACAGTGATGTACATTTTCTTATACTAAGCGGTAAAGTATTCCACAGCCTGACAGCTTGGGCACTAAAAGAGCCACTGTAAAAAGTAGTTTTTTGTATGGGTACTTTTAAGAAGAGGTTTTCAGATGATCGTAAAGATAAATCGTGAGTAGAGGAAAGGTATTTAAATTTGGCTTTGAGATAGCCAGGAGAAAAGGGACTGAAGAGAATAGAATAGAGAAGGAATCTTCATGTTTCGGATAACATAATTTCAATTTAAATTTATTTATTTTGCCAGAATTTATGTACATCTTACTTTCTAATATTATGTCCAAATACAATCTACCTTAGATAGGTGTGCAAAAATGTCAATTATTATAATTTATTAAAAAAGATTTTAAACATAGAATACATGCAAAAGTTAATAATAATAATAAAAATAAATAAAAAACTAAGTCAAGACAGTAATCATTGGTAATTAAAATTTAAATATTCCTTAACGTCATAAAAACACTTCCATAAAAGCCATTTTTTTATATGTACTTTAAACATACATCGGTAAATTCTTAAAATGGTCAGGAAATTTATTATAAATAGTTACAGCATGGTAGTATGCATTCCGTTTTGTAAGTTTTAACCGGCATGGAGGCACATACAGTCTATTTTATGTCTTGTGTGCCTACTCAGGACTTCCTGATAATATCGCTAGCCACCAGAGTGTCCGACATTTGGCCGGGTGCGAGTGGAAACGAGCTCAGGGGCTGTGATTAACGCCCTTAAAGGGTTTCCTTGCGGAGTTTTGTGGAACTTTCCTCATTGATTGCTGAACGCCGAACACAACTTGACTCTTGGAGTTTGAAGACAGCGGACTCGCAAATACTTTAGCAACCTTTATGAGATTACAGTTTAGGGGTGGAACGAATCGTAAACAGTACATTTATATATCTATCTGATTGGAAAAAAGAGCAAACTGCATTAGGTAATACATAATCATCATCATTTCAGCCGCAAACGTCCACTCAATTTAATAAATTGTTTAATTATATTTCTGATTTTGAAATTGTTTAATTATAATAAGCTCGGAGTCGCTCAACGAGCTATGGAAAGGGCTATGCTCGGGGTTTCTCTATAGGATCGAATCAGAAATGAAGAGATACGTAGAAGAACTCGGGTCACCGACATAGCCAAACGGATTAGCACGTTGAAGTGGCAGTGGGCAGGCCATATAGCGCGCAGAACAGATGGCCGATGGGGCCGAAAAGTTCTCGAGTGGAGGCCACGGATCGGCAAGCGCAGCGTAGGCCGTCCACCTACAAGATGGGCTGACGACCTGGTGAAGACCGCAGGTCGACGGTGGATGCAGATCGCTTCCAACCGCAATAACTGGGAATCCATGAGGGAGGCCTATCTCCAGCAGTGGACGTCCTACGGCTGTAATGATGATGATGGTGATATTTCTGATTGTTACATGTGATGATAAATAAAGTGTTATCTATTTATCTATCTACTACTGAACACATGCTTCCCCAATGGATGGGATGTTGATACACGGAAAACGCTGCTGCCCATCTTCCGGAGGTATCCCTTAGCAGGCTCTTACTGCATCCACGGGTATCAGAGGAGGGGTAACATTGTACTGCCGAATCTGTTTATACATATTTCAGTCATTTACATGCCATTTTGCCCTTCCCCTTAACAATAAAAGACCCTTGGAAAGTACGTTTAAGTCCCGAGACCTCGCTCTGTCCCGTGAATAGGACTCGTTAGATGGACTCGCGGCGTAACGTGACCCCACTGGGACAACTGCAACCCCAAAAAGGTACTGAATCATAGTACGTGTGTAAGAATCTGCCAAGGGTACTTACGGAACATGGGCAGCAGCGACTTTCCGTGTATCCCATCCCTCGCCAACCCGCCTGCCAAGCATGGTGAGTAGGGCTACAACCCTCTCATGATCAGTACTTGGAGATCCATAATGCCTATTTCCAGCAGTAACGTCATACGGTTGAGATATAAAAAAAAACCTTGACAAATTGCCAACCTTTAAAACAATGTTTTCAAAAATAATAATGACCTTATGTATCAGAATTCGAATATCTCATCTATGGGGAGCTATTATTCCGTTGATGATTTGGTAAATGATGACTTTTCTAATTCATACAAATTTTATAAACCAATGTGTTTATTTTATAATGCAGTTAATTAGACATTAATGATAGGTAGATAAACTATGTAGATATTAGAATTCTCAAAGACAATTAAATGGGTGTTAACGAAAAAACAAATTTAAAAAGGAAAATCCAATTGTACTTTCAGAAGGAATAAAATTTTACAGAAACTGCTAAAATTTACAAATTAAAAGAAAGACTTAAATTTTGTATGGGGGTTTCTTTTAATAACGCGGCCGAGCGACCAGTCGTGGTTTCTAAAATTTAAAAAGAGTCAAACTGTTGAGCCCTAAAATCCTGCTCCTGCCCCAAGAACCGGAATCGTTACACGGAGAAAGGCGTGAACCGAGCCCAGTATGACAATTGCAAACCAATATATTTTTTCAAATGATTCGTGAGTTACACTATTCATTGTTATGTTAAACGGGTTTTCTACTCACGTTAATTATTCGTTGAAAATAGGTATCCAACGTGTTCAGTTCCTCCCAGGGGAACTTTCGTCAGGGAATGGAGCTTTTACGCGGTACCGTCTCCTTCCTTCTCACGCGCTCGCGTTGCACTGGATACCTATTTTCAACGAATAATTAACGTGAGTAGAAAACCCGTTTAACATAACAATATATTTTTTAAGGAGAATTTAACTCATCCCACAATTTCGGACACTAAAGATACGAGCCTGAAATTATATATAGGAACTCTTTTTAAGGTCTGGCTCTGCTTACCGCAACCGTATGACGTGATTTTGCAAAATTCCTCTGCCCCTAAGCCCGAAGAGCTCGCTCTACCCCGTGAATGGGACTCGTTACACGGAGAAAGGCGTGAAGCAAGCCCAGTGAGACAACTGCAAACCAATCTATTTTTTTAAAGAGAAATGCGTTATCTGGTAGAAATTTTTTTTCAGCAATACATCCAATCCACCTATTTGTACGTATTCCTTTTTATACTAATTTTATTTAAGTTTATCTGTGTACACAGATAAACTTCGTTCGATAACGATCTTCGATAAGGTGTTCATTCATCATCATTTCAGCCGTAAAACGTCCACTACTGAACACAGGCCTCCCACATGGATCTCCATGAGGGGTAGTTGCCATCCTCACCACGCTTGGCAAGCGGGTTGGCGAGCGCAGTACAGGTTGTTTATACACGGAAAGACGCTGCTGCCCATCTTCCGGAGGGATCCCTTAGCAGGCTGTTACTGCATCCACGGGCATGAGAGGAGGGGTAACATTCTGCAGCCGGCACCCCACGGATAAAGTGTTAATTCATTCATATCATCGCGAAATTTATAATACCTCTATAAGTTAAAAATGTGTTTTTTTGTCACAGAAATAACATTATATTATGTTCTTAAAACCAATTAATTATGTTTAGGTAGAATATGGTGACAAATCAGCATGTGCTTTGGCAGAGCAGGTCGTACCACAGCGCTGGTCTTCCGTAGTTACCATCGTTTGCAATGGGTGGGAACCGCAGCAATTTCCATTTGCAATTTCCGAAACTATAAGAGCTACGAGGCTTGAACTTTGAACTGACTCTTTTTAGGGTCTTGCTGTTATAAGACGTGGTTTTGCGTAATTCCTCCGCCCCCAAGCCCCAAGAGCTCGCTCTGCCCCGTGAATAGGACTCGTTAGACGGAGTCACATTATGCCAGTGGGACAAATGCAACCCAATATATAAGTTACAGATCAAAGTTATCGCAGGTTTGCTTGTAGTTACAACTTGTGTGGAATCAGCGAGCTTGTGATTAGACAACTTGTGGTGTGACGGTTATTATCAAGGGAGTTTGTCAAACATATAACATCAATATTCATTAATTTGTTCGTACTTTTTGCGTCTAAAGTTCAAAGGTACAGTAAGTTTATCATCAGATATTCACGTTGATACGAGCACAGAAAAGGCCAAGAATAAAGATAAAGAAAAAATCGCATCTAAATGATGAACAAATGTTTTATAACAATAAATATTTAGTGACAAATCCGCTAACCTATATCTAATGAGCGCTTTTAAAAACACTCAAAACGAATTCGACAAGTGATGCCGATTTCTAATGAAGATGCCTTGTAGAGAGGCGTATTACATGTCGAATTGTTTTTGAGTGTTTTTTCAAGCGCTATTTAGATATGGGTTAACGGATTTTTTACTAAATATTTGTTCTTCATGTAGATTATTATAATGAATTTCCGCAAAGTCACACCTGAATCAATTAATTCCTTTAAAAACATCTTGTTAGAGAGTATATACTAGGTATTCTGTAACACGATTTAATTTCTCATCTCATGTTGTACATGAAATATAAACAAACTCTCATAATTATGTAGTTAATTTTATTCTATTATGTATGTGGAAATAGTAATTCTAATTTCAATAGCGGCCGTGCACCAATGTACTTTCTTTCTGAAAACATGTGTGCACACTCAACACGTGCTTTCACGGTGAAGGAAAACATCGCGAGGAAACCTGAAGTTACACGAACAAAGTACGACACCTTTCATCATCATCATCATAAATAGAATTGTATTTTTAGCTACTCATTTCAAAAGGGAGTACTGGCCTAATTTAGAACGAGCGGATTTTTCAACAAATAATGTATATTTAGTAATATTACATAGATGAAATATTTGTATTTTGTATATTTGTAATGAATAAACTCAAAAACTACTGAACCGATTTTCAAAATTCTTTCACCATCAGAATGCATCCCTGAGTAACATAGGCTATATTTGATCTCCGTATCCCCACGGGATCGGGAACTACGCGGGTAAAACTGCGGAGTGCGGCTAGTGGTATGTATAGTAAGCAAAGCACTAAGAGTGCGTTACTGTTTCAGTTGTACACTGTCCCACACCGCGGAGTAACCATGATTTTGTATAATATCGTAATGAACAAATTGTTGTTCTCCCAGTTTAATATTGATGAGAGATTCTTCACCCCCCCCTTACCCCTTAGGGGAGGGTTTTTAACTCCGACCTATGAATACATTAGCCGCGTAATAACGGTTCAAAAATAACGCCTTCATTGTAGCTTTTCAGAGCTTCCTCCGTATTTATATTCATTTCAGGGTTCCTTGCAGCCAACAAAGAATCCTGAGGATTTACGGTTATTTCGTAATTCCCTGAGGCTGCTTTACGGTACAAGAGATTTAATAGCAGCTCAAGTCTTAGATCTTGAAGAGCGTACAACTTGTGCAAAGTATTCTATCTATGGAAGAAATACAGGCGCATTCAAAGGTAGTTGACCTGTTTTTTTCTGTCGTTGCATATCCCCGTCTGAGCTCAAAATGGAAATAGACTAATTTCCCAGGTACTGAGTGTCCTACCGAGAGTTTACTGCATGAACATCAGTTGCCGCTTTATAAATCATCTATAATACGGATTATTATATATTATTATATGATTACTGTAAGGGATCGAATGTTGCCCCACCTTTCTTGTCTGTAGATGCAGTAAAAACCAACTAAGGGATTCCTCCGGAAGATAAGCAGCAACGTCTTTCCGTGTGTCAACATCTTGTACAGCGCTCGTAAACCCGCCTGCCGAGCGTGGCGAGTATGGCAATAACCTCCTCCATGATCAGTCCTTGGTGATCCATGAGAGGCTTTTGTCCATGAATGGATGTCCTAAGATGATGATGATAAACTTTACGACGTTATACGCAATAATAGGAACCAGTATTAACCTCAATATTTTTGGTGTTTGTTATTTTCCATATGCAGCAACAAAACACATGCTCAGTAAGCACGGAACCCGCCACGCCAGCTCAGCGCAGATTGCCTGATTTATTCCGTTATTATTTTTTCTTCCGATTGGAATCCTTCGCTCTGCTGCATTAAGTGCTACAGCGAAGCTTGTTTGTCTGTCGGTCGTTTTGTTTGTATGGAAGCTCGAAGCACTAATATCCGGGTTTTAGACTAGTATTTTTATTGGCATTGATAGCGGAAGGTTGGTATTAGCTAGTTAAAAAGAGCATTAAGTCCTCCCTTCACAATTGTTGTTTGTTAAGGTGTTAAAAAAATAAAAGCTGTATCTTTATGATTCGCTTAATGTCTTTTTATAGATATTTAATCATCATCATCATCATCATCATCATTTCAGCCGTAAAACGTCTACTACTGAACACAGGCCTCCCTCGTGGATATCCATGAGGGGTAGTTGCCATACTCACCACGCTTGGCAGGCGGGTTGGCGAGCGCAGTATGGGATGTTGATACACGGAAAGACGCTGCTGCCCATCTTCCGGAGGTATCCCTTAGCAGGCTCTTACTGCATCCACGGGCATGAGAGGAGGGGTAACATTCTACTGCTGGCACCCCACGGCAATTTTAATCAAAAATTATTTTTTATTTGATTTAATATTAAAATTTCAAAGATGATCAAGATAATTGGTATCAAGAGAATATTGTAAACGATAGATTTCTTTCATGCAAGGAAGTCCTTGAAAGTTGCGAGACGTCTGTAATCCTTCCTCAAATACAATTACGGCGGCCCGAGCCCCGGTGTTTGAGGGGAGACGGAGGCGAGACATTGTGTCGAGACTGCAGTATGAACGGGGCCATTACATCTACTACAGATGATTTGTACAGCGTCAGAAACAGGTATTTACTATGTACGCTGTAGGGCCTGGGACATTGTTAGATGGCTTGCCTGTTTGATCTTTGCTGTTGAATTGAGGGTAGATTGGTAAATCACCACTGAACTCGACTCGACGGCTGGCCGCTCGTATGGCGGCAGGTAGCAATTGCGCGCTGAGCTGGACGGACGTTCTATCCTCTCAAGTTTGACCGTGTCAAAACCTCATCTTTAGACTTTCGATTATCTGTACTGTGTGTGTGGACTCACTGCCGTGTAGTGTGCGTCTTTCAAGACCTATTGCAGCTAGGTCAGCCGTGCTAACCCTAAAACCTACCTGGACTCTCTGTGGCGTGCCGTGTACGCCTGGAGCCGAGCTTCGCCCGCCTGGTCGAATAGAGGTAGGTGGTGTTCAATTACCTTCTTGAAGACAGCAGGAACGAACGTTTTCCACCCTCATACACTGTACATACATGTATCCCAAATTAACAAAAACCTGCCAGTAAAATTTCTCTTTATAAGTTTTTGAAAACTGCACAGTGCCTATACCATCGCCTCAGTAAAGAAGGTGATGAACAGGAAGTATGAATAGGGTTTTTTAGAAGCTTTTATTTAACGCTAAGCTACGAGTATTATTTTATTAGCGATAACTGAAAAGCCGTGTTGGCCGAGTGGCTGGCACCCCACCTTTGATCGGAAGTTCGTGGGTGCGATACCAGTCAGCACAAAATGATTTTTCTTTCTTGAAAAAATTATATGCACAATAAACGAGTTTTAACGGTGAAGCAAAACATCGTGGGAAACCCGCGGCTTAGTCAGCTTCGGACGTTTTGACCTGATCTTTCCTCTGACTATATCCGACTGAGCTGGGTGAATGGTATAGGTGCTGGGCAAGCCTAATCCATTTACTTAGGAAATACAGCGTCCTGTACAGCAAAAATACCATTCGCTTCCGCAGTATAAATAATCCATAATAGTTGTTAAGGGTTTGCTTCATCCTCTCAGCCACAGGACTGCTGGCTGCCCACGCCCACTGCTGGACACAGGCCTCCCTCATGGATGTCCAAGATCATGAAGGGGATGTTGCTATACTCGGGTTAGATATGATAAACGGAAAGACGCTGCTGCCCACCTCCCGGAGGTATACCTTGGCAGATTTTTACCGCATCCAGGGATCAACATTCTTATGTCGGCACCCCACGAAAAAAGGCTTTCCTTACCATAACCGAATGTCAAAATGCATTAAACCGCGTTGAAAAATTATCGTTTAGATAGACGACTTTGATTTAAAGTAGACCTCAAGTCTGCGGAGTTTTACGACTCCGCGGACCCCCGAGGCATCCAATTACGAATTACCCTTCTTTAAGGCTCAAGGAATCTGCAGCGGCTTCGAAGCTCGCGGCGCCGGCTCTGCTTCTGCAAAGAGCACTCTTTTACTGCGCGGTAGTGTGTCAAAGTTGAGGGAAAATTATATTTTTTGAAATAAACCAGCTTTGAAAAAAGTCGTGTTATTTTATTTGCCTTTGTTCGGTACTCCGTCATTAATGAATCGATTTGGATTGTTTTTGGGTTCGACTGGATACACTTCTAGATTGGTGCCATTCCCAAGTCCCAAAATTAAACAATCATTATTCTTTTTTAAACTTTCGCGATCACAACACACCATTGCGCCAAGCATGGTCCCGGGAAGACTGGCCCGACTCAGTCTTCCCGGGACAAATGTGTTCCCGAGACAAATGTATATGATAAGTATGTATTTATTCGTACTATTTACAAAAAAAATGGTCAAGGTATTTTACAATCATCTAGTCCCCATTACACAAGACCTGCTTACTTTAAGGCTAGATGGTGCTGTAAAAAATGTTCAAGATTATTTTGTTAATTAATGAAATACTAGATTGTTATTCGACTAATAAATCAGTATAATACATATCGTATGATGAGAGTGTTTCATTATTCCGTTTTCATTGCGCTATTACTTACCCTAAACGACGCGAGTGAGTGCTCGCGACTGTACCGTGATGTACGGCCGCGCGGGAGAGGGCAGGCGCCGACACAAGTAGTTCCAGTTTATATTTATTTAGGCAGCGCTAACAGCAGAATACTAGTGAACATCTATCCAAATGAAAGGTAATGAACAAGTTTATAAAATTAAATATTGTAACTCCCGAAACTTTACCTTGTTTCGGAGGGTCCAGCATTTTTTTTTTATTTGTATCAAACTAAGGTATTGGGAAACATTCGATTATTTATCCTCTTTTTCACCCCCATGTCTTGTAAACTTCACAGATTTTGATAAAACATGTTTATGAACTAGAAAAAACGGCATGCAAACTCCTGCTTTTAAATAAAAAAAAATGCATCGAGATCGGTCCACTCGTTTAAGAGCTGCCACAGACAGACAGACAGACACAGGGGTCAAACTTATAACACCCTTTTTGACGGGGGTTAAAGAAGATAATAATTAAGGAAGATATTGATTCATATAAAAAAAGTACTAACATATTCGAGTACTAAAGTAAATCACCACAGATACCTAACAACTATCCAGCTTTCTCTCTGTTAACTTTTGAGCTTAACTGTGCAAGCTAATCTAGTAGCTCACCGATGTTCCAGCGGGAGTTATGTGCGCGAGTGTACGCTGACATTTTTATGATTTACCTTCTTTCCGGACCCGGTTCGTCATGATTAAGGGTATTATTCGGCTGTGTCTGTATCCTGGGCCATGTACGGCTGAGACGCAGATGGTTGCGGGTTCGATAACCACTGGGGGACAAATGTTACATCTGCAAATACCTATCCACGGCATACTCGTAGTTACACCAAATTGTTACACTGGTGTGATTAAAATGTTTTTTTTTTTACTCGTGGTCACACTGTGTGGTGTGACCAATTGTAAGCTATTAAAACATGAGTGGTAGTCACCCTGCTAAGTGTGGATTAGTCTTCGTCTGAGTATACTAGCCACACTTTGCAGTTTTGCGTGGTTTCCGATCCCGTGGGCATATCGGTATAAAATATAGTCTCTGTTACTCAGAGATAATGTAGCATTCCAATGGTGAAAGAATTATGAAAATCCAACCAGTAGCTTTTGAGTTTATTCGTTACAAACATACAAAATACAACATCAAATCTTTCCTTTTTATAATATTGAGAGATGAGAGGTGTATCATCATCTTAGCCGCAAGTCCACTGCTGGACAAAAGCCATCTTGGATCTGCAAGTATTGACCATGAGGGGTTTTTGCCATACGCACCACGCTTGTCAGCGGTTTAGCGAGCGCAGTGCGGTATTATGATACAAGATGCCCAACTTTCGCAGATATCTCTTCAAAGATTCTTACAGCATCCGCAAGCAAGACAAGAGAGGAAACATTTAACTGCCGTCACCCCAAGGCACCCGTCTTATATGTATAATCAGTATGTATTTCCCATAACACAAGCTTTGCTTAATTTGAGGTTAGATGATGTCGTGTAAAATATCCAGCCATCCATTATGTAACTATCTAAAATTCTTTTAACTTTTGCGCTTGACTGCACAGGCTAACTCAGTAGTTCAACGATGTGTTATGGGAGTTATGTGCGCGAGTGTACGCTGACACTTTTATAACTTACCTTCTTTCCGGGCCCGGCTTGCATTAATCGGCTGTGTGTGGATGTACTTTGCACGTGTTTGTACATGTATGTATGTATGTACATACAGCAATCATTATTACAGCCGTAGAACTACTGTCCACTTGCTGCCCACTGCTGGAAAATAAAAGTTGTTAAAATGTTTATTTTGTCACTAATTACGAAGCATTAAATTATTCTTAGAACTTAGTCAAAGTGACAGAAAAGGTCACCATTTAGATTGTGCTGTGGCAGAGTAAATCAAACCACAGCGCTGGTCTTCCATGGTCACCTTGTATGTTGATAGGTTTATAGGATAGGGATATCTCCAAGATCATGAGAGGATTTTTGCCATACACGCTTGGCAGGCGGGTTGGCGAGCGCAGTATGGGGTGTTGATTCAGTGAAAGACGCTGCTGGCCATTTCCGGAGGCATCCCTTATACATCCACGGGCGTGAGAGGAGGGGCAACATTCTTCTGCCGGCACTAATAGTACGTTACTATGACATCTGTCAGATTTGTAACTCATGCTACCAAATTCTAAGCAATTTAAGCCCAAACTACAGTCGCTCTAGTATAATTTGCTGTTATTTTAGTACCAAACTATCCGCTAGAGGCGCTGTACAAGTTTTCATACATTTTTGTAACTTCGCTAGCGAGTATAACTCATGGTAGGTACTCATGAAAACTCATGGTAGACCTACAGGATGAAGGGAACATAAGTCAAACTGTGGTCTAACCATAGGCTCGATACTAGATTTCCAATATTGCAGCGGCATCAGACAATACGATTAATAGCCGGATTCGGTCAACACGCCGCCCGCCCAACGCCCCCGGCCAGCGTTGGCGAGGAGATACTGTTTGCTTCCAGTTCAATTCAGTCCAACATACGAGCACAGCTCTATTTGCACTGAAACAAGCAAGGGTTAATTATAAAATATTTATTATTTAGTAACGGAGAAGTTACTTTATCATCATTATCTACGCCATTCCCTGCTGGAAAAATATCTCCCTCATGGATCACTACTTACTGATCACGGGTTGTTGCCATAGTCGGCACGCTTGGCAGGCGGGTTGGAGAGCGCATTGCGGGCTGTTTTAAGGCGCTGCTGCTCTTACGGAGGTATCCCTTAGCAGATTCTTACTGCATTTACGGGTAAGAGGGAAGAGGCAACATTAAACTGCCGGCATCCTACTGCAGTCACACAAAAAAAAACTATATTCAGTGCGGCCGCATGGATAGAAAGCATGCGAAGAAGGTGCGGGCAGATGCTAGTAAGAAATAAAATTGTGAAATACCTTTCCTCCAGAAAAACAAGATATTCACGTACATTCCAAAAACAGCTACAATTTGCAAAGCGCGCGACATTTCCCAAAAGTATAACATTGATAAAACCCTCGCAGCGAGGCACTCGGAGCCGGCGCCTTCCATGAAATATTCATCTTCGTAAATCACACCCGCTTAACAAATTACCTTTATTTCGGAACTTTTTGAAAACAACCAATAAAATAGTCATAAAAGTTGCATTAAGGACAACTTGCCACTCGCAAGCGGGCCGACGTACAGGGTGCACTTTTGAGATGGGGCAGGAAGGGGAAATACTCTGAGGCTGCCTTCACACCACAGATACATAGCTAAGACTATGTAGTTTTATATCGTCTATGGTCAAAAAACGTTTAATAGTTCCATTCATCACCATCGTCATCATCATATCAGACGCCAACTGCTGGACAAAGGCCTCAGTGATCTCCAGGTACTGCGGTTGGAAGCGGCCTGCATCCACCGCTGACCTGCGTTTCTTACCAAGTCGTCTGCTCATATTGTAGGTGGACATCCTACGCTGCGCTTGCCGGTCCGTGGCCTCCATTCGAGAACGTTGCGGCCCCATGGGCCAACCGTTCTGCGGACTATATGGCCTGCCCATTGCCACTTCAACCTGCTAATCCGTCTGGCTATGTCCGTGACCCGAGTTATGTTACGTATCTCCTCATATCTGATTCAATCCCGTAGAGAAGCCTCCAGCAAAGCCCTGTCCTAGCTTCATTAATAGTCGTTAACAGGGATTGGTTGATAATTGCTTAAATCACACGACAAACATTTTCAAATAATATTAACTTCTATTTATGATTATGCCGCTGGTGGCCAAGGGGTAACTTCGAAAGATGGACAGCAGCACGAGAAGCCTTGTATCAACATGAAGTACTGAGCTTGCCAGGCGGGTGCCTGCCAAGCGTGGTGAGAATGGCAACACCCCCTCATCATCAGTATTTGGAGATCATTGATGCCTTATATGTGGACGTCTTAGGGCTAAGATTATTATAATAAAGTTATGGTTATGTACTACTATAGAAATTGCACATAAAAACATGTCATACATTTATTCAAATTCCAAAAATTGCCACAATTAGTCCACAGCTTTGAAACCGTTAAACCCGTTTCCACTAACTAAGCTATGAAAATATAGGAAATCAATACACATTTTCGCTAATAACTGTCGGTTTTTTCCGACAGCGTTTTGTTATACCTATCAAAACTTTTTTCAATAAAGGCTAAGAGAATTTGTTGTACGAGTAGCTATAACGATAAAGGCCCATCTCAAAAATTCACCTTGTATAACTTTTTTTAACAAATGCTTATCGCAAAAGGATTGGCACCCCTTCTGCGCTACATATTTGATTGAAATCTCTTACAGTATTACGATTTTATTTATTGAGATTTTTATTTCCGGAAACTGAAGATTTTAGTATAATGAAGATAGGCGTATATCTTGCCAACGAATAAATGAGGCGATTGCCGACATTTCTTAATATTATGAGGAATTTGTAAAGAGATCCATCCTATGCTACGCTTTGTCACATCAAAAATGTATCTATGTCTACAAATTCAGAGAGAACCCTAATAGTTTTCAACTGCAGTCATTTAAGTAGAATAATTTAAGTAGAATAACCTTATGAAACAAACATCTACGTAGCAAAATGTCTACGGCGTAGGCAGCTACGCAGTGCTACAAAATTGCTACGCTTAGTCAGCTAACCGTACAATCGATTCTCGACCCTAATACCCTCATTCCTTACAAAAGCAGTTTAAAAATCCTTTGAAAACAAGCGCGATTCATCTTCATAAAGCGATGTAACATTGCAGAAGCGTTGCGACTGCAGTAACATTGTAGGAACGTTAACTGTCCGAGATAAAGTTGCAAAGTTGGAGTTTTACATCGAGAGCTTTCATCGAGATTGCAGTGTGTTTACATTGCGGATTTAGTTAGACAGTCGCCGTACGTGAGCGAACTTAAACAGTAATGGAAATTAAGCGCCTTACACGCTAATAACATTTTAGACACCTGTTTTACAGGTTTTCTTGAGTTTTTAATTAAAAAATCCTTACCTTTTAACACCTATAATGTAAAGAGTTATACTTTTTGTTTTTAAACTTTTTTTTTACGTCAAAAAGGCCCCTGCAATCACACACATAAGTCTTATTTTGGAACTGTATTTATTTGGTTTTTAAATACAACAATGAAAATATTTATTTGACAAAAAATGTAGGTTAAACTCAATTGAAAAAAAAAAATATTTAATATGCTCGTAATATCCATAACAACTTCTGTTTCAATATCATATTTGCAAATGAAGGACCTATTTTTTCATCATCATCATATCAGCCGTAAGACGTCCACTGCTTCCTCATTGATCTTCAAGAACTGCGGTTAGAAGCCGTCTGCATCCACCGCCGAATAGCAGTTCTCACCAAGTCGTCTGCGCATCTTGTAGGTGGACGTCCTACGCTGCGCCTGCCGATCCGTGGCCTCCATTCGAGAAATTTGCGGCTCCATCGGCCATATATTGTTTACCACAAATAAATGACGTTATTTGTAATGCAATGTATGAAAGATGATAAACTGTCCTGCACAACCTTGCAGTGCTGCTATGTACGAGAACCAATTGCAGCGTCTATTAAACAAGAACAATGATCTCCAGTACCTAGCTAGCCACGGTCGTGAAAATAAAACTCTTGTGAAGCTAGCACACAAAGTCGTTGGAACTGTAAAAGCTAGAATAGCTTTCAAAGTCGAGCACTTTGCATCTTCAACAAAGAGCGCAGATAAAACGATGTGTTCCTTACATTGCCAGTTATGTGCGGTGATATGTTTTACTTTGTTCATTGTATCATCGTTGTAAGCTTTGTTTGTGGGAATTACACTTTAGTCTTGTAATGTGATAAGGCAAGCTGTGTTAGCATATTATATAGTTCAAAAAGTTCATACCACAACCTTCGAATCGAAAGTCGTAGGTGCCAATACCTCCTTATATTTTTGAAAGTTAGGCTTATTTATTTAGTTAAATTTACATTTAACAAAATATATTAAATAAATAAATAATGCTAAACAATTCACACAGCCCCAAGCTAAGCACAGCTTGCGTTATGGTGTGATATACTGAAAACATACTACATACTACATAGATAGATTATTATTATACATAGAAAAAGATCCAGAACCCCCTGAATAAATTAATATCTGCAGATCGTATAAGTGTTTGTCCCGAGGCGGGAACCGAACCCGCAACCTCTTGCGTCGCAGGCGGACCTTAGGCCGCTGCGCCACAGAGCTCGTCATATACATATTCGTAAATGATGAACAAAAAAATCGTAAGGGAATTCGCGTCTAAGTCAGCTTTAGACACATTGGCATGTTCTTTCTCTTAAATATAGCCGACTAAGCTGAGAGGATGGTATAGGTGCTGGGTTCTTTAATTTATTGAATCTGATTGCTCAGGACTATAACATTTTTGAATCTTAATATATTTGAAGCCGCTTAGGTACTGAAGAAAAAGGATAACAATATTCAGATTCAGATTTATTTATTGGTATACACATATACACGTCAAACATTTCAGTAAACAGTAAAAAAAAATATTAATCAATAAAATAAAATAAATTACTTACGCACAATGCTCAAAGCTATACTTATTTGGGCACCTTTAATAACTAGAATATAATAATATATATAAAAAAAACTAAATTTGAAAAATTCCAGAGTGATCATAAGCATACAATCATTTCGTAGAACTACCCATATACATAATTCGTCTATAACAGATGAGAAAGGCCAATTTTCTTGTGATTCGAAGACATTCATTCTGAATCACCCAGAAAACTACCTAGAACAGGGAAAACTTTTCCTTATCCAATGGACAAAGTTAATTTGCTACATAGAAGTTATAGATCAGATCTGAAACTTTGCCAGCTCCAAACCCGCTCTATGCGACCTAGTAACACATTTCTTCATGCAAATACTCTTTCTGCCAACTTCGAGATATTTCCTTTCTTGTCACTTATATAACTTATATAATATTTTCATTAAACTATTAACATACCGTATGCCGTGGGGTGCCGGCTGCAGAATGTTATCCCTCCTCACTCATGCCCGTGGATGCAGTAAGAGCCTGCTGAGGGATCCCTCCGGAAGATGAGCAGCAGCGTCTTTCCGTGTATCAACGTCCCGTACTGCGCCCGCCAACCCGCCTGCCAAGCGTGGTGAGTATGGCAACAACGTTGTCTTACGGCTGAGATAATGAACATTATACAGAATTATGTTCGAGGATAGGTTTGATAACCATCATGGATCAGTTAGTTTAATGGTCAGCTGAGACCTGGAAGGTGCTGTTTTGATTTCCGCTGTGAGACAAATGCTTGGAATATTTATGAAGATATTTGTCGCGGGTCTAGGAATTTTCGAAAGGTCTGTAACACCACACCATCTTTTACGGTTACTTTATTAAACAAACTCGTGTATTTTGGGCTAGATCTAGATATATCCTTTATCTCTCTCCAGTATTTACTATCATTTATAGAAATTAAAAAGATTGAAATAAAAATTACGTAATTCTTTGCATTCATCATCAAGATGTGCATAGCAGAATTCAAATCTACAACGACCATCAGAAAGCCTGGTTTATTTCACTAGGCCAACACGGCTCCTAAACAAATACAGCGCCGTGCCACAATAACCCATCAATTGGGGCAGTATCGCCGCACACAGCGTGCATTGCGGGCTCGGTATCGGCGTTATTGGCTCTCGCGGTGCACACCCCGCAATGGAGATTATTGGCGGCGGTACTTTATGTGGAGCTCCATGTTGCGGGATTGCAATTAGAGGGCCGGCCCGATAAACAAGAAAACCCTTGGAATTTATAGCAAAAGTTAATTATTTCGGAGGAAAACAACGACGGGAACTGAGAAGTCGATAACGATGGTATGAATAACAAATATTGGAACAAGTACAAGTAAATTATACAAAAGGTTACATCTCTCAATATTTTAAAAATTAAAGGTTTTTAATTTTGTATGTTTGTAACTAATAAACTCAAAATTTACTGAACCGATTTTTAAATTTTTTTCAGCTTTAGAAAGCTACATTATCCCTGAGTAACATAGGTTATATTTATCCCTGTATTTCCACGGGAACAAGAACTACGTGGATGAGACAGCGGAGTGCGGCGTCTTTTATAAATTTAAACACCATGTTATAGATGGATATCGGACGCGATTAAACCGATGTGCCAAGTACGATTATAATATACTAGCTTCTGCCCGCCATTCTGATTTTCTCTTGGTTTATTTGTAAGTATTTAAGTGCAGTCTTAAACTCTCTGCGCGAGTGGCGCGAGTCCCTCATTCTCTCATAGTGATATCCTGAGGCCGGCCTTCCGTAATAAACCCAATTTAAAACATATTCACTAGCCACAACATGATCCTCTCTATAACATAATAACATAAACACGGGAATTTATCGCGTACCTTTGATTATTCCCGACGTTTCGACGTTATTCGACATTATGAGCCTCTCTGACGTGAAAGTTCCACCCTATAATTTTTTTGCATGTTATTTTTTTATTATGTGTCAAACAAGTTGCCATTTTACCCCACCACTTGATTTCATTCATTCAAATTAACTACCTGTGGCTTCAAGCCATGGATCAAACGAACGTATAATATAAAAAATGGCGGGAAACTTCGAAAAAGGGCGGTCGCGTTTTTTCCACCTAAAATTTTATTATTTAATTTTAAAAGATATATTTATCAGTAGAGTTTATTTCTGTTATTTATTTAACTTATTATTGTATTTAAAATAGTTACATCTACATTTAGTAAGTAATTTTATTATTTTCTGATGGAGGAGCCGCCCGACCCTGGTGGGGGCACGACCTATCTGGCTGGTAATTTTGTAACTATAACAATGGAAAATCCAAAATCGAATGATGACTCGGCAATGGATACTAATTCGTCAATTATAAAAAAAACACGAAAGCGCAGTCGCTTACAAAAAATGTGCACAAAGTGTAATAGGAAAAAGCGGAAACATGGTTCCTCGGTTGAAAATAAAGGTTGCCAATGCATTGATAACACTACTGATGATACCAATAGCCCTGTTCCCTGTCCATCTGCTGAATCAGTACCTGTTGTTGTGACCCTTCCAGTCACTACTCAAATTCCGTCAAGGCACACCGACAGACAATGCCCCTTAAGTTGTTCATGTTCAGCGCATAACAGAGTCCACAAATGAAAACTCCACACTCCACCCCATTATCTTTATTATCTTTTATTTTTGTGTTAGTATTAAGTTAAGTACAATAAAGAGTTATCTATCTATCTTTAGGAAATTCTTGAGACTGTATTTTTTACTTTTAGCTTTCTGCTTTTTTCATTTGTGTGACATTAAGAACGGTCTTCAAGGTGAAACAAAGGTACGAAGAAGCCGGAAATCATCTCAGAAGACCATTTAATGGCCGTCCCAGATACACTACAGCTAGAGAAGACTGATATATTGCCAGCACTATTTTGAAAAATTGTCACCAATGCAGTTCAGGTCCAACAGCAGCTTTTCCTGATGAGGGATGATTACATTAGCGAAGACACGGTCAGAAGAAGAGTTGCTGAGGTAAACCTGAAGCCTTACAGGCCAGCAAATGGTCCCAAACTTGAGGCAGGGCATCAGTACGTACTACCTTTAAGTGTCATATTATCCGAGTGGTATGTACCCCCTACTTTCAATCCAAAGATCGTTGGTTCAATACCAACCGTGCACCAATGGATTTTTCTTTCTTGAGAAATGTATACATGAGCACATGCTTTAACGGTGAAGGAAATATCGTGAGGAAACCCGCAGCTTCGTCAACTTCAGACGTATTGACCTGTTCAAAGGTTGACTAAGCTGAGAGGATGGTATAGGTGCTGGGCAAGCCTAATCCATGTCACAATATCCCAGGCACTGCAGCGTACTGCCCGTACAGCATGATTACCAGTTGCTGACGCTGTATAAATCATTTATAATAGATGCAAAGGCCTTACGTACTACCTTTGTAATGTATTTTTATATGTGCATGTAGTTGGAGAGACCTTGCTTTCAGGTCTTGATAATTACGGTAAATATGTTATAATGTTGTTAAAGGTTTTAATAAATAAATGAAAATTAACATTATATTGAAATACTAGTTGTATTCATGATGGGACGCAGCAACAAACAAACAAACATATAGACAAGAGAAAAGTGTTTTTTTTATATAGGTACCGCATTATTTATTTTTGCCTTGGGGTGCTGACAATAGAATGTTGCTCTTCCTCTCTTGCCCGTGGATGCAGTAAGAATCTGACAAGGATAATCTCCGCAAATGTAGGTAGCAACGTCTTTTCGTGTATCAACATTCAATACTACGCTCGTTAACCTGCCTGCCAAGCGTGGTGAGTACGGCAACAACCCCTTCTTAACCGGTGCTTAGAGATTTATGAGGGAGGGCTATGTCCAGCAGTGGACGTCCTACGGCTTAGATGATGATGACGATGACCCTATTTTTTTTCATTTAGACATAACAAACAGACGCTATAAATTGATTTATGTATATATTATGTAGATCAGATTGAGACGTGGGTCGTGCCTGCAGTCTCCAGTGTTAGTATGCACGGAGACACACATGTCTCCCTGATCCCGCATACAGATTCGGGAACTCGCGGGCCTTAGCGGGTGGGGCCGCGGGCGCGCGCTAGCTACTGCGGCAATGTGCCTTGAACACAAGAAATGTTCAACATTAATTCTTTCACTGTTATTACAAAAGAACGACTGAATATCGCTAATGAAATGAAAAAAAAAATGGATTTATCTTGTGATGATGAGTGCGCATTATATGACGATAAGTGGAAGGGTATATATCTTACCTATCTTCCTTTACGGGTACCAGTCGATTTTGTTATGTAAAACATCTTTTGCGGGGATGAAACCGACTGGACGAGAGGTGACGCTTGGAGATGTGCGCGTCAGTACTAGGGCGGCTGCTCTATACTCTGATTCAGAAACCAAGATCATTTTTATAAACTAAGGTACCTTAACATAAAAATTATTTCAAAATAGAAGTTTATAGAAGATTACTTAATTTTGCTAAATACTTTTGATAGGCTGTATTTTCTAATCAATATCCATAGAATGGAAAATAGCAATTGTTCTTAGCTATATATTATATTTTATTTCATTTTATTAACAAATGAAAAAAATAAAATATTAGCAGAAAATACTTTACGACATCACCGGAGTTAAATGGGAGCGAATGACAGTAGTTCAAAACAATTTTTGCATTGTGACAATGTGTTCCTTTTTCACTGCTCGTGTGCAATCGTGCGTTGTTGTGTTTTTGTTTCGTTTTCGTTTTTACAATATCGTTGTCTGTTATTGTTATCAGTTTGGGTTAAGTTTTCAACCTTGTTCATGTTGTGTGTATTTTAACAAACATGGAACCACAACCCACGCCGTCCACGGCGGTGGAGATGCCGGGTCCATCAACACCGTCAACAAGTAACTATCTGTCGCCACAAAAAAGACGTTCAAAGAAATATATGAGTCACAGAAAAGCTCACGGTGATGAATGTTTACAAAAACACTTACAAAATGTGACCAGAGGGTGAAGTTTGGTCACTTGGAGCTTGTGCAAAAAAAAACTGCCGAGATTATGGGGCTCTCTGCAGTAACTGTGCAAAGAATCTTAAAAGAGCGCAAAACAAGTGGCACTTTCAGTTCTCCCAGAAAAGCTGGTCCAAAAATGAACTTCCTACCAAAAATGGACAAATCGTACTCGGCAATAAAAAGGATTGTTCACCAGTTTACAGGCATGGCTCCGCTCTAAAAACATTGCCTTCGTAGAAGCAATGATAAAAGCTCAATTAATTAAAATTGTTAGAGAAAATAAATCACTATTTAACAAGGATGTAGTTGATGAGCTGGCTGCCCAGTCTGGTGGCACTGTTTAGCGACTGCCCCTTACCACTGCGAGCTCAACCCTATTGAGCTAGTGTGGGCCCAGGTAAAGGGGCACGTCGCAAGAAACAATAGAACATTTAAAATAGTTGAAGTTAAAAAACTCTTAGAGGAAGGTTTGAGTGAGGTGACACCCGAAGTATAGGCAAACTGCATCAGCCATACAAAAAAAGTTTTAAATTAAATATGCTTACTAAACCATATCATTGATGACGTACATGATAGGTTTGCTACAAATTTAAGGGAATCGGATTTAGAATCCGATTTTGTATCTGAAATTTCAGAATAATGATATATTTTGTGAGCAATAAAAAATATAATTAGGCAAAAAAATTTAAATATTGTTTTATTTGTATTTCCTTATGGATACAGGGAAACGAGGCCGCGACAATGCCTTTGATATTTTAGAAGGTACCTTCTTTTCAGTGTTCTGAAGTTTGGTTAGGAAATATTTAGGGTGGTATCTATCCCACAAGCAAAACCGCGCGCCATTACTACTATTTAGTGATCCATGTTAAAAAAAGATTCTACCCCTAACTTGTCATTATTAAAGTGACATATCATGACATTTCTTTGTTTACAAAAATTATCTTGGTTTCTGAATCAAAGTATAAGTAACTAGTTATTAGGGCGACTATCCTTCGTCTTTCATACCCATCGTGTTGGCTAAGGCGACTGTGGTGACTATGGCAACTGGGGCGATTGTAGGGACGGTGACGACTGTGGAACTATAGCGACTGTGGTTAAAATGTTTTACATCTGCCAGGCGTCCCGTGATAGCTCAATTTTTTTCATTAAAGAGTTTCGATGACCAACTGTGTTCTTGTACACCAGTTCCACCAAAGCATCCTTTCTGATAACAAATGCTTGACTTTTTGCTTATGTTACCAAATTATAATATAATTATGTAAAACCATACTTGAGGCAAATAAATTATTTCATTTCATTTCATTCATTAATGCATACCTATGATATTTGAGAAATGAGAAACGGTCGATCCTCATTTTTCCGCTGTGTGAAAAGTTCAGCATTATTTATTTATTATGCACGTGGTTATAACACAGGATGCGGATATAAACCCGGTACAAGTAAACTCTCTCGTCCGCACGATAAATAACAAAGCGGAACAACTTGTAAAGTTGCACAAAAGGAAAGAGGGGCGCGATCGATCGGCCGGACGGAGGCAAAGCGAATCAACTCGCTAAAGCGATACTTTTGCGCTATTCAAGTAGTGGCTGGTCTGGCTCGTCCGCAAAACGTGGCAAAGAATTTCCTGTATTTTATGTAAGGAATAACATTTTTTAGCATACAAATTTGTTACTAGTTTGAAGCCAACTTGCACATGCGGCTAAGCACAATTAGATATTATCAAATCGTAGGAAGAAATTACATTTAAAATGTTCACTTCGGCCACCAGGATCTCCTAACCTGATCCTCAGGAGTGATTAGCCGTTTAATGCATTGGGTCTGTATTGTGCTATCTGATCTTCAAGTTTTAACCACAAGAGCATGCATTCTGTTCGGCGTCGAAGTGGCAAGACGTCCAGGGAGCGGTGTCATTGGGCAACTCCCTCAGCGTCTTCGATGTTTTTAGTGTATTCCGTGACGAGCTGGGAGCCTATTTCTTTTTGCCGTCCTGTAGACAGGCGAACCACGTGTCGAATTTGAGTGTTTTGTGGATTTGTTACGAAATATTTGTTATTCATTTAGATATTATGATGGATTTCCGCAAAGACAGGCTAGCATGGCCGGAGATATTTTATCCTCGGGGAGAGGACAAAATACTATTCACCTCTACAATTTTGTCCACCCTCCGAACATGGCGACATGGGTGGCTAAACTATTCACGGTGGACAAACCAGGAAAAAGGCTTGTCCCCGAAATTATAGGCGGAGGGTGAGTATCCGCGTCTAATGCCAAAAAGTGATATAATTCTCTTTCTCCTTGTTGCCGTGCTTTGGCAGGTGGATAAAATAATTTTATCCCTTGTCAGTGGGAATAACCGGTGGACAATGGTATTATCCCCAGCCCATGCTAGCCCTGCTGCTGAATCATTTCATTTCTTAATTAGGTTGAGGCAAACCAGCCGGTCATATTGAAATGTAGACATAAACCGCGTGTGTAACCAAACGTAAGAGGGCGCTGTGCGTGCTCTTGTTGCTTTAATGCCACTCACATCTGTAAAGCTCCCAATAACCAACTCTATCAATAGAACAATCTATTTTTATTACAATGAATCAATCAATCATCTCAGCTATAGCTAACTATACGTCTCTGTTATGGATCTTCAAATACTGATCATGAGGGGTTGTTGCCATACTCACCACGCTTGGCAGACGGGTTGGCTAGCGCAGTGCGGGTTGTTGATACACGGAAAGACGCTGCTGCCCACCTTCCGGAGGCAGATTCATACTGCATCCATGGTCTAGATAAGAGAGGAAACATTCTACTGCCTTTTTAAATGGTTATTTATAACATCATTTTATCGTTATTGTCTGATCGTGCAGAGAGTCGAGCTAAAGAGGCGCGGTCGGCTGCACGGAGGCAAAGCGAATCAACCCGCTAAAGCGATACTTCTGCGCTATTCAGTGAAGTGACCGGCTGGCCGCCGACAGACGTGGCCTTTATAATAGTTCGTGCATTGTATGGCAACGGGGAAATTCAATATTCCAATACGTTGACATAGAGATCAGTTGCTCTGAAATAGAGATTTAGTATTGTGATATTTTAAAGCGAATGGCAACACATTATTGAGTTAAAGCTATTTATATCGAAATTTTAGTCGGGTTGTCGATAAAAAAGTCAGGCCGTAGAATGTTACCCCTCCTCTCATGCCCGTGGATGCAGTAAGAGCCTGATAAGGGATATCTCCGGAAGATTGGCGGCAGCGTCTTTCTGTATATCAACATCCCGTACTTACTGCACTCGCCAACCCGCCTGCCAAGCGTGGCAACTACCCCTCATGAAGACCCATGAGGGAGGTATTTGTCCATTAGAGGGCGTTTTGTTGCTGAAATGAACCTTTTGCTACAATAATAATAATAAAGTAATTTATTTTCAGACACAGATCCATATTTGTTAGTAGACTTAGGCATAAGAGTAAGTACTTAAAGAATATATAAACAATAAATTGAATTAAACGAAAATACAGTTATTATTTTATAAACACTTACTTATAAAGATGTTTTGTACTAAATGTTTTCAATTATTTTACTTTCAAAATTAACGTGAGGTGAACTATTCCTTTTGTAAAAATGCGGGGCTGCTCATTCAACCCTATGAAGCTGATTTTCTTGAAAAATCTAAACTTGTCGGAATAAGCTTCGACGTTATAGTACTACGTGAGTTATCCCATATTTAAAAAAAATAATCTTAAATTATGTTCTTAAACCTTTTTTTACAAAAGTGGCGTGGTTGGATGGGCAGTCCAAAAACTTAAACCTATTTCGCCGTAGTCTGCTAAACAATCCAACCTACCCTACAAGTCTAGTTCGTGAATTGAACGAACAGCACAAAATATACCTATCCGTTGAGATACCAGCACAGCCCGGTCTGTGTTATCTGACGCAGTCGAGTTTACGTTTCTCCAGCAGGAATCTATTTAGTTGGTGAGTGGTCGCTTCAAGGGCGAGTGAGCTTGCGGCTTGCTTCGGCATTTGTAGAATACATTGGACTCCGCATTGTAAAACATTTCACTTTCAAATTCACGTGAGACAAACTTATGTCAAAAATCGCAAAAGTGCATGGACTCGCGCACGAAGGGTTCCGTACCATTAGTCAATCCAAATCACGTTTGTTGTATGGGAATAAAATAATTATTAAATGAGGGCCTTTTAATGTTTACTTTATTCTGTTTTAACTATTTATTGTTATAGCAGCAACAAAAATACATCTGTGAAAATGTCAACTGTCTAGCTATCGCGGTTCATGAGATACCAATGAGGTGACAGACAAACAGACGGGCAGCGGAGTCTTACTAATAGGGTCCTTTTTACCCTTTGGGTACGGAACCCTTAAAACGAGAAGTACTCGTTGAAGACTGAGTGCCGATTATAATGTCGGCCAATATTAACATATTGGTATGTAGGGTATTTATCGCGTAATTACCTATATTTTTCTTTTGACATTTTTCTTTCTTCCTGCGATCACGATCGGAAATCTGGTCGAAACGACGAGATAAATATTAACGTTTTTACCCGATAGCCCAATATATTAATATTGTGCTGAGATCACGAAAGTTTTAAAAAAGGCTATTGCCGACCAGTTCAGATATTCAGGAAAATCATCATTAGTAAAATGCTTAATAGTAACGTCAATTTACAAAAGAAAACAAAACACATTCAAAGCGAGCAAAGCATAATAATTTGTATTATTGTTATTAATTATAATATAAATGTTGAATTTAATACTACGCAAACTTTGATCAATAGTATTGAATTCGCTCGCTTCATAATTTTTTTTTCTATGTTTGAGATGGAAGTGAAAAACTCACATCAAAATTCAAAATTTTCGAAATTAATTTACTTTTTTTATTTGCATAGTTTGTAATTACAAAAACATACGTCTACTCTTTAGTTATAATCATTATTAAATGTTTGATCTTAATATTATGTTCCATTCGATGTCGTATAATATTGGATAGTTTGGATTTATAAGACAACATCATTCCATATTGCAGATGAACTATTTTGTCCGTTAAATGTATATATTTAAATAAAACAAAGTCGTGTTAGTTACACCACTTACAACTCAAGAACGGCTGAACAGATTTCAATGATCTCAAATGTTTTAGATTTATCTGAACCGGGGTTAACATAAAGGCTATATAAATATCGTAAATAAAAATACACATATTTTACGGATGGTGTGATGACATTATTTGGATGTCAATTATTTAAAAAGTTTCTATTGTGCGTAAACTCAAGTATAACTCAAGCTGATTATATTTCTGGATAATTTAGGTAGTAGAGTAGTTATGGGTGGAGTAGTTGTTGCAGAGTAGTAGGAGTAGGTACGAAGTTTGTCGGGATAGTTAGTAATTACATAAATAAAATAAAAACGTTGTTGTAGAGATTGGCACACAGAAGGCTTAAGACCGGCAGACTGATTACGTATCTAGCTATCATCGCTATCAGACGTCAATTTTGTAGTATATGAAAGGAAAAAAAATACGTTTGCCTGTAGCAAACCTGTCGCGAGATACGTAACCACCTGGCGGGATAAGTAAAAGAGGAGAAGGGAGGCTTTTGCTTAGCTGTGGGATCCAGCGGACTGTTAAGATTAGATCAGGGAAAACAAACAACCACACAGTATACAATTTTATCAATAAACTACTCGTATGATAGTTTCCAAAGTTCTTATGACATTTGTTTGCTCGTATTAAAATGTGTTGTCTTTTTTATTTACTGCACTAGGACAGAGTCCCAATGGCGCCGCTCCGAGGCTTACACGGAGATCTGCGCCGGGTACACTCAGCATCCGGAAGATGAAGAAGAAGAAGAAGAAGAAGAAATACATTTATTAGACACACACACACTAAACTTAAAAATAACTATAGTAAAAAACATCTGACTTACTTCTAATTTTAATCTAGGAGTACCTACCTACCCTGTTATATATTATGCGACATAGTGACAAATAGATGGTAAGCAGCTCACTGAGCGGGTCAAAGCAGTAAGAATACTATTTCAAGCAATGAACAAACCAGTTCATAAAGTTGTGCGAGTCCAAAGGGGCCTGACTCAGCATTATGCTTCCACGCATAAGGAATGCTAGGAAGCGCTGGTTTTCAGTCAGACCGTATTTACTATCTATCTCGGTATAAAATAATAATCATGTAGGTACCAAAAGAAATAAATAAATATATATAATTATTAGTGCATAATTAAATAAATGAATAAATAGTGCATTGCAAATAATATAAATAAAATAGCTAAAGTGATAGGACATTGAAAACAATACGATACGTGTAAACAAGGGAGGAATAGCAATATTATTAAATTAAGCAAACGTCAGGTTTCAAAATGTCAACTTCAAATTATGACGTGGCAACATGTCAGCTATAAAAAAGAAGAAATCCCAATGTGTCTCCATCGAGAACAATACATTGAGAAAATGTATAGTGAAAATTAAATCATTTCAATTCTAATTAACACGAAAGAGGATTATGAAGAAACAAGAAAAACTGTGTCCGGAGCAGGATTCGTAAGGTGACAACTGCAGAACGGCCGTCAAAGCAACACGTGTATGAAAAGTCGGTAAGTAAGGTTATCATTTGTCAAGCTGTCCATTGTTAATTAAGTGTTTACAAAAAGTGTTTCTAAAGGCTTTCACCATTTACAGGGCCGGAATCATTGAACAAGAGCAAAAATGCCCACAATCCTACAAAACCGTCGAGAGCAATACGTGCATACAACGTAAGGTTAGTGAGGTTATATTATGTCGTGTTCTGTTGCAATGTTAATAAGTGTCTCCGAAGATAGATTTTAAATGTTTTAACCGTTTTCAGGGCACGAATCTTCGGCGGGAAGATGCACCTGGCCTTGTCAATCTAAATGAGCTTTTAAAGGTTATTCGTGTCAAACAGAATCGACGATCTATTTCGTCACAACTTTTATGAAAAATTATCTAGGTTTTACTTTAATGAATTTAGTTTTGATGAATTCAGATTTAGTAGTTTTCTTATGACTTCGTCGTCTACTTTATTTTATTTGAAACGTTTACATCGCCGTTAACCATTATCTCCTTACTTATAAACGTTGGTTAAAGTAATATGCACTGTATTGGTCATTTTTTGATATAATTTCATACAAGACTGTCGCTTAAGTTCTGTTTAAAACCTTTAATAAGGACCTATGAGATAAAGTTGCAGTTAAAAAATAAAGTATATAAAAAGATATTGCAAGCGTTTTGCGAAGTTGTATAACCAAATTGTTTTTGAAACACAGAATAACAAACAAATCGTTCTCTACTCAGATTTTCTGAGTTTTTCCAAAAAATATATACACCGTGGGATATTAGTATTTATGCTCTACGGGACGCTGCAGTGCCAGATATATGTGTTTATTTTAAATAAATACCTCCAATGTAGTAAGTAGGTATTTATTTATAATGGCAAGATTTTTGACATGCCAAATGCCGACTGTAGCATATTACCTTTCCCTTTTTTCCCGTGGATGCAATTAGTCTGCCTAGACTACCTATACTTCCGGAAGATAGGCAGCAGCTTCATTCCGTTAATCTACACCCCGTATTTACTGCGCCCGCCTACCTGCCTGCCGTGGTGAGTATGACAACAACCACCTCGAGATTTATGTGAGAGGCCATACCAGCTGAGATGATCAACCATTCAGAATGGATATGTCAGCACAGCCGATGTTATTAAAATGCCAGTTACCCATTTTCGATTCCAACAGTACAATTGTGCAGAGTGCTGGAAAACGTACAAATACCTGAGCAAGCTCCAAAGCTAAGCATTTACGGAATATAGTTTCAGAAACCAAAATGCACAAGTGGTTCCTACTTGCGCATTTTCGTTTCTGAAAAGGTTTGTGTAAAGTGAGCCCTGCTACATAAGTGCTACGAAAGTGCTACGGAGAGCTACAAACAATGCTACACATCGTTATACGAACGCGATGAAAAGCTCTACGAAGTGTTAAGAATGCCCAAAATTCGTGGTTAGATTGAGGTTAGTTTATTTAATAAGATTATAGGGTTATATTATATGCATATTTATTCGTGATCGTGACGTGTAAAATTGTGTCGAGACCTATATCATGGTAAATATTGCATATCACAACCATAATAGTTTCAAAAGTGATATATAGCGTTATATTTGCGTTACTCAAATTAAATGTGTTTTTTCTTCTTTTGGAAGGCTATTATGTGTAACTCTTTGTTCTATTGAATAAACACTTATTGACTTCGACCGTAAAATGTATGCATTATAATTTTTTGTGTTGTAATATAACGTGAAAAATCCCCTCATTACATACAAAAAAAGTCTCATATCAAAGTTTATTCCTAAATATAATACTTCTGTTCAAGTTTAAGATTTGAATAATTGTATCGTTCTTCCTTTTGGCATGCTAGTCTGTCGAATACAAGTTGGAAGTTACAATCCAAAATTATTCCATCTACAATGTTAATAGAGTTTAGTACAAGCCCACAATGGCACATTGTCCGCAGCAGACACAGGGATATGTCTAGAACACACAGAATGCTTGAGTATTCGAAGTACAGTTAGCCGCAGAATTGCAGTCAGGGCTTAAAAAATTTCGGGCTAGTGAAATTTCCGCAATATTGAGTTGAAGACTCAAGTAAAGTTATTATTCATGTAAACGGATCATGGAAGAGGGTTAAGTCTTCTTATCATCATTTCAGCATAAAACGTCCACTGATGAACACAGGCCTCCCTCATGTATCTCCATGAGGGGTACTTGCCATACTCACCACGCTTGGCAGGCGGGTTGGTGAGCGCAGTATGGGATGTTGATACACAGATAGACGCTGCTGCCCATCTTCCGGGGGGGTGTCCCTTAGCAGGCTCTTACTGCATCCACGGGTAGGAGAGGAGGGGTAACATTCTACTGCCGGCACCCCACGGCTAAGTCTTCTTATAAATTGTAGTATTTATCGGGATGTTTGTTCGTATAAAATAATATATAAAATATAATTCTGTAATAGTTTCCTTTTTGCTTCTTTCCCGGGCTAAAAAAAGGTTCTGAAGCGAACGAATTGCGTTGATCCGTCAGTCAGTCAGCCATTCAGGACTAAGCGTTTTATTAATATAGATTACTATCAAATTCTACAAAAAGTGGATCAGCGGCGTAGACCTCCCTGCTCTCATTCCATGTGTCCCGTCTCGAGCTGCGGTCATCCACCCTGGTGTACATCGTTTGGTGAAAATAAAATATCCCTCCATCTTCTTTTCGGTCTGCCTTTCTAACGCTTCTCTTGTAGGGTTCAACCAATATCACCTTATCAAGGATTTTGACGTAAGCAGACACGGGCTCCGTAGCTTAGTGGTTATAGCACTTCCGGCTTTAGGAACCGCCAAGGATCGATTTGATGGACGTGGGTTCGAACTGAATCGTACATTTTTGATAAGGATTGCCATCTCCTCGAAATCTGTAGAAGTTAGAAGTTTTGCGGTGGACTGTACCCGTCCACAGACGAACCTCCTTTATCCGTCCAATCGGCTAATTAAGTATTCCTTCGCCGTCGTCCGCGTCGTATAAATCATGTCTCCGTCGATGCGACACGCCTCACGCCGCGTGCGAGCCGGATTTACGAGCAAATAGCGTATGTCGTATAGAGTCCTATAGCACTAGGTTTCTGTTTGAGCGAGAGGACACGTCGTTTGTTTAGAAAAAATAAATGAAGTATGGAATATTTACGAGATTTACCATGATTTGTCTTTTTGAGTTTTCGACGCAGTTTCACAGGTCGTGATCACGGATAAACTCGAGTCGCAGAAATGTGCACATATTTAAAAACATAAAAATCTTTTGGTGCACGCCGATGAGAGGGGTGGAGAGGGGAGTACAGTTCGGCCTTTACGGTTGAGACGTATTGACCTTAATGTAAGGGTGCGTTTTCACTGAGGCGCAGCGGAGCGGAGATTAATTCTTTCACGTTAATTAAAATAGTAGCGGGGTGGGGTGTCAGCAATAGAATGTTACCCCTCCTCTTATACCTATGGATGCAGTAAGAGCCTGCTAAGGGATACCTCCGGAAGATGGGCAGCAGTGTCTTTCCGTGTACCAATATCCCGTACTGCGCTCGCAAACCCGCCTGCCTAGCGTGGTCAGTATGGCAACTACCCCTCACGGAGATCCATGAGCGAGGCCTGTGTTCAGTAGTGGACGTTTTACGGTTGAACGAATTTAAATAGTTCTCCTAATTCGTTTTCTTGAGCCTAGTACCACTCTGCCTCAGTAAAAACTCACCCTTAGCGCAAAACGGTACAATAAAAATCCATTAAAAATTATCTCACTTATCCCCTTTACAAGAGTATTTACATAATAAGGCTGGTAACACCGGCGGGCCGGGCTAGTTCCCACAGGCTGAACGAAAAGGCTTTAGTCTTGTCGTCGGCGCTAAAGCCCTGAGCCTGCACTGAGCCTATGACTGCGCTGGGAGGTACGCTCGCCAGCAAATGTGCAACATACACTCCTTATTATAAATGCCAAAGGCACACCTACATAAGTGTGCAAAAATTCTACTAATATGGCGGAGGCCGACAAGTGAAGGATTTAACCGACTTCAAAAAGAAAGAGGCTCTCAATTCGTCTGTATGTTGTTTTGTATGTTTGTTACGCGATATCTCCGCCAATTATGAATGAATTTTGATTATTCATTTTTTTAAGGTTTCTGAGGTGGTCTTAAGGTTACATATACATATGGCACTTGGTACTGTGCTCTTTTAAAAAATCAACTAAACAAAAATTTACATGTATGTTCTTGATTGAATCCTTGTTACCTCAAAACTACTTGGTTTATGAACCGATTTGAAAAACTATTTTTGCATTCGAATAGATGCTATTTATTAATATAACTAGATCCCATTTTTATCAAAACTTGATTCTGATAATGGAATCCATGAGGATTAAAATAATTGTCTTAATAGACACTGGAGTTCCTCCAGGTATTTTCAGGACCTAAATTTAAACTTGCGAAGAAGCTTGCTTCATTTTACACCTATTTATGATGAAATACTCAAATATATGTAAATACGCGTACATATAGCAGCTGTAGCATTTTCAGTATCAAGTAAAGGAATTTACCATTTAAGATTTTTTTAATGTATTTAGATTTGTCATTACAATACAAAATACTATTTTGCACATCTCAAAGTATATACTTTGAGATGTGCAATCGTAAATCGTATGGCATATGCCATACGATCTTCGTACTGTTCTTACGTTTTCTGAAATAAAAATATACTATTCACTTATAAACGCTGATTAAATTAAGCTTCTTAACGAACAGATTATTTGTCATAGCCAAATACATTTTTTTATAAAAAAACTGTCACAAAATGGCCCATTACTTGTTCCATCTTAGTCGAGTTATTGTGTGGCCGATTGTACGTCTTAGGAGATCACGGAAGAGATACCGGCACTAGCGCTTTTTGCTAGTTCTTGAAATAAATGCGTTCATTTTTAAAATCTATTTTTATTTCCTCTAGAAAATACTTTCTTAGAAAGATGCACCTCGTTTCTTCTCAAGGAAAATGAATTAATAAACGTTTTGCCTTGTAAAGTAAACATTTGCTCATAATTACGCCATCTTGTGCTAAAAAATGTGTTGCAAAATTGTATCGGGATCGAAACTAAGGCTTTTAACAAGAATCAAGAATCAAGAATCAAAAAATACTTTATTCAGTGCGGCCGCATGGACCTTATTGACGCGTCACAAATTACAAACAAATTATTAACATCTTTATAAATGATTTTTACAGCGACCGCAACTGGTTTTTTTTTCTTCACTAAACAGATTGCAATCAACAAAGCAAACTCTAAACTAAAACAAATTATTTTAACCTAGATTATTAACAAATAATGTAGAGATGAAAAAATTTAAGGTTGCATGCATTAAAATTAAATAACCCTTAAAGACTAGAAAATAAACTAAATTTTTTATTATTTTTAAATAACAAGCCGTAAACCTATTAATGATATTATCAATTATATCTTTTTTATAGGAATTATCTTACTCATTATATAATCGACACGCTTGTAAGGGAATGTTGTATGTACTCATGCTGTCTCTATCCACTTTTAATAGTAGAGGTAGATACCATCGAAGTCATTGAGTTTATTTTTTTGTTGAAAAATTACAGACACTTCACGCACTATGATTCATAAAGACTTGTTGTAAACGTACATTAAGTTTGGCCCCATAAATAGCCCCAGTAGCCATAGTCACCACAGTCGTTATAGTCACCACAGCAGCTCCAGTCACCACACTCGCCCCAGCTGCCACAGTCACCCCAGTCAACACGATAGACACGATGGACGAAGGACAGTCGCCTAGCAACTAGTTACTAATGGCAGTTGCCCCAGTACTCACTCGCACATCCACAAGCGTCACCTCTCGGCTTTTACCCCAAAAGATTTTATACATCAAAATGTCTTAAGCAAAGTTGGAAATCAGATTTATCATTTGCTAAAATTACATAAAGTCCGGAATCCCGTGAACGCGAACCTGAGGATGTTGTTTTTGTGTTCCCGCCGTCCTCGCGAGGAGCCATCCGCGATGCTAATGCGACATGCAATATTCATGCTAGTTAGCGCCACTCCGGCTTTAGGTACGACAAATGATAATAATCGGGCTTTTAGTAGCCTGTGCTAGAATAAAGAGTGAGGGCGAGTCGGATTCACTGACAAATAGGGTAATTTTGAACCTCCTATATAAATATGGTCGCCTGGTACTTTTCAATACGAATTTGCTTAAAGTCTGTACCTATTTAGCGTGGAGGCGGTGATCATTAATTTTTGCATGCCGTGGTTATAAGCTTTTCATCATCGGCGTATTTGTGTGGACGCGGTGAAGAAAAACGTCGTGAGAAAAGTACATGTCGCCGGGTAGTCGGCTTCAGACGTGTTATTATGTCCTCTGTGGCGCAGCGGGCGAAGGTCCGCCTGCGACGCAAGAGGTTGAAAGGTTAAGTATCTATTTGAGCAACGTGGAAATCAAAAGTTTTAATATTTTTTATTACTTGTTGACATTTATTTATAAAACTGAAAAATCTTTTATTCGTCTATTACGTAAACCTACGCCTGTAAAAGTAGAGTACATGTCATCATCATCATTTCAGCCGTAGGACGTCCACTGCTGGACAAAGGCCTCCCTCCGCAGTACTTGGAGATCAATATCTCCAAGTACTGCGGTTGGAAGCCGTCTGCATCCACCGCCGACCAGCAGTTCTCACTAAGTCGTCTGCCCATCTTTTCCAATTCTGCCAACATTTGAAGTAAAGACAGAAAAGCTGAAATTAAAAAATCTTTTCTTAAATTCCAGCTTTTTTGCTTTCACGTTATAGTTGAAATAAAAATTTCGATAATTGAATTGAATAATTGATAATCTTAAGTAAACACAGACAGTGACTCGTTGAGTCGACTCATTGAGCTGCGCCGTCGCCCTCGAGCCTGATGACCCGACTCAGTTGAGTCAATTCATCAATTTTTGATGAATTTTGGGTGTCGCTGGACTTACAATTACTCGGGAGCACAATTGGCAGAATTTTGAAAAGAGCGTGTTAGAATTATTCCTATTCCCGAATTTCAATTTTGAAGTGATTACTTATAGCAAAATATAGAAAATAGAGGTAGAATAACAAAATAATTCACTTTCTTTCCATAGCTTGTATTTACAAAACTTAGACAAGTCAGCACGTTAATAGGAACAAAAGTTGCCGTGGGATACCGGCAGTAGAATGTTACCCCTCCTCTCATGCCCGTAAATAGGAGAGCCTGCTAAGGGATACCTTCGGAATATGGATAGCAGCGTCTTTCCATCTATCAACATCCCGTAATGCGCTCGATACCCCGCGTGGTGAGTATGGCTACAACCTCCTTATGATCTTGGAGACCCATGAAGAAGGCCCGTGTCCAGCGGTGGACGTCCTCCGGCTCAGATGATATATCATGATGATGAATAGATTAAATTAACCATGCTGCAAAGAGACCTAAGACTTGTATTTAGTCAAATATATTACCTATTTTTAGGGTTCCGGACCAAAATGGTAAAAAAGGAACCCTTATAGAATCACTCTGTCTGTCTGTCTGTCTGTCACAAATGGATATCTCGAGAACTACTGATGCTATCGACTTGAAATTTAAAATAGTAAAAGAAAACACTTGTGTGGTTGTGTGGGGTATCATATGAAAGGTATTCATTTGCACATTAATAAACAGTTTTTAATTTTCCTTAAAACCGTATCGTTTTCGAGTTATTTACAAAAATCTTGAAAAAACGACCGTTCCCCCCCCCCCTTATCTCAGAAGTTTGCAGAGATAAACCCGTGATACTTTTATAGCTTTTAGAAGTGTATGTAAAGATTAGAAGAAATTTATTACAATCTCTCTACATAACATACTTTTTTAGAAATCATCGAAAGTGTAAAAAATCTACATAAGTTCCGCTATCAGACTAGAGATGGCGCTGTCAAGGATCTCCAACAAATATAAAACCGCTTTTGTCATATATTATATTGTATGATGGCACGGAACCCTCGGTGCGCGAGTCCGACTCGCTCTTGCCCGGTTATATTTTTTGTTTACAAGGAGTCACTTCAATTTTGTTTATTAGTTACCTTGCTTCTTTTGTTTCCTGTAATAAATAAGGTGTTTTAGAATATGTGAACTTAGCTGAAAGGGGTTGACTCTCACCATCCCACGGAATAACTCTAGTTCTAAGACTTTCAGGATTCGATTATTTTCAGAAAACAAGTATTTTCGAAAATACTTGTTTTCTGACAGGAGGCTGAAACCCACATTTGTGTTAGTACACATACTATACACCCTCAGTAAGTACACATAGTATGTTTCCGTGTAATATAAGCCGTATAGTTACATCACATAGGGTTTCGGGGCCTCGTGCAGGGTAACAAAGCGCTACGACCTTCAACCGTCGAACCAATTGTTGAGGGTAGACACGAAGAACAGCTGCCTCACTCTGGACACCCTTGCTGAACAGCCTTGACTTGCAATTATTGTGGCTTGATGACTGTAGTGTATGTGATACTATATATACTATACGCATACATACGCTGTCTCGTGTGGCCTGGGTATTGACGGGTATTGGTTAGCGAAATGTCACTGTCACAATGGGAACTGTCATGTGAGCCGTAAGAGCGGGAGGACAGTAGCTTCTCATGTGTGTAAGATCGGTGAGTGCTGGGTGAGTCAAAACCGAAAGTACCAGGGCATTGTCGAGCCAATGTGTGATATAGATCTTTACAACCCCTACAATGACTCTGAACAATAACCGCCTTTAATTGCATAGTGGCTTAGCGTCCATCGTCTCACGTAGGACGTCCACAGCTGGACATAGGCCTGCTCTCATGGATTTCCAAGTGATCATGAAGAGGTTGTTGGTATACTCACCACGCAGGCGGGTTGGCGAGCGCAGTACGGGACGTTAATACAGAGAAAGATTCTGATGCCCATCTTTCGGAGGACCTAGGAGGGATAGACCCTTGGCATATTCTTACTGCATCCACGGGTAAGAGAGGAGAGGCAAATTTGCTCTACATTATTTTATACCAATGAATATGATATTATTACAAGTAGTAGTAGAACTGTGGCGCAGCGGGCGAAGGTCCGCCTGCGATGCAAGAGGTTGCGGGTTCGATTCCCGCCTCGGGACAAATGTCTGTACGATCTGCAGATATTTGTTCAGTGTGTTCTGGATGTTTATCTATAATAATAAAAAATATCTATCTATGTAGATCCCATAAGTATATCAGTCATCTAGTACCCATAACAAAAGCTCTGCTTAGCTTGAGGCTAGATGATGCCGCTACTCACTAGCTTTAGCTAGTTAGTGCAACAACAGAATTGCCATCAGTGTAGCCTTAAACAAGACGTTAATATTTTAAGTGATATTAATCACTCAATAGATTACGACACGATCGCGGTTCCATACCTATGTCGTATTATCTAGAGGTACATATAAACTTTCTCATAGGCCTCATGGATCTCCATAAGGGGTAGTTGCCATACTCACCACGCTTGGCAGGCGGGTTGGCGAGCGCAGTACTGGATGTAGATACACAGAAAGACGCTGTCGCTAATCTGGAGGTATCCCTTAGCAGGATCTTACTGCATCCACGGGCATGAGAGGCACGGGACGACTTCTGGCAAATAAACTATTTAAAAATAAGAAACTCAAAGTTGTGTTAGTGAGTGAGCCGCCCTCGCCCCGCCGGACTGCCCGCCGCCGGCGGAGTGGTGGCGTGTTCTGTGGGAATGTGCCGAATGTGCCTATTTCCGAAGATTCTTGCGTTCAGCGGATTTCGTAGGATTACCTCTACGTGTAATGTAGGTCTACAGTGCCAGTTGCCTGATAGTAAAGTATTTATTATATTAACATGATTTACTGTTATTCTTCTTTGTAGGTATTTAGGGTTCCTAAGTACCCTTATTGTTTCGCTTTGTCTGTCTGTCTGTCCGTCTGTTTTCGGCTTTACGAAGAGACTATAGATGATCAAACGAACTTACTAAGTGGAGTTCGATCGCTATTATATGAGTCACTTCATTCGAAGGTGTAAATACTTTGTTAATAATATATCTGAAGAATGAAGTGACGATATATTAATTAGTCCTAGAAAGATGTCATTTAGGCAAGATGAGCAGCTTCGTCCACCAAGCGTGTTGAGTATGGCAACTACCTCTCATGAAGATCCATGAGAGGGGCCTGTATTCAGTAGTGGGCGTTTTATGGCTGAAATGACGAATATGTTTTGGTAAACGTAAAAAAACTTCTTACCCTACATAGCGCGTGGCCCAACATGCTCCTAGTCTAATTTATTTTATCTCAGCTTACTGAATGATTATAACTATTATAAAGTTAATCAAAAAAATAAAAGTCTTCAAATGGCCGAAAACGTTTAAAAATGCCATTTTGGACCTTTTGAGGCCTTCGCCCCCTTTTTTGGTACCCCCGTACCAATGCTTGTTTTATCTATAGTAAGTAGTGTTTTACTGAAATGGCGGTCATAAACTAGTTATGAAGCTCTACGCAAAATAATTTCGAAATCTTTACGAGTTCATGTTAGAAATAAAAACAACGTTCCAACTGGTAAACCTTTGTCTGTGGATCGTCCTCCAAAGATACAATTTCGTTGAACACAGTTTTACGACTCAAAACTTTGAGACATCGCTTTGAGTCAGAAAGGTATAAAACAGCTCGTTCACGTTGATCCAGTAAATGGATCCAGTGCTGACTTGAATTCTGATTATGAATTCCTTATAACCAAAGTTTAGCTATTAGCTAATGTAAGTTTTTACGATCACAATTAATTATAATATAATAGCAAAAATACGGAAATTTGTCGCGTAATACTTTGATTTTTCCCGACATTTTGACTGTGTTTCAACAATCGTGGTCCCGGGTTGACTGGATTTTCATTGGAGTGTCCATCAAGAAAGCTTTTAGTGTAAATGTTACTGAATGGATAAGGATCCAGCGTTGATTTAAAAATAAACTTGTTATCCGCCGATGAATTCCTTGTAGCCAAAGTTTAATTAATGTTATAAGTGTGAAAGTTACTAACTGAATGGATAATTGGCTTAAGTCAGTCTGAACTAACTAACCTAGCACTATGATTGTCATTAAAAAGGTCAGAAACTTATTCATTTATATGAAATTTTATGAGCAAATAAGCCCAAGCAATTTAAAATAAAAACGCCAGGTCACTTCAGTTTATTTATTTAATTAATGGCCGTGGGGCGTCAACAGTAGAATGTTGTACTCTTTGCCCGTGGACGCAGTAAGAATTTGCCAAGTTACCTCGACAGAAGCAACTTTCTGTGTATCAACATCCCGTACTGCACTCGCCAACCTATCTGCCAACGCAGTGAGCATGGCCTTTGTCCAGCAGTCGTCCACTGCTGGCCTACTGCTGAAATGATGATAATGACGACGATTTTCTCTTTCATCAAATGTCCTTTGAGCCGGATGTTTGGGACTAAAACGATGTAAACGGTCCATCATTGTTCATGAAGCCACATAGTTGGCTTAATATTTATAATTCAAATAAAAAGCACGAGACAAGTTATTAAACAAGTAAAGTTTGACAAAGAACAGAGATCCACTCGGGTTTAAATAAACTTCATGCGTTTGTTGGAAATTCTTGGATATTCCCAGAACAAGTTTAAAGTCTTACTCAAAGCTTAAGTGAACGTCGTTTTTTTCTTGTTACAAATTCCGTGAAGAAGGAATGGCTGTGGGAACATCATCATCATCATCATCATCACAGCCGTAGGACTACGTCAGTGGACACAGGCCTTCCTCATGCATCTCCAAGATCATGAGAGGAGTGTTGACATACTCGCCACAATTGGCAGGTGGGTTGGCGCAGTACGGAATGTTGATACACGGAATATTGTTGCTGCCCATCTTCCGGAGATACCCCTTAGTAGATTCTTACTGCATTTACGGGCAAAAGAGGAGAGGCGACATTCTACAGCACCTCACGGCATGCTTACTTAATAAGTATTAAAATATTCCAAATAGGAAAACGTCGTTTAGAAACGAAGGAGTTCTGATGTAACAAACATTAAATAAAAATACTTGAGAACCCTTTTTGATGTCGGCTCAAAATACGTTTCCTTTATACAAGTGGTCGAGATTAATCCTTTACAACTGTAAACCTTGTCCTGGAAGAGATTAAAGGAGTAAGTGCCAGTGGACCCACAACAGGGGTCGGAGGCCAGGGCCGAGCGGGAACCTACTGTGGGTCGAATCATCGGAGACGGGTCTTTGTGATTGTGTGGTACATTTACAGAAATAAGATTATTTTCTTTACAGTAGCTTTGGTTCACGGCTTTGCATGCACTGATCCAGTATAAAAAGTAAAATTCAAAGTACGTCATAAGTCAACTTCAATTTTAACTTCAAAAACTTTTTATTAAACCAAACCATTTCAACGTTTGTAAGTAAGGAGGTATTTAATTATCAAGATAAAACTTTTTAACTAACCTTTATTACAATATTTTATTATTGGGTATTTTCGCGTAGCAACCTTAAATGCCGTTAATTGCCGTGGGGCACCGGCAGTTGAATGTTGCCCCTCCTCTCCTACCCGTGGATGCAGTAAGAGCCTGCTAAGGGACACCTCCGGAAGATGGGCAGCAGCGTCTTTCCGTGTATCAACATCCCGTACTGCGCTCGCCAACCCGCCCGCCAAGCGTGGTGAGTATGGCAACTACCCCTCATGGAGATCCGTGAGGGAGGCCTGTGTTCAGTAGCGGACGTATTACGGCTGAAATGATGATGATGATGATGATGAACCTTAATTGTATAACGACGTTAGTTTGTGAGTTACCGACGTTGGCTAGATGACTAAATTTTAATTGTTAGTCTGCCATGTTGATTAACAAAATCTATTTGACAAATATCTTTTTCTTTTTAACGTTATTGTGAAATTAAATCATTTATTTCCATAGTTTGTAATAACAAAACAAAGACACGTCTACTTGCAATATAAAAAAATACATTTTTTACGTTAACAGAAAATAGAATCCAAAAATACATTATTCTTTAGTAACATAGGCTATATTGTATCCCGCTTTCCCACCGGAAACGGGATCTACGCGGGTGCAACTGCGGAGTGCGGCTAGTCTATATATATAAAATTCAAAGTCCTGACTGACTCACTGACTGATATATCAACGCACAGGCTAAACCACTGGACCTTCAAGCCTTCAAGGTATATGAGTGACTTGAAAGGCACTCATATACCTTGAGTATCCTAGAGGTGCACTAAGAAGGGATTTTTAGAAATTCCCACGGGATAGAGAATAAATGGGATTTATATTTTCGAATCAAAGTGGCTCTGCGTGAAAAAGGGGATTTTACGTTTTATGACTTCCACGCGGACGAAGTCGCGGGCAAAAGCTAGTATTTTATATACTAGCTGCTGATGGTGAAATAATTTAAAAAACGGTCCAGTACTTTTTGAGTTTATTCCTTACAAACATACAAAATTTAACATACTTACAAATCTTTCCTCATTACTCACTATAATATTGAGAGATTACTACGTTAGATTATCGGGTATTAGTGATTACTAAGTTTATTTAAAAAAGTTTAAAACTAACATAACAGAGCCCCATTAATCTAGATCATTACTAGACACACCATCTGTCTAGTGCTAATGCAAAGTAATCATACATTCAACTTAAAGCTAGCTCGCTCAGAACTTGGGAATCTGAGGCATTACTCTGATGCCCTGAGCTGAGTAAAGATCACTTAATGCTTGGTACTTGAAACTATTATGATTATTTAAATTATTGTGTCTAGGTACTTACAGTTGAGTGCTGAATCTTAGATGTGCTAAAGTATGATCAAAGTTAGCTTCAGTCAAATTCGACGTGGCCAAAATGTGAACAAATTTCAACAGTTCTGTATCAGTGTGGTATCAAAGGAAAGAGCATGATGATGCATGAGCATGATGTAGATTGTAAAACTGCGGGAACACATAACAAAAAAAATTATCTGTACCCTCCCTAGAGGGTTACTTAAAATTGTTAATTCCTTAAACTTGTTATCTCAACAGATCGCAATTTAAGTTCGGCATAAAAATCAACAACAAGAAGTGATTCATAGATATTGGTACTTGGTTTAACTTTTGTTCACATGGAATTTTGCTGAAGTATGCGAGCAGTAGAATGTTGCCTCTCCTCTCTTACCCGTGGATGCAGTAACAATTTGCCTAGGGATACCTCCGGAAAGACGCTGCCCCGTGAATGCAGTAAGAATGCAGTCACATTCTACTGCCGGCACATTCTTACCACCTGTGGCAAAAACCCCTTCACGATCAGTTCTTGTAGATTCATCTCGTATGTCCAACAGCGCACGTCTTACGGCTGAAATGATGATGATGATAACCTCTAAACATCAGCTTAGCTTATATACCAAATTAATCTGTAGGTTATCTAAATAGGTCTATAAAGTCTGGGTGTAGTCCTAAACGGATAACCGACTGTAAAATATTATCTTATTCATAGCCTAACTTATTGCCTAGGTACTAAGGGAGGCAATAAATCTCGGTAATAGGCTTAAAGTGAAGAATTAAGGTCTGTTTATAACTACAGACATTGAGCGTGGCAGACTCGTGGCGCGGGGAATAATGTTATTCTTTACATTGCTAGGGATATATTGTGTCTGTCGATGTCTGTGCGGCCGTGTTACGATGGAAAGATTGTATTTTGTATGTTTGTAACGGATAAAATCAAAAACTACTAGACCGATTTTCAAAACTTTTTTACCATTACAATCCTACATTATCCCCGAATAACATAGGCTATAATTTTATCCCCGTATTCCCACGGGAACGGGAACTACGCGATTGAAACTGCGAAGTGCGGATTATGATAATGTAGCATTCTAATGGTGAACGAGTTTTGAAAATCACTCCAGTAGTGTTTGAGTTTATTCGTTACAAACATACAAAATACAACATCAAATCTTTTCTCTTTATAATATTGAGAGATGCGAGATTTTGTCGGCCGCGGCACGTGCCTGGCACGCTTGATGTCTGTAGATGTAAGCGGAATTTTAATGGTCGATGGAGCTGTAACTCAGTAACTAGATATTTACTCCACAGATTATAATTAATGTTTGGAATTTGATATCTGTTATTAATGTTACAAAGCGAAATTGGATGGAGATTTGTGTGAGTGTTGAATGTAGATAAAATAACAGATTATTACGTGGGAAATATGTTTCTAGCAAACCAACTGAGCTAGGGGTGCTGGCAGTAAAATTCTCTTCAATTGCCAAGCGATCTGCCAAGGGATACCTTTGGAAAATTGGCAGCAGCGTCTTTCTATGTATCAGCATCCCGTTTTGCGTTCTTCATCCTGCCTGCCAAGCGTGGTGAGTATGGCAATAACTCGTGAGCAGCGCTGGAAGGAGACCTTTGTCCAGCAGTGGACGACCTACGGCTGAGATGGTGCTTGCAATACAATAGGTACAAGCGAAACCGTACGAGCTTCCTAGTATTGGAAAAAAAGATTGTACAACTCGCGAAAGTTTTGAATGTAATACGCAACCCTACTCAAGATACAGCGCCTAAAAGGCATTCATATTACGTGTAATATTACCGAGCACGCCGTAATAACCGAGTCACGCAACCGTAAAGAGGTTATTGATTGTGCGTCAATCGATCACATGACTGGCCAATCGTGATGGAACAAATCTTAAGGCAATACGTTTTTATGTGAACAATTAATAAGTTAGGCCAGGCGCGTTGTCGCGCGCGCACGATGTAGGGTTCCGCAGTTAACCGCAGACCTGTTGGTTGCTTTTTTTACGTTTGCAAAAAATAAAAGAGGAATTAATTGAGTTATCGGTTTAAGTATCCCGGTATGTTTGGGAAGCCTTATTTAAGCGATTAATTTATGACTCATTCGACTACTAAAAAGCTAGGTTAATCCTTATATTTTTCCTAGTTCATGGTTAAAAATACATTCATGATTTTCAGAGAACTTTTTTAACTGTAATACTTCGCAAACAGTTTAAAACCCCTAAATAGTTTTAAAATACCTAGTCAACGATATGTACCTCACACAATTGCAAAACCACAAAAAAAGTTTAAAAATATTAATTCGGAACAACAGTAAAAGTGGGGGGGGGGGGGCACTTTTATTGTTGTTCCGAATTATTTTTTTTAAACTTTTTTTGAATGGGTAGAGTTGGCTGAAGACAGGGATAGATGGAAGACATTTGGGGAGACCTTTTCCCAGCAATGGGACGGTACAGGTTATTTTTCAAATTTTTATATGAATCATCATACTTACCTTCAAATACTCTTCATCATCATCAGAGACATTGGAATAAAATAAAATGGAATGCAATAATGTAATAGTGTGTACTGGAGGGAACTCCAGTACACACTATTACATTATTGCGTAATGTAAAAGTATGCCTTGAGGAATCAAGGCATACTTATGAGCCCTAAATTTAAACTTGCGGTTAGGTTTTTTTGTTGCACATAATACTATTTTAACTTGCTTTAAAGCCAGTTTCGATTATGGAATCCATGATAAATCGAGGTGAATTATCAATTGTAACAAGCATTCATATAACGGTTTGGGTAATTTCAACAACATTATCGGTTTTATATTTGAAGCCGTTTTTAGTTTTTGAGTTTGTTCGTTACAAACATATAAAATACAACATCAAATCTTTCCTCTTTATAATATTGAGAGATGCGAGATTTTGTCGGCCACGGCACTTTATATTAAAGAGTTTCGATTACCATTAAGAAGACCACATAGGTCTTCTTCATCTGTTCCACTTAATCACACTTTCTGAATGCAACTGCTTGATTTTTAGCTAAATATCTGAGGTTTACAATACTTGAGGAGTTCCCTCGATTCGTCACATCATCTTATCATCAGAACTGAGTTTTTAATAAATTGGGACTTAGTTAAAAATGTATCTATTCGAACTCCAGAAGAGTTTCCCGAATAAGTGCCGTAGCTCTGAGGTAGCAAAGATAATAAAAAAAACGATTTTAAAAACCTCCTCCGTTTTAGAAGTTGTTAAAAAATACATAAAGCGCTGTTATTCTTCCGTCAGAAGTACGTAAATAAAGCAAAAAGGGTCATTACCCCTCCTCCCGCTCCATCCCCTATCCCGCCGAGCTTTTAATCACTGGACGCAAAAAGATTATAATAATATCTATAAATTCTTCAACTTGCGTTTTACCCATTTAAAATAATAAATAATGCTGGACAATTCACACAGCATCATTTAGCCCCAAGCTAAGCAGAGCTTGTGTTATGGGTACTAAATGACTGATATACTTAATAATATATTTTATTATATATAGAGGTAGAAAAACATCCAGAACATCCTGAACAAATATCTGCAGATCGTATAGATATTTGTTCGAGACGGGAATCAAACCCGCATCCTCTTGTATGACAGGCGGACCTTCGCCTTGCGCCACATAGGTCGTCAAAGGTCTAAGCTCGCTCATTTCCTCATTCGTAATTATGATGAGCATCGAGCGGGGTTACTCTTTTCTCATTCGTAATTATGATGAGCATCGAGCGGGGTTACTCTTTCCTTATTCGTAATTATGATGAGCATCGAGCGGGGTTACTCTTTCCTCATTCGTAATTATGATGAGCATCGAGCGGGGTTACTCAAAGCTCATCGTCAATTTATAGGTCACATTAGGTATCCCCATACTTGTTACCTAGTTATAGATGGATAGACTTCTCTTTATTCATCGCCACAAAAGCACTAATAATAAAAACTTATCTATTGAAGCGCCATATGTGTCTTAACAAATGCATTGTATATTTTCGTAGTAGCAAAGTCAAAATCAATAAGTGTTTATTCACTAGAGCAAAACGCTACTTAGAATAGTCAATTTACAAAAGAAGAACGAGACACATTTAAATTTTATTGAATAAAGCACATAATTGAATTTGTTCGCTTCAGATGACTAGATAGCACTTTTTGTGAGGAGATCAATCGGAGAAGTACTACCATCATAGCTATTTCTGCCGCCAAGCAGTAATGTCTGCATTTCTGTTAAGGGTAAGGAGGCCGGGGACATTACAAAGACCTTGCAACTCTATATCATGAGTTGCAAGGTAGAGGTTACCGCTTCACATCGGGTGGGCCTTCGGCTTGTCTTTGTCTTGGTGCCGGAAGTAGAATGTTCCCCCCCTCCTCTCTTGCCTGTGGATACAGTAAGAGCCTGAAGGAATACCTCCGGAAAATGGGCAGCAGCGTCTCTCGTATCAACATCCCGTGCTGCGCTCGCCAGCCCGCTTGAAAAGCGTGGCGGGTATGGCAACAATCCCCTCATGGTATTGGAGATGTATGAGGGAGGCCTAAGAAAGCTTTGTGAGGAAAGCCGACTAAATTCAAAGGCAAATAAATTGAGTATTTTTCTGAACGTGACTCAGGCGTATCATAAGGCTATCCATGAGAGAAGCCTACGTCGTGCAGCTAAGATGATAACTAAGGGTGCGTTTCCACTGACACGGAACTGGACGAGCGAGCGAGCTAAAACGCTCGTAGGACACAAGGCTCCGGGGAACGACCGTTGTGATTGGTCAATGCATGCTCCGCTAAACCCCGCGTCACAAGTCAATAAGTATTCATTCATTAGTGACATGATAACGCACCCTAAGCCACTGGTAACCTCACAATTTTTACTACTTTATCATCTATATCTATACTACTATTATAAACAGGAAAGATTTATTTTGTATGTTTGGAATTTCGTTTTTCAAAATTATTTCACCATTAGAATTAACATTATCCCTGAGTATATCATTGGTTATATTTTATCCCCGTATTTTAACGGGAACGGGAACTACGCAGGTGAAACTACGGAGTGCGGCTAAATAAAATAAGAATTTTTATGTGGAGTTTGTAACACTAAGATTTCTTTTGTTCTAAGGCAGGCATCCCGAAGCTATTCTCAGAATATTTAAGGAACATTTTTCCCATCCCCCAAAGCACAATTTATTCCCTTTGGCTAACTTATTTCACGTCACGTCTCTTAGAGATTAAAAATGTATTTACTCTTATGCAACCTTCATTGTCAAACTTTCGCGATTCGTTAACATTTGGACTGGATGATGCAATCGTACGAATCGGACAGATTGCATCGTCCCGTTCTCCCGTGACCATGATCAGGTGCTACCCGGTCGAAACGTCGGGAAAATAATAAAAAAGATACGCGATAAAATCCTATATTTTAAAAACTAATAATACCTTCATTGCCATTGGTGCGTTTTGTAAAATAAAAACTTAATATTTTTGCTACTAAATTTGAGTGGGCTTCCTAAGTTTTAAGTATTTTTTGTAGAATGAAATAAATATATGTGATTAGATTTGATTTCGTGGCAGTATGTACGGAGTGCCGTGGGGTGCCGGCAGTATAATGTGACCCCTCCTCTCATGCCTGTGGATGCAGTAAAAGCCTGCCAAGGGATACCTCCGGAAAATGGGCAGCAGCGTCTTTCCGTGTATCAACACCACCTTCTGCGCTCGCCAACCCGCCTGCCAAGCGTAGTGATTATGGAAACTACCCCTCATGGAGATGCGGTCTGTGTTCACTAGTGGACGTTTTACGACTGAAAGGATGATGATGATAATGATCATTATCGTTAAATTCTTGCCAAAAAACGTATATTTTCGGCTCCAGCGGTGATGGATGGGTGACATTACGCGATACAAACGAGCACTCACAACATTAATACGCCGAATTAAACTCTTTCTGCGCATAATAATGGCGGCCGTAGACAACCCGCTCGACTTGTTTATAACAGGCTTAGGTACACTTCAAATAATTGCCTAATTCTTTTCTCTTTTTTGGGGTTCGTTGTGAAATTGGAGATACTTGATATCTTATTGGCCGATGGGGCCGCAAAGTTCTCGAATGGAGGCACAATGGACCGGCAAGCGCAGCGTAGTACGTTTACCTACAAGATGGGTGGAAGACTTGGTAAAATCCGCAGGTTGGCGGTGGATGCTGGCCGCTTCCAACCGCAGCACTTGGAGATCAATGAGGTGAGGCCTTTGTCCAGTAGTGGACGTCCTACGGCTGATATGATGATGATGAAATCTTATTAAAAATATATCACTGGGTATTAAATTAATTGAAAACACCCGGTTACATATGTGTTGTGATCGCGAAAGTTTTAAAAAGGGTATCCTTAATGTCTTATTTTATATTCATTGTATACTGTCCGTCTTTTAGTATGATTTCTTTCTAAATAAATTTTTAGTATGCCTTGTGTCAAAATTAAATGTATTGTCTTCTCTTTTTTCTTTACAATACATAACAAAAATCAAAGTCAGTAAGTATTTATTCATTAAACTACAAAATAATTTTTATTAAGATTCATATTATGGATATTATGGATATAATTCCTTTATTAACTCGCGTGTCATCTGAAGTGAACAGATTCAATTATGTGCTTTATTCTATTTATTTGTGTTGTTTTACTTTGTAATTTGTGACGCGTCAATAAGGTCCATGCGGCCGCACTGAATAAAGTATTTTTTGATTCTTGATTCTTGATTCTATTATTTCCCGATGTTGCCTCTTCGGGACCATGCCTGGTGCATTCCAGTTAAAACGCCGGGAAATAATAAATGTAATTTTACTAGAAAGAATGATTACCGATAGAAAGAATGAAAGAAAATACATTTATGAATAACCACAATCACACAAAAATTAATATAAATAGATGAATACCCGGTTATATGTATGTATAATTAGAATGTGCTGTGATCGCGACAGTTTGAAAACGTAGGCCGAATACAATATGAATATTATGTGAATATTTTAAGGGTCTACCTGTTGCCGTTATTAGTATCGAGCAAATATCGCATTTGGTGATTTATTAACATTCATGTTTCCAGTAAAAAGAAAAAAATATAACACTGGACCTAATTGATGAAGATTCGGTGCCACCACTGGTCTTACGGCAAAAGCGGGAACTAAATCTATTTCATCGTCATCATCATTTCAGCCGTTTAAGCATATTCACTGTTAAACGTAGGCTTCCCTCATGGACCTCCAGGTATTGCGGCTGGAAGCGGCCTGCATCCAGCGCCGACCTGCCGACCTCACCAGGTCGTCCGCCCATCCAGTTAGTGGAAGTCCTTGTCGGACCGAGGCCTCCATTCGAGAACCCTTCGACCCCAGCGGCCATCTGTTCCACGAGCTACATGGATTAGCACGCTGAAGAGGCAATGTGCCCATTGCCGTTTGGCTGTCTGTGACCCGAGTTCTTCTACGTATCTCCTTATTTCTGATTCGATCCCCTAGAGAAACCCCGATCATAGCCCTCTCCATAGCTCGTTGAGCGACTCTGCGCTACATACATCTACATAGACGTTTTTATTCATATTATTTATTTAAATATATGTATATTATGAAGTTGTGAACCGTAGTTCAGAGTATGAAAGCAGCGCCGCGTCTATCAGACTTAAGTAGTGTCGCCTCTACAATTTCTGTTATGTTTTATGATTTTTTTATTTTTTTATGAAAATGCCTCATTTAAATAATATCCGACGCACTCTTGGCTAATTTATTAAATGTTAAAATAAAGTGCACAACTTGCAAAAAATATATAAATACTAAACTACCTTAAACAATTACATTAAACTCTCACAGAAAAAGGAGCCATTTCTAAATTACTTTTTACTGCTTAGCTTAATTTTGATAATTAATCCATTAAACATTCTTGGCTGTATAGTGATGCGACGCGGTTCTCTCTATTTTATTAAGATACAAGCTGACCCACGTGGTTTCACTCACGTATAGCCAAGACAAACATTCTTATTGGTTGGTGTGTAAAAGTTATTTTGAAGTTTTTAAAATCAGATAAGATAAAAGTTTTTGACCCGACGGTGTCTTCGTGGACGAAATGGTAAAGGTAGCCTGCGTTAAAGGTGGTCGTCTGAACGTTACGAGTTCGAGTCCCGTCGGAGACACTATTTTGATGTAATTTTTCATTTCTATAAGAATAAAGAATTTCAACCCCCTATTTTTACTAAGGGGATGATTTTTGAGAAACACGTGTTTGATTAATATGTATAAAACAATGATTTTCCATACAAACTTTTAACCCCCATATTTTCTCTTAGGGGATGGTTTTTTGATAACACTGAAACATATATTTTTTTCTCCCAATAACTGTGCAAAATTTCAGCTAAATCAAGTGACGAACAACAATTTTCCTAACAAATTTGCAACCTAAAAGTAATGGTGAAAATAATAGAGAAAATGGGGGGTTTCTCTAAGAAGATGATTTTTGAAAAACACTAAAATGCATACATAAATTTGTGCAAAATTTCAAGTAAAGAAAAAGGAAATTCCCCGTACAAACTTTCAACCCCCATATTTTCACATATGGGATTCTTTTTTAAAGTTTAAATTTCATTATAAAGTATAACAAAAATATATCCTTGTCTATAATAGTCAGAAATACCCACCTGACGTCCCCCCCAGCACAAACTGTCCAGAATTATCAAATAACTTCAAGGTGAAAGAAAACAGTCGAAAACAATAAATATCGTAGTTATGTGCCAGAAAACGACTTTCAAAGTTAAATTACCAAAAGTTGGACGAAGTTATGGAAACCGAAAAATATTCGATAAGTGCCTAAGTTTATAATGACTGTTTTTAATCGAAATAAAAACAAAAAATTTTAATCAAGGAACTTTGGAGAATGTTATTGGATAAACAAATAAGCGATTTGTTCTTGTTAGCCATCATTTTGGCTCTGATCTGCATGGCTGTAACTTTCCCTGCGCAATGGTTTCACACTTGACCATAGGTAGTCTACACAGTCCACGATTTCTGTTACATTTTTTCATACCTACGCCAAATTTCAATTGGAGTGACGGTAAACGAAATTAATTGATAATCTTTGTAATCCTGTCAGTAGACATCTTTTTTTCAAATGGGCATAGATAAGACCACACCGACCACAGAGTATCGCACTGTCGCCTGTCTACAGGTGTTCGCTGTGCCTGTGTTGGTGTGGTTTGATGGTTGGTCGGTCATGTATTTATATTACTCTCCTCATTTATTTATTAATTAAGTACTCTATTATTGTATGTAATATTATTACTGTATAAATGGTATTTATTTATTTTGTACGCCTGCGCCTTGCACTGGCAGACGAGGCGGGCGCAACCGCGTAGCTTACTGAGGCAAAGTCCATTTTTTGACCTCACGCAGCATTGTTTGTCCTATGTTTACAACTTGTATAACATTGTAAGCCTAATTTGATTCTTTTATGTGTTTTCTTTATAATTTGTATATGTTGTGTGGCATTAACTTTGAAGAAGAAGAAGAAAATAAATGATTTTCTTCTTCTTCTTCTCCTTAATGGTTAATGCCGTGGGCGGCCGGTAGTAGAATGATGTCCCTCCTCTCTTGCCCATGGATCCAGTTAGCCAAGGTATACCACCGGAAGATGGGCTGCAGCGTCATTCCGTGTATCAACATCCGGCATCTACTGCGCTCGCCAACCCGCCTGTCAACCGTCCTGAGTATGGCAAATCGGGGGGGGGGGGGATGTTGCATAGGGCTGATGGAGATACGTACTTATTGATCAATGAGGGAAGCTTTTGTCCAGCAGAGATAATTGATGATGATTATGAGAAACGACTTTTAGATCTATTATAGTAACTACAATAGCTTCTTTATTTTAAAACAATAACAGCGCAACTCTGTTATTGTAAAATAATTAAATCGTTTGTGCTTTCTGTTCGGCGGTCGAAGAGGCAACACATCCAGGTAGCGGGGTGTTGTTCGTTGCTTGGCAACTACCTTAGCGTCCTTTTTGTGTCATGTGTATTACGTGACGACCGGGGAGCCTTTTTCTCCCTAAGATGCCTTCGACACGTGGCAAAACACGTGTAGAATTAGTGTTTTCAGGCATTAGATAGACTCGTAGGTTAGTATATATTTTTTAAATACATATTTGTTGTTCATTTAGATATTTTAATGGATTCCCGCAAAGTCACACCGAATCAATTAATATCAGAAAGATTACATCTAGGAGAGATAATAAAATCAGTTTATAATTATCCACCCGGCTGCGCCAGTTTAATAAATGTTGCTGAGGATGACTGTTTCAAGAAATCATAAATGCATTTCGCTGCATAATATTACTAGGAAATGCCAAATCATATGAAAAAAACCATTTTATTACGAGCCGATCTTAGCAAATAGCTGAGAAGATATTTAACAGTCTTAAATTTATGTAAATAATTATCTTTGTATTCAAGAAAAGCTACTTAATTAATAGATAGAACACTAATCTAAACTGTATTTTCTCTTGTTCTCAGGCCTTCCCCCCTCCAGCTCTGAATGGAGCAGCTCCGAGCGGACCTCTCCCCTCTCTACCCTGGCAGCCGCCGAGCTTGTCCGCGATGCACCCCTCTACCCCCCGCTTAAGAATGAACCTTATCCCAACGACGTAAAGACCAATATCAAACGAATCTCGCAACGAGCTGCCGAGCTGCATGACGAACCTTATCCCAACGACATAGAGACCAATGTCGAACACACCACGCACGATGAACCCTATCCCAGCGACATACAGACCAATATCGAACACACCACGCCGCGTGAAACCACTGAGACTGAAGATGAAACCAACGTACAAAGAAGTAAAAGGAGTAGTGATGATTGGGATAAGACGTCTAAGGTAAGTATCAAAGTACTATAGCTACTATTTAATAATTATATTATCTGTATAGAAAGAAAAAAATCTTAAATTATGACAAACACCCAGTTAAAAAATATAACGATGTTAAAACTACGATGGCATCAAAACAGAAGAAGGTAAAAAACAATCTGCAGATTGTTACACTAAAACTCTAAACAAGAAAGAAGAGTTTATCTCGGCTACGATTATCATAAGCATCTTTAAAGCTGTTGCACCCTGTGCACTTTTAGCTAGGCATTCTCTTAAGGTCACTATATTTCTTGTACATTGCGTATTATCTATGTATAGGTAATAAAACGTTCCACTGCTGGTCAAAGGTCCTTCTCTTTTCTCCATTTTTCACGGTGTAGGAGCATTGTAGAATTTACTTCGTTATATTGCCGTATGGTGCTGACAGTAGAATGTTGCCCCTTATCTCTTGCTCATATATGCAGTAAGGATCTACCAAGGTATACCTACGGAAGATGGGCAGCAGCGTCTTTCCATGTATCAACATCGCGTACTGCGCTCGCGAACCCGCTTGCCGCGTGAGTAAGGCAACAACCGCCTCATGATTAGTTATTGGATCCTTGAGGGAGAAAAATGTCCAGCAGTTGATGCCTTACGGCTGATAATATGATGATGATTTTTTTATGAAACAAGTCGTAAATCTCATACTCCCTCCAGACTAGCACCCCGAACCGCCGCGTGAAGACTGGCGATACGATCCTCAATATTCGCGGCGCCGTCCGCGATGCCATCGGCGACGCCGGCGCAGCGCCTGGTAACCGAGCCTCCTCGCGGCTCGACACCTTCGTCATCCGTCCGCACAGGCGGCCGAATCATCCACCTCCGCCTACGAATCCGCCTAATAACCAGGTAATGGATCCTGCCGACTGCGCCAGTCGGTGAGCGACGGTAGGCACCTTCGTTATTCGTCCGCGCAGGCGGCAGAACCATCCGCCGCAGTCTGGGAATCTGCCTAGGTACAGAGTCCTACCGACTACGCCAAACAGAAAAATAAGGTCAGCTATAAAGGAAGAATAAATCCCACCCGTTGCGCCAGACGGAAATTGCTTTTAGATCCGCCGAAAGAAATAGGAAGCTTTTGCCCAGCAGTGGAATCCAACGAGCTATTTAAATTAGATACATTAGACCGACTAATATACATATATAATGGATTATTAATAGATTATGAATGGATTTACCGATTTTGATGATCATTTTTATTTAAGAGCTGGCGCTTTCCTCGCGGTCCCGTTTCAATCTAGTTCTGACAATGGCATCCATGCGAAAACCATATAAGTCTTAATTTCTAAATATTTTAAAGAAATACATATAGTAGTAGTAGAACATTTTGTGAAAGGTTCATCCGGGGAAGTACTACCACCATACCCATTTCTGCCGCCAAGCAGTCTTTATATCTTCATTGCTGTGTTTCGGTTTGAAGGGCAAGGGGGCCGGTGAAATTACGGGCACATGAGACCTTACAACTCTGTCTCAGGGTGACGGTCGCACTGCAGTGCAGCGTTGGTCACGTGCTTGGTGAACGTGATCACCGCGGCATAACAATTGTTATAGGTAGAGGTTACCGCTTAACATCAGGTGGGCCTTCAGCTTGTGTCGTCATTTAGTAGTATAAAAAAATACAATTTATCTCATTAAAATCGTTTTTTATTTGTTGACAAATTAAACAATTATTGATTTATATAATAACCACACCAAAATTAGATAAGTGGTTGGATATAGGGGATGCTTTAGCCCACAACTGTTAAAGTTGATTTAAAATTAAATCAGCTTTTTGAAAATTAACAAGGTTGAATTAATACTTTTAATACTGAGTGAACACTTTTAGTATTGAATGCTCAGAAACACTCAAAACTCACTAGCTCACACTCAAACTACTTCATTCAGTGCGGCCGCGAGGGCTTTTTTAACGCGAATTAATACATTAAGCATTGAGTGAATACCTTTAGTACCGCAAAGTTCTCGAATGGAGGCCACGGACTGGCAAGCGCAGCATAGGACGTCCACCTACAAGATGAGCTGACCACCCGGTGAGAACCGCTGGTCGGCGGTGGCTGCAGACGGCTTCCAACCGCAGTACTTGGAGATCAATGAGGGAGGCTTTTGTCCAGCAGTGGACGTCCTACGGCTGAAATGATAACAAATCTAACTACCACGAAAAAATCTTCATTTTTCGGGTTAATGTTAAGCCTATAACACTGGCAAATAGAAATTACTTACAAAAAGCGGCTAGTAACTTATAATTTGGTATGTTCCCTCGCAGGTGCCCAAGCACGACCGTGAGCTGCTGGTGGAAGCCCACTCCGCGGCGCGCGTCCCGTGCGACCTGGCCAACGCCACCGACGTGCGCTGGTACAAGGACAACGAGGTAACAACTAAACTCCTATCCTCCTTTGTATGTAATATTTACGAGATATTATATTTGGTGGATTCTCCGTACATGGAAAGGTCTGTAGTTAAAAGAGTAAAAGGGTCGTTGTGTCGGTAACAAAATTCTGTAGCTAGCAGCCCTTTCTCAAGCTGTGCTGGGGAAAAGGACATAAATGAATCATCCTGTCGACGTCGATGTCGATGTATCAAAAGCTATAAAAACCCATTATGTAAAAAAATATGACAAAATTAACATAATTTCAAACTAGTTTTTACGTAGTTATTAATGAATAAGAGCGTGTTGATGTAGTGTAGTTATTATCTGTTGATTTCGTGCGTGACGGCCCAGCTTGGTTTCCCACGGAAGAGCAGCGTTGTGATGATCCTGATATTAACACAACGTTTTTTTTTATTCATATTGTTACATTAAGTCCGTCGTATTAACACCTGTACTTAGCTAAAAAAACAGGCCCGAGTGCGAGTCGGACTCATGCACCGAGGGTTCCGTACAAACCTGTAGGTAAATAAGACCTGAGTAGTAGTGATATGAATTTCAATTTAATACCTCTATGCGTTCATGAGGAAAGAGGTAGTAAGTTTAAAATTATTAAAAATATTTTTATTATAATGATGTAACTAAACATTAACGGTTTTCGCAATTTTTCTTTTATCTGTGATACTTATAGTATTTCGCAATTTTTGCTATAAGTAGTACGTAACATTATCATTATAATAAAAATATTTTTAATACTTTTAAACTTCTTAACGTTGCTTCGTACCAAATTTCAAGATTCTGAATTCACGGGACGAAAATTTGCGGAAATTTTCGGCATAAACGGTTGTATCTTTTGATTTCGTTGGCTTAGATTTTTTCAGCTTGATTTTTTCAGAGCTCCAAGGGACAGTAGACTTGAGTGTTTGATATAAATTCCAGTTTGATACTTTTACGCGTTCCTGAGAAAAAGGGTATTGACAGACAGACGGACGGACAACAAAGTGATCCTATAAGGTTTCCGTGTTTTCCTTTCGAGGTACGGAACCCTAAAAATGTTGATGCTCCAAAGAAAGTAGATTTTTTTATTCTTTTTCTTCACCAATACAGTACGGAAGTTTATAAAGCTGCCATGATGAAAAGCTCCGTCGAAGCCTGAAGGACGAACGGGTCAACTCCCCCAATCTTTTCGTTTTATATTAAAATCTCCTCGAAGACATCTTCATTCATCACTTAATTTAATATTCGGAGTTCATAAATTATTTTTTCAATAAAACGTCACGCGCAGATCTGGTCCCATCGGAAAGCTTAATTGAGAACTTCTGATTGCAGATAAAAGTTGTTCAATGAACTTTGTTTGGACTTAGCGCAGATGCCTTTGTTCGGAGTTTGTATCGAGGTTAAGCTGTGGGCAAAAAATATATTTATTGATCACCAAGATAGCGTCGTGGGGTGCCAGCAGTAGAATGTTACCCCTCCTCTCATACTCATGGATGCAGTAAGAGCCTGCTAAGGGATACCTCCGGAAGATGGGCAGCAGCGTCTTTCCGTGTACCAACATCCCGTACTGCGCTCGCCAACCACCCGCCTGCCAAGCGTGGTGAGTATGGCAACTACCCCTCATGGAGATCCACGAGAGAGGCCTGTTCAGTAGTGGACGTTTTACGGCTGAAACAAAAGATAGCGTACACTTAAACAAGCTTAGAGTTGCATCAATAAAATTCATGTCAATGTGTTAGTTTAATTGTAGCTGAAGACAGCATGCAAAAATAAAATGTGCTAGTAAGACAAACATTAAAAAATCGATAGCAAAACGAGATGTCTATTGCGAAAAGCGCGTGATTATTAATGACTCCAAGTCCCACGTTGCTGGCGTTGAATGTAATTTTGACTCACCATACCAAATACTCAAGTCGACGCGTATCAATATCAATACATAGTATTAAACAAAGCTTCCCGCTGTCTGTCTGTCCCATCATTTACATTTCATTCAAAAGCCAAGGTGTCTTCAGCACGTAAACATTAATTATCATGCCTCTGTCACCTGAAGAATGTGCAAGAATTATGGCACATCTGGAACTAGGCATCAGTATGCGTCATACTGCAAGAATGGTGGGTGTGACATTAAGAACGGTCTTCAAGGAGAAACAAAGGTATGAGGAAACCGGAAACCATCTCAGAAGACCATGTAATGGCCGTCTCACATGCACTACTGCTAGATAATTATTTTATAGGAATGGCTATAGAAGTTGGTCCCATATAAATTCAGTAAAAAAAATCCAACCCTACGGGAGGGAAAGCAGGGGATGATTGATGGTTCACTCACTGATTGTAATGACAACGCATAACTTTACAGAGCAGTACAATTTTTATAAAATAAATGTTTTTTTTATTATTTGGCAACAATATCTTACTTATTCTACGGCCCAAAGACAATGGTGAATACAAAATTTTGATAATTATTTTTTATTAATAAATTTTTTTCGCTGTTATTTTTTTGTAAAATGTATTATTAATGTAATTTGTTATGTCGTGTTAATTAACACGAATAAATTAAGGCGAAAAAAATTGAATGATAAAAAATAATTATCAAAATTTTGTTAAATTTATGAAATTAAACACAAAAAATCATCCCATGTGTAGCTGCTGAACCTACCCACGTCTCCCGCCGGGTCCAGCGTGTGGCGTGAGGTCGTGGGCGGCGCCTCCTGGGCGGTGGTGGGGCGCGCCACGCGGGGCGACGCCGCCGCGTGGCGATGCGCCGCTAACGGCGTCTCGGGGCAGCCCACGCAGCTGCTCATCTACGGTAAATGGTTTAACTTGATGAGGATACGACACGTCCTCTGCTGGAAAAAGGCCTCCCTCGTGTATCTTCAAGATGATGTCAGAAAGAAGCGGGTTGTTGCCATATTTATGGACACAGGTCATTTCTTAGAAATTTTTAATAAAACTATTATTTTAAAACAGTGTGATAACATCTTTACACTAAATTTTATTTCATGGGGATTCTGGTGAACCGATGAGTTCACTGGGATTTCCTGGGGGATCAGGTTAGAGGATACTGGTGGCCGAAGTGACAGCTACTTAATACATTTACGGTAAATAGTTGAAGTTTCTTGGGATTTTATTCATTCAGCCGTGGGACTGCTGTCTGAACGTCCACTGCTGGACAAAAGCCTCCCTCGTGGATTTTCCCGCCGCGTGGCGATGCGCCGGCGCCGCTAACGGTGTATCTTTGCATCCCACGCAGCTACTTAAATCGGTTAAGTGGATGAGGACTGCTGTCCGTACGTTCACTGTTGGACAAAGGCCTTCTTCGTAGATCTTCAAGATGATATGGGGGTTGTTTCCACGCTGGCGGGTCGGCGAGCGCAGTAAGGCATTTTGATACCCGGAAAGACGCTGCTGCCCATCTTCTGGCGGACTGAGCTGAGAGAATGGTATAGGTGCTTGGCAAGCTTAATGCATTTAACAATGTCCCAGGCACGTCCCGTACAGCATGAATACTGACGCCGTATAAATAATTTATTTATTTATTAAGAAAAGTGTCGCCAACAGTTCATATATCAAAAATTATACTATAATACACACATCAACACCGTCTAGGGATATATTGTTTAAAGTTCTTAAGCTCAAAAAATACTGGCCAGTTTTAAATTCCTTTGAAAAAAGCTTATTTTTTCAACCTTTTTGAACGATTCTAAATTTGAATTTGAAAAAATAAATTAAACACAAAAGATTTACGCAACATAATGGTAGCGAAGTCCGAAGGTTTCGTTTTCCTACAGTAGTTTTTGACTATTTTTTGTGTAAATTTAAGTTTTATAACAAGTTATCGGTTAATTTAGAATTAATGTTGCTGAACCTACCCACCAGTTATTAATTTTCCTTATTAACACATATTTAAACGGGTAGACAGATTAGTGTAGTGTGCTGTCCCAGTGTGAAACAGCCTTAATCTCAAGTTACTATATTTATGAAGACCAAGTGAGGGTAGTCTGAAAAGACGCCTTCGCTTTGCTGCGGTTACCTCTAACATGTCAGTCTTCCCGGGACCACGATGGGTGCAATCCTGTCGAAACGTCGGGAAATAATAAAGGTGAATAGCGCGATAAATACCCGTTTAAATATGTGTTAATAATGTGTCGTGATCGCGAAAGTTTAAAAAAGACTAATTTTTCCTTATTTAAAAATAAAATGCAATTAAAATATTGAGTTTTAATTCCGCTTATGCTGAGATGCAGGAGCACCGCCCTTCCGCCCGCTAATTATGCACATGCAGAGAGAACTAGTTTGTCAGTGCAGCATGCATACCCAAACCTATACAACGACACGTGTTTCGCCTCTCCGCGAGGCATCATCAGGTGAGACGCCGAGGTGTTGACTGGTCGGCCGCTGGAACGACGTTCCAGCGGCCGACCAGTCAACACCTCAGCCGTCCGTCAGCGGGCGGGAGGGCGGTGCTCCTGCATCTCAGCATAAGCGGAATTAAAACTAAATATTTTTATTGCATTTTACTGTCATGGATTTCCGCAAAGTAACGCCTGATTCCATTAATTATTTTCCTTATTTTTCACGTTTTCTTGAGAAACACATTCATTGTTAGTTTTACACTTATTTCACGTTTTTTTCTTTATATTAATAAAAATTTGTTTACGCAAAAAAATATTGTTTTCTTTTATTCTGAAGTATATCACGGCACATAAAAATATGTAAATGTTGTATGTCATTTTTAATAAATTGAGTAAATCCAAAATATCCCTAGACAGTGTTGATGTGTGTATTTATACGGACACAGTCTGATAAATCAATTACAGGCAAACACATCATCTACACTTGCCGTGGGGTTCCGGCAGTAGAATGTTACCCCTCCTTTCATGCCCGTGGATGCAGTAAAAGCCTGCTAAGGGATACCTCCGGAAGATGGGCAGCAGCGTCTTCCCGTGTATCAACATCCGTACTGCGCTCGCCAACCCGCTAGCCAAGCGTGGTGAGTATGGCAACTACCCCTCATGGAGATCCATGAGGGAGGCCTGTGTTCAGTAGTGGACGAATTACGGCCGAAATGACATCATCTACAATAGATGCAAAGGCCTTAACTCTTCCACTTCCCATCCACAGAGCCAGTGCGGTCGGTGTACCTGGCCATGGACGGGCGGCGCCTGGACGCCGGCAACACCTGGGTGCCCGTGAGGGACAAGACGGAACTGGAAGTCCGCTGTGTAGCTGAAGGTAGGATCTCGTGTCTTATTTAAAAACCGCTCCCAAAAGGCCTCAACGGAAGACTTAAATTGATCCTTAGTTCGGTTTAAAGAATGTTTATTTGCCAAGAAATTACAAAATTTCACTCATGACAAAACTTAAATTAATGTACTACATTAAATTACGAGCAGTGAGCATGCTCTAGAAATAATAAGGTAAGTATCATCTAACTTAAGCTAAATACTTATCAGTTAACAAAATTGTAACATGTTCGCAAGTGCAATAGATTATAACTAAAGAGGGTAGGTCTTAAAATGAAATGAAGTACAGAGTCGGATTAAGGTAAGTACAAAAATATCAAATCAAGAGAACAAAGCAGTTGGATAATGAAAGTGAAGTTAAATGATTTTATAAATAATTTTCTAGTATATATATACTAGAAAATTATTTATAAAATATATTATTATAAATAATTTTCTAGTATATATATACTAGAAAATTATTTATAAAATAATATCAAATCAGTTAAATCATATATCTATAGATAATTATGAAACATAACATAACTAACTATCCTCATATGAAATAATCATAACTATCCTCCCTTTTCCAAGAACTAAATATGGTTAAAAAAATATAATGTATGAAGGTACCAAGTTGTATAATAAGATGCCTAAAGCAATTAAAGATGCAGATTCGATGACTTTTTACAAAACCAACGTTGAAACCGTTTCAATTTAGTTCTTGGAAAAGGGAGGCTAGTTATGAGCAATATTCTACTAATTAAGTTTCATAATTATCTATAGAACTTCGCGTCACTTACATTTTATTTATTTTATGTGTGGGCGAAGTCGACTATCACGGCTTTATAAATATTGAACTTGTCTCTTTTTCACATTTATGTTTCTGATAGGATAATATTAGTGTGATTGTGTTCGCAGGCGGCGTACCTCCCCCCGAGCTGACGTGGCGGCTGTCGGCGCTGGAGCCCTCGCTGGACCACCGGCCCTACCTGCGGATCCACTCCACCAACTACTCCATCGGTGAGCCCATGAGTACTGGAACTATTTGTGAAGAGTTCATCCGGGGAAGTACTACTACTAGTACTACTAGTACCATACCTATTTCTGCCGCCAACCGGTAGTGTCTGCATTGCTGTGTTCAGGTTTGAAGTGTAAGGGGGCCGTGGAAATTGAGGGCAGATAAGACCTTAAAACTCTGTCTCAGGGTAACGAGCGCAATGCAATGCAGCGTTGGTCACATAGTCAGAAGCTTCGTGACCGTGGTCACCGCGGTATTGCATTGTCAATAGGAAGAGGGTACCGCTTTGCATCAGGTGGGCCATCGGCTTGTCTCGTCATTAAGTCGTACAAAAAAAACATACTTATCTTCATTCGACTACCTATGTGGCGCAGCGGGTGAAAGTCCGCTTGTGATGCAAGAGGTTGCGGGTTCGATTCCCGCCTCACCACAAATGTCTGTACTATCTGCAGATATTTATTCAGAGTGTTCTGGATTGATGGTGAAGTTAGGTAGTGGTATTGCATGGAAATCTATTTAGTATGCCACTTGTGCGCTTTCAATGCAAGAGCAAGATTTGAAAATACTAGGTTAAAAATTGATACATGATTCCGGGCATAAGGGAAAAATCAAGACAGAAAATTGGCTTGACCATATTCGACCTGGAGTCTGGGACTGTACGTCGGTTTTTTAGGGTTATTACACAAGAAATAGAAATTGGTTCGGGCCAACAGCTCTGCCTCTTAAGAATCCGACGTCAATGGCTCGGCAGATTCAATTCGCCTCGCGTTTGAGTATTGTGCCTTATAACAATATACTCGTGTTTGTCATCGAACGCTAGTTTTTTTGTGTTTGACTTTTATCCTAAGCCCCAGTACCTCCACAGAAGGAGCCTCATCGTCCCACGCGGCGGTGACCGCGGCGAGGGAGCTACACAACGCCTCCATCCAGTGCGAGGCGAGACAGCGGCGGCCCAACGCGCCCGCACTGACACTGGCGGCTAAGTTAGAGATACACGTAACATGTGAGTCTTCTTCCTCTTATTTTGGTAGCTTTCCACAACGGAGTTGTGATAAGCCGTCGACAACTTATAATTATGTTTTACGGTCTCGCGCTAAGCGAGTCTTTGACCACAACTTCTCTCGTCTGTCAACGCGCCATTCCCTTTACCTTAAACCTATTATATATGAGTATTACAACTTTTTGTGAAGGTGTTGATTGATGAATTGTTGTGTTTCGGCTTGACTAGTAAGGGAGCCGTTGAAATAACAGGTACATCAGACCTTACAACTCTGTCTCAGGGTGACGGGCGCAATACAATGCAGCGTTGGTCACGTGCTTAGTGAACGTGATCACCGCAGTATTGCGCTGATTGTTCGCTATAATGCAACGCTACATACAGTTTTAATCGTGTATGTAGAAATTGACGATTATATGATATCATTTTGATCGCCTCATTTATAGGTTCTAATCACCACAACTGTGAAAGACAGCTCAAACCCAATTCAACCTCAAACTGTATAATAGGATCGTATATCGCACTCTCTCACCCCGCCATTTATATTCCTTTGAAATAACAAGATAATTCGCTCTCGAACTATAAACTAAATAACGACTTGATTACCCCTCTGATTGCGTAAGTCAATTTCAACTTCTAACACAATATTTACTACATTTGAACATCAATACAAAGTTACGTCAACATCGCAGATCATTATAGAATAGTTGGTATATTCAGAGTATGTAAATCAAGTCAAAGTTGAGATAGCTCTGATGTTAGGGGAGCTCGCAATTGCAGGGTGGTCTGTGACGCATGTAATTTATGTGCAGAGCGAAATAAATTGGATTGCTCAATTTATCTGAATCTCATATCCGGTCTTTTCTAATTTGGTACATATTAAACAATTCTACGAATAAACGTAGAACTCGGGTCACCGACATAGCCAGATGGATTAGCACGTTGAAGTGGCAATGGGCAGGCCATATGACGCGCTAAACGGATGGCTGATGGGGCCGCAAAGCAGCGTTTGATTTTAACAACAATTTCACTATTTAGAATATTGCTCATAACTTTTTCGTTTTAAATTTGTCTGATAAAAAATGATTTTGTCAATTTTATGTTATTGGTAAGTGCACGTTATAGTTTAGAGTGTGAAATAATTTTAACTTCAAACTTCCTTTATTTTGAACATGCAGCTTAAGAAAATTACTTATTCCTCAAGTTATAACTAGTGTTATAGTTAGTTAGTGATAACATTTGAGAGTTGTGTATGTGTTATATAAAACGGATCCTAGCTTATCTCCTTGGAGAACGCCACGGATAGGTTTTCACTTTCGTGGATTTTTCAGTAAAATAGTTCATGACGGAAACGTGAGATCCCCCGACACTTGAGATTTATGGATAAGCGGAACATCCAGTAATATTGTTTGTAGCCACTTTGTTGCTTTATCGATAGGGTACTTTGTCTAACACTTTCCTCATTTTAAAGGATTTTTTTAAAGATAAAGATATTTTTATTGTAAAAATTGTGTGCATACATGTTTAGGTCTTAAAAACTAAAAGTAAGTATCAACAATTTGTATCCTTATTAGGACATACAATAAGTATGTTTTTTCTATACTAAAAAACACAAAGAAACATATATTAATACGATAAGGTACCTACACTCAATTTTCATAAAATTCGTACAGATTGTAGTGGACTTTTGTAACAAGCCAACATCTTCGTCTTATTTTAAACAAATTGCCATTCAGTTGCTTGATTTCTAAAGGCAGATGATTAAAAGCTTTATTAGCAGTAATGTACGTGCTTTTGTGAAACATATTATTATTAACTTTCGGAATACATGCATTAAACTTATGTTTATATCTTAGAATACCTGCTCTGGTTGACTTTTTTGCAGAGAAAAATGTTGAGTTATTTTTTACAAAAAGGCAAATCTCATGGATAAGAATGTCAGACAAAGTTTTCAGTATTTTAATAATTTAAATTAGGGACATAATTCCGAAGGAATTTTCGACATGTTAACCACGATGAAAAACAATTAAAAGCAAGCTAACTTAAAAGGTAGACCTTAAAGTTAATGAAAACAAGATCAAATTATAATTTTTTGACAACGTAAGCAGCCTGTTTTCTGCGATTGGTCTCTTCAGTTGCGCTTACACTAGTTTTGTAACAAGGAATAGGCCTAATAAATGATGCAGATTTGTGAATGCTAACAGGCAAAATTTGGCATTATTTAAAGTTTTTTCCTAAATAGTAAATAATTATGTTTGAACTAGGTACCGAAAGTTAGTGCATAATTGTTTTAAAACAAAGGTTTAGTAATTCCACAATGTGTAGTCTAACATTATGTCATAACGTTACGTCCTACCTATGTATATGCATATTTTTTTTATTATTTGCCCTACGCAGAACTTGTACGTCCAAACTAAACACCATCAGGTGTTTAATTTGGACGTACAAGTATGTCCTCGAGTCTGTCTGTGCAACGTAACGCCCAACGGGCAGAACCGAGTTTAAATTGGCTTTCAACTGCCTAAATAAACCTTACAGGTAAATTTGATTATTATATTTTTTAGGGAAACAAACTACATATTTCCTAAGACTAGAGATAATATTAGATAATACAAAAACCAGCAAAGTTTCCGCTATTAGGTTGTACAGTTACAGCAGGTGAACAGTAAAAAAGACGAAAAATAAAAATTATAATGTTTCATTACAAACTTTAGATTATACATTCGACATTATAGATTAGACATTAAATTATGCAGTAAACGAGACCATAAATAAATTAAATTAAGTCTCCTAACAATTCAAATATATTTTTTCCCTTTTTTATTCCCACTGACTTTCAGTTCTCATCATCAGATCCGCCATCGTTCGTGATCTCCCGCTGGCCCGGCTTCGGCGTGTCTCTGTCGGCCGGGGTGGCGGCTGCACTGCGCTGTGACGTGGACGCCAACCCTCCAGCGCGCGCCTGGTGGCTGCGGGACGATGATGACCCTGCTAGGTGAGTAGCCACTAGCCACTGGTACGGCGTGGTGGCCGTACTGCGCTGTGACGTGGACGCCAACCCTCCAGCGCGCGCCTGGTGGCTGCGGGACGATGATGACCCTGCTAGGTGAGTAGCCACTAGCCACTGGTACGGCGTGGTGGCCGTACTGCGCTGTGACGTGGACGCCAACCCTCCAGCGCGCGCCTGGTGGCTGCGGGACGATGATGACCCTGCTAGGTGAGTAGCCACTAGCCACTGGTACGGCGTGGCGGCTGCACTGCGCTGTGACGTGGACGCCAACCCTCCAGCGCGCGCCTGGTGGCTGCGGGACGATGACGACCCTGCTAGGTGAGTAGCCACTAGCCACTGGTACGGCTTGGTGGCCGTACTGCGCAATGTCATTTATTGAATAAACTTTTACCAAACTCAATTGATTTATAAAATTATGACTTCGATGTAATTAATTGTATATATTTTTTGTGCTCTAGATTTAGGAGAACTCAGACATCTATCTTACAGGATTTCCATCTTGTTTAGGCCTCAAACAAATAATTCAATTTAATAATTACTAGCAAATTAATTATTCGTGTTCCTCCTTATCATCGTCAGTTTATATTCCTTAAAATACAATACGATGAGTACGTGCAATACTTACGTAAAGTACTAAGGAAAGCAAAGAAACTAATTCTTTTTTCTGGTCGCGTACTAGAACTATCTCAAAAGCTCTCAAAAGTACGAGTGAAAACTTCTCAACACTATTATTGCCAACAAACTCGTTTTCACAAGAACAATCGCAACACAAATAATAACCACTCCTAATGATTCCAGACAACAATAAGCCCAAAACTTATATCATTACTTTGCTAAATATTGTCTGGATCGGCTCGGAACGGCTCGTCGCAACCTCAGATTGTAGCTAGAAAATGGTATGGGACAAAATCAAGGTCAAAGAAAACGAGATTGGTCAAATTTAGGACAACCTCTCAAACATATTGTGCTTTTATCACTTCGTCAGTGCAAAGTAGGCCTAATAGAGCTGGCTCTATCAGTACAATACAATACAATATATTTATTGATAACACCATGTTATAAGTCGAGTAGGTACTAAAGTACAATAGTAGTTATTATTTCTATACCTAACGATACTTAAAAATCATATGGATATTATTATTGTTAAAATTATAATTCATTATTATTGATTTTAAATTATACATTACAAAATTATACATTTCAAAAGTTATTATTAACAGATTGGCAGTTCGTAGAACTCGTTAATTGAGTAGAACGAGTTTTCCATAAGCCATTTGCGTAGTCTCGATTTAAAGGCCGGCGTGGAGGTTGCATCCCCTCGGATTGTGTCCGGCAGCCTGTTATATACAGAGGGACCCATGACGTACACGGACCTCTCCGATTTGCACAGTTTATGTGTTGGTGCGACCAAAATATGGGCTAGCTTATTGCTGCGGAGGGCCCGGGTGGTGTTCACGCCTCTGCGCTTAAATACATTGATGTTTTTGTGGGTGAACATCGCCACCTGGTGGATAAGTTCGCAGGCGAGCGTCATAATACCCAATTTCTTAAAATATTCGCGGCACGACACGTCGTCTGGCACACCGACGATGGCGCGCACTGCTCGCTTCTGCATGACGAATACTCTGTCTACGTCGGCCGCGCGCGCCCAAAGCTCCACGCCGTACGTGATGGTGCTGTGCACCGTCGCGTGGCAGCACGCCAGCACCGTACTGCGGGTGGCGGTCGCGGCGAGGCGGCGCAGTGCGAAGCATGTGCGGCCTAGTCTGGAGCAGAGCTCCTCTATGTGACTTTCCCACGTGAGACCACTATCGATTTGAAAACCTAGTAGTTTTGTGGATTCCACCATCTGTAAGGTGGTGTTTCCCGCAGTCACTGCAAACAGTGGCCTGGGTGTGCCGTTCAGACGGAAAGTCATGTAACAGGTTTTATCTCTGTTCAGCGCTAGGCCATTCGATCGGAACCACCGCTCGAGGCTTTGCACTACGCTGTTCAACCTTACCTCCAGTTCGGGCGTGTTCGGCGCGGCCACAATGACGGCTACGTCATCGGCGTACATATAGGCCTGCGCCCCGTTGACGGCTTTAGGAAGGTCGTTTAGCAAAAGGCTGAACAACGTGTTCGAGAGGCATGAGCCCTGTGGTACCCCTATGGTGTTCATCAACTCTACTGACCTCAATCGGCCATGATCGCCTACTACGGTCTGCGTGCGGTTGGACATGAAGGAGGTTAGCACGGATAGAGTCGGGCCCCTTATTCCGTAGAAATTTAGTTTGTCGGAGATGAGGTGGTGGTCGGCGGTATCGAATGCGCGCGACAGGTCACAGCATAGCAGCGCCACGCATTGACCGGCTTCGCGCGCGCATAGCACGCGCCATACCACCTCCCTCACCAGGTCGGTGGTGCCGCGCCCGGCTCTATACGCGTACTGTCTGTCTGACATAATGTCACGCTCACAGATAAAAGATAGCAATCTTTTAGCAGTGCCAATACACAAGCAACGATCAAAATCTAGACGGTAGCGTGTCCAGCCAAGTTCAAGCAAAGCGGGCGACGACGCAGCAGTGTGTATTTTACCCGAACCATTTGGAGGTGCGTTTGGTCTCTTCATAACTTTAAAATGTATTTAACACAAACACGTAATACAATATTTACATGGTAGACATACAATTAAAATTTAGTCATCTAGCCTATTTTTTATCAATGCATGAATTACAATTGTAAAACGTTGACTGAGTGGGGCCGCCTCCATACAAAATGATGCAAAAAACTAGCTAGCAATGAAAAGTCGTAAGCGCCAAAACAGTGATTTTCGTTTAAAAGAAAACCTATTGGGAATTATGTAAATTACAACCACCGTTTCAAAAAGGGTCTTATATGTAAAAGTGAGGAGCACAGGCCGGTTTCATTCTCCTCTAATCTAACTTTTTTTTATGTAGCAGATTTTGTGGTTTTTTTTTCTGTTCAAATAGGTAACCAATCGTGTAAATCAATTTAAAGTTAGCCGTTTCCATCAAAAATTACGAAACGTTTCCCTGATAATTATTATCAATATGATGAAATCAGATCAGTGGAGCTACTGTCTCTCACATGTAATGATATCCTACCTGCAATTCATTAACGAACACGGGATACAAACTACTGCTAAAACAATTTTATTGAAAAACGAGTTATGAGGTTTTATTTTTTTGATAATTTGCCAACTTTGTCGTTTTCGTCGCGGGCTTCCGAATCTCCCGTCTCGTTCTCGGCCGGAGCTAATTTGCCGTTCCGCGGCAAAATGTCATGGCATTTTATCATGGACTATTTCATACGGCCATTTCTCTTAGCTGAGCCGACAAATTAAAAACATAAAATATCAACTTAGAATGTTTTGGTTATTGCTGTAGAAAGTTGAAATACCCGAGGCCAACATCGCCAATGCGTCGCCTAGACAAGCAGTTTCAAATATTAAAACCAAATTGTCGAAAATGTTTGCACCGAATTGAAATTTTCCATCTCAAGGTCTTCGGACAAGGACACGGACATTGCTAATAAGGAAGAGCCTCTGTAAGGTCTGCGAAATGTCAGCACTTAACAAGTTTATAGGTAAATGATGTCATCTAGCAATATCCTAACTACCCAATATCCTTGCGGACATTAGATTAAGGATAATTATTATGACAAATATTGTAACAATGAACAGAAGTGAAAGAGTGAGGTTTCTTCCTAGCTTCTTTCCATCACTTTGTAAAAAGTTTTCTGAAGCGAACGAATTCAATTATGTGCTTTATTCAATTTAAATGTGTTTGTTTTAATTTTGTAAATTGACTATTTTATGCAGCATTTTGCTCTCTTGCATTTTAAACACTTATTGACTTTGGACTTTGTACGTGGTAAAACTCGTTTAAATAAATTCTCATAATTCTTCATAGATTTTCCCACAAATAGCACAGGACGCGGCGTTCGGTACGTTCTATCATCTAACATGAGCTGACTACGCTAAGAGGATGGTTTTGGTACTGTGTAATCTATCTGATAATGTCCCAGGTGCTGCAGCATCCCGTACATCATGAAAACCTAAGCTGACGCTGTGTAAATCAACTATAATAGATAGAAAGGCCTTACTTTTTATATTCTTAGGTCTCATCTGAGTAAGACTATCTCGCACAGTCTTTTAACGGCCGACAACGAATTATGTAAGGAAAAAGTTGGCAAGAGACGCTTTCACCTTTTTCACACATTGTTGTAAGCCTATGCTTACAACAACGCCATAACAACGCTACAATCGCTTTCAACATAGTATATTTTTTTTAAATTTCTTTGAGGTCAATTCGCTTCCAACATTTTAGTTCTTCTGAAACACAGTTTTGCGAACTCTGAAATAGGTCGTGGCAGCGATGATCTCGTCATCAGATGAGAATATTACTGTACACCACCGTGCCATTTTTTCATGTTTGGAAACAGGAACCAGTCTTCATTTTTTTCTGTGTTTTCTATTCCGTATACCCAAGGGAGTGAAAGTGCTCCCGGTTGTTAGTACTGCATTATAAACCTTATGAATGGGTTAATGAGTATCGAATAAATTGATGTTTGATAAGTTTATTTAATGAAGCTATAGGACGTATCGTTCGCGTTTACATATTTATTAAAGGAACCCTCTAAAATACCCATAACTCTTTATTGAATGCGTATTTTATAGGTTTTTTTGTGTTGTTTACACGCATTCAATAAAGCGTTATGTATGAGTAGTTATTCACTTTGATTGATTTTTCATCTACGCTCTATCATGATAAAGTTAAATTCAAAGTTTATGATGGTTTCTGTGCAATACTCGTAGTAATATTAGTTTTTACACAGAGAAACACCAGATAACTATGCGTACAATAATAATTTCGTAAGGTCACGACGCGGCGTGACTGCGTGTGGAAGAGCCTTTGCTAAAGAAATTACTAACTGGACATAACCAGGTTACATGGAGTTGGAAATTTTGTTTCGCTCTAGTTGCAGGCCGTCACTTCGCTCCCGTTTAGCTCTCGGGAACTAGGAACTTGAAGCAGTAGTTTGAATGAATAATTTTCTTTGAACTTTTAAAATCTAGTTATTTTATGTTAAAGTAGAACACTTTTGATATCATACTATTGTAAGAACTACGGAACCCTTTCATAGCCTGGCCTAATTTATTTTCCATGAATTCCAGTGTAAGTGTTTTTTCTTGCAAAAAGAGACTCACTGCGTATCATCGTCATCATCATCATTTCAGCCATTAAACGTCCACTGATGAACATATGCCTCCCTCATGGATCTCCATGAGGGGTAGTTGCCACACTCACCACGCTTGGCAGGCGGGTTGGTGAGCGCAGTATGGGATGTTGATACACGGATAGACGCTGCTGCCCATCTTCCGGAGGTATCCCTTAGCAGGCTCTTACTACATCCATGGGCATGAGAGGAGGGGTATCATTCTACTGCCGGCACCCCACGGCACATAAATAATAATTTACAATAAATACATAAATATTAATAATAAATAATTTACAATACTATCGTTTAGTGCCTATAGCGTATGATATATTATAATATATTTGTAAAAAATCTATTTCAAGATACTGGACACGTCTCACTGTCTTTATGAACGTGAACGGAACGGAACGGTAAACGTAAACAAAGTTTGTTAGCTTCACATTTTTTTTCAGAGTGAGGGAAAGAAGCTATAACTAATATATGTAAGTCTCTCCTGCTTATTTGTCCGCAAGGATATTCGGAAGTGACCAACCGTTCTTTACCACAATACCGACATGCCGACGTCCGATTTCTGCCCACAGTGAGTTTAATTAGCACTGTGGTTAGTATTGTGAGCTTCCACGATAGCTGTAGTGTGTGTGATCTCCACGATCATAAGGGGGTTGTTGCCATACTCACCACGCTTGGCAGGCGGGTTGGCGAGCGCATTCCGGGATATTGATACAGGGAAAGACGCTGCTAAGCATCTTCTGGTGGTATCCCTTGGCAGATTTTTACTGCATCCAGCAGGGAGGAGTAGCAAAATTCTACTACCGGCACCCCACAGCAAACACGGTACATTACATGAAATTTAAGTTAATAAACATGTTCACATGCAGGCCTAAACAATAACTTAGGGGTTGAAATGTATTTACAGTAATCCCCGCTTCCTTCGTATTACATTTATACCTTCGTAGGGGTGTAATATTAGAAGCGTACTAAGGGGGTGATTCTGACCATCCCAAGAAACAACTTTTGTTCTACGACTTTTCAGGAGTCTGATCTTCATTCAAGAAAAGACCACGAATGTTTTAACTTTATCAGCTGATTATACGATAATGACAACCTACAAGCCAGCTGATTCTTGACAGGGTCAATGACCTCCGCGAAGATTTGCCGTACAGGTACAACTAAAAAAACCTATAACTATAAATAGGTTTTTTATTTATTAAAATTTAAAAAAAAAACAGTTTTGACCCTAGGATCATTTTCACATAACCCCTACTAGTAAAATAGTGTTTAAAAATATTTATAAAATGAATAAAAAAAATACCACTTCCCGATTTTTTCCCTTCCAAAACTACTTGTTTCCATGGGCTGAAACCACCCTTTCGGGTTAGTACAGTGGCAAATGTACACACCCTGTATACATTTGCCAGCAGCCCCTTCCAATCCAACTAAACGATATACGCTCCAAATTGAGCAGAAAACTTTGCAAATTGTAATAAAGTTAAAACTCTCAACTAATATTATTTATTTAGCGCAAGTAGATGGCACTGCTGTGTGTTCCGTGGCAAGGGTTCCGTAATTCGTTTAAAACTCTAACATCTAACTGTGTTCGGTTTAATTCCATTCGTTAAGCTAAAGTTGAGTTTGTTATAAAGGTATTTTCTGCTGGGAACTATTTGCGTTTGATTATTTATCTGGTCATTGACTGTGCCGTGGGATGCCGGTAGTACAATATTGCCTTTCCTCTCTTGCCCAAGGATGCAGCACGAATGTGATGATACCACCGGAAGATGTGCAGCAGCGTCTTTCCGTGTATCTACTGCGCTTGCCAACCCGCGTGCCAAGTTCGATAAGTATGGCAATAACTTCCAAGTATTTCTGAGATGCATGTGGGAGGCCTAAGTCCTGCAGAGGACAGCAGCACGGCGGACGGCGTAGATGATGATGATGATGATAATGATTGGCTTTGTTTGTAATATTAAATTAAATATATTAAATAAACTTTATTTTAGGCAACAAACTTAGATTAGTTATATTGCCTTGACTCAATAAGAGTAACAAAATCAGGTTGAGTTAGTTGCGTCGCAGGCGGACCTTCGCCCACTGCGCCACAGAGGTCGTCAGAGCTGAACCAGGACTTGGGCTCAACCTGTGACTCATGACTACATGTCCGCTTTACCCACGGCTCGCCGCCACCATTAGAGCGACGCCCACGCTAGCTAGTCCATCATGCCTCATATTCTTGCCGCCATAACACACCAACCACTCTAGATGGTCGGCCGCGGGCTCGGCCTCGCTCCGTGCGGTCGACGGCAACTAACTGGCCCCAGTTGACTCGCGACCTATGTTTTTGACTCCATGGAAGCTAGGTTGAGTTCGGGCTCAGCCACACTCTGTAGCACGTATTTGACTCATGTTATCGGCCCCATAGATTTTCGCCGCCACTAGATCCCGGCTATCTCTATGATGCTAGCTCGGCCAATGTTCGTCGCAATTACGCTGCCTGGCCCCAGATGACTCATATTTTATTGTTCTTAGCTCGCTACCTCCATAAGGATGGCATGCGGGGAGGGGGCTCTACCAATCTTCGTGACACTCACGTCAGCTAGCCATACTTAACTTCTCCTATTTAACACTTCTACCCTTGTTCCCATCTAGTACCACTAAAATCTTGTAACACTGTTACGAAATTAGAGTTATTGGCACAGGCTTCACCACGCTCCGTTGTGGCGCGCTGTGATTTTGCCGCCGGTTAGCCCCACATGACTCATGACCCATGCTCTTGTCTGTACAGCTCTCCGCCACCGCTAGAAGCCGGTTCTGGCGCGGGCTCGGCCACGCTCCGTTGGGGCGCGCTGCGTGGTGCCCACGCCGGCTGGTATCGCTGCCGCGCCACTTGGCTCGACGCAGAGTATTCGAGCATCGGGTACTACCTTAATGTAATGGGTAAGTAATAAATGTTTGTTGTTACACAATTGGTTTTACGCTAAAAGATTTCATGATTCACAAGATTGTAAATGTAATATATGTTAATGTGACTAAAATACTGGTTACATGGTTAAACGACTTTTTTAAATAAAAATAATGATATGTAAGTCTAATCAAAAGTGACAAGTTAAACGTGAACAATTAATTTGAATTAACGCTTAATAAAATTTCAAATTAAAAATTTTCGAGACAGACCTGCCAGACGGGCGGATGATATTGCCAAGGTATAGACAACGGACTATGATAAAGATGACATTCTAGCCTTCTATTAACAAAAATAACTCATCAATTTTCATCACGGATTTTAGCGGATAAATTAGCCGAAGTATCAATCAGAGATCACCAGTGGCAATACTCGTATCAGTCAATGAGTCAGATCTGGGTGACTTTGAAACGCAACTCGTTAGTCAGGCTCGATCCGAGGCTCGCTATAAATTAGTCCCATCACTAGCGGCTTTCAATTAGATTAATTACGCATGTACTCGGGCTAATTAATGGGCTAGATTTAGCTTTTAGAAGCCCTAACTGATATATTGAATAGAGTAGAATTAATTACATTCTGAGTCCATATTGCATGTTTAAAAAAATATTGGACTGGTATTTCTTAAGTTTTTGTAATTGAAAAAGTAACGGTGATTCATTGAGTGAAAATGTCGCGTGACGTCATGGATTGGATGGATGTAATAATAATATAATACCAATCATCTGGTTTCTATAGTACAACCTCTCCTTAGGTAAGGATTAGATGGTGTTGTGTGCAGTGTCTAGCATCATTTATTTTATTTACTCCTATGCAATAATTAAATCCTGAACTTTAGTAAGCTTTAACTAAGTATTTATTCAATCATTTTAAACAGACAAAAATACATGACAAACATTCATTAATATTGCATATATAAAAAAATCTTATTATGACTGCAAAGAGATTCGCTCTCGGAACCCTCGGTGCGCGAGTCCGACTCGCTTTTGGCCGGTTTTATATTATATAACTGTCACATAGCTGACTTGAAAGCTAATTTTGAATTTCATACCATGCCTGTTAAAATTATATAGCGGAATTAAATTGAAACCGGACCATATTAAAACGTTAGGTTTGTTAGTGAATTAGTGCCAAATGAGTACTCACTACATATGTTTAAAGTGGAATTGGTCGGTTGAAAATTGAGAGCTAAGCCCTGGAGACGCATTGATGAACAAATTGTTTGAATGTAATTGTTTAAATTACAATGGAAAATTGCGGACGGAAGGGGGCTACCAGCATACTAATTGCATTGCCCTGCATTAAACTGAAAAGTCGTAAGTGCCAAAACAGTCATTCTCGTTTTAATTAAAACCATGAGCAACTAGCTTCTGCCCGCAACTTCACACGCGAATCCAGAGGCATAAATTGGTTTCATTTACCGGCATCGTGAATATCTAGGCATCTAGGATTTGTTACCTTTTTATAGCGACTTGTTTTCATGGGCTCAAACCCCCCTTTCAAATTAGTACATGTTATAATACACCCGATATACTTGTACTGTGTGAGGCCTTTGCATCTATTATAGATGATTAATATAGCGTCAGCAACTGGTAATCATGCTACTGGACGTGGGACATTGTTAAATGAATTGGGCTTGCCCAACAGCTATACCATCCTCTCAGCTTAGTCAACTTTTTTAGCTTCTGACGTATCAACCTGTATAGTGTATACTTATGATATACCTTGGATCTAGGCCCTCCTACATACACACGTTTAACTCCGCGGGCCAACTCTACTGCCACACGTGTCGTAAGGTATTTAAAACCAAGTTTGGTCTAGCGAGCCATATCAGGGCTTTTTTAAGAAATATTCGGATACAATTTGTTTAGAGTCGCGTCATCATCGAAACCAATGAGGATGGACAATCTCTCATCTCGCAATATTATAAATAGGAAACATTTGTATGTTGTATTTAGTATGTTTATAACAAATAAACTCAAAAACTACTATACCGATTTCCAAAACTCTTATATCATTTCAATGCTACATTATCCCTAATTAACAAAGACTATATTTTATCTCTGTGTTCCCTCGGGAACGGGAACTACGCGGATGAAACTGCGGAGTGCGGCTGGTATATTATATACTTAGAATAATAAAACAAAACTCCCTCTCTCAGCTGCCCCGGAAGAGAACACGGAAGCGGTGACGGAGTCCGCCACTGAGGAGGAGGAGCCAGCCGCCCATCAGAAGGTGGAGGTGCCGGTCGGAGGGAACGTGCAGCTGCACTGTCCTAAAGGTGACTGATGAACTTTACATGCCAATGATGATGACGATGTTTGTTGATTGGTTTTCGTAAACTTTCGCGATTATAATTCATTTTTAATAGGTAAAAAAAACACGGGATTCGGAATTCAAAGTGTTTATACAATATGTAGCTTTTTCTCTATTGTATAAGTAAAGTATATATACAAAAGAAGAACAAGACACATTTAAAAAGCTCATTATTGAATTTGTTCGCTTCAGATAACTTTTAATAATAACTAACTTCTTAGTTTTGTCAGCTTAGTCAGCTATTAGTCAGAGGAAAGAACAAGTCAATACGTCTGAAGCAAATTAAGCCACGGGTTTCCTCACGATGTTTCCTTCACCGTTAAAGCACGTACATAAGCAAGTGTGCACATATGTACATTAAGACAAATCTTCAATACAGAAAGGATAATCCATTGGTGCCCTTTCGGTATCGAACCCACGACCTTCGTATTGAAAGTCGGGAGTACATACCTCTTGGTAAACCAAGAGGTATGTACTCCCGTGTACACGCCGTGTTAACACGGCTCTATAACCTGTGGGTACACTACAACCCTTAGATTGTGTGTCGTGTCGCAGGCAGCGTGGGTTGCTGGTGGCGGCGCGTGGTGGGCAACTCCAGCGACACCTGGGCGCCCGCCGGCTCGCACCACGCGCACGGCGTGCTCGGTGAGTCATGTTCAGTGTACAACTCCAGCGACAACTGGGCGCCCGCCGGCTCGCACCACGCGCACGGCGTGCTCGGTGAGTCATGTTCAGTGTACAACTCCAGCGACAACTGGGCGCCGGCCGGCTCGCACCACGCGCACGGCGTGCTCGGTGAGTCATGTTCAGTGTACAACTCCAGCGACAACTGGGCGCCCGCCGGCTCGCACCACGCGCACGGCGTGCTCGGTGAGTCATGTTCAGTGTACAACTCCAGCGACAACTGGGCGCCGGCCGGCTCGCACCACGCGCACGGCGTGCTCGGTGAGTCATGTTCAGTGTACAACTCCAGCGACAACTGGGCGCCCGCCGGCTCGCACCACGCGCACGGCGTGCTCGGTGAGTCATGTTCAGTGTACAACTCCAGCGACAACTGGGCGCCCGCCGGCTCGCACCACGCGCACGGCGTGCTCGGTGAGTCATGTTCAGTGTACAACTCCAGCGACAACTGGGCGCCGGCCGGCTCGCACCACGCGCACGGCGTGCTCGATGAGTCATGTTCAGTGTACAACTCCAGCGACAACTGGGCGCCCGCCGGCTCGCACCACACGCACGGCGTGCTCGGTGAGTCATGTTCAGTGTACAACTCCAGCGACAACTGGGCGCCGGCCGGCTCGCACCACGCGCACGGCGTGCTCGGTGAGTCATGTTCAGTGTACAACTCCAGCGACAACTGGGCGCCGGCCGGCTCGCACCACGCGCACGGCGTGCTCGGTGAGTCATGTTCAGTGTACAACTCCAGCGACAACTGGGCGCCCGCCGGCTCGCACCACGCGCACGGCGTGCTCGGTGAGTCATGTGCTATTACAACCTATTACAAGTTCATAGAGTGACTTTTTATTTATTTATTCATCTTAGGGAAACTATCAGCAAATATACTATAAAATAAATATACTAGTTATAAGTATAAGTTACCGCTTAACATCAGGTGGGTCTTTAGCTTGTCTCGTCATTTTGTTTTATGAACACAAATATATCCAGCGTTTATTAATTGTACTGGGCAGGTATAAAAGACGCGCTGTACCAAGAAGGCGGGGAGTACCGCTGCGTGGGGGCCAGAGGTCCTGACCTGATGCGGCTCAAGGAACTGAAGCGCGTCACGCTCAAAGTCACCGGTAAGTTCTTGCATCTTCTTTAACTAAATATTATCAGCTTCACACATACCCCCGACTTTCAATCCAAAGGACATGGGGATTAGTGGCCAGATGAACTCCATTAACCCTCCTCTGATGCTGTAAGATCCTGCTAAGGGACCTGTGTGTCTACCATGAGTTGTCACTGTTAGATCGCCTGCCGTTACTACAGTAGTAATAGTATGTTACTATGACATCTGTCAGATTTGTAACTCATGGTACCAAAATTATAAGCAAATAAAGCCCGAACTACAGTCGCTGTAGTATAGTTTACTGCGTATTTTAGTACCAAACTATCCGCTAAAGGCGCTGTACAAGTTTTCATACATTTTTTTAACTACAGTCGCTAGCGAGTATGGATTGTGAAAACTCATGGTAGACCTACAGCTAAGGGATACATCAGGAAGATGGGCAGCAGCGTCTATTCGTGTATCATTATCGCGTACTGTGCTCGCCAACCCGTCTGCCAAGCGTGTGTGTGCAAGTGGTTATGGCAACAACCCCCTCCCCTAATCAGTACTTATTGATCAATGAGGGAGTCCTTTCCAGCAGTAGACGTCCCACGGCTGGAAGAGTACAGATATTTGTCCCGAGGCGGGAATCGAACCCGCAACCTCTTGCTCTGCAGGCTGACAGAGGCTGTCATATCAAGACCTTACCTTCTGTGTTGGTTAAGAACTGCATAAATTAACTAACTCCAACTCCATCGTCCGTTTCCACCAGGAGGCGCCACAGCGACCGCCCTGAGCGCCGAGCCGTCCGCCGGCGGCTGGCGGCTGGAGTGCGGCGCGTGCGGCCGCGGCGTGCGCGTGGTGTGGCTGCGCGCGGGCGGCGGCGCCGGCGAGGAGGTGCTGCCCGCCGCGCTGCGCCCCGACCTGGCGCACCACTGCTGGCGCGCGGTGCTGCACGTGTCTGATCCCAGCGAGGTGAGTCACCGCTTTGAAGGTTATAGTCTCCTGGTACTTGCCTGGCGCACCACTGCTGGCGCGCGGTGCTGCACGTGTCTGATCCCAGCGAGGTGAGTCACCGCTTTGAAGGTTATAGTCTCCTGGTACTTGCCTGGCGCACCACTGCTGGCGCGCGGTGCTGCACGTGTCTGATCCCAGCGAGGTGAGTCACCGCTTTGAAGGTTATAGTCTCCTGGTACTTGCCTGGCGCACCACTGCTGGCGCGCGGTGCTGCACGTGTCTGATCCCAGCGAGGTGAGTCACCGCTTTGAAGGTTATAGTCTCCTGGTACTTGCCTGGCGCACCACTGCTGGCGCGCGGTGCTGCACGTGTCTGATCCCAGCGAGGTGAGTCACCGCTTTGAAGGTTATAGTCTCCTGGTACTTGAAACCCTGTTTACTGCCTGCTAAGAAAAACTGATCTCAAAATTAATTCATCTGATATAGCAAAGGCTGACACTAGCGAGGTGAGTCCTCTTTCAAGGTTATAGTTGCCTGGTACTTGGGATCTGGTGCATCACTGCTGGCGCCTGGTGTTGCACGTCTCCGATCTTAGCGAAGTGAGTTATCTCTTCGAAGGCTATAGTTGACTGGTACTTGAAACCCTGTTTACTGCGCGCGAAAAAGAACTGATCTCAACGTTAATTCAAACAACAATAGGAGTACATGACATGACATACGACTGCGTTACACGACATCAAGAAAGTGACTTCACGGAGGCAATATTGATGCAAAGCTGGCGTGTAATTCTACATATTCATGTGTGGATATCGTTGATTGCTTTTTTGAGTTATCTTGCCGTTGTCTGTTATCTCTGAAAGTATTTTGAGATATCATTACTGCCGCATGATATTACACTCCTTGTACGCGTATCGTCGCGCCGACCATCGGCGACGACGTCTATATACTTTAACAAAGTAATAATTTCGATCACTGCTGGCCCGCTAATACGTCTCACCACTGTTGTTCGAAAAGTTTTTATATTTTGCAATTAATGACTCCCACACATAACGTTGAACCCGTCTCTCCCACAGATCTGGTGCATAGCCGCATCCCCCACGGGGGGCGCCGTGGCCGTGTTCCCCCGCCGCGCCCCGCAGCCGTCCCCCGCGCCCGCGCGCCACACCGTGCGGGCGCTGCACAACATGGCCGCTCCGCTCACGTCCATGAACCAACTGCTAATAATATGCGTAATGTGTCTCATGATACTGTTTGTTTAATATGAACTTAGCAAAAGATCAATGAACATGGTTATGGTATTGATGATGAAATGGAATGTAAAGAAGGTAAATATGCAACGAATGAAGCAGAGCCTGGTAAGGTTGTGGATAAGCACACTTTAGCGCTACTCAGCTGCTACACTCGCGTTCATAAGCCAAGTGAACTCAGTGATGTGTTTCATATTGGTGGTTGTTTAGCGACAGATCCATGAAGTGAAGTGAAGTTAGCAACAAATGCGTGGTTTAAAGGGAATATAGAGAACGATCCATTAAAGTGCACGAGCGAAATGAAATTAGCAACTGAAAAATGAACATTCCGATGCTAGTGATTATTGAGTAGACCATGACATGGGATGTAAAGAAGAAAACGCAACGAATAAAGCCTAATGAATAAAAGAAACAAAAGTGAATGGATGGTATCCAAAAAGAAAATTTCTAACAACGAAAACAAATTAAGCGATCAATATATTGAGACAATGAAGAAATAAATTATATTTTGTGGTAGTTGAAACGGTGGGATTCATAGATATTTTGGTATGCCATCATACTTTATGTCTAGTATAGTGGTATTGTAATTGAATCTTTTGAAATTCTTTATTTCCGATTTGTAGCAAATAAAACTATGAAAAATCGTCTTGAGTTTCAACAGATTCAATGGTTTGCAAAGAAAAACTCTTATATACGTCCAAACGGATATGTACTTTCCGTTCTATTATAGTTACTGCATATTATACGAATCTCCTAATTCTAGTCTTCGTAGTGTCTATTATATCTCTATAACCATAATTTGTTAATCTAGTATTCCTATCTCCAACTCGCTCGCTGCAATCTGTATTCTATTCTTCTATACGTTAAGGTTCAAAATGATTCGGCTCATTTATATTAATAAGGGGTTCTTTATTGGGTTCCGGACAGACAGATGCAGCGGGTTTCTTATTAAGTTTGTCTCTCTTGTTACTTTTCATTTCTTCTTTCCCTTCCCTTCCGAATTCCTCTTAAAGTAATTTAGAAACAGGAATCAAATGTGCCAAATTGTTGATATTTTGAAAGAATAAATAGATTTTTCTTATATGAATCGTGGATTGAATTCTGTTTAAATGTTAAGAATGAGAATTTTAGTGCAATGTAAACACCAAAGGATATGAAATTATAATGTTAGAGTAATGGATGTCGCCTAGTGTGTAAATGGGAAAGTTCATATGTTATCGGATATTCGTTATTGCTTCAACTACATCCTACAGTTAGAAGTAAGTCGTATCACGAGGGAATAAGAGTTATTTTACTAGTCAGCTTACATGTTCAATGTTAGCCTCAGCAATAAGATATGTGGACTTTTCTAAATTAATCTATTCGCTAGCGTAATCTAATATATTTTATATAGATGTCGAATTCTTAAATAAAATACGATGTATCATAGCTTAAAGGAAATCATGTAAATTGGATGTCAATTTTAGACGCTCGTTAGGTCGAGTTTTTGTACGAGTATGAACGTTTGTATGGGTATGAACGGAAATGTTTGCTACCACAATTTTTGCAACAATCTTAGTACGTGTAAGTGTGAATTTTTATCGGATGTTTAAATGTTAATGTTATCGATGGTTAGTTTTGTATTAGATTAAGTTCATTACATGTATCTTTTCATCTCGGTAGTCTTATCTATTGTAACAGAGAAAATCCGCACTTTAACTTACAACACTTATTTTCATTCCCAATTAAAAGTAGGATATTGATTAATCATCTTAAGGTCTGTTCAAGCGGAATTAGACAACTGACTCATGTAACTGCTAATAAAATATAAGGATTAAATAAAATACTGCTAAAATTTTTAATTAACAACAAATCTTTACCTCAATGTTTTAGGCGGTCACGAAGACTGGTCCCTTTAACAACTGTTAAGTACCTTTTCTTAGATAGGTATAAAGGAACTTATGCAAAGTGAAAATCAAATAACAAATATTTGTTTTAATATAGATAAACTAATGAGTTTGTTTGTCAAAACCACTTATCTTACCAAAGTGCGGATTTCTTTTGCAAGTCAATACCTAAATGTTATTGTTGTAAAGAATTGTGATACCATAAGAGGCGCGGGCGCGGACTTGTTATCAAATAATCATAATTAAAGAATTTAATTAGTTTAGTTAGGTAGTAGCAAAATGTATTTTTGTACCGTCTGAATTGTCAATTGATTGGACATACCCCGCTCTTAGAGGTTACTCAAAAAAACACACTTCTCGGGTTGCGTCATGTCTTATATCTCTGAGGTGCTTAAACAGAAGCACTAGAGAAGTAATGTCAAAAGATAAGCACACAATTTAATGTATTCTTGTGGCTGTCAATTGTTCAGTAACAATTCTGTTTATCTCAATCGAAATTAATACTAAGCAATGCAACAACTAATGCAATTACCGAATTTCGCAGTCAAATCTGGAAACAGTACACCCGTGTAAAACGACACAATATATTCAAAACGTCCACTGATGAACACAGGCCTCCCTCATGGATCTCCATGAGGGGAAGTTGCCATTGGCAGGCGGGTTGGTGAGTGCAGTATGGGATGTTGATACACGGATAGACGCTGCTGCCCATCTTCCGGAGGTATCCCTTAGCAGACTCTTACTGCATCCATGGGCATGAGAGGAGGGGTATCATTCTACTGCCGGCACCTCACGGCGATTATTGCTTGATAAGAATTCAACACGTGTTTTCTGCTTTTCAAAGAAGAATCCTCAGGGGTAAATTAAGGGAAAAATGGGTCGTTATTAACTCTGGAATCCAGAAGAAACGGCATCGCGGACAGCTGCTCGCTAACGAACTCGTTAGAAATGTTAACTTTTCAGCTTAGCAGAAAATAAGCTAGACATTTTGTTTGACAAGCTGCTCAGAGTTCAAAGTCGGCCAAGTGCGAGTCAGACTCGCGCTCTAAGGGTTCCGTGCCATCGTGTGTAAATATTATGTGAATATTTCAAGCGTCTGCCTGTTTCCGTTATTAATATCGAGCGAAATACGGAAAAAATCACGTTTGTTGTATAAAGCTCCTTAAATATTTATTTTGTTCTTAACATGTTGTTATAGCGACAAAAGAAATACATAATCTGTGAAAATTTCAACTGTCTAGCTATCACGGTTCATGAGATTCAGCCTGGTGACAGACAGACAGACGGACGGCGGAGTCTTAGTCAGGTCCAGTTTTTACCCCTTGATTACGGAACCCTAAAAAAATATGTTTATTTGATTGTAAATAATAATAATAATAATAATATTCATTTATTTCAGATAATCATCCATAGGTACTTAAAATATTACACACACAAAAATTAATAGAAACTTATTTAAATTAAATTAATTATATATAAGATGGACCGCTAGCATGCAGCCACGTCCACCTTTTTAGCAACGGCGAGTCCCACCGCTCGGACAACACCCCCAGGATACCGTTAGGGCTGCCACGCACGCGTCTTAAAAGCGAGGCACATCTTTTTCGAATGATTGATGGAAAATCATCCGTATGTGCCTCAGCAAACATGGCTGACGCACTACAGTAGCGTGGCAATCCCAACAATATCCTAAACGCATTGTTGTACTGGACACGCAGTGCGCCGTACGCCCGCTGCGTGAAGCTAGTCCACAGGCTGCACGTGTAGAAGGTCTGGCAGTATGCCTTGAACAAACTTACCTTCACTGGTCGTGTACACCGTGCAAACCTGCGAGCCAGCATATTACAGCGGATGGACAGCGCCCTGCGCTCCCTCTCGATGTCTTCATTGTCACACAGATCGTCAGTTACCCAGTGGCCCAGATACTTAAACGAACTAACCTTGTTCAGACGCGTGCCGCATAGAGTTACTTGAGGAACTTGAGTATAGCTTTTGTTACCAGCTTTGAAAACCATGAACTCGCTCTTCTTCGCGTTGTATCTGAGCCCATGAGCTTCCGCGTAAGACTGGCAGATGCACAAGAGTTTACGCATAGCAGCGATCGATGGACTCAGCAGCACCATATCGTCAGCGTAGCTAATGTTATTAATGCATACCCCATCTACGGAACAGCCGACGCCAGTACTGCTGAGCCCACCAATGAGCTCATTCATGTACAAGCTGAAGAGACGCGGCGAGCTCAACCCCCCCTGCCTTACCCCGCACTCCAGCCCGTACACGTCTGAGTATGCACCCGCCCATCTTACCCTGTTTCTCTGGTTACCGTACCAAAACCTAAACAATGAGATGACTTCTTGTGGTACCTTCGTTTCCAACTGCAGCTTCTGCCATAGCTTCCCGTAATCTACCAAGTCGAACGCTTTCGATAGGTCCAGATAACAGGCGTAGACCGGCGTACCCCGACTGGCGTAGTACTGAACAGTTTGCTTAAGGCAGAGGATGGCAGTCTCAGTTGACAGACCTGGTCTAAAGCCAAATTGAGCGTCGTGAAGTTGGAGATGTTTATCCAATTGTTTATCAAGCAATCTGTCCAGTACCTTAGCCATGACAGTAGCTAGGGATATCGGTCTGTAGTTAGCCAGATCTGACACATCACCTACTTTATTTTTCACTATAGGTACCACTACAGTATACATTAGTTTCTCAGGCAGGTAACTGTGACTAATGCAGAGATTGAAGAACATTGAAAGTACTATGGGTAAGTGGACCCCTGCGTGCTTCAGGTGCTCGATGCTGAGACCATCGTGGCCAGGCGACTTGCCTCGTACCATTTTCTTAATAACGGCAGCTACCTCCTTAGCCGAGAACCGGACATTAAGTGAGGCTACAGGGTGGTTGTCAGCAGCGGGCACCTGAGACACAGGGCCGAGCGGGGACTCGACCTTGAAATGTCGCTGAAAGGCACAGGCTATGTCACGGGGTTCATGTTCACCACCTACGCAGGCAGGCAGGCGAGACTTCGGGCTAAGCTTCTTTGTGTTTTTCCAAAAACTACTAAAATCTTTCTTAACATGATTTTCTGCTATGATGTCCATTTTTATGCGTGACTCATTATTTTGACAAAAAGCTAATTTTGACTTAAATAATTTTCTAGATTCACACATATTAGTGTAAACGTCTCCAGATCTCGGCTTACCAGACAAAGTCCACTCATGAAAGCAAAGTCGCGCCTTCCTGTGAGCGTCACTGACATATCGGTTCCATCCGGTCACAAACTTATGCCTACTGCGTTTAGGTGCACAAAAACTAGCTTTTGCAGCGTCAGTCAAACTATTAATTAACATGTCATACATTTTATCCAATAATAATTTATGTTCGTCCATATTACAAATACTATCTGCACACTGATGGAATTCCGGGGGAAAGTCAATTAATTTTAATTTTGAATTACACATACTTGAATATTTTTCTATCTGTTCTAAGTTTCTTTCGCCCCATTTTACATTATTAACCAGACCACTTTGTTTCGTTGTATGTAAGTAGGTCGGCCGAATACAATTAAAATTACAAACAATCATTAGCGGATAATGGTCAGACCAGTAGGTATCATATAGTACAGATGCGCTTATTATAGTCGAACGCGCGGCACTCGTCACTACGCAGTGATCGAGCCAGCTATGACTTCCACTCGCGGCGCACACAAACGTATATGTATCTGTTGGTAAAATATCCATATCTACGCACGACCAGGACTGCTCCGCACAATAAGTCAATAACTGGGTAGAAAACAGCTTACCCGGAGTAGCGTTGTAGTCCCCGAGCATAATCACTGAATCCACGTCATTCTCTTCGATAATGGCGTTTAACTCACTCAAGCAGTCCGTAAACTCACAAAGGTTCTCACTTGAATTAGTCGGCATATACACTGTTATCACTAAGAGAGATCGCTCGTCACACACTACCTTAATCGCGGCGACACGCACACTGCTACACGGGATAACGGTCACGTTCGGAAAGACTGCGGTCCTCCACAGTAAGGCGACACCACCATGCGGCCTGCCGCGCAGCACTCCTGCAGACGTGTCTACCGCCGACTTTCCGGTGTAAGAGAATAATTCATCAATGTTGCCCAACATTGGAATATCGTGATCCAAGAGCCACGTTTCCTGTAAAGCTACTATATGAGCTTGTTTACACAGCCTTCTCACACAATCAATGGACCTCGTTAGATTTTTACAATTAAATGATATTAGTTTTGTTGTAAGATCCATGATGGGGTTTAGATTCTTCAATATCCCGATACTCACGCCTATCTGTGTTTCGATTAAATTCAACAAATAGGCGATAATTTACACCATCTGGCCAAAAGTCGTCATTTAAAAATACGTCCGTTTTACATTTTGGCACAAATATTTTAAACGCATTATAATCTTTTGTCATTCTCATATTCATTTTCTCTAAGTCAATGTTTAACTGCGTTTTACTAGTTATGTAATTCTTTATGTCACATACGGACGTCTCCTTTGAAACATTGTAAATGTAAATCGGAACCTTGATGTCTGCGGCTTTAAAGTTAGAATTACGATCCACAATGGCTTTTCCGGTTTTACCGAGGAAACGATTTCTCAATCGCCTTTTCTGCACAAGTATAAATCCATCATCCAACGGTGGCGACTTAAACTCGCCTTCTGTCTCAGTAACAACTTTTGAATAACTTTTTCTAGTAATACGTTTTGTTTGAGAGTCATCCTTGGGGACCGTGTGTATCGGTGCATTGCTAACGCTCTGCGATATAGCCGGGCCGGGCGCGAGCTGGGGCGCGGGCGCAGGCGCAGGCGAGCGGCGGCGACGGCATTCATTCGATGACGTATTTGTAGGCACATATGAATCAGCTGTACACAGCGCTTCGTCCAAACATAAACCGTTATTCTGTTGGCGCGGTGAAATTTTCGATGTACCCTCATCAGAAAAAGCTATGCATTTTTTTATGTTAGGAGCCTTATTATCCTTGCGTATTTCTGGAGAATTCTTATTACACAAAGGAGATAATCCCATGGGTCCACTTTCACACTCAAAACTCCTCATCAACGCGGCGCCTCCTCTTTTCATATATACATGTGGATGGTAGTTGTTGACAATCGACGTATTTTTTAAGGATTCTAATTCAGCACGAAGGTTTTTTACTTGATTAACCGTGGCATATTCTTCGCATATACGGTCCAGGTCACTTCTCATTTTGACAATATCTTTTAACAATCTCGTTACGTCTACGTGATCGAAGAGAACTGGCGGTAATTTTTGCAGATCTCGCGCAACAAAAATAGGAAGCTCTTCTGGATCAGTCTCTTTCAGTAAACAGACGATGTCTTCAATATCTCGCAATGTTTTTCCCTGGTTTTTTCGAGTTTTCTTTCGCTTTGATGTTGTTATAGAAGTAAACAACAAGTTTTTAGCGTTCAAGATAACACTCTCCGAAAACGCACTTACGCAGATCTGGTTGATACTTATTTCATCCATAACGTCAATTTTATTACAAATAAACGCAAGGACTTCATTTATCACAACATTACAACTTGCACATTTCACGATGTTCGACGGTATTGTTTTACTCGATTGATTATCCATAAAGGCTACACAGAAATGTCAATGAACAAAGAAAAACAAAACACGTTTAAATTGAATAAAGCTCATATTATGAGTTATATAAAAAAATAAAGCTCATATTATAAATTTAATTATAATTTATAATTAAATTTGTTCGCTTCGGAAAACTTTTCTCCAAGCGAGAAAAGTGACTTTTGCATACGACATACCGCAACCGGAATTGACTGTCAACATTTTTGAGTAACTTCTAAAAATTGAGGGATAGTTATGTTGTTTGTATTTGTACCTGGGATGAGGTCCGTCCACGGAGTCCGTAGATTAAGAGCTAGAAGCCCCTGCCCTATCGCTCTTCCACTCTAAGTCCTACATCCTTGAGTCCTAGCTTCTAGTCAGAGCTGTAGATTATAGCCTAGAATAGCCATTACGGGACGACTGGTGGATGTGAAACAACAAAACTATTAATATGCGTATAACCGGAGTCTTCTCGGCGAAATGTCGGGAATTAATAAAGGTAATTTACGCGATAAATACCAGGTTCATCATATCAGTCGTAGGACGTCCACTGCTGGACACTGATCTCCATGTACTGCGGTAGGAAGCGGCATGCATCCACCGCCGACCTGCGGTTCTTATCAAGTCGTCTGCCCATCTTGTAGGTGGACGTCCTGCTGACTTCTTGGTTTGTGGCCTCCATTCGAGAACTTTGCGGCCCATCGGGCATCCCTTCTGCATGCTCGTAAATAACACACGGTTATATGTATGTTAATAATGTGTTATGATCGAAAAAGTTTAAAAAACACAACTTTAAAATGATTTTAGTTGGATTATTAGCACCGCATACATATGGCGCAGACCCATTTTTCTCGTTGTTTTGTCCATCCATTAACGGAAGAAATGGTACCTACATACATACATACAATATCAAGAGAATGTACTAGTTTTCCATTAAAAAGTATACACGACTGTCTTACCTATTGTTTTTGAAAAATAAAACTCCATACATTGATTCTCAAACGCATACTCAAGTTTTTGAAATAATATTTTTACTACCAAGGCGTCTATGCGTTCTTAGGTACAGTCAACCGAGAGGTTATTGTAATTTGTAAAGGTATTGGGCATACCACGTCTCAAGTTAGGGTGCATTATGCATTGACCCCAAGATGCCACACGATCTTATACCACACGAACCCACAAAACTATTCTGTACTTATAGAAAATATGCATGAAAGATGCGTATTTTGTTTGAATAGTTCCTAAATCAAAACTGTGGCGATTTTCTCCACATTCCCGCGCCAACAAGCCGGTGGTCCCACTTCAAATGTTTCACATAGATAACTAGATAACCTGGTCTCTCGGAATTTTCCTTTTGATCTATTTTCGCACATAGTCATTTGTTTTGAGTAAGTGAATAAGTCATAGCTAAATATCAGATATTAGATTAAAAAGATAGCACGTAGTCGCTCACACAGCGCTATGTAGTATCGCTGTAAGTATTTATTACGTTGTTAAACAAAACACTTGATTTCCCGTCCTATCCTAAATATGTACTTACAAACTCTAGAAAGATACTAGGTAGCTCTGACTAGTTAGCTTAACTGTATAACCTAAATGATCTATAGCTTACGTCATCTAGATACAACGTTGAAAACCCCATGGGATCAGTTTCATCCAATGAGGAATCGTTCTTTGTTCTGAGGTATCTAGGCGATGTTAGCTAAAGGTTATTTATAACGCGGGCTGTCCACTGCGAGATGCGTGAGCATATATGACTTGCAGGCTTTATATTGTTGGCATTGATTGTCATTTTTCAAATCAATGCCAGAATGTCAGTCCATTCATGTGAAAGAGAGAAAAAATAATTAATTTATTGATGCACTAATACTACATACACAAAATAATATTTAAAATTCCTCAGCCTATGTTGCCCTGTATGTGATATGGGCCAACGGTTGTTTTCTAGCAGTGCAACTCGCAGTGGACACCCCGTATAGTCATTGCTTTACGAATTAGATTACTTAGATCGTTTCGCGTCCCCCGGTCCGCGGCCCGCCCTCTCGGCATGACGTCTTGTGTGTCACGTGATGTCCGGCTTGTTCCGGTGATGTCTGGCTTACTCCAGTGATGTCCGGCTTACTCCGGTGATGTCCGGCTACTCCATCGGGGTAGCTTCCGAATCGATTTCCGATCGTCACTAAGGATCTTATCGTGGTGGTTTGCGAGCGTGTTGTATATTGGGCGCCCAACAAGTAAATCACAAGCATGGGTGGATAGTGGTTGCGATTTTGTTGTTGCCCTTCCTAAAGCTATATATCTATATAATTATAATTCACAAGCTATATAATTATAATTCACTTTTCTAAATTTAGAACTGTCAACGTAAACTTAGGTCAAATTGTTCCGTTTTAGAAAGTCACAAACCAAATACACACACTGTAGCTATAATTTATTAACAGCCATTTGTAAAGAAAAATAGCTAAACGTCATTTTAGTTCATTTTATGCAATCTTAAATAGCTTTAGTTGATTTTCTTCAGAATCGATACCAGTAACAACTTAAAAAAATGTCTATTAGCTGGTTGATTCGCAAGTGCAGGTTCGATTCCTTCTAGGAGAAGATAACTAGTATGTTCTACTAACTACTTCTACTGTTCTGCAATTATAAAGCCAAAAGCTACAATTGAAAGAAAGCTTGTTAGCTACCTACTAGTTTTTCTGTGGCTGACTGTCCAAAATTAATTCGCAACATGCTCGCAAACCGCTCGTCTAATAAGGATTTGAGAGTGCGTTTCGTGGAGTGGAAACGCACCCTAAGGTTGGTATTGCACCTATTAGATTAATACACTTATGCTTTGGTAGATCTTGTTATGTTTGTCAGATTGAATTAAGAAAATATCTTTACCTACTAGAGTAAAAACAGTGTTCTGTAATAAGCACCAACATTATGTTTACAGGGTGTACCAAAAAGTAATTGTGAGTTTCAACATGGAGAATATACGCGTAATACGAGTTTATGCAACATTCGTTTTGTGACATTTTGATATTTGAGTTTTTGGAGGAGAGATTAATATTAATCAGTTTATGGGGATGCTAACACAACTGCAGTGCTAAGTCTTCGGAGAACGGTAAGATAAAGTCAAAGTCAACAAAGACGAGCTCTGTGGCGCAGCGGGCGAAGGTCCGCCTGCGACGCAAGAGCTTGCGGGTTCGATTCCCGCCTCGGGACAAATGTCTGTACGATCTGCAGATATTTGTTCAGGGTGTTCTGGGTGTTTTTCTATATATAATAAAAATATCTATCTATGTAGTATATTGTATTAAGTATATCAGTCATCTAGTACCCATAACACAAGCTCTGCTTAGCTTGGGGCTAGGTGATGCTGTGTGATTTGTCCAGCATTATTTATTTATATTTATATTTTATAATAAAAAAAAAAAAAAAAAAAGGGTTTTTTCATTTGGTTCTAAAGCCCACTTACAAATGCCAATTTACAAAATAAAACAAAACACATTTCAATTGAATAAAGCGCATAATTTTATTTGTGTTAATTGAAATACTATTCTAGGAAGCTTCTTGCTCTATTGAATAAACACTTATTGACTTTGACTTTGACCACAACCATTGTCTTTGGTACACCCTAGGGTCAGAAGCCCCGGACTAAGCCGTCGACATCCCATATGTAAAGTTACTTAGCGTCCTCCCGCCATTGTCGCGTTAAGGTGCCAATAATTTAATAGAATATATATTTACATTTATATACATAACTGTTTACTTTGATATTATTGTACAGATATATATCAGTCGCAATGTGTTTATGGAAACTCGTATACCGAAATAAACGATACATTTTAATATACTCTTTTCTTTATATCGTACAAAACATACACCCTTAAATATACCTAAACTAATATACAAGGTGTATTATAATATAAAAGAGGAAGGAGGAACGTACCAGCACAGTAACGGCTGAAAATAATTATAATATATGTATTGAAATTCTTTTTGTTATATATTATAATTATACCTTATATAAGTAAAAGTAAAATGGCTTATAGATGATTTACTTAAATACATATATTAAAAATAATTATAATACATGTATTTATAAATCATTCTTGTTTTATGGACTTATTATAATTTTACCTTGTATAAGTAAAAGTAAATTGGCTTTTTATATCTATTATAGGTGATTTACACAGCGTCAGAAACTGGTATTCGTACTGTATGGGACGCTGTAGTGCCTGGGACGTTTTTAAATGGATAAGGGTTGCCCAGCGCCTATACCATCCTAACAGCTTAGTCGGCTATATCTCAGAGGAAAGAACAAGTCAATGCGTCTGAGGCTTACTGAGCCGCGGGTTTTCTCATGATGTTTTCCTTCACCGTGATGAGTTAACTGTGGACATACATTGTAATGTTAAACGGGTTTTTTACTCACGTTAAACATTGAAAATAGGTTTCCAACGTGTTTAGTGCAACGCGAGAGTACGAGAGGGAAAGAGAAGGTACCGCGTAACACTCCATTTCCTGGTGAAAGTTCCCCTGGGAGGAACTGAACGCGTCTGACACCTGTGTTCAAAGTATAATTTACGTAAGTACTCGTTTAACATTGTAATTTTATATTGTATTTGATAGTGGGGTGCTGGCAGTAGAATGTCACCCCTCCTCTCTTGCCCGTGGATGCAGTGAGAATCTGCTAAGGGATATCACCGGAAGATGGGCAGCAGTCTTTCTGTGTACCAACATCCCGTACTGCGCTCGCCAACCCGCCTGCCAAGCGTGGTGAGTATGGCAACAACCCCTCATGATCAGTACTTAGATCTCTTAGTCCATGAGAGAGGCCTATGTCCAGTAGTGATGATGTTGACAATGGATAGTGTATCTCACGAGTGTTTTGAATGCGCACATACATCTTGAAGAGGAAGAAAAGTCCATTCTTCATCTATTGATATTTAAAATTGTATTCAGACCTTCATCCATATACATATACACACCGTGTAACCAGACTACTACTGCTACTACCGAAAACTAGGGTGTTGCAATCAGACCATGATACTGAAAATATTTAGCGAAAAAAACCGCAAAAAATATGTCAACATATCTACGTCCTTTTAATTTTTTTCTTGTAACAAACGAGTACTACAACATTATAAGAACAATCCTATCTAACTCATTTCAAAGCCAGGAAAAATTAAAATAAATAAATATTTTAGTTATTGCACGCACATCCTGCAAAGGACAATACATTACGGACAGCTGATCCCGCCGCGCGGGGTCATCGCACTAGTAAGCTGTACATTGCGGGCTGTAAAAAGTATCAAAAACATTCAAATATTATTAACTCTGTCTACAATTTTTTTTGACAATTATAGTATTTTTTAGGGTTCCGGACCAAAATGGTAAAAAAGGAACCTTTATAGAATCACTCTGTCTCTCTGTCTGTCTGTCTGTCACAAATGAATATCTCGAGAACTACTGATGCTATCGCCTTGAAATTTGAAATAGTAAAAGACAACCCTTTTTTACTAATATAGCATATATGAAAATGTTAAAAAATATTCTTATTTTGATTGCAGGGGGGCGGATAGGGGATCTCAAGATTTTTAAGTGAAGTTACTAGGCCGTGTGGGGTATCATATGAAAGGTAGTTATTTGCACATTAATAAACAGTTTTTATTTATTCTTTAACCCGAACCGTTTTTGAGTTATTTACAAAAACGGTACTCTTACGGTTAACTGTACGGCAACTCTTCGCGGAGGTCATTGACCCTGTCAAGAATCAGCTGGCTTTAAGGTTGCCATTATCGTGTAATCAGCTGTTGAAGTTAAAACTTTCATGGTCTTTTCTTGAATGAAAATCACTGAATCCTGAAAAGTCGTACAGTAAAAGTTGTTCCTTGGGATGGTCACCCTTTAGGCTTAGTACACATGTTATACACGTAGTATTGTATGTATGTATATTGCCTTATTATTTTTTGTATTAGGGTTTGTATATTACCGGGGTACAAATGTTTACTAGGTTTATTCGTGTTCTGATATTAATGTTTCTAATTAGTCGTCATTTCAGCCGTAAACGTCCACTACTGAACACAAGCCTCCCTCTCCCCATGAGGGGTATTTGCCATACTCAACACGCTTGGCAGGCGTGTTGGCGAGCGCAGTACGGGATGTTGATACACGGAAAGACGCTGCTGCCCATCTTCCGGAGGTATCCCTTAGCAGGCTCTTACTGCATCCATGGGCATGAGAGGAGGGGTAACATTCTACTGCCGGCACCCCACGGCTAAATGCTAATTAGTAGTATGTATCAACAAGAAAACGTATCTTCATCAGTATTTTCAGCATAGTAGGTATACCCCATCCACAAACAGTACAGGGTGTATCAGTTCTTCCAAGCAGTAAAACTTTTCTAAACTCATCGAAGTCGCACAATTCCTGTACAAAGTCAGACAAACAAACCGATGTAATGCTGTGATCTGATTCCCGATACACCGTGTTTGGAACTTCTAATGTGTCGCGATAAAACTTTACGATTTATTACTCGCGTGTAATTGTACCCTATCTCCTGGTAATAAAGAAGTTAAGGATGTTGGTCCATACATTTAAGTAAATCATCATCGTCATCAACAGACTTCCCCATGGAACTCCAAGTACTGATCATGAGTACCCACTCATGATTGCCTGCCAACCGTGGTGATATTGCCATACTCACCACGGTTGGCAGGCGAGTTAACGGGCGTAGTGCGGGATGTTGATACACGGAAAGACGCTCTGCCCATCACCCGGAGTTATCCCTTTAGCAGTGTTTTACTGCATCTACGTGTACGAGGCAACATTATATTTCTGCCACCCTAAGGCAGTACGTTAACTTTAAATAAAATGGTGGACATTCAGGGAAATTAAATATATTATAATTTTTTTTTTTTTATCTTGGTGTGGGTTGCGTAGCACTTTGAATTTAGGAAGGTCCAGGATTGATTTGACGTGGTTCTAGCCCTACCCACCGCAATCGAAAATTTTCAATAAGGTTTTAATTTTCTTGTAATATTTTATTATATTATGCCTTAAAATTACAAGCTAGCTATATAAAACCTGCGCCAGTGAGATCATAAAAAAAATGTTTCCTGTACTAAAAATTATATTATTTAAACGAGTCTCTGAAAACCAGATGACAGTCTTCCATTCTAATTAACTTAAAAGTTGTAAAACTAGAGTTCAGTACCTATTAAATTTCTCTCGTTACAACCGTTCCCAAGCGCTATTTTGAGGGTACCATAGCGCGGCAAGGAATCCTTATAGTTTCGCTTTTTCTATCTGTCTATCTGCAGCTTTGCGAAGAGACTATTAGTCATAGAAAACTGTAATTTTGCATTGACATTATAAAATAACAAGCATTGGTACGGGGGTACCAAAAAAGGAGGCGAAGGCCTTATAAGGTCACCAAAGGTCAAAATGGCATTTTTGGGTTTTTGGACGATTTCGGCCATTTGAAGACTTTTATTTTTTTTGGTGACCTTTTTAGGTCAAAATAACTCCGGTCCCTGTGACCCTAAGGTCACCAAAAAAACCACTCAGTCACCTTCTCGCATTAAGACGGTGTTAACAAAAAATGTTTCATGTAAATCGGTCAATGCGTTCGGTAGTAATCGTCAAATACACAGACAGACGGACAGACAGACAGCGCTTTGCATATTAGGGGGCTTGGCCCCCTAATTACGCTGAGACAACGCTACAAAAAATGCTACAAAATTATGAATTTGGGGTACCTTCCATTCACTTGAGGTGAGGATTTACTTGTTTTTCTTGATTTCCGCTAGGTTTTTTAGTTCCGGAGAAATTCGTGATGCGGTTTACCAAACTTACCTGAATACTTGAAACCGAAAACTAAATTAATACCTGTTAATATGTTTTAGTAAACGTTAAAAACATACACCAACTCCTAACGACAGGTTAGGGTTAACTACGGAACCCTACATAGCACGTGGCTCTACACGCACCTGGCATTATTTATTTATACAAACAAGATACCATAGTGAAAGAACCTGCGCCTTAGTTAAGCTTCAGACGATTGACCTGTTCATTCCTCTAACTAATATCTGTCTAAGCTGAGAAGATGGTATAGGTACTGGGCAAGCCTAATCCATCTAACAATGTCCCAGGCACTGCAGCGCCTCATATTTACCAGTTGCTGACGCTGTATAAATCATCTTTAGTAGACTTTTGACTGCCTCCATGGCTCAGTTGGTCTAGGAGCCCACTGATACGCATGAGGTAGCGGGTTCGATTCCCGCCACGGGATAATGTTTGGAATCGTTCTGCAGATATTAGAGTCTAGGTATTTTTCTACGATAAGTGTGTATTTACAAAAAAAATATCAATCACCTGGTCACTCAGCTTTGCTTAGTTTTGGACTATTTGGTGTTTTGTTCAGTGTCCAGCATTATTGATTTATTATTATAATACATAAAAAGTACCTTAGCTAGACCCTGGATATATACTCGTAATTGCTGAAAACTTACAAAACTTGATCCGCGGCGACATCGAACAAGCAACCTTTAGCTGTGCCGTGCGGCAGTAGAATGTTACCCCTCCTTTCATACCCGTGAATGCAGTAAGAGCCTGCTAATGGATACCTCTGTATGGAGGGCAGCAGCGTCTTTCAACATCCCGTACTGCGCTCGCCAATCCGCCTGCCAAGCGTGGTGAGTATGGCAACTAACATGAGGGAGGCCTGTGTTCAGTAGTGGACGTTTACGGCTGAAATGATGATGATGAGCCTCTAGCGACGCATAGCATACACAGCACCAGAACGCGCCATTATCGCTACATCCATATACGTGATATGGATACATATATCCCGTGCACAGTGCAGACTACCGACGTAGCTGTAAAACATAAATATTTGCACGAGACGATTTGCATTCAGTAGTATCGCTCTTATAAGACATCTTTCAGTCAGACAGTCTTTCTTTCTTTGTTAAATTCTGACGAAAAAAGTTATAAGTTTGATTTACATGTGGTGATTTATACTAAGTTACATGTACATTTCATAACGTTCGTTTTAAGCGAGGATTTATGTATGCCGCAATCTCTTTTAATTTGTTTTAAAATAATTATAATTTTCAGTTTTAATCATCATAAAATCCATCTGCCCATTATTTTTTTACCTTAAAAATTTGACACAAACGTGTCTATTTTTTTGTGTTAAAAATACACACTTGGGTAAAACATTTCAAGGAAATGAAAACTATTCGGCGCTCAACAGATTTAATACAGAATGCATTATTATACGAAGCCGTGTTGGCAGAGTGGTATGTACACCCGACTTTCAATTCGAAGGTCGTGGGTTCGATACCTGCCGTGCACCAATGGATTTTTCTTTCTTGATAGATGTATGTGCACACTTAACATGTGCTTTAACGGTGAAGGAAACATCGTGAGGAAACCCGCGGCTTAGTTAGCTTCAGACTTATTGACCTGTTCATTCCTCTGAATTAGCTGACTAAGCTGAGAGGATGGTATAGGTGCTGGGCAAGCCTAATCCATCTAACAATGTCCCAGGCACTGCAGCGTCCCGTACAGCATGATTACCATTTGCTGACCCTGTATAAATCGTCTATAATATATATAATAATATAATAGACGCAAAAGGCCTTACTTTTTTAGGAGAGGGGTTTATTCTGACCACCCCATGATTTTTCATGATTTGGTGATTTTTATTCGAGAAAGTTTAAGAAGGCTGATTAAACGTGAAAGACAACCTAAATGCCAGCTGATTCTTGACAAGGTCATTGACCTCTGCGATTATTTGCCGTACAAATACAAAGAAAATTACCTAAAACACTAAAAACGATTTTTTAAAATTTTATTTGGAAATTAAGTTTTAAATGTTCCATTAATGTAATTTCCAGTAATGGCGCTCAGGCTCCGTTCCGGACACATTCCGACCAATAAGTTTGCATTTCTTATGAAGAAAGTTGTTTCGCCCAATTGTGACGTTTGTGGTTCCCTAGAAGATGTACAACACGTGTTGACGGAATGTGTGCGGAACGCCAGTGAAAGAAATAGATATTTTGATTTTTCTAAGATTCCTAATGTCGGCCAGTGCAACGTAATCTTAGCGTCGCCTCTGTCCGACAAAGCTGAACAATTGTATGAACTAGCTGCTAGGTGTTTTTCTCTAAGAAGTTAATTTTTTGTTTTATTTACCTATAAGTTTATTTTGTTTCTCTAGTGATTTGTAATTTTGTAATAATTTGTATTACCTGGTGTTTTTGTTTGTAATATAGGGTGATATGGTCGCTTAGCGACAAAACCCTCTTTTCTATAAATAAAAAAAAAAAATGTTCCATTGTAAAAAATAACAAAAATATACGATTTTGTCCGATGAAGTCATGTTCCATAGAACATAATTATGGAAACTACCCAACCCAATTATGAACTCGGAATCATGTTCTCACCACATCAACCAGTAAAAATTTTATTAAAATTAATTTAAAAAGTAATAATAATAGAAAAAAAAATCCCGTTTTTTCGTTTCAACAAACAAAAATAATAAAATAAAATAAATAAATAATGCTGGCCAAATCACACAGCATCATCTAGCCCCAAGCTAAGCAGAGCTTGTTTTATGGGTAGGTACTAGATGACTGATATACTTAATACATTATACTACACAGATAGATATTTTTATCATATATAGAAAAACACCCAGAACACCCTGAACAAATAGCTGCAGATCGTACAGACATTTGTCCTGAACCGGAATCGAACCCGCAACCCCTTGCGTCGCAGGCAGTTAGCATACAATTCGTAGGCACATGCAATCAATCAAAAATATACACGGAATAAATTAAGCATTATATTAGCATGGGTATACTCTTTATCTAGTTTACTCTTTAGCTGAGAGGATGGTATAGGTGCTGGGCAAGCCTAATCCATCTTACAATGTCCCAGGCACTGCAGTTATAAGTTTGCATCCCGTACAGCATGATGCACGCTGTATAACTTATCTATCAATCAATCAATCATTTATTTATATAATCTTTACAAAGTATTACATATTAAGCGCAATTTTCAAGCCCTCACCTCCCGTGCTAGTTAAAAACTGTGTTACGGCAAGGTAAAGTCTATCCAATCACGCACACATATAAAAATACCTTACGAAGATTTAATACATACCTTACAGACTAACATATACTATGTAATAATAAAATATAAGCACTGTTACGGCTGCATTTTTCAAGGTCAAGAAATAACTATAAAGAGACGAACATCTATAATGATAGCAGGTACCTAGTAAATCTAAAGTCTGTAAACTTATTGTAATAATGCTAAGTATAAATTAATGTGAACTGACTATTTAACAAAGGTACTAATCTAGATCATACATACGTACATAACATTTAATATAATCAAACAGTGTATTTAATAATAGAATAGGTAGGTAATCTTGGAGCGAAATCTTTTTCAATGCTATAACCGCAATGTGTGAACTCATGAGTTGCAGAAAAAAGTAGGACGGTGGCAAAGTTGCTGATGGTGTTACTTTCAACATTTACTGAAATTAAGTGCATCAAGGTCGTTTTTAGTCACTAGGCAGTACAATAAAATGATTAGGATTTAAAGTTTATAATATCGCTCTTAAGTGGCCCCATAATCTATCGAGTTGATGTATCTTTTTTCCGCAATCATCTTTGCCGGACATTCAGCAGAACCTGTTATGTGTTTGCAAGGCTTTTTGTAGTGAAGGCATGTAGCACACTGAGGATCTTCGGCCTTTTTTGTGCAGTCCTTAAACGAATGTCCTTGAAGTCCACAGTGGCTGCAGGTGGTGGTGGTCTCTCGACAGGTCTTGGCGGCGTGTCCGTATTGCTGGCACTTGAAGCAGCGTGTGACAAAAGTGAAGTCTTTTACAGGGCAGGATGACCAGTTCACGTATATTCTTTCTTTCGATATAAGGGCCTTGCGAATTATTGCAGAAACTTCTATTATAAAGTTACAAGTTTCAGCGTCCTTTTTACCTGATTTGTGACTTAATTTAATGAGGCCCAGGAATTTCTCCAGAGAAAGGTCTTGAAGAGTTTCAGCCAGGTTTTGGTGGTAGATGCAGGTGAAAACTTCCTTCTCTTGCATATTCGAAGGCACTCCTACTACAACGACTCTGGGTTTCCGTTTGAGTTGCTCATCAATTATCAGGGCTGAGTTGGAAATTTCCATAGACTGCTTGAGCTTTTCTATGTCACCCCTCGTTTCAGTGCTAATGATAACTCCTCCGTTTCTTGTTTTACGAAGGCCTCTAACTTGTAGCTTCATTTCCTCTGGGCAAATAATTTTTTTAACCAAGTTTTTGGTTTCTTCGCTCGTTTTTAGCTTGTCTAAAGGATAGATGGCCAAAGAGCTTGTGTTCTGGGGCTTGATGAAGCTGCTCCCTCTTTTCACCATGTCAGCAAAGGAATTCCCGGTGGGAGGTGCGGAGGCAATGCTTTGCTTTAGGTCTTGTAGCTGTTGCGAGATATCCAGTTGCTCTCGGAGGGCTTGAACAGCGGAATAGGAGCGAATAGCTTTCGCCTTGAGGCCTTGGTAGTGCATCGCCATCTGCGATGTCCCACTCGATACTTTTCTGCACAGAGTACTAATTCGAAGTTTTTGTTCCGTATTCATCTTGCTCTCCGCTGCGATAGTGCTCATTTCATTAAGAAACTGATCTATGGTCGTCATCCAGCCTTGTAACTCCGATGTAGAGACACATTCCATGGTTTCGCCTACTTGCTGAGGGTCCGGGGCGCGCGGCGCCGGCGCGGAGGGCGTGGGCGGCGGACTGCGCACCGTCCTCCCGCTCCGGCTAAAGGGGCTGCTGTCCATGTAGAATTAGCTAGTTTCTAATAGTCCATTTCTTTATTCACTTTATATCACAAATATACAACTTTCTGTAAATACTGTGACACAGATTATGTTAGTCGCGGGAATGAGGTCACGATGCAGCAAAAATATTATTTGTGCATTTTAATCTAAGCGCACGTCCGTTCTTTACAACGTCGCAAAGAATTTAGATTCTATAATAGAATCTATAATAGATGCAAAGGCCTTACTTACTCTTTATCACGCCATTCTTAACAACCCTGCGCCAACTGCATCCATTGGCTTCCCGCTACTCTGACAATGTCGTCTGACCACCTGGCTGGTGGTCTGCCTGGTGATCTATACCCTTCGCGGGGCCACCATTCACCATGGAGTGCCAAAGAGGAGGCCACCCAGCAGTGGGTAAATGTGGGCTGATAGATAGTAAGATATTTTTGTGCAGTTTTCACAAACTTATAAAGAGAAATTTTACTGGCAGGTTTTTGTGAATTTGGGATACATGTACATACATATGTACAGTGTATGAGGGTGGAAAACGTTCGTTCCTGCTGTCTCCAAGAAGGTTATTGAACACCACCTACCTCTATTCGACCAGGCGGGCGAAGCTCGGCTCCAGGCGTACACGGCACGCCACAGAGAGTCCAGGTAGGTTTTAGGGTTAGCACGGCTGACCTAGGTTCAATAGGTCTTGGAAGACGCACACTACACGGCAGTGAGTCAACACACACAGTACAGATGATAGAAGGTCTAAAGATAAGGTTTCGACACGGTCGAAATTGAGAGGAGAGAACGTCCATCCAGCTCAACGCGCACTTGCTACCTTTGCTACTGTTACTGAACTATCCTTGTTGCAGCACAATCTGTGACGTCATCGCATGCAATATCGCGACACGTACGGACACGGGGGCTTTGTCATATCCCGAGCTGTGAGTGCGCGCCAAGCCCAAACCCTGATGGGTTTCATCAACAGTAAAAATATGCAAATATGTAGAGTTCTGACTAAGCCGCGGGATTCCTCACGATGTTTTCCTTCACCGTTAAGCACATGTTAAATGTTCAAAGTTTTTCAAGTTATATCCATTAATAGTAAAATTCTCGGCGGGTATCGAACCTACGATTCGCTGTAAATCATCTATAATCTTATAGCTAACAGAAGTGTATGTAAAGATTACGGGGAGAATCAAATAATTATCTATAGAGTAATTAGCTTTCTTTATGAGATCTTGATTTATAATAAGCTTAGGGAAACCTATGATAAACCTATCTAAATCGAAAGTTTTAATGGCGACTGTCACAGCGATCAAGGTTTTACAAGATTTATCTGAAAATGATCTTAAAAACATACACAGTAAACGTGTTATTTATTTGTTACAGTTTAAATTACCATTTGTATGATCACTGTTTAAATATTAAAGTTATTAGGTAAAGTTAAATGTTTGGCAACTTATTATAAAGACAAGTTTCAGGTAAATACATTGTATTTCCGTTTACCACGAATTGAAAAGGAATTGCCAAACAATGTGTATAACTGTTGTAATAACCGAACATTGAACTACCTATTACTATTAATAACGGTACAACGATTTATATCCACCTTTGTAAATAACAAGTTCTAATAAACAAATTGTCCTATGTCTCTTGATTGGCTAAGGAATGTCCAACCAATGAGAGGCTCGCATTCTCCGCCAATAAGACGCGGGTATTATTATACTATTTAGGCGGCATGGTGGCCTAACGTTTTTAGGCATTATTCCATTATATCGGCAGAACAGGTAGTGAGCAGTAAGGTACCAAAGTTTAAGCGTAAGAATATAAATATATATATATATAAGAAGGCGAAGAGCAAGTTTAAATGTAAAATGAGAAAATTTAGAAGGTTAGATAAAGTTCTTGTTTTAAATTGTGTTAATAATATCTTTAAGATTATTGCGTAGGACTGTAATACATTTAACTCGTAGATAATTGTCTCCTTAGTACACCGGCAGTAGAATGTCAACCCGCTTCTCTTCGCTGGAAGATGGGCAGCAGAGTCTTCCCGTAAATCAACAACTACTGCGCTCGCCAACCCGCCCTAAGCGTGATGAGTATAGCAGCGTCCCTCATGATCAGTATTTAGTGACCAATGAGGGAGGCTTTTGTCCAGCAGTGGACATCCTACGGAAGATAGAAAGTCTTATAAAACGTTTAGCAGTAAACGTGGTAATGATTCAGCTCGTAGTTAAGTAACCAGTGGCTCCGGTTATCTGGCGGAGGCGGCCGCGGCCCAGCGAGCCGCGGCCGCCGTTATCATCCGGAGGATGATTTATCTGCGTCCACAGCAAAAACTTCACTCCCTTGCGTTCTCTGATGGGTAGGGCTGGCGCGCAAAGAATATAAAAAATCAAGGGACTACGCAAGCCATTATTTGATAAGACTTTAAATGTAGAAAAGTTTTAACGTGAAACATCTGCTGATTAGTTTTCTAGGACTTTTCGTCTGTCCTAGAAAGGGAAATTTTGCAAAGACATTTAAAATTATCAAGCCGAGATAACTTTAAAACAAGCATTGGTACGGGGGACCAGAATAGGGCGCGTAGGCCTCAAAATGTCGCCAGAGGTAATTTTTGGGTTTTTGGACGTTTTTGGCCATTTGAAGACTTTTATTATTTTGGTGACCTTTCGAGGTCACAATAACTCTGGTCCCTGCTCAAGACGGTGCTAACAAAAAAGGCTTTATGTAAATCGGTCAACGCGTTCGGTTGTAATCGTCAAATACACAGACGGACAGACAGACGGACGGACAGACAGACGGCGTTATGCATATTAGTATACTCAATAAGAAGGTGCTGACAAAAAAGATTTTATGTAAATCGGTCAACGCGTTCGGTTGTAATCGTCAAATACACAGACGGACAGACAGACGGACGGACAGACAGACAGACAGACAGCGCTATGTATATTAGGGGGCTAAATTATTCTAGCCTCTAAGATATTATAACTTTATGAACTTTTTTTAAGAACTGAGGCAGCCCTATCTGCCGGCCACCCCTGTCTAAACTGATGAATCCCACACGACTACACACATACAATAAGGTTGTATGTGTGGGCACACTTGTATGAACCCTGGTCCATCATTCACGAGTTCTTTCATAAGCTTTGAAACAACATTCCTTCTGGAAGTCGGGTGTATATTAAAGTATTAAAAGCAAGTATTTATTTTATTTATGCCGTGTGGTGTCGGCAGTAGAATGTTACAACTCCTTTCAGGCCCGTGGATGCAGTAAGAGCCTGCTAAGCGATACCTCCGGTAGATGCGCAGCTGCGTCTTTCCGTGTATCAACATCCCAAACTGGGCTCTGGGATGGCCAAAGAGCTTGTGTTCTGGGGCTTGATGAAGCTGCTCCCTCTTTTCACCATGTCAGCAAAGGAATTCCCGGTGGGAGGTGCGGAGGCAATGCTTTGCTTTAGGTCTTGTAGCTGTTGCGAGATATCCAGTTGCTCTCGGAGGGCTTGAACAGCGGAATAGGAGCGAATAGCTTTCGCCTTGAGGCCTTGGTAGTGCATCGCCATCTGCGATGTCCCACTCGATACTTTTCTGCACAGAGTACTAATTCGAAGTTTTTGTTCCGTATTCATCTTGCTCTCCGCTGCGATAGTGCTCATTTCATTAAGAAACTGATCTATGGTCGTCATCCAGCCTTGTAACTCCGATGTAGAGACACATTCCATGGTTTCGCCTACTTGCTGAGGGTCCGGGGCGCGCGGCGCCGGCGCGGAGGGCGTGGGCGGCGGACTGCGCACCGTCCTCCCGCTCCGGCTAAAGGGGCTGCTGTCCATGTAGAATTAGCTAGTTTCTAATAGTCCATTTCTTTATTCACTTTATATCACAAATATACAACTTTCTGTAAATACTGTGACACAGATTATGTTAGTCGCGGGAATGAGGTCACGATGCAGCAAAAATATTATTTGTGCATTTTAATCTAAGCGCACGTCCGTTCTTTACAACGTCGCAAAGAATTTAGATTCTATAATAGAATCTATAATAGATGCAAAGGCCTTACTTACTCTTTATCACGCCATTCTTAACAACCCTGCGCCAACTGCATCCATTGGCTTCCCGCTACTCTGACAATGTCGTCTGACCACCTGGCTGGTGGTCTGCCTGGTGATCTATACCCTTCGCGGGGCCACCATTCACCATGGAGTGCCAAAGAGGAGGCCACCCAGCAGTGGGTAAATGTGGGCTGATAGATAGTAAGATATTTTTGTGCAGTTTTCACAAACTTATAAAGAGAAATTTTACTGGCAGGTTTTTGTGAATTTGGGATACATGTACATACATATGTACAGTGTATGAGGGTGGAAAACGTTCGTTCCTGCTGTCTCCAAGAAGGTTATTGAACACCACCTACCTCTATTCGACCAGGCGGGCGAAGCTCGGCTCCAGGCGTACACGGCACGCCACAGAGAGTCCAGGTAGGTTTTAGGGTTAGCACGGCTGACCTAGGTTCAATAGGTCTTGGAAGACGCACACTACACGGCAGTGAGTCAACACACACAGTACAGATGATAGAAGGTCTAAAGATAAGGTTTCGACACGGTCGAAATTGAGAGGAGAGAACGTCCATCCAGCTCAACGCGCACTTGCTACCTTTGCTACTGTTACTGAACTATCCTTGTTGCAGCACAATCTGTGACGTCATCGCATGCAATATCGCGACACGTACGGACACGGGGGCTTTGTCATATCCCGAGCTGTGAGTGCGCGCCAAGCCCAAACCCTGATGGGTTTCATCAACAGTAAAAATATGCAAATATGTAGAGTTCTGACTAAGCCGCGGGATTCCTCACGATGTTTTCCTTCACCGTTAAGCACATGTTAAATGTTCAAAGTTTTTCAAGTTATATCCATTAATAGTAAAATTCTCGGCGGGTATCGAACCTACGATTCGCTGTAAATCATCTATAATCTTATAGCTAACAGAAGTGTATGTAAAGATTACGGGGAGAATCAAATAATTATCTATAGAGTAATTAGCTTTCTTTATGAGATCTTGATTTATAATAAGCTTAGGGAAACCTATGATAAACCTATCTAAATCGAAAGTTTTAATGGCGACTGTCACAGCGATCAAGGTTTTACAAGATTTATCTGAAAATGATCTTAAAAACATACACAGTAAACGTGTTATTTATTTGTTACAGTTTAAATTACCATTTGTATGATCACTGTTTAAATATTAAAGTTATTAGGTAAAGTTAAATGTTTGGCAACTTATTATAAAGACAAGTTTCAGGTAAATACATTGTATTTCCGTTTACCACGAATTGAAAAGGAATTGCCAAACAATGTGTATAACTGTTGTAATAACCGAACATTGAACTACCTATTACTATTAATAACGGTACAACGATTTATATCCACCTTTGTAAATAACAAGTTCTAATAAACAAATTGTCCTATGTCTCTTGATTGGCTAAGGAATGTCCAACCAATGAGAGGCTCGCATTCTCCGCCAATAAGACGCGGGTATTATTATACTATTTAGGCGGCATGGTGGCCTAACGTTTTTAGGCATTATTCCATTATATCGGCAGAACAGGTAGTGAGCAGTAAGGTACCAAAGTTTAAGCGTAAGAATATAAATATATATATATATAAGAAGGCGAAGAGCAAGTTTAAATGTAAAATGAGAAAATTTAGAAGGTTAGATAAAGTTCTTGTTTTAAATTGTGTTAATAATATCTTTAAGATTATTGCGTAGGACTGTAATACATTTAACTCGTAGATAATTGTCTCCTTAGTACACCGGCAGTAGAATGTCAACCCGCTTCTCTTCGCTGGAAGATGGGCAGCAGAGTCTTCCCGTAAATCAACAACTACTGCGCTCGCCAACCCGCCCTAAGCGTGATGAGTATAGCAGCGTCCCTCATGATCAGTATTTAGTGACCAATGAGGGAGGCTTTTGTCCAGCAGTGGACATCCTACGGAAGATAGAAAGTCTTATAAAACGTTTAGCAGTAAACGTGGTAATGATTCAGCTCGTAGTTAAGTAACCAGTGGCTCCGGTTATCTGGCGGAGGCGGCCGCGGCCCAGCGAGCCGCGGCCGCCGTTATCATCCGGAGGATGATTTATCTGCGTCCACAGCAAAAACTTCACTCCCTTGCGTTCTCTGATGGGTAGGGCTGGCGCGCAAAGAATATAAAAAATCAAGGGACTACGCAAGCCATTATTTGATAAGACTTTAAATGTAGAAAAGTTTTAACGTGAAACATCTGCTGATTAGTTTTCTAGGACTTTTCGTCTGTCCTAGAAAGGGAAATTTTGCAAAGACATTTAAAATTATCAAGCCGAGATAACTTTAAAACAAGCATTGGTACGGGGGACCAGAATAGGGCGCGTAGGCCTCAAAATGTCGCCAGAGGTAATTTTTGGGTTTTTGGACGTTTTTGGCCATTTGAAGACTTTTATTATTTTGGTGACCTTTCGAGGTCACAATAACTCTGGTCCCTGCTCAAGACGGTGCTAACAAAAAAGGCTTTATGTAAATCGGTCAACGCGTTCGGTTGTAATCGTCAAATACACAGACGGACAGACAGACGGACGGACAGACAGACGGCGTTATGCATATTAGTATACTCAATAAGAAGGTGCTGACAAAAAAGATTTTATGTAAATCGGTCAACGCGTTCGGTTGTAATCGTCAAATACACAGACGGACAGACAGACGGACGGACAGACAGACAGACAGACAGCGCTATGTATATTAGGGGGCTAAATTATTCTAGCCTCTAAGATATTATAACTTTATGAACTTTTTTTAAGAACTGAGGCAGCCCTATCTGCCGGCCACCCCTGTCTAAACTGATGAATCCCACACGACTACACACATACAATAAGGTTGTATGTGTGGGCACACTTGTATGAACCCTGGTCCATCATTCACGAGTTCTTTCATAAGCTTTGAAACAACATTCCTTCTGGAAGTCGGGTGTATATTAAAGTATTAAAAGCAAGTATTTATTTTATTTATGCCGTGTGGTGTCGGCAGTAGAATGTTACAACTCCTTTCAGGCCCGTGGATGCAGTAAGAGCCTGCTAAGCGATACCTCCGGTAGATGCGCAGCTGCGTCTTTCCGTGTATCAACATCCCAAACTGGGCTCGCCCACTCGCTCGCAACTTGGCAACAACCTCCCCATGATCCATGAGAGAGGCCTATGTCCAGTATTGGCCTTCTTGTGGCTGAAATGATGAATGCATTCAACTGCAAGTGTGTCAAAATGCGATTATTCGATCATAACAGCAAATTGCAGGCTGATTTGACTACATAGATAGATAGATAGAAAATGCTTAATTGCACACCTTAAACTAAACAAAATAACAAAAAAAAAGAGAAACACTAAATATATGTATATATATATATCCCACACATATCTCGCGAAAGGTTTGCAACAGGCATAAATCACGCGAAAATCGCTGTCAAACGTCAATTTTGTATGAGCTAACAGTACTAGTGTATATAAAATATAATCTGTGGTAACTGCAAGGAAATGACGTTTGACAGCGGTGATCCCGAGATTTACGCCTGTTGCAAACCTGTCGCTAGATACGTAATCGGCCTGCGAATTTAAAGCGAGCGGCCGCCGGAGCAAGCCCTAGATCGGATCTATACTAAGTTAGACATCCGAGTTCTTTCCAATAGTTCCGGGATCTGAATCGTTTTAAACTGGCATTTTCTGAGAGCATTCAGAATATCTTTTATCCGACTCGAACGTAGAGAGCTTGTCCAAACAAATGAATGGAACCATTGCCTTCCTTTCGCTAGATAGCTGTGGCTATAGAACATTTATAAGTTTATAAAATTAAAAATTTCAAGTAACCCCAGACACTTCACTTAGTCTCAGAGGTTCATCATTTCAGCCGTAAAACGTCCACTACTGAACTAAGGCCTCCCTCATGGATCTCCATGAGGGGTAGTTGCCATACTCACCACGCTTGGCAGACGGGTTGGCGAGCGCAGTACGGGATGTTAATATACGGAAAGACGCTGCTGCCCATCTTCCGGAGGTGTCCCTTAGCAGGCTCTTACTGCATCCACAGGTAGGAGAGGAGGGGTAACATTCTACTGCCGGCACCCCACGGCAAGAGAGAGGTTACCTATTTTATTTTGTAATGAGACCCTCAGTTTTGCAACTTACACATCATGCCCTTTCATTTGATACCAAACCCGGGTATATTTGAAAAATGGGATAAATATCCTCTCTATCACCTCCCATATCTTGTAAACATTCTTATCCATACTAAAACCTAAATTTAAAAAATCCCGCCACTTTTTCTCGCTATGGTCTTAACCTTAAACAACATCAACTCGGCAATGCAAGCGCTCGCTTGCTGCTTGCCCAAATATAACATAAGACTACCCTCAACTAACTTATTCCATATTTTCGATGCTAACTATTTCCTTTTTGGTTGAATGTAATATTAAATTAATGTAAGAAATTTTCTTAGTGTACCTAACGCTGTAATGTAAGGCAAACAATGTTAACCTAATTTTAAGTTTTTCTCTGTAAGTAAATTGTAATTCTTTTGAGAAAATAAATATCTTTAACCATAACCGATTTTGATAAAACCACCATTTAAGAACCACCGCTAGAAAACCTGCTTTTAAATAAAAACTGTATGCAAATCGGTCAACACAATTAAGAGCTACGGTGCCACAGACAGACACACACACACACATAGCGGTCAAACTTATGAAACCCATTTTTTGTCGTGGATAAAAACAAAATTCTCCTTTGCTAGCCGTTCTCGAGCAGATAATCGTCAATCTAAAAATAGTCCAACTCTTGAATGCAAATTGCCATAAATCAAAATCGTACTCAAGCCAAACTATCTCATAGCCATTATATAAAGATTGCCTTTCTGGCGATAATATCGTAATCGTTTTCTAGAGTAGGGCCCGGGTTCGCCATTTTCGGATACGACACGGAGGACATCATCATCATCGGTAGATACCTTAGACAAATACACTGATATGGACATTCATAAACTGATACTTTACAGTTTACACCCTTATAAACGTTGACTAGTAGGGACTTTTGCGTGAATTCATGAAGTAGATTCAAAGCAGAAGCTTAATTAGCATCAGTTCCTAATGGGAGATTGAATTCATTCCATTAAATCGTTTCATAAATTAAAGAAGGTTCTTAGTAAGATGGGTACCATCTGTACCACTAACATCTTGTGCACTGGTGCATGATGGGAACCCATGTGGACCACTGACATCTTGTGCACTGGTACATGATGGGAACCCATGTGTACCACTAACATCTTGTGCACTGGTACATGATGGGAACCCATGTGTACCACTAACATCTTGTGCACTGGTACATGATGGGAACCCATGTGTACCACTAACATCTTGTGCACTGGTACATGATGGGTACCATGTGTACTATTGACATCTTGTGCACTGGCAAATGATGGGAACCCATGTGTACCACTGACATCTTGTGCACTGGTACATGATGAAAACCCATGTGTACCACTAACATCTTGTGCACTGGTACATGATGGGTACCATGTGTACCATTGACATCTTGTGCACTGGTACATGATAGGAACCCATGTGTACCACTGACATCTTGTTCACTGGTACATGATGGGAATCCATGTGTATCATTGACATCTTGTGCACTGGTACATGATGGGAACCCTTCTGTAATAACGACTTGTCATTTTTTACATTATTATCAAACTCTTAATTAGCACCCGTTTTATAAGTAATTCAGCAACAAGCAAGCTTGCTTGTAAGTTTGTTTGTTATCTTTGAAAGTAATTCCAATAAAAAATCTTAACACCAATTTAGTGTGGAGACGAAACGGTAGAGGAAATGTGTGTCTTAGCACACTTGTTGCTTCAGTGCTATTAGCTACACTGTATTCTAAAAAAAAGTTTCAGAGTAATGGCTAGGTATTATAAAATATAACAAGCTTTTTAAGATGATATATAGAAAATTTCTCGCTTTGAGCCCATAATTGAGATATGATCGTTTGAAGCTTAACAGCAGATCGAACAAGTAGATTTGAGTCCACAACGGAAAGTATGAAATATGTAAGTTTTGGAAATATGGCGGCATTATATTCCGTTATTTTTGGCAAATTCTGTTATTTTTACATATTCTGTCATATCTGCCATATTTGGCGTTATGTCAAAGACGTTGAAAAAGCTCGTAAATTAACGAAATCTTAAATCGACATCAAAACTTTTTATAAGAAACATCATCATTCATTGTGGGTGTTCAAAATGGGAATAAATAGGTGCTCAAAATTCGGTGTTCTTAGAACTGGTGTTCATTATTTCAGCCATAAAACGTCCACTGATGAACACAGGCCTCCCTCATGGATCTCCATGAGGGTTTGCCATTCTCACCACGCTTGGCAGGCGGGTTGGTGAGCGCAGTATGGGATGTTGATACACGGATAGACGCTATTGCCCATCTTCCGGAGGTATCCCTTAGCAGGCTCTTACTGCATCCATGGGTATGAGAGGAGGGGTAACATTCTACTGCCGGCACCCCACGGCGAGAACTGGTGTTACAGATGGGCATACTCCCAAAATCTTTTCTCAACTTTAAAATCGAATAGATCTCATGTGCGTTTTATAAATCAGTTCGGATGATGTACGGCGCCGGGCGCGGACAGCACTCTCACCTCGTAAATTATACTTTCTTTTCTTTGTTTAAGAAAACTGAGATAAAATAAACGATTCTTATAAAACAAAATGGCTGCACCGTTACTTATGGATAGTTTTTGGGGTGGTTATTCTGTGGCGCATCTGTTTGAAGAGTGAGTATACAATAGATGCTGGGAAATCTCTCTTTAACCAAGAATATTAAACCGACAACAAGGAGTAGAAAACTTCAAAATATCTAATCCTAGTTCAAAGAAACGACGAAGCACTTCAAGAAAAGGCAGGTCCTGGCCTTGCGCTTCGCTTGACTTGCGTTGGCGGGGCGCTGCCGTGATGGCAGTGCTCTCAGATGAAGCTTGTAAAAATTAAGCTGGTTCAAGTTGTGAAACCAAAAATATTTTTATAAAAGACAAATGCATAGTATGATTTGTAATTTTTATAGTGTTCAACCACACTTAGAACAGTTCAAAGAAATGAATAACCTTATCAAAATTTTATACGATTTCGGTGGGATTCGAACCCACGTCCATCAAATCGATAAGCGTCAAGCGCTTCTTAAAGTCGGAAGTGCTTTGACCACTAAGTTACAGAACCCATGTCGGGTACCGGTGAAATACTTTAGTAGACCTAAAGAATTTCACCGGTACCCGACATGAGTTTTCACAATCTGTATTCGCTAGCGACTGTAGTTAAAAAATGTATGAAAACTTGTACAGCGCCTCCAGCGGATAGTTTGGTACTAAAATACGTAGTAAACTATACTACAGCGACTGTAGTTTGGGTTTCATTTGCTTAGAATTTGGTACCATGAGTTACAAATCTGACAGATGTCATAGTAACGTACTATTACCACTGTAGTAGCGGCAGACGATCCAACAGTGACAACTCACGGTAGACACACTTGATAAGTTGATATCGGTTTAAGCACCGATTAGAGTGCCATCTACGGGTAACTACTAGAGTTATCCTGTTCATTGTCTGAAGTCATTCAGTATTATATACATATTTCAGCGGTACCCGACATGGGATCTGTAGCTTAGTGGTTAAAGCACTCCCGGCTTTAGGAAGCGTCATGCATTTGACGGACGTGGGTTCGAATCTCACCGGAGTCGTAAATTTTTGATAAGGATATTATTTTTTTTGAAATGCTATGAGTTTATACTCGTTGTTTTTTAATCTACGTTTGTATTAAATTACCTGACTCTTTGAAGCCTCTGGCTCGACGTAAGTGAAATCATATATAAGAGGGGAAAACTAAATCTCTGCCCAACTTCAGAATCGAATAGATCTCATGTGCGATTTATAAATCGGTCCGGACGATGCACGGAGCGGGCGCGGACAGCCGCCACACGTCGTAAATTATACTTTTTTGTTTTAGCAAACTGAGAAAACACAAACGATCGAGGGTCTTATAAGACAAAATGGCTGCACTGTTATTTATGGAGAGTTTTTGGGTTAGATATTGCGCTTTGCCGCGGGGTGCCGACAGTAGAATGTTACCTAGAATTTTCCATGGGCAGCGTCTTTTCGTGTGTCAACATCCCGTACTGTCGCCAATCGTCCTGTCATCTTTCAAATATTTGAAAGATTTTATGTAATTAATTAGTTATAAGATGATTGCTGGAGAAACTTAATTATTATTGAAATAAAACATGTAACTAACCATAAGCATAATACACCTAGTTAGAAACCCCTACGATTTAAACGTATTGTAACGTCTAGTAGAGTAAGTACGTATAGTAAATATATTTAAAATACACATAAATCTAAGATAGAACGTAAATAATAAACTATGTAAATAAGTTTAAATAAAGAAATAAAAAGTGCTCTGGTTCTGCCAGAGGTTCCTCACTGTAAAAAAAAAAAAAAACCGTCGTGTCAAGCGTGGTGAGTATGGCAACTACCCCTCATAGAGATCCATGAGGTAAGCCTGTGTTCAGCAGTAAACGTTTTGTGGCTGAAATGATGAAATGATGATTGCGCTTCTGCCGAAGGAATGAGGTACATAATGAGACCTCATACTGTGCACATTGCGCAATAAAGTCTTCATGTAAGAAAATGATACGTTGAAGTATTAGTATAAGTTGTGAATTAGTACGTTGAAGTGGAAATGGGCAAGCTATGTACCTCGAAGAACAAATGGCCGATGGTACTAAAAAGTTCTCAGAAGGAGGCCATGGATCCATCCCATGGACAATTAGATATAGTAATATTTAAATAAAAATTGCCGTGGGGTGCCGGCACTAGAATGTTAGCCCTCCTCTCATGCCCGTGGATGCAGTAAGAGCCTGCTAAGGCATACCTCCGGAAGATGGGCAGCAGCGTCTTTCCGTGAATCAACATTCCGTACTGCGCTCGCCAACCCGACTGCCAAGCGTGGTGAGTATGTTAACACCTCATTGAGGTCTATGAGGTAGGCGGGTTGGCGAGCGCAGTACGGGATTTTGATACCCGGAAAGACGTTGCTGCTCTTCCGGAGGCACCCTTTTGAACATTCTTACTGCATCCACGGGTCTGATGTCTTAAAGTGAGTGAAAACAACTTTCGAAGATTCCGTTACAGGGAACATGGTCTCTCTCTCTCTCTTTCTCCTCAGCAATTATTATCTGATGGTGGGGTCTGTTATGCTGGTCTTTTCCCTCCAATTCGCTCTATCCAAAGCGTCGTCTTGAAACATTGCGGTAACAGCAAATAACCAGAACGATTTTAGTGATTTAAATTTTTCTAATTTCTTTAAGCTTTTGCCAATTCTGTTCTCTTTATGTACATATATCTATGGTATTGTTTGGTCGAGCTATTCTTACATACAAGAGCAAGGGCAAGAGAGGTTACGCATCAAATGCGACGAATGGTTTGGGTATTATTTTCACCGTGTAGCACGAACTCATGTACTGCAACTAGATCCACATCTCACACAGGTTTGCTGGAAGAGAATACCACTTAGTATTAAGTTCGCCTATGTACTGTAAAGTATAAGTTCTTATAAGTTTGTGCAATGAAGAGTTTTCTATCTATCTATCAAAGATTTAAATCGTTAGATACGCCTTCATCGTAATGAGCCGCACTGTTTTGTTTCCATACGAAATGAGTGAGCTCACTCATTTGAAAACAGTGTAATTCTTAACACAGTGTTAGCCAGACGTGATGAGTGTTATGTTTTTCATAAAAGTTCGTGCAACATGATTGCGCAATTATAAATGGTGACAATAACAGTTTGGTTTATTAGCAAATCCAGTGTGCGTGCCTTGGCATGATTTTTAACACACATTATATGGACAATGCCACAGGTTTTGGGTTCTTTTTTTGTTTATTTAGGACATTTTAATAAAAATCACATAAAAGACTTAAAATTAGATAGTCTAAAGACAATGCCGCAGGCTTTGGGTTATTTTTTTGTTTATTTAGGACATTTAAGAAAAATCACATAAAAGACTTAAAATTAGATAGATAGTCTAAAGACAATGCCGCAGGCTTTGGGTTATTTTTTTGTTTATTTAGGACATTTAAGAAAAATCACATAAAAGACTTAAAATTAGATAGTCTTAAGACAATGCCGCAGGCTTTGGGTTATTTTTTTGTTTATTTAGGACATTTAAGGAAAAAATCACAAAAAAGACTTAAAATCAGATAGTCTAAGTGGTTATACGCTATGTGTCTTTTTAATAATAGGACGGCACAGCTTGAAGTTTGGTATCAGGGCACATCTACGATTTAAATCTTCGACTGCTACTTACCTGGTTACCTACTCCAAAATGACAGCGCACGAACTGCAACTAATCCGGACATTCTACCGCCAGCAGCCCAATCAACGGTAAACTGTCAAATTATCTTTTATAAATTGAAATTGTTATAAAATGATTCAAAATTATCAAAAGCCCATTGTCTCGTCCTCCAGGGCCGTAATCAAAACGGCAGCCAATCACATTAGCAGGGCTAGCGAGTGCTCTGCCGCCCTAATCGGAGTTTAAGCCCGGGGTATTCCACTAATGAGATCTCTGTCGCTGGGCCGACTTTTTGCGGTACTCTAAAGCTCTGTAAAAAAATCAGCCACGTGCGAGTAAGACTCGCGCACGAATGGTTCCGTACTATTATTTGACACACTTTTGGTTGTGATTTGTACATTATACAGTATCGAGCAAAAAACTACATTAAAACCACGTTTGTTGTATCATCATCATCATTTCAGCCGTAGAACGGCCACTACTGAACTAAGGCCTCCCTCATGGATCTCCCTGAGGTGTAGTTGCCATACTCACCACGCTTGGCAGGCGGGTTGGCGAGCGCAGTATGGGATGTTGATAAACGGAAAGACGCTGCTGTCCATCTTCCGGAGGTGTCCCTTAGCAGGCTCTTACTGCATCCACGGGTAGGAGAGGAGGGGTAACATTCTACTGCCGGCACCCCACGGCAATCGTTTGTTGTATGGGAGCCTCTAAAATATCTAATTTATACTGTTTGTAGTATTCGTGGCAACAGAAACACATGGTAATTTCAACTGTCTAGCTATTTATTTATTTATTTATTTATTTAGGACATCCAACAAAAAAATCACAGTAAAAACTTAAAAATAGGTAGATAAAGTGGTCTTAGAGGCTATGTGTTTTTTTAATAATAGGATGCCACAGCTTGCACAAAATTAATAATTCAACTAAACAAAAGCTAAGCTTACAATATAAAAGAAGAGATCAAGAAACATACGTATTTCTTTAAAAAGTTACAATATAAACCATACTATAACGGTTCATGAGATACAGCCTGGTGACAGACAGACAGACGGACAGACGGATAGCGGGGTCTTTGTTTGTTTTGGGTTCCGTTTTTACCCTTTGGGTACAGAACCTTAAAAAGTATGACGTTTTGTTGAAAACTTAAGTTTTAAACTTTTTTATATTGCTTGCAACTCGCAGCGCAGTTAGTAAGGCCTTTGCATCTATTATAGATGATTTATACAGCGTCAGCAACTGTTAATCATGCTATACGGGACGCTGCAGTGCCTGGGATATTGTTAGATGGATTAGGCTTGCCCAGCACCTATACCATCCTCTCAGCTTAGTCAGCTAAATTCAGAGGAAAGAACAGGTCAATACGTCTGAAGCTAACTAAGCCGAGCGCAGTTAGTAAACTCATCATAATCATAATCTCAGGCCTAAGACGTTCAATACTGGACAAAGGCCTCATTCATAGACCTTCATATTCCATAGTCACCACGCTTGGCAGGCGGGTTGGCGAGAGCAGTGCGGTATGTTGATACACAATCTTGCTGACGTTTCGTAGACCATTTAGAGGCCCTTCTTTATGAGCACCGTTCGTGGTCGACTCCGAGGGCCGGGAGACGAGAACTGTTCTCATGAACAAGGGCCTCTAAATGGTCTACGAAACAAGAGCAAGATAACATTAAGTTAGGTACGTGGTGTAAGCCGTATTATATTTATTAAATGTAGAAATCAGTTGAGCGACTTATAAGATATGGAGGGTCAAAGTAGGGATGAACAACCGAATGTATTTAAAATGACGAGCTCTGTTATGTAGCGCAACGGGCGAAGGTCCTCCTGCGGCGCAAGAGGTTGCGGGTTCGATTCCCGCTTCGGGACAAATTTCTGCACGATCCGCAGATATTTGTTCAGGGCGTTCTGGATGCTTTTCTATATATAATAAAAAAATCTATCTATGTATTATAATGTATTAAGTATATCAGTCATCTAGTACCCATTACACAAGCTCTGCTTAGCTTGGGGCTAGATGATGCTGTGTGGATTGTCCAGCATTATTTATTTATTTTTATATACCCGAGTGTGGTATCAAATGAAAATGCATGATGTTTAGATTGCATAACAAAAAAAATAGACAACTCCGAGTCTAGGTAAAGTGTCTGTGGTTACTTAAAATGCTTAATTTTATAAACTTGTGTCGGTTAATAAATTATAACTGCAAACAATATACAAAATACGCAAAGATAACCTAACAAAGATAAGGTAAGGCCTTTGCATCTATTATAGATGATGTATACAGCGTCAGCAACTGGTAATCATGCTGTACGGGACGCTGCAGTGCCTGGGACATTGTTAGATGGATTAGGCTTGCCCAGCACCTGTGCCATCCTCTCAGCTTAGTCAGCTATTATTCAGAGGAAAGAACAGGTCAATAAGTCTGAAGCTAACTAAGCCGCGGGTTTCCTCACGATGTTTCCTTCACCGTAAAAGCTCGTGTTAAGAGTGCACATAATTTTTTCAAGAAAGAAAAATCCATTGGTGCACGGCCGGTATCGAACCCACGACCTTCGGATCGAAAGTCAGGGGTACATGTACCACTCGGCCAACACGGTAACACGATAACCATAAAAGAATTTAATTACGAAGCAAGAACTGGACCTATACAGAGAATACCTACTCCACTAAATCCTGAGCATTATTTCAAAACAGCGACTGCAATATAACGGTGCAACGCACGCCTTTCGCTCTGGCACTTCTGGAAGCATGTTCGCTAAAACTGTAAAGATATCTTATTAATAACTTAACTATTTTATTTTATTCTGTTTTTAGTTACTATTTGTTGTTGTAGCGGCAACAGGAATACATCATCTGTGAAAATTATAACTGTCTAGCTGTCGCGGTTCATGAGATACAGCCTGGTGACAGACGGACGGACAGCGGAGTCTTAGTAATAGGATTCCGTTTTTAACCTTTGGGTACGGAACCTTATAAAGCATAAAAAGCGATAATGATCTCGTTATGCTTTTTAATAATCCACCATACGCGTTGTGCCGACCCTACATAGTGTGAGGTAAGGGCAAAAAAATGATGATGTCTTTTTACCCTACCTTTTATATTTCAACTCCTCAGCGCAGCTTTTTTATATTATATGGGTAAGCTTACTGCCGTGGGGTGTCGACGGTAGAATATTGCCTCTCATTTCTTGTTTGGTATGCAATAAGAATCTGCTAAGGGATACCTCCGGAGGAAAGGCAGCAGCACTTGCCAACGCGTTTGCCAAGCGTGGTGAGTATGGTAAAAACCACCCATGATCAGTGCTATGTCCAGCTGTGGACGTCTCACGGCTGGATAAGCAAACTCTTCTCCTTATCTTTGTCTAGGTAAGAATAAAGTACACAATAGAGCGATGAGATGTCCAATTTTAATATTGTCTTGTAATATTTTATAAAAATAATAATAAAATGAATAATCTGGCACCATAACGGCAGGTCCTAATTTGAGGCAAGAATGCAGGGTGTATTATAATATGTGTACTAAGCCGAAAAGGGGAGATTTTGACCATCCCAAGGAACCATTTTTGTTCTACGACTTTTTAGGATTCAGTGATTTTCATTCAAGAAAAGACCACGAAAGTATTAACTCGAACAACTTAATGACAACCTAAATGCCAGCTGATTCTTGACAAGGTCATTTGATTGACCTCCGTAAAGAGTTTCCGTACAGGTACAAATATAAATACTTATAAACCACATGTATTCATTATTATGTAAAAAAAATATATAAAAATCAAACTATGACCTCAGGATCATTTTCACATCACACCAACTAGTAAAACTATAAATAAAAATAATAAAAAAAAATATAAATAACGAATTCGCGATATTTTCCCTTCTTGTATAAGGGCTTAAACCTACCACTTTCGGGTTAGTACACATATTATAATCATCATCATCCAGTCAACAGCCGTTAAACATCCAATTCTGAACACTAAGGCCTGTGTTTTATACACACTGTATATTATTTTTACCAACGTGCCACGCATACAGCCGATAACTGTACAAAATGGAGGCCACAATCCCGGATTACGGTTCATTTGGAGTAATGTCTTTCCAGTGTTTAGTAGCGTCTGGAAGAATGGCGGCCACGGACAAGCGTGAATCACTTCACTGGTTCCATTATTTCCAGCTTTTCATCACTGTAGCGGCGTGGTCTAGCTACTTCAAATTATTGTAATTATGACTTTCTTTCCTACGGGTACCCGTAGATATGCATGTGCATATCGGACCACAAGTTTAAGAGCTACGGTGCCACAGACAGACACACGCGCATAGCGGTCAAACTTATAACAACCCTCTTTTTTGTCGGGAGTTAAAAACTACTCAACAGTTTCAGCTGAAACTTTGCACATTTATGACCAGGATATACGAGTTAACACATAAACTACTTTAACACGGAAAATAACTCCTGCAAAACCTCATAAAAGTTTTTTCACCAGCGTTACTAATCATCTCAACATTATGTTGGGGTAGGACTACGATCTTTTTACCCGACTGCCAAGGAAGTGCATTGTTTTCGCGGATTTATTGTATGTTTGTTTGTTATTTTTGTTATTCCCAAGTCTCTTCCAAACGGCTAGATGGATTTCAACAATTAAGGTATCGTTAGATTCGTCTCAAAAACCTCATATGTATAAAAAAACAACATTGCGGATTGGCGCGTATTGGACCTCGAAGTTTGGTTTTTTGTTTCACGTTATAATTTAACTTGTTTATAACACACGTTTCTCCCGATTTGTCTCTGTCCAGTGCGATCTCCCGCCAACTACCACGAAGCAAGTGAAATCACGACGGGCACATGAGACCTTACAACTCTATGTCTCAGGGTGACGGGCGCAATGCAGCGTTAGTCATGTGCTTCGTGAACGTGGTCACCGCGGTACGCCGACGAGCGTTCAAACAACCGTACCGTCCAAAAAATATTGTGCCAATGACTTCGCCCTTCTCGAGTCTACTGCCTCGTAAACAAGTGAAATTCTTAATTAAATAAAGTAAGCTTAGAAGCCCAGATTCAGTTTCATAAGAAGCTAAAAAGTACAATTAATATCTGTGTAATCCGACAGGGCGTTCATCATCACTGCAGTCGGGTAAGGATGGAACATATTTATAAGATCGGGAGCTCTATTTCAGATGCTGAAGTCCAGTTTTGTCAATTGGCGAGCATTAGTCAAAATGATTTTGACACAGCAGTAGTGCGTCCTAGAACTCGAATATTACTACTTTTATACGTTTGGACGCTTTATACCAGAATGTCACAAAGTCAGATTAGCGGAATATCAGATTAGCAGTATGTCAGATTAGCAGGATGTCAGATTAGCAGGATGCCAGATTAGCGGAATGTCAAATTAGCAGAATTTCAGATTAGCGGAATGTCAGATTAGCAGAATGCCAGATTTGATTTCACATTACACGTCACACTGACCAACACACCGACATACTGACTCACTGGCAGACAGATTGACTGACAAACATAATAAAACGCATATGAATATGGTACTTATCTAATTATTTACTATTTTCATCTTACTCGATATTAGCAGTTAGTAATGTTCTTACAGACAAAATATTAGGACTTCGTCTTGGCATTCTGGTATAAAGCGTCCAAATGCTTTTATATCCTGGTCATAAATGTCATAGCTTTCCCTCATAGGTCTCCACTTGGAGAGACTTACCACGCTTTACAGGCCGGCAAACGCAATATCGGATGTTGGTACACTTTCTACTTAAAAAAAAGCCAGTGCGTCTCGGGACGCACGACAGAAGTTATAACTTAAACAAATCTTAGTTGAACTATTTAATAACCTCTCTCACTCTAACCCGCAGCGCTAGCTACTAGTGAGGTTATTAAATAGGTAGAAGCTCCTCCTCTCTCACTCTAACCGAGTGAGAAAGGAGGAGCCTGCCTACCGCTGACGTATGCGTGAGAGGAAGGGAAGCCAGACAGACTGGCGCCGTAACGTGTTACGTAACGAAGCGTTTTACCCTCCCATAAGAGGTTATCACGTCAAAAAAAGCGATGCCTTTGTTTTTTATACTAATCTTTCAAATGTACCTGACTTGACCCTTCGCAGACGCTGTGCGCGATTTTTAATGACGATGAAACTACAATGCTGCTCCTTACCAAAAAATATGGTCCAGCCCCAAGCCATAACTCTAGTAGATAACGAGTTCTCAGAGAACATGGAGCAAAAGGGAATTATTATGAAGAATTTAACGAACTTACCGATGTTACTCACTTGTTATCATCTTGGGTGAAGATCATCATCACCATCATCAGCTGTAGGTCGTCCACTGCTGGACATAGTCCTCTCTGATGAATCTCCAAGTACTGATCATGAGTGGGTTGGATGGGCAGCAGCGTCTTTCCGTGTATCAACATCCCGTACTCCTCTCGCTAACCTGCCTGCCAAGCGTGGTGAGTATGGCAACTACCCCTGATGGAGATCCATGAGGGAGGTCTGTGTACAGTAGTGGACGTGTTACGACTGAAATGATGATGATGATGATTGCAAATACGTATGTACATATAGGCTATTCGATTAGTGTGCACGCCTCGGAACGTCTGCGATTATTTTTAGGTGGCGGCAAAATATTCCAACTGAATGTTGGTATATTTCACCAACCCGCCTGCGAAGCGTGGTGAGTATAACAACTACCCGTGGACATATTACGGTTGAAATAAAAATGTTGGAATAATTTGCCTCCACCAATTAGAAGTTTGTATCTATTCGGACTTAAAACAATCACTTTAGAATATTTTTACTAAATTCTCAAATAAGCTAAACCAATGTCAACAGTTGTTCTGAGTAACGTTGTGTCTAGGGTTCAAGGCTTCATAGCGTGTGTTTTAGATTTTGTGTTTTATTGCTTTTCCCTACCGTCACCGGCCCTTTTTCTTCTTCCAAATGCCGAGGCCACCTGATTGCCCTACATTCAAATACCACACAAACCCCAAACGAAGACAAAGCTATTTTTATTGAAACCCTCCGCCCTCATCCCTTTCTTTGCGCATTTCATCAGGGTATTTTTAGACAATGAGTTTGAGTTTGAATAAATCCGTTTATCTTTGTTGACGCAAAGTTCTTTATCGATATCTATGCCTTGCCGGGTGTAAAATGTTGCCCCTTGTCTCTTGCCCTGATACCGGACGAGAACCAATGGATTGTTCTTTCTTGAAAAATTGTATGCTTTCATTTAAGACGTGATTAAACGGTGAAGGAAAACATCGTGAGGAAACCCGCGACTTAGTCAGCATCAGACGTATTGATCTGTTCTTTCCTCTGACTATAGCCTACTAAGCTGTGAGGATGGTTATAGGTGCTGGGCAACTCTTATCCATCAAACAATGTCCCAGCGACCTGCATTACCTGTATATATGTACCTGTTGCTAACCTGCATTAACAACTACTTAATAGACAACCTCCGTGGCGCAGCGGGCGAAGGTCCGCCTGCGATGCAAGAGGTCGCGGGTTCGATTCCCGCCTTAGGACAAAATGTCTGTACGGTCTGCGGATATATGTTCAGGGTGTTCTGGATGTTTTTCTATATAATAAAAAATATTTATCTCAAATTCAAATATTTTTTGTCACTCACAAAAGTAAATAGATCATAGCAGTAATCGAAGCCTCTTTTAAGAATGATTAGAAGGCCTCAATCTTCCTTATCTTATATTTCATTATTTTAAATATCTATAAAGTAAAACCCGCCGTGGGGTGCCGGCAGTAGAATGTTACCCCTCTTCGCATACCCATGGATGCAGTAAGAGCCTGCTAAGGGATACCTCCGGAAGATGGGCAGCAGCGTCTTTCCGCTTACCAACATCCCGTACTGCGCTCGCCAACCCGCCTGCCAAGCGTGGTGAGTATGGTAACTACCCCTCATGGAGATCCATGAGCGAGGCCTGTGTTCATCAGTGGACGTTTTATGGCTGAAACGAAATAGTACGTTTTTCGGATGGTTATAAAAAAACCTAATAACCTACTGTCTCTCCATCTTCGTTTTGTCACAGGCAGTGTTTTCGGATAATTGTTAAAAAAACCCTTATAACCTACTGTCTCTCCATCTCAGTTCAGTCAAAGGCAGTGTTTTCGGACGGTTATAAAAAAAACCGAATAACCTACTGTCTCTCCATCTTTGTTCTGTCACAGGCAGTGTTTTCGGATAGTTGTAAAAAACCTAATAACCTACTGTATCTTCATCTCGGTTCTCTCACAGGCAGTGTTTTCGGATGGTTATAAAAAAAAACCTGATAACCTACTGTCCTTTCGTCTCGGTTCTGCCACTGATAGGTTTTATAATCGTTCGAAAATATTCGGAAGAATAAGTTTTATGATTCGTTATTATTATGACACATATGTTTATAACGATGAAAGTTATGGAAATAATATATTAGGTAATATAACTTAATGCGTAAAGAGCGTTAGGATGAACTATATCTTATTGTTAATGATATTTTTATGGGACTATAATATCTATTATTAATATACTACATAATAAATTTAATATTTGTTTCCCATACAAGCGGAAGAATATCAAAAAACAATCATGGGTAACACAAGAATTACTAGGATTAAAAAATATTCTTTTTGACGTCTTGAATTTGCAAGAAAAAAACCCAGACCCTCAGCTTCTTTCATTTATTGAAAAAATTAGCCAACAATATGAAACCTCAGTAAAAAGGCATAAATTTAAACACTATGAAAATATGATTAGTAAAAGTCCTAATGCTCACCAATCTATCTGGCGTATTGTTAATTTAGAAAGAGGTGTTGCCACCCGCACCGCTACTAATTTCACAGAGGTGGTAAAACATTCTACAGGGCTAAAATTTGAGTCACGTAAAGCAGTGGCTGACGCTATGAATGAGAGGTTTGTGAGCGCGGCTGCAGCTTGCGGAGCCCCTCGGGCTTCTCTAGAACAGGTGGAGTCAGCACTTTTGGCAGTGCGTCCTCCGTCTGATCGATCGTTAAGATTTGGTAGGTTTACAGCGCTTGAAGTTCTTAACATCATTACGACAAAAATTCCGCGTAAATCCACAAAAGATATTTACGAACTATCAATGGAACTCTTAGCTTCCGCCGCGACATCACTGGCCCCTTGGTTGGCTGTCCTGTTCAACCGGTGTATGAAGCAGGGAGTTTTCCCAGAATCCTTGAAGGTGAGTAAAATTTCACCACTCTTTAAAGGTAAGGGAAAACGCGAAGATATAGATGGATACCGTCCGGTGTCTATAATCCCTGCAGTAGCTAAGATATTTGAAAATGGCTTAAGCTCACGCCTCACCGATTTTTTAGCGACCACGGGTGCACTATCTGATCGTCAATACGCATACCGCGCCGGCTGTTCGACCACATCGCTTACTCGGGAGGTCATTCGGAGAGTGATGGGGGGTTTTGAGGCGAAACGGCAAGTTGCAGTTCTGTGCTGTGACCTATCAAAGGCTTTTGATGTTGCAGACCACAGCGTTCTTGCGGCAAAACTTCAGCACTACGGCATTAGCGGTCAATCACTCTCTATTCTGACGAATCTACTCTACAATAGGTCTCAAGTAGTAGTCGGTGATGGCGGTGAGACCAAGTCTAAGCTAATACAAACTGTAATGGGAGTAGCTCAGGGATCGTCGGTATCCAATATACTATTCTCGCTACTTCTCAATGATCTTCCCGGGCACGTGTCAGCAGGCGATGTCTTCATGTACGCGGATGACGTGGCTGCAGTAGTATCGGCACCTTCACTCGATGAACTTGAAGAACGCTTGAATGTGGCCGCCCGCCAGGTAGCACAGTGGTTTAAATGGAATGGTCTAGTCTTAAATTTAAAGAAAACTCACTTTATTCATTTTTCTATTTCAGGTCGGATAGTTAGGAACTTACTCGTATCAGTGAATGAGATACCCATTGAGCAGGTCCATTCGACGTGCTTTCTGGGATTTCAAATCGATCGAGGTTTAAATTGGGGTTCGCATATCGACAAACTATGTGCAAAGCTAGGAAGCGCAAGTTTCGCTCTTTACAGACTGTCACGAGTAGTCTCCGCTGACGTAGTCCGCAGCTGCTATTTTGCGACTGTTCACTCGCTCTTGCAGTATGGAGCTGAGCTGTGGGGGCGCGCTGCCGATAGGGAACGCGTCTTCCGTATGCAGAAGCGCGCTGTGAGAGCGATCGTAAGGGTACCTCGGGATACGTCAGCGAAGCCATACTTTGTGTCGCTCCGAATACTGACGCTGCCCTCGATTGTTATATTCCAGATGGCTATGTTTGTAAGACAAAATTTACCCCATTTTAAAACACGCAAGGATAGCCACATGCTGGTTTATAACACTCGAGGTGCGAATAAACTCGCTGCGATCACGCACCGGCTCACCAAGTCTGAAAGACTCAGTCACGTCCTAGGGCCCACCGTCTACAACCGTCTTCCGGAGCACATAGTCGCTGCACCCAGCCTTCCAAGCTTTAAGAGCAGGTTGAAGTCTTGGCTTGTCGAAAAGGCTTTCTATAAAGTGGACGATTTTATTTGCTAAACAAATCCACTTTCATTACTGTTGTAACTGGTGTATGGAATTTATTTTTTATTTGATTGTTATGACTTTATCCATATTTGTAATGAATTTGAATTTTGTCATGATTTAACATTTTATTTTTTATATTATTTTATTCAATTATTTAATTCAGTGATTTTAACTATTATTATTTTGTATTGTGTATGAATGTTATTATTAAACAGACCTGTAAACATATATTTACCAATAAAATTGATTATTCTGATTATTCTGATTATTCTGATTATGGCTGGTGGGGTTTCGGAGATACTTGTTATTGATTGTGATTTTCGGACAATCGATTTACAGAAACAAAATGGGCATCCGTATTATATATATCTAGTGCCCAAAACACAAGCTCTGCTTAGCTTGGGGCTAGATGATGCTGTGTGAATTTCCAGCATTATATATTTATTTAATCTGATTTTATCCTCATAGTTTGATGAGGTCGTCGGGATAGGGCGAAAAACAAATGGTGGTGTTTTGGCAGATTCTTAATATTGATCTGAGCCAAGTAGGTTAACTGTTTTAGCTGATCACTGCTACATGCGTCCAGAATTCGTATTGCACCTTGCCTCAGATATTTTACGTTTGTAAAACTGGACCAGCACCACGGAAGCTTATAGCGTCAAGGATCGAGCCTTTCCAATAACATCATTTCAGCCGTAATACGTCCACTACTGAAAACCGGCCTCCCTCATGGATCTCTATTAGGGTAGTTGCCATACTCGCTACGCTTGGCAGGCGGGTTGGCGAGCGCACTACGGGTTGCAAAGACGCTATATATCTTCCGGGAGTACCCCTTAGCAGAATCTAATTGCATCCACGGTCAAGAGAGGGGCAGCATTCTACTGCCGGCTCCCCAGGCAATGAAGCAACAAGCCTTGTATGCCACGTCAAGGCAACCCGCGTTAATCGTCCTGTCCCACGGGACTTGGGACTCGGGACGTAATCACTAAAGTTTAAGTTAGTGCCTATCGTTATTCTATGTTTGACGATCTCGTTAAATATTTTTGTGGCTCGATTAGCTAGATGCCGGCTGAAACGCTGGTGGTTTCCGGTTCGACACCCGCCGGGGAACATAATATTGCAGTTTAAGTTTTGTAAGGAATTATTTACTAATATATTTAGGTACTAGCTGTCCAGCGCAACTTAAGAGTTAAGGTTGTCATTATGGTATAATCAGCTGTTGAAGTTAAAACTTTCGTAAGCATTTTCATGAATGAAAATCATCGAATCCTGAAAAGTCCTAGAACTAAAGTTTTTCCTTGGGGTGAGTACACTTATTAAAATACACCCTGTACATGGACTATACATAGGCTTTTCATATATTTCTTACACATGTCAACTCTGGACATAAACGAGGCTATTTTCTTTCTTCGAATGGCAATAAAAGAGTCGACACTGATTTCAGTATACATTTCTGAAGCGCTTCAGCCCCATGAGATGCCTGGAAACGTTGTTATGTGTCACTCTGATACCGGCGTGTGATTTGGTATAGCCTGTCCAAAGTTGACATGTGTGAGACTGACAATATGATTTAAAAAGTAAGATTTTCACGTCAGGCAAGCATTTAAAAAAAATTTTCGTTGACGTTCTATATCAGAGTCATCCATTAAGTTCGATGATAAAATATGTCCTAAATATTTAAAATTCTCTACAATTTGTATAGGTCGCCCGCCAATACAAACTTCAGGGACGTTCTCCGGAACCTTTCCTGATCTAAAGATCTAGTTTTTTTTGCATTATATATAAGATCGTGATCCTTTGCGTATTCTCACAGATAGCAAGTAACTTCGTCAGTCCTTTGATCGAAGGGCTGAGCAGAACCATGTCATCAGCGTAGCTCAGATTGTTGACATACCTGCCATCCAATTTGAGACCTACCGGGGTACCGCTCGTACCAGTTAAATAGGTCTGGCGAAAAAGCCCGCCCTCCCTCACACCAGATGAAAGCTGGTAATTGTCCGATAGCTCAGCACCCCACCTGATGCTGTTGGTCTGATTCTGGTACTAGAGTTCAAGAAGATCAACAACGTCAGCCGGGACGTCTGCTGAGACATCTCGCAGCTTTCCCCACAGACGGTTGTGATTCAAGGTGTCGAAGGCGCGGCTGAGATCGAGAAATATGGCAAACAAGGACGTTTCCCTCTGCGTGTAGTAGCGCACGACCTGCTTCATGGAGAATATGGCCATGTCAGTCGAAACTTGAGGTCGAAAACCAAACCATCATAAGGCAAGGCGCTCAGATGTGACTGAATCATACGATCAAGCACTTTAGCCACTATGGTCGCCAAAGAAATTGGTCTGTAATTGGCCACGCTCGAGATATCACTAGTTTTATTTTTGATGATCAGAACCACTAGTGTGCGAATAAGCTCAAGAGGAAGGTAGCAATGCCTCAAGCAGTGAGAGAAGAAACGCTCTAGCACCTCACAGATATGTTGGCCCGCAAACAGCAGGTGCTCTATGCTTTGGCCGTCATGTCCCAGAGACCGACCACGTTTCATTTTTCTCAGGATTTATTTATTTTATTTATTTAAACAAAATCCACAGTCCTTAATCTACCTTATCCTAAATTACATATGTATCCTACGACCAATAACGGATTTACATTATATATAAGATTACGCCAACTTGTTCCGGTGTTATTATCACCAGAACAAGTTGGCGTAATTCTGAAAAAAATTAAATATGTATGCCTAGTATATTAAATATATATACTAAAATTTTTAGTATTTCCTCGATTTATCATGAATCCCATCATCATAACTGGGTGTAAAAACAAGCAAATATTCTAAAGTGAATCAAATAAACCTACCGCAATTTTAATTTTAGGCCATGTAACTATCCCTTGAAGGTAGAAGGTGAAGTAGACCTCCTAAGTGTTTTTTCACAATAGCATTATGTGATGAGTATTCTATGTCCGAAAATAATAAACTTTTTAATACACTAATTTAATTTAAGACCTTTCATGTACATGGGAGGACCAGAGGTTAAATCGCGAAGAGTGGAAGAGGAGAAGGGAGGCCTTTGCCCTGCAGTAGGTCACAAATGGCTGAAAAGTAAATAAATTTACATGAAAAATGTAATAATTTAACAATGAGGAATTCCTATTCTTCTAAAAAACAAACAAAACATTTTCTTTATAGATGTGTATTTCTCTCAAAGGCCGACAACTGACCGACCGCTAACAAAGAGAATCCAATCTGTGTTTGTCAATTTCATCGTTAAAAATATGATGGAATTCATGATTGGAGCCACCTGTTCGTCCGCCGCTTTGTGCAATCAAAACTGCAACGCCGGCGTGTGGAGGCGAAGCAGTACGACAAAACCGCAGGGTGATTACGTATCTCGCGACAGGTTTTGCAACAGGCAATCGTTGCTGTCAAACGTCAATTTTGCATTAGAGAACAGCAAGGAATTGACATTTGACAGCAATCGTTGCTGTCATTGTCATGTCACTTTGTTACCGATTGCCAAACATTCGGAAACATGCCGACTTGGCCAGCCCATTGCCACTTCAACGTACTAATCCGTTTGGCTATGTCAGTGATACGAGTTTTTAAACATAGACAAAGACATATCATCATAGGCCGTAGGACGTCTACTGCTGGACATAGGCCTCCCTCATAGATTAACAGTTATTGCGGTTGGAAGCGATCTGCATCCACCGTCGACCTGCGGTCTTCACCAGGTCATCAGCCCATCTTGTTGTGGCCGTGGCCTCCACTCAAGAACTTTTCGACCCCATCGGCCATCTGTTCTGCGAGCTATATGGCCTGCCCATTGCCATTTCAACGTGCTAATCCACTTGGCTATGTCGGTGACCCGAGTTCTTCTACGTATCTCTTAATTTCTGATTCTGACAGACTGAGGCTCGATTGAGGCCTTGAAGGACACTGCTGCCCATCTCCCGAAGGCATCACTTAGCAGATTCTTACTGCATCCACGGGCAAGAGAGTTGGGGTAACATTCTTCAGCCGGCACCCCACGCACATATTGTGTACATTGTTTTTATTCACATAGAAAGTACATAGCTAGCTGTTACAAAGGTAAAATATAAAGGCATGAAACACAGCCACATGCAATCTTTGGATTTCTGGGCACAGTAAAATAAAAAGTGTGTAATTAATAGTTAATGAATGAATGAATGAATATATGTAAATATTTTTATTTTTTTCTTTTATTATGGAGGATTTAATTTAACAACTAAAGACAAAATGTCGTTTGTACCGTTTGCTTAGTATTAAAAATTATAAATCTATAATCTATAAGCCACTAGTCACTAGCTACTAGATCTATCTTATCAAGTATTTAAAATCTGATATAATAGACCTACTGCTGCATTTATGCATGGTTCTGTACACTACATTCGTTTCCCGTGACTTTTTATTTATTTTGCGGGCGCTTTTGTTCGGCAATCAGGCGGCTTGTTAGCGTACACTCCAGCGGCGGTGGGTGTGGCCAGTGGCTCGTGGCTAGACCCGCCATTAAAGCTTACTGATGCAGTTTGTAGCCTGAGGGTTCATTGCTAATGGGGAAATTGAGTTGTAATCGCTTACACAGTACCTACACAAATGTTTTGTAGTATTTTATTCCCCGACGCAAAAAAGAGGTGTGTCATATGTTTGGCTACTATGCGGGTGTAAGTTCGTTTGTCTGCAATTAAATTTAAACGCTCTTGACAGTAGTTTCCACACGCCTGGACCGATTTTAATAAAACATTTCACAGTTGTTACCGTTAAACCTGCTTTTACATAAAACAAAGCTGCATTCAAATCGGTCCACTCGACTAAGAGCCAAGGTGCCACAGACGTACATATAAAAATAAATAAATAAATAAATAAATAATGCTGGACAAATCACACAGCATCATCTAGCCCCAAGGTAAGCAGAGCTTGTGTTATGGGTACTAGATGACTGATATACTTAATACATTATACTACATAGATATATATTTTTATTATATATAGAAAAACACCCAGAACACCCTGAACAAATATCTGCAGATCGTACAGACATTTGTCCCGAGGCGGGAATCGAACCCGCAACCCCTTGCAGCGCAGGCGGACCTTCGCCCGCTGCGCCACAGAGCTCGTCCAATAAATAATATATAATAGTGGTCAGGTAAAACTCACCTCTTGGAAAGGATGTTATGTGATAGGTAAATGTTATTATAATATTAATGAATTTTTAAATGATAAACTTTAATAGATTATGGTATATTTCATGTTATTATTATAGCTTAAATTATTATCTTTGTATTTTGATTTTTAATTTTGTAAGTAATATGATTGTAATAAATGTATAGTAGGTAGTTAAGCATGCCATTCTCTCGTTTTTTTTTGCATACCAATACTGGTCAAGCATGTTGTGTCTTATATCATATTTTGTCAACTTATTTACACATGTTTTTGCAAATAAATTATCTGTATCTTTATCTTATTACGTCGGGGTCAAATACATAATAACCACTAACGTTATAAAGTTCAGCATCATTTGCCTCCAGTTAAAACATCTCTAGTTAAGACTATTATGTCATTTATTCGATCCTAGCTCTTTGTCCAATCTTATCCGAATGCACTCAACATTTAACGAGAAACTCTTTGTTTGCAGGTCATATAATATCAGCTACACCCCGCAGCCAAGTCAAACTCCACTATTGAGTTACTCGCTCTTGCCGGATCTATTACATCCGCTAATATCCGCCAGGAAAAATTAATTTCAAAATAAATTGCTAACACTGCAGGAGAATTAACAGTGTATTTTGTTCTGCCATATTGAATTATCTATTGCTATCTCTCATCTTTCAATATTATAAAGAGGAAAGATTTACATGTTGTATTTTGTATGTTTGTAACGAATAAACTCAAAAACTACTGGAACGATTTAAAAAAAATTACCATTAGAATGCTACATTATCCCTGAGTAACACAAGCTATATTTTATCCTTGTATTCTCACGGGAACGGGAACTACGCGGGTGAAACTTCGAAGTGCGGCTAGTTATAGAAGAAACACAAATATGCCGTCTATTTCGACAGCCGCCGCGGCTCAGTTGGGCTAACAGCTGACTGATATGCAGGAGGTAGCGGGTTCGATTCCCGCCATGGGACAAATGTTTGTAATTGTTCCGCAGATATTTGTCCCGTGTCTTGGTATTTTTCTATGTATAATAATCGAACGAGTGAGCAAAGCGAACGAAGAATTGTTGTATGGACGCCTCACTTTAACAGAAATTCATCATCTGCGAAAATTTCAACTGTCTAGCTGTTTGAGTTTCAAGTTTTATCACGGTTCATAAGATTCAGCCTGGTGACAGACAGACGGACAGCGGCATCTTAGTAATAGGGTCCCGTTTTATTGGATTTCGTCTCTGGGTACAGAACCCTAAAAAAATCTAATTCTTATTGTATCTGGGGTTTAAAATAGCGCAGAGGGCGACTACCGGTTATTTCTTTGTTCTAAAACTCACACCTCAGCTCCCGGCCCCGCTAGCTTCGCGATAAGTATTCGGTTTATTACACATTCCCAGCATCCCAGGTTTTGTTTCAACACTAGCTTTTGTTTCGAGAAATCTTTTGTGTTGGATAAATGTAATTTAACATTATATCTAATCAAAAAAGTTTCAAATAATGAAACAACGCGCGCAACGTTACCTGGCGCGCAGTGCAACGCGAGCGCGTGAGAGGGAAGGAGCCGGTACCGCGTAAAAAAGCTCCATTCCCTGACGAAAGTTCCCCTGGGAGGAACTGAACACGTTGGATACCTATTTTCAACGAATAATTAACGTGAGTAGAATACCCGTTTAACATAACAATGAATAGTGTAACTCACGAGCCATTTGAAAGTAAAATAATGAAACAGTTGGTAGAAATGACAGAAATTTAATATTCCATCTAGAGATAAGGATAGTTTTAAGTAACTTAATTACCAACTTATAGACATAGCTGCTAGTTTCATAGTTCGTATTCTACATTTTCCTGTGTTTATTCTTTGTGTGTTGTGTTTGTATTTATACATCGATATTTATATCATATTATAGCTGTGCGTACAAATGTTTATTTTATAATCAAGATCTAGTTTATACATTTTATTTTACTTTATTTTGTATATGGTTGTAAAGTGTATTGTACGATTAATAAATAAATAAAAATAAAATGTTCTAATAATTCATTTACATATATATTCAGTAAAAATCTGCCAATCGATAATGCCGTGGCGTGCCGGCAGTAGAAAGCCCATCCCCAACTTATTCTACCCGTGGATGCAGTAAGAATCTGTCAATCGATACCACCGGAAGGTGGACAGCAGCGTCTTTCCGTAAATCAACATCCTTTACTGCGCTCGCCAACCCGCCTGCCAAGCGGTGAGTATGGCAACAACCCCTCATTATAATGTACTTAGAGGTATTACTGTTCGGCATCTGCCGAGATGTAAATTCTTAATTTCCACAAACTTTCTATACTAGATGTTCCCTGCGAGTTCGTGCGCGTTTTGATGCTCGGCTCATATACTATACGCTAGCCTAGAGTCTTCCTCGAGAAATCAGCTAGCTGACACTAAAATACATTATATTATACTCGTAAGAAAGCGTATTTTTTTTAAGACTTCTCTGGCGCAGCGGTCGAAGGTCCTCCTGCGACGCAAGAGGTTGCGGGTTCGATTCCCGCCTCGGAACAAATATCTGTAAGATCTGCAGATATTTGTTCAGGGTGTTCTGGATGTTTTTCTATATACAATTGAAAATATCTATCTATGTAGTGTCGGGGATTCAAGCGAAGGTGTAGAGGCCGAGATGAATAAAAGATTCTTCTTGTTGTAATAATCGTCTAATCGCCTAAAAAAATTGTAGTTGGCACTGTGTTTGCTCAATGGCGTTTTTGTTGGTTGCTTGTTACACTATTTCAATTCAAGGAATATCTTAAAGATATCACAGTTTTGCGCACATTTTGATTATTGGTGCTACGACCCACTTTCAGTCTATCTTCTTTGACGCAGACGAAGTTGCGCGGGACACCTTGTATTTGTTTATATTCTAAAATAAAATAACTAAATAATGCTGGAAAATTCACACAGCATCATCCAAGCTAAGCAGAACTTGTGTTAAGATAACTGATATACTTAAGGATGAACGAGTCGCTCATCTTTCCATACAAACGTGGAAGGGTAACTACTCCACTGTTTGACGTTAACCATCCAACACTAAGGATTTTATTAATTTATCTCGTCATAATCCATGTTTGTATACACCCCAAACCGTAAAAAAAGTATTTATTTCGAAAATACAAGCTTCTAAACTTTCGTATTTCAACACTGATTTTAGCCCAACTTTGGACGAAACAAAATAATATAAGGAGAAAGAAAACTCAAAAATAAACGCCGTTCCGACATAGTTTAATTATTCATAAGTTGAAATAAATATTATTTTGAAAAGATTACACTCAAGTTTTTCTATAATAACACTTGTGCTAAAAGTCTATTCATATACTTTTGCGCGGTCGGTTTAGGAATGAATCATTGTACATTTCATTCAAGCGCGCGGGTAAACATGTGAATATGTCGTAGGAGTGTCTTAATAAATAAATAAATAAATAAACACACTATGTCATGTGAGATAGCATACATTTAGGCCGCGCTCACTGACGACTTTGCCTCCGCGACTAGTTGGACCTTATTACACCACATAGATAGATATTATCCCACTAATTTTATAAATCCGACAGTTTGTTTGTATGGAGGTTTGTTACCTCTTCACGCAAAGACTAGGGCTACGAATTGAGCTGAAACTATGCACACGTATTGATGTTGACCAGGATTAACACATAGGCTTCTTTTTATTCGGGTACAACGCATGTGAAGCGGCGGACAGAAGCCAGTTTTTTATAAATAGAAAAACGTCCAGGACACCCTGAACAAATATCTGCAGATCTTACAGATATTTGTCCCGAGACGGGAATCGAACCCGCAACCTCATGCTTCAAAGGCGGACCTTCGCCCGCTGCGCAAAAGAGATTGTTAAAACAAATTCACAGCTCAAATCAATCCCGATAGCGTCTACCTTTAAGCAGAGAGTTTATACGAAGCCAGTAATGCTGGCGCCAGTATCAATAGACGGGCGCTCTATTCTCGCCAGCGTTGGCAGCCAGCGCTGGCTTGGCTTGAAAAACTGTTTACACAAGCCAGCGATGGCCTCGTGTCAACAAGGCGTTAACTTGATAAGCTAGGCATTTCTAAATTTATTTTAGTTTAAATACGTTTTAGGGTTTGCTTTTGTCCCAGCACTAGCCTTTGTTTCGAGCTGTCTAATCTCTTGTGTGAAAGGGACTGCTGTGGAAATTAAATATCAGAGTCTAAGTCCTGGAGAATTTATAGCCGAGAGATAACATTTAAAATGGCGGTTTTATTTATACACTTGATATTTTGGGATACTGCTTCGTAAGAATCGAGGTGCAGAGCAAAATTTAAAATTGATGTACTTTATTTCCATAGTTTCTAATTACAAAATGTAGACACGTCCACTTGCAAAACAAGCCAACCAGCCTGTCAAGCGTGGCGAGTACGGCAACGATCCTTTCATGCTTTTAAAATACATTTAATTGGGTATACATCGCGTATATTACCTTTATTAAGTCCCGACGTTTTGCCTGGATTGCACCAAGCATGGTCTTTTTCATGATTTTGAGGGTCCATGAAGGAGGCCTATGTCCAGCAGTGGACTTGGCCTACGGCTGAGATGATAATAATACTATACGATATATCTTTAAGTTACCCGTCCGTCTGCCTGTGGCGTCAAGTGCAGAACTTAAGTCATTAAACTCCGCCCATCTCATATCTCATGCAATACTTCCTGTATATTGTTTAAACTAGGAGTATATCTGTGAATATATCTCTCACGAGCTGTGTTGGCCGATTGGTATTTACGCCCAACTTTCAATCCGAAGGTCGTTGGTTCGATACCAGCCTTGCACCAATAATTTTATGTGCTTTAACGGTGAAGGAAAATATATACTTGACGCTTCCTTAAGCCGGAAGTGCTTTGACCGCTAAGCTACAGAACCCATGTCGGGACCCGCTGAAATTCTTGATAAGGTGATGTCTTATGATGATTAAGGAAGCGTCAAGTATCGATTTGACGGACGTGGGTTCGAATCCCACCGGAACCGTAAATTTTTTGATAAGGTTATTAATTTTCTTTGAAAATGTTCTATTTAAGTGTGGTTAAACACTATAAAATTAACAAACTAAAGGAAAATACAGTAAGGAAACCCGCAGCTAGTTAGCTTCAGACGTATTCCTCTGAATAATAGCCGACTAACCTGAGAGGATGGTATAGGTGCTGGGCAAGCCTGATCCATCTAATTATGTCCCAGGCACTGCAGCGCCTCGTGCAGCATGATTAACAGTAGGTTTTTTTTTAGACGTGATTTTTCGCCGTTTTTTTCTCGATGGTCCGGAAGCCTTCGTGCACGAGTGCTACTTGCATTTAGCCGATTTTTTTGATGCTATGAAAATAACTCCAAAAACTTACTACAAACTTACTATTTAACGAGTGAATCCGCAGGGATCAGCTTGTATTACACACAAACGTGTCAGAGCATGGAACAAAGAGGCAGTCGCTATCTCAAGAGCTTTTGACCTCAAAGGCGGGGTCTCTAGCTAAGTTGTTGGTTTGGCTTGCATGATAAGCTGTGAGGTGCGACAGTAGAGTGTTGCCCCTCTTGCCGTGGATGCAGGAAAAATATGCAAAGGAATACCTCCGAAAAATGGGCAGCAGCGTCTCTCCGTGAACCAATATCTCGCAATGCGCTCGCCAACCCGCCTGCCAAGCGTTGTGAGTATGACATCTTCCCCTCATGGAAATCCATGGGGATGCCTGTGTTAAGTAGTGGATGTTTTACCGCTGAAAATATGATGATGATGATATATCGCGGCACAACGCTGGTCTCCCGTGGTTGCACACAAATAAAAGTGCAAAGTGACTGTTTTGCAACATTTTGATCAGTAGGACCTTGGAGATTTAAAAGGTAAGCCTATGTCCAGCAATATACATGCGACTTCATACGACTGAGGTGGTGATGAAATTAAAAAATATTATTATATCAATAAATAATACTGGACAATTTACACAGTATCATGTAGCTCCAAAGTAAGCAGATCTTGTGTTATGGGCACTAGAATGTCTGATATACTCAATACTACATAGATAGATATTTTTTGACACCCTGCGCAAATATCTGTAGATTGTACAGACATTTGTCCCGAGGCGGGAATCGAACCCGCAACCTCTTGAGTCGCAGGCGGACCTTTGCTCGCTGCACCACAGAGGCCGTCGTATATTTAAGTTTTCGCGAGTGAAACCGCAGGGGTCACCTAGTATCACACACAGATGTGTCGGAGCAGGCACAAAGAGGCTGTTAGTGTTTCAACAGCATTTGACCTCAAAGGCGGGGTCTCTCGCTAGGTTATTCGTACGGCCTGATAGATTTTACGATACGTTAATTTTGGAGATGATTTAAACAGCGTCAGTTACTGGTATTTATAACATATAGGACGCTGCAGTGCCTGCGACATTTTTAGATGTATTAGACTTGTCGAGCGCCTATGATATTGAACCTTGGCCGAGTTTTGCTCGATTCAACCGCGATAAGAAATTACGTCATGTTGCAATATCCAAGGTCCCTTGTAAACATTAAATCCACGGAATTTAGACAAAATTGTAACAATGAATAGAAGCGAAAGAAATTCTTGTTAAACATATATCTGAAGGGAACGTATTCAATTATGTTCTTTATTCTATATAAATATGTCTTGTTCTTCTTTTGTAAATTGACTATTATATTTAGATTGTTACCCTATTGAATAAACACTTATTGACTTTGCTTTGACGATACCATCTTCTCAGCTAAGTCAACTTAGTCATAGGAAAGAACTGGTTAATAGTTTGAGGCCACCAGGATCCCGATCCCCCTGGGGATCCCAGTGAACTCATCGGTTCACCAAAATCCACAGATGAGGCCACCAGGATCCCCTAACCTGATCCCTCAGGGGATCCCAGTGAACTCATCGGTTCACCAAAATCCCCCTGACATAAAATTTAGTTTAAAGGTGTTATCACACTGTTTTAAAAAAGTATTTTATTTAACAATTTCTAAGAATTGACTTAAGCTTATGTCCAATTGCGTTTCTTGTATAAACTTATCAATTGCTATTTGAGCTGCAAGCTCATCAAGGTCTTACATTGGGATCGGGTTAGGGGATCCTGGTGGCCTCACTCGGATAATATGTCAACGCACCCAACATTTACGCCTTTTTAGCACAAACGCAATTTTGTTTCTTAAATAATTATATCTTGGTTAATCTGTGTAACACCTAGGTCAATTTTTATTATCAATTTTAATTTGGTATAAAAATGCAGTTCCTTTTAATCTATTTATCTATTGCGTGGTCAAAACACTGGTTTGCTTCCAACAGGTTGTCTTCTCGGGCAAATATGGTATCGTGCAAACACCTGATTTAACCGGTAGTTCGTTGCCATATCCAGCAATACCTGTTCGCAGTATTGCTGGACATGGAGGAAGCATTCGACCCGGTCTGGCACGACGGGCTGCTGTATAAGCTGCTGCAGACGGAGGCTCAACGAGGATTACCAAGACGGTGGCGTCTTTGCTTCAGGACCGACGCATAAGAGTGATAGTGGAGGACCTTCAGCCACCCCCACATAAGGAACCACGCGGCGAAGCACGACCGTCGACCAAAGAGCAGGGCCTCCTCGAGAACTCCTTAACACCGACGAGACATAACCGAGCCTGCGAAGACGCAGGCACATACAACAGGTTCAACTGAGTCGACCAAATGACCCCTTGATTGACATCAAGGACGGAAAAGAAAACCGCAGGAAGGGGCTTGAGCCCGGAACTGCCTCCCCACGTGGACTTTAGTCCGAGTGAAGACCCGCTGGACCTGATTTAACGGTGAATTTAGTATTTAGAGTGATATGTACTCCTGACTTTCAATCTGAAGGTAGTGAGTGCGATACTGGCCGTGCACCGATAGATTATTCCTTATTAATAAATGTTAAATGCTTTCTCGATAAAGGAAAACACATTGAGGAAACCCGCGGCTTTGAAAGCTTTAGACGTACTGAAGACATATTTGATCTTTCCGCGGACAATTAGCCGTCCTTTATTAGACTAAGCTTGGCTAAGAAAATTTTAAAAATTCAAAATAAATAAGATTATAAAATAAAATAAATTAGGTAACCCTTGAAATTTTATCTAGTCTCTGAGAATTATTCTTTCTATTTTTCTCTCAATTTTTTTTGTAATGTGTATGTGTACCCACAGTCTTGCAATCTACACATCATGCCCTTTCATTTGATACCACACTCGGGTATATTTGAAAACATTCAATTGTTCATCCCCTCTTTAACCCCCCATACCTTGTAAACTTAACCGATTTTGATAAAACATGTTTTATAAAAATCGGTTCTTAAGAACCACCGCCGAAAAACCTGCTTTTAAATAAAAAACTGCATGCAAATCCGTCAATTCGTTTAAGAGCTACGCTGCCACAGACAGACACACATATACATACACATAGCAGTCAAACTTTATAACACCCCTCTTTTTTTGTCGGGGGATAAAAATCTGATGTGTGTCGGAGCACGGAACAAAGAGGCTGTCGGGGTTTCAAAGCTTTTGACCTCGAAGGTGAACAAACCTATCTCTAGAAAGGTTATTGGTTCGATTTGCGTGATAGAGGTTATTTTGTTACGTTCTGACATTGATTAAATTTTCCAAAATTAAATGGTCAGTCAATTTGGCCGAGTTGTATGACATCTAACGATCTGATGATCAAAATGGGTTCTTTTTTATTTCCGAAATATATGTATATATATTAAAGTTACCCCTCCTCTCATGCCCGTCGTTGCAGTAAGAGCCTGCTGAGGGATACCTCCGGAAGATGGGCAGCAGCGTCTTTCTGTGTATCAACATCCTGTGCTGCGCTCACCAACCCGCCTGCCATGCGTGGTGAGTGTGGCAACTACCCCTTATGGAGATCCATGGCCTTAGTTCATTAGTGGATGTTTTACAGTCATCGCTCGCGTGACCTTAGTGAACACCATCCTGAGGGTAATAGACGATACGTTCGATGGAGTGATGTACAAACACTCCATCACTATGTTGACGCAATATTTTTTTTATTTGCACCTGATATAGCCCTGAGTATTTTTATTTGTGGTGTGTGGTGAGTGTGGCAACTACCCCTTATGGAGATCCATGAGGGAGGCCTGTGTTCAGTAGTGAAGTAGAAACGATGACGAAATGGACACTACACACAACACCATCTACTCCCAAACTAAGCAAAGCTAGTTTGTACTATGGAAACCAGATTTATTTATTTATTTATTCAAGAAATAACACAGCATTACAGTACAACCAATGCGCTATGCTATACATAGGTAAAGTAAACAATTAAATTTACACAACAACAAACATCTTACACCATAATAATAAAAACAGAAAAAATACAATAAAATATTAACAAATGGTACTTATTCTTACGGTATCAACCTCTTCACAATACCTCAGGCAAACTCTGCACACATCATTCCAGTTGTCTGCAAATATATCACACAGTGGTGCTGACGCCAGAAGCTCATTTAGTAATATTAATGCTCGAATAAGGGGCGAGTTCCTGTGCGCCACCGTGCGCGCTCGGTAGACAGCCAGTAAGGCATGGCTTCGGGGCCTCAGAGAATACTTAGGAACTTCAGGTACATACATACAATCTTACCACTTGAGCTACCAATTCAGGGCAGTCCGATACACCACGCAGCAACCGACAAGCGGTCGTTAGTAGGCTGTAGTTACGCCTTGTTTCTAGGGAATTAAAACCTAGCATACCAAGTAAAAACACTGTGGGATAGAGAAATGGATAATATCCATAGAGTTTCTTGTAAAAGAATCTCAAGAAAGCTTTCTATCTTTGTCTTCTTATTTCTCTTCGCTATCTTTATGGCAGCCGCATTGTGGAATTCGCGAGCATTTCGGAGAACGAAGCCTAACCTACGATAGCAGTCAGTAGCGATTGCCTTCAAGTGATCATGGAAGTTTAGACGTGTATCAAACGTGACGCCAAGGTCTTTGACAGTAAAGACTCTTACTACGCGCTCCTCGCCTAGGGAATACTGCGCATGAAACGGCATGCGCGCGCGGCTGAAAGTCATAGTGCAACACTTATCCATGTTAAAAAACAACTTATTTGAGACACTCCATTCAAACACCGAGTCTATGTCTTCTTGCAAATATCTGGCGTCATCAATTTTTTCAAGCCCATAAACCAGCTTTAAGTCATCGGCGTACAACAGGCACTTCGTATGCTTAAGCGTAGTTTCGAGGTCGTTTATCATAATGCCGAACAAAAGCGGGCCCAATATTGAACCTTGACTCACTCCTGATCTCGTAAGATAAGACGCTGAAACAAAGCAACCATGTTGAACAAACTGCTGCCGATCTCGCATATAACTAGCAAAAATCCTCAGCAATTTACTTGAGAAACCAATGTTACAAAGTTTTCGCAGCAATACATCATTGTCCACCCTATCGAAAGCCTTTTTGAAGTCAAAATAAACAACGTCAACATGCTTACTTTTGTCTTATTGATGAGAGATAAAATCAACGAGGGTCAACAAATTAGTATTAACGGAACGCTTCAGATGATAGATGGAATACTTAAATACATTTTATTTGGTGATGATGATGGACCTTAGATCCTGTTATACAGGGTGTATTGTAACATGTGTACTAAGCCGAAAGGGGGTGATTCTGACCATGCCAAGGAACATTTGTTCGACGAAATTTCAGGATTCAGTGATTTTCTTTTAAGAAAAAAACCACGGAATTTTTTCGTCTTTTCGTGGTTTTTTCTTGAATATACAATAATGGCAACTTAAAAGCCAGCTGATTCTTGACAGGGTCATTGATCTCCGCAGAGTTGCCGTACAGGTACAAATACAAATACCTATAACAAATAAAACTGGGCAAGAGCGAGTCAGACTCGCTCACCGAGGGTTCCGTGCCATCATAAAATATAACATATGATAAAGGCGGTTTATATTTGTTGGAGAACCTTGACAGCGCCATCTCTTTTCTGATAGCGGAACTTATGTACATTTTTTACACTTTCGATAATTTCTAAAAAACTATGCAAGTGAGAGGGTTCGTTATAATTTTTCTATAAACTTTACATACACTTCTATTAGCTATAAAAGTTTCACGGGGATAAGGATATAAGGGGGGAACGCTATTTTTTCAACGTTTTTGTAAATAACTCGGAAACAATACGGCTTAAAGGAAAAATATATACTATTTATAAATGTGGAAATGAATACCTTTTATATGATACCCTACACAGCCTAGTAGTAAAGTAAAAAAAAACCGATTATGACCTCAAGATCATTTTCACATCACGCCTTCTAGTAAAATTATAAAAAAATAGAAAAAAAAAGAATTTCCGAATTTTTTTCCTTCTAAAACTACATGTTTTCATGAGTTGACACCCCCCTTTTGGTTTAGTACACATGTAATACACCTTTTATAACCTAGTTAGTAAACAGTAGACTCAACCACAGCCGCAATCCGTCAGCGCTGCGTGATGGATGAGACAGTCCATCACGCGCTGACCATCAGCTACATGTTATTATATATTCTGTGTATGTATTATGTATATCTTCAAATGTACCAACGTACTGCAGTAAGTAATGTTAAAATAAAAGGAACAAGTGTGAGCGGGACGCACCCTTAGTGTTCCTAAAATCAGTAGATTAAATTTATACAAAAAAACCGGGCTAGAGCGAGTCGGACTCGCGCACCGAGGGTTCCGTGCCATCACACAATATAATATATGATTAAGGTGGTTTATATTTGTTAGTTGCCGTGGGGTGCCGGCGCTAGAATGTTACCCCTCCTCTCATGCCCGTGGATGCAGTAAGAGCCTGCTAAGGGATACCTCCGGGAGATGGGTAGCAGCGTCATTCCGTGTATCAACATTCCGTACTGCGCTCGCCAACCCGCCTGCCAAGCGTGGTGAGTAAGGCAACTACCCCTCATGGAGATCCATGAGGGAGGCCTGTGTTCAGTAGTGGACATATCACGGCTGAAATGATATTTGTTGAAGAACCTTGACAGCGCCATCTTTTGTCTGATAGCGGAACTTATACAGATTTATTACACTTTCGATGGATTAAAAAAAACTATGCGAATTATGGTTCGTTATAATTTTCTTGTTAACGTTACATACACTTCTATTCGCAATTAAAGTTTCAGAGTTTTATCTCCGCAAACTTCGGAGGTAAGGGGGAGTCGCTATTTTTTTAACGTGTTTCTAAATAAGTCGAAAACTATACGGATTACCAAAACTAAACACTGTGTATTAATGTGCAATGAAGCTAGTTACTTCGCTAAAATTGTTGAAACCCTCTTTCGTTTCCCCTTGCAATCATAATGACGAACCCTCTAAATTGCATAGTTTTATTAGAAATCATCGAAAGTGTAAAAATCTATATAAGTTTCGCTATTTATTTATTTATCTATTTGAGCCACCAACAGAAGATACACAAAGAAAAATTACAAAAGTAAAAACAATAAAAATCATGAGCTAGTGTTCTACCAATTACAGGCAGCTACATCTAGGTGATAAGAGATAAGTGATGGCGCTGTCAAGGTTCTTCAACAAATATAAACTGCCTTAATCATTATATTATATTGCATGATGGCACGGAACCCTCGGTGCGCGGGTCGACTCGCTCTTGGCCGGTTTTATTTTTCTTGAGCTGTTGACCGTCGGTGGTGTAATGTCTGATTGCAATGCATGTTATATGTTCACGATGACTGATCCGCACCGCACATCACTATTTGTGCAGTCCCACCAATAAAATACGACATTGCCACATGTATTTTTTTTATTACGAATGTTCGTGCAATATGATTGCACAATAAATGGTAACAATAACAAGTGGCAAAATCAGTGTGCGTGCGTTGGCATTATTGTTAGCACACATTTAAAGACAACTCCATAGTTCTTGGTGTCAGGGCACATCTACGAATTTAAATCTTTGTCTAGCATACGTTCTGGGGTAAATGTTATAAGAGGGGAATCTAAAAGTTTTCTAAGGGTAGCTTGATCGATTGCTGAGGCTGTACAATCCATTATATAAGTAACTAGCTGCACTTCGCGGTCTCACCCGCGTAGTTCCCGTTCCTTTAAAATTAAGGGGATAAAATATAGCCCATATTACTCAGGGATAAGACAGCAATCTAATCGTGGTAGTACGGGATGTTGATATACGGAAAGACGCTGCTGCCTATCTTCCGCAGGTGTTCCTTAGCAGGCTCTTACTGCATCCACGGATAGGAGAGGAGGGGTAACATTCTAAAGCCGGCACCCCACGGCTAATTTACTATTCCTTAAACATAACTATCCGGACGCAGTGCCCATGTCACTATTAAATGGATATAAACTCAGCCGTAGGACTGCTGTATCCATACTCATCCCGCTTGGTAGGCGTTTGGCGAGCACAGTACGGGATGTTGATACACTAATCGACGCTGCTGCAAGAATACAAGAATACAAGAATTTATTCATAAAGGTAATTTACATGTCATTTTCAATTTCAACAATTTTATAATAAATATTCATTTCAATGATTGCATAATATTTTCCATTTTAATTATTGTATGATAGGTAAGGTATATAGTATTTTTATATTATGGGCAGTTCAAGGAACTCGTTTAAGCTGTAAAAAACCTTTTCTAGCAACCACGATTTCAGTCGAATTTTAAACGCTGCAGTGGAAGCAGCATTTCTGATTTCGATCGGTATTCTGTTGTATACTGCGGGGCCCAGGATGTACACGGATCTTGTAGATCTGCGAAGATTGTGCTTCGGGGTTACGAGTCTGTGCTGGTGCTTGTTACTACGTAGGGCAAGGTTCTCGTTAACCCCACGTCGCTGGAACAGGTGCAGATTTTTATGTGTGAACACGGCCACTTGATGTATATGTTCACAGGAGAGGGTCATAATTTTAAGGGCTTTAAAGTGTCCTCTGCATGATTCGTCGCTTGGTATGCCCACGATAGCCCGGATAGCCCTCTTTTGCATCACGAAGGCCCGTTCGGCGTCGCTGGCTGTCGCCCACAGTTCAACACCATATGTTAGTGCACTGTGGACTGTTGCAAAGTAACAGGACCGTACTACATCGCGCGTGGTGGTGCTGGCCAGCCTACGTAACGCAAAAGAGGCCCTGCCGAGTTTTGAGCATATGCTCTCTATGTGAGCGTCCCACACGAGGGAGCTGTCGAGTTGGAATCCTAGTAGCTTTGTAGTCTGCACCTGTTCCAGCTCCGCTGCTCCCGCGAGTACCTTGAGTGCCGGGGGTTTCCCACCGTTGAGCTTAAAATAGATGAAGCAGGTCTTGTCGCGGTTCAAGGCGAGGCCGTTTGACCTGAACCATGACTCCAGCTGTTCGACTACCACATTCAGTCCACACTCTAGTAGCCTGTCCGTAGGCGCGGTAACTACTGCTACTACTACTGGTGTGCAATAAAGAGTTTTCTATCTATCTATCTATCTACTGCAGCTACGTCGTCAGCGTACATAAATATCTCTGCGCCCTTTATTGCCGCGGGTAGGTCGTTTAGTAAAATGCTAAATAGTGTATTAGATAGGCAAGATCCCAGAGGAACTCCCATATTGGTCTCCAGTTCCGATGATGCCACCGTACCGCCATCGCCGACAACGACCTGTGTTCGCTTGGCCAAAAATGATGCCAAAATAGACGCTGCGGGGCCTCGAATGCCGTAAAAATTAAGTTTGTTAGCGACAAGGAAGTGGTCGGCGGTATCAAACGCGCGCGACAGGTCGCAGCACAGCACGGCTACGCGCAGACCAGCTTCGCGCGCGTTCAGTACACGCCAAACAACTTCTCTTACCAGGTCCGTGGTGGCGCGGCCGGCTCTGTACGCATATTGCCTATCAGTCAGAACACTGTGGCAAGCCACAAATTCGAGTACTCTTAGGTTAATTCCAACTTCCAGGATCTTGCCTAGTGCCGGGACGAGAGATATGGGACGGTAGGATTTAACGTCAGACTTTTTGCCTTTACCTTTGTACAGTGGACTTATTTTGACTTTTTTCAAAGCATCTGGATACAGACCTTGCCTAACGCAGGCGTTACACATCGCGGCAATCGCGGGGGCAAGAGGTTTCGCGGCAATTTTTATTATATTTGAGGACAGGTTGTAAATGTCTGTGCTTTTTTTGGGGCTAATATGGCAATGTACAATTTTCATCACCTCTTCTGGTGTGAAAGGACGTAGTCGGATCGATGAATTGCAGGCTACTAGCTCGACTGTCATGGCGGAGGCCGCGCGCGGGACATCGGCGGGGGGGGCACCACATTTACTCGCAGCAGATATGAACTCTTCATTAAGTGTGTCCAGGAGAAGCTTCTTGGATGGGAAGGGCCCGCCGCATTGGTCTCTGATGTAGTCCGTGAAGTCTAGGCGTTCACGCCTTCCACGACCTAGCTCAGCATTCACAACCTGCCACATACGTTTAGATTTGTTAGGGTCCTTTTGGATTTGGTTGGAGTAGTATTCTGTACGTTTATGTTTTAATAACGAATTATATTTTAACGAAAGTTTTTTAGCAAAGTCCGCAACTGCTTCGTTTTCAGGGAAGCGACTTTTAAGGTTGACTGTGTCAAAAAGCAAATATTTTAAATTTAATATTTCTGAGTCAACCCATTGTTTATTATTAATATTTACTGGTAGTTTCTTTAAGGGAAAACATATGCTCATTTTACTTACTAATTTATTGACTATTATTTCGGCTAGACTGCAGCAGTTGTGTTGTGATGACTCCACGATTTCGTTCCAGTCGACTGAGTCCAACGCCGTGACAAAGTTCATTATATTCGATGTGTTAAAACTACGCCTTAACGTAAAAGCGGCGCGGGGGGCGCGGCGCGCTGTATGGCTAGGCGCTGTGCCTCGTGATCGCTGAGGTGCGGGTTCACTCCTGTGATTTCTATTACGCGTTCCGATGGGAGGTTAGTATATGCGTGGTCTAAAAGTGTACCCAGGCCATTCTGGAAACGGGTGGGAAAATCGACTAATTGAGTAAAGTTGTAGGTTGAAAGTATGTCTGTAAGCTGCTTTGAAAGAGAATTATTCACTAGTGTGTTTATGTTTGTATCACCCATTATAATCGCTTGCAGTCCATCCTCATTAATTTGATGTAACAATTTATCGAAACAAGAAAGGTACTCAGAATGGCTAGTTTGATTTGAGTGGTATATGCCTATAATTAATATATTTTCGGTAGTAAGTTTCGCAGCACAAATATCAAAGATCTGCTCCTGGGCCAGCTTACAGTATTCTACACAGTTACTAACCTTTATTCCTGATCTTACAAAAATACAGCTCCCACCGCGCTCTATACGCGGCCTGCAGTAGGACGATATCAGGTCGTAGTTGCTAAGTGTAACCGAGTCTATTTCGTGGCTGCGCAGAAAATGTTCTGTCAATATAAGAATATCACAAGCTAAGTCGTTCGTCAGTAACACTTCAACGCTTCTAGTTTTGCTGTTCAGGCCGCGGATGTTTAGGTGACACAGAGTAATGGGGTTACCCACTGGTACTGGGGCGAGCGGCGTCGCTACGAATTGGGCGGGCGGCATCACCACTGGGGCGGCTGCGGCGTTGGCGCTGTTCATTTGGTTGGTTGGGTGCGCCTTTCGCGTGCCCGCCGCTGCGCGGAAACCACTCTGTTACTTCCGTGCACGGAGGCCAACTTTCTGCGGCCATAAAAAGCTCGAACTTACTGCTGGGCAGTGTTATGGCAAAGGATGAATAGTGATTGTGGGTCAGTTTTAATTTAACTGCACTGTAACCGTCACTGGGGCTTCTTTTATTCATATATGTTATGATGGATTCAGTTGTCGTCTCGGGTTTAAAAAAGCAGGCATGTATTTTACGGACCCTTTCGACGGTCTGTAGATCGTTGTCAAGTGTTCCGTTGCCTCTTATTACGTTGCGTCGCATATTTGGTCGTTTATTTCTACGGTTTACCGTACTCCATTCACTATGGATATTTGAGTTAGTGCGCAAATCATTTGTGATGTCCGCAGCGCGCGGTTGCGCCGGCGGAGTGCATACGGATACGGCTGTGATAGCCGCGTCCGCCCCCAGCGCGGGCGCGCGCTTAGTGAGTGGCGCCGTCGGGGCGCGAGCGGCTGCGCTTCGCTCGGTGACGTCGGCGACGGTGGCGGTGGTAGGAGGTGTAGATGTGTGCGTGAGCCTCTCTGCGCGTACACGGTCGATGTTGGTTTGTGTCTGTAGTGGTATGGCTGTTTGTTTATCGCCTTCACTCGGTTTCGGTGCGAGCGCGGCAGAAATACGTCTACCCGCTTTGTCGTTTGTAGTTGAGTTCTTTGCTTCCAGTTTGTCGATTTTGTCTTCGATATTCTTCAGTTGTGCCATTACCGATGATATTTTCAGCTCCAATGGGGCAAGGTATTTAGCTAACAACTTCTCCAGGGAATCCAAGGTGGATTTCGCCATAATTACTGTGTGTAAGAACGCGACAATGTGCACGGCGCTTTCGGTAAGTCCGCCCGTGTTGACCGTGCGAACGTAACTGATCATCGACGCTGCTCATCAGGGGTACCCTTTAGCAGATCCTTACTTCATTTGATACTGATTTCAAACTCTGGTACATTTGGAAATATTCGATTATTCATCCCGACTTATACCACCCCCCCCCCTCCCCCCCCCCCCCCCTTGTAAACGTCATGACCGATTTTGATAGAACAGTTTGAGAACCACTGCTAGAAAACCTGCTTTTAAATAAATAAAACTGCACTCAAATACGTCCCTTTCTTACGTCTCTTTCCTCCGTCGACCGAGACACGTTCTCGACTTGCCCGTTGACGAGCTCACCGCCGCTAACCCGGAGGTGACGTCAACCCGTCCCACATTACCTGCTAGGCACACCTTCAATAACCGGTTCCGCCGGCGGGGCCGAAGAATATACTCTTCCGTCTTAAGGTGCAGTTTTGCACCTGGACGTTAATCATCATTACATACAAAAATCTGGCAACAGTTCAAGCCGTGGTTCGAACCTAAGTGGTGCCCTTGAGCTTGTTGCCCCAACCTAACTTTTGCGGCTGGGCGCCATCTGCGGTCAACAACAAATATTGTCATTTCGAAAAAAAAAAACAAATACGTCCACTCGTACACGTAGCAACGGACAGCCACGCACATAGCAGTCAAACTTTTAACACCCCTCTTTTTGTGTCGGAAGTTAAAAACTACCATCAAACTACCCTCTAACTATCGACTTGTAATAAATCTCACCCGTCGCGACGAGTCGAGTGAAATATGAAGTGTCGCCGTACGCAATACCCGGCGAGTAAATCAGTGAGCTGACACTTGTATGTACGCACAGGCGTAGGTGCTACGTCGTTTAGTTATATCTTTATTCTATACTAGCCGCACTCCGCAGATCCACCCGCGTAGTTCCCGTTCCCGTAGGAATTCGGAAATAAAATATAGCCTATGTAACTCTGGGATAATGTAGCATTCTAATGATGAAATAATTTTGAAAATCGGTCTAGTAGTTTTTGCGTTTATTTGTTACAAACATACATATATTTCCTCTTTATAATATTAGTATAGATGTATTGAGACTCGTACGCACATATATTTTATGTGATAATGATCCACTGTTGAAGGGGGTTCGAACCCGTGACCCGGATTGGAATCAGGTACCCCCGACTCGGCCAGCGTTGATTAATTGACTCATTAATAATTAAAAAGGTAATTCTTAAATGCTGGTACCTTAATGAATCTTCGCAACATAACACCTGATGATGTTTTCATAAGCTTTCGCTTTATTTTGTAGTCTAGTGTTGTAATGAACTCAAAAGAAGTAAATTCTTGGATAAACTATTGAATAATTATTTTATTTTTAACAAAAAAAACGGCTTTAATGATAAAATCTAAAATGTTGCTAACAATACCCAAATGGCTGTACCTATGTATGTAATGCTTATTACATGATTAAGAATTATTATTCAATATAATTAATGGAATCAGGCGTTACTTTGCGGAAATCCATGACAATAAAATGCAATAAAAAATATTTAGTTTTGATTCCGCTTATGCTGAGATGCAGGAGCACCGCCCTCCCGCCCGCTAATTATGCACATGCAGGGAGAACTAGCTTGTCAGTGCAGCATGCATACCCAAACCTATACAACGACACGTGTTTCGCCTCTCCGCGAGGCATCATCAGGTGAGACGCTGAGGTGTTGACTGGTCGGCCGCTGGAACGTTCCAGGTTATTATTTATTATTCATTATTATTCCACATCATTTGTTTGTAAACTCATAAAAATATTTTTTTTAATATAAAGAAATATAAAAACAAATACTCTACAGTAAAAAATATATCAAAACGGTGAATCACCGGCGGCGAAGCAAGGCTCAAGCGGTCGGTGACTAGGGCTGCAGGAAGAGGAATCTCCTTACTATACGTGCCGAGTCCAGGGCTACTGCCTTTTGGATTTGGCTCTTGATCCAACTGCCTAGCGAAAGTCTCTCGAGATGTTGATCGAGACTCTTCGCTATGAGTCCGTTAACGGAAACAACTGTCGGAACAATAGTCGCTGAGTCAACATCCCACATGATGGCAATCTCGTGGGCTAAATCAAGATATTTGCTGAGCTTATCTTTCTCGGCTTATTATTATTATTATTTATTATTCATCATCATTCATCATTTCAGCCGTAAAACGTCCACTACTGAACACAGGCCTCCCTCATGGGTCACCATGAGGAGTAGTTGCCATACTCACCACGCTTGGCAGGCGGGTTGGCGAGCGCTGTATGGAATGTTGATACACGGAAAAACGCTGCTGCCCATCTTCCAAAGGTATCCCTTAGCAGGCTCTTACTGCATCCACGGGCAAGAGAGGAGGAGCAACATTCTACTACCGGTAACCCACGGCAAACCAGCATGTCCTTAGTATTTTAATCAAACTCATCGTTCCTGATACGGACATTTCCAATGAAAATAATAAAACTCGACAAAATCGGACAGTCGCTGACAGAGCTAAATGACATGACCAGCCAGCTAGACCCCTTTCAAACTCATCTCGTCTTCGAACCCTGGGGTTTTGTAAAAGGGTGAGGGGTCTATCGGAGCTGGTGATCGGATCAGTTTAGAGTTATTGACAGTGAACGACCAGGGAACCGAAACCCATCTGACATAGTGTGTGAAAGGATTTGGATGAATTCATCTTTATTCATTATCATCATCTCAGTCGTAGGACTGCGGTGCACAAACCTAGGGTGCCGGCAGTAGAATGTGGATGCAGCTTGCTAAGGGATACCTCCGGAAGATGGGCAATAGCCTCTTCCCGTGTATCAAAATCCCGTACTGCGCTCGCTAACCCGCCTGCCAAGCGTATGAATGAATGAATGAATTAACACTTTATTGATGCACAAAGAACACACACATAATAGAAAAAAAAACAAGAGAAAACATATGTACAAACTGGCGGCCTTATTGCTCAAAGCAATTTCTTCCAGGCAACCCACTAATACAAGTTGGTAAATTTAACTTAGGTAGTGCACAAAAGAAATAAGAAAAATCTATAATGTACTTAAACCTAGATGTATAAACTGGTAAATAAATAAATATAATGTCAATTTAACATATGAAATATATATATATCCAAATGTTTGCCATTATTTAAACAATGTGTACTGCCTATCTACTATGTATAGTAATTTGTACCTACATTATAGAACACAATAAAGTATTGAGTATTGATTAATTAAGTTAAATTAAGACGAATGTATGTGCCAAGACAAACCTCGTACGGTTTTTATGGCACTGATTTTAATAACCATGTATTTAAGTTTTTGAGTATAAATAAATAAAAAAAAAATATAAAAATACCAATATACATATTATATATGTATATAAATATATTATATATGTAATGTGCTGCATAAAATTAACAGAATAAAGAAAACATATGAACATAATTTAAGGTTGAGCAAAATAACAGGAAAGTACATGATAATATAATAATTAGACAGATGATAAATAATACAATTTTAGCTTCCGTTTAAAAATGTGAATAGAGGGAGCAAGTCTGATTTCAGAAGGGAGAGAATTCCAAAGCGTAGTGAGTATTCTACTCCTCATGGAGATCTTTAAGGGTGTCCTGTGTGATCACTATTTGTAGATCCATGAGGGACATGGATCTACAAGTAGTAATCATGAAGGGGTACGGATTCATCATCATCATCATCTCAGTCGTAGGACGTTTTTGCTGGTCATATGCCTCCCTCACCTCCAAGTACTAATCATGTGGGAGTTGTTGCCATACACACCACACTTGGCAGTCGAATTCTTGAGCGTAGTACGAGTAAATAGAGGTACACGGAAAGACAGGAAGAGACTGCCAATCTTCCGGAGGTATCCGTTGGCAGATTCTTACTGCATCTACGGGCAAGACAGGACAGTCTACTGCCCCAAGGCAAAAAAAGGTATTGCAGATAAGTGACAAATGTAAACTGTAAAAAAACTGTATTTTGTGGTCCAAGCGGCCGCGCTAAATAAAGTATTATTTGATTTTGAAATTGAAACTTTTGTGACAGAAAATATAGATGTCATATAAAATTGGTCCGTATGTCCGTATGTCCGCATGTGCGTAGGTCGGACTCCCCTGGCCACGGATATGAGCTCGGGAGTTATTGACAAGGGTAGCCACCTTGAGAATCATTCAATCTTGGCACGGGAAAGTGGTAGAGGGATTCAGTAAGTACACGACGTGAAAATTAATTATCCGTAAATGTCTACTCAATTTATAATTGTATCTCATGAACTCTGATAGCTAGACAGTTTACTTTTCAACTGTCAGACAGATGATGTGTTTCTGTGGTCGCTTTAACAATAATTACCAAAAACAGAATAAAATTAATATTTAAGGGGGGCTCCCATATAACAAACGTGATTTTAATGCCGTTTTTGCGCGTTATTGTATAATTCTCAAATCACAACAAAAAGTGGGTGGTGCTTCCTCAAAAACAAGTTGTTTTTCCTAATAATGATACGGAACCCTTCGTGCGTGAATCTGACTCGCACTTGGCCGATTTTTACTATTGTCATTGAGACAATTGCATTAAGGATTGTTTATCAATGCGCCGCCTTAAGCCCGTATTTTCGTCCCTTCTGGACTTCTAGGGTCTGTATATACTGTGGGGTATCATATGAGCAGAATCATTTCGCGTCGCTAGTTCCACTGTGGGTCCATTTGGTGATTGGGAATGATGCCTTCACGTCATGTACAAATTGCGTAGGTTCAAACCCCGCAGAAATCGATAATTTTCTTATATAACTTTATTGCACAGCACAATTAAAAAAGGTGGGTTTAATGCTGAAGCATTCTCTACCAGCCAAACCTGCAGTCTAGAGTGCGGCTGCTGAAATGGTAACTACTTAAAAACAAAATAAATTTTATTAGAATTATTAATTGTGTTCATCCTATTATTAAAAAGGCACATAGCCTATAAGATCATTTAGACCATAGAAAAAAATAAGGTTTTTTCTAGGAACTAGACTAGACCAAGTTTTGTCATTTCCTTATCTGTAGTAGTATTTAAAATGTATTTTATCAGGCATCTGATTACCAAGAGCTATTAGTTTCAGACTTTATGGTGTTATGTGATCTGATCAGCGTATTGTTCTTACTTAGTGGTTTTGTCGTAGGTGCCGGCAGTAGAATGTTGCCTCACCTCTCTTGCCCGTGGATGCAGTAAAAATCTGTCAAACCTGGGAACCTTAGCAAGGTGAGCAGCAGCTCCTTTTCGTGTATCAGCACGTCCACTGCTGGACATAGACCTACCTCATGGATCTCCAAGACCATGAGGGGTTGTTGGCATACCCGCCACGCTTGGCAGGCGGGTCGGCGAGCGCAGTTCAGGATATTGATACACGAAATGACGCTGCTGCGCATCTTCCAGAGGTACCCTTTGGCAGATTCTTACTGCATCCACGGACATGAAAAAGCGGCAACATTCTACAGCCGGCATTCAACGCCACAAATTTATCCAAAATAGACATTTATTAACCATGACATAGTGAAAGCGAGCATACCACTCTCAACTTCAATATGCATCTACCGAATGATTTCATTTCAGCCCTCTCGGTCAGCGGTTCTTAAACTTTTTGTAATGACAAAATTTTGTCGTGCTACGGACCATTAAGAGGTTAAAAAACCCAGAAATATGAAATTGATTGACCATTTTTAAATTAAAATTAAAATCAATTAATTTATTAAATCAAACAACACTAAAGTCCATCATTTTGTTAGTAAGTCTTAAAATCTATGTTAAAATACAAGAAAAGCACAATACTTATACATTAAAAAGGAAGGTTCAAAGGAACTACTCGTAGTTTCCGTAGTTTCCTTTCCTTTTTGCGTAGTAATTTTGCGTTTACAGACAAAATCAGTACGTTCCACGCTAAATTCTACTAGTGGTTCAGGGCGTGTAGATAATTAGAAGTCAAAGTCAATAAGGGTTTATTCAATACATACTAGATACTACCTTTAGTGCCTATTTTTGTTGAGTTGCGCTCAATTGTGTGCATGCTGTGGCCGCCTTTAATTGGGGGAGCACAAGGCCCTTAGTCCCTAAGTTTTAAATTGTGTTGAATCTGTGTATCTCTTTTTGGTGGTCCTAATTAATAAATAAATAAATAAATAAATAAATAGAGCATAAAGCTACATAGATTTCATCGTTTGTAATTTACAAAAGAAGAACAAGAAACATTGAAATTGAATAAATCACAATTGAATTCGTTCGCTTCAGATAACTTTTTTTCAAAGTGAATGAAAGAAGCTTGTAGTAAGTTTAATAGTTAAAAGCTTAATAGAAGTTTAATTGTAAGACGATTTTGATAAAATCGCGGACAATTCGAAGACCACCAGTGGTCCGCGGGCCATAGGTTGAGAACCACTGCTCCCGATCGCCGTCATGTCCGATATTCAAATTAATTGTGAAAAGGGGACTGACCTCTAACAGGATATCTCCCCCGACCCCTCCTTTGTCCGTTCCCAATCCACAAGAGACCTTCCCTCGGAGTTTTATTTCTGTGCGATCTGTAACAAAGTGTTTCACAAATTCTTTTCTAACTACCCGCATTATACGAGATTGGATCTGTTTGCAAGTTTCCAAGACTGTGGGGACCAATAAATCTATTCTGAGAATTATTTTACTTGCTGATTCAAATATATATCCTTCATATTGTACATCATTACATTCAAACCGAAACCTGACAAATGTTTTCGGATTTGTTTATGCAATGAAATTTAAAATATTTATAGAAATGTAATAAAATCTTAAATAACATATTCTATGGCCCATAGATATGTATATGTCTGAAGTGAACAGATTCAATTATGTGCTTTATTCTATTTATTTGTGTTGTTTTATTTTGTAATTTGTGACGCGTCAATAAGGTCCATGCGGCCGCACTGAATAAAGTATTTTTTGATTCTTGATTCTTGATTCTCAAAAATAAACATACGTATAATTATCAACTTATAAATTTAACAAACTGACGCATCCCTGTCTCATAGCGACGATTCACGGTTCACGGTGTCCGCTTGCAGGCGTCATTTATAATTATTAAGCTGCGTTAGCTGAGTGGTGTGTACCATAGACTTTCTATCCGGAAATCAAGGGTTAGATACCAGGCTTCTCAGGTATAATGCTGGGTAAGCTTAATAGCGCTGCTCTACTCATGTGGAGTAGCTCAAAGCTAAGATCCGTATATTTATTGAAGCCTCATTTCTTTATCTTTCTCATTCTATAATGTAATGTGTCTGTGCTGTCTCTGTGTGTGGCACTAAAAAATGAAAGATATTGTATTTCTAAATAAGTAAAAACGGTATAATAAAATTTACCGGTATAAGGTAATTTTCCTACCTTTAATAAAAGTGCAATGTACATATGTAAAAATCATTAATTAAATGGATAGTAAATCATACACAACGTTGCGAAGCAGTACCCTTTGTAGCTTTGTTCCCCATACTGGGACATTAAATGATAAACTTTTTCTAATCAGATGAAAATAATCCAAAATATATACATACGTACGTTATACATATCAAAAAGTTCTTTAAACTAATATTAAAGCTGAAAACTTTGTTTGGTTTAAACGCGGTAATCTCAGAAACAACTGATTCGAATAGAATGTTTTCAGTGCTGCATCTGCATATTCCATTTATCGAAAAAGGGCTATCAAATTTAAAAAGCGGACAAAACCGTGCGTAGCAGCTCGCTTTAGGTTCATTATCATCATCATCCATAGCCCGTAGGTATCCATATAGCCTTAGATTAAACCGTTCAAATGTCTGTTCATATCGAAACAGACACAGTCGTCTTGAACAGTATTTGTTACTGCTCAAGAAGTCTCAGGCACAATTATTTTAAGTAAAACGCTAATGCTATATGTTTTAGGTTGCGGTCACAAAGTCAGCGGCGCGGGAAGCGGCGCGGCAACGGATATTTCGTATCTCGCGACAACAGGCGTAAATCTCGCAGTCATTGCCTGTCAGCCTGCCGGTCTGCAAGTCAGCAGGCTGGTCGCGCGGCGCTAGAGCGGCGCGGCGTAGTGTTGTGTTTATGAGAAATGAGTGTCTATGTTCGTGAACGAAATGATTACACCCGAAAAAAATTCTAAATATTTGAACGAAGACGGGGCATCGGTAAAATGAAACCGGACAAGTGCAAAAATTAAACCGGCTGGACTCGCCCACCACAGGGTTCCATACGTACGTGGGAACACAATCTATATACATATATAAAATTCAAAGTCCTGACTGACTCACTGACGGACTGATATATCAACGCACAGCCTAGACCACTGGATCTAAAGACTTGAAACTTGGCACACATTTACCTTGAGTATCCTAGAGGTGCACTAAGAAGGGATTTCTCGAAATTCTTACGGGATAGGGAATAAATGGGATTTATATATTCGAATCAAAGTGGCTCTGCGTGATAAAAGGGATTTCCACGCGGACGAAGTCGCGGGTGAAAGCTAGTAATTATTATAAAAATGGTTGATCTGATTTAGTAAAAGTTTTAAAAATGCACAAAAAGATTCGGTCACTCATCTAATTTATGACCTCGCGTGGGGTTGCATAACCTCGATGATTGATTTCGTACTATTTAAAGGAGGATTTTTTTATGACTTCATTGCAAATGTATAATTTTTGGACTATCTACAGTATAAGACGATATACCTTGCCAAATTTCTAAGTTCTAGGTCTACGGAAATTAGGTACCCTATGGATTCAAATTCCTTTGAGAATGACGAAACATGCTTTTTTGCGCCATAAACGATCGTACCTCATTTTTAGGTTAACATAGAATATTGTTTTTTTCACAGCTTAAAGAGGCTGTAGATTTGAGTACCTATATAGATTATTTCAATACCTCTCTCGAGGTAAAGGATTTTGACAGACCGACAGACGGACAGACATACAGAAAAACGGACTACAAAGTGATCATATAAGGGTTTCGTTTTTTTCTTTTGAGTTACGGAACCATAAATCAATAACAATTATGTCAATGTGCGGGCACTGCTTGACAGTCACGCATCGCTCGTACCCTTTGAGACCAGTTCTATATAAATGTATGCATTGAAACGCGCCGCTGCCCGCGCCGCTGACTTCGTGTCCGCAGCTTTAAAGGTCCTAACAGTTAATATCAGTCATGTCCCCGAGTACCGAGATCGTCTCGATCAAAGTAGGTGTGTGCTAACGAGATTGTAATGATTTCCACACTCGAAGGGAAGCGAGGGTTGCAAATGATGAAGGTCACATGACAAAGTGAAGAGTCTTTTGTCGTTTGGAAAGAGATATGTACATCATATTAGCCGTAGGACTACTGCCTACGTCCTCTGCTGGACACAGGCCTCCCTCATTGTTCTCCAAGATCATGAAAGGGTCGTTGCTATACTCGCTGCACTTGGCGGGTTGGCGAGCGCAGTAGGAGTGTTGGTTGAGGCACGGAAAGACCCTACTGCCCATCTCCTGGAATCTTTTGGCAGGCTTTTCACAGGAATGAGAGGAAGGCGTACATTTTATCGGCGCCCGACGGCACCATTGTTATTTGACAGAGGTTTAATCGGATAAATTCTCGGTATTATAGTACTTTTTGTTGTCTATTATTGCGTTGTGTACTTTTTTGTGATATTCATCCCTGCCAAGAACTGAAAGACTTACATCAAGTAATATACAATACAATACAATACAATACAATACAAAATACTTTATTGCACACCTTAAGAAAATAATAATAATAATAAAATAATAATAATAAAAAAAAATAATAATAATAATAGTAATATCATCATCATTGGTATGAAATGTGTACTGGAGTCCCTCAAGGTATAGTGTTATGCCTAAATTTAAACTTGCGGTTGGGTTATTGTTCCACCTCATAATGTTTGCCCAGCTCTGATAATGGGATTCATGATTTATCAAGGGAAATACTCAAGTGTTAAGCATATTTAAATGGTTTGGATATTTTCAGCAATAACTGAGATTTTACCATTAAAGTCAAAGGTTTATTTAAAAAAAAAACAAGAATTTATATATAAAATACCAAGGTTTCAATAGGGTTCTGCAGTCATGTCCCCGATTGCCGGGATCGTCTCGATCAAAGCAGGTGTGTGCTAACGAGTTTGTAATGAGTTCTCCACTCCAGGGGAGCGGGATGTAGCAGGTGATTAAGGTCACATGTCGTTGGTTCAGTAGAATGTCCCTCTTGCCTGTGAAGAAGTGTAAGAATCTGCAGAGGGATAACTCTGGAATATGGTCCAGCAGTGGATATCCGATGGCTGGGATGATGATAATGAGATGTGAAAGGCCTTTAACCTATAGTGATTTATTGAATATGTTGTTCTTCAGTACATTTTCAAAAGATTACCTGAAGTCCTTTAATAACTCCCAACCCAAACCAAAAGTCCCAAAAGCAATATTTCGCGGGAACCGCAACAAAAAGAGTGTGTTGACTTGCAATTCTATTCTTCCCTAAAAGCAGTATATTAAACAGGGTCGGGGGTCTAATCCCATGATAAGCGCAGGACAATAGCCATTGTTCTGTACCCAACAGTTGCAACAGAAAGGAAAGTTACGTTGGCGCCCAACGCGGGGCTAAGATCCTAAATTATGTGTTTTTATAAAAGATTATTTACAGAACGGCTCACGGGGTACGGGAAATTAAAAATAAAGTTGTTTACAGAAGCGCTGTTAAGAGTTTTACTGCATACAGTTTTAATGCCTAGAATAACGGTTGCATTTCTTAAAGCTATAAGTTGCTAAGGTTCACTCTATAAAATAAAACGTTTCAAAGAACCTTAAATAAACATCTTTAAGCATTTTAAGAGACTACAATACATTTTGAGTTGTCATATTTAATAAAAAGACAAGGGCATGCAAACACCAAAGTGTTTTTATAAAGCTGTGTGCTAGTTATTAGACACACAACGAACATTATAATTTAAGATTACGTTACGGAAACTCCGATGAAATCTCAAGTCTCCCCGGGAACACGGCCGTTGAAACATTGTGGAAACGTCGGAAATAATCAAAGGTGATTATTTCCCGTGTTTCTGATATAAAAAATGTATTTTGATTGCGAAAGTTTAAAATCATATTAATTAAATACTTGACCAGACAACCAGACAGGAAAATCCTCGCGACAGGCCAAACGGACGATGGAGAGACGAACTCGATGCTCACCTGGAAGAATTAACCACAATAGCTTTGAATATGGAGGACCTAGTTTGCCTTGCAGCGGGTAATTACAGGCTCAAAATAATATTTATTAATACCAAAAGTACAATAAAAAGAGACAATAGATCGCAAAAAAGAGATATACACGGGGTATATAATATATCTATTTTTTGTGGACGCCAATTACGATGAAAAGTTTGAAGGTTAATAAAATGAAGTGCCTTTCTGTAAAATTCGTCGCTGTGTCATTCCAAACCCAAATGCGACATCTCACTTAAAAACGTGATACTGTATCCCGTTTTTGTTGGCTCTTTTATTTTCACCTATTCATCGCGCCGACATTTTTATGGCGGAGGTTTTATAGTCAGAAGACAGGTGTCACTTTATTCCATACGCAATAAAGCTCAGAATTGAACGACTGCGGGAAAGATAAAATGAAAATATTATCAGGTGTTTTGTTTCGATGCGAATTGTAACGTGTGTTATTGTGTTACTTTACGGATATCGCCTGTAGAACTCTGTTCTCCTGGTACTTTGAGGAAAATGTTTTTTTAATAACAGTTAGTTTTTTCATATATTCTGACAAAGTTTGGTTAGACTTATTTATTATATTGCAAGAGTTTTTTTATAGCAAAGAAGAAAAAACAAGAACTTATAAGTTTCAGTAGGTCTACCATGCGTTATCACAATCTATACTCGCTAGCGACTGTAGTTAGTAAAATGTATGAAAACTTGTACAGCGCCTCTAGCGGATAGTTTGGTATTTTATACGCAGTAAACTATACTACAGCAACTGTAGTTTGGGCTTCATTTGCTTAGAATTTGGTAGCATGAGTTACAAATCTGACAGATGTCATAGTAACGTACTATTACTACTGCAGTAACGGCAGGCGATCTAACAGTGACAACTCATGGTAGACACACAGATATTCTCCAGACTGAAATAAACTCGGTATAACCTAGGAGTCTTCAAGACCAGAGTGCACAGGTTCTTTTGAGGCAAGCATGCTACATCTTAAGTCACTTCTTTACGTATATCCTAGTTGATGCAGATTCTGTTGAGCAGTAGATGGTGGCCAAACGCTTGTCTATTGTCAATAAATAAATAAGACCAGACGCGTGTTGAGCTACGCGCTATTCAGATTTGTAAAGCTAGCAGTTTACATTTTAGAGGCGGGACGCTCGGAAAAAGTTTAAAAAAGTAAAGTAAGGCCTTCGCATCTAATATAGATGATTTATACAGCGTCAGCAACTGGTAATCATGCTGTACGGGACGCTGCAGTGCCTGGGACATTTTTAGATGGATTAGGCTTGCCCAGCACCCATACCATCCTCTTAGCTTAGTCAGCTATTATTCAGAGGAAAGAACAGGTCAATACGTCTGGAGCTAACTAAGCCGCGGGTTTCCTCACGATGTTTCCTTCACCGTTAAAGCACGTGTTAAGTGTGCACATACATTTTTGAAGAAAGAAAAATCCATTGGTGCACTGCCGGTATCGAACCCACGACCTTCGGATTGAAAGTATGAAAACTTTGGACTCACACAACTTTGTGAACTGGTTTGGTCATTAGGTCCCTTATTGAAATAGTATTCATACTGCTTTGACCCGCTGAGTGAGCTGCTTACCATCTATGTGTCACTACCTATGTCGCAGAATATATAACTGGGTAGGTACTCCTAGACTAAAATTAGAAATAAGTCAGTGTTTTTACTATAGTTATTTTTACTGTGTGTGTCCAATAAATGTATTTCTTCTTCTTCTTCTTTTTCTTCAAAGTCGGGGGTACAAACCACTTGGCCAACACGGCTTTAAAAAGTTTAAAACTTTAATATTTCGCAAACGAAACCCTAAATCGATAAATAGTCTTTGCAACTCCTTAATGATTTTTAAATACCTATTCAACGATACTCCACACTATGGGAAAATTGAGAAAAAAATGAACCTACGTTATGTGTAGAAGACGAAGAAGATAAACATTTATTTACCACACGCACAATACAATACAGCCACAATGCAAATAAAAATGATAATTACATAATATAAACAAAGATCATAAAAATACAAAAAGATATAAAAAACGTTACAATGCGGACAGGAAGAAGAGGATGTGGCGCGTGTAAATGGGTCCCCAGCTCAGCATTGTGTAGCACCTGGCCAGGCTCAGATGCTGCGGTGGTTTTCAGTTGGGGCCCTGGTGTACGGGAGGTACCACTAATTAATTATTTTTTCAGCTTTACAGGACTAATAGTCTCTAAATAAAACTGCAGACAGTCGGACAGACAGACAGACAAAGCGAAAGTAAAAGAGTTTCTTGTTCATATTTCGTATTTCGACATAGCACATAGGATTAGCAAGCTGAAGTGGCAGTGGGCTGGCCATATCTGCCGAAGGACCGATAACCGTTGGGGTAAACGAGTTCTTGAGTGGAGACCGCGGCTTGGTAAGCGTAGTGTGGGACGACCACTAGCTAGATGGAATGATGACTTGCGGGCGGTCGCTGGTAGACGCTGGATGCGGCATGCTGAAAACAGGGTGAAATGGCGCAGATTTGGGCAGGCCTAAGTCCAGCAGTGGACTTATATAGGCTGATGATGAGTTTTTTGAGTCGGTTAAAAAGAGTTCTAATGTAAGAAAGACCTCTGTGGCGCAGCGGGCAAAGGTGCGACGCAAGGTTGTGGGCTCGATTCCCGCCTCGGGACCAACGATCTGCAGATATTTGTTCGGGGTATTCTGGATGTTTTCTACGAGTATATATACATATGTATGTAATTCAAAATATCTATCTATGTGGAATGTATTTAGTTTATCATCTAGTACCCATACTCCGCTTAGCTTGCTCCGGAAATCTAGCTCCGGAAAATGGGCAGCAGCGTCTTTCCGTGTATCAACATCCCGTACTGCGCTTGCCAACCCGCCTGCCAAGCGTGGTGATTATGGTAACTACAGGTATTAGTCCATGGAAACGTTTTTCCACTGAAGTGATGATGATGATGATGAATTTAAAATATGCCGACAACTTGAGAACCACCTCCTTTTTATGTAGTCCTATTATTTCAAACATCGCGACGCAACTCCGCTTCAGATCCTATTATTGCAAACATCGCGACGCAACTCCGCTTCAGATCCTATTATTGCAAACATCGCGACGCAACTCCGCTTCAGATTCTATTATTGCAAACATCGCGACGCAACTCCGCTTCAGATTCTATTATTGCAAACATCGCGACGCAACTCCGCTTCAGATCCTATTATTGCAAACATCGCGACGCAACTCCGCTTCAGATCCTATTATTGCAAACATCGCGACGCAACTCCGCTTCAGATCCTATTATTGCAAACATCGCGACGCAACTCCGCTTCAGATCCTATTATTGCAAACATCGCGACGCAACTCCGCTTCAGATCCTATTATTGCAAACATCGCGACGCAACTCCGCTTCAGATTCTATTATTGCAAACATCGCGACGCAACTCCGCTTCAGATCCTATTATTGCAAACATCGCGACGCAACTCCGCTTCGGATCCTATTATTGCAAACATCGCGACGCAACTCCGCTTCAGATCCTATTATTGCAAACATCGCGACGCAACTCCGCTTCAGATTCTATTATTGCAAACATCGCGACGCAACTCCGCTTCAGATCCTATTATTGCAAACATCGCGACGCAACTCCGCTTCGGATCCTATTATTGCAAACATCGCGACGCAACTCCGCTTCGGATCCTATTATTGCAAACATCGCGACGCAACTCCGCTTCGGATCCTATTATTGCAAACATCGCGACGCAACTCCGCTTCAGATCCTATTATTGCAAACATCGCGACGCAACTCCGCTTCAGATCCTATTATTGCAAACATCGCGACGCAACTCCGCTTCAGATTCTATTATTGCAAACATCGCGACGCAACTCCGCTTCGGATCCTATTATTGCAAACATCGCGACGCAACTCCGCTTCAGATCCTATTATTGCAAACATCGCGACGCAACTCCGCTTCAGATCCTATTATTGCAAACATCGCGACGCAACTCCGCTTCAGATTCTATTATTGCAAACATCGCGACGCAACTCCGCTTCAGATCCTATTATTGCAAACATCGCGACGCAACTCCGCTTCGGATCCTATTATTGCAAACATCGCGACGCCACTCCTCTTCAGATCCGCGCCATTCAAACCGAAATCATCATTTCAGCTGTAAAACGTCCACTACTGAACACAGGCGTCCCCTCATGTATCTCCAAGAGGGGTAGTTGCTATACTCACCACGCTTGGCAGGCGGGTTGGTGAGCACAGTACGGGATGTTGTTACACGGAAAGATGCTGCTGCCCATCATCCGGAGGTATCCCTTAGCAGGCTCTTACTGCATCCACGGGTATGAGAGGAGGGGCAACATTCTACTGCCGGCACCCCACGGCAGAAACCGACATAACAATAAAAATTTAAATTGAAAGCATCCGGAATGGAGCAGATACCCAAAAGCCCCGACGCCAGATATTATTGAACGATACGATAAAACTATCGCTTCGTATGTGAGGGAGATGGGCCGGCGCAGTAGAGACGACAAGCAGTAGCACTACCTGAAAACAAAAATAAAAATCCTGGACATTTCACACAGCATCATCTAGCCTCGAGGTAAGCAGAGCTTGTGTTATGCGTAGATAGTTAATAGAATAATTAAAAAAAGTTTCTAAAATTTAAGGAATTTAATGTATAATGTGAATATGCTTTATTCAATTTATGTCATTTGTTTCTCTTATGTAAATTTACTATTTTAAAAAGTTCTTTACGTTAATAAATAAACCAATTTTGACTTTCTCTTAGCTCTTTAGTCTTAGCAAAAGATGCTATTGTAATAAAAGACGCCACACCATATTTCTGCACGCCCAGGATGACTGGCAGAGAATGCTTTAGCATTAAGTCCTCCTTACACAATTGAAGGGTCCACTGCAATAATGCTGAATGTCCAAAATTTTACCAATTCAAACCAAGTATGCCATTCAATTCTTAGATCTGCATAGTACATTTTCGCTCTTTCAAACTGTTAAATAACGCAGGCAGTCCCAAGATAAATCGATTTAAAAAAAATGGCTACACGACTAGAACGTTGGATGTCACAGGCGTTCAGAACTATAATGATAAATATCCATTCATTTCACCTCATATTCCATGGAAATTACATATTCCATTGCGATCAGCTTCCGCATGCTGCAAATGTAGCAAAACGAAGGGATTAATAGGACGTAAGATTTTGGACAACCATCGTTTTAGACCGTGTAAAAGTGTGGACATTCATCATTATAGTGCAGAATTTTTAGGACTTCAACGCTAATAATCAAAATTTCACATAATTATAAGAACGTTTTTTTATAAACATTAAAAAATAATACTCTGATATGTATACTAAAAGTTCACAAATCCATTTTTTTTATTCCTATTACTGGAGTTTTGTATTAACCAATTAAAACCTTTAAACTCAATCTCAAAACTAGATTGCAATGACATTCAGCATTATTGCAGTGGACCCTTCAATTGTTATGTGTTAAAGTGTTAAATAAATAAATTATTTAAATTGACAACAAAAAAAATCGACCTTAGCCATAAAACCGTTGCTGAAAATACCTGTACCATTTTATGTATGCTAATTGCAAAGTCATTACATTTGGGTATTTCTCTCGATTTATCATGGGTCCTATCACAAGAACTGGGTTTAAAAGCAAGCAAACATTATTTATTTTTATTAATTTTTTTATTTGAGCCACCAACAGAAGATACACAAAGAAAAATTACAAAAGTAAAACAATAAAAATCATGAGCTAGTATTCTCCTAATTACAGGCAGCTACATCTAGGTATAAAGTGAAACAAAGCACCCAACTGCAAGGTCAAATATAGGGCATGAAACTATGCCTTGAGGGACTTTAGTATCTAATTATTCTTGGATCCCATGATAAGAATAGAATTTTGGAAATGGAACCACATCTGAAACATGAACTACCTTATACAAAAATAATCATTCAAATACATTAATAACTGGTGGACAAATCGCGTAACACGGAAATACGGAAGACCAGGGCTGTGATACGGACCCGTTCTGCCACAGCATATGCTGAGTAATGACCATTTTTGTCACATTTTTATTTTATTTTTTAAACCTTATTATTGTATTTGGATTCATTGTAATTTGTGTGATGAAATAAACATAACTTTATCTTTAACAAAAATACAAAAAAAACTTACTAAGTTATGAAAAACCTTATCGAAAATTTCCGATTCCGGTGGGATTCAAACCCACGTCCGTCAAATCAATCCTTGACGCTTCCTTAAGCCGCAAGTGCTTTAACCACTAAGCTGCAGAACCCATGTCGGGTACCGCTGAAATTTTTGATAATGTATGTATCTCAGTATCATATATCGGTTTGAGCACGGATTTACCCCATTCTACCTAAGTCTGGTTAAACACTGTAAAAATTACAAACTATGAAAAACTTACAGTTGAACTGAGAATCTCTTTCTTTTTGAATTCAATTAAAAATATGGGATGCGAATAAGATACTGCATCAGCTACACTCTGTCCCGGGGAGTTGGCGCGAGAATATCGCCGGGTGTGTGTAATGGCCGCCGTTCAATAAATATCGCGCTCGATATTTTTGAGGCTGTTACTGGCGGCTAGTGCGTAGTGCGAGCGCGTGTTATGTCGCAGGCGAAGATGAACCAAACATTCACCATCATCATTCCAGCCGCAAAACGTCCACTACTGGACATACAGGCCTCCCTCGTGGATCTCCATGAGGGGTAGTTGTCATACTCACCACGCTGGCGGGTTGGCGAGCGCAGTAGTGGGATGATGATACACGGAAAGACGCTGCCGTCCATCTTCTTGAGGTATCCCTTTGCAGGCTCTTACTGCATCCACGGGCATGAGAGGAGGGGTAACATTCTACTGCTGACACGCAATGACGATGCCGTGGCCGGCAGTATAATAGAGCCATAATATATATAATATATAATACTATATAGCAGTATAATTTTTATAGTTGTCTGGTAGAGATCGCTCTTTAGCGATAAGACCGCCAATTGTCACTTTGTGTTTAGTGTTTATCTTTCTGTTGTTATTTTTATATTTAAGGTGTGCAATTAAGCATTTTCTATCTATCTATCTATCTAGAGCCGCTCCTCTCTTACCGTGGATACAGTTAGTATCTGCTAAATGATACCTCCGGAAGATAGGCAGCAGCGTCTTTCCGTGTATCAACATCCCACTACTGCCTTTGCCACCCGTCTGCCAAGCGAGTATGGTAACAACCCGCTTTTGATCCATGATTCATGAGGGAGGCCTATGTCCACCGCGGGGTGCCGGCAGTAGAATGCTAGCTTTACACCGCTCGCCAACCCGCCTGCCAAGCGTGGTGAGTATGGCAACTACCGCTTATGGATATCCATGAGAAAGGCCTGTGTTCAGTAGTGGACGTTTTACGGCTGAAATGAATCAATGCGCATCGCATGCGCAGGTGCTAGAATGCTGACCTGCCTCTGGGCATTTTTATCCAATGTCCGGTGATGTGGATAACTCTTGAGTTAAGCCTTAGTCGAAAGAAAGGAACCTTTGATTCCGTCGTTGTACTTACTACCTAAAGCCTAATAAATTGACGTAAAACGGACTAAATGACAGCTATTCCGTTAGTGCTTTTCTAAAATTAAAACGGAACAACATAGATCCAATTTTACATTGACAGCTTTAAATCTCAATTTAGAAAAGCACTAACCGAGTATAAGCTTTAAAGTAAATTCTTGTATTCAAATTAACATCGATAAAAAATATGATTTTCTTTTGATTCACATGAAAAAAAATCACGCTTTCGTCACACAAATCTACTACACAGAAAATACCCAGGCCTGAGAGAAATGTCTGCAGACAAACAAAAATTATCCCCCGGCATAGAAACCGCTACCTCCTGCATCTCAGCCGGCTATTTAACCAACTTCGTCACGGAAGTCGTCAAACGTGATGATGAAAGTAAATAAATAACCCCACTGAATAATTCCTGACAGCAGTGAAACTCCGTGATTACGAACTTGCTCAGGTGCCTCTAATAACCTATCGCCGTACACTGACGTGCTTGAGATTATGTATAGAGATTAAAAGAAGTGTAGAACTGAAACTTAGAATAAAGCGGGAAGGCAAGCAAGATCTAAATACCCCTCATTTCATACCAGTGGATGCAGTAAGAACCTGCTAAAGGATTTGTTTATCGTGGTTTTTTTTTATTGTAAGTAGACTTGTCTATGTTTTGTTATTGCAAACCATGGGAATAAATAAATGAATTTCTGAATTTATATCCACAAAGCGACTAAAGGTCGCCTTCTTTTAGATAAATACCTACATAAAGGAAAGCAAACAGTAGTCGCTTCGTGAAAATTGAACCCGAAACGAATTGTATAATAAAATAAACAAACGGCGCCCCGAAGGTCATCAAATTCTGTAATCACAAACATCTATTACAAATGATTTATACAGTGTCAGAAACTGGTATTCATACTGTACGGGTCGCTGTAGATGAGTTAGACTTACCCAGCACCTATACCATCCTCGCAGCTTAGTCGGCTATTAGTCAGAGGAAAGAACAGGTCAATCGTCTGAAGTTGACTAAACAGCGGGTTTCCTCACGATGTTTCCCTTCACTGTTAAAACACGTGTTAAATGTGACCATACATTTTTCAAGATAGAGAAACCCATTGGTTCAAAGCTGGTATTGTATTCACGGATCCAAAGTCGGGGGTACATACCACTTGGCCAACAGCTAAATTCTGTATCTGTACATTAATAATAACTTCTGTATTACCTATGTTAACTGGATGTTAGGTGACGTGATTGGTTCACGTGCGGAGTGTCACTTCTATTCCTTATTGCCTTCGCAACACATATACCGTGACTTAATCTAATACGTGCTTCACATTAAAACTCGGCAACGAACTGAACTGCATCTTAGCTTGATAGTTCTTAAGTCCATTTTAGCTTGCATCTAAGAATTTTCTAGGTGTACTTGAAAATGGCTGGATTATAAAAACAAAAAAAGAATTTTAGTGCAGACTTTTCAGCGCAATTTAGCTTACGGTTTTGCCACGGCTTATACGAGTAGGTAGCCGCGGGGTGCCGGCAGTAGAACGTTGCCCCTCATCTCAGTCCCGTGGATGCAGTAAGGAGATCCTTATTTTAGACCATTTTGGCAGATGCCAAGGGAATACCTCCGGAAGTTGGGCAGCAGCGTCTTTCTGTGTATCAACATTCCTTACTGCGCTCGCCAAGCCGCCTGACAAGCGTGGTGAATATAACAACAACCATGATCAGTGCAAACATCCACGACGGAGGCCTATCTCCAGCAGTGGACGTCCTACTGCTGAGATGATAATGATGATGATGAGACACATCTAACAAGATTCATCGGCAGAGGACCGAAGGCACTCTAGATTAGCAAGCTGAAGTGGCAGCTGGCTAGCCATATGTCAAAGAACCGATAACCGACGGGGTAAACGAGTTATTGAGTGGATACTGCGATTCAGCAAGCGTAGGCAATTTGCAGATGACATAGTGCATTTCAGATAACGTAAAACCTACTAAATATGTTACGATTTTTTCGGCATTCGAAACTCATTCGTTTTGTTTCAGTCGTAAAACGTCCACTACTGAACACAGGCCTCCCTCACGGATCTCCATGAGGAGTAGTTGCCATACTCACCACGCCTGGCAGGCGGGTTGGCGAGCGCAGTAAGTACGAGATTTTCATACACGGAAAGACTTAGCCCTTCCGGCAGGGTGATTACGTATCTCGCGACAGTTTTTCCAGTCAATTTTGTATTAGAGAACAGCAAGGAATTGACATTTGACAGCAATCGTTGCTGTCAAATGCCTGTTGCAAAACCCGTCGTGAGATACGTAACCACCCTGCGGAGGTATCCTTAGCAGTTCTTACTGCATCCTTGGTACTGCATCCAATCATTGCATTGGTCGAATCGATGCTTGAACCTTCCTAAAGCCGGAAGTGTTTTAACCTCAAACCCTTTTCATAGAGCATAAATACCACAATACGTTCCATTGTAAAAATCGAGCCAGTATCTACTTAGCGCCGACGCGGAGCGCACGCCGTATTTCGCGCCAAAACGCACACCAAATGACGGTCGTAATCGGCGCGGCGCGCTACCAAACGAGCGGTTAACCAACTAAGTATTCGTATTTTTCATGAATTTTATACTGTTAAAATAACTAGTATTTAACCTTATCGAACGAACTTAAAACGACTATTACTAAGTAAGGAGCTAACTTGATGATTTTTAAGTATTCTTCTTTGAGTGACTGTGTATGTATTTTTTGGGAATAAATATTCTTAACTTACAATTACAATGCGCCATAAGTGTCCAACTGCTGGGCAAAGGCCTCCCCTCCAACTCTCCATGCATCCCGATCCGCCGTCAATTCGACCCATGCGCTGTTATGTTGATCTAACTCGTCACGCCATCGCTTCTTCGGTATTAACTTAAACCTATTTAATAATATCAACAATATTGCAACATTTTAGTAGAAAGTTGCCCATTCTCTCTTGCCCGTGGATGTAGTGAGAATCAGCCAAATGAATACCTCCGGAAGATAGGCAGCAGCGTCTTCCCGTGTAACAATCCCATAGATTTATTTTTACAAATAATGCTGGACAATGCACACAGCATCATCCAGCCCCGCAAAGCTTGTTATGAGTAGGTACTAGATGACTGATAAACTTAATACATTATACTACATAGATAGATATTTTTATTATATAGAGGTATAGAAAAACAATGCCGCGGGGTGCCGACAGTAGAATGTTACCCCTCTCATGCCCGTGGATGCAGTAAGAGCCTGCTAAGGAACACCTCCGGAAGATAGGCATCAGCGTCTTTCTGTGTATCAACATCCCGTACTGCGCTCGCAACCCGCCTGCCAAGCGTGCTGAGCATGGCAACTACCCCTCTTGGAGATCCATGAGGGAGGCCTGTGTTCAGTAATGGACGTATTACGGCTGAAATGATAGAAAAACAGCCAGAACACCCTGAAGAAATATTACAGATCATACACACATTTATTTTGGGGCGGGAATCGAACTCGCAACCACTTGCGTCGCAGGCGGACCTTTGCCCGCTGCGCCATAGACGTCGTCAATATTTTTTTAGATTTATGATAATGGTAATGATGCACCAAGAACCCTTCCTAGACTAAGTCTGTCAATGCTGTAGAACTGTCGTGTGCCCAACTCGTTAGTTTCTCTGGAATCCGGGCGTAATGAAATTCCTGAGAGAGGCTGCAACCGATTCTCAGTTTTCAATCAATTCCCGGCGCGGGCCAAGGCGTGTCGAGCCGTACGTGGAGGTTCCACGAGGGCTGAAAAATCGATTTTGTCAGGAAGACACTTGGAAAAAAGTTTTTTGCGAATGAATTCAACTATGTGCTTGATTCAATTTAAATTAGTTTTGTTTTTAATTTTGTCCTACGTCCTAACAAGGAGGAGGTCTTCAGTTCGTCGGTATATATTTGTATCACCTCAGAACTCCGTCGTTTATAAACCGACTAGCCGCACCCCGCAGTTTCATCTACCGCGTATTTCATCCATCTTTTTTGGGCGGTAGGTAGTAATAAAGTAAACACGCGATTTTTTTCACCAAATATTTTAATAATCATAAATAATACTTACAAGATATCTTACCACAATATTTATGTGGTAATTGCACTATTTGTGGATCCTGCCTGCTGTCCAGTGAAGACCTACCTGTAAGCAAACTTTCCACAACACTACACATCACCCACTGAGATAACCTCAATCACTGAATCATGGACCCCAATAACATCCATAGTTCCCTTGTCCAGCTGAGCACCATGTTCACAGACACCATGGCTGAGTTTGAGGAAAAGCTGATGAAGTCCAAGAGCCCAGTGAGTGATGTTGCATCACTGGCAAGTGAATTTGCAATTTTCAAGACGCTCATAACAAAGTCACTAAAAGCTCTGCATGACCAAGTGACAATGCTTGGCAGTGAAATTGACCGCCTTGAGATGCGCAGCAGACGGAAGATTCTCCTTATCCATGGTGTTCCTGAAGTTAATAATGAAAATGTAGCCAATGTTGCCGTAGCCACTTTCACCAACAAAATGCAAGTCCGTGGCATTACAAGTGTAGACATCAGCCGTAGCCATCGAATGGGACGATCCAGTTCTGATAGACCTCGTCCCATCCTCTGCAAGATGCGAGATGTTTCCCTCCGAGATAAATTGTGGGCCTCAAAAACAACATTGAAGAATAGCGGAATAACCCTCTCCGAGTTCCTCACAAAGTCTCGCCACGACACGTATATGGAGGCGAGGAAACGCTTTGGAATTGCGAAATGTTGGACCAATCAGGGCTTCGTGTATGTGCTCGGCCCGGATGGAACTCGGGTTCGCGTATCTAGTATAGCGGAGCTGCCAACTGTTGCCGTTTCTTCAAAGGCAGGAACCTCGGCTCCACCAAAAGAAGTAGCAGCGCCCGCGCCGGCGAGGTCTCGACGATTGGTCGCTGTTAGAAAGTAGGTTTTCCAGTGTTCTGCGTCATTCTATACCTCGAAATATTGTTTTTCTACACAGCACTAATTGTAGGTAGGCGCATTTATCTTTTATTTTAACTACACGCTTTTACTTTGATAGGCAATTACAACTTGTTTTTATTTTTTGACATGTTTGATGTTTCTGTCTGTTATCTATCATACGTCACAGAGCAAGTAACTGGAATGTATGTCATCCTGACATTGACAGATACAAACAAGCACGTACCTAAGTATCGTTGATTCGCAATCACGATACGTTTCGTTTCACGCATTAATGAAATTTTTTTTTTTTTTTTTGTTATTGTGTTTGAATGTAAATAATAAGTCAGTTGCGATTTAGTTGTTATTGTTTTACAATTTAAATTATGCCTTTTCTAGTTGTGTTTTTCTCTTAATGTGGTTTAATTTTTGTAATTGCAATTTTGTGTAATGTAGTGTATGTGGATATTGTCTGCTTTTGTTTTTCCATAGCAACATTCTTTCCATAGGTAGGAAACTATTGCTGGGCAGCTGGCAGGTGGACACAAAATTATTTTTATATAGTTTATTAGTTTTGGTTAGGTGTAATTAACTTTCTAGGTATTTATTTATTTTGTTTATTTATTTGTATTTATAGTATTTTATTATATATAACATTAAATGAGTGATAGTGATGAAGACCAGTTCTTGTCTTGTTCGTCTTCTGTCGATAGCGATCTTGGTAGCAACGATAGCTTTGTCAGCATCCCCTCTCTTTCCGATACCCTAGAATCCACTTTCTCCGATGTCCCTAAAAATTTTAACGTGGTGCATATTAATGCGCAGAGTATCCCGGCTCACTATAGCGATATGCTGGCGTCGTTTGATCTGAAAAATATTCATGCTATCCTTGTTTCGGAGTCATGGCTAAAACCATGTTTGCCTTCTACCCTTTTCTCTCTTCCTGGCTTCGAACTCGTACGCAATGATCGCACTGGTGCCGTTGGTGGGGGTGTGGCCATCTACATCCGTGCGCATATTCCTTTCTCCATAGTTGATATGTCTGCGCAACCACCTCCGTCCAGTGCTGGTGAACATCTATTGGTTCAGGTCGTCCTAGCGCACCGTAAAATCTTGCTTGGCGTTTATTATTCTCCTTCCTTACGCATTAACTTTTTCCCTTCCTTTGAAAAGCTTCTTGGCGAACTTACTCCTTTATACGACCATAGTATAATTATGGGTGACTTCAACACCTGCTTGCTGAAGCAGGACTTTCGGTCATTCTCCCTTGAACGTCTTGTTCAGGCCCATAATTTATCAATCCTTCCTTTAAATCCTACTCACAAATTCCCAAACTGCAATCCCTCCCTTCTTGATCTCATGATAGTATCCTCATCGTCACATGTTGCAAAGCATGGGCAGTTTTCAGCAGATGCTTTTTCTTATCATGACTTGATCTTCCTTTCCTACAAAATCCGTCCTCCTAAAGCCAAGCCCAAAATCCTTTTTCAGCGCAATTTTGGTGGAATTAACATGGAGTCTTTGCGCAATGATGCGCTGACTGCAGACTGGGCTGGGGTTGTAGATGCAATCGATATAGATAGTAAATTGGATAGCTTCAACCGAACACTAACGAGCTTGTATGATGTGCATGCTCCAATTAGAGCTGTTAAAATCCGGCATTTCCCAGCACCTTGGCTTACAGATGAGATCAAAACAGAACAACGTAAAAAACTTGCTGCCAAGGCCAGGTTTAAGCGCTCTCCTACAGTTGAGAACAAAGAACGATTTATTAGGGCTCGCAATCATTGCAATATGGTGTGTAGGGATTCACAGCGCCGATATATCCATAAATCTGTAGAAAATAGTGACCCTGCAAAGGTGTGGAAATTTCTCAGAACATTAGGAGTTGGTAAATCACGTAATAATTCTCACAATGTCTTGGACGTAAATTCTCTCAATAAACACTTCTCCTCTTCTTTTAAGTTTGAGGGAATTATTAAAAACCAGACACTGAATTCTCTATCATTGTTACCAGCTCCTGATTTTCCTTCTTTCTCTTTTCGTGAATTTACTGATTGTGATGTTAAGAAGAGCATATCCACGATCTCATCTAATGCTGTTGGTACCGACAACATAAGTAGAAAAATGATCCTTCCCATCCTCGATGACATCCTCCCTGTGATTACTCACCTGCTGAATTTTTCTATCTCCAGTGGAACATTCCCTTGTGCGTGGAAAGACGCACAAGTTACCCCACTACCAAAAAAGTCGAAGCCCTCTTCCTTTTCCGATTTCCGTCCAATCTCCATCCTTCCATTCCTGTCAAAAGTCCTTGAGCGTCTCGTCCACCAACAACTCAGTCATTTCCTCAACAATCACAATCTCCTTAATCCCTTCCAGTCCGGCTTTCGCTCAGGCCACAGTACAACAACTGCTCTCGTCAAAATCACCGACGACATAAGGCATGGCATGGAAAATGGCCTAGTGACTGTCCTCTCTCTTCTAGATTTTAGCTGTGCCTTTAACAACGTTGATTTTGACATTTTACTAAGCATCCTTCGCTCTCTTAACATATCTCCAACAGTAATTCACTGGTTTCGTAACTACCTGTTCGGTCGCCGGCAACGCATTACTATTGACGATCTCAGCTCTTCTTGGTGTCAACTAAGTGCCGGTGTACCTCAGGGCGGCGTCTTATCTCCTCTTCTTTTTGCAATTTTTATTAACTCCATCTCTAATCTAATTTCATCGTCCTACCACCTATATGCTGATGACTTGCAGATTTACACCCAGGCACCTGTTGAAGGCTTGGATCAAGCCATCATCAAGACTAACTACGATCTGAACACTATTCTAGACTGGAGCACGTCACATGGATTACAAGTTAACCCTGCCAAAACACAGGTGATCATTATTGGCACTTCTAGAATAGTGTCCAGAATTAACTGGACTAACGTCCCCCCTGTAATTTTTGACAAAACTCAAATCCCGATCAGTTCGACTGTCAAAAATCTAGGAGTTCTTATTGATAGGCACTTGTCATGGGGACCACAATTGGCGGAAGTCAGTCGTAAAACTTTCGCATCAGCCGCCTCTCTTAAGAGGTTACGTAACTTTTTGCCTACTTCCACCAAAATTGCGTTAGCTCAGTCTCTATTACTCCCTATCCTAGATTACGCTGACGCCAGCTATCCCGATCTAACCCAAGCACAGCTTGATAAGCTTGAGCGGCTTCAAAACTTCTGCATACGATTCATCTTCGGTCTACGGAAGTATGATCACATCACCGAATACCGCAACAAGCTCAAATGGTTACCCATCCGCCTTCGCCGGGATGCACATTTTCTCTCCCTTCTTTACAACATCCTCTTCAACCCAACCACTCCCGGCTATCTTAAGGACAGATTTGAATTCCTTTCCGAATCCCACTCCCGATCCCTGCGCTCAGCTGACTCTCTCCTGCTGAAAACTCCTATACATACTTCCCATGCCTACAGTATTTCCTTCACCGTACGTTCTACCAAGCTTTGGAACTCGTTACCTTCTGCGATAAGACAGTCTAAATCACTCCCTATTTTTAAAGATATGGTATATAAACACTTTCTATCTTCTGTATCAAACTCATAATTCTGCAATATCTATATAAAACTTATCTATTTGTATCTATAATATATATATTTATTATATATATGTATACCTATTTGTTTATATATATATATATATATATGTATTGTATATAGTATATGTATCTGAATTAAGTAATAATAAAGTAATGTAGGTTTAAGTAATATTATATATTGTATATAGTTTCTACATATTTAACTATATTGTGGTTACGTGTACGCCGCCGTCTACTCTTCTTCTTTATTTTATGTCCATCCAAAGGTTGCCTGGAAGAGATCGCTTTTAGCGATAAGGCCGCCCATTGTGCCTCATATTTTTAATGTTTTCTTTTTATTATTTGTTTGTTTTTATTATTTGTTTGGTGTGCAATAAAGAGTATTTGTATTGTATTTGTATTGTATTGTATCCATGTGGAATCAAGGAACTCCTTAAATGGTAAACATATAGGAAATTTCGGCATATTTAGCTCAAGGTCAAGCATTTGCATTCAGAAGGGATGATTTGGTGAAGGGGAACGATTTGGTGAAGGGGAACGATTTGGTGAAGGGGAATGATTTGGTGAAGGGGAATGATTTGGTGAAAGGGAATGATTTGGTGAAGGGGAATGATTTGGTGAAGGGGAATGATTTGGTGAAAGGGAATGATTTGGTGAAGGGGAATGATTTGGTGAAGGGGAATGATTTGGAACAAGTACCACAGATAGTTATCAAAACTCTTAAATATTACAAAATTCACGACTGACAGCATCAAAAGATGGCTAAGATAATATCCCCATCCACTTATTATACTTGCCTACACATCAGTATCAGGGCTATTGGAATGAATTGTCTTTTTTAAACTTTCGCGATCACAACACATTATTAACATACATATAACCGGGTATTTATCGCGTAAATTACCTTTATTATTTCCCGACGTTTCGTTTGGATTGCACCAAGCATGGTCCCGGGACCACGGGAAATAATTAAGGTAATTTACGTGATAAATACCCGGTTATATATATGTTAATAATATTGGAAAGAAATTTAATGGAATTATATAATGTAATTGTTTCTAAGCTACTGAACCCGTGTGGGTACCGCTGAAATTCTTGATTAGGTGATATCGGTTGAGCACCGATTAGAGCGCCATCTACAGGTAACTATTAGAGTTCTCCTGTTCATTGTCTGAAGTTGCATTCAGTAGCAATGGCTAGAGATGTCGCTATAGCGAAGCTATAGCTGATTCTATAGTTTGTAATTTTTATAGTGTTTCACCACACTTAGGTAGAATATTTCAGGGAAATGATAAACCTTGAAAATGATTATGAATTTGTTTTTGTATTTGAAACCTTATCAAATATTTATTTTTAGGTTCAAATCCCACCAGAATCGTAAAATTTAGCTTTTCATTTCCTTGAAATGTTCTTCCCTAAGTGTTGTTCTACCTTAGTGTGGTTAAACACGATAAAAATTGCAAACAACGTTATTGTTTGTACTGGAGTCCCTTAAGGTATGTATATACCTTGTCATGCCCTGAATTTAAACTTGCGGTTAGGTTTTTTGTTTGCTTGGTTTTTAACCTAGGTTTGATGATGAGATCCATGTTAAATCGAGGGAAATACTTAAATTTAATAAGCATTCATATAGCGGTTTGGTTATTTTCAGCAACATTTTAGATTTTTTTGTTAAAAAATTAAGGAATTATTCTTATAAAAATATAATCATACAGCGCTATCTACCCCAATACAAAACAATGCCTTTTCATTTCGGCTAATTAATTTTCCCATTAAAACGATAAAATCTCTGTATTACAATTATGTCTTCATAGATTAACCCCTTTATCGCGGATAATTTTGCGTCCCCCATCCCTTATCTGACGAAACTTTGAATACCCCTTTCTATTTTATACAGGGTTCTTTAGAAGCCATCAAATATTTTGCTTTGTATTTAATATCATAGCTGTACGTTAAATTAAATAAACTAAAACCTTTCAATGCGCATTCTATAGAAGCTAAGTAAAGTGACAACATACATATATTTTTGATGATTGATGATTTAGCAATTGGTATTGATGCTGTACAGGACGCTGCAGTACCTGGTGCACTGTGAGATGGATTAAGCTTGTCCAGTACCTAAGGAAGGATAAGAAATAGTGAGATAAGGAAACGTTGTGGTTGTAAGAAGATGTAGTGACAAAAATTGAGAAAATTATGCTGAGATGGTTTGGCCATGTCGTGAGAATGAATGAAGAAACGATTGACGAAAAAAGTGTATAAGGCTATATATACATATATATATATATATATAAAAGAGTATAAGAGTGTGAATGAAAGTGTTGGAGGGGGTAGACCTAGGCGGACGTTTCGAGACCAACTAAGGGACGTCTTGAAAAAAGGCCAGGTCAAGAGTACCTACCCTAAACCGAAGAGCATGTATGAAGGGAATAATGAAAGTGGACGAAGCGAAACAGTATGTAAGGATCGTAGCAAGTGGAAAGAAGTGGTCTCTGCCTACCCCTACGGGAAAGAGGCGTGATTATATGTATGTAGTACCTACATATATCTACTATCCTCCCAGCCTATACCATGTAGCAGTGTTCAAAGACACTGGATGTCAAGCGTCATTAACGCTTCTGCCAAACTATTTTATTATTTAAATTAATTCGGTGTACCTTTCTGTTAAGCTTATTCTGTGTGTATGTCTCTTTATTATCGGAATGGATTCCACCTAACGCAAGCCGAAGACGTGGAAGACCTAGAAGAAGATGGCGCGATGAACTAGACGCCCATTTTAGATCTTGGCCTGTAGCAGCGTTAAATCGCGAGGAGTGGAAGAAGGTAAGGGAGGCCTTTGCCCTGCAGTGGGATAATAACGGCTGAAAAATAAAAAAAAATGTCTCTTATTGTTTAAAAGTGTATGATTAGCTGAGTGACATTATTTTTCTGATCTATGGATCATGTTATCTGATGAATTTAATTTAGTTTTAATGTAATTCGGCTATTTAGTCAGAAAAAAGAACAAGTCAATGCGTCTGGAGCTGACTAATCCGCGGGGTTGGTTACAAAGTTTTCCTTCACCGTTAAATCACATGTGAAATGTTAACATACATTTTTCAATAATCAAAAATCCATTGGTTTACGGCCGGTGTAGACCCACGAACCTTCGGATTGAGAGTCGGGCTTTATCATCATCATCACCTCAGCCGTAGGACGTCCACTGCTGGACATAGGCCTGCCTCAATCAACAAGTAAATACTAATCATAAGGGGTTGTTGCCATACTCACCACGCTTGGCAGGCGGGTTGGCGAGCGCAGTACTGAATGATGCATAAAAAGACGCTGCTGCCCAACTTCCCGAGGTATCCCTTCACAGATTCTTACTGCATCCGTGGGAAAGAGAGGAGAGGCAATATTCTACTGCCCCACGGCAAACATACCCTTAAACCATAAAGTAACAATTACTGTTTAGAGTATAGTCGGAGAGGATGATATACATACATAGATGCCAAGCCTAATCCATCTAACGATGTCCCAGGTGCTACAGCGTCCCGTACAGCATGCAAAATAGTAATGATGCTGTATAAATCATCTTTTCCGAAATGAAAGGTAATTTTTATTGCTTGGTCTTTCGGGCAAAAAGAACCTGTCTCTTCCTTCCACATTTCTTTATCCTGACCTGAACTTCTGCGGTCACTAATTCCGGGACAAGTGCACCTCAGTCGAAACTCTGTCTCAGTCGAAATAATAGTCAAAGTCAATAAGTGTTTATTCAGTAGAGCAAAACGCTACTTAGAATAGTCAGTTTACAAAATAAAAACAAAACACATTTAAATTGAATAAAGCACATAATTGATAATAAAGATAATTTACGCAATAAATACCTACCCAGTTTCATGTTTATTAATAATGCGGTCCAGTCTTCCGTCATACACAAATAGTCGTTTATTTAATTTTACAAATTCCTGCGGAACCCCAAAAGCAGAATTTAACGATGTGCGATTGGAATCTGTGCGTTATATACATGAATGCGTTATGTCTACATACAATTACGGATGTCTGTCTGTCACACAAAGGGCTATCAACACTGCGGGGGCGGGGGCGGACTCAGGACGGAGGGATGGGGGCATGTGTGTCAATATGCGGCCCATACTCTGAGCTGCAGTATTAATGCACGAGCTGAGACTTAAAACAATTTGAAATTACTTTGGGACAATAATATGCGTCTGAAAATATGGAGCACAAGCTTAGAGTTAAAATATAACTTTTACCAAGACTTTTGACTTGACTTTAATTTTAAAACAGTAGGATTAGTCAAGATACTTCTTCTTCTTTGTTCTTCTTATTTAAACTGATTTAACAAGTGAGATTATTACAGGGAAAGTCACTTAATGACAAGTTAACATCATGCGTTAGAAACAATGAAAAACAACAAACAATAATCATTACTTATAATCACCAATAATCTGTGTTATCCCTTTCATTTTGTCCATAAAATTAACTATTTATTTTGTAAAATATGGGAGTATACACGTAGTAGGTATAATTCCCGAAAATTATTGAATGAAAATTATTTTCTTGTAAAACCTAAGCTTGTGAGAATAAGCTTTGACGTAAAACCCATTTAACAGAATGAATATTTTTTTGGTTTTAATATTTTTTTTTATATTATCATTTTTTTATCAAATTTATCTAAAGATTTTCTGATAGAGATTGCTATTTAGTGATAAAACCGCCGCTTGTCAGAGTGTTTCTATATTTAGAAGCTATGGTAGGTAGGTTCCAATTAAACACTGGAGTATGTTTAACACGGTATACTGTTTATTGTTACAAAAACTTCACACGAACATACAGAAGGAAGAGAGGCACAGAAAGTCAAGACACAAAGAGTAGGCGGAAAAAGTAGGTATAGTTCAGAATTTAAAGACACATAAAACACAAGCAAATAGATCGCGACAAGGGCACGTTACGCGGATACGGGAAAGCCAGGCGTGCGTTCCGCGTTGGAAGGTGTAGCGACTGATCGGATGGTCGCCGGCGCCGGGCTCGGCGCGGCCCGAGTGGATCCGAACACTCCCGAAGGCTCGCGTCGATACCGAGGCTGAATCACAATTCAGCATTTGCTGCATACTGCTGGTATCGCGCGGCTATGCTTGTGGATATATTTATTTGTAAAGTTAGTGGTATGAACGTGTAAACTGTGAGTGATGTATGTAAAGTGTAGTTGTATAATATAAATAAATAAGTCTAAATATGTTATGTGTGTATGTATAATGTACATGTGATCAATAATAAATACTTAAACGTTATTATCATAATTATGTACTTAGGTCACCTACATCACTCCCTTCCCAGAGACTGACTAAGGTCGATAAAAATCTGGGAAATGCACACGCCGGCCAGATCGTGTCGTCCTAACGGATGGATCTTGAGGCGGTGGAGCTGGAGGACATGGAATGGGAGGCAAGGTGTTATTTTGGGGCGGAGCAATGTCGGGGGACAATATATAGGCCGGCTTAAGGCGGTCTATGCTTACCGTCACGTCCTTGCTCACGACGCGGATGATAAACGTTTTAGCACCTCTCTTTAGCACTTCATAGGGGCCTTTGTAGGCGGGCTGGAGTGAGCCGCGTAGCACTTCTTCCCGAAGAAATACGTGTCTACAGTTGGCGAGCTCCTTGAATACGAAGGCTTTCCGTGTATTGGAGTGGTGCTGTGGTGGGACTGGGCGAACCTTCTCGGCAAAAGACTTCATACGCGCTGAAAAATCGGTGATGTCGGTGGTGGTGTGTGCTTCGTCGTGGCCGAAAAATTCGCCGGGAAGACGAAGGGGTTCACCATACATCAGCTCAGCCGAAGTCGTTTGGAGGTCTTCTTTGAAGGCGCTCCTGATGCCGAGGAGCACGAGTGGGAGGGACTCTATCCAGTTGGCGTTGTCATGACAGGTAATCGCTGCCTTCAACTGTCGGTGGAATCGCTCCACCAAGCCGTTGCACTGCGGGTGGTATGCCGTCGTCCTTCGATGATCGAAACCGATGGATTTGGACAGCTGCTGAAATAATGCCGACTGAAATTGTCTGCCTTGATCGGTGACGATCTCGGTAGGACAACCATATCGTGCCACCCAGCAGGATATGAACGCTTTGGCCACTGTTTCGGCGGTGATGTCTGTAATAGGCACGACTTCCGGCCATCGCGTGAAGCGATCAACGGCTGTGAGGCAGTACCGAAAATCACCTGCTGGCGGCAGTGGGCCGATCAGGTCCAAATGGACATGTTTGAAACGCGCTGAAGGTAAATCGTGCTGACCTAGAGGTGATGCAACGTGTCTAGTTACCTTCGAACGCTGGCAAGTCAAACATGCCTTAGCCCATTCGCGGCAGTTTTTCCGCATCAGTGGCCAGACGAAGCGTTGGGCAACGAGTTTGGCTGTGGTATTGGCACCGGGGTGGCTAAGCGAGTGAAGGCAGTCGAAAACCTGTTTACGCTGTTGCTGCGGTACGAACGGTCTGGGCGTCGGTGTACTGACGTCGCAGTACAAAACAGCACGACTCCCAGGGATGGTCGTCCTAGCTAGGCGGAGTGAGGTGTCGCCTCTAAGGTGGTCTGCGAGCTCTGGATCAGTGGCTTGAGGCTGGGCCATCACTTCAAGGTCAACTGGCATCTGCAGTTCTTCGATGCGCGACAGAGTATCGGCAACCAAGTTGTCTTTGCCGGCAATGTGTACAATGTCGGTGGTGAACTGCGAGATGAAATCGAGGTGTCTATACTGACGTGGCGAACAGTTACTTTTCCGCTGATGAAAAGCGTAACAAATCGGCCTGTGGTCGGTATAGACGGTGAAGTGAGTAGCCTCAAGCATGTGCCGAAAGTATTTTATGCTCTCATAAATGGTAAGGAGCTCGCGGTCGTACGGAGAGTACTTGGTCTGCGATGGGCTCAACTTGCGAGAGAAAAATGCTAGCGGCTGCCAGTCTCCATCCTTCAGCTGCTGCAGGACTCCACCTATCGCTGTTTCAGAGGCGTCAGTGACTAGTCCTAACTTGGCTTGCGAGTCAGGGTGGGCTAGAAGGGCGGCATCGCAGAGGCTCTTTTTACACGCTTCGAATGCGATCAATGCGTCCCCCTCTATGGCTACAGGATGGGAAGCTTTTACTGACCCGGCCAGCAAGGCATTGAGCGGTGTTTGGATTTTGGCCGCATTGGGCAAAAAACGCCTGTAAAAATTTACCATGCCCAAAAATCGTCGGAGTTCTCGAGCTGTTTTTGGAGGGGGAAATTCGGAGATGGCCTGTACCTTGCTGTCGAGCGGTTTCGTGCCCCTTTGAGATATTTGGTAGCCGAGGAACGTTACCTCTGATACGCCGAAGACACACTTGGCCGAGTTGACGAGTACGCCATACTTACGCATGCGTTCAAAAAGCTGGCGTAAGTGGTCCTCGTGCTCGCTCGACGATTTACTATAAACTAAAAAATCATCGAGGTACGGGTAACAGAAATCGAGTCCACGGGTCAGCTCATCGACGAATCTCTGAAAGGTTTGGCCAGCATTCCTTAATCCAAATGTCATAAATGGGAATTCATACAAACCGAAAGGCGTGGTGATGGCTGTCTTAGGAATGTCTGCTTTCTCGACCGGTACCTGATTGTAAGCCTTGACCAAATCTATGACTGAGAAAAAATTACAACCAGACAAACAATGTGAAAAGTCGTGTATGTGACGAATAGGATACTGATCGGGAATAGTTCGCGCGTTAAGTAGCCTATAATCGCCACAGGGACGCCAGCCGTTATCTTTTTTAGACACAAGATGCAAGGGTGATGCCCACGGACTGTCAGACGGACGTGCCGTCCCAGTGGCTATCATGGCATCGAACTCCTGCTTCGCAATTTTTAACTTGTCAGGGGCGAGACGACGTGGGGAACATGATACAGGTGGACCAGGTGTAGTGCGAATGTGGTGTGTGGTATTGTGCTTAACGATACCAGGAGTACCAGCGGGACGAGTTATCTCCGGGTATTCAGCCAAAATTTTGTGGTACCTACCGTCACCACCAGTCGCTACTTTAACACTAGATATAAGATCACAGCTTAAGTCTACATTGGCTACAGTGCTTACACTGGTTAGGCTATCGAAAAGTTTTTGTTTGCTGACGTCAACTATGAGGCGATAGTGAGACAAAAAATCTACACCTATAATAGCTTTTGTTACGTCAGCAACAACAAAACGCCACGGAAAATTGCGGCGGAGGCCTATATTTAAGTTAAACTGAATATAGCCGTATGTGTCGATAGCCGAACCATTGGCAGCACAGAGCTGATAAGAAGTTTTACACCGGCGCTCACGAAGCGCAGTAACCGGATAAACACAAATGTCACTTCCAGTGTCTATTAAAAATTGCGTGTTGGTACCGGGATCCGTGATGAAGAGGCGACCTGTGCTGGGACTGCGGCAATCTTTGGTCGCCATCACTGACTGCCCGTCTCGTTTCCCGCCTTGTAGTCGCAAGGCTTGTCGCACCTGCGCGCCTTGGACTCGTGCGTGGAGTGGTACCAGCAAATGGGCCACTTCTGGTAGCTGGACTGCGAACGACGTGACGACGAAAGGGTGCGTTGTTCTCCACCGCGTTCTGTTGACCGCGGACGATGCTGCGACTGCGCAGTTAATGCGCTCACCTGCCGCGTTAGCTTGGCAACCTGTCGCGTCAACTCCTCAATGGGTAGCGCTGATGATGCTGATGATGGTGTAGCGGTCACCGCGACATGGTGCGCTGGCGCCGCGATCTCGAAGACGCGATCAGCGAGCTCGGCTAGTGTATCCAAGGGCAACGACGACTGCGATGCGACGATCGGCTGCATAGAGGTAGGCAGTCTGCTGGTCCAGATAGTCCTGACGAAATCCTCGGGGATGTCGGGTCCAGCGAGGTGTCTTAAATGTCGCAGGAATTGTGATGGCTTGCGAGTGTCAAGCTGCTCGTGGGTAAGCAACTGTTTCACCTTGTTTTCCCGGGACGCCGACAGTCGTTTGATGAGCTCGACTTTGAGCCGTTGGTAATCGGGAGGACCAGTGAGAATGTCCTCAACCTCGGTCGCGTACTGACGGTCAAGTGTAGCCAAAATGTGATAAAACTTTATTCTGTCGTCTGTCACTTGCATAATTCCGAACTGGCCTTCCACTTGCGCAAACCATATCGCCGGTTTTTCAGGCCAGAATGGTGGTATTCTAATGGGCAAGGGAGGGTGCGGCGGCGGTGACGTAGTCTTGACGGGGGAGGCCATTTTGTTTCGCGCACGGCGTTGCCGTGTATCCACGTGAATTTGGGGTTTATCTGTGTCTGCTCCGCTTGATTCATGGCTTGTGGCAGGCTGCGACATTCCTGTTGCTCTTTAGTGTTCTGCGCGGGGTCACCAGTTTAGAAGCTATGGTAGGTAGGTTCCAATTAAACACTGGAGTATGTTTAACACGGTATACTGTTTATTGTTACAAAAACTTCACACGAACATACAGAAGGAAGAGAGGCACAGAAAGTCAAGACACAAAGAGTAGGCGGAAAAAGTAGGTATAGTTCAGAATTTAAAGACACATAAAACACAAGCAAATAGATCGCGACAAGGGCACGTTACGCGGATACGGGAAAGCCAGGCGTGCGTTCCGCGTTGGAAGGTGTAGCGACTGATCGGATGGTCGCCGGCGCCGGGCTCGGCGCGGCCCGAGTGGATCCGAACACTCCCGAAGGCTCGCGTCGATACCGAGGCTGAATCACAATTCAGCATTTGCTGCATACTGCTGGTATCGCGCGGCTATGCTTGTGGATATATTTATTTGTAAAGTTAGTGGTATGAACGTGTAAACTGTGAGTGATGTATGTAAAGTGTAGTTGTATAATATAAATAAATAAGTCTAAATATGTTATGTGTGTATGTATAATGTACATGTGATCAATAATAAATACTTAAACGTTATTATCATAATTATGTACTTAGGTCACCTACACTATAGTTTTATTTACCACATAAGTGAACTCAAGTTGGTAATAATGATGATGATAAAGAAAAAAATAAAAAACAGAGTTGTCAAAACTCAATCCATACCAATAGCACCCACACATTCAACCTGAATACGCCCACCAACATGTACTCAAGGGGGTGCGGACGACAGGCACAACTTTCACTGTCGAAAAATCAGGGAAAATTGGAAGCGAGAGTGATTGAAACGTGTGGCTCTGACAGACAGCCCGTGGTAATTTTATATACGTAGTAATTGAGATGCGGATCTCTGGAGGTGGCAGATACCTGAGCGCGAATGAGTGAATCTGGTTGTACGGTTGATAAATTCAATTAAAGAAATAACCACGGAGCTTAAACAGTACCAAACTGATTCAACAAGACATAAATGCCGAACCAAGTGAAATAGGTATAATTAGATCATGGCACTTCACCAGGTGAAATACACACTGCTGTGTCCAGCTTTATGGAAATCTTACGAGGAGTTTAGTCGCAAAACAAATAGTAACCAAAGCAACATTGGCCGATTTCACTACTTTAAATTTAATTTAATAATGACTGAAAACCAGAGCATAATGCTGAGTCAGGCGCCATTGGACTCACACAACTGTATCGGCTCCAGGGTTGACCACTATAATTTAATAGCATTAATTTGCTTTAGCCTGCTGAGTGAGCTGCTTACCTTCTTTTTGTCACATATTTTTTTAATCTTTAACTGGGTATTAAAATAAAATAAGAAATGTATTTAAGTTAGAAATAAGTCCAAGAGTATCATCAGTTAATGGCTGATATGATGAAAATAGTTCAAGGGACTACCGACAACTTTCACTGAGGAAAAAATAGAGAAAATTGGGCATAAATGAGAAGATCTGATTGAAAGCCTTTGCTTAAATATCTAACAGTATTATAAAGAGGAAAGATTTGTATTTTGTGTGTTGTATTTTGTATGTTTGTAACGATTACACTCAAAAACTACTGAACCGATTTTCAAATTATTTCAGCATTGGAAAGATTATTCATGAGTGTCATAGGCTATATTTTGTTCCCGTATTCCCACGGGAAAGGGAACTACGCGAGTGAAACAGCGGAGTGCGGTTAGTGTATACATATAAAACAAAGTCGGAGTCGTTACACTTACTCCACATATAACTAGAGATCGACTGGACCGATTTTAACTATCTTTTTTGGATTTTTCTGGGCCCGAAATAACGTAAGGACTTGAAAAATAAATTAGAAGTAAAAAAAACTTATTAACAAACAAGCTTTTATTTAAACGTACTAAAAATAATAAAATAAACATTTTCCATTAAAGTTTAATGTCAACTTAAAACGTATGTGATAAAAAAGCTTGTCGCGAGATTTAAGCAGGTACTCGTATTTACATTAACCTGTGTACCTGTGACTTGATCTAATTGTTTTTTTTTTCAAACTATGTAAATTCTCTATACTATACATCATTTCAGCCGTAAAACGTCCACTACTGAACACAGGCCTCCCTCGTGGATATCCATGAGGGGTAGTTGCCATACTCACCACGCTTGACAGGCGGGTTGGTGAGCGCAGTATGGGATGTTGATACACGGATAGACGCTGCTGCCCATCTTCCGAAGGTATCCCTTAGCAGGCTCTTACTGTATCCATGGGCATGAGAGGAGGGGTATCATTCTACTGCCGGCACCCCACGGCGAGAACTGGTGTTACAGATGGGCATACTCCCAAAATCTTTCCCCAACTTTAAAATCGAATAGATCTCATGTGCGTTTTATAAATCAGTTTGGATGATGTACGGCGCCGGGCATGAGAGGAGGGGTAACATTCTACTGCCGGCACCCCACGGCGGTATCAGTATCCCCTTTTGGGTAAGTACCCAACGCACATTATAAAACAGCCTGTGGTATATATATTTTTTATTTTAGATATAAATTAAACTAAACAAGAGCGGTTAAAGCGTGTTGCTCTGACAGACAGCTTGCAGTCATTTTATATACGTAGTAATTGACATTCGGATCTCTAGAGGTAGCAGTTACGTGGGTACAAATGAGTGGATCTGATTGGACGCCTTTGCTTTGATATATTAAATAAAATAAATTATTCTGAAGCGATTGCTTCCGGAATAATTTTATATGTAAACAAAATTGATACATTTATATTAATCCAACAGGGTATTACTGTGGGGGGTCGGCAGTAGCATGTTGCCCGTCTCCACACAGACACGGAGTTTCCTTTATGACAGTAAAAGAAAATCACCACTCCGCTATAACGTACGATTACCTATTTTGATACACTTAACAAAAACAACCACACTTACTTAATTCACTCCGTTCAGCTACATCCCAATTCGGACTCGCCACAAATACCCACACAGAATAAATACCTTCACAGAAAAAATACAGTGCCACAAGGGGTACGCGCTTGTTATCAAAACTGCCTTCAATCGCCATTATTGTCAAATAATAGACTTTAAATTGGTGCTGACAAAAGGACGAATAAGTGACGTTTCCGGCGGATGTGACGTTCCGGAGCTTCCGGAATCAAGTCGGAGTTTGAAAAATAATAGAGGGAAGGAAGCGTTTTTGTATTGTTTTATATTTTCTAATTTGTCAGCATGACTTAAACATTTTTTAATTGAAACAAAAATAACCAAATGAATTTGTTTGAAACTGAGGAAGTTTATTTAGATTTTGATAGTTAAGTTTGTATTTCGATGGGGCTTCGAACATTCTGGCTAAGTGACCCGTCGCCATTTTGTTTTTTTTTTCTTAATTGCGGCGCATAATATAACCTTTATTGTATATGTAGATAGATAGATAGATAGATAATACATTTATTTGTAACACTCATAACAAAACACATAAATAATAAAAGACAACAGGAGAGAGAAAGTAACAAAATAACAAATTAAACTAAAAAAAAACAGTTACAAAAAGGCGTCTGACAACTGCGGCTGAGTTGAGCATAAGCACAACGCTGATCTCCCGTCAGACATAGACAAATCATTTACTTGCTACTGCTACAAAAATGTAATAGGTACCTATGTAGTACATAATTATAATATTATAAATAAGCGCGAATAAACTTTTGCGATCACAAACACAGTAATATAAATGTAACCTGAGATGTTGATGAACCAGGTATTCATCGCGCAAATTATGTCAATAAACAATAAAGGTAATTTGAGATAAATACTCGGTTCATCATCATCTCAGTCCTCTGCTGGAGAAACGCCTCCCTCATGGCCAAATTCTGATCATGGATGGTTTATGCCATACTCACCACGCTTGGCAGCCGGATTGGCGAGCGCAGTGCGGGGTATTGTGATACACGGAAAGACACTGTTCCGGAGGCATGCTTTTGCAAATTCTTACTGCATCCACGGGAAAGAGAGAGGGGCAACATTCTACTGCCGGCACCACACGGCGTAAATATCCACATTAATTTTGGATTTAATTTCCTGGGGAATAATCCAGTATCGATCTAGCGTTGTAAATATATAACCCTGCAAAGTTACGATGGCGCAGCGACTTCCTAACTCAGTCGGGTGTCGCGATAGTGCTCAAGTTTAAAGCAAAGTAAGTCGAGTTCTGATTAAAACATATGTACATTAGGCCAGGTGCGTGTCGGGCCACGTGCCACGTAGGGTTTCGTAGTTAACCATAGACCTGTTAGAAGATGGTGTATGTTATATTACGTTTACCAAAACATATTAAGAGGAATTAATTGAGTTTTCGGATTAAAGTATTCCGGTGTGTTTGGGAAACCGTATCACCTATTTCTCCGAAACTAATAAAGCCCTTATTGTCCTCCTAGAAAATTTATGTTTAAACTACATTCATGATTTTTTTCAGATTTGTAAAGTACGGTGACGGACAGACAGATAGACAGACAAAGCGAAAATATAAGGGTTTCTTGTTTAACTACGAAACTCTAAAAATGAAATTTAGAAAAAATATTCCAATGGATATTCTCTGTTACACTTTTTACGTTTTTGAGGAAAAAACGCTTTGAACCTTGCCAGAAACTGCAAAGTGCTCATCGTAATACTACTGCATAATTATGAAAAGAAAATAAAAGTTTTTAAAGCGTAAGCAGAGACTACTATATCCCATTTGACTCAAACTTGAACGTTAAATTACTAACTTATGAACTAAGAACCTCTTGTGACACTGATGTTTTTTTTTTCATCAGTCAGTAACGTTTTATTAGACTTCGCAATAAATGAAGCTAAAATAAAATAAAAAAGCGTATTTCTGACTACTATAATCTGTTAGTAACACGATGTAGTAGATGTTAGTAAACTAAACTAAACTAAACACAATTAAAAAAAACAATAAATCACTCTCCGCACAAAACACTGCCACATAGGAGTAGAGTCTATTTGCTATCGTTTGTAGTATGCTTTTGGGGCTGCTCCGCACTGCATCAGAGAAGCCGTCTTTTTACGGAGGATGGCAGCGAAACCATCTGTTTCATACTCGGCAAACATCTCTGAAGCAGTGCAGAAACGAGGCAGTCCAAGGCCAGTGGAAAGACTCTTCCAAGTATCCCCATACATCTCTAACCAACTCAAGTCAACATAATTTCCAACAACCATCTCAGCCGTAGGATTATTGTACACAACCACTGCTGGACTTAGGCCTCCCTGATGAATCTCCAAGATCAAGATACAAGATACAAGAACTTTATTTGTACGAAAAGATGGAGTTATGGCCTCACCATACTGGACAGGTGGGTTGGCGTGCGCAGTACAGGATGTCGATACATGGAAAGACGCCGCTGCCCATCTTCCGAAGCTATCCCTTAGCAGGCTCTGACTGCATCTACGGAAAGAAAGGGAGGGGTGACCTTCTACTGCCGGCGACCCACGGCACGAGGTAGCCCTAAGCAGATTCTTACTGCGTCCACGGACAAGAAAGGAGGAGCAACATTCTACTGCCACCACGGCAAATTTACAACTATTTGGATCTAATTCTCCATGGAATAATCCAGATAAATCTAGTCTCGTAAAGATATAACCCGGCCAAATTACGAATGTACGGAGAGTCCCTAACTCAGGGTGTCGCGATAGTGCTCAAGTTTATAGCAAAGAAGCTATTCCGACTCTAAAAGGAAATGGGTATTCAGGGAAATAATTCCCGCGGATAAATTCGACGTTGGTAGAATTTAAAAGTTCTTGATGAAATATAATGCTTTGTCTTGCCAGAGAGTGCTTTGTGACGCGTGTCGCTTGGAGATGTGTGAGTTAGTATTAGGGCGACTGCCATTCGTCAATCGTGCCCATCGTGTTGACTGTGGTGACTGGGGTGACAGTGGCGACTGGGGTGACTATGGCGATTGGGGCTACTGTGGCGACTGTAGTATGTAGTGTAAGCGCATTCCTTATCCATAGCATAATTAATAGTTTATTAAGGCTCTTTGTATTGAACAGAACTTAACGCAACTCCATATAATAAACACGTATCCACAACAGTGATGATCTACCCGTCACCACGTCCACCAGAATAACCAACAGAAAACCTAATTTACTACAAGCGACTGTGGTGACTATGGCAACTGGGGCTACTGTAGCGACTGTGGCGACTGTGGTGAAAATGTTTTACATCTGCCGTCCCGTGACGACTAAATGTTTTCTACAATTTTTATAAGCTCCATGAATTCCTATCACGAACATACTATCATAGATAGTTTGCTGGATAGATAGTATGTCGAAAATATCGATTGTTAGATGTCGATGTCTCGAAAACCGTTTAGCTTGAAATTTGGGCTAGTTAGTCTAATGGAGCTTAATTATGAATTATTATGAATTATGAACGGACCAAAAGCGCCTCCAAATGAAAAATTAAGTACTTGAATAAGTAAAAAATAAATAAAAAAAAATTGAAAAAAATACACACTGCTGCGTCGTCGCCCGTTCGCTTTGCTTGAACTTGGCTGGACACGCTGCCACGTGTCTAGATCTAGGTCTAGATGCACATACACATAATGCTTTATTAAATCAACGTTACAATTTTAAAGTAAAAATGTAACATTGCGCGTTGCGTTTCATCATCTATTTACAAATATGAACACCATGTTATGTTATAAGGTCAACAAAACCATAACTTCCTATTAATGAGGTGTTTTCATTAAAAAGTAAAAACTTCAAAAATAGTTCCCTCGAACCATATAGATGGCGTTAGTTTTATTTAACTGGTAGGAAACACAATTTGACAATGACAGCAATTGTGATTAATCACAAACTTGCTTTCTCCGCTTGCCAGCTCCATCTGTTAAGTTTAGTAGGAAACACTTTTTTGTTTTTTACTGAAAACGGCTCATTAAAAAAAAAATAAGCATTATAAAAAGTTGTTTTTGGCAACCCTAGCCTCCAATTTGTCAAGAGTATCAACTTCCAAGATTTATGAACAAAAACTCTATGGACGTTCATTCGATTGTGCGTTTATGTCCTGTCCTTGTCTTCAAGGAAGGCAGTGACATATTTTAGAGGAGTGCAGCAATGTTTTTTTTCAGTAACTTTCGCGCGACAACAGATAGCGGAAGCCGGTTCACCGACCGGTAGCCGCGCTTTCCGCAGACGCGCCAAATTCAAACACGAGGAACCGGCGTTCTGCCAGCGCGGCGATTATTAAAGTGCGTTTCGTTTTACGTCGTTACTCTGTCTTTTTTCATATATTCTTATCTTGGCAAATGTCCCGATCACTCAATGCCATGCTTATCTACTACTTCTCATTATTTTATGCATAGCCCCACGTCCCATTTACCCCTATTACAACCAGACATACTTTTGCATAGCTATTTGTAAACGTGGCTTTGCACTGAAAGTTCAGATCTACACTTGCTGCACAAAGATCTGCTAATTACAGCGAAGCGGCGTCCGCAGTTTGCAGCTGCTGGCGTTCGTGCTAGCGTTCGACGCGGACGCTCGTCTTGTATGCTTCGTGCTGTTATGTGAAATATATGAATATTATAAATATATACTTAAACATATTTTTTAGTTTTAAAATTACAGGATTTTATCGCGTACCTCCTCCCGCGATCAAGAACGCTGAAATGTGTTCGAAACGTCGGGAAAATAATAAAAAAGGTACGCGATAAAATCCTGTAATTTTAAAACTAAAAAAAAAAATATGTTAACAAATCGCGAAAGCTTAACAAGTTATATATACTTAAAGTTTACTGTCATCATCAGGTCAACCGGACGTCCATTGCTGACATAGGCTATGGGTCTAGACACTGTCATCATCATCTCAGCCGTAGGACGTCCACCGACATAGGCCTAATGGATCTAGAAGTACTGATCATGACGAGCTTTATGCCATACTCACCCTGCTTGGCAGGCGGGTTGGCGAGCGCAGTACGGGAGGTTGGCACACGGAAAGATGTTGCTGCCTTCCTGAGGTATCCCTTCGGCAAGCTATAGGAGCATCACCATGCTGACACCCCACAGCACAGACATAATTAAATCGCGTTTTAAAATAAAAGGACTTGATTTGGTGCAATCTAGTCGACCTATTCATCATTCTCAGTATCATCATCATGAGCGAGGATATGCACTAATGGACATAGGCCACCTCTCATGGGTAGCTAAGTCTATCTACTGATCATGACGGGGTTGTTGCCATTCTAACCACGCTAAACAGGCGGCTTAGCGAGCGCAGTACCGGACGTTGATATACGGAAATACGAGAGACGCAGCATTCTAATGCCGGCCCTCACGGCAACATAATATTCTAATTATATATAGATAAGATAGATAGATAATTTTATTGTACTTAATACTAACACAAAAATAACATGAAGTAGAAAAAATTACAAAACTAAAGGTAGATGTACCTTATCATTTTTAGCGATCTCTAGATAGCAACCTTAGGATGGATAAAACCAACAAGAATGACACAGACACTGACACAGTGTCGTCATAAGTATTTAAACTTAAGCACTTAAACGATGTTTAGAGGAAATACGTAGAAGAACTCGGGTCACCGACATAGCCAGACGGATTAGCACGTTGAAGTGGCAATGGGCAGGCCATGTAGCTCGAAGAACAGATGGCCGATGGGGCCAAATAGTTCTCGAATGGAGGCCACGGACCGGCAAGCGTTACGTAGCACGTCCACCTACAAGATGAGCAGACGACTGGTCGGCGGTGGATGCAGACGGCTTCCAACCGCAGTACTTGGAGATCAATGAGGGAGGCCTTTGTCCAGCAGTGGACGTCCTACGGCTGATATGATGATGATGACTTAAGCGATATACTTTTACCGTTTATAAGTAAAGCTCAGAATATCGAGCAAGAACGTCGTAGGTACCTCGCTATCAGATGGCGGCCGCGCCAAATGCCCCTTCGACGAATGTAGGTTAGTTGCAATATACGTCAAGTCTGGTACTTGGTAACTAGTGACTACTTATAACAGAGTGCCTAGACTTTCGCTATGACAATACAGGGTCTATTATAACATGTATACTAACCCAATTGGGGGGTTTCAGCCCATGAAAACAATAAGTTTTAGAAGGATAGAATTCCGGAACCATCTTTTTTTTTAATTTATTAATCATAAATTAATCATGGTGTGATGGGAAAATGATCCTGAGGTCACAGTCGGGTTTTTTTACTTTTTTATAAAAATAAAACTATTTAAGGTTATATCCGCTCGTTTGGTTTTGGTAGCTAAAGATACCAAGATTTTTTAGCCGTTGTTTGGTTTTGGTAGTTCCACTAAAACAATTTTTATTCGTAAACTATAGTGTTTATCGACTTTTTGTTTATTTTGGAGCCTTCTGAGTGAAGTTGAAAATGACAATAACAAATAAAATTTACGTCGCCAAAGAAAAAATAATTTAATTCGATTAAATTAAAATTTAAAAAAAAATTATGCATAAAAAATGCATTTTAGAATTACGATTAGAATAATAATTTGTTCGAAGACACCTACTTATTTTATTATTTTTAGTGAGGTTATACTACAAACTATGTACAAATAGCAGGAAATGTAGATAAAGTTAACAAGTTCTAAATAAAACAAATAAAAAATGCTTCGATTGATTGGTGTCTTGGTTCTGCCACGGTCCGCTAGATGGCGTTGGCCGTTACTTCTGAACAAAATCTATGCTAGAATAATCAACACGCGTCACATACCTACCTATTGTCACCTCAATGTGAGATCAGGTTTATCTGAACAACAATAAACTCATTAACTCGTATTTAATTCCTTTTGTTCGGATAAGTTGTTATTTAGCACACTATAATTACTTAAATATTCAATTACACACATTTAGTATTCATTGAAAATACACCCCGTAGGTAAGGCTAAACGACCAACCGAAGTGTGAACTGTCAGTGAATATTTAATTATTAAGTAGTGTAGTATTAAGTACCAGTTTTATTTTGAAACTTACAAAAATTAAAACTTTATTTAAAAAAACCTGACTCTAATGATATAATCCTTGGCATGCTGAAATACCTTAAACAATTATAGTAAGCCAGTTACATTTGAGTTTTTCATACGATTAAGCATGAATCCCTTCATCAGATCCACAAAAAACTCAACCACAAGATTAAACTTAGGTCATGCCTTGATGGACGACTACTATTTGTTTTAATTCCTTTCGAATACCATTATCAGATTCGAGTTGAAGTAAACAAATTAAAAGTAAAAAACTTTTTCACAAACAAGTTTTTATTTAAACTTACTAAAAATAATAAAATAAACATTTTCCATAAAAGTTTAATGTCAACTTAAAACGTCTATAAACAATTTATGTGATATAAAAGCTTGGGGGGTTAAAAAAGGGTTGTTGCCACGCTTGACAGTTGGGTTGGCGAGCGCAGTGCAGGATGTTGGTACTTACAAGGAAAGACGACGCTGGCCATCTTCCCTTAGCATATTCTTACTGCATCCACGGGCATCAGACGAGGGCAACTCAAAGAAGCGTTCCATTTAGTTAAACAGTTTAATCACTCATCCATCCAACATAGATCCAATTGAAAATAGTTCAATAAACTCTAACGTAATTACGAATCCACGGATTTAATTTAAAACAGATGGACAATACACCCCCTCACCCCAGGGGGTGCGGGGGGGAGTAAATTATGATATTTGTGAAGTCTCTGTAAATTTAGATGTGGATTTGCGCATTTGGGTATTCGCTGCGAGCAGATACGTTTGAATGGTTGAACGGGAATTGGAGCTTATGTCTGTGTGTCTACCATTAGTTGTCACTGTTAGACCGCCATACCGTTTCTACAGTAGTAATAGAACGTTACTATGACATATGTCAGATTTGTAACTCATGACTGACTGCCTAGACCATAATGGAATCAGGAAATTTCCAAAGCTGTCGCAGAAAGAAGACGGGCCCTCGCAATCTTCAGGAGAAACCCGACATCTGATAATTATGAAAGTATACGAAGCAAAATCAGAAATGCTCAAAGACTAATAACAATGCTGACATTACTGCTTGGCGGCAGAAATAGGTATGAGGGTAGTATTTCCCCGGATGAACTCCTCACAAAAAGTTCTACTACTCTCAAACTAACTGCGCTACCAGAGGTCGTAAAATATTTTTGCAAGAGCAACAGGACACATACCTCAGCTTGTCTCAAGTCTGTACCAAACAAACTGCAAATAAAGTCCGGAGCACAATACGAGGAACAGCAAACTATCCGGCATCCGGTTTGACAACAGAGTCCCGACTAGAGCCCGCTCAATACAAAGGTACGTAAATAAAATAATGACTTGATTAAAATAAAAAAACGGCCAAGTGCGTGTAGGACTCGCGCACGAAACGCTCCGTACCATAATTTGACAAAACAACTTAAATATTCTGTGAATATTTCAAGCGTCTTTCTGTTGCCGTTATTAATATCGAGCAAAAAACGGCATAAAAACCGCGTTTCTCGTATGGGAGCCCTCCTCAAATATTTGTTTTATTATGTAGTATTGGTTGTTATAGCGGAAACATAAATACATCATCTGTGAAAACAGATATCACGGTTCATGACAGCGGAGTCTTAATAATAGGGACCCAGGGTTTGTACCCTTTGGGTTTGTTTCAGCCGTAAAACGTCCACTACTGAACACAGGCCTCGCTCATGGATCTCCATGAGGGGTAGATACACCTACATGTAGCCAAACGTACCAACAACCTACATAACCAATATATCTCTGTATTTCTCTGTCTTTTAAGTTGTTGTTTTATATTCACGGGCGATTTAGTCCGTTACGCTAGGCTTATTAGTTATATTTACACAAAATTGTATTTTTCATGTAAGTGAATGTGCAATATTCTATAAGAAAAACAAATACCTTAAACCATAAAATGGCCACCACTCAGCGTAAGCTGAGACCGATGTATCCTACATTGCTTGAAATACTTGCGACATACTTGATATACTTGACGACCTCTGTGGCGCAGCGGGCGAAAATCTGCCTGCGATGCAAGAGGTTGCGGGTTCGATTCCCGTCTGGGGAGAAATGTCTGTGCGATCTGCAGATATTTGTTCAGGGTATTTTAATGTATTAGTTATATCAGTCATCTAGTACTCACAACACTAGGTCTGCTTAGCTTGTGGCTAGATGATGCTGTGTGGATTGTCCAGCATTGTTTATTTATTTATTGAAGTAATGTATGCTTGTCATATCAAACACAATGCCATGGAGTGCAGTAGAATCCCCTTTCCTCTTTTGCAGGATGCAGTAAGAATCTACAAAGGGATACCTCCGGAAGATGGGCAGCATTGTCGTTCCGTGTATCAACAAACCCTTACTGCGCTAACCCGTCTGCGAAGCGTGGCGAGTATAGCAACAACCCTTCATGATCAGTGTGATATTCCTTGCTGGGAATGGGACTTTCGGGAAAACTCAGAGAAATGCGTATTGCACCGATCACCGTTGATTCCAGACTGGCCTACCCACAACAATGATATAATGATATGCATAACCTACCTACACTACAATTAATACGAAGTGATCTATGAGGCCTTTGTCCAGACGTCCTTGATGATCTCGAAAAAACCTTTTTCTGCGAATTTATTTGTATGAAAGCAGCTCCTGCCAATTCCTTCTCAGTCCTGTTTGTTCTTATCCCTGGCGGAAGCTTCTTCGTACTGAATTTTCATATTGTAACTTTTGACAAGACAATGCCGTTGATTGTGAACTGTATTTTCGAAAATATTAAACAGCAAAACTTGAATATATGGCTGAGAGGAAGTTGCAGGTTCAATTCCCAAATTAAACATAGCCAGTACTGGCTATGTTTAATTTGGGTTGTTATGTTATCCGTTGTATGCAACGGATACCATACGACTGAGAGAATAAATTTTATTTTAATTTTGTTTATCCCGGAACGATTAGGGCCGTGGGGTGTTGGCAGTAGAATGTTGCCCCTCCTCTCTTGCCCGTGGATGCAGAATCTTCCAAGGACCAACCTCTAAAGGATGGGTAGCAGCGACTTTCTGTATCTATGTCCTACGCCTCCTTTATCAATCGACAAGTAAGTATGGATCTCGAGAGGTTCTCGCCATAATCCATTTGTAAAAGCCTAAATCCTCCATCTGCCATCTCCACAAATTCTCAATGAGAATGCTTATGAATCAATGGCGCTCCCAAACTTTTCAATAAGTATGGAAATGGAAGTGGCCGGTCGTGTCCGTTCTGTGCGGACGAGGCGGTACACCGCGGGACATTATTAAACGAATCATCATCCCTTACACTTATTTATTTATATATTACCTCTTCCGGGTGTTGAATATAGGCAGCAGCGTCTTTCCGTGTATCAAAATTTATTCTACAGTCCTTACTCTACTTTCATCGTACCTTAAGTTATGACCCTTCCCAAGGCAAATCATTACGTTCGTTTAAATGTACAGATACTAATTGGAACACTTACTTTGGGCGCCAAAGTGGTAATTTTATAAAACCCTATTTATTCAAGAAAATTAATAAAATATTAAATCTGTATCCTATGTACCTTAATTACATGTAAAAAAATATTAGAGATTGGCTATTTGAACCAGACTATTCCTCAACTGAGGGCTTATTGACAAGAATAACATAATAAATAAGCTCTATTAATTATAACTAAACTAATTAATTTTAAATTAATTTTACTACAATTTTTTTTTAAGAATGCATGTTAATATGTTGAATCAAACTATATTAATAAATTATCAAATTTTATAAGAATATCAATGTATATTTTTTTTAATTTTACTTTTATTTTATTTTGTACAGTAATTTAAGAATGTTTTGCAAACTAATATATTAGCTCTACATACTATAATAATCGATATATTAAATAACAGTTCTGTGAGGATCATGTATTTGGTGGAGGGCATTGGTACGTCATAACACAGGGTATCCTAGTTAGAGTACTAATGTTTTTCTACATTATTATAACTAAAAATAATGTAACTGTTACTATTTCATGTATGTTGTCATTAACATTTTTTTCATTTTCATTCATTTCAACATCCTGTACTGCGCTCGCCAACCCGCCTGCCAAGCGTGGTGATGGCAACTACCACTCATAGAAATCCATGAGGGAGGCCTGTGTTCAGTAGTGGACGTTTTACGCCTGAAATTATGAAAAAAAATGAATGATTAAAACATCTGAAGCTGACTGTTCTTTCCTCTGACTATAGACGACTACGCTGAGAGGACGATACAGGTGCCGGGCAAGCCTAATCCAAAGATTATTGTTCCAGCCACTGCAAAGTCCCGTAAAGCATGAATACTAGTTGCTGACCATGTATAATCTCATCTATATACATATATAAAATTCAAAGTCCTGACTGACTCATTGACTGACTGATATATCAACGCACAGTCTAAATCACTGGACCTAAAGACTTGAAATTTTTAGAATTTCCCACGGGATAGGGAATATATGGGATTTATATTTTCGAATCAAAGTGGCTCTGCGTGAAAAAGGGGATTTTATATAATATATAACAAAAAGTATCTATCTATGTAGTCTAATGTATTAAGTATATCAGTCAACTAGTACCCATAACACAAGCTTGGGGCTTTTCTAACTAGCACAGGAAGTAAGGTATATAATGTAATAACTGGGCTATATAATGTAATTACTAAGGTCCTTAATAATAAATTATTGTCTGAGGGATGTATCGCGTTATGAAATACTCGGTAATATTTTGTAACCCTTCAATTTGAAAATGAAAATAAAAAATATTTTATTTGTAACAACATAGGAACATTAATGTAGTTACAGTGTTATAAATAAGAAATGTCTAGCATAATAGATCCTAAGTCTCCTTATATAGTTGGAAAATAAGACCGTGAATGGTATTCAATGGTCTCCATACTAGGCAAGCCTGTAACGTGGAAACCAGTGAGATTATCAACAAAACAATATAACCTTATATTTGACTATAATCAATTTATATTTGCAGGTGGCCTTGTTTTTTCCCGCAGTGTACGCAGAGGTCGAAAGCTCTCGCAAACTCTGCTCACAATCACACGCTCCATGGATACTGCAGCGTGTGACTTATCCTGTAGGATACTACAGGCGTCCAGTTCTGTAGAACTGGACGCGCAGCCGTGCTTATGTCATGTACACTGCGTGCTTGCTAACCGAACTCATTATTTGTGTCTATAAGCAATTATGACGGCAGGCTGATTATAAATAAATAACGCTTGACAACTCACACAGCATCATCTAGCTCCAAGCTAAAGCAGAGCTTGTGTTATGGGTACTAAATCACTAAATGACTGCTGAGAAGAGAAAAAAAAGACTCATGACACGTAGAAAATACCTAGACCACGAGGTTTACCCGAGGCTCAATGTAGCAAAGCATGACAGTCGGTATCAGGCAATAAAATTATTTAATGTTCTTCCTAATGAAATGAAAATAATTGACAATATACCGGCGGACCTTCGCCCGCTGCTCCAGAGCGGTCGTCATATCATTCAGATTACGTATCTCGCGACAGGTTTGCAACGTAATCAGCCTGCGGTCTGATACCCGGCTAACACAGAGTTGAGACGTGTGGTTCGATCCCCAGCGGAAGACAAATGTTTTGTTTTTTTTACAAAATTTCAGCCACTTCATTGGTGTCGGGTATGAGTGTTTGCTGTGTATAGTTCAAGTGTCTAGAATAATAGTCGAGTGTCAAGTATGATGGTCGCTTGGTTAAGAATTATTTCAATCGACTTCAAAAAAATAGGAAGAGCTTTTCGAGTCGTTTGTATTTGTGTGAAAAATTTACAGACGACTTGAGAAATCCTCCTCAAAAACACCATCTGCCTGGAGACCTTGATGTTTGGTAAAACATTTCAAGTTGATACTTTCAGCCGTTTCGGAGAAAAAAGTTCTTGACAGACAGACAAACGAGTGATCCTTTATGGGTTGTGGTTTTTAGGGATTCGTAGTAAAACAAGGAACCCTTATTTCAAAACCCATTTAAAATAACAACGCCAGGATATAAAAAATATTTAATTTGGGGCTAGCTTTTAAATCTGAAAAAACTCATGAATGTTGTTTTAACCATGAACTTTCTAGTAAAACTATAAGGATTAAGCTAAGGTTTTTAGTATCTGAGAAATAGTCGCTTAAACGTCGTATTTAAGGTTCATGATCACTCAGCCGTAAATCGTTCACTGCTGGACATGAGCTGCCCACATGGATCAGCAAGTAGTGATCGTGAGGGGGTTTCTGCCATACTCACCACACTTGGCAGGCGCGTTGGCGAGCGCTGTACGGGATGTTGTACGGTAAGAAGTTACAGCCCATCTTCCGAATGTATCCGTGGCAGATTATCCTGTATCCACTGACAAGAGCGGTAACATTCTACTGCCGGCACCCTACCGACACGGAATCTTAAAAATGAGTGTGATGAGATGTGATGAATACGGGACAACCCATAACAAAATACCCTTTGCTGCAAAGTCAAATTCAATAGTTTTATTCAATAGAGCAAAAAGCTACAAATAATAGTCAATTTAAAAAAAAAGAACATGACATATTTAAATGTAATAAAGCACTTAATTGAATTCTTTCGCTTCAGATAACTTTTTTTTCAAGTTATTATACTCTAAACAATGTTGATATAAAGCGAAGGGCAAATACGCTACAATTTCAGCTAAGGCTGCGACCCCAGTATAGGCAAACTGTCAGCCGCCGACTGAGTGAGCCGCAAAGTGGCAAACTGAAATTCAAGTCAGCTGCAAACTCAGATCAATTTTGCGAACAACCATACCGCCTATATATATAACCGCCGCCGACTGGAACTGGCAGGGTGATTTCGTATCAAGCGCCAGGTTTTTTTGGTTTTTTTTATTTTATGGCTTTTTGTGTTTGGCTTTACACAATTCCGCCAGTGTCAAGTTAATTTATAAATTCAATTATTTGACTGGCCATCTTGGCAGCCATGTTTTTCTCGCGACAGCTGTTAACTAAATCAAAATTGACGTTTGATGGGAGGATCACTAGATTTGCGCCTGTTGCAAAACTGTCACTAGATACGTGTGTATTCAGCAGCCTACGGCTTTGCTGTGTGTCTTCCGCTCACTGAGACAGTCGGCGCACGTAACGCTGCAAACTGCGTAGAGTGAGCGCAAATCAGCAAACTGTGGACACTCCATTTCAAATATATGGAAGGGCGTACTAAACCGATACGTCACTAATTCAGTCGGCCACTCGATAATCTTTTTTTTAATTTTAATTTAATCGAATTAAATTATTTTTTCTTGGGCGACGTAAATTTTATTTGTTATTGTCATTGTCAACTTCACTTAGAAGGCTCGGAAACCAATAAAAAGTCGATAAACACTATAGTTTAACAATAACAATTGTTTTAGTGGAACGCTGAATCAGCGCTAAATCACTGGTCAGTTTACTTACCAAAACCATACAACGGCTAAAAAATCTTGGTAAGTAAACTGACCAAAACCAAACGAGCGGCTAACAGTTTGCCTACTGGGGACGCAGCCTAAGACAATACCTCCTTTGCAAGCCATCAGCGGGTCCACTTGACCCGGGCCACTCGACCCGCAATACTCTGAAGGGTCGGCAATCAGGGCCCGTGGCCATTTAACCGTGCTCGAGGGTCTTGGCTTTGGGGACTATTATAATTGATGTTTTGGTTGAATAGAATAAGACTTACTTTTTACTGTGGGTTTATACGTGCTTTACCTGTATATGAAGTAAATAAATGTTTGAATATACATTTTTATTTATTTATTTATTTTACTTTTATTAAAACGGTAATTAAACAATTAATATTAATTAAACAAAAACAATAAACAACATAGTAATTAATTGGGAATAGGACATAATGATCAAATATTACCTACACATTAACATTCATCATCATCATCATCATATCAGCCGTAGGACGTCCACTGCTGGACAAAGGCCTCCCTCATTGATCTCCAGGAACTGCGGTTGGAAGCGGCCTGCATCCAACGCCGACCTGCGGTTCTTACTAAGTCGTCTGCCCATCTTGTAGGTGGACGTCCTACGCTGCGCTTGCCGGTCCGTGGCCTCCATTCGAGAACTTTACGGCCCTATCGGCCATCTGTTCTACATTAACATTAATAAAGAATAATAATAATAATACCTAATTATTGAGTCAGTTAAAGTTAAGATATTACAGATAATTAAAAAGACAATTTTACATAAATAATAATCAAATGTCAAAGAAAATCAATTTTACTTACAGATGGTCATCTAATTAGAAACACCTAGTCACTTGACATTTTTATAAAGTAACTAACATTATTATAGCATTTAATAGGAGGTATTTTTTTCAATTCTTGACAACGTTTCTTAATATGTATCTCTAGTTTAATTACAAGCAATAATATTTGACAATCATAACGACAATAAAAATAAATATCAGTGAAATAAAAACTATCAATATCGTTAGGACTGGCAGAATGGACAACTAATTAGATACATTGTACGACGTTGAATTTCTAAACTGAAAATTATACAGTTCTTAAAATTTTATTGTCAATCACATTGTGAATATTGCCGCCTTTTTTAGCTCATTACGAAAAGTAATTTTTTATATTGTTTTATTAAAAATGGGTAAAAATAAAAGCTGTGATGCAGCAGCGAGAAAAATTATAGTTAATTATCATTTAAAACAAAAATGGAGTAACAGAAAAATCGCCGATTATTTGAAATATTCCGTAGAGATGACATTTAACGCCCTCGCACATTTTTATCAATTTATATTCATAAATTTTATATTTATAATAATCATATACCTTATACATTGGTTTGCCTAAATACGGCGAAACAAAGCCGTACAATAATTAATAATTGTATATAATAATTGTATAACTTTCGTACAAATAAAGTTCTTGTATCTTTTATCTTGTATCTTGTAAATGTAATGTTTGGCTTTGATACAATCTGCCAAGTAGAGCAAAAGCTCAAGTATTTCAAAGGATTCCAAGGATTTCGTTCCGCCAAAGAAAATAAAAGCGATCAAGTGTGAGTCTGAATTATGCACCGAGAGGGTTTCTTATATTGAAAGTGGACGTGTCTAAATTTTGTAATTATAATTACAAACTGTGGAAACAAAGTGAATTAATTTCTGAATACCATCTAGTCCCAAACTAAGCAAAGCTTTGGAAACCAGATGATTGATAAAATACTTAAATACCATTTTCTTGTAAATACATACTTATAACACATAAAAAATACCCAGACCCGGGTGAAATATCTGCAGAACATTACAAACATTTGTCCCGTGGTAGGAATCGAACCCGCCTGCGAATCAGGCGGCTATTGGTGTCCCTGTGTGCAATGTGCATGTTGTTTCATTTTAGTCATTATTTTTTATTCTTATTATTTCTACGTTAAAATATAATCATCATCATTTCAGCCGTAAAAAGTCCACTACAGAACACAGGCCTCCCTCACGGATCTCCATGAGATGTAGTTGCCATAATCACCACGCTTGTCAGGCGGGTTGGCGAGCGCAGCACAGGATGGTCATACACGAAAATACGCTGCTGCCCATCTTCCGGAGGTATCCCTTAGCAGGCTCTTACTGCATCCACGGGTAAGAGAGGAGGGGCAACATTCTTCTGCCGGCACCCCACGATCTTCTAATATCTGTATTACATTTTTAGATGATTTTTCACAATAGAGCTCCATCGGCGGGTCCACGTGACCCTCAATACCCTGAAGGGTCGGCAATCAGGGCCTGTGACTATTTGACCGCGCTGGAGGGTCTTGGCTTTGGGGACCATTGTAATTGATCTTTGGTTGGAAATTGTGATGAAACTAGCTTCGGCTTTTGGCTTTAGATGTGTTTACCTGGATCATCATCATTATCATGCCGTGGGGGGCCGGCAGTAGAATGTTGCCCCTCCTCTCTTGCCCGTGGATGCTGCAAGAATCTGCCCAGGGCTACCACCGGAAGATGGGCAGCAGCGTCTTTCCGTGTCTTAACATCCCGCACTGCGCTCACCAATCCGCTTGCTAAACGTGGTGAGTATGGCACATACCCCTCAAGGAGATCGTTTTATGGCTGAAACGATGAAGTTTAGATTATAAGTAAAATTTCTTGTTGTTTAGGTAAGCCTGCAAACTTTTATGTTGTAAATAAACTATTTGATTTGAAATACGTGTCTCATCCGGCTCTTACACCACTGAGCCACGAAAGTCAACAATACCCTTTTCACTTCTGACAATAATTGAATATCCGTCAAAGCAGTCAGTGTCCAATATTCGAATGAGTTCCGAGCTTGGAATCGAACCCACACTTTATTACAGCGCAATCACCAGATATTGCGTATCAAACGCCGATTTATGCGAGCGGAGCCAGGTACACACCCACTATTGGGAGTTTAGGAGTCAACAGGCAATTTCTTACATTATTTTCCTGTCCTGTTCCATTCCTGCCGTGGGGTGCCGGCAGTAGAATGGTGCCCCTCCGCTCTTGCCCGTGAATGCATTAAGAATTATCTTTGGGATATCTCTGGGAGATGGGCAGCAACGTCTTTCCGTGTATCAACATACCGTACTGCGCTCGCCAACCCGCCTGCCAAGCGTGGTGAGTAAGGCAACAAACCCCTCATGATCTTGGACATTCATGAGGGAGGCAGATTCTTACTGCATCCACGAGCTAGTGTGGAGAGGCAACATTCTACCTGCGGGCACCCCACGGCTTCAGTTATAACCTAGACTTATCACTTATCCGATCACGACGTTAATATTATTCGACATAAACTTTTGGTTTCCCGAAGGAAACCCTGTAAACCCGCAGAGTTTAGGGGGCCAATTCTCGTGAATCGTGATTATGCGTCATATTTCGTTTCATCTCACTTCTCAGTTAACTCCAAGTATCACTCTGAAAGTGTACTATCACATCGTTATCGCTCTTTATACGAGTCGATGCATCACAATCGGTTTGTAATAGACATTTATCTATCATCAGATCTTGAAAATGCAGAAATATCGTGTCAATAGAGATTTTGTATATTTTCTTAACTTAACTTTAACTTTCGCAATCCAACACATTACTAACATACATATAACCGGGTATTTATCGCGTAAATTAACTTTATTATTTCTCGACGTTTCAGTCTTCCCGGGACCATGCTTGGTGCAATCCAAGAAAAACGTCGAGAAAATATAAAGGTAATTTGTAAATACCCGGTTATATGTACATATGTTAAAAATTGAGATTTTGTTATTTTCTGTTCATTTTTTACTTCGGGATCACAACACATTATTACTTTATTGGATTAACGGGTATTTATCGCGTTCCCAACGACCGGATTGCACCTGGTCGTGGTCGCGGGGAGACTGGCGTGCTGGAGTTGACCGCAGCTAAGCAAAGGCGTCTTTTCAGACTACCGTCACCTTCCTCTTCATAATTATAAATAGGAGATTTAAGGCCGGTTTACACTGGGACAGCATACTACACTAACTGTATCTGCACACTTTGGTTCATTTTTTAATCACCTTTCACGTAGGGCAATAAAGCTGTTTGTCTTGCAAATTTAGGGTGTTTTTCTTTGCGCTTACGAGTGGGATGCCATATAATCGGTCGGTGTGTGTTAGCTTTCTGTACACGGTATTAGTCATCGTGAACTCTGATGGGTTCTTATCACAATAAGAATCCATCAGAGTTCACGATGACTATATCATGAAAAGATAGAGATCTATTCATTTCCATCTCATAGGTGAATCTTATCTTAGTGTGTATGGAGTTAAGATATTCAGTCAGCTGATTGATTTCCCGGCTGGCTCCGCTAATAGCACAGAAAACATCGTCATTGTATCTCTGTTAGATCTATCAAGGTATCTGTAAAATAAATTGATATCGAACGTCGATCACTTGGATCAAGATGCACGAGAAATGCCCCGAGCTAGTTCGTAACAACCGAGTATCAGTTACTACGACGCAAGAAAGCCAACACCATCTCCCTCACTACAATAGAGCGTAAGTCCACGATTTATGTACAGCAGCCCGTCCTTATTTATCGTACCATTTGAATTTCCACGGCTTGTTTATGTATTATTGTTTATGTATTATTTGGCTACAGTATTGCTTTTTGTAGCAATAACAGATTATTTATGAAATCTCTATTATATATTATCATATTGGTTATCTGGGGCAAAAAGCTATACGGAGTGGGCCTACGAAATATTTTCAAGATTAGGATACCTATAGTTATTTGTCGTTAAAGGTAAACGTATATAGGAAATATTGTATGTTCCTGTCATCATCATCATTACCACGTCATCAGCAGCAGCGTCTTTGCGTGTACGCGTTTATCCCGTACTACGCTCGCGAACCCGCCAAGCGTGATGAGCATGGCAACTACCTTTCATGGAGAGATGAGGGAGGCCTGTGTTCAGTAGTGAACGTTTTACGGCTGAAATGATGATAGTGAACATAGGCTTATTATTACTATATTGGATTCATCATCATCATCAACATCGGCCTATATTAGTCCACTACTGGACATTGTCCTCTCCAAATATATTGGATTATCGAGTATTTATCGCTTAATTACCTTTATTTTGATCCCGACGTTTCAATCGGATTACACCTGGTCGTGGTCGCAGGAAGACCTATAGGCTATATTTTATCTCTGTATTCCCACGAGAACGGGAACTACGCAGGTGGAACTGCGGAGCGCGGTTAGTGTTTAATATTATGTTACATTCAAAAGTAGTCTTAAATTTATTTTAATTTTAATCATTTAATTTGCATATGAAAATTAAATTAAAAGATTCTGGGACATTGTTAAATGTATTAGGCTTGCCCAGCACCTATACCATTCTCCCAGCTTAATCGGCTTTAAATCAATGATTTCTTCCTTCCCCGTCAAAGCATGTAGCAATATAACATAAAAAGCCTCACCACATTTTACATTCACAGAGAAATCCCCATGAATAAATATTAAGTGAAAATCGTGTAAAACGGGAGCATTATGACCCAATTTGGGAGCGCCGGCGCTCCTTTGAAAGTTAACGTTATTAAAGATGTTTTTATTTGAGATGATCAAAGCGCAGGGCTAGGCCGGCGGGGCGCGGTCCGGTTGGCAGCGGGGAATTCTTTCTATGAGCAGTATCGAGTATCGAATAAAATAAAACAAAATAAAAAAAAATGCAATGAAAATATTTAGTTTTAATTCCGCTTATGCTGAGATGCATGAGCACCGCCCTCCCGCCCGCTGATACCCAAACCTATATATTGTACATTGTCGTATAGGTTTGGGTATGCATGCTGCACTGACAAACTAGTTATCCCTGCATGTGCACAATTAGCGGGCATAAGCGGAATTAAAACTAAATATTTTAATTGCATTTTATTGTCATGGATTTCCGCAAAGTATCGCCTGATCCCATTAATTATATAAAGTAAATATTTATGGGCAAAACATAGCGGTGTCTGTACCCAAAGTTAGCATTTTTTCTAATATGATATAGTACAAAAACCAACTAAATCAATTATTATTATTTGAAAATTAGTGTAGCATTTCGCTAAGTGCTACTATAGAACAGAATATAATACGCTTTATTGAAACAACATAAAACAAACATACACACACTAATTAACTAAAAATAACACATTATGCTGCTCAGTGGGTGGCCATATCCCTAGCCGATATACTGTAACAGGTACCTTTATTACCCACATTCTAGAGGTATAAAGTAAATAGTTGTATTTATTTATTTTATTATTATTATTATCTCTCTATTCCTTCTAAACCTCCGGAAGATGGGCATCAGCGTCCTTCCGTGTATCAACACCCCGTACAGCGCTCGCCAACGCGCCTGCCAAGCGTGGCGAGTATGGCCCTCATGGTCCTGGAGATCCATGAGGCCCATGTCCAGAAGTGGACGTAGACAGTAGGCTGAGATCAAATTATAAATAATATTTTTATGTGATCATTTAGCCATCATGAGCCATTTGACATTTCTGGCAGATCCTCTGGTAAATAATAAGCTTTCTCGAGCGGATACTGGCTGGAACGGTGTAGCCGCTTGCGGAAGCTTATTTTTATTTATTTATTTACCAAGCTTATCAATATATATTAAAACTCTTCCGTTACTGACTGAGTGAGTGGTGTCCGACTGAAACTGGACCTAGAGACTTGAAGTTTGGCACACATATACCATGAGTATCCTAGAGGTGCACTAAGGAGGGATTTTTCGAAATTACCATGGGAAGGGGAACTACGCGGGTGAAACTGCGAGGTGCGGCTAGTGTGGTATAAATCATATAGGTCATCATTTCACATCATCGCTCTCACTCGCGCCCCGCCCTCTCCTCAGGTACAATTTCCTCTGTAATGAGCACTTAGGCTCCCAAATAATGTTGACCTCAGATTGGCTGCCGATACAGCAAGACTTTACGTAAAATTTAATGATTTAAAGATCTAAGGGCTGAGTTGGTTTTATAGCCTGCTGAGATGCGGAGGTTACGGGTTCATGGTTGCTTATAATTGTAATTATTAAAAAAAACACCGTTAATGGTAACAACCTCTTATGATCAGTACTTGGATCTCCACGCCCATGAGGGAGGCCTTTGTTCAGCAGTGGATGTCCTACGGCTGTGTTGATGATGATGATGAATGTAAAATAAATTTCTTTAGTTCTTTTGTTACATGTATTCTCAGTTTTGCAATCTACACATCACCTTTAATTTGATACCTCTCTTGGGTATATTTGAAAATGTTTGATTGTTCACCCCTACTTTCAACATATCTCTATATTTTATATTTTCTAAAATTAATATAAATAAATAAATATTTTTCTAATAGATATATATTTGTGATTATTATTATTATTTTTTTTAAAGTAAATTGTTAGGTATTGAATACTAGTTTTCTTAAACTGTTTTAATATACAGCGTGTCCCGTAATTGGGGTACTAAGCCGAAAGGGGGGTTTTCTACCCCCCCTGGCAAACAACGTTTGTTCTACGACTTTCTTGATTTTCAAGTTTTTCAGTGATAAGATAACGTTCAAAGTTTATACCAATTTCATAAGAGTGACAACCCTGCTCTCAGCTGTTACGGGCAATGACCTATTGACCGCCGGGGATTCCCACGGCGCGCCCGCAACGTGCTTGTGCGTATATTGAGTGTGGGTACAGGTGCGTGGTGTGCGAAGGCGCGTAGGTATGTATTACGGACACACGTCTGTTATACATTAGGGTTGACAGCGACTTGGAAAACTTTAATTTTGTATGGAAACCTGAAAATACGTTTTTCTGAAATCTTTCTTCGCCTTTGCATTCCTTTGGTGGGGGGTAATTTGCAGCTCCTGGCTTCATACACCAGTTACGGGACACCTTGTATACTTTTTAACTAGATTTATTTTCAACCTAAGTACTTTTGTTTTGATTTTTAACATTTTTAAGTTTGCTTTAACTGTATGCTTTTTTTCTTATATATAATGTAAATCCATTATTGGTCATAGGATATATATGTAATTTAGGATTATGTAGATAAAGGACTGTAGATTTTTAAATAAATAAAATAAAATAAAAATAATAAATAAAAGTCTCATGAATGGCTTGACCGATTTCTATATAATTTTCAGTTTTTTATTTTACACATAAATTCCTTTCGATTGATATAAAACTCGAGTATATTTGGAAACATATAATCAAATATTTAAGAACCTCCCATACAACAAACGTATTTTTTTTGCCGTTATTTGCTCGTTATTAATAACAGGTAGACGCTTGAAACAACAAGTTGTTTTGCCAAATAATGGCACGGAACCCTTCGTGCACGAGTCCGTACATCTGTTCCTTAGGACGTCCACTGCTGGACAAAGACCTTTCTCATGGATCCATAAATACTGATCATGAGGCGTTGTTGGCATACTCACCACACTTGGCAGGCAGTATGGCGCAGTACGGGATGTTGATACACGGTAAGATCTTTCTGCCTATCTTCCGGAGGTATCCCTTGGCAGATTTTTGCTGCATCCATGTGCAAAAGAGGGGCAACACCACTGCTGGGACCGCACGGCAGTTAATTACCCAACCTCATTAACTTCAAAAACAAATCACATTCTTGTATCCCCTCCTTATACCATAAACTCCCCATCGTGCAGGGCGGTGGACCATGGCTCTATATTCTCGTAAATGAGCCAATCGAGCCGGAAGTGTCGGGGACACACTCCCGCCCGCCGTAAAACGCAAGACAAGGAGCTTGGTAACATACGGACTGAAAATTCTAACGAGACAGTTTGTTCTTTAACCTATATTGCCTCTTAAGGGAAAGGTCTCTTGCAATATCCTACACCTATCCCGGTTCTTCTTAGGATATCTAGCAAGAATGTAAAAAAAAATTAGACGACCTCTGTGGCGCAGCGGGCGAAGGTCCGCCTGCGACGAAGGGGTTGCGGGTTCGATTCCCGCCTCGGGACAAATGTCTGTACGATCTGCAGATATTTGTTCAGGGTGTTCTGGGTGTTTTTCTATATATAATAAAAATATCTATGTAGTATAATGTATTAAGTGTATCAGTCATCTAGTACCCATAACACAAGCTCTGCTTAGCTTGGGGCTAGATGATGCTGTGTAATTTGTCCAGCATTATAAAAAAATAAAAAATTAAACATTAATGAAAAAAATAAGGTCTTTACATCTATTATAGATGATTTATACAGCGTTAGCTGTTGAAATAAATCGGACTAATATAATTAATAATTTAACTTTTAATTAACACAAGGCACGAGGTCGAACAGAGTATGTGAGAGAGAGAGGGCATCAGAAAATGAGCATCATCAAAGTCATTACTGACATTGACATTCTGTTGAGAAGGCGGGAGATTTTAATTACATTGTACATTAGCAACTGTATTAATGCTGCATGGGACGTTGCCTGGGACATAGATTAATGGGTCAGGCTTGCCAAATACCTTACCATCCCGTTCCTAGAAACAATACGAAACGACAGCAAATTGATAATAAGTTAGGTTCGTGGTGAAAGCCCGTATTATATTTATAAAATTATGTGAAGCCACGATAATTTCAATTCAGTAATGAAATACATGTAATGATTAATTAGCAAACCTCGTTACCTTCAAAAAGAAACCTTATTCTTCTATCCCTCATTGAACCATAAACTCCCATAGTGCCGAAGTGTCGAGGACACTCCCGCCCGCCGTAAAACGCACGAGAAGGAGCTTGGCTACATACGGAGAGATAATATTAACGAGATAGTTTGATTCTCGAATGAATGAGCGAAGCGAACAAAGTTCTTAGTGGCAACTAGGCGTTCCGGCTGAATGTTTGTATGTATGGTCGTTTTGTACAAGGATAATTCTTGAACAGCTGATCGGATTTCGATAAAGTTTTAAACTTAACATTAATACAAATTGACTGTCGTAGGGAAATTTCGACAATTCCGCAACCGTTCTCCTATGACGGATTCGTCATTGGACTATATCTTTGTATTATATAATACTATAAAGAGTTAAAAAATTATCGTCGGTGAAACATTCTGTAGCTGGAAAGGCCTGTCATTAAAAGTGAGGAAAGTAGCTGAAAGACTCTGCTGGGAAAACGGACATATATGAAAGATCATGTCGATGAACAGTCCAATGACGGATCGGTTGCGGAATCAATTTTGACTTATAGGGTAGTTTTTAAGATATGGGGGTTTAATCATTTTTGTGGGTGCTGGCAGTCTACTTCGTCTCTAAACTGAAGGTGCAGTAAGATGCTAAGTGATACCTCCTCAAGAGCAGCGTCATTCCGTGTATCAACATCCCGTACTGGGCTCGCCAACCCGCCTGCTAAGCGTAATGAGTATGACAACATCCCATCATCTGTAGATACATGAAGGATGCTTATGTTAAATAGTGAACGTCTTACGGCTAAGATGATGATGAAAGGCTTTACTTACCAATTTACTGCGAAACATATAATTATTATTATCATCATCAATTCAGATGGTATGACATCCACTGCTGGACAAAGGCCTCCCTCACGGATCTGCAAGTCCTGGTCATAAGGGGGTTGTTGCCATACTCATGGGTACATTGGTTGGCGAGTGCAGTACATGAAGTTGATACACGGAAAGATGCTGCTGCCCGTCTTCCGGAGGTATCCCTTCACAGATTCTAAATGCATCCACGGTCAAGAGAGGAAGGGCAATATTCTACTGCCGGCAACCCGATTATACACTATTCTTATCTTCCAATTATGTCCCCGTGAGTCGTCAGTGCCTGCATGATGGATGTCCTGTCCAGAACACTCCTGCTCCGATGCAGCCCACGCTATAACTATCCTACTACTAATATATAAAAGCGAAAGTAAGAATGTATGTATGTATGTATGATCTTTTAACGTCAAAACCGCTGAACTGATTTGGACTAATTTTAGAATAGGAGTAGATTAAACCTTGGAGATGGACATAGGCTACTTTTAGTTGAGTAGGGTATTTTTAAGGTAGTTAAAAACTAAAATAACCTTAATTGGATTAAGAATCATATTATTAAAATATGGGATTATCGGGTATTTATCGCGTAATTACCTTTATTTTATTCCCGACGTTTCGACCGGATTGCACCTGGTCGTGGTCGCGGGAAGACTGGCGTGCTGAAGTTAACCGCAGCAAAGCGAAGGCATCTTTTCAGACTACCCTCACTTGGTCTTCATAATTAGAAATTTGAGATTTAAGGCCGGTTCACACTGGGACAGCACACTACACTCACTGTATCAGCACACTTTGGTTTATTCACACGCCGAGTACACTTGGCTATCACTGGATTCCATGAGGCAGAGAGTCTGAAGCCGTCTTCGCGGGAATAAAATAAAGGTAATTACGCGATAAATACCCGATAATCCCATATTTTAATAATGTGTTGTGATCGCGAAAGTTTAAAAAAGAATCATATGTTACGTTTTATCTATAAGTTATATTGTTCTGTTTGTTTTTACAAATAAAGTAAATAAATAAATACATTAAAGTAGTTGTAGTAAGTAGTTGCAGTAGTAGGTGCGATACGATCTTCGCCGGGACAACTAGTTATGTTATATATCAGTAGAAGACACTATCATCTGTCCACGGGATGCATTAACAATTTAATTAAGTATAAGCCTACGCATCAAAACATTTTTTTTATATTATTATAAATGCTCCTTTACAGATATCAGCTATATGAGTAGGTCTACCATGAGTTTTCACAATCTATACTCGCTAGCGACTGTAGTTAAAAATGTATGAAAACTTGTACAGCGCCTCTAGCGGATAGTTTGGTACTATAATACGCAGTAAACTATGCTACAGCGACTGTAGTTTGGGCTTCATTTGCTTAAAATTTGTAATCATGGTAGACACCCTAATGTAACACAGACGCAACGAGTATGGATTAAGGAAAAATAATTAGGAAACTTCGCAAAAGAAAATCAAAATGCAGGGAAGGCTGCGGGATGAATATTAGCAAATAGAAATATTTATAAATTGACCACATTGGACTCTAAAAATCATATTGGCGTGGGGTGCCGGCAGTAGAATGTTGCCTCTCCTCTCTTGCCCGTAGATGCAGTAAGAATCTGCCTAGGCATACCTCTGGAAGCTGGATCGTCTTTCCGTGTATAAAATTCCCGTACTGCGATCGTCAACCCGCCTGCCAAGCGTGGAGAGAATGGCAGCCACTACCTCATGATCTTTGAGATCCATGGTAGAGGCCTATGTTCAGCAGTGGACGTAGTCAGCAGGCTGGGATTAAAACTATGAATATCATCTTGAGATGATGGTTCACGGTAAAGTATAGACTTTAATAACAGACCCGCAAAAACGTGAAAAACTTTCCAAATGAATAAACATCACTCGTTAACCTTTCAGACGCTTAGATGTTTTATATGCAGACCCGTTGGATAAAGGTAAAAAACATCATCTCATCTATGTTCACGCCCACTGCTGGACATAGGCCTGCCTCATGGAGCTCCAACATCATGAGGGAGGTGGTTGCCGTATTCCCAACGCTTGGCTGACGGTGTAGCGAGCGCAGTACGGTTGATACACGAAAAGACACTGTTGCCCATATTCCGGATGTATCCCTTGGCAGATTCTTACTGCATCCATGGGTTAGATATAAGAGCCAAAATTCTACTGCCGTTACTCCTCGCCACTCGCCATATGAAGATATATAAAGGGTTTACTGACTCTGTGGCTCAGTTGGTCTAATGGCCGACTGAAACGCAGGAGGTAGCGGGTTCGATTCCCGCCACGGGACAAATGTTTGTAATTGTTCTGCAGATATTTGCCCCGTAAAGTTTGCAATTAATAATTGACAATTTTACTTACTTACGATTCATGAACTTTTATGATAATATTACGTTGTTTGAGGCCGTGTGAAACTAACACATAAAAAACCATAAACCAAACAAAAGTTGAAAATATAAATAACGACGTCGTCACTGGATCGATGACGTAGGCGCGGTGTCACGTGTCATCCTTCCTATGAATTTTCTGAACACGACACCCTCCTTGTGTGAACGTATATCACCTCTATAATAAAACGTCATTGCTCTATCTGTATAATTTCAGCGGAGATGATAAATATTCAATACCGAGAAGAATATCGTAGCGCTACGAATTTGCTACGGTGCTACGAAGCTACGAGATATGGCTACGAGCTGTGTAGGCCGGGTTTACACTTTGATACTTAAAATCTATACTTGTATTATAAAGCTAAAGAGTTTGTTTATTAAGTATGATCTAAGATTGTTAATTCAAGTCTTCTCCATCCAAAGGTGGTCTGGAAGAGATCGCTCCTTAGCGATAAGACCGCTCATTGTACATTTTTACTCGTATGGTTATTTTATTTTTGTAAATTGTTCTGTTTATAATTGTTGTACACTAAATAATTCTCCCCTCTCATGCCCGTAGATGCAGTAAGAGCCTGCTAAGTGATACCTCCGGAAGATGGGCAGCAGCGTCTTTCCGTGTATCAACATCCCGTACTGCTCACTCTCGCCAACCCGCCTGCCAAGCGTGGTGCGTATGGCTACTACCCCTTATAGAGATCTATGAGGGAGGCCCGTCATCACTAGTGGACTTTTTACGCCTAAAATGATGATGAATGATGAAATAATTCTCATTGATTCATTGTTTTGCTATAAACTGTACTGGGTTTCATTTCAGCCATTAAACGTCCACTACTGAACACAGGCCTTCCTCATGAATCTTCAGTCCTATAAGATTTTTTTTTTAATTTATCTTATTTTATTATCTTAATTTGTTAACGTTACATTGGCAATGATGACTTTGATGAAATCAAAGATTCATTTATACGAATTTAACATGTTTAGGTATCGCGACAAAAAGTCGCGCCGTGTAAGTAAGACCTAGTGTGCTCTGAAGCAAAGATACTAATTTAGAACAGTCTTACAGCGGAGTTATTATTCTTTTAATAGGAGCTGGTTTTACTATCTTGTGTTATAATAGGTATCTAAAAAGGAACTGAGCTTTTACAGTTTATTGTTATTATAAATAAGTAGCTGTTGCGGCAAACTTCATAACGCCTCAAAATCACATGCCTATTATTACTCTACTACTATTACTACTACTACTTTGCTAGATACTACTATTTAAGAAATAAGAATAAAAAAATACTTTAATCAGTGCGGCCGCATGGACCTTATTGACGCGTAACAAATTACAAAATAAAGCAACACAAATTAATAGAAAGCACATAATTAAATCTGTTCACTTCAGATGACACGCGAGTTAGGAAAAGAAGCGAACAGAAGAACCTAACTCGGTCGTTACGGTCATATGTTAACAATTTTTTTTTATGTTACGTTCGACGGAGTTGGAGCATATTCCGTCCCAAGAGGATTTCTCCTCTAGGTAATCTGATATTGTATAATTAAGCTTTATTGCAAAGATTGCGTTTGATTACTTTTTTGAACTTATTAAATGATAACTTCTGCAGCTCGCTTGGGACTTTGTTGTACAAGCGTTACCAATAAAAAGATATTTTAGTAGTGGGCATAGCGACTTTATTCTTATTTTATGTATTTACATTGTAATTACAAGCTCGGAGCTTGGAGCTAGAGGATGCTGGGTGATTTAAAAAAAAAGGATTGTCGCTATTCTTCTTTTAAAAAGCAATATATTTATGGCTGTGCAAAAGGTTCTCTTAAATATATTGACAACCTACTGTAATTATATTTATTTCTTTAAATTTAGTGCGAAGTGATTCTCTGGGACCGATATTGTAGATATTATAACGAATAGCCCCAAATTTCAAATTCAAAAATTCAGCACAAATACGGTGTCTATATCTGCAGCACATCCCCACAGCAGTAAGCCATAAGACATGATGCTGTGGAAAAAGCCGAAGTAAACAAGTCTAGTGATATCTACGTCTGTACAAAGACGTATTTTTTTGACTGCATTTGTTGCAGATTTAAGCCTACCCGATAGTTGTTCTATGTGTGGGCCCCATTGAAGCTTATTGTCTAAAGTTATGCCTAAAACTAAAGTGTTTTCTACAGGTTTTAAACTTTCACCTTTCAGTTTGATATTGGCATTTAGCCTGTTTCACATTAGGGAGAGTAAATCTAATGCTTTTTGTTTTATTTTCATTAAGTAGTAAGTTATTAACATTAAACCAATCAACAACTTTTGAGATTGCATTATTCACCTCATCATAATCTGTGGTACGTCGTTTCATTTTGAACAAAAGTGAAGAGTCATCAGCATATCAGTCATACTCTACTGCTAATACTACTCTACTCCACTACTACTACACTACTACTGCAACAACTACTACTCTTCTACTACCCTACCACAACTACATCATTATCTGTGTTAAATTATGAGAAATCGAATTTACGTTATAGTTATTTTTTCTCTGAACTATTATGATATTTATTGGGAGTATAGTAAGTATAGTTAGGGATGTTGATATACGGAAAGACGCTGCTGCGCAGTCTTCCAGAGGTCCCTCTTGGCAGATTCTTACTGCTTCCACGAGCAAGAAAGGGAGGGCAACATACTACTGCGAGCACCTTAGTGAGGCTGGCTTAGAACTTAGGCCTGTTCATGCGTATTAAAGATACAATTAGCTATTTATTGACAAAATAAAACACAAAAATCTAATTAATGGAATCAGGCGTTACTTTGCGGAAATCCATGACAATAAAAAACAATAAAAATATTGAGTTTTAATTCCGCTTATGCTGAGATGCAGGTGCACCGCCCTCCCGCCCGCTAATTATGCGCATGCAGGGAGAACTAGCTTGTCAGTGCAGCATGCATACCCAAACCTATACGACGACACGTGTTTCGCCTCTCCGCGAGGCATCATCAGGTGAACGCTGTAGATGTTGACTGGTCGGCCGCCGGAACGAAAGATTCGACTTCACTTACTTACGTAGACTTTCGTTCCGACCAGTCAACATCTACAGCGTTCACCTGATGATGCCTCGCGGAGAGGCGAAACACGTGTCGTCGTATAGGTTTGGGTATGCATGCTGCACTGACAAGCTAGTTCTCCCTGCATGCGCATAATTAGCGGGCGGGAGGGCGGTGCTCCTGCATCTCAGCATAAGCGGAATTAAAACTCAATATTTTTATTGCATTTTATTACACAAAAATCTAGCAGACACTAAGAAAAACTACATCCTGTATATCGACTATATCGTTCGTTCAAAGCTGTCCGTATCTTCTCACGTTTTTGCGAGCACGTATTGTGAACCTTTCCGTGCCCATTAGTGCACGGCCGGGGGTCGAACCCACGTCCGAGACACGGGTTAGTACTTATAGTTAGTTTTGTTACTATATATTTTTTATATACTTACCTGATATGGCATTTCCTCCCTATAAATACTTTCGATCCAAACTTCTTGGTAGAAGAACCCGACAGGCTGATTACGTATCTCGCGACCGGTTTGCAACAGGCGTAAATCTCGCGACCATCGCTGTGAAACGTCAAATTATTAGCTTTTATCTAATACAAAATTGACGTTTGACAGCGCGACACGCGTCGACACGCATCCAAAGAACTTGAGTATGCGAGACTGCACTAAAATTGATGGACCCTGTTTGATGCAGAGTTCTCGAATGGCAGAGGCTGCGAATATCGAGCCTAAAGGGGGAACGGTATTTTTTTCAATATTTTTGTAAATAAGTCTAAAACTATATCACTTACGGAAAACCAATAACTGGGTCTTTATGAGAATTGGTTGACTTTGGTGGTCGATTTTTTTATCATAATTTAGACTTGAGTATGATTAATTCCAAATCTAGACATTTTTTATATAATGCTAACAGTGGACGTTTCTTAATTGGATAAAAAGAAACAAAGGTATTACATTTTTTTAAATTTGGATGCCACCGAAATCTTTTTATTCCTCAGCGAAATCAAAGATATAAAAATTGTTGAAATGTTTAGTATTTTATCAAGAAACATTGTAATAATTCCAAAGATCATCATTTTGAGAGATTTAAATTCATTAAATGAATATAATGACTTAAAGATCACGATAATTTCAATTTAGTGATGATGATTGTTAATTGAAATAATTACTTATTATGTTTACACTTTTTTTTAATATTAATTGTGTAGCGAATATTCTCTGAACGATAAATTTTCATAACGTTATAAAACTTATAATTATGAAAGTAAATTATTTTTAGTTAAGTATAATTTCCGATAATAAATCACAGGAATTTATTAGATTATTAAAGATTAAAAAAATCAAAAACACAAGAAGTTAAAAAAAATACTCTCTTAAACAATCTTAATAGAACCGTGTGATGTAAGTCTATTTTCTGATGACAAATTAAAGATCATATTTATATTATATATAGTTACTTCCAGACACGATCAGTGAGTTTTCCGAAATTGGCAGCGGAGTTAGCAATGTGCGATGGTATTTCCGAAGCTAAGGTGCTGTCATGCCGGATATTGCTTCCAAGACATTTGAAGAAAGAGACCTATCTAGTGGTTTCCCATCTAGATACAGCAAGGATGGGTCAGCTGCTCTTCTACCTCTTGGTGGTTGTTTGAGGATTTGGGTCTTGGAAGCACTTATAACTAGGCCAAATCGTTGACATGATTCATGCAGTACGTCAATATAGCTTTGGAGATGCGCCATACAGATGAGGCACACGTCGTCTGCGTGAAGTATCTCTAGTATAGAAATCGTTTGAATTGTGGACTTTGCTCTAAGCTTTGATATGTTAAATAATCCTTTATCACTTCTGACATTAAGTTGTATTTGGTCACCACAATATTTTAAAGCGTCTCTTATCACAATTGGGAAATATATGGCAAAAAGTGTGGGTCCCATAACACATCCCTGTTTGACTCCACTTGTGATCTGGATCTCCTCGGAAAGTTCGTTCTCATGCCGAACCTGCGCTTTCATGCCAACATGGAATTGGCGACTGAGGTTGATAAACTTCTTTGGATAACCAGATTTTTAAAGAACACGCCAGAGGGTCTCACGTGGAACTCTTTCAAATGATTTTTCTAAATCGACAAAGCACATGTGAAGGGGCCTTTGGTGTTCAAGGCTTTCTTCTTGAAGTTGACTTACAACAGCGATGGCGTCAATAGTTCCTCTGCTAGGACGCAAACCGCACTGGCTTTCGGGGAGGTGATGTTCTGCTATTTTGCTAAGGCGGGAGTTAACAATGTGAGCAAGGATCTTACCGGCACTAAAGAGAAGCGATATGCCTCGGTAAGAGCTGCAATCGGAGACAACTCCTTTCCCTTTGTACAGCTTACATATTATTTTTTTCATATTGCGTCTCTCCAGTCAGTAACAAAATTAAGAATATAGTAGTATAGTTTTCGATTTATGGGCAAACTGACGCGCGGCACAGAAATTATGTTTAAACCACGGACGCGATAAAAAGTTGTTGTATTTTTTTAAATACTAGTTAAAAGTGCTTAGTAATAATGTATATTAATAGAGTATTTATCTAGGGATACGGGAATAATTATGAGAAAGTGATATGTTTGGCTATAGACTAAGAAAAAAAATCTACCTAAAAGTATGTCGGTGGGACACAGAAGGTCAAATTTTGGAGGTTTTTAGCATTTTTTAAGTACTTGAAATAGTAATATACCTCTATAGTGAGTAGTATAAAATAGCAGTGTTAATTAAAAACTAGCAAATCAAAAGAAAATCTGAGGTAGCTATTTATTTTATGTAAGTTTTCCGCCGGGCGTGAATTTTAGGTACGATTAATAAACACCCAACTGTTTATTTATATTAAAATGAAGCCCTTTTATATTACGACCTAGTAACTACACTTAATTTACATTAAACAGAAGTTTAGGTCTACGGAAATTCCTAATAACTCCGGTGTTCCTCAGGGGAGTATCTTGGGTCCTCTCCTATTCCTCCTATACATTAACGACTTACCAGAATACATGTCACACAAATGCATTTTGTTTGCAGATGACACCACAGTGTTAATAAATGTTAAAAATAAAGAATTAGCTCAACAGACATTAAATAATGCGTTATTGGATATTGTTAATTGGATGAATAACAATAACTTATGTATAAATATTAATAAGACAAAGGTAATGCAATTTAATTCATACAATAATAAATCTCTAAATCTTGACATATGCCATAATAATGAAAAAATCTGTGAAGTAAATTCGTGTAAATTTCTAGGAATTACTTTAGATACTAACTTGAACTGGAAAGATCATATTAATTTTGTTTGCCAAAGACTTAGCAGGTTTATCTTCGCCCTTAAAAGAGTTCGGCAAACTATATCTTTTGATGCGGCCATAGCTGCATACCATGGACATGTATCGTCAATCCTAAGTTACGGGCTATTGTTATGGGGTAACTCAGTGGACGTAGAAAAAGTTTTTAAGGTTCAAAAGCGATGTATCCGAGTTCTAAACAATGCTTGGTTTTTAGATAGTTGCAAGCCTCTTTTTAAAAAATGTAATATATTACCGCTTGCATGTATGTATATAAAAGAAATCTGTACTTTTGTGAAAGCACATCCATCTCATTTTAAAAGACGGAGTGAAGTTGTGACCCGACAGAAGAGAGCCAAATTTAAAAACTTACTGTATCAACCTCCTCGCCATAAAGATATATATAAAAAAAATGTTTATAATATGTGTATACTGATATATAATAAATTACCGGAAGAGCTTAAGGTGTTAAATGGAAATATATTTAAGAGAAAAATTAATGATTGGTTAATGTGTAATTGTTTTTATAATATAATTGAATATTTAGATTATTAAATAAATTAAATTCTTTTAATATTTGCACGCCTGCATGCAGGCCGAATACATGTACTGACGTTTAGCACTAAGATCTGTTACTGTGATATTTTATGTATTCTGGCAAATAAATGATTGATTATGATTATGATTAAAATTTTTAATTTTCTTTAGAAGATTTTTTTTAACATTTTAATATATTCCATATTAGTGAGAAAACGTAATATATACCATTTTAAATTTCATGATGATAGCATCAGTAGCTCTCAATATTTGTGACAGACGGACTGACAAAGTCATACCATAAGGGTTCCTTTTTACCATTTTGGTCTGGAACCCTAAAAATGAACAGTCAACGGAATTTACACGGAACACTGAATTTGAAAACGCCGTAATCATGGTAATTTGCTTCAAAATTAAAATAAAGTCCATACTTCACGCAAAAGGATTCCATCCTAGCTTTAAATCATTAGCGCTTGCAAGAGATGGTTTTTTCAAAATTTCGTGAAAAAGTGTAGAAAGTTTGCATCGTGCTTAATCACTAATTGTTGATGAGCCCTGGCAGGCTGGCAGGCTGCCAGCTAGCCAGACTGCCTGATTCGCTGCCACTGTTGTTGCAAAACGAAATGTTTTTGCGGTCAAGGGTGAGTTGGTTTTTATGGTTCCAGACCAAAATGTTAAAAAGAACCCTTGTTGCCTACCACTGCCTCCGCGTATAAGTTAATCTACAGTTTACTTTATAAAAACTTTGTTGACTGGTACGCAAGTGGTAGCGGGTTCGATTTCCGCCACAGAACAAATTCTTTTAATTGTTCTGCAGATATTTTTGTCCCCCGGTTTCGATTTTTTTATGTTTATATGTATATTAAGTATTATGAAATTATATATTATACCTGTGACAAAAAACAGATTTTTTGTTTATTTTGTTTGTTTGATCTCCGAAACGGCTGGACCGACTTTGACGGGTCTACACAGATTGCTAGCTGATGTTATAATTAAGAAGTCATTTGAGTTACTAACAGTAAAAAAAACTATTAGTGCAGATAAAATTCAAACTCGGGCAAAGCTGCAAGCAACAGGTATTACTAACTACGATACTTGACATTAATAAATTAGTCTTTTTTAAACTTTCGCGATCACGACACATTATTAACACATATTTAACCGCATATTTATCGCGCTATTTACCTATATTTCCCTAGGGCAATAATAAAGGTAATGTTTAGTAAATTATGTATACCTACGTATTATTCAATTAACAAACCGTGTTTGTCGAGTGGTGGCCCTGACTTCCGATCCGAAGGTTGTGGGTTCGATACAGGGCATGCCCCAATGGAATTTTCTTTCTTAAAGATAAAAAGATAAAGATAATTTATTTGCAAAAAACATGTGTAAATAAGTTGACAAAATATGATTTATGACACAACATGCTTGACCAGTATTGGTATGCAAAAAATGTCGAGAGAATGGCATGCTTAACTACCTACTATATAAATAAATAAATAAATAAAATAAATAATGCTCGACAAATCACACAGCATCATCTAGCCCCAAGCTAAGCAGAGCTTGTGTTATGGGTACTAGATGACTGATATACTTAATACATTATACTACATAGATAGATATTTTTATTATACATAGAAAAACACCCAGAACACCCTGAACAAATATCTGCAGATCGTACAGACATTTGTCCCGAGGCGGGAATCGAACCCGCAACCTCTTGCGTCACAGGCGGACCTTCGCCCGCTGCGCCACAGAGGTCGAATATATTTATTATAATCATATTACTTAAAAAATTAAAACTCAAAATACAAAGATAATAGTTTAAACTATATAATAACATGAAATATACAATAATTTATTAAAGTTTATCACTTAAAAATTCATTAATATTATAATAACATTTATCACATAACATCCTTTTAAATTTAATTTTAAACATATTGGTATTTAATTCCTTGTAGCTCTTTGGTATTTTATTATATATAATAGGCGCCATACACACTACGCTTTTCCTCAACAATGCTGTTTTTGATTCGTGAATACATATTCTTTTATTATCACGTCGATTTCTAATAACAACATCACCAATACGCAAAAACAAATTTGGATTTGATCTTACGAATAGGGCAATTTCAAGAATATATAGGCTGGTAAGTGTAAGAATTCTATGTTTTTTAAAAATTGGCACACAGCTTTCTTTAGAGTTCATTCTAAAAATTGCTCTTATACAACGCTTTTGTGTTTTAAAAATGGTTTCTCTGTCGGTGGAATTGCCCCAAAATATAATCCCATATCTAAGTAGTGACTCTACAGTACCATAGTATGCTATCAAAAGAGTTTTCAAACTTACCTCTGAGGTAAGTTTGTATAGGGCATAAGCCAAGCTGCTAACTTTTTTACTTACAAGTTCTATATGTTTTTTCCAGTTAAGTTTTTTGTCTATTTGTAAACCTAAGAATCGTGTAGAGTCAACTTCTTGTATTAAATTATTATTAAATGTCAAATTAATGTTAGACTGATTTTGTGCTCTTTGGTTGAAATGCATTATATTTGTTTTATTTAGATTAATTTTTAAATTATTATTGTCAAGCCATGATATAATTAATTCCAATGATTTATTAATGTCCGATTCATACGATTTAATGTCATTGCATTTAATGGTCACTGTGCTGTCATCAGCGAACAATGTCATGGGTTGATTTAAAGCCTTTGGCAAGTCGTTAATATAGATTATAAATAAAAGTGGTCCTAATACGCTTCCCTGAGGGACCCCATATGTGTTATATCTAACCCTTGATTTATAAGTAATTTCGCATTTAGTTTTGTAGTTTAGTCTTGTTATTTCAGTCACTTGTTGACGACTTGTTAAATAAGAATTAATTAGGTTCAAGACATTTCCTCTGATCCCATAGGCTTCCAGTTTACGTATTAATATATTATGATTTACATAGTCAAAAGCTTGCGTCATATCGCAAAATATGGCACAGGTAGGTATTCGTTTATCCACTTGACAAATTACATTTTTTACCAAAGTTATAAACTGCCATACTTATGGTTTTCTTTTGTCGAAACCCATTTTGCTCCTTACATAATATGCAATTTTTTTCTAGGTAGTTGTTTATTTCACTATAATAATATTTTTCAAAAATCTTTGAGAAATTAGATATAAGTGCAATGGGTCTATAATATTGCATCAACTCTTTATTTTCTTTTTTAAAAAGTGGCTTCACTGTAGTTATCTTTAGTCGTTCTGGAAAGTTGCCGGTTGTTATGCTTAAATTAATTATAAAACTTAAATGAGGGCTTATAAATTCGCTAACGGCTTTTATTATTTTAGTGGTGATTTCATCGAACCCTGTACTGTTCGTATTTTTAAGATTTTTTATGATTTTACTCACGTGGAAAGGTAAACAAGGTGGCATGAACATAGAATTTTCACGACTGTCTATATTAGCCGTCACTGATTTACCAGCTCCTGGCACTGGATTAACTTTGTCTACAAAATAATCATTAAATAGATTGGCAATGTCAATAGGATTAGTAATATATTCATTATCATTGTTTTTTATTTTTTGTATGGAATCTTTTGGTAATCTTGATCGAGCTTTATTTATTACATCCCATGTTGTTTTACCTTTGTTCCTCGATGTTTCTATCCTATAGTTATTTTGTGCCCGTTTTGTGAGTGTTAATTTTTTTTTTAGCCGTTTGGTATAGGTGTCGTATTTTGTTCTGTTATCATTATTAGGTTTTTTTCTTAATCTTTGAAGTAAATGCCTCTTTCGTTTGCTGCATATTTTTATGCCTCGTGAGATCCAAGTGGGCCTATTCACAATTTTTATTGATATTTGTTTTTTAGGAAAACAGAGGTCATAGAATGTTTTGAAATGTTCAATAAAATAATTGTATGCAATAGAAGAATCCATCATTTTGTACATGTCAGAGAATGAAAAATTGTTTATACACATTTTAAATTTTTTTATATTTTCTGGGTCATAATCCCGTATTATCTTTCTCCAAATTTTTAATTTAAATGTATTTTTCACAGGCAGCCTTATGATCTGTGCAGTATGGTCTGATAAACCGAAGTCTATTACTTCAGTTTTACATTTTTTTTCATAATTGTGTGCAAAGTTGTCAATACATATTCCACTTATCAAACGAGTTGGTTGTCTTAATGCTAATTTCAAGTTATAATTAAGTAGTATGCATTCAAAATCTAAGGTGATATTATTTGTTTGTAGAATATCTATATTAAAGTCACCGGCCAAAATTATGTTATTATATTTTTTTTTTGAAATGCATGTCAAAGTTTTATCTAATCTATTTAAAAATGTATTTAAATTGTTATGTTTTGGAACCCTATAAATACATATAATTACAATTTTATATTCGATTAATTCAATGGCACAACATTCAAATATATTTGCAAGCGATAACTTATTAACTTCTTGTAGTTCGATCCATTGATGAGTTTTGTGTACTAAAATGCATGCTCCGCCTCTTTTACTGTCGTTCCTACTATAACATGCAGCTAGAAGATGATTCTGAAGATTTAGATGCTTCTCGTATCCTGCTTGCATGAAATGTTCTGTTATACATAATATGTCTATATTAATATTTTTATCTGACAATTCATCTAAATTTACCATTAGGGAGTCAGTTTTGTTAAGTAGTCCTGCTATATTTTGAAAATATAATATGTGTACATATAACTCGTCTTTTATCGGTGAAGACAAACATCTTGGGAAAACCCGCGGCTAAATTTGCCTCAGTCAGACACATTTACCTCTGACAAAAAGCCGACTAAGCTGGGAGAATGGCAGGTGCTGGGCAAGCCTCATCCATCTACCAACGGCTCAGGCAATACAGAGCTGCCCGTACTGCATTAATACACGTTGCTGACGTTACATAAATCATCTATATATATAAAATTCAAAGTCCAGACTGACTCACTGACAGACTGACTGATATATCAACGCACAGCCTAAACCACTAAACCTAAAGCCTTGAAATTTGGCACACATACCTCTATACCTTGAGTATCCTAGAGGTGCACTAAAAAGGGATTTTTGAAATTCCCACGGGAACGGGAACTACGCGGTTGAAACGGCGGGGTGCGGCTAGTCTATAATAAATGTTAAAGGCTTTTAGGCTTTTTTTACAATCACAATAACAATCGGCGTCATCTGAAACTATCTTTGCTTTGTGTCCTTCAGAACCCAAGGCACAACTACTATGTTCAACTGATTGTGCCGTGGTTACTTTTGATTCCCTTCTACACAACTAATTGGTCCGCTCCTGAAAAAAATGTACCTAGGGCAACTGTCGAAAATTCGAATCCCGTGTTGTGCCGCAGGTGCTTTAGAGACACAACGTCAATCCCGTGTTGTGAATAAATTTTTTCATTTTTAAGGCTACAGTACCGTGGTGCCGGCAGTAGAATGTTACACGCGCTTTTCCGTGTGTCAACATCCCGTACAGCGCTCGTGAACCCGCCTGCCATCCATGAGGGAGGCCAGTGTTCAGTAGTGAACGTTTTTCAGCTGAAATTATGATGATGAAGGCTACAGGTTTTCCCCTTCGCACGGAACCCTGCTCGCGCCGTCCCGCATTCATTGGGCCGCGCCTCGGAGCGTATAAAAAGACAGCGCAATTAAAAACCTCAATTAAAATACCAAACGCGTCTCCGGATGCATTGGATTTTAGTGTACTTTTACCATAAACTTCTTTCACTTTCAATACTTTTCGTTAAGTAGTCGAACAGTTGATATGCGATAATGACAACCTTAACGCCAGCTGACTAGTGACAGGGTCATTGATCTCCGCAGAGTTGCTGACAAATAAAATAGGTATCTAAAACCAAAAAGAGATAATTTTTTTTATATATTATAAAAAATAGACATGTTCACCCTACATCAAATAGTAAAAAAGTAAATAAATTCAAAAATTCAAAATAAAACAAATGTTTTAATTTTTTCTTTCCAAAACCACTTGTTTTCATGACCCCAAACCCTTTTTGGATTAATACTCATGTTATATAAATAAATTATATAAGGCCCAGAATCACAGTTAACCTCAAAAAAAATTACTAAAAAAAACTCGTATGACTAATCCTGCATCTTCCGGATGTATATGTACCTTAAAAATAAAATAAATAAAGCTGTTTATTAGGAACAAAAATATGGGTAACAAAAACAATGGAACGTTGAACTACTGCAAAAGTTAAACGAAACTGTGAATGAAACGGTGTCAAATGCCTTGGACAAATCGAGGAATATACCAATTGTCTTTAGCTAACGGTCAAAGTTCTTAACAATATCTGTCATAAGTTCAACAACTGCATCCTCCGTTGATCTATGAGATCGAAAGCCATATTGTTGCTCCGCCAAAATACTGTGGTTGTTTAGGTACAATACAAGTCATTTATTGAGTATTTTTTCAAATATTTTGGGAATGACGCTTAAAACCAATATAGGACGATAGTTGACCACTTTTCCCTGCTTTTATATATAGGATGAATAAAAGCTTTTTTAAATACTGGAGAAAAGGTGCCAGTTAATAAAGAGGTAGGTTAGGATAGAAGTAATGATGTGTCTAGTTATTTTTATTAGGGTCGTAGGAATTCTATCCCAGCCAAGGGCACATTTATATTTATTTATTTACTTTAACTAGAACGATACATGTACCAATTACACTATTTAAAGACATAATTACATTTCTTTACAGACTATACAAATTAACGAGTCAAGTAATCTTTAAGTTTCATAATAATGTCGTCAATTTCATCGTTGTCAGTTGGTATAAGGACCATAGAAGAGGGAGGATTAGTAGCGAGTGTTTTGGACAAAAAAAAATTGTTTACAAGATTAACAGATGCAACAGAAGTAGGAGAGATCTTAAGCAAGTTCTCAGAGGAAGATTGGATACCATTTATATTAGCTATTCTCTTGACAGCTTTCCATGTAGCTTTACCCCTGGCATTCTCAATTTCTGATCTAAAAATCGAGTTTTTTTTAGGTTGTTTCAAAAATTACGGTATTAAGTGAAAGTTAGCTTAAGAGTTAGATTTTGCTGAGTCTGCGGACTTCAGCGCTGTTTTAATGTCTACAGATGCTAACAGGGCTTCATATGTTTTAATAGACATACTCTGGAGTATTGTTGTTAAACATTCTACCATGTGGAAAATCTCCAGCAGAACCCGCATCATAAAACCCTGGATTACACCTGGCCTCTCTTGTCGTGATAATCTCTACAGAAAATTTTACAGAAATAAACAAAATCTAACTCTGAAGCTAACTTTTACTCGTTACCGTAATTTTTGAAACAACAAAGCAAGAGCGAGTCGGACTCGCGCACCGAGGGTTCCGTGCCATCATACAATATAATATATGACAAAGGTGGTTTTATATTTGTTGGAGAACTTTGACAGCGCCATCTCTTGTCTGACAGCGGAACTTATATAGATTTTTCACACTTTCGATGATTTCTAAAAAAGTATGCTAAGTAATAAATTTCCTCTAATCTTTACATACACATCTAATAGCGAAAAAAGTTTTAGAGGTTTATCTCTGCAAACTTCGGAGATAAGGGGGGGGAACGCTATTTTTTTCAACATTTTTGTAAATAACTCAAAAACGTTACGACTTAAAGGAAAACTAAATACTGTTTATTAATGTGCAAATGAATACCTTTCATATAATACCTTACACCACATAATTACTTCAAAAAATTTTTGAAAACCCCCAATCTCCGATTGGGTTGATGGGATGTTTTTTTTATTTCTAGGCACGTAGATCTTGTGGAACGCTCGAAGGATTCAATTTTGTCTTCCGGTGTGCCGACATATTGCAGAGTCTCCTTTCTCTCCGATTCCAGCTTTTCAACCTGTGCCTGGAGATTTACGTTTAGCCCACGAAGGAAATCAGCTGCGGCTCGTATTTCATCCACAGCAGATATAAGGGCTTCATACTTGGAGTTCTGCTCGGTTTTGAAGTCAGACATAATACTTTTCATGTCAGCCAAAGATTCCTCCTCTGGTTCAGGGCGCGTTATCTTTGTTGTCCTAAAGTACGATAAAGGTGTAGATCCTCTAGGCGTACCATAATTCGCAGCGGTATCTGTGATCAGGCTATGCTCAGACAAACTGTGCTGCAGCAGGTGACCTAGGTATTATAATAATAATAATAATGCTGGACAAATCACACAGCATCATCTAGCCCCAAGCTAAGCAGAGCTTGTGTTATTGGTACTAGATGACTGATATTATTAACATCGGTAATTTCTTTAGTGGGGGATGCAGATGTTTCTCCTCAATTAAAATACCAAACGCGTCTCCGGATGCATTGGATTTAAGTTTATTCTAAAACTTCTTTCACTTTCAATAATTTGGCAGAGTCTTACTGCATCCACGGGCTGGAGAACTGAGGAAACATTCTACTGCCGGCACCCCACGGCAAGGGATCATTATTCGAGCCGAAAAGTACGACTTTTGATGATCCATACATTACGCACGGGCCGAATTGAATTCACGGACCATATTAAACACCGTAGAGCCATATTTAACGGTCCAACAGCAATAAAGGCTGCACAGTAATAAATGACCTGAAATGTTTTTTTCATTAGAGTTCAGAAAGCTGTAAAAACAAATTATGTGTTGCCAACTCCAATCAATTCTATTAGAGGTAGATGTGTTATTTGTGAAGTAATGTTTTTATTTGTTTCGCTGTATGATCGTGTAAAAATTATACTGTGTGTGAAAGTTTTTTGATTTCACTAGGTATTTTTGCGGAGCTACTTTTATGATAATAAATAACACCGAATTATGAAATCAACATATCAATCAGCATGAGCCCTGGGGTGCTGGCAGTAAAATATTGCCTCTCCTCTCTTGCCCGTAGATGCAGTAAGAATCTGCCAAGTGATACCTCCGGATGATGGGCAGCAGCGTCTTTCCGTGTATCAACATCCCAGCTTAACACCACGGCATCCACAAATCATTAAGATCACCGCCTCTAAGTCTCAGTCTATAAGCAAATTCGTATATAAAAGTATCAGGCGACCATATTTATATAGGAGGTTAAAACTTCCTTTGGACACAACACAACAATGAAAATAAACTACGATTTAAAATCACACAAACCTTCACGAACTTAATTTGTTCAGTTTGTTGGTTAAAATGTTCTTGTTACTTTGTAGGTACCACCTGTACCAGGAGTGCAGAATTACAAAGGTTTTCTAGGATTTGGATCCGATAATCTATAAATCTCGTTTACATGAAGATGAAAAGTACCAGGTCACAACAACTAGCAGTAATAATAAAATTATTCACTATGATAATGATAATGATCTCTAATGAAGTTATGCACTCTCAGTACTTTTATACTGAGTTTCCACCAGTTTTCGAGATTTTAGTCTGCCAAAACTCAAAGAGATCCGTTTTTTTTAATAATGTTGAAAGAGAAAAAAAAAATACGTGTCCATTTTTTTGTGTAAGTGTAAATAATAATATATAATATAATTAATGGAATCAGGCGTTACTTTGCGGAAATCCATAACAATAAAATGCAATAAAAATATTTAGTTTTAATTCCGCTTATGCTGAGATGCATGAGCACCGCCCTCACGCCCGCTAATTATGCACATGCAGGGAGAACTAGTTTGTCAGTGCAGCATGCATACCCAAACCTAAACAACGACACGTGTTTCGCCTCTCCGCGAGGCATCATCAGGTGAGACGCTGAGGTCGGCCGCTGGAACGAAAATGAAAAACGATTACTTTTGTATAATATGTTTATTTCAGGCAACTTTAGTAAAGACAACAAACACATTGCGGCGGTAAAAAAGTGACAGGTGCACAAGTCGGCGATAGCGGAACATCTACTAGAGTCAGGACCGAATCACTGGATTGAGAATTTTAATCGTGAGGATCGGAACGGCGTCTCTCGGCTTCGTGGAATCCTGTTATTAGTAAACGTGCGACGCGCGGCATTCCGGTGTTGCCGCATGAAGATACTGTCAGTGTTGTGTGTCGTCGACTGTCCATTCTGACGACGAATTGAGGGTAGTCGCAGATTCTATTATCAACTTGCGACGGTAGCTCCAGTCCACCTGTGACCACGAGGGCGACAGGGTACTCGAAACGTCGGGAAATAACAAACTAAGGTAATTACGCGATAAAGTCCCGTTAATCAGTTTAAAATTATGTCTACATATTGCGAAAGTCATTTATCAAAAAAAGAAGCTATTACGTTTCATGGTTTAAGACATTTATTCCTTTTAAGAACTATGGGCGGACGATCTAGCCAGGGTTGCCGGACGACAGTGATATGATGATGATGATGATGAAATATTATACGACAGTTCACTTACAGAGAAACCTAAAACTAAATAAATTATAAAATTTTATTATTACTAATTTATTTATTCCGACAACGCAGTCAGCGCAGACAGAAAGGAGCGCGACGGAGAGGATTTTATTGACGCACTTGAAAATAAACTTTAAACTTATTAAAATAAAGTGCAAAACGCCGCGTGGGGATTCCCGCGCATCTTCGAGGACGCGCGAGCATTTTTTTGTCAGGTTCAAGCATTTATGCACTTTATTGTAATAATTTTGAAGTTTATTTTCAAGTGCGTTAATAAAATCCTCTCCGCTGCGCTCCGTTCTGTCTGCGCTGACCCTAACAATTCAAAAACGTTATCAAATGTGGCAAACTAATACTATACAGAGGGTAGTTAGACATAGTAATGTCGATTGAATAAGTTACTTGTATACTCAAATATAAAAGAAAAACCAACTTTATAAGCAATAAATCTAGTACTTCTATTAGGCAATCTACCATTCCACAGACAAATCCAATTCCGTGATTTATCTACACAAAAACCGTAGTTCCCGCCCGCCCTCCGCCCTGGGCGGACCTCACAGCCTATTTTACGAGCAACGATGTGCTGAGTTGCAGCCTCAGAGGGCTTGCTTAGGTTACGTAAGCACAGAGGCCTCTTATAACAGTACTAGTGTAAAATGCCCTAGTAGTGAGGCAAGAGCTAAATTTTTATTATACTACTAAGTTAAACTTGCGCCAGACTGAGATGGCGCGACGAACTTGACTTGTTTTTACAAGGTTGGTCCTCCAAAGCACAGGATCGGTATAAATGGAAGGGGGATAGGGAGGCCTTTGCCCTGCAGTGGGACGAAAATGGCTAGTAATAATAATAATAATAACTACTAAGTTAAGCCGTGAGGTGCCTACATTAGAATGTTGCCTCTACTCTCTTGCCTGTGGATGCAGTAATAATCTGCTAAGGGTTTGCTCTGCTCCGGAAGAAGGGTAGCAGCGTTTTTCCTTGTATCAACATTCAACACTGCGCTCGCCAAACCGCCTACCTAGCGTGGCGAGTATGGCAACAATCCCCTCATGATCTTGAAGATGTATATGGGAGGCCTGTGTTCATCAGTGGACGTGGACAGCAGTTGTATGGCTGTGATGATGGTGACTAAGGGGCCGTCTCCACGAGCGAGGGTATCGCGGCGATGTTATCGTCCGTGCCACGTATTCCTAAACACTCTTAGTGGCCGTCTCCACGAGCGAGAGAATCGCGACGAGACCACGCTATAGAATCGCCGTGATTCCCTCGCTCGTGGAGACGGTCCCTGAGGTAGCTGACAAATGGTCTACTTGATAGGAAGGATAGGCTACGGTAACCGCTTCCTATCAAGTAGACCATATCTTTGTCAGCTACCTTAGGGACCGTCTCCACGAGCGAGGCGAGAACGCTTGGACTTTTGGTAACCATCTGTGGTCTTCATCAGTTTCACTTTACCGAATCATACATTCTGAATGCAAATTAACCTTGAGCTAATCATGCCAAAACCGCTATATGTTTACCTACAACGTTTGAGGAGTTCGCTTGATTCCTCATCAGAAAGGAGTTTTGAAAATCGGTTTATAGTTCTGAGGTAACAAAGATAAAAAAAACAAAAATACAGATGACTTAATAACATCCTCCTTTTTAGGGTTCCAAACCCAAAGGGTAAAAACGAGACCCTATTACTTCGACTCCGCTGTCCGTCTGTCTGTCTGTCTCCAGGCATATGTATCTCATGAAACGTGATAGCTAGACAGTTGAATTTTTAATTAATTTTACAGATGATGTTGTGTTTCTGTTGCCGCTATAACTACAAATAATAAAAACAGATTATTATAGATATTTGAGGTGGGCGAGATAACGACAAAAAATTACGTTTGTTATATGGGATAACAAACGTGTTTTTTGCCGTTTTTTACTCGATATTAATAACGGAAACAGGTAGGCGCTGAAATATATACAGAATATATAAGTTATTTTGCCAAAAAATGGTAAGGAACCTTTGTGCGTGAGTTCGACTCGCATTGGCCGATTTTCTAGTGGGTTAAAATCGCGTGACCTGCTTTCTAGCCGACACCAGAGAAGGCGCATTCGCGATGTCCCTTTAAATATTTCAAAACGCCCGTTTTGAACCCAAATACTGTAGTCTCTGGGAAAAACCGTGGCAAACAGCTCATTCCATAACCTAAATGTTCACTCACGGAAGGCAATCCCTCTAGAACCGCATCGTGAAACCACATTGGCTGCAAGGTGTGAGGATAAATTCCCAGCCGGTGGCGAGCAAAGAAACGAACGAAACTCTTAGATGCAACTAGGCGTTTCGGCCGATTTTCCGGAATTTTGTCCGACAATAACTCTTAAACAGAAATTTGGATTTTGATAAAATTTAAAACATAAGAAGATTACTTCAACTTAAATCTATTATCATAAGGAAATTTGGATTTATGGGATAGTTTTGGAGATAGGGGGGTTCAATCGATCTTCTTTGTCTAAGGATATTTTTTGAACGGACGGACGATCCGATTTTGATTTAAAAACCTATGGATTTATCATTAATGCACACCGATTGTCGCGGAGGATTTTTGATTTATAGGCAATTAATAGAAAATCAGTTTGCATTTATGTTATCTGCATAGGTTTATAAATTTCATCAAAATCGGATCGTCCGTTCAAATAAGGAGATGCCTATTATACATTAATCTCCTATATTTTGAGACAACTCTACGGCATTAGCGACTAGTTTCATCATCGTCGGCCTAAATAAGTCCACTGCTGGACATCATTCATCATCATTTCAGCCGTAAAACTTCCACTACTGAACACTGGCCTCCTTTATGGATCTCCATAAGGGGCAGTTGCCATACTCACCACGCTTGGCAGGCGGGTTGGCTAGCGCAGTATGGGATGTTGATACACGGAAAGACGCTGCTGCCCATCTTCCGGAGGTATCCCTTAGCAGGCTCTTACTGCATCCACGGGCATGAAAGGAGGGGTAACATTCTACTGCCGGCACCCCACGGCAATACAGTGTGTACACGGCAATAAGTGACTATTATACATTGATCTCCTATTTTTTTTTAGACAACTCTACGGCATTAGCGACTAGTTTCATCATTATCGGCCTAAATCAGTCCACTGCTGGACATACACCTCTCTAAATCAGCCATTTCACCATGTCTTCGGCTTTTGCATCCAGCATCTGCCAGCGTTCGCAAGTCATTTATCTGCACGAAAACCATATTTCCGCCCGCCCTACGCCCTGGGCGGAACAGAAAGTCTATATTACGAGTAACGGAGTGCTGAATCACAGCCTCCAGGCTTCGCTTAGGTGACGTAGCCACGGAGAGGCTTTTTATAACGTAACCCGCGGCTTTTCTTCGTATTTATATAAAATCCTGTGTACTTTGTACATCGACCATAAGATAAAACCATAACATTGCTGGATGAAAGCAGAGAGTCGTTTTCTCTCCTTGCTTTCACTCAGCAATGTTATATTGTATCTTGTGGCTCCACCGGCATACACGACCTTGTGATGTATTTTTATCATCATCATCATTCCAGCCGTAAAACGTCCACTACTAAACACAGGCCTCCCTCATGGATCTCCATGAGGGGCAGTTGCCATAGTCACCACGCTTGGCAGGCGGGTTGGCGAGCGCAGTTTGCAATGTTGATACACGGAAAGACGCTGCTGCCCATCTTCCGAAAGTATCCCTTAGCAGGCTCTTACTGCATCCACGGGCATGAGAGGAGGGGTAACATTCTACTGCCGGCACCCCACGGCTATGTATTTTTATATGTGAACGTATTTTGATAGACCTTGCCGTGAAACAGTTTTTAACTAGCACGGGAGGTAAGGTCTTGATAATTGCGGTAAATATGTTGTAAAGGTTTTAACAAATAAATCATTTGATTTGATACAAAACTTGGCAGCAAACAGCAGTTCACACGATTTGTCATCGTAATGTAGGGATGCACTACATGTGACCGGTGACTTGCAACAGTCTCTGCAGCTGCCTAATTCTAGTTGCAGTGGTTCTACCAGATCAGCACTGACGTCCGCATTGGCGTGTATTTATTTATATTTATTTATTGCATCATGTACAGGTTTGTATTAGGTCTAAGCAATACATATAATAGGTAATTACATGAACCCTGTTAGGACGCTGCAAATTTGAGTTCGATTTATGTTTTCATGCAATTTAATTACGAAAAATTATTAGAAAAAGGAAAAAGTATAGTATAATTAATTTGTGTTCATGTCAATAGATGTCTAGAATTAGGTAATTAAATAAATCACATAAGATCGAATTCAAATTAGGTCAAGTTAGTACATACTTACAAATTCAAGTCAATATAATGAATTTTTCGATAATTCCAATTTCAATGGTGACTAATGTTACACATAACTACAGAGCTACAAATGTATTCTGCATTGCAACTCCTTGAAGTACCGGGGAAGGACTCTGGGCGACTGGCAGCATTCCGTGAGCATCCCCGAAGGATATGCAGATGATGTAGAAGAAGAGCATGACTCTTGTAGTTCTGTTAATATTTTTAGAGGGTAGTTTTGACAGGCGCTTACGCTTTGCTGCGGTACCTTCAACACGTCAATCTTTTATGCCTGATGCAATCGAGTTGAAACGTCGGGAAATAAGAAACGGGGAATTTTCCGATTACATTTATACATTTTTAAATGTGTAAAGGGAACATAAATCCAGGAACGCAGGAATAATACTTGTAAAATTCTGTTGAGAAAGATAACATCCAGATTCCAGTATTTTAAAATGTTAGAAAACAATGTTTTGCTACAGAAGTAAAAAGCAAAAAGTCGGTCGCGAACCTCCAAAATATCTCATGCATTTGAGAGGCGTTGCGGATATGTTTAGATGTGGATGCTGTATGGTAAACAGCGCGAAAAACTGGGATAATTCTGACAGGAGAGTGCACCCTTTTAGCAGGGAGTGGTCGGAGTGCAGGCGGGTAACGAGCTATTTAGTTTTAAATAATTTTAATTCTCATAAGAACTATACAGTCCACTTAAAACGAGATTCACAAAAGTCAATTAATTACTAGTAAATACAGCACCGTTTGTCTGTATCTCATCTCGTACTGCGCTCGCCAGCCCGCCTGCCAAGCGAATTAAGTTTAGCAACAACCCCTCATAATCAATACTTTGAGATCCATGAGGGAGGCCTAAGTTCAGCAGTGGACGTCCTACGGCTGAAATGAATCTTACTTAGTTACAAGGGAAGCAAAACAACACAAGTTTCCACGAATCCCATAGAAACTTTATTCATCATCATTATCAGCCGTAAAACGTCCACTACTGAACACAGGCCTCCCTCATGGATCTCCATAAGGGGTAGTTGCCATACTCACCACGCTTGTTTTTTTTTTGTTCATTTGAATGGGTAGTATGTATGCACATCAGGCATATAGGAAATACACACAATTCACCTTGTAAGGCCATTATAAAAACTGTGGAGACTAATGTACTGAATTCGTCTCCCCCGCCGCACAGTGGATCGAAAAAGCCCTTCCTATAGACATAGAACTTTTTTTTTCTAAACATGCTTTTTCTTATTGGAAACCAAGACAGAATCTTATTAGAAGCCCAAACTATATCATATTTTATGAACCTAGGTGATAATGACGCAGAAAAGATTTTTTGAACTTTAATTTGTATGGAGAAAAACATGAAAATCGATATTTTTCGGCTCTCGTGCGAGTGCCCGTTATTTCCTCCGGCATAAATAATGTTCCTATTTTTTACTATCTTTTGACATATAGCACATATGGGGCACTCGATGGACTTCAGGTGAAAAAAAATAAAATATATTTTTAAATTTTCTTTTTGCATTTTATTCATTATACAAGGTACATTACGACCTAAAAATAATATTTCAACTCACCTAATTATTGTTACAGTTTTATTGTAATATTTCACCTATCATTATAATGAAAATATATTATATTTTTATATTTAGTTAAAGTAAAAGCATAATTATCAAATACAGTCATTATTTTTAAAAAGAAAAGAATAATAATTACATTATTAGTAGCAGAATCTTATTAGAAGCCCAAACTATATCATATTTTATGAACCTAGGTGATAATGACGCAGAAAAGATTTTTTGAACTTTAATTTGTATGGAGAAAAACATGAAAATCGATATTTTTTGGCTCTCGTGCGAGTGCCCGTTATTTCCTCCGGCATAAATAATGTTCCTATTTTTTACTATCTTTTGACATATAGCACATATGGGGCACTCGATGGACTTCAGGTAAAAAAAAAAAAAATATATTTTTAAATATTCATTTTGCATTTTATTCATTATACAAGGTACATTACGACCTAAAAATAATATTTCAACTCACCTAATTATTGTTACAGTTTTAATGCAATATTTCACCAGCCATACTTTATAATTTTACCTGATAATTCCATATTATATGGTGGTTAAAAAAAATAAAAAATAAGTAAAAAATAGTAATATTTATTTCGTGTGAATTGTTTAATCGCCTTTGTAGTTTGTAATTATTATTCTTTTCTTTTTAAAAATAATGACTGTATTTGATAATTATGCTTTTACTTTAACTAAATATAAAAATTTAATATATTTTCATTATAATGATAGGTGAAATATTACATTAAAACTGTAACAATAATTAGGTGAGTTGAAATATTATTTTTAGGTCGTAATGTACCTTGTATAATGAATAAAATGCAAAAAGAAAATTTAAAAATAGATTTAATTTTTTTTCACCTGAAGTCCATCGAGTGCCCCATATGTGCTATATGTCAAAAGATAGTAAAAAATAGGAACAATATTTATGCCGGAGGAAATAACGGGCACTCGCACGAGAGCCGAAAAATATCGATTTTCATGTTTTTCTCCATACAAATTAAAGTTCAAAAAATCTTTTCTGCGTCATTATCACCTAGGTTCATAAAATATGATATAGTTTGGGCTTCTAATAAGATTCTGTCTTGGTTTCCAACAAGAAAAAGCATGTTTAGAAAAAAAACGTTCTATGTCTATAGGAAGGGCTTTTTCGATCCACTGTGCGCCGTCTCTGCGACCAAGCCCCGCTGTCAAAAGCAGGTCTACGTCTAAAATATCGACGGAGCAGCGTTTTTTCGAAAACCCCTCGCGCGAGTAGCGGGCGCGCGCTAGTAAAGTTTAACTCGCTTCAGAACTTTTATCCACATTATATCGGGCCGTGGGGTGCCAGCAGTAGGATGTGGCCCGTGGATGCAATAAGAAATTACCACGCCGATATCTTTTGCCGTGAGGTGCCCCGCCAGTAGAATATTACCCCTCCTCTCATGCCCGTGGATGCAGTAAGAGCCTGCTAAAGAATACCTCCGGCAGGTGGGCAGCAGCGTCTTTCCGTGTATCAACATCCCGTACTGCGCTCGCCAACCCGCCTGCCAAGCGTAGGGCAACTACCCCTTTTGGAGATCCATGATTTCAGATTTCAGATTATTTATTTTTCACCTTAGGAACATAATAAACACTTGGTTACGTACAATGACATTGCGGCTGTTCATGCCTTGTCAAATGGGTATGTTCCTACTTACTAAATTATAAAACTAAAAGAAAACATTATTTTATAAATAAATAACAATACAAAGTAGGTACCTAATGTAGGTAATGTTAATACAAGTAAATGTCAAACTGGATAAAAGTGTTGCCATGTCAAAATTATTTCTACCAAAATTTAATAATATATATTTTTTTTTATGCGGCTGTAAAGAGGCCTTAATTATAAAATATAAGAATACAGTCATTTCATAAATCTATTTAAACACTTAAAATCTCCTAGAATTCTCTAGCGCAGAAACGGACACGGGCCACACGTTTTTATCATTTGTGTATTCACTACAATTATAGTAAGCACCTCGAGTTAAAGCGGCCTTAATATTTGTTTTAAACTGCTTTTCTCCTAACTCTAAAATTTCTTTTGGAATTTTATTATAAAATCGTAAAGAATTCCTGAGAAATGATTTGTTGCATTTCTGAAGTCTACATTTCGGGAAGGTTAGCTTATTTTTATTTCTGGTGTCATAATTGTGTATATCAGATTTTTTTGTAAATAAATGTATATTTTTACGAGTGTACATTATACATTCGTATATGTATAAGGAGGGCAAAGTTATTATATTGACATCACTGAAGAAATATCTAAGGGATGTCCTCGAACTTAAATTATATATTGCTCTTACTGCTCGTTTCTGAAGTACAAAAATTGTTTGAATGTTAGCTGCTGCACCCCACAAAAGTACACCGTATGACATGATGCTATGAAAGTACGCATAATATACTAACCTTGCGTTAGAAATATCAGTTATCATTCGTATTTGTCTCACCGCATGGATTGCTGAACTGAGTTTTTCGCTTAAGGCATTGATGTGGGGGTCCCACTGTAATTTTGAGTCCACAGTTATACCCAAAAATACTGTGTTTTGTACGGCTTCTAGAACTTTGTCACTAATTTTAACATTTGGATAAATATTCCTGACGTTTGGTGGCGAGAACCTTACATATTTGGTTTTATTGGGATTTAACATAAGATTATTACACTCAAACCATTTATGGAGAGAGGTCAAAACATTATTAATCGTGTCAAAATTTTTTTCTTTACGTTGAACCTTAAATAAAATTGATGTATCATCTGCAAATAATACAATTTCTATTCCAGTTTGCTTTTTGATCAAATATGGTAGGTCATTCACGTAGATTAAAAACAAAAAAGGTCCCAAGATGGAGCCTTGTGGAACTCCTAACTCAAGTTTGGACCCTGCGGATTTTACCTTGTCAACTTCCACTATCATTTGTCTATTACTAAGATATGATTCAAGAAGTCCCAGGGATACACCCGATACACCATAATGCCGGATTTTTTTAATAAGCGTTTTATGATACACGCAGTCAAAGGCCTTTGACAAGTCGCAGAAGACACCTACAACATCATTCTTTTCTTCCCAAGTCTCTAAAATAAATTTAATCAGTTTTGAACCCGCATCAATGGTTGATTTTCCCTTTGTAAATCCAAATTGGTTTATGTGTAAAGTATTATTATTATTAAAATGCACAACGAGTTGGCTTAGTAGTTCCTTTTCAAAAATCTTACTTAAACAGGGCAGTACCGATACCGGTCTGTAGTTTGTAGGATCTCCCTTGCTCCCTGATTTGTAAAGTGGCACCACTTTGCTCGTTTTCATTAGATCAGGAAAAATACCCTTGTCAACACACACAATTAATAGTGCAGCCAGGTAGGGAGCTAATTTTGTGATGGCGTGCTTTATGACGTTGAGGGATATCCCCCATACATCTTCAGATTTTTTAATCTTAAGAGATTTGAAATTTTTAAGAATAGTAAGGGCCGAAATGTGCTGGAAGGCAAACGAAGGAGTAATACTATCAAGATTTTGCTCCAGAAGTGAAATAGCAAGATCAGGTGTCGCATTTAAAAACATAGTAGTTTCCAACGGTGCATTTCTAAAAAAATGTTCGAAAGCATTAGCAACATCCAAAGTATTTGAAATTATTTTGTCTTTTATTTTGAGAATCTTAGGTTTTACAGTTTTCTTACATTTTCCTGTTTCTGAATTTATTATATTCCATATAGTTTTAATTTTATTTTGTGATTTAGTTATTTGATTTCTTACAAAAATTGATTTGGCGTTTTCACATACTTGTTTAAACACCTTTGAGTAGTGTTTAATGTGGTTTATAAACACGGGATTATCTTTATTATATTTTTTTTCCTCATATAACGAATACATGTTGGTTCTACTCTTAAAAATACCTGGTGTAGCCCAGTCAGCAAAAGTAAGTTTCTTGTTAAAGTTAGTCTTTTTAAGTGTGAAAATTGAGTCATGTTGAATACAAATGGTATTGAAAATGTTATTATAACTAATATTCGGATCTGAAATGTCATCAGGGTATAGATTACACATAATTTTATCGATTGCATTATTAAAAAGATTGATACGACTGTCAGTAATAGGTCTACATGTAAGAACATTTTCTATTAAAAGTTTTTCACCATAAAAGGCGACACACTGTCCTCTATGATCTGATCGTAATGAATCAATTAGTTTCTTATGCTGATAGTCACAATCAAGAAAAATATTATCCAGGCAAGTCGCCGTTGTTTCCGTTATCCTTGTAGGTTCGTCAAAAAGATGTTGTAAATTATATGATTTACATAATAGTAGAAAATCAGACGTATGCGATGATTCAACCAGTATATTGACATTAAAATCTCCACACATTATTAACGGTTTATTGCAAAGTGACATCCGCCTAAGCGCTTCTTCAAGGACCTCTAAAAATGAGAAGAATGGTGCAGAAGGGGGGCTATAAACACACAATATAAGATGGCTGCCCGTTTCTACGCAAGAAAGTTCACAAACACGATCAATAGAAAGTCTAACAATATCCTTTCGTTCTTTACCTTTAATATGGTTTCGCAAAAGGATGGCGCTTCCACCACCTGCAGCAGATTTTCTGCTATATGCACTAGCTAGCGTACAATTTTTAAGTGCAAAGGACATGTTGTGGTTTTTTAAAAATGTTTCCGTGAAACACAAAATACCGTAGGGATCAGATTCAAGAAACAATTCAATTTCCAGCAATTTACCTAAGAGTCTATTAATATTCTGGTGTAATAATTTTATAACATTTCTATTACTGTTTCTGACTGAGAGGTACGCGCTAGGTGTTTTATGGCTTTTACTATCTAGTTTGCTAGGGGGATCGCAATTTACATTTCCCTCTATTGTCAATGTCATTAGTTTAAAGATTTATTACATACATGAGAAGTTGTAAGGTCTTTTAAGGAGTATGATCTTCCAGTTTCAATTAAGTTTTGTTTTAAATTATCTGTCAGCAGGTCAACAAGATTAATCTTACACTGTTCAGAAATTAATTGATGGTTTGAGCTCGATTTATAACTAGACAAAAATGTATTTATATCAAAAAACAGTAAGTTATTATATGCATTATTTGAAGAAATTAATGTGTATAAAATCATATTTAAAGAAAATATTCTGTCATTACGTTGCTTGCTCCAAGATTCTGAATAGGGAAAAGCACTTATTACCGTTTTATTTATTTTACCTGAGTTTTGCAGCTCTATGAGGGAAGTTATACTACGTTCCAAGCTCTTTCTTGTCACTCCTTTACTATTTCCCACAAGTATTGCGATATTCTGACCAGGTTTGTGATCACTATTAACAACCTTATTGACGATCTCACTAAACAGCATGTTTGGCATAACATTATTGATTATTGAACATTTTTTTTGATTGCAAAAATATTCGCCTAAACCCTGTCCTATGCTATCACAAAAAACTTGTGTTTTGCTATCACCGTTTCGTGGGTTTGCAGGACTTGTTTCCATATTATGTGACTCACTCGTATGTTCCAAGGTAAAGTGAGGTGAGCTGTCTACGGTACCTGGTGCTGGATCCTTTTTCTTGAAGTCTGTGTTTCCATCATCATAAATTGTGTTAATTTTCGAAGATCGCGCTAAATCATCATGTCCTTCATGTGCCGTATTATTTGACATAGAAATATTTCTTTCATCGTATGATCCTAGCCTTAAGAGTTCATTTATCGCCAGTATACGTTCCTTGATCTCCTTTTGAGCAAGTCGACTTAACCGTAGAACAGAGTTCGATGTGATCATAGAGCAAAAATGAGTTAGATAGCTAGACGCGATAAGGAGTACAAACTCTACAGAAGTACGTTTTTAGAATTTTTGTATCGAATTTAGTTTCGGAAATATAAAATCGAATAACGTTGCATCTGACATTAGCTCCGCGAAACAACGCACGGAGTGACCAAGCGACGGCGGGCGGGGAGCGGGGGCGGCGCGAGCGCGCGGTCCGTTCGTCAGTCCGGCCGCTATTTGTTGGAATTAGGGTGTGTTTGTGTCTTGCGTTTACCTTTTCTTAGAGATAAAAATAATAATGTATCAAGTGTTTTGCACGCATAAAACATTTTTCTAGACATGTCAATATCACGGAAAATGTTGGAAATGCTTAAAAAAGATGCAGAAGAGCCTGAGTTACGTTCAACATTTTCCAATGTTCCTGCTGTTCGTATGAAAAAAAGTGTAAAGTTGCTGGTAAGTGTTATCTAAGACATTTTTTGACGGAGAGCTAGTGAAACGCATTTTTAATACGAAAGTATGATTGACGTATGGCATATTCACAGGATAATCATTTTATATGTAATAATTAACAAGAAAAACTAGGAGTCATATGAAATAATAGGATCATTTTATACGGACTCTGTTGAGTTTTTAAGGATTTCATGTGAATATAGAACGTTTCATTATGGAGTCTGTCATACGATTTGTGGGTTCGATGTTAAAATAGTACGTTTTTACTGGGATAACGAAGTCAAATAGGACGTTGTTCATAATAAAAAATCGTTAAATATTAAGATTTTTTTAATTAAATTAGTCTAATAAATTTCTAGGTACTAACATTGTTTTGCCTTACGCATAGCTATAAAAATATATAGTTTTTTTTAAATTTCAGATGTGAATAATGATGACAACCACATGTCACCACAAACGTCACCTTTACCTTTTGGTGCAGAAGCAATCAGTCAGGAACTAGCTGATATATGGGATGAAATTGTACATGAAGACGGTGGGACCGAAGAAATTACTAGGACTGAGGAAATTACCTGCGACAGTCCAATACCAAATGTTATGTCTGATCCGTCGGCCATGGATCATCATCATTTCAGCCGTAAAACGTCCACTATTGAACAAAGGCCTCCATCATGGATCTCCATAAGATGTTTACAGCAATCAACCGATATATTTTCTTTGGAAATGCCTTCTTGTTACGAAAACTCACCATTAATCCAGCTTGGAGACTTAGAAATTGCTCACCACCGATCTACTTCGATTAATTCGGAACTATCTGTGCCAACTCCTATGCCATCTCCTACTAATGTCCATTAAATCTGCGATAGCGTCTACTGATGGACTACATGTGGACAATTTCGTTGCGATTTCTTCGCCAGCATTATACAGCACAAATTTTTATATTTTGCAATCAAGTAATCGCACAGTGTCTCCTAGAACGACTAGAAAACGACAAAGGCACCCAAAAGAATGGGCCGACGTTAAACGCGTATCCCTTAAGAACTTAGGTAAGAAATATTTGACGAAAATGGGAAAATCCGTAGACGAAAAAACCATGGGGCCATCATGCAAATGCCTTTACAAATGCTCTGATAAAATATCTTACCAACAGCGGTTGAGCTGTTTCACAACATTTTGGCAATTAGGAGATCGAGCCATGCAGTGGAATTTTATCATCTCTATCATCATTTTATCATCAAATATTCCGATAAAATGATGCCTCATTCAAGATACTCCTAGTAATAGGAAATATACTTATGAAAATGAGGTTAGTAGTTGCCTTTTAAATTTTATCCAGGCTAATGTTGAGCAAGGTGCCAAGGTGTTTCGTTTTTGGTCGGATAATTGTACTGGCCAAAATAGAAATAGCTTTGTGTTTTAATTATACGTTTACGCCGCAAAAAAATTCAACATACGCCTAACACAAAAGTTTTTACAGAAGGGACATACCCAAAATGGAGGGGACAGTGTCCATTCTGTTATCGAGAGAGCTTCTCAAACCAAAACTATCTATACTCCTCATCAATGGCGTTTTTAGTAAGATGGGCCAAGAATTAAGGAGAACCCTATGTTGTTTGCAAAGGAACCCAGAATGACGTGTTTGACTTTGAATGTCTTGTTAATAATAAGGTATGGATGAAAGACATTAAGAGAAAAAAGATTAACTGGTATAACATTCGAGAAGTTCACGCAGACGGTAGTGACCCAACAAATTGTTTTTTAAATATGACTTGACTCAACCTGATTATGATATCTTAGTGATTCGCGTTAAGACGAGGAACTCAGTTCAAACTAAACTAAAACCGTCTTATTCTGAACCTATTATGGTTTCCGCTGCTAAATACCTCTATAAAGATTTATTGGATATGTGCCGCTCAGAAGTTATTCCTTCAGAGTATCATCCATACTTTAACTCTTTGCCACATCACATCACTGTTAATGCTTTACGGATGATGGCTTATCATAATAAGAGATATTTCCTTTCTGCTGCTTTATTTTAGAGCTGAATTCGTCACACTTATTTAGCGGAACAATGTTTAATTAATAATAAGCACTCATCTAAGAGCCGTGGGGCGCCGGCAGTAGAATGTTGCCCCTCCTCTCATGCCCGTGGATGCAGTAAGAGCCTGCTAAGGGATACCTCCGAAAGACGGGCAGCAGCGTCTTTCCATATATTAACATCCCATACTGCGCTCGCCAACCCGTCGAAGTCGAAATTATTGTGATTCGTAAAATTATAAAGACTGAATGTTAAAATATTTGTAATTGTAAATTTTACAACTAATGCGAAGTTTAAATTTCGTTTGCTGCATTGTTCTTACAGGGAGTACATACAATTTTGTAAGTTTTCTACTAAGTTAATTTTAAGTGACGTGTTTGCTATTTAAAGTTGTCTATTCTAATAATTTAATAGTTTTGTGTCACGTATTTTGAGATTTTATAATTTAATAAACGATTTTAAATAATAACTTAATTTTTAATTAAATTATAATAGAAGGTAGTCATAGTTTCACTAACATTATTTTAAGGTACTTATTCACATAGAACTCTTACGGAATAGGTGATTTTGACAAAAAACTACCCATGTTATTATAGAACGTCACTTCATTAAGACGTTTCCGTAAAACAACGTTTAGTGTTCACAACGAACCCTCGCGGTTCTGCCATAAAACGTCCTATAATAATATGGAACTCACTATCTCCGTTAGTAAAAGGATAATAAATATACACCGCCAAGCATTTAACTAGGCTGGGATGTTGTAACAACATACCAAAAAACCTCAATGACAAGTCTCACCGTTTAAGAGTTACACGAAGTCAAGTACTTCTACTACTTCTACTACGTCTACTGAAAACTATCAACTCTACAGATCAGACTTTATTCTACGGATGAGTCGAAGTCCATATTTATATTTCATGTTCTTCAGGTCATTTTCTAATCTTTTTATCCTATCGAGGCTGCATTCGTACTTTATCTCGTACTCTTCTAACTTGTAAGTACAGTAGATAAGCTCATTTTTAACTTTTATTTTTTCTTGTTTTAAAGCCAGATAGCTTCTTTGGTGTTTGTATTTGTTTATGCACCTTTTGGTCTTCCTTATGAATTTGTTTATTTTTATATATTTCTTTATATTATTTCGCCCTTTTATGTATATACCCTTATTAGAGTAGTTTTCTGGATTGCCAAATTTATTTAATTCATCAAATTTTTTTGTTGAGCAATTATTTAATTTTATACTTTTGTTGTTGTCAATTGCCACCAATGACTGAGCTAATCGCTTCTGTAATGAAATAATTTTCTGCTGGGCTTCTTCTAATAAAGTTTCACATATGTTGTGATCGTCAGCTATTTTAACAAGGTTGTCCTTTTCACTGCGTAAATCTTGAAATTTTAAATCCATATCAATCAACTCCGCTTTTAATCGTGTGTTTTTTGTTATGATTTTTTGAATTTCAATTTCACTTTCATCCCGTTCCTCTATTAGTTTATTATTAAGATTGTGCAAGGTTTGAATTTCCGTCACACTAATCTTGAGTTTTTGCTGCAGTTCTTTTATGCTAAACTGCCTCGTCTTCATTGTAGGCAGAGAAGAATAGTTTCTTGCTGATATTTATGTGTTATTTTTTCAGTTATAGAAACATCCAACTGTATAAGATTTTACAAGTTGGCAACTCAATTTGACTATGGTAGGAATTAGTAGTAGAATCTGGGAGAACTTTGTTGTCAACGTCAGTTGTCAGCTGTTTCTAAGGTTATTGAACTACACACACTATCTCTTTGTTTACGCTATAAGAATTACCAAAATTCGCGTTTATGCATGTGTGAGTGAGTGTTTCAAAAGTTTTCAAATGTGCAACGATCTTTCGTTTATATTTTGGGGTCAAATATCTTCAAAATTGTAGCTTACCGGAGAGTTTTGGTGTCGTCAAAACTATTTGATGGTTATGTGCACTAACTTTCAAACACTATTTATATTATTCGGTATGTTGTTCTATATTTAACTGTTATATAAACACGGAGCTAATTTCTAGGCACCTAACTTGACAGGTGCTGGACGTCCAAAAAAAATGATGAGGGAGGCATGTGTTCTGTTGGGACGTTTTACGGGCAAGAGAGGAGAGGCATTCTAGAGACATTCTACTGCCGGGACCCGGCTAGTAACAGCATAACGCCCAGAAACCCTTAGACACCCGATGAGCTAGCTTTCGCATTTGGCAAAAAAGAGTATAAAATCTGCATCTTCCTTCGCAACTAGCAGCCAAACAAACGCAGAATAGCATGTGTAGTGCCCAAAAAATAGTAGGCGTATAGTATGTGTTATTCCTGGTTAATGTCTATAGGTATGCAAAGTTTCAGCCTAATGCGTAGGGTAATTTTTCAGTGAAGAAGTATCAGACATACATACATCCATACAAACAAACTTTCGGCTGTATGATATTACTAGCCGCACTCTGCATTTCCGTGGGAATACGGAGATAAAATAAAGCCTAATTTTACTCAGGGATAATGTATCTAATGGTGAAAGAATGTTAAATCGGTCTAGTAGTTTTTGAGTTTATTCGTTAAGAAAATACATAATTCGTATTCCCACGGGAACGGGAACTACGCGGGTGAAATCGCGAAATACGGCTAGTATTCGTACAGGTATAGATAGTAAAGTGAGATGAGATTTTAGCAACCGGTTACAAAACCCAGTTGCGAAAGCGGCGGTAGTCACCTGATATCTGCGTTAGAGCTCAACCACAGACTAAGGCGTTATTAATTTATTCCAGCACAGGCTTCTAGTTTCCAAACCCGAAGGATTATAACCACAGAGATAAGGCTCCGTTTGGACCGGGATAGCTGCTGTACTAGCACACTGACTCGCACGCCCCAGGGCTTTGCATTTTTTAAGTGTTATGGTTGTTTTTACAAGCTTTTATTTAGCTTGCCCTGTATGTATGTATGTATGTAACTATGTTTGTCCGCCAAATCTTTCAAAATCAATTTTGAAGCAGATATCTTCAACCAGTTGAGCTGAAATTTTGTATACCTACATGTTTTCTTTAGATGACAATGCATGATCAGGTATGTGACGTCACTCTGAATCCATCATGGCGGAACACCCAAGATGGCGGACAAGTTATTTTTAATGGACTCCTACAATATGGGTATCATATGAAAGGGCTTGCTGAGAACAATTCGAAAATGAAATAACGATTTCTCTGAATCCAACATGACGGAACATCTAAGGTGGCGGACTAGTTATTCTTAATGCACTCCTATAATATGGGTATCAAAACCTTGCTGAGAGTTACTTTATCACATAAATTGTGTAAAGACGTTTTAATTTGTCTATAAAATTAAATGGAAAATGTTTATTTTATTATTTTTAGTACGTTTAAATAAAAGCTTGTTTGTTAAAAAGTTTTTTTACTTGTAATTTATTTTTTACTTTTTAGTTATCACTGGACAGTTTGTAAAATAAAATAATAAATAAATATGTGTATTGCCTAATACATATTTGTTTGCTATTTTATTTTATTTCATCTAATATTTTTTTTATTTTTCCTTAAACTCATAACAATAGCTTAGTTAGTTTGTAAGGTTTTTGTTTATATTCCTATAGTAAAATATGTTTGTGTTTTTTGGTTTAAAATAAATAAATTAAATCTTAAACTAAATCTAATTACGGTTCCTATTAGACCATACGCGGCTCATCGCTTGCGAGTCCCACTGGTACTAGTAGCTCACCCCACTGGCACTAGTAACTATCCCTCTGTAAACCCTCATAAGACAGCTCCCGTCGGCCCACGTACACTACAAACCAACTTCTTGCTAATAAAGTTGCTTTATCAAACACTGTACGTGTTTCGCGTAGGGAGACTACACACGGGCTTGGAGTGTTGCGAGGAGAATCGTGTGGTTTACGGAAATGAAAAATCTTATCGGGTTCCGTAGCTTAGTGGTTAAAGCATTTCCAGCTTAAGGAAGCGTCAAGGATCGATTTGGCGGACGTGGTTTCGAATCCCACCGGAATGGTAAATTTTTGATGAGGTTTTTCATTTCCTTGAAATGTTCTACCTGAGTGTAGTTGAATACTATAAGCTTTACAAACAAGAGAATTGTGTGATAGATTTCTAAGAAAATTGTCTAATGCATATTAAAGACAGGAAACGACCTCGCGGCAAAACCAAGACGTCGACGGAGGGACGAGCTCGTCGCACACTTGGAGGACTGAACCACAGATCTCCCTCTCCTTTCCATCTGTGGTCGTGTAATCATCAGGGGCCTCTACTGAAAACCAACATCTGAGACTAGTGTAGCACCTTTCACAATTCGTCGCGCGCTGATCGTAGGGCGCCACCAAAGTTCTCACGTGTGATATGAAAAATAATCGTTAAAAATAATTAGGACATTGAATTTAAAAAATGGCCGAAAGGTTCTCTTGGTATTTATTATTCTTTATAGTGACTAGCTGTCCCGCAACTTCACCTGCGTCATATAAGAGAGAGAGTGGGTCGTAGGCACCTGTAAATAAAATGCGCGCGCGGCAAAACTGTGATATCTTCTAAGATATTTCTTGAATCCAAGTAGTGTTAAATAGAATCCTGTTCAATATAATACTAATGATGAATAACGTATTTATTTACATAAGGATGGATACTGTGTTTATAAAAACACATTCCCGATTAAAGCATTATTAAAGATACAAATTTTATTACCGTAAAAAAGGTTATAGTGGGTCAACCTTAAAAGATAAACATATACTCTCACAGACTTTCTTTTAGAACGTTTTAAAGGTAACAATTTTGCGATGTATGAAGGCTGTGTAACTTTAACCGTTTACGCAGCGCACGCAAGGGAAGCTCTCTAAAGAATAAAGTGGTCCCATAGAAACCAAGTCAGGTTCTGATTGTGGAATCCCAGGGAAATCAAGGAAATCTATGATTTAAGTCGGTTATTTTTCTTGCAAAATTAAAGAATTATTTTCGCAGCTTTTGCGAAAAAGTGAGACTGGGCAGGACACGTGAACCGTATGCCCCAACAACTATGGGCAAACCACTACCGATTGGTCAACAAAGTCGATCACGTGGTAGACCCAGGCGACGAGGGCGAGACGAGCTGGACTCCTTTAGACTGGCTTCAACAAACTCAAGACAGGGATAAGTGGAAGGAGGGAAGGAGGCCTTTGCACTGCAGTGGGAAACATCAGGCTTATAAATAAAATTAAATTAAATTTGCGGTAAAGATTACAGAAAAATAAGGTTTTTCAGAAACACGATTTACATAATTACATAAAGATAAGATAAAGATAAAAAAAAATATTTTGTGACAGAAATAACACTAATAATAATATTAATAATGCTGGACAAATCACACAGCATCATCTAGCCCCAAGCTAAGCAGAGCTTGTATATATAATATATTTTTAAAAAACTATAATAAATTTTTAAAACTAATTAAGTATTTAATATCCACACGCCTTAAATTCCGTGTGTCTCCAAGTTGACCCAAGACGCCCACAGTGTAATAAATCAAACGTATCATTGTGCTACTGTCGGCCGTACTGCACTTTGTCACGCTGTGGCACGATTTTTGTGGTAGTAGAACTTTTTGTGAAGAGTTCATATATCTGCTGCTAAGCTGTTACAGCATTGCTGTGTTCCGGTTTGAAGGATAAGGGGGCTGGGGAAATTACGGGCACTTGAGACCTTACAACTCTCAGGATGACGGGCGCAATGCAATGCAGCATTGATCACGTGCTCTGTTAAAGTGATCACCGCGGTGTTCCAGTTGTGAAAGGTAGAGGTTACTGCTTAACGTCAGGGAGGCCTTTGGCTTGTCTCGTCATTTAGTCGTATAAAAAAAACAACAATAAAATCTTTGCTGCATCGCGATTTAAAACAACCTCTAGTATGCTTATTATCAGATACTTATATTGCCTTCGGCATCTTATATTATAGATGATTTATACTCTTGATGCAGCGATTTGAATGCCGGCACAAGAATGTAGCTCCCCCTTCTCTCTTGCCCATGGGTGAAATAAGAATCTACCAAGGGATATCCTCAGAAGATGGGCTCCAGCGTCTTTCCGTGTATCAACATCCCGTACTGCACACGCCAACGAACCTGCCAAGCAAGCAAGCAAGTGGTGAGTATGGCAACAACCCCTCATGATGAGTACTTACTTGGCCTTGAGGGAGGCCTTGGTCCAGCAGTGGACGTGCTGCGGCTGAGTTGAAATGATCATGAGACTGCGTGACTTTCATAGAAAATCAGGTGGTCCATTGATGTATGTTGTATGTTGTTAGACTGTAAGGTATGTATATATTTTATATGGGCTTTATTTTATATAGTTTTACTTTAAAATACTTAGTATTTACATCTTGTACTTTACTAATCATCATCATCATTTCAGCCGTTAAACGTCCACTACTGAACTGAGTTGCCATACTCACCACGCTTGGCAGGCGGGTTGGCGAGCGCAGTTCTGGATGTTGATATATAGGAAGACGCTGCTGCCCATCTTTCGGAGGTATCCCTTAGTAGGCTCTTACTGCATCCACGGGCATGAGAGGAGGAGTAACATTCTACTGCCGGCACCCCACGGCAAATTACTAATGTTTAATTTTACTAATGTTTAATTTTACTAATGTTGCCTGAAATAAACGTATATCAATATATATAAAACTCTTCCGTTACTGACTGAGTGACTGACAGACAACGCACAGCCTAAACCACTGGACCTAGAGACTTGTTTGGCACACATATACCTTAAGTATCCTAGAGGTGCACTAAGGAGGGATTTTTCAAAATTCCCACGGAAACGGGAACTACGTGGGTGAAACTGCAGGGTACGGCTAGTTATTAATATTATTATAGAATTTACTTCTATCACGTACAAACCTCTATGAAACGTGACTCTCGCTTGGCTAACGCGGTCTTAACATCCGTGTTACGACAAAAACCGGATACGGAAGAAGGAACTTAAGTAGTTATACAGAACAGAACTGTTTTTACTTACACCTCAACTGGGGCGGCCATGGTTTGAGAAGAAGAAAGAAAATACATTTATTTTTGACACACACACAATACATATAAATTAATAAGAAAATGGGTAAAAAAAGCAAATTAGTTGCACTATGGACTTAAAGTTTTAAATTATCAATATGCTGCGTGGGGTCAAAAAATGTACTCTACCTTAGTATTCATCATTCCAGCCGTAAAAAGTCCACTACTGAACAAGCCTCCCTCATGGATCTCCATGAGGGGTAGTTGACATACTCACCACGCTTGGCAGGCGGGTTGGCGAGCCCAGTACGGGATATTGATACACGGACAGACGCTGCTGCCCATCTTCCGGAGGTATCCCTTTGCAGGCTCTTACTGCATCCATGGGCATGAGAGGAGGGATAACATTCTACTGCCGCCACCCCACAGCAGTATTCAAATTTAATGACTTTTAATTAACTTTTTTTATTTCTGATTATTTTTGATGAAGCTTGTTGTTGATATAATTCGGGTTGCACTTAACTTTTATCAGCGCTTTTAATTTCATGATTTTAATGTGCCTTGTGGTACCGGCAGTAGAATGTTACCTCTCCTCTCATACCCATGGATGCAATAAGAGTCTGCTAAGGTATACCGCCGGAAGATGGGCATCAGCATCTTTCCGAAACGGCTAAAATGATGAATAGTGTTAACTTTCTTGGTTTAACTTCTTAATAATAAATAAATTCTTACTATTTCACTTTCAAAATTAACGTGAGATATACTATTCATTTTGCTTAGAAAATCATCATCATGGGATTGAATGCCCGTCCGCGCGTGGGGCCGACACGACATGTCGTGTCGACAGTGTCGTGTCGGCCCCACGCGCGGACGGGCATTCAATCCCATGATGATGATTTTCTTGAAAAATCGAAACGTGTCGGAATAATCTTCGACGTTACAATACTACGTGAGTGATTCCCGTTTTTACAAAATAAATTCTTCATCATTTCAGCCGTAGGACGTCCACTGCTGGACATGGGCCTCCCTCATGGATATCCAGTTATTGCGGTTGGAAGCGATCTGCATCCACCGTCGACCTGCGGTCTTCACCAGGTCATCATCCCATCTTGTTGGTGGACGTCCTACGCTGCGCTTGCCGGTCCGTGGCCTCCACTCGAGAACTTTTCGGCCCCATCGGCCATCTGTTTTGCGAGCTACATGGCCTGCCCATTGCCACTTCAACGTGCTAATCCGTTTGGCTATGTCGGTGACCCGAGTTCTTCTACGTATCTCCTCATTTCTGATTCGATCGCTTAAAGAAACCCCGAGCATAGCCCTCTCCATAGCTCGTTGAGCGACTCTGAACTTATTCATGAGGCCAATCGTGAATAAATTCTTACTATGTACAAAATCGAGGTCACCCTACACTCCTACAAAAGAAGCCCTGAATTTTCTCTCAACGCGACCATTTCATTGTTACCGTCTTTTTAGTGTCACTAAACCTAAGTTTGTACCCACTGTACCTAACATGTCCTAAGACTAGATGCATTCTACTTTTCTTTTAATTTAGACCACAAACCAACGACATAAAGTCCACTTTAGAACAGCAAAAAACGCTGCGTGCATTTTATCTTCCTGGATCGGCGCAAAGGGAGTTTCAATCCTATTACAATGAGATACTTTAAAGCTTTGCGCTGTGGGGTGCCGGCAGTAGAATGTTACTTGTGGATGCAGTAACGTTCTGCCAAGGGATACCTCCAGAAGATGGGCAGTTGTCTTTCCGTGTATCAACATCCAGTACTACGCTCGCCTGGTGAGCGGGGCGAGTATGGCAGCAACCCCCTCATGATCTTAAAGGTCCATGAGAGAGTCCTGTCTCCAGCAGTGGTGAATCATCATACTTACGTACACATCAGTGATGATGTATAGGTAATCCTGATGACATCAGCATCAGGATCATTGGAATAAAATAATTTCAGAATAAACATAATAAAATTTAATACACTTTACATAAAAATATTATGTAATAGGGTGTACAATGGAGTCAAAGTCAAAGTATATTTATTGCGAAAGATTTATATTTACATTTATAATTGTTTCCATGTAATTTACCCTTAATTGATGTGCAATATTCTGCCAATTACAATTTTTTCCTTTTATAAAATAATGGCTATTAATTATATAAACCTTTTTAATATAGTGTATTAAATTTTATTTTGTTTATTCTGATATTATTTTATCCCAATGATCATGATGCTGATGTCATCAGGATTATGTGTATTATGAGTGGGTAAGTATGATGATTCAAGGATATTAAAAATTGTCTCAGGAAATGGTTATTAAATAAAGTATTTTATAATCTCAAAGAATATTACGAGACGGATAATAGTGAGTACACAAAATAGTTACAAAAGGATACCGTTAAGTTGTACCTTTATTGTTTTTTTAAACTTTTTATTTTTAGTACGTAATTAAAATTATTATATTAGTAAATAACTAAACTTTTTCCATTGTATGTCCAGTTTTGGACAGACTGTATAAACTTGTACACCATTCCGTCACAACACCTATGTAAGTACAGTAACAGTACACAATAAAGATCATTCATTATCTTAATAAATTTTATAATGTACCTACTCGTCTGTGGTTTAATAAATGCTTTATTTCTTTCTGTTAAATTCCGTCTGTCTACCTACAGCCTAAACTCTGGGTGCATTTTTATCTAACTAGATTGACGCAAAGCTAATTTAAATTCTATCGCAATGACATACGTCCTATTTAGGAATGGCGAGAGATTTTTATTGCGAATGAAGAACCCTGCTTTGGAGATTCCGAAGCAATATAAACTTTATCGCGTAAGATTTAAAGAGGATTTTTGTAGAACATAAAACTGTGAGTTTACGATCTTTAGGATTCGATTACAATGCTGTTTCAGCAGTCTTTGTTCATATACAACTGGGACTTTCTTGCACTGACATAAGGTAGAGATTTGCTTGAAAATAGCTAGAAGATTATCTCTTGTTCCTTTTGTACTGTTAATGTATGAAGTTAGGATTTGTATGAATGTAATGAAATGATCTAGAACAATCTACAGATAAAGGAGATTTATGAGATAATTTATAAAGAAAATAGCTCTTATCTCGGTTGGAATAAGGCTTAAATGAATTGGGTGCCAAAATTCTTACTTTTACGTTTTTCGACAAAGTGCTCCATAACCTAATTCTTATAAAGCTGCTTGTTTGGATGTCCTAGACAGTGATTTATATTATAAAACAGTAATTGACTATTGCAGCGGAGTAAATCTTACGGAGGATGCAAAAAAATCTGAACTATTATTTATTACTTACTTACCCTTTTAGTTTATTTAATTGAATTATGAGAAAAAAACTTACAGTATAAAATTAGTACAATGGGCGGTCTTATAATATTTCTTCCAGACAAGTATTTGTTTATTATATGTATGCATTATTCCAAGTACCATATGAGCAAAGCCGCGGGCCGCAGCTAGTTATCTATACAATTATGAAATTATGTTATGTTCGTGCATACGTGTACCTATCCTTAAGCTACTAAACTTTTGTTCTAACATCTACCTTGTTTAAAAACAAAGAATTACTTTGCATCTGTATTATATTATCTGTGCTTTGCATGCTACCTTTCATTCATTGACCACGCCATCTGTCAACAGGTATATAAACATTGTTATTTTATTCCGATCAAACCTATGGAATAAATCGTTTTTTACGATTACATTTTCACACAAAAATAAATTTAAATTTTGGTGTGCAACCCGAAAATAATCTAGATTTCTTGGCTTTTAGTGCTGATATGGTAATGTTAGGCGTTTTGCTGCTTTTCGATAGCTTAGTGTAAAAATCGAGGGCCCTTAATATACGATCAAAAAAAAGCCTGACCTGGTTTTTTTTCTGAGTGAGTACCACATGAGTAATTAATTACCACCTATATGGATTAATGTTACGAAAACAATTTTATTGCATGTTTGTAGATAAGTTCGGAGCCCTACCGACCGAAATAAGTCAACGGCCGAAGATCGCTAATATCAGTAAATTATTTACAATTTTTAATATTATTACCACCTTTACGGACGATTATCCTCAAGGTAGTTCCAAAAAACAAAAATATTCTTATTATGATTGACGACGAAATGTAAGTTCGGAGCCCAACCGAAAAGCTAAAACGCTTCGATAGCGCGTTCTAATTTTTCCAGTAGCGACATCTATGGAGGAGTTATGGAACTCGAAGGAGAATACGGTCCTCTAGTTTTATCTGGTTTTATTATTTACTTGTTTTAGACAACTAATTAGCCTCATTTCTATATCAACTAGCAGCGCCCTGCTGTTTCACTTGCGTTTTCCCGTTCCTGTGTAAATACGGGGATAAAAAAGCTAAGGTTACTCGCTGATAATGCTAATAAACATTTATTATTAGGTTGTATGGCAGCCCCATTAATTTATTTTATTTTAATTAAATTTATACTGTTTTAATTAAATTATTTATTTTTTAAATTAATCTCCTTCTGCCTTCCCTTATCCCACTTTATGCGTGGTCGGCATTACATTTAATGTTGCCGTTATTAATATTGAGCAAAAAAACGGCAAAAAATGACGTTTGTTGTTTGGGAGTCCTCCTCAAATGGGTTGTCGGTATTTCGTACACTTGATCCTTAAAAATATAATTTTGGAATTCCATACATTGTTATGTACCTACTCAGTTTGTACACTCCTTCTTTGAGGTTGAAATTTGAACAGAAAAATATACAGTTCTTGGCAAAAGTGTTACTTACGTGTTTTTAATAGTTTGTTGAACTAATAATATTCATCATCATCATCATCATATTCCTTCACGTACGTGGATAGGTGGGATCGGCATAGAAGATACATAATTAGGTAATGAAAATTATAAACGTATTAATTTAAATAATTTATATTTTTTTCAAATTTATATGGTTAGGTAAGATAAATTCGTCAGCATGTATCCTAACCATAATAATAATGCAAATATTCTAGGTCATTAAAACGGACACTAATTGAACCTTGTAAAATAGTAGTAAGTCGGCAAGTAGTATGGGAACAAAGCATTAAAAAACGAGACAGTAATATAGTTTTAAGTACCTATACTAGTCCTGTAGTAGTAATAAGAGTAACGACGGAATGGACGCCTGTACCAAAATAAATGAAGAAACTATGTGCTCATTGAAAACGAAGGACTGAACCTTGTAACAAGAATTCCGAATTTCAAGTATTTCAAAATCTTATTAAACAGAAGGAAGCAGGTGCACGAAGACTCAAATATAGCAAAATCGAAGACATCGTATTACCAGATAAATTTCGTAAAGGATTCCTGAAAGCATGGATGACTTTTCAGAAACAAAATGACCAAATAAGATACTTAGGTGCTGAATTTAAAAATAACTGAAAGTCTTTTTGTTGATTAATGTTTAAAGCCATTTTATTTTGATAAGTTGATTAAAAATTAAATGACTGATTTTAGATAAGTTTGATGATCCTTTAGTAGATTTTATAATGTAGTATGTCGATTTAAATTTTTACGTAAAATACCAACACTTGTACAAACACCGGATTCTCTTGTAGATTTGAATACTATTTGTTATTTTAATAGCTGTTTCTAAGAAAGGGGTGTAGCTAAGCGTATTTTAGACATACTTAATTAAAAACTACGATTTTGAGACCATTAAGTAGGTAGGTGCACATAACTACTTAAAATGTAACCTAATCCGTAGTTGAAATATTTTTTAAATGTGAATGGCTACTGTACCACAAATATGAATCATGGTAAATGTCTTGTTATTTTCTATTCATACATAATGTATTTCTATCGTATAGAAAACACTTTTCACTATGACTCTCCACGTAACTGGTGTACTAACTGCCCCAAAAAAATTGTAATTTACATAACAAAAAAATGTACGTAATGCCGACAACCCCCTCAGTCAGCCCCCTAATATGCATAGCGCTGTCTGACTGTCTGTCTGTATGTCTATCTGTCTATCTGTCTGTCTGTCTGTCTGTCTGTCTGTCTGTGTATGGGACGATTACAACCGAACGCGTATGACCGATTTACATGAAACCTTTTTTGTTAACACCGTCTTAATGAGACAAGGTGACTGATTGATTTTGGTGACAGGAACCTGAGTTATTGTGACCTCAAAAGGTCACCAAAAAAAATAAAAGTCTTCAAATGGCTGAAAACGTCTAAAAATCCAAAAATGCCATTTTTGATCTTTGGTGACCTTTTGAGGCCTTTGCCTCAATTTCTGGTACCCCACCAATATCTATTTGTAAAGAGAATGTACAACTAAATATTGTGTGAATATTTCAAGCGTCTACCTGTTGCCGTTATTAATATTAATAAAGTAAACAAGTTGTTAGCATCAGTAGTTCTCGAGATATCCGCTTGTGCCGGACAGACAGACAGACAGACAGAGTGATTCTATAAGGGTTCCTTTTTACCATTTTCGTCCGGAACCCTAAAAACGGCAAAAAAATCACGTTTGTTGTATGGGAGCCCCCCTTTCATATTTATTTTATTTTGTTTTTAGTATTTGTTGTTATAGCGGCAACAGAAACAGATTTGTTAAAAAGCTGTGTTGGGCAGGTGGTGTGTGATCTGACTTCCAATCCTACGGCTTGATACTGGCCGTATGGGTTTTTCATTTCAGAAAAGTTTATGATTGTGCTGTGCATGCAACACGTGCTTTATTGGTGAAGGAATACATCGCGTTCCACCAATATATGTGACCATGTCTTGTGTGAATAAATTATCTTTATCTTTATCGCGAGAAAATCCGCAGCTTAGTTAGCTTCAGACGTTCTTACCTCTGGCTAAAAGGTGACTAAGCTAGGATGGTATAGGTGCTGGGCAAGCCTAATCCAGGCACTGCAGCGACCTGTACAGCAAGAATACCAGTTGTTGACGCTGCATAAATCATCTATAATAGATGTTAAAGCCCTTGCTGTGAATTTATAAGTTGGTTCTTCCCACTCTACCAATACTAACACCTCATCATCATCATCTCAGTCGTAGGATGTTGACTGCTGGGCAAAGGACTCCCTGATGATTTACCGAGTACTGAGAGTTTGTTGCCATACTCGCCACGCTTAGCGTTGGGTTGGCGAGCGCATTACGGGTTGTTTATACTGCTTTCTATTTTGCAAGGATATCCCCTATCGCAGATTATTACAGCATCCACGGGCATGAGAGGAGGGGTAACATTCTACTGCCGGTAACCGCCTAATGCCTACTATTTCACTAGTATGCATAAAAACCCCTCTACTCGACAACTCCCCCTCCCCACGGCTTGATTCCGTGACCTCTGCGCCATAAATCCCGCGGGACATTGACGCGGGACCCTGATTTGGGGGTTCCGCAAGATTGCGAGAGTTAGATATGCTTTACAATAGATGTGAAATTCCCTTTCAAATCTTTGCACGGTAATGTTGAATTAGGTAAATTTAATAGAGTGATACTCTAGACGTGGGGGTGCCGGTATTAGAATGTAACCCCTCCTCTCATGCCCGTGGGTGCAGTAAGAGCCTGTAAAGGGATACCTCCGGAAGATGGGCAGCAGCGTCTTTCTGTGTACCAACATCCCGTACAGCGCTCGCCAACCCGCCTGCCAAGCGTGGTATGTTAAAATTCCTTATTATACAGGGTGTAAAAAGACGACTACCGAAAACTTCGGGGGGTCAATGTACTCATCAATATGAACAACTTTTACTAAGGAACTTTCGCTGTAAAAATGTGAAGAAACAGCTGTTCCATACAAAAGTACAATACCTACTTTACTAAAATATATGGAACAGCTGTTTCTTTACATTTTTTTACAGCAAAAATTCCTTAGTAAAAGTTGTTCATATTGACGAGTACATTGACCACCCGAAGTTTTCGGTAGTTTTCCTTTTACACCCTGTATGTATGTTTTTATGTAAATTACCATGAATCATTTCTTTTTTAACTATATCAGAGGAGAGGCCAATGGTCTCCGAAATACAATCATATGATTAGTTCGGAGCCATTTGAATCAAAAATATATGATAAATATTTTGCAATAAAAATGATTTTGTATTTGTATCATGGCACCGACCCCTCACGGAGATCCATGAGGGAGGCCTGTGTTCAGTAGTGGCCGTTTTACGATTGCAATGATGATGATCCTACAGTTTCAACTCTATATTCCTATTACATGGAACTTTGTAACAATCCGTGAATTTCTTTTAACGTAGGTCCTGTTATCTCGACAGAAGATATAACTATACTTCAAACGCGCTAACGCAAACCCATTTATAGGTTATGACTACTTTTGGGACTTATATATGTATCTAGACACTTACTGTACTAGACACTACTAGACGTTCTGCCTCCCTCATGAATCTAAATCAAGAGGGGTTGTTGCCATACTCACCACACTTGACAAGCGGGTTGGCGAGCTCAGTGGAGGATGTTGATACACGCGCTGCTGCCATCTTCCGAAGTTAACCCTTAGCTGATTCTTACTGCATCCACGACTGTTAAGCACGATTCTTACTGCATACCCTATTATAATCGTAAACTAGCGCCCAGTAAATCAAAATAATGTACTACAAGTATTGTACACTTTAAAAAATCTATAAAAAAACCCTGCGAATCCGGCAGGGATGCAACGCTCATACTAAATATACTACAGAATGTACCATCGCGGAATTTTTTATAGATTTTTTAAAGTGTACAATACTTGTAGTACATTATTTTGATCTATCTCGTAGGGTTCAGCCAGCGTTTGCTATGTGAGCGCAAAAAAATGTTACTATTTTATACGACCTTATTATTTTAACGACCTCACATTAGAAACCTCCAAAATGATCAGTGTTTCTCTACAATACTATGCATGTATTATACATATAAAACTTCCTGTTGAATCACTATATCTATTAAAAAAACAGCATCAAAATCCGTTGCGTAGGTTTAAAGATCTAGAGGTAATAATTCATTTATTGTTTGTGAATCAGGTACAAATAGTTAGGTGGTAGGTGACAATACATTTCGCTCTCTAGATTCTGCCACTAGGGCATACAAACATTAACAAAAACAATTCATAAGATACTTAAATTATTAGAAACAGCATGCACCAATCAATTAACATAGGTATCATATTATTTAAAAGAGGGTCCTATTCCACAGAAATGTATTAGATTAAGTTGAAGAAATAAACTATTTTATTATTTATTATTATTACTTATTAACTATACAATAAATATTATTAATATGTGATATTATAGAAAACCTATAATTTAAATTAATGTTAATAACAATAGATATAATGTACATAATTATAACGCTTTGAATTAAATGTCAGTTTGAATAAACAATGTCAATAAAATTATAATTAAATAAATTCCATTAATATGTAGTCACAAAGTTATTTAATAGTTGGATCCGTCAAAAAATCATTAATAGCATAGTACGCTTTTTCTACTAATAACTGCTTTAATCTGACCCTAAATTGGATATTGGAGAGCTGGCGAACAGATTCTAAGCAAATATAAGGACAGACAGACAGCAGGAAGCGGCTTTGTTTTATACTATACCCAATACCCATACTCATTTATTTCACCATAGGAACATTATTTATAGTACACTTGGCTATGTCACAGAATCTAAAATAAATGTCACTTCTTAATGTCATAGTAAAGTTCTTTATAAAATAAAAAAATGGTAAAAATAAACAAAATCCTAATTCTAGGTATGTTTTGATAAAGAAGAGCCTGCTAAGGGGTTAACTATGTATTGATATTAAAGTTTGTATGTTTGGATGGTTGTTACCTCTTCTGAAGCGCAGCGTGTACCTTCCGGAGGTATCCCTTTGTCAGATTATTACTACATCCACGGGCAAAAAGAGGAAAGGCAACATTCTACTGCCGGCACCCCACGGCACGATTTCTTTAAATAATAGTAAAAAGCTGCTGTACATAGGCCTCTCCCATGGGTCTCCAAGACTATAAGGGGTTGTTGTCATTTATGCCACAGACAGACACAAACACGGTCAAACTTGTCCTAAAACACACCGCTTCTTTGTCGGGGGTTCAAAAAGGTTGCTCAGCTACTTCTAAAAAGCTAAGGAAATAACTTCAATCTGATTGTTCGTTTTCCATCGGGTCAGGCTTATCTGGGGTTGATCAGCCATTTCCTATCATATCGATCTTGGTGCTTTTTCAACTTTACGATCTTTTTATTTGCGTATTTTAGGGTTATATTTGACTATCAAAACTTCTAGCTGTATACAATCATGATGGATGGGGAAAACATCGTTTTATATCACCCACTCATCATCACAGTCGTAGGACTGTGGTCCACGTCCACTGCTGGACTTAGGGCTCCCTCATGCATCTCCAAAAGTATGCGGAGTATGGCAACTATCCCCACATGATGGGGATAGTTGCCATACTCCGCATACTTTCTGCTCGGCAGGCGGTTTGACGAGCGCAGTACGGGATGTTGATACACGGAAAGACACTGCTGCCCATCTTCCGGAGGTATCTCTTGGCAGATTCATGCAGCCACGGGCAAGAGAGGAGAGGCAATTTTCTACTGCTGGCATCTGTTTCAAAACCGAAAGTCTTCATTGTATGATTGACCTACTGCAACTAACAACTTTAATTTGATTTTATTAATATGTTATAAAATGGACAACTTCTGAATAAATGTTTTTTCAATTTTAATTATTTTATTTTCTTATTGTTATTTTTTAATTTCATTAGTTCGACCCAATGCTTTAATATTGGACAATCAACCATAACAGCAGTTATTTTAAAAACACTTATCTGGCTATTTCACACCCGTCCCAGTAGTCAGCTGATTCATTCGTATGGATAACCAGCGCCGAGGAAACCTCATCGTGAGGAAACCCGCGGCTTAGTTAGCTTCAAATATATTGACCTGTTCTTTCCTCCGACTAATGGCTGACTAAACTAGTAGGATGGTATAGCTGGGCTAGCCTAATCCGTCTAACAAAGTCCCAGGCACTCCAGTATCCCATACAGCATGAATACCAGTCGCTGACGCTGTATAAATTTATCTATGTACAAACATGGACCAAAACTAATAATAATTAATAAATAGTATTTATTTGGTCCATGGTACGAAGGCCGCTAAACGCTTAACGCCCGAAACGCTAACTTGGACGAGCGCCTGATAGAAATCGTATAGCTTACTCTGATACGTTTTGCGCGGGTCGCCATGCAAGGACCACAGTTGATCAAAGTATTATATTATCTGTGCCAACGCCAACGGTTGATTAGTTAATGTATTCTAGCGATTTGGACCTTGTCTGAACCTGTGAAAATTCAAAATTTATTCACTTTATTTCTATTGTTTGTTAAAAAAACATAGACTCCTCCACTTAAATAGAAAATAGAGATATTAATTAAACCTTTAAGTAAATAAGAAATAATGCACATGAATTAATCTGTTCGCTTGCCTGTGATAAGAAGCGTTTAGAAAGTTTTTTAGGGAGTCAGAGCTAATTTCATCCCATTGTTGTGTTCTAGAAAATCAGGTTTGCTATAGTAAGCTTTATTGTGAAGATTACATTTAAAATGAGTACCTGGGTCGGTACTCATTTCATAAGATTTTATGGTAAGTACCTACCTACTTATTCTTTTTTCTTTTCATTTGCAAATTATTAGAAGGGAATATGTATTTTTAAAAATCTTTAATTTATTTGGGGTGTGGATTTGTCACTTACCTAACCTAAATCAATAATTCTGTAAATTGAACATAGCACGTTTAGCCCTAAGGGAAGCAGAGCTTGTGTTATGGGTACGAGATGATTGACGTTAGCCAAAATCTGCATAAAAGTAAACATTTGTCCCCCGGCGGGAAATGAACCCGCAGCCTCCTGCTTCTCAGCCGGCTTTTCTTTGATCCTGCATTTAATAGCTTAAGTTTAGGAAAACGGCGCCTCAATTAGTTTAATTTTATATGACAGTAAAAATTGCCTAAGTACCTTACTCAGAAGAATAAATCATAAGCGCCTAGTTCGAGTGTACTGCAATTTCAACTTTAAAGCAACGAAGTTGGATCTAAATTTGAAAAAATTGTGACCTGCTGATTTCGGGTCGAAGGGGTCAATGAGGCCTAAGGAAAACTGCTAACGGGACAATGACCATACGTCTCCGATTAAGGACATAATGTACTGTTGACTCATGTATGACTCAGTGTATGTATGAGTAGAAATCTTATGTATTAGTCACCCATACATAATACCAGTACTTATGCTTGACATTCTAATTTGTCGATAAATATTTACAGATGATTGGTCATACAAGTTGTATGTATAGTTGACCTCGTGACTTTTAGAGGGCAATTAATAGCTGTCATACAATATTCACTTCGGAACAATGGAAATTGAAAACCTTATCATTAATTTACGATTCCAGTAGGGTACGAACCCACGTCCGTCAAATCGTTCCTTGACGCTTTTTAGGGTTCCGGACCAAAATGGTAGAAAGGAACCCTCATGGTATCACTTTGTCTGTCTGTCACAAATGGATATCTCGAGAACTACTGATGCTATCTACTTGAAATTTGAAACGGCGTTAAATTCATAGGCGCCATTATTATTTATCCATTATTATTTATTACGCCGTGGGGTGCCGGCAGTAGAATGTTACCCCTCCTCTCATACCCATGGATGCAGTAAGAGCCTGCTAAGGCATACCTCCGGAAGATGGGCAGCAGCGTCTTTCCGTGTATCAACATCCCGTACTGCGCTCACCAACCCGCCTGCCAAGCGTGGTGAGAATGGCACCTACCCCTCATGGAGCTCCATTCCTAAATAAATAAATAAATAAATAGATACTTCTGTCATGATAGATGTATTTGAATGAGTGTGTGCGCGTTTGGTGGAGAGTGTGCATAATCATATGATTATAACCGCACACATATGTGTATACACATATGTGTGTGAGAGGGTGTGTGTGTATGTGCGAGTTCATAGTTCAAAAATATTTTTTGCTTAACTGACTGATAATAAATAGCAAATTCCATCATTAAGTTCAATAGCAACTACGTAGAAACTGGTTTATTTTGCATACTATGCGTCACGCATTGCGTTTGCACTAAAGGAACAGCAGCCATGCGGTCTGTAGTTTGGGCCACGCCCCGCTAACACCACCGCAGCACGGCTCTTTCGGCAACATACATTATAAATAATAGTGGCGCCTATGAACTTATTGCCATTTCAAACAAGTAGTATAAGTCATCATTTCAGCCATAAAACGTCCACTGATGAACACAGGCCTCCCTCATGGATCTCCATGAGGGGTAGTTGCCATACTCACCACGCTTGGCAGGCGGGTTGGTGAGCGCAGTATGGGATGTTGATACACGGATAGACGCTGCTGCCCATCTTCCGGAGGTATCCCTTAGCAGGCTCTTACTGCATCCATGGGCATGAGAGGAGGGGCATCATTCTACTGCCGGCACCCCGCGGCAATGTGGCCCAGTGTATATGTATACTTACATATAATAAAAGATTTGCATTCAATGTCACTTTTTCTATAGCAGATAGCAGGTTCAGATGTTCTTGTAAAATTCTCAGCAGAGATGAATATTCCAAAGCAAAACTTCAAAATACTGCCGTCATCTCACATTCAAAACACTCTGACAAGCGAAAGTTTTTTCATTCGTCTAAAAACTTCGAAACACGTGACGCCAATCGCTGATTCGGAATTCGAATGAACCGCTCGAATTCTACATTCGAAAAACTTGCCAATCCAAAACTTTGTCTGTGGAAAGGAAAACTTTTACCGCGAGAATATGCTTCCACTACTTCTCTGGAAGTATATTCAACGATTGCTGATTTTCTTTAAGGTCTTTTGTGTATTTTTATTCAAAATCATCGAAGGTTGCTGTTCAGATTGATTCATTGTTCAAATAATTTGCTGCTACGATGCTTTTTTTCTACCAGTCTGGGAGGTTTGTCGACCATTGATGATTCTTATTGTGGCTTTTTAAACTCATTATTTTGGAAATCAGCGATGTTAGTACGTTTTTCTTTTCATTTAGATTAAAAATTTTAAAATTTTTCAGTAGTTCTTCCATCACTGTTTTGAGAGTTACAACAACCATTGCTGATTTTCTATAGATGTTTTCTTTGTATAATAGATGTTTCTACTGATAATCAGCGATGTTAATCGTGTACGTAAATTCATGGTAGAATATTTGAATTTATAATTTTACAGTAGTAAGATATTTGAATAACGCAATATTCAAGTTTTCTTAAATATTTCTTGCACAATCAAAAAGAGCAGAGAATTGGCAAATGAAGTAAAAATGCTGACCGATAAGTTTGAAAAAGCAAAGTTACTGAATCTAGATCTCTTTGTTGCTTTCCTGAGGAATTTTATATTTAAATTTGCTATAACTTAGGTCACTGGTATTTTAAACCTGCTTTAAATTGTATAAGTAACTAGTTGGTCAAACTAGATAAATAAGAGATTCTCAAATCGTCTGTTAAACAAACATTCTAATGCCGGCGCCTCACGGCTAACGTATGTGTCTAAATCATATGAAAATGTTAAATATCGTTCACTTTGTGAAATAAAATAGCATCTACCTCTGTGGCGCAGCGGGTGACGGTCCGCCTGCGACGCAAGAGGTTTCGGGTTCGATTCCCGCCTCGGAACAAATTTCTGTATAATCTGCATAATATTTGTTCAGGGTGTTCTGAGTGTTTTTCTATATACCTAGTCTTGCCATAAATACTGAAACAAAGAAAAACATTTTTTTCTCTTGCAAATAACATTTATTACTTTTACAGTGTGTTAGTATAATACATAAATATAAAACAATTTAAAATATAAAAAGCTTATTCGAAGTGGTCTCCATTGGCTGCAATACAGTCTTTTAAACGTTGAGGCCAATTATCAATAGAAGCACGCACTCTTTCCATGGGAAAATTTTTCACTGCCAATCGTACGGATTGTTTTAGGGACTCCAAATTATCATGGCGTTTAGAGCAAGCCGTACTCTCTAAAACTGACCATAAATCATAATCCAGCGGATTAAGATCGGGACTAGACGACGGCCAGTCTTCAGCTCTGATGAAGTGCGAAATGTTCGTTTCCAACCAAGACTGCGTAGACCGAGCTTTATGACCCGGAGCCGAGTCTTGCTGGAAGGACCATTCTTGGTTATTGAACATGGTGTTGTTAAGGGGCTTCACTAACTTCTCAAGAATGGTATCTTGATACACTTGTGCCGATGTTTTGATACCTTTTTCACAAAAGTATGGCTCAGTTACTCCTTCATAGCTAATACCCCACCAAACCATCTCTGAAGTCGGATAGTGCCCACGTCGCACTCTGTCGACTAATTGGGAAGCTTCCTTAGAGCTTTGAGCATAAATAAGGTCATTTTATTTGTTAAAATGTTGCTCAATTGTAAAAAAATTCTCATTCGTAAACAAAATTTTTCTGTGACCTCCCTTTGCGTACCACTTCAGTAATTGTTTCGATTTTACCACCCTATTCTTTTTTAAATTATCAGTTAATAAATGACCAGTACGTCTCTTATAGGCTACAAGTTCTAAGTCATCTTTTAAAATACGCGACATGGTTCTAGGTGCTATCTTCATCTCCCGAGATAAGATCTTTTGCTTTCGGACAGGATTTCTTCGAATTATTTCCCTTACTGCTTTGACCACCTTTTTCGTACGAACACTACGTGGACGGTCAGATTTTTTTCTGTCACAAACAGAGAAGGTCTCATTGTACCTATTAATAGCCCGGTACACAAACATTTTACTAATACCAAGCGTATGGAGAGTTTTAAAAATTGCATTTGGCTCCATACTTACTTTGTGTAATGCAATCACAGCGATTCGGTTCTCTTTATCATCCCACTCCATTTTAATATAGCATAATATTGTACGATTTATTGGCGCCAAAATGAGAAAACTCAATGAACAATCATATAAAAATAACAGGTTCCAAATTCAAATGTAATATTTTGTTTATTTTTAATTGTAACAGTATTTATGGCCAGACTAAGTATATTAATAAAAAACATCTATATATGAAGTATAATGTATTAAGTATATCAATCGTACCCATTACAGAAGCTCTGCTTAGCTTGGGGCTAGATGATGCTGTGTGAATTGTACAGCATTATTTATTTATTTATCCGTAGATAGAGCGACAAAAAGCAGAATTTCGTTATCATTATTCATAATTTTATCTGCCCTTAATGTAGAGTTAAACTACCCACAAATAATAATCAGCTTTACCGCCATTTTCCCGCGGGAATTCTATCAACAAAGGCAATAATGTAGATTACCTCTATCCAGTAATAACCAGATAAAACAGGCTATTTTCGGATAAAACTGGTAATTTACGGATAAGCACGTTGTTACTGTCTATGGCATAATTTAACATTAATTAGATTTATTATCACATTTCAACTCTAATATTACCATGTTTATTAGTAATGTGTATCTATTTACATTGGTTCTACAATAAGACGAATATTTTCGAGAATCAGCGCTATTTTCGACTAAATACAAAACTAATTGATTTAATTGAAATAAACTTTATTTTGCCGTGGGGTGCCGGCAGTAGAATGTTACCCCTCCTTTCATGCCCGCGGATGCAGTAAGAGCCTGCTAAGGGAGCCTCCGGAAGATGGGCAGCAGCGTCTTTCCATGTATCAACATCCCTTACTGCGCTCGCCAACCCGCCTGCCAAGCGTGGTGAGTATGGCAACTACCCCTCATGGAGATCCATGAGGGAGGCCTGTGTTCAATGGTGGACGTTTTACCTGTAATCTGTGGTTTTACGGCTGAGATGGATCATATTGTATAACTGCATGGAACCCTTCGGTGGAGTCCGACTTGCTCTTGACCGGTCTTATTTTATGACGAGAGTCCTTCTTTGTTATGAAATCGAGCACGTGGTTTGTCAGTCTCTTTCAACAGCGTGAGGTCCTGAAGACTTGGTTCCCCTACATTTCTCATGCGGGACGGCATCCGGGCAGTTTCCTTGGTCGTTGGAACTTTCCTCTTAGCGGTTTGCGGATTGATCTCGTTCAAGGTGTCGATGGCATTCTGGATGAACACTAACAGCTCCTCCACTATGGACTTGGAAGCCATGACGGAGTTGTCTTTCCTTAAGTTTCTTCCTGCGAGATTTTTCAAGCGAGTCATAAAATCTGTGACAGTAATATAGACTGGAAGCGATGAAAAAATATCTTTCCTTCTAGTTCTTCCTTAGAGATTTTTCAAGTGAATTATAGATTCTGTGACAGTAATAGAATGACACTGGAAGCCAATCGAGAGCAGCGAAGAACAAATATTTTCCTCTATTTCTTCTTTCGGGATTTTTCAAGTGAATCAGATTCTATGACAGTAATAGAACGACACTGCAAGTCTTTGCAGTGGAGTCGGAGTGCAGCGAAGAACAAATATCTTTCCCTCTATTTCTTCTTTCGAGATTTTTTGAGTGAATTATGGTTCTGTAACAGTGTCTTGTTCTCCTTTTGTAAATTGACTATTCTATGTAGCTTAAGTTTTAAGTGCTGGAACGACACGTGGGACCTCAAGCGCGTTTTGCATGACTCTGTGTTATAACTGTGTGGTCTTTGTTTTTATATTGCTGAGTCAATCCTATGGGATTTCCTGTGAACTGGCTTGTCTGCCAGTAAACAAAGGCTTGCGGTTGGCTCAAGCATCGATGTCGGTCCCCATTGTTACATAATATTTGATGTTGCCCTCGAATGCCCGTGGATGCAGGAAGAGCCTGCTAAGGGATACCTCCTGAAGATAGGCAGCAGCGTCTTCTTTATCTAGAATAATCTCTTCAAAGTTATCATTAAAATAATTAACTGAGCAGTCCACATTTCTCAGATGAAAATAGTAAGTAAATACAATCTGCTAATAGTGCACGCCGTGGGGTGCCGGCAGTAGAACGTAACCCCTCCTCTCATGCCCGTGGATGCAGTAAGAGCCTGCTAAGGGATACCTCCGGAAGTTGGGCAGCAGCATCTTTTCGTATATCAACAGCGCTCGCCAACCCGCAGGTATCCCTTTGCAGGCTCTTACTGCATCCACGGGCAATAGAGATGGGGCAACATTCTAACTGCTGCCGGCACCCTACGTCAAAGTTCAGATAAAGAGTATGTTTATTTAATTATTTTGTGTGGTTGTTATTGTGTTTATGTATTGTGACGTTTCTAAACGACTGTTTTTGTGTACGTCACAGCTTATGACTATTGCAGTCGGGAAATCTGTTTTGTACCTTTATTCCACTAATATTATAAAGCCGAAAGTTTGTTTGGAGGTTTTTTGCCTCTTCACGCAAAAACTACCCAACGGAGTAAGCTAAAATTTTGCACACTTATAGATGTGGAGCAGGAATAACACATAGGCTACTTTTTTACTTTTTTGAGCGCACGTTATTGCATCGCTTCGAATTTACACATTCGCGACCCGCGCGGCATTGTCCGCTGCACGTGTCTGCCATGAGTTCCGACAAATAATTATTGGCAAGTGGACTCCTTGCGTGTCTCCACGATCGCCTGGACGCCATGGAGTTGAAGTTGGAAGCTGCCCACAGTACCATCGCCGACCCGCGTACTGAAGTTGCGGTGTTGCGAAACTCCGCTGCGGTCTTTGGGTCACCTACCCCTCCTATGTCAACTTACGGCGAGGCGCACAGCTAAACGTGTCAGCGTGTTGCTTCATATCGACCTCAGCATCGCCAACTTCAACGACGGCAGCTGAGTCACCACGAGCCACCACGAGCACGCCCCCCCGGCGCCCGCGCCCCTCGCTATGCGTGCGTCAAGCCTTCCACTACTAAGGGAATAAAGCCAAAGCGCCGCGAGCCTAAGCGTAGCGCTTCGCTTCCGAATCCTGCAAAGGACCGCTGCGACAAGGATGGTTTCATTCTAGTGGAAAGGAAGAAGAGGAAAACCACTTGTCGTAATCAGTGTGGTACTGCCGCACCTATCGTATAGGCACTAACGACCCTGCGTGCCAAGGTGACTGATTGATTTTGGTGACCTAGGGTTACAGGAACCGGAGCGATTGTGACTTCAAAAGGTCACAAAAAAAATAAAAGTCTTTAAAAGGCCGAAAACGTTCAAAAACTTAAAAATGCCATTTTTGACCTTTGGTGACCTTTTGAGGCCTTCGTCCTCTTTTCTGGTACCCCCTACCAATGCTTGTTTTATTGTATCTATAGTATTATATATGTATATGTATGTACAACCTTGTAATGTATTTTTATATGTGCATGTAGTTGAAGAGACCTTGCCTTGCCTTAACACAGTTTTTTTAACTAGCACGGTCTTGATAAATTACGGTAAATATGGTATTTGTTAAGGTTTAAATAAATAAATGATTCATCATTTCAGCCGTAGGACGTCTACTGCTGGACAAAGGTTATGGAAAAGGCTGGAAAAATGATTAGACAAAGACATTTATTTATTCACTACAATAACACATACACAGAAAAAGAGCATTGAAAATAACAAAATCATAATAGACACAGATTAAAAAATAAAAATGAAAGGAGACTTAATACTAGAAATATAAAGTGTTGTGTGCTACTGCTGCGAATTGGTCTCAACTCAGCATTATGCTGCACCATCAGGAGACGGGTCAGCGCTGGTATTCTGTTGATACCGTTAAATCGGTCACTTGACCCTAGGAGCACAAAATGTATTTTATTGTGGCGAAAACCATAGTTACACATAAAACAATTGATTGATGATTGATTGATCGATTGATTTTCAATGTTTACAAACTCTACCTTATTTAAGTTAACAATAGTTTTTTTTATCTTCTGTTAATTATGTTAACAAATTGCGAAAGTTTAACAAAATCAGGGACGTAAGATTGGAAAAAGGCCTATTTCCAGCTGTGGGACGAAATAGGCTGAGGAAAAAACCCCTAAATGGAGTCAAATCAAGCATACTAAAAACGAATTATTGACGACGCAGCATGATGGCGCAGCGGGCGAAGGTCCGCCTGCGAAGCAAGAGGTAACGAGTTCGATTCCCGCCTCGAGACGAATGTATGTACGATCTGCACATATTTTTTCGGGGTGTTCTGGATATTTTTGTATAATAAAAAATATGTATTTGTATAATGTATTAAGTATATCAGCCATCTAGTGCCCATAACACAAGCTCTGCTTAGCTTAGCGCTAGATGATGTTGAGTGAATTTCCCAGCATATTCTCACTCGATTATACAGATCCCCAATGTACCCAATGTCCCGTTCTGTCCCGGGTCCCGTTTGTCCCAATCAGGTGTGCTCCGTGGCGTTACGTGATGTAGTGCCCGGGACATTGATGTAATGTGCCGATGTGCGTGGGACATACGGTAGGACAACTTGCTAAATCTGAACTTTATTAAGGAAATATCTATAGGGTTCGATACCGGCCGTGCACCAATGGATTTTTCTTTCTTGAAAAATGTATGTGCACACTTAACACGTGCTTTAACGGTGAAGGAAACATCGTGAGGAAACCCGCGGCTTAGTTAGCTTCAGACGTATTGACCTGTTCTTTCCTCTGAATAATAGCTGACTAAGCTGAGAGGATAGTATAGGTGCTAGGCAAGCCTAATCCATCTAACAATGTCCCAGGCACTGCAGCGTCACGTACAGCATGATTACCAGTTGCTGACGCTGTATTAATCATCTATTATAGATGCAAAAAGGCCTTACTTTTTTATCTATTGAAACACAAAGTTCTATAAAGGTAGTTATAACTTTTGAAACTATCATGGTTGTAACATGCAATATTTACTATGATTTGAGTCCTATTGAGTTTCCCTATATTTGTTTACAGTTAATCCGTTACCATGACGTGTGAAACTGCGTCGGAATATCGGGAAAATCAACATGAGTCATATTGTGGTACCATAAATATAGCATGTAATAAGTTCTATATTTTTACACATGGCCGTGAGGTGCCGACAGTAGAAGTTGCCCCTCCTCTCTTGCCCGTGAATGCAGTAAATGCTAAGAGTTACCTCCGGAAAATAGGCAGCAGCGTCTTTCCATGTATAAACATCCTGTACTGCGCTCGCCAGCCCGCCTGCGAAGCGTGGTGAGTATGGTAACATTATAATAATCTCTGGCGAACGTCAGTTATGGGCCCATGTTCCGTAAGTGATGCCACTGTGTCCCAAGCCCCAAAACGCGGTGATTAGAAGTTGCCGACGGAACCACTAATCGCCAGCAATCTAGCGTTCCGTCTCAATGCCGCGTCTGCGAAGAATGGACCGTATTACCGTGGCGGCTGTGAGGAGGGGAAATGGACGAAATGAAAATTGAGGAAAATAAATTTTACATGTACTTTTAAAAGAAACTTTTAATTTTATTCAGTGACATCTTCGACAGCTTCCTGCATTTATTGAACCTGTATATTTTATACCCATTTGTGATAACTAATGACTTCTATACTCCTTAAGAACACCCCGTGGGACTAAACACGAGTTAGTTACTTATAACGAGAAGTCGTCGCGTTGACAACAACTGTGACAGCACACAGGCTTTTTCTGAGTGGTCTTACTATCATCATTTCAGCCGTAAAACGTCCACTATTGAACACAGGCCTCCCTCATAGATCTCCATGAGGGGCAGTTGCCATACTCACCACGCTTGGCAGGCGGGTTGGCGAGCGCAGTACGGGATGTTGATACACGGAATGACGCTGCTGCCCATTTTCCGCAGGTGACCCTTAGCAGACTCTTACTGCATCTAGGGGTATAAGAGGAAGGGTAACATTCTACTGCCGGCACCCCACGGCATGTCTCATTCATGTCTTACTATACTTTGTTTGTTATAACATTTATTGTTATTAATAATATTAAGGTTTATTTTTAAGATCTCATCGTCATCATCTTAGCCATAAGACGTCCACTATTGGACAAAGGCCTATCTAAAGATCATGAGGGGTTGTTGCCATACTCACCACGCTTGGCAACCGGTTGGCGAGCGCAGTGCAGGATGTTGATACACAGAAAGATGCTGCTGCCCATCTTCCGGAGGTAACCCTTAGCAGAGATTTACTGCATCCACAGGCAAGAGAGGAGGGGCAACATTCTACTGCCGGCACCTCACGGCATTTATGATGTATAATGTAAATCTTACTTTAATATAAATGCTCTGTTAACTGAAAACCAATCAATCAGTGAACTATGTGAAGCTTACTTATTCTAATACCTTTGTACATACTTCTGGCAAATAGTCTTTCTTAAACATTTGCGATCACAACACATTATTATTTTATTGGAATATCGGGTATTTATCGCGTACATACCTTTGTTTTTATATTTATCCCGACGTTTCGACCTGACTGCACCTGGTCGTGGTCGCGGGAAGACTGGCGTTTCTGGCAAAGAAAATAAATAGTGCTGGATAATTCACACAGCATCGTCTAGCTAATCCCAAGCTAAGCAGAGCTTGTGTTATGGATGAATGATATACTAAGAAAAAATTAAATACTACATAGGTTCTACTATATAAAGAAAAACGCTAACAACACCCTGAACATATATTTACAGATCGTGCAGACATTTGTCCCGAGGCGGGAATCGAACCTCTTTTAAAATAAACGATTTAATTTCATTAATTATATTGTAATATGATTTAATAAAAATATATATTTTTATTATATGTATTCCTTAACTTACCTCATTACGGCAACGAGCCGTCGACGCCGCTGAGTCAGCGCTATACCCGACTGTCTGCGGGTGTCGTTACGTAGCTTACCTACGTAAACCTTAGTATCAAGATCTCTTGTGACTGGAGAGGTTTAAGTACTTAAAGAGTTCTTGGCTTTAATCTTACTAGAAGGTTTCAATTATTTCACTTTCGAAACACTCGTGAGTTACACTATTCATTGTGATGTTAAACGAGCTTTCTACTCACAAATTTGGATTATTTTCTAGATAGACTACGATAAAATAGTAACATAATTAACCTACCAACTACCCGATTCCATTTTACCCATCCACCCTTCCTAATAATCACCAGAAAATAATCTACATCAGCTCTCACCCACTCCTAAATTCACCCTAGTGTCCTAAATTTAACAAATAATTGGCTTATTTTGTTGATAGCCAATTCGACGTAGATACTGCTGGACTATCTGTGGGTTAAGGGATGAACCTCCCTTTCTTTTGCAACGGACAATGGAATGCAATTAAACTGTCGCCCCCGAAGCGGCCTTTACTAGTTACACCCCTGCCAGGGACGGACTGGGGATAAGTCGAGTTGCTCACAAATGACTACAGAAGAGGGGCTTTTTATTTATTACGGCCTCCGTGGCGCAGTTAATTCAGTAATTTAATAACTTATGTGCTCATTTAACACGTGCTTTAACGGTGTAGGTAAACATCATCGTGAGGAAACCCACGGATTAGTTAGCTACCTATCAGACGCTGCTGCCCATCTTCCAAAGGTATCCCTTAACAGGCCCTTTCTACATTCACGGGCATGAGAGGAGGGGTAACATTTTACTGCCGGCAAACCACGCCAAAATTGATAATTTATTTTAAAAATATATTTGTAATGTGTATTACATTTTTGATTTTAATTATTTGACGAAATAAAATTTGATTTATTATTATTATGCCCCCGTCCTTACTCCGGCCCTGTCCCAGCTACATCCCGCTGATCCGGATTAAAAGTTTAATATAGGTACCGCGGCAAATAAGAGCCTTTTGGCATCGGTAATGGCTGGATTGCAATTCCAGTGTCAATTCGCTTTTAATGGTTTTTATTATGCTCAGTTATGCCTTCAAGCTCTTGGAATGGAAAGGACTAGGCATCAACATTAACGGCGAATACATGACTCACCTTCGGTTTGCCGACGATATTGTGGTCATGGCAAAGTCGATGGAGGAACTCGGCACGATGCTCGAAGGCCTCAACCGAGTCTCCCAACGGGTAGGTCTTAAAATGAACATGGACAAGACGAAGATTATGTCGAATGTCCATGTTGCGCCTGCCCCAGTTATGGTTGAGAACTCGGCTCTCGAAGTTGTCGACGCGTATGTATACCTAGGACAGACAGTCCAATTAGGTAGGTCCAACTTCGAGAAAGAGGTCAATCGACGAATCCAACTCGGATGGGCAGCGTTTGGGAAACTACGCAACGTCTTTTCGTCCAAAATTCCTCAGTGCCTTAAGACGAAAGTCTACAATCAGTGTGTGTTACCAGTGATGACATATGGAACCGAGACGTGGTCATTCACGATTGGCCTCATGAATAAGCTCAGAGTCGCTCAACGAGCTATGGAGAGGGCTATGCTCGGGGTTTCTTTACGCGATCGAATCAGAAATGAGGAGATACGTAGAAGAACTCGGGTCACCGACATAGCCAAACGGATTAGCACGTTGAAGTGGCTATGGGCAGGCCATGTAGCTCGCAGAACAGATGGCCGATGGGGCCGAAAAGTTCTCGAGTGGAGGCCACGGACCGGCAAGCGCAGCGTAGGACGTCCACCAACAAGATGGGATGATGACCTGGTGAAGACCGCAGGTCGACGGTGGATGCAGATCGCTTCCAACCGCAATAACTGGATATCCATGAAGGAGGCCTATGTCCAGCAGTGGACGTCCTACGGCTGAAATGATGATGATGATGATGATGATGCTCAGTTATTAGTTAGATCTCAGCCGTTTCTGTCCCCGTCCACTGCTGGGCATAGGCCTCGCTCATGTATCTCCGAGATCATAAAGGGGTTGTTGGCATACTCGCCACGCTTGGCAGGCGGGCAGGAGAGCGTAGTACATTGTATGTTCATACACGGAAAGACACTGCTGCCCATCTTCTGGAGGTATTCCTTGGCAGATTCTTACTGCATCTACGGAAAAGAGAGGAGGGGCAACTCTTTACTGTCAGAACTCCACGCCATATAACGTGTCAGCAAATAATTGAAATATGTTTATTTATGATCAAAAATTTAATTAAGCTTGTAAGTAGTTGACGCGTAACAAATCTCCCATGCAGCGAATTAGCTATTCTGGACTGTACATGTACAGGCTAGATAATGTACTTAATTATCTATATTTAATTCAATTTTTGCCTTTTGTATAAAATAACTCGCTAAACTTATGATTTGTTGAAGAGAGTTCTTAGTCATGAAGCCGACACAATGCTTCTTAATAAGTTCCGGTGAGTAAATTAGTAAATTGCAAAGATATTGCATTTTCCATTACTTATTAATTTTAATGATTTTTAATTAATGAAATTAGTGAATGTTATTATGTTTCAATGAAATTTGTACATATTATATATTATGTGAACTGATTGACTCGTAAAACTGGTTTTATGAATAAATTATTGTTTTGTATTATATTGTTTATTTAGTAATATGTTTGTAACGAATGTTTGTAATAAAAATTCACGCAACTATATTATGCAATATTTATAGCCTGATTTACCATGATTTGAGTCACTATCAGAAATCATGGCGTGTAAAACTGCGATCTATCGGGTAACTCAAAAAGATTCAAATCATGGTTAATATAATATCCAATAAATATTACATTATAGTGTTTACAACCACTAGACTGTCTGTAGCTTCAGTGATTTTTCTAACCGTTGTATGACGTATTTCTTGCATTTTGTATAGGTTAAAACATAATGCGCTCTGTCACTCATTGGCATTGACTATTTTAATTTTAGTTTTATTGCTGAACTTCCAGGTTTGGCAAGCATACGTTAAGCGAGATAAAAGACAAGGGGTGAGCACTTTGGTTTTAATGTTGACTAGCAATTTGCTTTTATATATCTCTTTCTTTTACTGCGATCAATGGTGGACAGAGCGAAACATCTTTTATTCAAAAATATCCTTTAATTCAGCTAGATAGCACCCAGTAATAGGCTCAGTTAACATATTCGAAAACCCTAACAATCGCATTCATATATTCTTTTGCTTTTATATAAGCTTCAATACTTATTCCACGTTAGGGTCAGCGCAGACAAAGAGGAATAATCCCCGCGCGGACTCGGGCATTTTCTTTACGGATCGCGATTGCGATTACGGATCTTCGAGGACGCGCGAGCATATTCTGTCAAGTTCAAGCATTTATGCACTTTATTGTAACAATTTTAAAGTTTATTTTCAAATGCGTTAATAAAATCCTCTCCGCTGCGCTCCGTTCTGTCTGTCTGCGCTGAGCCTTAGCTGTACCTATCCTCATTTTTCATCCTCATGTTACCATCCGTTTTGTTGGTCAAAGCTTATGTGTTTTCCGAGGTGTATCAATAGTTATCGTGCCATTTGTTCTGTTAGTCATTAGAATTGTTTTTGATAGGTTCATTTCTACCACATTGCTGACGTTTTTTAGTTCTGCCGTGTTGTGTGTCCTAGTTCTGCCTCTGTCGACGTAGACGGAGGTGGACGTAGGCTTAGTTCAGTCTATTCAATCTTTATTCCCTGTCCTCTCCAGTCTAGTCAGCTGTTGACGATAGCCAGATTAGCTATAAATAATTTTGGTGATAAAGAGTCTAACATCTCTTTTGAGGGAACCATGGGCCAGCTGACTCCAGTTTTATTTTACTTTAACTGTTATTATAGAGGCTTTTAATTGCGCTTATGTATTCTTTTTCCAATTTCTGAGCTGTCAGAGTCCTCCTAATGCCGTCATGTGATATTATTTGTCGAACACTGCCGGCACCCCACCGGCACCATCAACGATCCAGGCCTATTCGTGTCACTTCGCAGCCATCAAGCTAAGTTTTACAGACCCCCATTTTTCCGAAGTCGATCACACAATCTAAATTATCATATAAGTACTTATATAAATATATTTTCTTGTTGTACTACTTATATTACATCCTAAATTAAAATAAAAAAAAGCCTTTTACCTGAGCTAGAAGAAGAAACCAGTGTCCAGTCAGCGTGGTAAGTCCAAGAGACCCGAGGGATACGTCTGGAAGATGGCTTTCCGTGTATCAACATCTCTGTGCTCGCCAACGCCTGCCATGCATGGCGAGTATGGCAATCCCTCATGATGATGGAGATCCATGAGGGAGGCCTATACATACGTACGAATATGACAACCACCCCTCATGCTGCACACATGGTTTGCATTGCTTCATTTCTGGTCAAGAGTGAGTCAGGGGGATAACGAGTAAACGCAAATTCCTTGTCGTCCTCCAGGGGAACATCTTGGGGGAACCACGAGTCAATCGTGGTTTGCTCTGTTGTTGATGTGCTCACCACGCTTGGCAGGTGGAGGCGCAGTACGGGATGCTGATACATTAATACTTCCGAAGGGATATCCTTGGCAGATTCATACCAGATCCACGGACACGAGAAGAAAATTATATTAAATAACATTCTTATGCCGGCACCCCACGGCGACCAAGTATCTAAAAATAGGAGTAAAAAGTATGTCTCAGAACTTTACGTCTAGCTCAGAAGTTTTGCAAATAACAGTAAAAATGTGTTAAATTTGCAAAGTTAAAAACAATAACAAAATTACTCTTCAAATGGCAACACTCAAAAAACAGATAAACCAGGAAGCAAGCTGAAATATCACTTCATAAATTGTAAAATTCGAATTGATTTAAAGTTTCCCAGATAAATATTCAATATAAAACTTTTAATTGCATATCCGAACGGAAAAAGTTTGAAAAATCGCTACCGAGAACATTAATCTGGGAAACAAGTGACATTCGCGGAAAACAAAACATTGGCAAGCAACGCCAATACAGCCTGATTGGTTGGCATTCGCTTTGTACACAGGGATACCAACCTATCTACGTTTAAAGTCTAACAAAACACACGAAACCAAACCCTATTGTAAGATCCGTAGAGTTAATAAACTCCTTGCGTTCGAAAAGCAAAAATGGCGAAATTATACACGAGAAAAAAATATTTTTCGCGTTTTGGTTTTGTGGTTTTTGCACTGGCCAGTTACAGAGATTAGACTCTGTGGATATTTTCACGTTGGATTTAAATTTGGAAGGTAGTTAATCAACTGTGTGTCGATGAAGTCGTTGCGATATTTTATTAGTCGAAGTTACCTCATTCGATTGATTCATTGTATAAGTGTTTTATGCCGTTTTTGCCGTGGGGTGCCGGCAGTAGAATGTAACCCCTCCTCTCCTGCCCGTGGATGCAGTAAGAGCCTGCTAAGGGATACCTCCGGAAAAGGGGCAGCAGCGTCTTTCCGTGAATCACTATACCGTACTGCGCTCGCCAACCCGCCCACCAAGCGTGGTGAGTATATGGCAACTACCCCTCATGGAGATCCATGAGGGGGCCTGTGTCCAGTAGTGGACGTTTTATGGCTGAAATGATGATAAGTGTTTTATGTCTTTGGGATCATCATCACAGCCGTAGGACATCAACTGCTAGACAAGGGCCTCCCTCATGGACTTCGAGATCCAATTACTGATGGTTGTTGCCATACCCACCACGCCTGGCAAGCAGGTTGGCGAGCGCAGTACAGGATGTTGATATACGGAAAGACGCTGCTGCCCATCTTCCGGAGGTATCCCTTGGTAACCAATTTTTTTTTGATTGTGTACCTACACTTTAATTTGCTATCTACACATAATGTTCTCTCATTTGATACCAAAGTTGAGTATATTTGGAAAGATTTCATTATGAATCCCCTCTTTCACACCCCTCTTGTAAACGTCTTAACCGATTTTGATAAAATATGTTTAAGAACCATCGCCAGAAAAGCTGCCTTTAAATAGAAAACTGCATTCAAATCGGTCCACTCGTTTAGAAGCTTCGGTGCTACAGACAGTCACACATACACACACAGATAGCGGTAAAACTTTAAGGTTAAAACCGAGGTCTTCAGCGGGTCCTGATTGCGTACCAGGTTACTTTTTAAAGGACTGTGGGGCAGCTTTGGAGCAACCACTTTTGTACATCTACAATCTTTCGTTGAAGCAATGCCAATACCCTACTCGTTGGAAAGTCTCCAAGGTTACTCCAGTACCAAAAGTCAGTCCAAGTACAGGTATAGAGATGCACAGACCTATAGCTGTCCCTTCTGTATTCGGCAAGGTTTTTGAATCGGTAGTTGATTCTGAAATCCGTAGACAGATTGACATGCAACTGAATGATTGTCAGCACGGTTTCAGATCAGCAAGATCAACCACAACAAACCACATAAACTTCACTGACTATGTTACGTCAAAGTTGGACTCGAGACTACAAGTTGACGTTACTTATTTTGACTTTAAGAAAGCTTTTGACTTGGTGGATAATGATGTTTTGCTGACTAAATTGGCTGCTATGGGATTTACACATGACCTCCTTTCGTTCTTCGCTAGCTACCTGAGTAATCGTACCCAATTCGTTAGTTTTGAGCGGTGCGCATCCCAACCTTATTTTACACGTTCGGGTGTTAGCCAAGGCAGTACATTAGGCCCCACATTATTTTTGGTTATGATAAATGATCTTCCATCTGTCATCTGTTTTTCGGAATGCCTTCTATTCGCTGATGATTTGAAACTGTTCACTGCGATATGTGATAATAAAGATTGTCGATCTCTTCAACAGGACATAAATCGTGTAGCTGAATGGAGCGCTAACAACTATCTGCCTTTTAATGTTTCCAAGTGTAAAACCATGACATTTTCCCGTCGACGCTGTCCTGTTATCTACAATTATTATTTAACAGACACTCGCATAGAACGCGTCGATACTATTCGAGATTTGGGGTTGACACTTGATCCCAAGCTTGACTATAACTCTCATGTGGTTGAGATATGCAAACAAGCATGTAAAACTCTTGGATTTATTATGCGAGTTACTTGGGAGTTCACTGACATACGAGCGGCTCTTATGCTCTTCAAAGCATTTGTGCGTAGCCGCCTTGAATTCGGTGCAGTTGTCTGGGATCCACATGAGAATAAATACACACTGATGCTCGAAAGGGTACAGCGGAAATTCGCACGATACCTATATAAGAGGACGTACGGGTACTATCCATACCTTTACCCCTCTATGTTTGTGTATGGTATGGTCGACCTTAATACATTGTCTTTAAGGCGGAAATTGCTCCTTCTTAGACATTTTATTATGCTTCTGCGAGGTATGATTGACGACCCATTGACTCTGCAACAACTGGGCCTGGCGGTGCCGCGGCGGCACATGCTAGGCGCAGAGGGCACACTAGGGCCGCGTCGCCGCTCCCCATTGTTTGCACGACTGTCTTGGGTAAGAACTTGCGCTGGCGCTTCCGCTCCAACGCCACGAGCGATCGCTCTCCTCAATATGTTTCAAGTACATTTCGATGATGCTGATATATTCGCTGACAGTTTGCATAAACTTTACAGATTAATTTTACTATTTTTAAATTCTTTTTGACTTTTATATATTTTGTTTGACATAATTATCAATTTATTTTATATTTTATCATTATTATTTTAGGACATTTAAATCAAATTGTTTAGGTATGATTCTTTGTTTTGTTTAATCATTATTTATATTAAATTATTATTGTATTACTTTAAGTTACATATTATCATAATAGCTCTTGGATGTTTTGGCTTAGGCTGTAAGTCCACCTGTGTCTGAATAAATGAATTATGAATTATGAATTATTATGAAAACTTATAACACTCCTCATTTTTGTCGGGAGCACGTCGGGAGTTCAAAATAGAGATATTTAATCTTAGTTAATAGGAATCTAGAAATAGCAAATGACAGAGGCAGGTAGTGCCAAGCAATGGGTAGAAAGAGAATCATGATGATCAATCAGTCACCAACTAAAAAATATTGTACGAAGAGCAACTCGCTTTTGGCATCAAAACATGTTCGCACAGCTTCATCGATTTCTCTTGGTTTAAAAGCTCAAACTTTTCAGCATCAAAGCGTGAAAACTTTAAACATTTCTTTAGGAACTCATTCACGTCTAAACGTTTTCTCAGGAAAATATCCGACAGGTAGAAAATAAATTAACCTGATACTTTGCTCGTGAAATATAAACATGGCAATAGGAAACGTGAAACCTGACTGGTCTGACCTACATACATATATTCCTACTTATAGGAGTAGTAAGGCCTTTCATTCTGTTTTATGAGTCTTATCACCTAATATCTGTCTTACCTTCTAATTGTAATTCTAGTGGGAGTTACCAGATCTCCACTGACGTCCCGCATTGGGATGTATTGTGCATTGTCCCCCGTGATTCGTGACACTAACTCAAACCTAGCCAGCCCAACATTTTCGAAGGTGTTTTTATAAACAATGTATCAATCCTTATAAAAAAATTACGTTTTTCATCATAAATATAAAGTTCTGAACGGAATTGCCTATAGCAGTATTTGAAAATATCACAGTGAAAATTTTAGAAAATATCACAGTTTTATTGCGCGCGCATTTTAATTATAGGTGCCTACGACCCACTCTCTCTCTCATGTGGACAACTAGTATTATTATGTATATTTTTCTTGACTGTTAAAGCACATTTTCAATGTGATCGACCGGTATCAAACCAGCAATATTCGACAGTCGAGGATAGGTACATTCCACTCAGCCAACACGGCTTCAAGGAATCACCTATAACTTACCCTTTTAAATGAAACCTAATGACTTATGGTAATCCGACGGCGAACGATAGTGGTCGATGTTGGGGACCGTATTATGAACTTAAAATGGAGTTGGGCAGGACACTTGGCAAAGCTTGACGATGGCAGGTGGAGTAAGGCCTTGACTGAGTGGTGACCTCAGGGATCCAACGGACCTCTCGGCAGACCACCTGCCAGACGGATGGACGATATAGTTGCCGTACAGGGCAAGACCTGGATGCAAAAGGCCTAGAGTAGAGCTGATTGGGGGTTAGGGAAGGAGGCTTATGGTAGTGGGTCACTACGAGCTGACAATGATGATGATGTTGATGAATAACCTAAAGTCAAATACAAACTAATTACTCGAATTAAGTCTAAATAAGATTAATGTTTCTTAGTACACCTTCTATTCTAAGCAGACAAACACCGGATGAAATATTTTAAGTAAATTGAGTTACCGAATACCTATCTGCAAAGACGGAAAGTCCGTCATCCGAAAGTTATCTCAAATAACTTTCCCGGCATCACAAAAGATAGCTTATTAAATAAAGTGACACTCATTTTACTAGCGATCCGCCATTTTATTTTACGGCGGCCATTTTGTGACGAGTGAATTTTGGCGCGCACAGCTCATAAATGCGTCACATTTCCACGTGTTTTATGGATTTAGTGAAGTGTTGAGTTATCACGAGTTTATGAGTCAGTAATATGTAAGAATATGGTCAATAACCAATAAATCTGAATAAAGGTTTGCTTAGCAAGTTAGGTACTTTGTCAAATTAAGTACTTTATTCTTTATTGTACACACATGACCTAAATATAGTAAGAAATTGATATTTATATATGTTTCAAATACCTATTTTGCAATTTATTGTCTATTTTTTATGATTTTTTAAATAAGTTATCTTCTCTTTATACATTAAACTTAATTAAATGGCATGATATAAAAGCGAGATTAACCCTAAAATGAGTTTTCTTCCAGCACACTTTTGAGGATAGAGAAAGTTGATAATAATGTAGTACACGTAGGTAACTCAAAACAAAAGGAACGATATAGATGTAATATAAAATTGATAATTAAATATAATACATACTATTACTGACTCCAAAATCAAGAAGTAAGAAAATACTTTACTGTTTGTTCTTAAAATTCCGAACCAAAATAGTAAATAAGAAAGACTTAATATGGCGTCTGTCTGTCACAAATGTATATCTAAAGTGTTACTTACGTATCGACTTGAAATTCGAAATGGTATTAGATAAAGCTTGTTCAAATATAGGTATTGCAATTATAATCATTCTTTAATTTTGCACGAAAAAAACGACTTAAATGATATTCTCTCGATTTCTCTGGGATTTCACCATCAGAGACTGACTCAGTTCCTACGTAACCACCGCTGCACCGCGGAAGTGTACCTACACTTTCGAATAAAAAAAGATTTTGTAAGATCGGTCCTCAATTGACGGTCTAATCGACGAACATACATATAAAAAATATACAAAGTCAAAGTCAATAAGTGTTTATTCAATAGCGAAAAATGCTACTTAGAATAAGTAAATTTACAAAAGAAGAACAAGACACATTTAAATTGAATAAAGCACATAATTGAATTCGTTCGCTTCAGATAACTTTTTTTCAAAGTTAGGGAAAAAAGCGAACAAGAAACCTCACTCTCTCACTTCTATTCTATATAATATATATATATTATATACAGTCGAACATAAAACCTTCTCCTTTTGAATTCGGTTAAGAACAGAGTAATAAATATTATATAAAACTAATAATACATTTGTAATACACACAAATCGCAAAAGTTGAACAAGTTCTATACTTAGTATAATTATTATTCTTATTTGAATTGTAAAGAAAATGGGTCTCAATGTTTAAAATAATTTGAGCAGTCGATCTTACATCGGACTAAGCTCTGCTTAGCTTGGAGCTAGATGATGCTGTGTGAATTGTCCAACATTATTTATTTATTATTTTATTTATTGGTGATGGGGTAAATTCTCGAGCGAAACATACCGAGTAAATCAAGGCATCAAAAATATAAGAAACCCGACACGCACTTGGCCGCCTTTTATAAGTGCTGTCAATGACCTTGCCCAAACAAAATAATTGTATGTAAAAATGTTGATCATTTACTACAGACAAACAAAGACAGAAGCCATTACAGTAATTATAGTAACTACTGCCTTTTTTTGTTTGATACCTAAAACAGTTGTACCTATTGTCTCTTCATTTGCAGGTATCATCATCATCATCTCAGTCGTAGCACGTCCACTGCTGGATAAAGGCCTCCTAATGGAAGTATACGCCAGAACACAAAAATTTCCTGTCCGTCTTGTAAAACTGCCATGTTTAACCGCAGTTTATTTTGCATGGCTCCGCGAATTTTTAATCACTTACCAAATGACATTTTGGAAATAAATACTATTGTTTGTTATTTTTATAGTGTTTAACCACACTTAGGTAGAACATTTTCAAGAATCCCACCGGAACCGTAAAATTTTTGATAACATTATTAATTTCTTTGAAATGAAATACTATTAATATTTTTAGTAATAAACTCAAAAAAACCCTTATTCAAAAGGCCTATTAAGGTACAAATGGGTATTTAATTCATACATTTTAGAATTGTATGTATCGTTTCTTTTATTTCTGACATTGTTCAAATGATTCAATTAATTGATTATATTTAATAGGTAATTTGAATGTATGTATAAATCGAGTTAAATGTTTTTGAAATTCATTTGACTGTTTAACTGATATTGTAAATTGTAATGTATTTAATTTTAATATGTGAATGTATTTAATTATAATTTTTAGATTACTAAATATTTTATTGCACATAATGCAACTACAATCTAAAGGCACCCTACGGTAATTATTAATTATTTCACTACTGGCCTCATTAATAAGCTGAGAGTCGCTTAACGAGCTAAGGAAAGGGCTATGCTCGGGGTGTCTCTACGGGATCTAGGTAATCGGGACAGAAATGAGGAGATAGGTACGTAAAAGCACTAGAGTCGCCAACATAGCCAAAGATTAGCACACTGAAGAGGCAATGGGCAGGCCATATAGTTCGAGGAACAGATGGCCCATAGGGCCGAATAACTCTCACATAGAACCCACGGATCGACAAGGACATAGGACGTCCACCAACTAGATAGGTGGACGAGCTGGTAAAGTCTGCAGGATGGCGGTGGATGCAGCTTCCAGCCGCAATACTTGGAAGTCCATGGACGTCTGAATGATGAATGATGATTTATGATTACGATCGACAGGCGACGGTCCGCCTGTGATGCAAGAGGTTGCGGGTTCGCTTCCCGCCTCGAGACAAATGTCTGTACGATCTGCAGATATTGTTTAGGATGTTCTGGATGTTTTTCTATTATTATAATCATCATCACCCACTGCTGGGTATAGGCCTCCGTTAGTTTGTGCCATCCATCACGGTCCTGTGCTAGTCGCATCCACTGTTTTCTATATATTATAATTATAAACGATATACATATATATCGTTGTAATGTTAAACGGGCTTTCTACTCATGTTATTTATACGTCGAAAATAGGTTTCCAACATGTTCAGTTCCTCCCACGGGAACTTTCATCAGGGAATGGAGTCTTACGCGGCGCCTTCTCCTTCCCTCTCGCGCGCTCGCGCTGCACTAAAGCCCGTTTAACATCACAATGAATAGTGTAACTCACGAGTGTTTCGAAAGTGAAATATATATATCTATGTTGTATAATGTATTAAGTATATCTCAGTCATCTAGTGCCCTTATCACAACAGCCTCTGCTTAGCTTGTGGCTAGATGATGCTTATTTTATTAATTATTTACACTACAGGTTCTATAGAAAGCTCCATAGATAAGACAAAATCAGCAGCGAATTAAATCTCCTTCGTCTCTACAAATGAGTACAAGAAACTTAGGTATTGGGTAAGAAAATGAATCCCATCGGATGTTATGAATGCCTTACTTATCGTCACCTCATTGTATTGTAATTGTATGTACTTAGAACATGGTAGGTAGGTTACCTATTGTGTGAGTCAGATCGCTCCGTTCATCATCATCTCCGTGGTCGTCCACTGCTGGAAATATTGATTAGAATAATATTTTGTTTGAAGACAACTACTTATTTTGTTATTTTTAGTGAGGTTATACTACATACTATGTATAAACAGCAGAAAATGTAGATAGATGAAAATACATTTTGAATTACAAACAAAAATATTATTATGATAAACAAAGAAAAAATATCTAGTTTTAATTCCGCTAATGCTTTAGCGGAATTAAAACTAGATATTTTTTCTTTGTTTATCATAATAATATGGATTTCCGCAAAGTAACGCCTGATTCTATTAATTATATTAAACAAAAATATTTTTAAATAAAAATAAATTAATAATTAATAAAAAATAATTTTTACTCTGTATATCCCGAACACAGACTAAATTATGAATTAATGTACTGACAAGTTTCATTCAAACCCTTTCCATAGAGCATAAATAGCACAATACGTTCCATTGTAAAAACCGAGCCAGTATCCACTTAGCGCCGACGCGGAGCGCACGCCGTATTTCGCGCCAAAACGCAAACCAAATCCCTTCTTCGTGCACGAAGAAGGGAAATGATACCTTGAGTATCCTAGAGGTGCACCTCTAGGATACTCAAGGTATCATTTCAGCCGTAAAACGTCCACTACTGAACACAAGCCTCCCTCATGGATCTCCATGAGGGGTAGTTGCCATACTCACCACGCTTGGCAGGCGGGTTGGCGAGCGCAGTACGGGATGTTGCAAGACGTTGCTGCCCATCATCCGGAGGTATCCCTTAGCAGGCTCTTACTGCATCCACGGGTATGAGAAGAGGGGTAACATTCTACTGCCGGTACCCCACGGCCAGAATCTCCTTTTCGAAGTCGGTTAAAAACCCTTTCATATTATCCACTAGGGCCGTCATAGTACGGTTTGAGCGCAGTCGGCCTAGCGGTTTCGCAATAATCGGTGCCCAAGGGGACCGGAAGGGAGTGTACTTTGCAGGCAATGTACCATGACCTCTGCCGTCCGCGCCGCTATTCTAAGGACGTTCGATATAACACACGATATTTAGATGACATTTTCTTAGTTGGTCTAATCGTCTTTATAATCTTAGTAATAGTAGAACGTCCACTGCTGGAGGTAGGTCTCCCTCACCTTCAAATACTGACCATGATGAGTGTTGCCATGCTTAGCAGGCGGGTTGGCAAGCGCAGTACGGGATGTTAATACACAGAATGACGCTGCTGCCCATCATCCGAAGGTATCCCTTGGTAGATTTAATTAGTTTAATTTGATTTGGTTAAAGATATTTTACAAGCTTTTAGTTAGCTTGTGGGGTGTCGGCAGTAGAATGATACTCCTCCTCTCATGCCCATGGATGCAGTAAGAGCCTGCTAAGGGATACCTCCGGAAGATGGGCAGCAGCGTCTATCCGTGTATCAACATACCATACTGCGCTCACCAACCCGCCTGCCAAGCGTGGTGAGAATGGCAACTACCCCTCATGGAGATCCATGAGGGAGGCCTGTGTTCATCAGTTGACGTTTAATGGCTGAAATGAATGAATGAATAGTTTGCTTGCCCTGTATGTATGTATGTATGTATGTAGCTATGTTTGTTCGCGGAATCTTGCAACTCAATTTTGAAGCAGATATTTTCAACCAATTGAGCTGAAATTTTGTATACATGTTTACTTTGGATGACAATGCATGGACTATGTGACGTCAATCTGAATCCAACATGCCGGAACACCCAAGATTGCGGACTACATAATTTTAACGTACCCCTTATAATATGGGTATCAAATGAAAGAGCTTACCAGGTTATCAAACCTGGTGAAGACCGCAGGTCGACGGTGGATGCAGATCGCTTCCAACCGCAATAACTGGAAATCCATGAGGGAGGCCTATGTCCAGCAGTGGACGTCCTACGGCTGAAATGATGATGATAATGATGACATATCATAAGTGCAAAAAAAATTCTCATAATAATCGAATGCGATAGCTGCGTTTATGTCACTCAGACCTGAAATATACCTGCCGCTCTTAAAAATATCTCCTTGCAGTTGAACCCAATACATTTTTCTCAGTTCCCGCTACGCCACAAAGGTCGGTATCCAGAATAGCCCCTCGAATGTGTGTCACTGCATTGTGTACGCACGTGATAGTAATGCCTCTCATTAATATCTCGATTGTTCACTGGCCCATCGCTGGATAAACTGCGTACCTTTTATGTCACCGTTCTCATGCCCTTATCCCGGATTACGGGGGGTCGGTACAACATTTCTTCGGTCGGTTTTATTGCAAGTACGGGAGGTCATTTATACAAACCAAAAACGAAAACGGTCCTAAAATTGATCCTTGTGGCACGCATTGTTGAACTCTTAATCCCTCTGAGCTCTGTCTCAGGAGATCAGGTAGGCACCTAATCTCCTGAGTCAGAGATCAGAGCAAGGCTGCTTTAAATGCCGAAATATTTAAACTTTATAAAATAATTTTGTGACAAACTCAATCGAAGGCCTTGGACAGATCACAAAAATGTCTATTGCATTTTTCAGACTCTGTCTGGGCCAATATATGTGTAAGTGATTATTGTTCCAGCAACGGTTGTTAATCTACCTTTAGTAAATCCAAAGTGGTTGCCATGAAGTAGCCAATGAAGGCTGAAATGAGAAGTCAGTGGTTGAAAATACTTTTCCAAAATTAGTCCAAAACAGCGGGGATAGATCCCGCAACCTGCTGTCTTATATTCCAAAGGCACCTTTGGACACTGAACTGCAGTAGTCTCAAACGATTAGCAGCATCATCTTAGCTGTAGGATTGCCGTTCACGACCATTGTTCTACAATGTCTTCCCACATGGATCTCCAAAATCATGATGGGTTTGTTCTCATACTCGCCACGGCAGGTGATTTGGTGAGTGCAGTACGCGATGATACACGGAAAGATGCCACTGCGCATCTTCCGGAGTTATCCCTTTATAGTTACTTACTGCATCCACGAGCAAGAGAGAAGTGGCGACATTCTAACGCCGGCTCCACGGCTTAGATTACCTCATAATTATAAACAAAATTACATTTTTGATTTGTCTACTGTTAGGTCTACATACAGCATCACATGTCTGAACACATGTGCTTGCATTGTATTCGTGTTCACGCATTGCTTGTCATTGATCATTTCGATTGTTAACTGTTCACTGTTCACTGGCCTATTTTGGTTCAACTCTATACCTCAGTGGCACAGTTAGATTATTGGACAAAAGGGAGGTTAGGTCTTGAAAAGCGCTCAAAATGTAACACGTTGTAGAGTTTTAAATAAATCCTACTAATATTTTGAAGCCAAGTTTGTTTAGATGGAGGTTTATTACCTCTTCGCGCAAAAACTACATACCTACGGAACTCTCGGTGGATGACTTCATCTCGCACTTGTCCGGTTTTATTTTCAATTAATTCCGATAAGTATTTAGAGTATTTCATTCATTTACTTATACTAGCTTGTGCCCGCAGCTTCGCAAGCGTTGTACCCGATAAAAAGTAGCCTATTTGTTAATCCTAGTCATCATCTATCATCATCATCATCATCATCATCATTTCAGCCGTACGACGTCCACTGCTGGACATAGGCCTCCCTCATGGATTTCCAGTTTTCCAGATTGCATCCACCGTCGACCTGCGGTCTTCACCAGGTCATCATCTATAGGTGTGTAAAATTTCAGCTCAATCCGTAGCCTAGCTTTTGCGTGAAGAGGTAACAAACATCCATACAAACAAACTTTCGGCTTTATAATATTAGTCAGATGAGATTATTTATTGTTTTCAGACATAATTTAAAAACTCATGATGTAATGGGAGAAGCCATTGGCTCCTGAAATACAGTTTTTAACTTGTTCGGGAACCTACGGATTTAACGTTTCATTCATTCATTTCGGGTCATTATGTCATTATCCCAAATAAAAAATAACAATTCTCCTAACTGTTAGGTCGACATACAGACCGCGTCTCTGTAACACGTGGGCGTGCATTGTATATGTGTTCACGCATTGCTTGTCATTGATATTTCGATTGTTCACTGGCCTATTTCTGACTAAAACTACAGTTAGATGTTCATTATCTATCGGACTGATGTCTGTTACAACTAAAAATAGATATCTGTACCCGAATAAGGTCTGTCTGTATATTTGCAATATTCTTTCGTCTTGTGTAGGTATTGCATCTTGAATACCGCATAGGTACTTACTCTATAAAATACACAAAAATACATGAAATAGCCATTATGAGGAACACATTTAAATCTAGTAGGTTCATTTTTTTCTTTGTCGCTAAGTGAACGATTTCAGTTCTGTGATTAATAAAAGTTAATTTTTAGTTTTAAAATTAAAGGATTTTATTGCGTACAGTTTTTATATTTTCCCGACGTTTCGAACACATTTCAGCGTTCTTGTTCGCGGGATTTTAAAAGCAAAAATGTTTAACAGGTTATAAAAGCTAGCGTTGCGTTACGCCGTGGGATGCCGGCAGGAGAATCTTACTCTCTTGCCCGAGGATGTAGTAAAATCTGCCAAGACATACTGAACATGGTTGGCAGCGTCTTTACGTGTATCCACATCCTCGCTCGCCAACCCGCCTGCCAAGCGTGGTACGGCTTATAATCTTGGAGGTCCAGGATGTAGGCCTGTATCCAGCAGTGAACGTGGACAGCAGTACTTCGGCTGAGATGCGTGATGATGATGTGGATGCGTTTTGACCTTTGATTCGTGTTTAGTCTAGTGTACTTTGTTAACCTAGCTTACACGAGATTACGTTTTTAATAACATCACGAATGTTTCACATCCATCCGTCAATCATTCTGTCTGTCAGAGATGTTCATTAAAAAGAATGTGTTATCTCGAGCCCACAACATTATTAGTCACAAAATAATTTAACCCTTAAATAGAAATATAATCGAAGATCGCTTGACAATGATATTCAGGGTGTAGTTTATTTTATTACGGATCAAATGCCAACAAGTTTATAAAATAAATTAAAAGTTTATAAAATAAATTAAAAAGTCTCTGAGGTTACCTATTTTTTTGTGATGTGTACCCTCAATTTTGAAATCTACATATCATGCCCTTTCATTTGATACCAAACTCAGGTATATTTGGAAACATTAGATTATTCGTCCCCTCTTTCACCCCCATAACTTGTAAACTTCATAACCGATTTTGATACAACATGTCTATAAACCACCGCCGGAAAATTGCATGCAAATCGGTCCAACGTTTAAGAGCTACGGTGCCAAAGACAGACAGACACACAGACACACAAATAGCGGTCAAATTTATAACACCTCTCTTTTTTGTCGGGGGTTAAAGACAATACAAGCCACTCATCATCATTTCAGCCATAAAACGTCCACTAATGAACAAAGGCCTCCCTCATGGATTCTCCATGACTTGCCATACTCACCACGCTTGGCAGGCGGGTTGGCGAGCGCAGTATGGGATGTTGATATATGGAAAGACGCTGCTGCCCATCTTTCGGAGGTATCCCCTAGCAGGCTCTTACTGCATCCACGGGCATGAGAGGAGGGGCAACATTCTACTGCCGGCGCCCCACGGCTAACAAGCCACTATAATCTCTAAAATAAACAAAACTAAGTCTTCGTTTTGTTTCCGGTCACCGGCGTCTGCGCGAACCCTGTCGGACGAAATTACGTTCGGTCACCGGTGTCCGGAGTAGCCATCGTATCCACGCTTTAGCCGTATTAATTCCTCCGTCCTAAGGTACAGCTGAAAGCGCTAGGCCTGGATAAAAATCTGGTTTCATTCGTCCACCGTTCCAAATATCGAAATACCTATAGTTTTTCATTTGATTTTTCCGAACAGTGCGAGTAAGTCAGTGTGACACAAAAAGAGGATTCCTGGCATTCCGCCCGCGCGATGTTACTGCACGCGCCGCGGCGTGTTAGCTATGCATCGATCCGCTCTATGCGAGGGATTGTCCAGGCTGTGACGTCATTGATACTATACTATTATTTTGAGGGACAAAGTTTACTTTATTTTAAATAAATCTTTCTGAACAGCTTACTTAGCTGTATCTAGACCAGGTCTAGGTAACTAGGACCGTGTCTAAAATGCTGTGGCTAGGAGGAAAGCGTTTAAGGTGGCATGCCTATAATGCAGGCAGAATTAACATAGATTTTCCACTTTTAAACTTTTGATATCCGCCTAGTCAGCTGAATCAAAAGTCAACCCAATAATGTTGAAGTCGACTTATGGTAGACACCATACCCTCAAAATACACAAGAGGTGTACTATTTTCATTGTTGTGTTTTAAACAAAAGAAATTTTGAATCTCCTATTATTAGAGAAAATAGCTCTCAGTGTTATAATGGTTCACCTGGTTGGTACTTTTAAATACGAATTTGCTATATAGACTGTACTCAACTATTTTGCGTGGAGATGATCATTAATTTGTGGATGACGTAGTAATAAGCCTGTTAAAATAGGAACGGAACCATCTAGTACTCTTTTGTCTCAAGGCGCATCTGTCAACAGTCTGTCAACTCGCGTGCCACCTGTAGTGAACAGATTGGATTATGTCCTTTATTCTATTAATTTGTGTAATTTGACGCATTCATACGGTATATGCGGCCGCACTGAATTGAGTATTTTTTGAGTTTGAGTATTATATTCCTCATTCTTCATCACTCCAAATTAAATAAAAATATTGTCAATTAAAGTTTTGCATTTATTTTTTCAAACAATGGAAGTCAGTGTGACACAAAAAGAGGATTCCTGGCATTCCGCCCGCGCGATGTTACTGCACGCGCCGCGGCGTGTTAGCATGCATCGATCCGCTCTATGCGAGGGATGGTCCAGGCTGTGACTGTGACGTCATAGAATTGGGATGTGCCGGCAGTAGAATATTGCCCCTCCTCTCTTACCCGTTGCTGCAGTAAGAATCTGCCAAGGGATACCTCCGGCAGATGGATATCGTCTTTCCGTGTATCAACATCCCGTACTTCGCCAGCACGTCTGCTAAGCGTGGTGAGTGGCAACAACCCCTCATGATCAGTACTTAGTGTTGAATGAGGGAGGCCTTTGTCTAGCTATGGACGTCGGAAGAGAAGAGATTAAAGAAATTCGAATTAAAACGGAACGCTATTTATAACTGAGCCCTCGCTGTCTGTCAGTCTATCAAAAAACAACAGTCATGAATATACTAAACTATTTATACAGGCAACATTCCTATTGTCCACTACAGGGCAAAGAGCCTCCCTCTCACATCACACTTCAATAAAAAAAGTTTATGCAAGAAAAACCATACAACCAACTAGGAAATTCAAATCAGCCTTTGTCCAACAATAACTTTGCCGCGCTACGTGAGCTCCCGCCGTTTCCTGCTGACACTGACATGACAGTTGTTTTGACACGTACGCTTAGACTCTGCACATAACGCCGAGAATATTATAGCTCTCAATACTATTGAAATGAGAAAATAATTGATGAGAAAAGAGAATGTGACACTTGATCCATCAAGATAGACCATTAAAGTTTTAACCACGAACTTTCTAGGAACATTAACGGTTTCTTAGGCTTGTTTAGTTTCAAATAAATTGCCGCGTAAAAAAATGTTGCAGTTTTTTAAACATACCGGAATACTTTTAACCGAAAACTCAATGAATACCTGATAATATGTTTAGATAAACGTAAAAAACACACACCAACTTTTAACAACAGTTCTACGGGTAATTACACAACCCTACACAGCGCTTGGCTCAACACGCACTTGGCCTAATTTATTTATAATATTGAAAGAAAATATGCTAAAAATACCTAAGTGTTACATATAAGTTTGTTCGCCCACTTTGTGACAGTATTCTATAATACTAAACGCCGACCAAGAAGTGTGTTCGAAAAAGTTCGAACGCAACCAATAACTTTGCCGCGCTACGTGAGCTCCCGCCGTTTTCCTGATGACACTGACATGACAGTTGTTTTGACACGTACGCTTAGACTCTGTACACGACGGCGACGCCGAGAAAATAGCTCTCAATATTATTAAAAAGATTGAACGTTTGGATGCGAAAAGAGGATAGTAAAAAGGCAATCTCCGAAACTACTGCATTTTAAATGTATTTTACTTCAACGCATCAGAATGGGCAAAGTGTAGTATATGCTTAACGTTGAAATAAAAGCGTTTTCTGTGAAGGCATTTGCATCTATTGTAGATGATTTATACAGCATTTTTGGGACGCGTCAGGACCTGGGACATTAAGAGATAGATTAGACTTGCCCAGCTTCTACGCAATCCTTTCAGCTAAATCAGCTATTAGTCAGAAGAAAGATGACCTGTTCTTTCCTCTGCCTAATACGTCTAAGCTAACTAAGCCGCGGGCTCCCTCACGATGTTTCCCTTCACCGTCTAAACACTTGTTAAATGTGCACATATTTTATTTTCGAGATATGGTTCTAAGTAATGATCTTGCCGTGGGGTGCCGGCAGTAGAATGTTACCCCTTCTCTCATACCCGTGGATGCAGTAAAAGCCTGCTAAGGAATACCTCCGGAAGATGGGCAGCAGCGTTTTTCCGTGTACCAACATCCCATACTGCGCTCGCCAACCCGCCTGCCAAGCGTGGCAACTACCTCTCATGGAGATCCATGAGGGAGGCCTGTGTTCAGTAGTGGACGTTTTACGGCTGAAATGATGATGATGATACCCAAGTGTTGTATCAAAAGATGATGAAAAATTAGGTAACCTCCGAGACTAGGTAAATGTCGGAGGTTACTCAAAGTTTTTAATTTTATAAAACTTGTTACCATTTTTGTTCTGGAATCCTTAAAACAGAAAAGCCGCAAATATAAGTATTTTTAGGACGCTCAGGCGTTGATTGGTACTTGATCGCGAATATTCTTAAAAAGACGATTCACAGGGCTCTTAATTGAAGGGTTCTAAGTAAGCTGTGATATGGCAACAAAGGACTCTTTGGTCTCAAATTAGCCAGGCCCAAGGGCAACGCACTGTAATTCTGTTATTAATGAAACTACTTGAAACATTGAAGCCAAATTTGAAACATCTCTTTCTCGTAATCGACTTGATTCTCGTTTCATCATCATCATTTCAGCCTCAGGACGCCCACAGCTGGACACAGGCCTCCCTCATAAATCATCAAGTACTTTTTGTCAGGATGTTACTACTAACATCCTGACAAAAAGTAACAAAAGCAAAAAGTAATCCTGACGAAAAGTACAATAAAAGCGTAGGCTTGGCAGGCGTGTTGGCGAGCGCAGTACGACGTTGATACACGGAAAGACGTTGCTGCCCATCTTCCGGAGGTATCTCTTAGCAGGCTCTTACTGCATCCACGGGCAAGACAGAAGGGGCAACGTTCTACTGCCAGCACCCCACGGATTATTCAAACGAATTGAAATATAGAACAAGCCCGAAACAGTCTTTCTCTTCGGCCGCAGCACGTCCAGAACGCTTGTGCAAGTACTGATCTTGAGGAGGATGTTGCCATACTCACCACGCTCGGCGGACGGATTTGCGAACGCAGTTTCGATGTGTATACATGGAAAGATGCTGCTGGCTCTTCCGAGGTCTCTACGCAGATTCTTACTGCATCCACGTGCAAGACAGGACCCTCCTGTCAACCTGTCCTTGGGGTAAAATTCTACTGCCGTTATTCGTTATTACTTATCCAAACAGACATAAAAAGACAATTCTTAAGACTCCTATTAACTGAGGGTTATAATAATTCATCATCATAATTTCAGCCGTAAAATGTCCACTACTGAACACAGGCCTCCCTCATATCCATAAGGGAGCCCTGTGTTCGATGGTACGTTCGTGGTGGATGTCTACGATGGTATGTGTAGTATGGCAACTACCTCTCATGGAGATCCCTCCATGAGAGGTAGTTGCCATACTCACCACGCGTGGCAGGCGGGTTGGCGAGCGCATTGTAGGATGTTGTTACACGGAAAGATGCTGCTGCCCATCTTCCGGAGGTATCCCTTAGCAGGCTCTTACTGCATCCACGGGTATGAGAGGAGGGGTAACATTCTACTGCCGGCACCCCACGGCTAGGTTTCTAAGTATGTAGCTGTAATGCGGCAACAATAGACTCTGTGGGCTCAAATTAGCCGGCCCAAGGGCAACGCACTGGACCAAGCCTGAACATCTCTTTGTCGTTATAGACTTGATTTTTGTTTCATCTTAGCCTTAGGACTGCTTGAATCTCCAAGCACTGATCATGAGAGCGTTGTTGCCATACTCACCACGCTTGGTGCCTACCAACCCGCCTGGGTTGGCGAGCGCAGTACAATACAAAATACAAATACACACGATGTTGATACACGAAAGACGCTGCAGCCCATCTTCTGGGGGTATCCCTTGGAAGAGCCTTACTGCATCCACGGGTAAGACAGGAAAGGCGTTTTCCTTTGTTTTATTAGTTTCCTCAACCAGATAATTATTAAAATAACAATTCTGACGGCTCCTAACTGTGGGTTCTAAGTATTGAGGCAACAATGGACTCTGTGGTCTCAAATTAGGCGGCCCAAGGGCAACGCACTGGAATTATGTTAAGTCGTTGTGGAAACAAAAAAATTTAACACTCTTGCAGTCGCTGGCCGTTGCTGACGCGCTAAAGAATTCGAATATAAACAGTATTTATTTAAAACTGCGAGTATCTTGTTTAACATAATACTAGTTTACAATAATAGGATCATCATCATCATCATTTCAGCCGTAAGACGCCCACTGCTGGACATGGGCCTCCCTCATGGATTTCCAGTTATTGCGGTTGGAAGCGATCTGCATCCACCGTCGACCTGCGGTCTTCACCAGGTCATCAGCCCATCTTGTTGTTGGACGTCCTACGCTGCGCTTGCCGGTCCGTGGCCTCCATTCGTGAACTTTGCGGCCCCATCGGCCATCTGTTCTGCGCGCCATATGGCCTGCCCATTGCCACTTCAACGTGCTAATCCGTTTGGCTATGTCGGTGACCCGAGTTCTTCTACGTACATATCTCCTCATTTCTGATTTGATCCCGTAGAGAAACCCCGAGCATAGCCCTCTCTATAGCTTGTTGAGCGGCTCTGAGCTTATTCATAAGGCCAATAGTGAAGGACCACGTCTCGGATAATAATCGAATAATAGGATATCGCAATATCAACAATTGATTAATGCACTGTTCACGACCCTTGCCAGTTGTGCCATATTGAGGTGCAACCTTGGCGACGTTTTTTGCTAGTCTAGGAGTTATTAATCTTCACCGAACAAATACGACGACAATGCTTCCATATAACAATATGTATGTGTATTAATAATAAAATATCTGTTTCATTCAGAGGACACATAGGCAGGTTAGCCAACGGCCCCTAAAAAGGCAAATGGTAGGCGCCAATAAAAAATTAAAAAAGAACTGAGAGTATTCCGGTATGTTTGGTAAACCGCATTACGTATTTGAGCGACAATTTATCATATATATATCATCATATACTTACCAAAGTTTTTGTTCCAAATAATAGTTTGCATTTTGTAATAGGTGCCTACAGTAGGATCTACGTGTGTTTGATTGAACACGTGCCACAGCAACGGCAGATGACTGTAGCAATATTGTCACTGTGAGAACTAGGAACATACATAAACATGTAGGAATTATGTATAAATGTATGAGTCGTGTATGAATTGTTTATTATGTATGAATAGGATGCCTAGTTTTGTGATGTCTGCCTATGTTTTTGCTAATTTGAGTTCTTACTTTAAAGATGTCACCTAAACGTGGGAAAAACTTCGAACTGTAAAAACATAAAAATGTAACGGCACTGTTGTTGAAACTTTTGGATATACAAAGTAAGTTGATATGAAATAGATATTCGCTTTTTGCCTTTTAACATCGTTTGCGGGTTGGCGTCGCCATGGGGTGCCGGCACTAGAATATTACCCCTCCTTTCATGCCCGTGAATGCAGTAAGAGCCTGCTAAGGGATACCTTCGGAAGAGGGGCAGCAACGTCCTTCCGTGTATCAATATTCAGCAATGCGCTCGCCAACCCACCTGCCAAGCGTGGTGAGTATGGCACCACCTCATGATCAGTACTTGGATCCCCAAGTCCATGAGCCCCTTGTCCAACAGTGGACGTTTAACCGGCTGTGATGATGAGCATAGTACGGGATGTTGATACACGCCTTAGCAGGCTTTTACTGCCACTTCGGGCATGATAGGTGACATTCTACTGCAGACACTCCACGGCAAACTTCAAAACTCCATATATAATTTTTCTCTGCTCACTCCGCTATACCAATTTACAACTGACAGGTCCCGTCAAACAGGTGTTCTGGCGGCTAACGAGCGGGGAAATGGCGAGAAGCAATTTGTACCAGTGACGGATTTCCCAATAGTTTGAGTAGGCTGGAGCCTAGGGCGGTAAAATAAAATAAAATAAAGTTTATTTCTGTAAAAATAGTTACAAAACATGACAGTGATAGAGTCCTTTAAGCATAAAAATACTTGTGTTAGAAGGTCTCGCTCTTCTATGATAATTTTATAATTTTTACAGTATATAAAGCTAAATAAGTTATAAATCATGCATAACAATGATTAAAATAAGAATTATAAAAATAGTTTTAAAATAATAATAATTACAAAAATAAATTTGAATTACAAAATAAATAAAAAAATTATTGATTAATTTATTAATTACATATAATGTGCGTGTTGAATTGTATTTATATTGTATTGGTGTAGGTATAATAAAATATATTATGTATGTGCGCATGTGAATTATTAGCTTACTACTTTCATCAGTGCCTCGGTTTCTTCATGAGTTTTCGACAACAGCCATTTACTCAATATATCTTTACTTGTATATAATTATAAAGAATAAAAGTTTAAAATTTTGTTACTACGGCACGGCACGGTAGATTATAAGGGGCGGCAAATTTAGACCATTTCTTTTTTACTTTCTATCTATCAGCCCACATTTACCCACTGCTGGGTACACTGGGTACCACTGGGTATAGGCCTCTTCTTTGTAACGCCATTCTTTCCGACCCTGCGCCAACTGCATCCATTGGCTTCCCGCTACTCTGCCAATGTCGTCTGACCACCTGGCTGGTGGTCTGCCTGGTGATCTACACCCTTCGCGGGGCCACTATTATGTCAACGCCTTTATTAGTTTCATTACATCATCATCATATCAGCCGTAGGACGTCCACTGCTGGACAAAGGCCTCCCTCATTGATCTGCAAGTACTGCGGTTGGAACACACCGGTTCTCACCAAGTCGTCTGCCCATCTTGTAGGTGGACGTCCTACGCTGCGCTTGCCGATTCATGGCCTCCATTCGAGAACTTTGCGGCCCCATCAGCCATCTGTTCTGCGCGCTATATGGCCTGCCCATTGCCACTTTAACGTGCTAATCCGTTTGGCTATGTCGGTGACCCGAGTTCTTCTACGTATCTCCTCATTTCTGATTCGATCCCATAGTGAAACCCCGAGCATAGCCCTCTCCATAGCTCTTTGAGCGACTCTGAGCTTATTCATAAGGCCAATAGTGAAGGACCACGTCTCGGTTCCATATGTCATCATCACTAGTAAAACACACTGATTGTAGACTTTCGTCTTTTTTAGTTTAGTTAAACAAAAATAATATATACACAGAGAAAACGAGTCTCAGAAATTTAACAAGTTTTTCATAATCATACATGTACTGAGGACGAAAGTGCACATTGTTAATTTATTGAGTCTGTAGAGGCAGCAAAGATGTTAAAGCCTGGCGGCAAATTTGTAAATTCGCCACCGACAGTGATTTGTACCCACGCGTAGTGATTGAAAGCTGAACGTTTGTTTGTATAGATGTATGGAGGTTTGTTATCTCTTCACGCAAAAACTATCCTGCGGATTGAGCTGAAACTGCACACGCATTGATGTAGGCTACTTTTTATCCGGTTACAACGCATGCGAAGCGGCAGGCAGGAGCTAGCCATCTATATATGTACATCGCGAGTAGTTTGTATTGGTGAATACTCGAGGAATGCTTTTGTCGCGGGTGGGAATTTCTTTCATTTCCGCGCCCCGCTTACAGTGGACAGGAAATGTTTATTTTAACTGTTAATGGTAGTGAAAAGGCGGGTAGGAGTGCTTCGCGTTCCAGATTCAAATAAGTGCGTTATTCTATTAATTTGTGTTGTTTTATTTTGTAATTTGTGACGCGTCTTTTAATGCATGCATGGTAGTTGTATTCTTGAAGGTGTTTGTTATTGTTTATTTATATTGATGCTTGTTATTTTTAATTGTGTTTAATTTTAAGAACATTCAAATACAGTTGTTAATTGTTCCTGAATAAATGAAATGAATGAAAATAAATATTGAATGGGGGCGCTCCCATACAACAAACGTGATTTTTTGCCATTTTTGGCTCGATAATAATATCGCCAACAGGTAGACGCTTGAAATATTCAACAAATATTTATATCTGAAAAATCACAACCAACAGTATGTGGCGCTACCTCAAAAACCAGTTGTTTTGCCAAATAGAGGTACGGAACCCTTCTTGCGCGAATCCGACTCGCACTTAGCCGATTTTTTTGAGATTGAGTATGAGATTTTCAATAAGAAAAATCCAAAAAGCTATTTATCTTTCTGCGGAATATATATGCACATACACATTATTTATCGGTGAAGGGAAACATCGTGAGGCAACCCGCGGCTCAGTCCACTTATAATACGTCTTATCACGTTTTTTCCTTTGAATATAACCGAATATGCTAAAAGTATATACATAGGTGTTGGACAAGCATAGTTCATCTAACAATGTCCCAGGCACTGCAGCGTACCGCACGTTTGCAAACATGATCAAATCAAATCATTTATTAAACCTTAACAACATATATAAAACTTATAAAAATGAAAAATACAATAAGAATTGTGTCTTCGACGGGACTCGAACCCCTAATGTTCTGACGAACACTAAAGGTCTGCAGGCTGCCTTTACCATTTCGGCTACGAAGACACTAACCGTCGGGTCGTAAATCTTGATTGCCTTTATGGGTTTTGTAGCACCGAGTATAAATGATAACTTAGTGTGGCTTTACACTTTAAAAACATAAATTACATATAACTTATTTACCGTAATTATCAAGACTTTGTATAATGATCACGCAAAGCGGGGCACAAAACTAAAAATTTTGCATAATCAGGGACAAGGTGTTGTTTAAACATTGTAAAAATGCAAAGAAAAAATAATTATTTAAACGTAAACAAATTTTCCCATACATTTTATAGGAATGGTGTTATGTCATTTTTTGTTTATCAAATATTTAAAGGTGCGTTTAGATAGTGTATATTGTGACTAAAATTAAACTCGAGATGTTTATATTTTAGTAGTAGTAAGTAATTGTAGAGTAGTTGCTTATTAGTTGTAAGGTAGTTGTAGAGTTAGAGGTGGGTCGACGACCGTACACATCGCGGGGCGTCAATGGTTGCGACTGGCACAGGATCGTGGTCGTCGTTTCAGCCGTAAAACGTCCACTACTGAACACAGGCCTCGCTCATGGGTCTCCATGAGGGGTAGTTGCCATACTCACCACGCTTGGCAGGAGGGTTGGCGAGCGCCGTACGGGATGTTGGTACACGGAAAGACGCTGCGGCCCATCTTCCGGAGGTATCCTTTAGCAGACTCTTACTGCATCCATGGGTATGAGAGGAGGGGTAACATTCTACTGCCGGCACCCCACGGCACAGGATCGTGGTGGATGGCACAAACTTAGAGAGGCCTATTACCCAGCAGTGGGTGAAATCAGGCTGTGGATAATGATGATGATGTAGAATAGCTGTAAGGTTTTTTTTATTTTATTTCTTTTATAATAATTTAAACAGTTGCTATCGACAACATTGTATTCTATTCTTTTTGTTAATGCTTATCTTACTTACAAACTAAACTAAATTACTTAAAAATACTACATACAAAATCAGGATATTACTATTATAATGCTATTACAGGAGTATAAAAGCCTATTATTAAATTAGTTTTAGGGTAGTTGTATAGTAGTTGTTGAGTAGTTTAGATGTAAGTACCTCTAGTTGTAGAAGTAGGTGCGATACGAAATTCGCCGGGACAGCTAGTGTTATTCATAGGATATTTACCATGAATGGAGTAATAGTTAATTAAAAAAATAAAAATGAAATAAAATACTTTTATTTCGGACAACACAGATCCATATGGAGTTAGTAATACAGTAAAATACAGTAAATTATTAGTAAACAAATCGAGACATAAAAATCAAAAATTTAACGCAGGACTAATTCCCAGAGTGATCGCACCAGAGTAGCGGGACTTTTTCCGGGATCACTCTGCGAACCTGGCTTGCCCACAGCGGCGAGGAGTATGTTATTGAAATGTCAATAAAATTAAATAGATGTCAATCATGGTAAATATATCTTAAATATTGCATAAAACGCAAGAAACTAGAGAACAGAACAACAATCGACAATAAAACCTAGACATTCCGTACAGTCGGGTTACCCCACGATAAAAATGTCGGAACTACGAATCCCCCATTCTAATGCCGGCTACAGACAACCGAAGGCGAACGCAAGTCACAAACGCGAACGCGTGCGGACGATTCACTGAAGGCGAGTCAATTCTTTGCCTGTGATACATCGCTTGTGTAACATCAAATCTAACATCAGTTAGATTTGGCGTAAATCCAATACACAATTTATAAATACAAAATTTATACAAAATATAAAAATTGACACTCAATTGTAAAAATAGATTCCAATTACATTTTAGGTATCTTAAATTATTGTAATATCACACACATTAATTCATTATTTAAATATTTCAAGGTAAGATATAATTATCTAACCGTAAACTTTGCCATAGCCTCGTTTCTTTCATAATAGTTGATCTTCTAAAAAAGGCTGGCCTCAAAGTCAAAAGTCATATTCTATTTATAAGGGTCTGGCATAAAGAAATGTCATAATTTACGTACGAAAAACAAAACATATTTTAAATGTCATCGTTTAAAGAATATTTATGTGACAAATAAACACATTTTTATCTTATTTCTATCAATCCCCATGAATAGCCGTTCGTTAATCTTCGTTAAACTTAATTAAGTAGTTTAACCCTAGACACATAACCTTCATCGCACATAACAAAAAAATGATCATATTTATTACGCACATGTAACAAAAATAGTAAGTTCTAATATAGAAATTAGAAATTAAGAGTTTTATGTGTACGTAACAAAAAACTTTCAAACCCTAATTGTCTAATATTAACAATAACACTTTTATCTTACTTTAATCAATCTCCATAAATAGCCGTTCGTTCGCCGTCGTTCGTTCGGCTCGTCTGAAGCCAGCATTATCCGACTAATACATTTTATCTGTGACCCAGAAAGTTTTACTCACGGTTTTGTGAGGTAAGCAATAGTTTATATCTGCGATCTGAGAATATGACTGCCTTTGTAGGTATATAAACATAGATCAATTCCATGATATCTAGGGCTCTAGGTACTATATTAAGCCGTGCCGGCAGTTGAATGGTGCGCGGAGGGGCATTGGCAAAAGAGAGGAGTCTCTGCCCGTGGATGCAGTAAAAATGCTAAGGGATACCTCCGAAAAAAGAGTCAGCAGCGTCTTTCCATATTTCAAGAACCCCTACTGCGCTCGCTACCCGCCTGCCTGTTAGTTTGGCAGCAACCCTCTCATAATCGGTACTTGCAGATCGTTGAGGGAGGCCTTTGTCCAGCAGTGGACAAAGGCCTCCTTATAAGTCTTACAGCTGAGATGACGATTAAGCCTTCAATCCGTAGGTTCGATACCGGCCGTGCACCAGTGGCTTTCTCTTTCTTAAAAAATGTATGTGAACATACACGTTTTAACGGGAAGGAAGTTCGTGAGGAAATCTGCTAAATCAGCTCCAGACTGACGACAGGTTTGCAACAGGCGTGAATCGCGCGACCATCGCTGTCAATGGTCAATTTTGTAGTATATAAAAACAAAAAATTGGCGTTTGACAGCGATGCGACCACACTTACGCCTGTTGCAAACCTGTCGCTAGATCTAACAGTCTGCCGGACAGCATGAATAAGTTGCTGACGTTGTATATATAAATCATCTAAGAGGAAATGTGATACAATTTTTTTTTTAACTATAAGGATATTAATTCTTGCTATACAGGATGCTGCAACGCTGCAATGCCTGGAATATTCTTGGATGAATTAGGCGTGTACCTTCTTGTCGGACATTGCCAACTTAAGCATTGTAACTGTGCCGTGGGGTGCCGGCAGTAGAATGTTTCCCCTCCTCTCCTGCCCGTACAGTAAGAATCTGCCAAGGGATCTGCCGGAAGATGGGCAGCGGCGTCTTTCCGAGCATGGCAACAACCCTACATAATCAGTGATATATCCTCTCATGAATCTCCAAGTACTATGATGGGGATGTCTCGCAGTAGACATCTTACAGCTGATATGATGTTGATGATAATTATCTTACATTCGAGCATAATCAGTGATTAATAAACAATAAAGTTATATTCATTCATTCATTCATTCATTCCGCATGCCGCCGTGGGGTGCCGGCAGTAGAATGATACCCCTCCTCTCATGCCCATGGATGCAGTAAGGAAGAGCCTGCTAAGGGATACCTCCGGAAGATGGACGGCAGCGTCTATCCGTGTATCAACATTCCATACTGCGCTTACCAACCCGCCTGCCAAGCGTGGTGAGTATGGCAACTACCCCTCTTGGAGATCCATCAGTGGACGTTTTATGGCTGAAATGATGATTCATTCATTCTCATCTCGCAGTAGACAGACCGCTTCAAAGACAATTTTCGCACTGACACAAAATACTATACAATAAAGCATGTATATAAAAGTTAAGGTTTACATGTACCTAAGCCCGGGTTAAGCCGCACCTGCGGGCTCGCTTAAACGCTCGTTTAGGCGATGGCGGAGCTGGCCCGCATACAGATGAGGGGTCGTCAGGGATAGATATGGCACATGGAGTTATGGGACAAGTTTTATTTAGACTATAACCCACATGTGTTTAATAAATAATAAAATAAATAAACATAAATAATGCTGGACAATTCACACAGCATCATCTAGCCCCAAGCTAAGCAGAGCTTGTGTTATGGGTACTAGATGACTGATATACTTAATATAGAAAAACACCCAGAACACCCTGAACAAATATCTGCAGATCGTACAGACATTTGTCCCGAGGCGGGAATCGAACCCGCAACCCCTTGCGCAGGCGGACCTTCGCCCGCTGCGCCACAGAGCTCGTAAATATCTTTGCTAGGCACCATCTTCTATATTAGAGGTATATAAAATTCAAAGTCCTGACTGACTGACTGACTGACTGATATATCAACGCACAGCCTAAACCACTGAACCTAAAGACTTTGAAATTTGGCACACATATACCTTGAGTATCCTAGAGGTGCACTAAGAAGGGATTTTTCGAAATTCCCACGGGATAGGGAATAAATGGGATTTATATTTTCGAATCAAAGTGGCTCTGCGTGAAAAAGGGGATTTTACGTTTTATGATTTCTACGCGGACGAAGTCGCAGGCAAAAGCTAGTTAAAATATATAAATTAATATTTACTTGTTTATACACATAGTCATCTTGTCGTGGCAGCAGAATGTTACCTCTCCTCTCACGCCCGTGGATGCAATAAGAGCCTGCTAAGGTATACCTCTTGAAGATGGGCAGCAGCGTCTTTCCAAGTATCAACATTAATCAACATTTTAGTCGTAAAACGTCCACCAACACAGGCCTCCCTCATCGATCTGCATGAGGGGGTGCATACCCACCACGCTTAGCAGGCGGGTCGGCGAGCGCAGTACGGGATGTTGATACACGGAAAGACGCTGCTGCCCATCTTCTGGAGGAATACCAGAAAGAAGGAATACCTTAGCAGGCTCTAACTGCATCCACGGTCGATGAGAGGAGGGGTAACATTCTACTGCCGGCAACCTACGGCGCCAATACAAAGCAAGAAGTAAATTTAAAGACCAAAAACACGCGAAATTTAATGTTGTAAGAACATCAAAGGTCAATATTATGAAATACCTTAAAATATAAATTAGTAATCATCAATTTCATACATTCACCAAATAGTTTTAGAGTAAACTTTATTACCGTGGATCAAGGTTCAATTCGCCACTTCCTAACTCATGACGTAACCGCAGGCCACAGAATAAACAATGTTTGTACGAATGGGCCGCGGAATGTTAGAGTCGGTTGTCGACTGAAGCGGCTAAATAAAACTCATATTATATTATTTAACCGATTATATATGTATGTGCTTTATTCTATTAATTTGTGTTGTTTTTTTTTGTAATTTATGTATGGCGCATCAACATGGTCTATGCGGCCGCACTGAATATTTTTTTTTATTTGATTTGATAGGGATGCCTGGAGGAGTTGATCTAGACCTTAGCCCAGCATTGGACAAAATACGTTAAAAAAAGGAAATCTACGAAAGGAGGCGACATGGCAAGCCCAGGATGAGATGTCGAGCCAGCAGTGGGAATATAATAATCACTAAATTAGCAAAGTACAAAAAAAATTGTTTTGCATCGTGGCCTTTTTTCCGCTACCTAGGAAGTAGTTGATTAGTTATTGAATAAGAAACGTTTATTTTGTGTCACAAAATATTAAACAATAACACACACAATAACAAAATTAGGAATACTGACAACAAAAATGGTCGCCACTCAGCTATTGTTACGGTAAGGCTGTGAGCCGTTACTGTAACGCTGGTCTTCTGTGACGCCAGCGACTATTGCTACTGCCTGACGTTAAACCCACAATGATTATAGTTTTAAATTAATTCTGAATCAATTGTTTAACCTAAAAATAAACTTTCTTATCAATCAATCAATATAATATAAAACTCTTCCGTTACTGAGTGACTGAGTGACTGACAGACAACGCACAGCCTAAACCACTGGACCGAGAGACTTGAAATTCGGCACACATATACCTTGAGTATCCTAGAGGTGCGTTAAGGAAGTATTTTTTAAAATTCCCACGGGAACGGGAACTACACGGGTGAAACTGCGGGGTGAGGCTAGTTTTTTATAGTCTCTCATGGTCTCCAACTGCTAGTCATGAGGGGGCTGTTACCGTCACCATCGCAGCCGTAGGTCTGAGGTCCACGTCCACTGCTGGACATAGGCCTGGATAATAGATCTCCACGATTATGAGGGGCTTGTTGCCATACTCGCCACGCTTGGTAAGTGGGTTGGCGAGCGCAGTAAAGGATGTTAATACACAGAAAGACGCTGCTGCCCATCTTCCGGAGGTATCCCTTAGCAGATTCTTATCTAATGAAATGTCAAATGTCTGTATGATCTGCAGATATTTGTTCAGGGTGATCTGGGTGTTTTTCTGTATTATAATAAAAATATCTATCTATGTAGTATAATGTATTAAGTATATCAGTCATCTAGTACCCATAACACAAGCTCTGCTTCGCTTGGGGCTAGATGATGCTGTGTAATTTGTCCAGCATTATTTATTTATTATTTTATTTATTTATCTACTGTGTATGTCTAATAAATATTTTGTTCATTTCATTGATATAATTTACTACATCCACGGGAAAGAGAGGAGGGGCAACATTTTACTGCCGGCAGCTCACGGCATACTCATCAAACAAATAATATAACAAAAGGTTTGAATTAGGAAAAATATATCACCCACCGATTTGAGTGACAGACCGATTGTAGCAGTCACTTTAAGCTCTAGGAAAAAATCAATCGCTCATTTGGTGCAACCACGACGAATTTACACTATTTTTTGTCAAAATTTAGTTAAGTTTGTCAAAAGTAGTGTTAAGGTTCAACACAATTTTTCTTTTTGACATTATGTGTAAATTCGTCGTTATTGCACCAAATGAGCGAAATGTAGTCAAATTGTGTTCTAGACAGTCCAAGACCAACCCCAGCGATCCAGCAGATACCATCCTTAACACCTACTTGTAAACAACCACAGCGCACCCACCAGTTACTACGCGTTGGAAAAGTTGTAGGTCCGCTATTCAAGGTCTCAAATACGCGTAAAGTGGGGGGTTACTACGGGCATATCAGAGAAAGGGGGGATACCAGTAGATCACGTAGGCAGATATGTTTCATCACTGGTATTGTTATAGTTAGGTATCTGATGGCATTTAAATTGAGCAAGCGAAATAATAATGTTGTAGAGATTTTTAGAGCTTGTGTGGGGAATGGATGCAGTAAGGACTAAGGGATATCCGGAAGATGAGCAGCAGCGTCTTTCCGTGTATCCACATTCCGTACTGCGCTCGCCAACGCGCCTGCGCAGTGTGGTGAGTATGGCAACTACCTCATGGAGATCTATAAGGTTCAGTGTTCAGTAGTGGACGTTTTACGGCTGAAATAGATAAATAATGCTGGACCATTCACACAGCATCATCTAGCCCCAAGCTAAGCAGAGCTTGTGTTGTAAGTCTTCATAGATAGATATTTTTTTGTATATATAGAAACATACCCAGAACACCCTGAACGTACAGAATCTGCAGATCGTATAGAAATTTGTCCCGAGGCGGGAATCGAACCCGCAACCTCTTGCGTCGCAGGCGAACCTTCGCCCACTGCGCCACAGAGGTCGTCAAATGATGATTATCCTCACACAGCTCAGAAGGTATAGCGCGAAGACATGAACTCTTGGGGTCGATAACGAAGACATACAAAACTCCGATACTCGTGTAGTCGAGTACTCGTAATACAAAAGTTTCCCCTCGGCGCAGTTTATCGATGCTTTACACATTAGAATCGGGTGGCCTTGTCTCGAACTCATCATTTGAAATATTTTTTAGTTTTAAAATTACAGGATTTTATCGCGTTCCTTTTTTATTATTTTCCCGACGTTTCGAACACATTCCAGCGTTCTTGGTCGCGGGGGACTGAAGAGTGAGACGAATGTGTTCGAAACGTCGGGAAAATAATAAAATAAAATAATAATAAATCCTGTTTAAATCTAAACAATATGTTGACAAATCGCGAAAGTTTAACAAGTCATCATTTGAAAGTCCCGTCGTGGGGTGCCAGCAGTAGAATGTAGCTCCTCTCTCTTACCCGTAAATGCAGTAACAATCTGACAAGAGATACCTCCGGAAGAAGTGCAACAGCGGAGATGGAAGATATGGAGATCCATGAGGGAGAGGTCAGTGTTCAGTAGTGGAAGTTTTCGGCTAAAATAATGAATGATGATGATTGTTATTGGTATCTGATGGCATTTAAACTGAGCGAGTTGCACGGGATAGAGTGAGAGTAGCAGTAATGTGATTGAATGGTTTTTTGTATTTGTATTTGTGATATGAATTGTTTTTTTAATTTAATGTAATATTTACGAATTTAATCGAATATTTATATATGAAAGTGAGTACTTACTAATTGTAATTTAATTGTTAAGTAAGATGACTACACTATTGTATTAGGATAATCCTGTCAAAATAGGTGTAATGTAGATAAATAAATAAATAAATGTTGTAGTAGTTTTTTTTGGATGGACAGAAGAAAGTAGCGAAATCTCACTTCGGAGGCCAAGACTCATTTCGGGTCTTTGAGCCAATGGAGTAGGTAGTAGTAGTAACAGATGTTTTTTGAGCTCGTGTAGGGGATCTACTTTGCCATGCTTTAATAACAGTCAAAGTCAATAAGTGTTTATTAAAGCCTTAGACGAGATTAAAGCTGACCAAAAAATGGTTTAAAATCATGAATCTAATTAATAGAATCAGGCGTTACTTTGCGGAAATACATATGACAATAAAATGCAATGAAAAATAACTAGTTTTAATTCCGCTAATACTGAGATGCATATGCACCGCCCTCCCGCCCGCTTGCGGGCGGGCCGCTTTATTAATAACGCAAGTTGTAACTTGGCATTATTAATAAAGAATTGTATTGTATTGCATTCTTCTGCCTTCCCTCTGCGGCATTGTCGAATAGATTGTGTTAAATGTACCTATGTACATGATGAACAAACAAGTAAAATTTAGTCATCAAGCCTATTCACCAACTCGACAATGTTATGTCGAGGTCTACCTCACCATCTCAGCCGTAGGACTGGTTGTCCACATCCACATCACATCGGAAGACCAGCGCTGGCTGTTTATCCATAGCCAGTAGTATGCTGAATTAGGGCCCTTTTGTAACAACCTTATCTATCTCTATTATTGAGACTGTGGAAGCTAACTCTATGGACCCGGGCTGAATAGAGAGGCTTCTGATAAGATTTTATAGTTGAGCAGCCTGCGTTTAAAATATAGTACCAACATAACTTTATATATGAAAATAATGAAAATGGGAAATGAATTATTAATTAAATTAAATTAAAATTAAATCATGCTCTGTATTATGCTGTTGCAAATAAATATATACTTTAAGCCTGTATTACATTACACGATATTCAGGGACCCTTACCCTAACTAGGAGTGGTGTAATAAGAGCTAGAGCGACCGGTCGGACCCGGCAAGCCTTGCTCGGTAGTTAGGGCGATTAGGGCGCCCTAACTACCGGGCCCTGAATATCGTGTAGTGTAATACAGCTTTTACTGTACTTTGCATAGGACATAGGCCTCGGCATGAGAGGAGGGGTAACATTCTACTGCCGGCACACCACGGCAACCTGTTGACTAATAGGTATCCCTATTGAATGATAACTGCAGAATGTATCAGTCAGTTTGGTGACGATAGGTAACGAGTCAACCGCGGGGTTTTTACAGGTCTTTCCCTCAAACAATATGTTAAGTCAGGTGCGAGCCAGCGGGAAACACGCTTAAGCATGTATTTCGTGATGAAGGAGGAAAAAAATCGTTGTAATAAAAATGGTTCTTAACTCCCGACAAAAAAGAGGGGTATCATAAGTTTGACCGCTGTGTGTGTGTGTCTGTCTGTGGCACCGTAGCTCTTAAACTAGTGCACCGATTTGCATGCGGTTTGTTTTAATTTGAAAACAGGTTTTCCGGCGGTTGTTTTTAAATATGTTTTGTAAAAATCGGTTTAGTAGTTTACAAGATATGGGGGGATCTATAATCGAATGTTTCCAACCCGACTTTGGTATCAAATGAAAGGAAATGATGAGCAGAATGCAAAACATTATTAGAAAAATATATAGAAATCGGTTTAGCCATTTATGAGGTTGAAAGAAGGGGTAAATAATGGAATGTTTTCAAATATACCCGAGTGCCGTGGGATGCCGGCAGTAGAATGTTACCCCTCCTCTCCTACCCGTGGATGCAGTAAGAGCCTGCTAAGCGATACCTCCGGAAGATGGGCAGCAGCGTCTTTCGAGGCCTGGGTTCAGTGGACGTTTTACGGCTGGAATGATGATGATGAATCATTGCATTATTTAGCTCGCCCACCTCGAGACGTTTCGTAATCCCTGGCCGGGAGTCGAACCTTGACCCCGGCGCCAGCAGCTCTTATTGCCCCGTCATAAGGTTCATTTCAATTATGAAAGCTAAGGCGGCGATTGGGTAACGAACTTCGCGTATTAAATAATGTTCTACTTTGTACCAGAAACGATATTTTTAAGGCCCGACAAAAAAAGATGTTATAAGTTTGGTTTCTCCGCTTTATGTGTGTGACTTAGCATACCTATATTATATTGTAGCTCTTAAACGATTGGACCGATGTGAATACGGTTTTTTTTAATTTCAAAAAAACCAGCGTTGCTCCGTCCTACGCCTACAGTGGAGTAACCTCAAAGCTGAGACTGGTCCTTTTTGGTTCGCAGCAGAGCAGACAGAGACAACGAAGGTAATGTTGTTTAGCTGTTAACTTTTTATTGTGTTTTTCCTGTGATTGTACCTACCTTCTTTCTTCTTCTCTTGTTTTCTGAATGTACCAAAATGTGTATAAATGGTTTTCTGTCTGTGCTGTTTTTTGTGAATCAAATAAATGGATATTCTATTCTATACTCTAAGAAGGTTTTCTAGCGGTGGTTCTTAAATATGTTTTATTAAAAACAGTTAAAAGGTTTACAAGATAGGGGTTGAGAGTGGGGATGAATATTCAAACGTTTCCAAATATACCTAAGTTCGGTTTCTATCATATGAAATACAGAAATACATTTTATTGGTCAAATCAATTTACAAGTCAATTAAAGCAAAATGGTGCGTAATTTTACTCGAAAGAAGGTTTTTTAACTCTTACTGTGAACAAGCAATTGGTGCGGGGGTACCAGAAGAGAAGGCGAAGGTTTCCGAAAAATGCCATTTTTAACCTTTGGTGACCTTGAGGTCTCGATAACTCCGGTCCCTGTGACCCTAAGGTCACCAAAATCAATCAGTACCGTGCTAACAAAAAAGGTTTCATGCAAATCGGTCAACGCGTTCGGTTGTAATCGTGTCATGCGTAGACAGACAGACAGCGCTATGCATATTAGGGGGCTTTGCCCCCGGCAAAAGCAATACTATAATATTTGTAAAGAAGATGACTAAATTTACTAAGACAAGCAGCGCTCCGCAGTTTCACCCGCGTTGTTCCCGTTCCCGTAAGAATGCGGAGATAAAATATAGTCTATGTTACTAAGGGATAATGTAGCATTCTAATGGTGAAAGAATTTTAGAAATCGGTTCAGTAGTTTTTGAGTTTATTCGTTTTAAACATACAACATACAAATCTTTACTCTTTAAAATATTAGAATACATAAAAAAACAACACATTTTGTCGTAAACAAAATCGCTCCGCCTCCAACCACACCCGCCACATTCCCATCCAACCCAATTAAAGGCGACTGTACTAAATGAGTTAACTCGCGCAACGAGCCGACTGTACATTAGCTGACCCCAGATTATATCACTGACTGTCCATCCTAATTTGTTACTCGTCGAGTTTAAGGAGGAACTTAGAATTTTGCAAAATTATATTAATGCAAGAACCTTGGACTCCGTTCATAGGATTTAAGTGCGACAGATTAATTTTCCAATTTGAATAAAAGTTTATTAATCATATTCTGGTGAGGTGCTGGCAGTGGAATGTTGCCTCTCCTCCTTGCCCGTGGATGCAGTAAGAATTTAAATCAAGGGATACCTCCGTAAGATCAAGGGTTAGGGTGTTATAAGGGACAGCAGCGTCTTTCCGTGTATCAACATCCCGTACTCTCGCCAATCTGCCTACTAAGCGTGGTGAGTTTATACCTCTATAACCAACATGGATATCCATGAGGGAGGCCTGTGTTCAGTAGTAGATGTTTTACGGCTGAAATTATGATGATGAAGAAGCTTTGGACTTCGTTATTAGATTTTAAGTGTGACAAATTAATTTTACAATTTGAATAAAATTTTAACAGGCCTTCTTGCCGTGGGGTGCCGGCAGCAGAATGTTGCCTCTCCCCTCTTGCCCGTGGACGCAGTAAGAATCTGCCTCTCGATTCCTCTGGAAGATAGGCAGAAACGTCTTTCCGTCAACATCCCGTACTGCGTTCGCCAACCCAACTGCCTAGCGTGGTGAGTATGGCAACAACCCTTCATGAGCAATACTACGAGATCAATGAGGGAGGCCTATGTCCAGCAGTGGTCGTGGTTAGCAGTTCTATGGCTGACATGACCATTTTATCTCCAGCGATCTAAGGCGACGTGCAAATTCCTTTATAACGAGTTAAATAAGTTTTTATTGCTGCTATGGAGTAATCATCGTAATAAATATTCATAATTATATGTTTCAATCATAGCTATGCGTCAATTATGGCGGCTACCGACGCCGGCGCATCTATATACATACTTGTATGACAAGTTTTTATCTCGGTTCTGCAGTTTTGCATGCATCTGCACCCGCTAATATCACTGTTTTCTTCTCTATCTCTACATAGATAGAGAAGAGAATATAGGACTCCTGTGGTGCAACGAGCAAAGACCATCCTTTGTAATTTATCAATAATAATTATATTAAATAATTATATTTATTTAGAGAAATTATTTATTATATTTATTTCGAGAATAATTATGAAGGGAGGATAGTTTCTGCTTGTTTTTCTGGTTGTAAATCAAGTGTATTAATGTTTATATACTCGAAAAACATCTCAGGAAATAGGCAACGGCGTTTAGAAGAATAAATAACGGTTTGTTTTTCTGAAATAATAGAAATATAAATTAGTTTGTTTTTTTACGTTTACTAAAACATATTAACAGGAATTAATTGAGTTTTCGGTTAAAATTTCCGGTATGTTTGGTATAAACCGCATCACTTATTTGACTGACAATTTCTCTGAAACTAAAAGCTAGCTCCGTTATAGTTTCCCTAGAAATGTTATGGTTAAAACTATATTCATGATTTTTTTCAGATTTGAAAAACTAGCAGTTTAGATTTTAGAGGAGGAATGTAATGTATTGCTCTAAAAAAGTTTAAAACTGAAATATTATTAACACATATTTAACCGGGTATTTATCGCGCTATTTACCTTTATTATTGCCCGACGTTTCGACAGTTCGGGAAGCAATTGAAATTAAGAAGTATCCTAATTTCAATCGTGAAGACGGCTTCAGACTCTCTGCCTCATGGAATCCAGTGATAGCCAAGTGTACTCGACGTATGAATCAACCTAAGTGTGCTGATACAGTTAGTGTAGTGTGCTGTCCCAGCCTTAATCTCAAGTTACTATATTTATAAAGACCAAGTGAGGGTAGTCTGAAAAGACGCCTTCGCTTTGCTGCGGTTACCTCTAACATGTCAGTCTTCCCGGGACCACGATGGGTGCAATCCTGTCGAAACGTCGGGCAATAATAAAGGTAAATAGCGCGATAAATACCCGGTTAAATTTGTGTTAATAATGTGTCGTGATCGCGAAAGTTTAAAAAAGACTAAAACTGTAATATTTTGCTAACGGCACCTTAAATCTAAAAACTGTATTCGCAACCCCTAAATAGTTTTAAAATACCCTACTCAACGATACCCCACACGATGGGAAAGTCAAGAAAGTAGAAAAAAGTTCATCCTCATCTTACGTGTATTGGGGGGTAGCCCAAATTAATATTTCTTTCAGCATTTTTTGTAGCTTTATTTTTATGTCGATGCAAAATTACAGATTTCTAGGGCTAATAGTGTATTCACCAAGCTGGTGACGGACGGACAGACGGACAGACAGGCAAAGCGACACTATAGAAGTTTCTTGTTTTACTACGAAACGCTAAAAACGCAGCGCGAGCTATATGAATGAAACGACGCGTGCGCATATTCGTAAATGTACTAAATAGTGGCATGTCAAGCAATATTCCCAATATTCTGGTTATTCATTGAAATTATTAATAAGAAATGTATGAATGAACATTTTATTGCATATATTACAGAAACTAGTTAACATTAACTCAGCCAAATTAATAAGCTCATTATAAGCCGTGTTGTCGAGTGGTATGTACCTCCGACTTGCGTTCCGAAGGTCGTGGCTTCTAACCGGCCGTGCACCGATGGATAATTCTATCTTGAAAAGTTTATGTTCACATTTAACATGTGCTTTAGCGGTGAAGGAAAACATCAAGAGAAACCCGGCGGCTTAGTCAGCTACAGACGCATTGACCTGGTCTTTTCTCTGACTAAGCTGGGAGGATGGTAAATGGCTGGGCAAGCCTAATCCGTCTATCAATGTCCCAGGCACCGCATCATCCCATAAAGGATGAGTACTAGTTGCTGACGCTTTATAAATTATTATAGATGTATAAGGCCTTTTATATAAATTAATTAACTTTTACTAAGGAACCTTTTTTTTTGAATTGACAATATATGTTGTTGACCGCAAATGGCCATGACAACGTTACCGGACTATGGCGAGCGCAGAAGGCGCCCAGCCGCAAAAGTTAGGTTGGGGCAACAAGCTCAAGGGCACCACTTAGGTTCGAACCACGGCTTGGACTGTTGCCAGATTTTTGTGTGTAGTGATGGTGAACGTCCAGGTGCAAAACTGCACCTTAAGACGGAAGAGTGTATTCTTCGGCCCCGCCGGCGGGACCGGTTATTGAATGTGTGCCTAGCAGCTAATTTGGGACGGGTTGACGTCACCTCCGGGTTAGCGGCGGTGAGCTCGTCAACGGGCAAGCCGAGAACGTGTCTCGGTCGACGGAGTAAAGACTATGGAACCTAGACGTGGTCATTAACTACTGGCCTCATAAGCAAGCTCGGAGTCGCTCAACGAGCTATGGGGCGGGCTATACTCGGTTCACAGATATAGCCGAACGTATTAGCACGCTAAAGTGGCAATGGGCAGGCTATGTAGCTCGCAGAGCAGATGGCCAATGGGCCGCAAAGTCAAAGTCAAAGTCAATAAGTGTTTATTAATTAGAGCAGAACGCTACTTACTCGTAGAATAGTCAATTTACATAAGAAGAACAAGACACATTTAAATTGAATAAAACATATAATTGAATTCGTTCGCTTCAGATAACTTTTTTTCCAAGTGAGGGAAAGAAGCGAACAAGAAACCTCACTCTTTCACTTCTAAAGTTCTCGTGTGGAGGCCACAGACCGGTAAGCCTAGCATAGTCTACCAATAAGATGGGCAGACGACTTGGTCAGAACCGCAGGTCCGTTACCAGCCGCAATATTTGAAAGTCCATGGAGACTTATGTCCAACAGTGGACTATGGCTGAAATGATGATAAATTAACCTACAGCATCATTCGAAGGTCAAATCATTATGGAATCTGACACAGCTCATTGACGACTTGACGTAATGACTCCACACAATCACGATGACTCAGAGAGTATTACGTATAGTATAGCTTATACTGCATTGCATTAAAATTGCAATATTCAAGGTAAACTTGGTGCGACCTACTCAGTATCTACGAGTAGTTACTTGTATCGTTGTTGTATCTTGGAATTTGTAAACAACAATGTTTTGTGTCGTGGAGTGCCGGCAGTAGAATGTTACCCCTCCTCTCCTACCCGTGGATGCAGTAAGAGCCTGCTTAGGGACACCTCCGACAGATGGGCAGCAGCGTCTTTCCGTATATCAACATCCCGCCTGCCAAGCGTGGTGAGTATGGCTACTACCCCTTATGGAGATCCTTAGTTCAGTAATGAACGTTTTACGGCTGAAATGATGAATGTTTTGTGTCGTGGGGTGCTGGCAGTAGAATGTTGCCCCTTCTCTCTTGCCCGCGGATGCAGTAAGAATCTGCCAAGGAAGGCTCTGGAACATGCACCAGCGTCTTTCCAGCCAACAACATCCCGTACTGCGCTCACCAACCCGCCTGCCAAGCGTGGTGGATATGGCAACTACCTCTTTCCCTCACTTGGAAAAAAAAGTTTATCTGATGCGAACGAATACAATATTATGTGCTTAATTCAATTTATATGTGTCTTGTTCTTCTTTTGTAAATTGACTATTATATGTAGCGTATATCGTGGCCGTAGAGCGAAAAGTCACTAACTCGCTATTTGGTCAAAATTGAGTTAAACATATTATGAAAATCAGCATTTTTTTCTGCAATTTTCAGTCTTACAACCATGGCCATAGCTGTTATAGTTTTCATTTCAGAATACGCAAAAAATCACTAATTCTAACTTCACACAATAATTTTTTAGTCGAAAATTAATTAACTTACTTAGTTATTTTTTCTCTACTTGGAGAAATCGCAAAGCTAAACCTAAGTCGAGTTAGTTACGTTTTCTTATTATAAAATAGGTCCTAACAAGAACACAAAACTAACTTAGTCCACTTGATTAGTTTTAGTATCACTGGTTCGATACCAAACGTAAAAGCGAAAACTAACCAAGTCTAGTTACTGACTTCTCGATGGACATTTGTGAAAAAATAGGGTATCTAGGTAGGAGCAAGAAATCATTAAACTGGTTTAAAGAGTTCTGTCCTCGTAGTTATCGACAGAAAGCTTCGTTTTGAATAGTCGCTAAAGTGTTTTGATGATTTTCATTCAAAATCTCCGTGCGTCGGGCGAATTTGGCGCGCAACTTAGGTTAGTCGTACTGGTTGTGCGCCTTTGATTTTACCGACGTTCCGTCGCGGTGGCGGGATGGCGGCGCCTGGTCTATTATTTAAGGAGTTTACGTCGACCGATGCGCATACGTCTTGACAATTATTACACTACGGATTATTTTTGATGTTAAATGAACGATTATGAGTCGTGCAAAGTTGATTTACCCAAGAGTCCGTATTCTATTATTAGTGGTATCGAAACATTGTGCAGTTCTCCTGTTCGTGATTTTTCTGATTCAAGCGTGTCTTGGTATCCTGATAGCGAGGAGAAACGCCAACTGAAGAAAAAAGATAGATAATCACGTTATCTTCAAATGATAGCAGTGATAGCGATGATTTGACTATGATACACAGTAAGAATAGAAAACAAAGTCAGTTATTCATTGAAAATCAACCAGGGCCCTCCAACAGATTTTTTTTTTAATTATAATCATTTATTTTCATCACCACCAGTGATGCGGTGGTGCGGAAATAAACGTTAATACATTGATAAATACACAAGAATCTGTCGAACACCAAAATTCTGCATCCGCTAACACTGCTACCAATTTAATCAGTAACAATATTAAACGTTGGAAGAAAAGCCATCCTAATAAATGGAAAAAGAACCAAACTAAACAAGCGAATAGAAGCAAATGTTTACCTTATACTTAAAAGAGGTAAAAACGTGCCCGCAAAGAAGCCTAAACCTGTGAATTGTGAAACAAAATGCCGACACCGTTGTTTTGGTAGCTTTACAGAGGATGATAGAGTAAGACTCTATCAAGACTACTGGAAGATTAATGATTATGTGGCTCAAAAACAGTTTTTATTGCAATTGATTGATACAATGCCAATAAAAACATTAAAGGCTGGAATTCCAGATCAAAAACATCGACGTGCCTCATACGAGTTCTACTTCATAAAATACGACACCAAAATAAGGGTGTGCAAGCCGTTTTTTCAATCCTGATTCTGAACAAAAAATTATTTATCACACAAACTCCTTTCCCCGTAAAGAATCTCATTATTGCAGAAAAACAACCCTTCATTTCTCGTCTTTAGACAGCAAACTTAGCATTGCTAAAATGTACGAGCTATACAAAGAACAACTAGCACAGACTAACGAAAAGCCGAGTTCTTTGTATGTTTACTAAAGAATATTTTGATTGGAGTTCAACTTGTCATTTTTTGTTCCAAAGAAGGATATGTGCATGGTATGCACACGTTATGATAATGCCGGTCGACCTGCACACCTTAAAGAAGAGTATGACGCCCATATTGTGAGAAAGATTGCGGCACAAGCTGCCAAACAACTAGACAAGCAACGATCAATAGAAGACGATACCTATCTTGTAGTCACAGCTGACATGCAATCAACATTGCACATACCTGTTTGTGGTGTTGGTATCCTCTACTATAATGCTACACAAGCAAGGATAAGGACGGGAAAAAAAATATGTGGCTAAAAATAAAATGTCTCAGGTTCGAAAAGGAATGTCCAGGGATAGTAAAGTTTCGGTACAGTCACGGTGGCCCATACTCCGAATTTGATGCGTACCAAAAGCCAGAAAAGGTGATCCCACGAACTAGAAAAAGAATGAGACTTCAGGAAGCCTATAGCGCAGAAGAAAGTGACGCTGAATTGAGAAGTGATATGATAGGTCAACTACGGGCTTTTAAAATCCCTATGGCTTACACAGCTCCTCTTCCGATATCTGAGGCAAAGAAAAAAGATCTTGTTGGTCAATGTCGTAAGGGAATTATTCCACAAGAGCTACATTCCTGGTATGAATCTCTACCTACCAACAATGACGTTGTTGACAGGCTGTTAGAGCCTTACGTCACCGAAGAAGGTGAAGACTGATTGTATATCAGATTAAGATTATAAACTTCAGTTTAGTTCTCTGTATTTGGACCCGCTGATTTTAGTTTTTAGTAACCATTGAACTTTTTACTTGTTTTTGAAATTTTAACTGTGTTCCTTTGTACTAATTCTGTTTCTGCTTGTGTTTTTATTATATTTTTTTATAAAAGTACAATGCTTGAATTTTATTACCAATTTTATATTAGGTACATTTTTATACCTTGTCATTCTTTCATGTTGACATTTTTATTTTGTGATTGTTGGCATTATTATACCTTGTCATTTTTTATTTTGGACCAAAGTCATCAAACCCTTCATTTTCGTCTCGATTATCTGATTAGATTTATTAAAAACGAAAAATAGGTTAAAGTAATGAGTCTAGAATAATCACTAAAATACCTTTTGATATTTTTAAAGCTAGTCCTATTTTAACTAAGTCAAGATAATTCTCATTCAAAATAGCCTATACTTGGGCGAAAAGACACTAACTCTATTTAACAATTCAATAACTAAAAATGTCTGTACAGGATTTGAGGGCGAAAAATAACTAAGTGAGTTTTATGTCAAAATCTCTGAAAAAAGAACAAATTATATCAAATAAAGTGCTTAAAACCTGTGCGCTTAACTATTTCCTTTGATATAAGATCATAAAATTTGAAATATCTCATACCAAACGTAAGTTATGATTTTTTTTCTTTTGTAAAACTTTGAACCCTCATAACTCAAAACACCAAATAACCTAGTTGATGACTTTTCGCTCTACGGCCACGATATATACTATCTACTCTATTGAATATACTCTATTATATGTATATATGTATATTACTCTATTGAATAAACACTTATTGACTTTGACTTTGACCCCTCATGAGGCCTCGTTAAAATCTTGTGAAGGAGGCATGTGTTCAGTAGTGGACGTTTTACGGCTGAATTAATGATGATAATGATACTTCTCTATATCGTGAGCCGCCGCCATTAGAATGTTGCCTCTCCTCTCTTACTCGTAGACGCAGTAACCATCTGCAAAGGGATACCTCCGGAAGATGGGCAGCAGCGTCTCTTCGTGTATCGACATCAATAAATAATTTTGTATTGAATTTTTTTATCAATAATAGAACTGAGCCTCAGGTTTCCTTGCGTCAAACTATTCAACTATGGAAACACTCATGCGCCGACTTAATCGAAATTTTTCAACTAAATATATTTAGAGCTCAAAATCCTTTACCAAATCACTAACTGCAGCCATTAACCACTCAGTTTAACTTGTAACTAATTTAAAAACTGGTTCAAACCGGAACACATTGCATTGGATTGCGACCTGTTTTCTGGCTAGGCTGTGCTGATAACTAGGCTTTAGGTACCTGTTGTACTACTATTAACATAACGACCTCTTTGGTGCAGCAGGCGAAGGTCCGCCTGCGACACAAGAGCTTGCGGGTTCGATTCCGCCGGACACATGTCTGTACGGTCTGAAGATATTTGTTCAGTGTGTTCTGGATGTTTATCTATATATAATAAAAAAATCTATCTGTGTAGTATAATGTGTTAAGTCATCTAAGTACCCTTCAAACAAGCTCTGCTTAGCTTGGGGCTAAATGATGCTATGTGAATTGTCCAGCATTATTTATATTTATATTTATTTATTTACACAGCCATGTTGGCCGAGTGATATGCACCCGCGACTTTCATTCCGTAGATCGTGGGTTCAATACCGGCCGTAAACCAATGAATTTTTATTTTTTGAAAAATATTTGTACAGTGAATTGTGTTTTTAACTGTTTCGATTGTGATTTTTTTAAATTTTAGCTTTTTTTTAACTTTTTAATCTGTAAGCCGACTTGTGTTTTTGAATAAATAAATACAAATACATTTAACAAGTGCTTATGGAAAAGGAAACATCGCATTTAATTAATAATTGATGAGATGTTCTGTTAGTCAAATTATCGAAAATTATAATTCTTATCAAAATAAATAAATTTATCGTCTCAAGTGTTTAAAGCAAAAGACTTTTCCCTTTTATTGCATATGTATTAATTTTAGTCAACATCTACACGTTATCAAATCATTATCAAATCATTCTACAACATATGTACATATATAAGATAAAAAAAAACTCAATGGATAGAAAAATATAGTCGTTCAACTGTGCCCTGCTCAAGAATTCTTAGAGAGTGGTTTCCTTACGATGAATGAATGACTCAAGGTCTTATGGCTCTTTGAAGCAGTGTCTAGGACCTCGTTACACAATAAAATTGGCTGTTTCCTGTCACGCTCTTTCCAAGCTGCCTTCCAGCGAGAATAGGCCTGTAGCCTGGCCATAGATTCATCATTCCAGCCGTAAAAAGTCCACTACTGAACAGGCCTCCCTCATGGATCTCCATGAGGGGTAGTTGCCATACTCACCGCGCTTGGCAGGCGGGTTGGTGAGCGCAGTACGGGACGTTGATACACGGAAAGACGCTGCTGCCCATCTTCCGGAGGTATCCCTTAGCAGGCTCTTACTGCATCTACGGGCATGAGAGGAGGGGTAATATTCTACTGCCGGCACCCCACGGCTTATATTACCTACTATTAATATTGTTAGCTTAGTTAGTGGCCATAGATTACCTAATATTAATTGTTAGCTCGTCATGTAGATTAACAAAATCTATTGGACACGTATTTTTTCTTCTTTAACGTAATCACAGATAAAACAATACACTAGTATGTAATCCAAAATGTCGCGGTAAATCATATCGAAATGTCACGTGAAGTCTCACTCTGGTACGCGCCGACGTCTTTCGACAGAATCCTAATACTCGTAAAGTACAACTCGATTTATCTAAGCATTGTTTTATTCATTTGAAAAAGCAAAATATACGTGTCTATTATTTTTGTATTATCTAACTGATGGACTTATTAAAAATTTCATTTTTATACACTTCACCGGTTATAGCACCATTTTCATGAAAGAAAAATCAACTGGCGCGGCCGGTATCAACCCTTCGGTCATTACCTGACCTTCTCATGTCCTTCCACGGGATTTTTTTCTGTGAAACGATTTGGAATTCTTTTCTCATGCATCAATATTTCCTTAAACACATCACAGTACCTACTTAATAGCTATCAGTTCATTCATTTACTGGTTTGATTTTCCTCAACTGCGGTTTGCCAGTTGATTGTTATGCGTTACGCCCACCAGCGTCAAGGTGTAGTATCGAAGATAAAAACAAATATCTTCTATATCACCACGGTATCGCAGTTGTAATAGGAAGAAGTTACCGCTTTATGTCAGGTGGGCCATCGGCTTGTCTCGTCATTACTTCGTGTAAAAAAACGTATGTATGGTAAAAGGATGGTAAAATCTATGTTTTATTTAGCAGTTTTTGGGTTCTTTTTCTTTTGTATTTATGTAGTTTTCCGTATTCTGAAGCGAACGAATGAAATTATGTGCTTTATTCAAATTAAATGTGTTTTAGTCTTTTTTAAACTTTCGCGATCACAACACATTATTAAAATATGGGATTATCGGGTATTTATCGCGTAATTACCTTTATTTTGTGTGACCAGGTGCAATCCGGTCGAAACGTCGGGAATAAAATAAAGGTAATTACGCGATAAATACCCGATAATCCCATATTTTAATAAATGTGTTTTGTTCTTATTTTGTAAACTGACTTCAAAGTAGCGTTTTGCTCTATTGTATTAGAGCAATTCAATACAGCAAAACGCTACTTTGAACTACGCTATTGACTTTGTAGGTAGGTATTTCGTGTTGGTGCTATTTATCAAACCATATCACATAAAAGGTACTCAAGACAGTCAGAAAGTTTGGAAAGCCGTCTCCTTACTAAATACTCAATGCCTAAACCTAAGCTTGACTGAGGCAGCCAAGCCAAAGCCGAAGCAAATAAGTATTGAATTACAGTGATTCATGATGAAGTGGTTCACAATATCCTTTGTGTAACTTTTGTTACTTAGTTTGAAATACGTTATCTAACTTTTATATTATATTATCTAAATCGGACAAGAAAATTTAAATGATTTGATTCAAAATATCGTATATAACAGCACCCCTCGGCAATCCTTTATAACATTGCCGTGGATTGCCTGCAGTAGAATGTTACCCCTCCTCTCCTACCCGTGGATGCAGTAAGAGCCTGCTAAGGGACACCTCCGGAAGATGGGCAGCAGCGTCTTTCCGTATATCAACATCTCATAATGCGCTCACCATCCCGCCTGCCAAGCGTAGTGAGCATGGCAACTACCCCTCATGGAGATCCATGAGGGAGGCCTTAGTTCAGTAGTGGACGTTTTACGGCTGAAATGATGATGATGAAATCACCTGCACCTTAAGTCCCGTTAATAAACCTATTTCCACCATCAGCCGACCAGAAGAACATTAATCTAACGATCCATGACGTCATCACTCAAGGTCTCTGTATGCACGCTTGCATACCTTAGACATTTTAATATTGTATGTAAGTACTAGCTTCTGCTGGGGACTTAGACCGTATTTTTTAGGTATTATAGGTAGCGCTGTCTGTCTGTCTGTCTGTGCATGACACGATTACAACCAAACGCGTTGACCGATTTACAGGAACCTTTTATGTTAGCACTGTCTTAATGACAGAAGGGTACTCATTGATTTTGGTGACCGTGGGGTCACAGGGACTGGAGTTATTGTGACCTCAAAAGGTCACCAAACGTCAAAAATGGCATTTTTCATAAATGGGATTTATATTTTCCAATCAAAGTGGCTCTGCGTGAAAATGGGGATTTTACTTTTTATGACTTCCACGCGGACGAAGTCGCGGGCAAAAGCTAGTAATCCATAATATTGCTTTAACGGTAAAGAGCATGGTTTTCTAGGCCTGCCTCGACCTCGCCGCCCGTCTTCAGACTCCCACTAGGTAACGACTGATGCCCATCTATCAGAGTGCATTATAATCCCCTTCGCAGAGGATCGTCGAAGGGGATTTTTGGAATAAACCAGTCTCTTAACGTGGCCCACCAAATCCCAGTTCCTACTGACATGACAATAAAACCATTGAAGTCATTTCATTGTCCGTAGATCATTCGTCGAGTGGGTGGTGTTGAATTGGTTGTTACAAAGGAAGTCTTGATACATGACAGAAAAAACTTCCTTATTTAAATTTTTATACATGTAGTTACTTCGCTAATGCCACGTTGGCACGTTGAGCCAAGGGTCTAACCAGGGTGGGGGGTGCGTCATGGGGCTGCGGCATCCCCTATGGGGGACCATCTGGGTCCGTAGGGTGGTCAGAGTGAGGGCTGGGACTATCCCAGACGGACCCAGGGAGGGCGATGGTGCATGATGGCTACGCACTAACGTTAGTTCCGCGAGACGTAGGGGGCGTTAGATGTGGGCGCCCCCGGGACGTGCTCAGGCAAGGTGCGATAGGGGCTCCGGAGTATTACCAGAGCCCCTAGTGCACCGAGGCCGGCCATCGGGGTGGTTTTAGTGAGTCGTCGGGAGACAACCTCACATAACCATGCTGTGCCCTTACGCAGCATGTGTATTTGACCTAGGAGATTTCCACCCCGTCACCAAAAAAAAGGGTTCCGACTTTTGATCCAGAGGTATGAGTTTGATACTTTTGATCCGGAGGTATGAGTTTAATGCTTTTGATCCGGAGGTATGAGTTTGATACCGGCCATGCAGAGAATACCGTTTTTTATTGGGAAGGGACTATTAGCAATTAGTCCCAGAAAACAGTTATGTGGGTTACCGCGTTGAATAGGTATTTTAAAACTGAATAGATATTTAGAAATGGTGCAGACAACTTTTCGTTTTACGATTCCGTTTAGTACTTAAAACGAAAGAAGAGTACAAACGAAAAAGTGAAAATGTTACATCGTAACGTATACAACCAGTTTTTTAAAACAAACCATTAAATCACTGAAAATAGAGTAAGAATAATGTTAAGTCTTCTAATTAGTTCTCTTTTCTAAAGCATGTGAAAATAAGTATAAGTCATAATTATTTAAAATAGCCGTAGAATGTTCCTCCTCCTCTCTTGCCCGTGGATGCAGTTACAATCTTTTAAGGGACACATCCATAAATGCATACAGCGTCTTTTCGTTTATCAACATCCCTTGCTGGGCTCGCCAAGTCTGCCAAGCGTGGTGAGTATGGCAACAACCCCATCATGATCTTTGGGTAACAAAACATATAATGTTCAGATGTGGACGTAGACAGCCGTCCTAAAATCCTAAAGACCTTTCGAACAGGATCAATTATACAATGTGCTTTATTCTATTAATTGTGTTGTTTTATTTGTTATTTGTGACGCGTTAATATGGTCCACGCGGCCGCACTGAATAAAGTATTCTTTGAATTAAGTTTTTTTTTTAAATTTGAATTTTGAGAACCAAACATCGTAGAGCTGCTGTTTCCACCGTGTAGGTTTGATACTTATCTGAATAGTTCGTGTGATTGCTGAGTAAAGCGGATGGACCAATTCCGTCCAAGTTGGTATTCTTGGAACAGTCTTGACCTCTGAGTTAATGCTGAATTACTTTGTCCCCGGCAACCATTGAAAATATCGCAGGATTTTATCAAATTGTGGAAGTGCAATGTCAAACATTACAGTTTCTGAAATATTTAACGTGATTTGCCGTGGGGTGCGGGCAGTAGAATGTTGCCCCTCCTCTCTTGCCCGTGGATGCTGTAAGAATCTGCCAAGGGCTACCTCTGGAACTCCGGAAGATGGGCAGCAGCGTCTTTCCGTGTATCAACATCCCGTAATGCGCTCGCCTACCCGCCTTTCAAATTGATGCACTTGCAGGTCGGCTTAGTTCAGCAGCTTATGCAGTTAGGACAATTAGAACTATTACTGATGAAGCTACAGCAAGACTGGTTTATTTTAGCTACTTCCATAGTGTGATGTCATATGGTGTTCTGCTCTGGGGAAGGGCGGCCGATATACATGTAACAATCTTTGTCCTTCAAAAAAGGGCGATTCGTGCCATTCACAAAATGAAACCTCGCGACTCACTTAGAGAACTATTTAAGGAAATTAACATTTTAACTGTTAATCGCAATATATTAATGAAAACTTACTGTACGCATACAAAAATATAAAGAATTTAATCAAGAGATGTGATGTGCATAGCATAAATACAAGAAACAAAAATAAATTGCACATCCCTAAATTTAGGCTCCAAAAAGTAAATAAATCATATATGGGAAATTGTGTGCGTTTCTATGATAAGCTTCCATACGAGGCGACCAAACTATCGATTCATAGATTTAAGCTTTTTTATAACAAAATCTAATAGAAAATGGCAACCTACCCTCATGGAGATCCATGAGGGGAGGCTTGTGTCCAGTAGAGAACGTTTAACGGCTGAAATGATGATGATGATCCCTCAGCAGAATCTTAGTACATCCTCGGGCAAGAGAAGAGAAGCTACATTCTACTGCCGGCACCCCACGGCATGCCGGCAAATCTATAATAATATCCAATTAATTAAGCACCATCATTAACAGACTGATGACTTGACGAGTGATGGGAACAGAATGTTGAAAGAGTATTTTCAACCACCGGTAATGAGTTCCAAAGGGATTGGGGTCATTTAAAATTGTGCTAATTAAGGTTTACAACACGCTCTCATTAATAACTAACTATACTGACCACGTCTATTGCGCAGCGAGCGAAAGTCCGCCTGCAACGCAAGAGGTTCGATTCCCGCCTCGGGACAAATGTCTGTATAATCTGCAGATATTTGTTCAGGGTGTTCTGGATGCTTTTCTATATACAAAAAGGATAAGTGGAAGGAGGATAGGGAGGTATTTGCCCTGCAGTGGGAAACATCAGGCTTATAAATAAAATAAATTAATAAAATAAAATTATATAGTACGTATGTACCTACCTATCAAACAAAAAATAATATTAACCAATTTAGTACCAAAGCTTATCAATATTTATTGTTAACTTTAAATTAAGGTGTCGCTAACGACCCCAGAAAATAGGGGACTTAAGTGAAGAGCTCCCAACCCTTATATTAATTGTACACATTGTTTTAATAAATAAAAGATTTTAGATTTTTTAACACCCTGGAAGTAAGGATGCGCTGGTTGTAGAATGCGATATGCGATAACAGTTGATGGTAAATTGCCAAATATGCGCATTGATTTGTACCTGTCTGGTTTGACTTGCGCAAGAGTTGCTATGAAGCAACGTTTGGGCCCTTTCACTGGCGCTAAAAGATACTTGATTCTTATGTTTGGACGGTTTTTGTTTTGAAGATGTACACACATTTGCCTGCCTCGTGGCTCACGCACATTTGCTGGCGTGGTAGCCGACTGGTACGCAGGAGGTAGCTGGTTCGATTCCCAGCACGGGACAATGTTTGTAATTGTTCTGCAGATATTTTTCCCAGGTCTGCGTTTTTTTATGTATGATAGGTATGTAAGCCAAGCGTGGTAGCACCAACTCCCCCATGGTCAGTACTTAGAGATTCATGAGCCCTTATGGATCTCCAAGAATACGAAGGGGTGGTTGCCACACTCCCCACGATTGGCAGGCTAGGCGAGCGCAGTACGGGATGTTGATACACGGAAAGACGCTGCCAATCATCTTACTGCTTCAACGGGTAAGAGAAGAGAGGCAACACTACCGCACCCCACGGCTAGATTTTGGCATATTCTTACGCAATCCTACGCGACTACTATAAACTATGTGAGGTTTCTATGTTGTTTAAACGTGACCATCCTTACGTCACCGACGAGTATCTGTCAAAGCGAAACAAAGTTATGGTGTTACCACAATGGGTGCGTTGATGCGCGCGAGTTACGAGCGTACGCGCTTCCGACGCTTTAATAATAACAGTAAAAGTTTTTACAAACCGAACTTCTCAGGAAAACTCACCTTACTGAAGCGTACTTGGCCTAGGCCCGTGCGTTCCAGGCATTCTCGGTTCTTTTACACCGAGTAGAAACTCTTAAACTATCATAATAATAGTAAAATACTAGGCAGTTGGATCAAGAGCCAGATCCAAAAGGCAGAACACCTGGGCTCTGCACGTTTAGTGAGGAGTTTCCTCTCCCTGCAGTTCTGGTCACCGATCGCTTGAGCCTTGTTTCGCGACCGGAGATTCACGGATTTGATATATTTGTAACGGAGTTTTTAATACTTCTTTTTAGTAAAAAATGTATCATTATAAGTTTAAAATTAAATGATATAGATTAATAATAATGTAATAAAAGTAAATTATGTGTTGGTATGCTCATAAAGTGGTGAAACACATCGATTCTTATAATTAGTTCCTAAGACCCTATTTCATACATATATTTTGCAAATAAAGTTTATCAATTAGTATTTATTCTCAAAAAGGTTTGATAATTGGGTAACACTAATTAGTGAAATTAAAAACTTTATCAAAAAATTGCGATTCCGGTGGGATTCGAACCTGCGTCAGTCAAATCGATCCTTGCGCTTCCTAGAGCCGGAAGTGCTTTAACAAGCTACAGAACCCATGTCGGGTACCGCTGAATTTCTTGATGAGGTGACATCGGTTCAGCACCTCTAGGAGCGTTTTTGGAAATGTTCTACCTAAATGTTGTTAAACACTATAAAAAATACAAACACTTATATTACATACTGGTATTCATAGGGATCACTTTAGATATAAGATTCACATAAAAATATGTAACAACAAAAAATGAGAGAAAAGAGACACAGGGAGCCAAGGTGTTACACTCTGAGCCCATTTCTCTGCTGGCATTCGGCTCACGTGGCCCGCCCAGTCCCACTTCAGCGTTGCAGCCTTCTTACCGACATCTGTTATGCCAGTAAGGGAAAAAAAATATAAGCTAATAATAATAATAAATAATAAATAATGCTGGACAAATCACACAGCATCATCTAGCCCCAAGCTAAGCAGAGCTTGTGTTATGGGTACTAGATGACTGATATACTTAATACATTATACTACATAGATAGATATTTTTATTATAATATAGAAAAACACCCAGAACACCCTGAACAAATATCTGCAGATCATACAGACATTTGTCCCGAGGCGGGAATCGAACCCGCAACCCCTGGCGTCGCAGGCGGACCTTCGCCCGCTACGCCACAGAGCTCGTCATATAAGCTATAAAATATTATCCGCATAACTCAGCTATCTTGGGCCACACCAACTTAAGCACTCCGAAGTGGGTCAAACGCAGCCGACATACCGACGCATGGCCTTCCAACTTACAAGCTGAGTACTTGGCAATTTGCTTCTTTTTGTGAACCATAAGAACTATCGAATGTCCTCAGGTTTTTTTGATGACTTCTGACCATCTATTGAACCGGAAAGTTACAATAGGCTGTGGGACGGTAGGATGTTGCATTGTTTGAAAAGTAATTAATTTGGGGGTTAAGAAACTTAGGTGCACTGGGCGTAGTTAGGAAGGTCTAACAGAAGCGTGTTCGATTCTAGATGATGATAATAGTGAGTTATGGTCAAAGTCCTTCCTCATTTCTCTCCAAGTATGGATCTTGAGGGGGTTATTGGCATGCTCACGCTTGGCAGGCGGGTTGGCGAGCGCAGTACAGGATGTTGATACACGGAAAGCCGCTGCTGCCTATCTAATCCCTTGGCAGATTCTTACGTATCTACGGGCAAGAGATAGAGGCAACTTTCTACTGCCGCCATAAATAATATATAATAGTAAAAATATATAATACTAAATGCTACTAACTCAATTCACGAATGTCCCAGGAACCGCAAAGTTGCATACGCATGTATAGGTAACCGATTCAAGGTCATAACATGTTTTAAATCATTTAAACCGGAATGCAACACTTTTATTTTTAATGAAACGGACATTTTCTATTTATTATTATTCTTTTCTTATATTGATTTGTACATTTTTTATTGATTATTTTATTGTTATGCCAAATATGAATTGTAAGAATTATAAAATTGCACGCCTAGATGGGTGGGAATAAAACTAGTTGTTTATCTAAACTATTTATTGATAATATATAATAATATTAGTAGTACTTACCTATTTAAAATTAATTGTCAAATAAGGACCTATTTTTTTTGATTCCGTCACAGATACATATCGGATTATTATCCCGCCAATTTACGTCGACTTTTTAAATTTTAAATATGGAACTCACCGCGTAATTGTTGCGGCTTATTCCGCTCAAAGAAGTTTGCGCTAAGTTCACACTGGCTGTTTAGAAAGTCACATAACCGCAGCATTTTTTGTAATTAGTTTTTTTTTTACATAAAACTCTTCATAGCTGACAGCAGTTCTATTTTTAAAGTTCATTCTGGCCCTTAGGTGGGAAGTAATTTGTATGAGTTTTTCCCTCTCTATGGAGGGAAGCAGCATTTTCCACCCAATATTCAGATCAAAACAACACTACTCTCACAGTATGAGAAATGAAAAATAAATTTAATCTAAAATTTTAAATTAACATCCTACTGTAACATGTATTTAAGCAATAAATGAACTTTGTCTTTGACTTTGGAGAAATAAGCTTCTTAATGTGATTCTGTTTTTTAAAAAGTCTAAACCTATGAATCGATAGTTCGGTGCGGTTCGGTCGCCTCAGAAGGAAGCTAGTTAGAGAAGTGGGTGCCGGCAGTGGATGCAGTAAGAGCCTGCTAGGAGATACCTCCGTAAGATGGGCAGCAGCGTCTTTCCGTGATACACGGCCCGTATCCCGTACTGCGTTTGCCCGAGGGTAGTTGCTCGAGGGGTAGTTGCCATACTCAACACGCTTGACAGGAGTCAAGTGTGGTGATTATGGCAACTACCCCTCATGGAGATCTATGAGGGAGGCCTGTGTTCTGTAGTGGAAGTTTTACGGCTGAAATGATAATGATGAATGGTATATAGTTTACTCCCAATAGTCAGGTGATAAAATTGTTATTTAATTTCTCAAGAAAAACAATCGACTTCAATTATAGATTCCCTCTGTTACGCTGGGAGTCCGCCATCAGATTCTGACATGTAAATAAAACAACACTTGTAAATAAAAAATTAATTTAAAATTGGCCCACAATTGACGGTGAAATCAGTGAACATACAAATAAATCGGTGAAGATACATAGAAAAAAAAATATTATACAGTCGAACACAGAACCTCCTCTTTTTGAAGTCAGTTAAAATAGGGGCACACAATTGGTAAAAATTACTATTGTCTGCCAGACAGCTCGCCAACCCGGATGCCAACTGTGGTGAGTATGGCAAAAACTCCACATGATCAGAACTCGCAGATCCATGAGGGAGGCCTATGTCCGGCTGTGGGTGTCTTACGGCTGAGATGATGATGATGGCGGGTAGAATGTATCCTTTGACTCTTAATTGATTTGATACAGTGAGGTTGGAATCCACTGATAAATTAATCCACGATTGAAATATTTGCAGATCAAAGAACCATTCACAATTCTAGACACTACACGCATACATCTAGTCCTAAACTAAGCAGAGCGTTACTATTCTTTGTAGCTTTTTGCTCTATTGAACACCTTTGACTTTATTTACGAGATATTTACCATATTTTGAGTTTTTTTGAGTTTCCCGATATTTCGACGTAGTTTTACACGTCATGGATAAACTGAAATCTTATGCGAGTAGACAGCGTAAATATTGCATACTAGCCGCACTCCGCGGTTTCGCCCACGTAGTTCCCGTTCCCGTGGGAATACGGGGATAAAATATAACCTATGTTACTTAGGGATAATGTAGCTTCCCAATGGTGAAAGAATTTTGAATATAGGTCCAGCAGTTTTTGAGTTTATTCGTGACATACAAACATAAACATCTTTCCTCCTTATAATATTAGTGGGTATACATAGTGTTTACAACCATGATAGTTTCAAGAGTTAGATGATTGATGAATACCTACCTGAAAAAAAAGCATAATTTATATTTTAAACTTCATTGTCGTGGTGCCGCAAGTAGAATTGCTGCATCTCCTCTTATGCTCGCGGATGCAGCAAAATTCTGCCAAGGAATCCTCCAGAAAATGGGCATTAGCGTCTTTCCGTGTATCAACATCCCGTACTGCGCTCGCCAACCCGCCTGCCAAGCGTGGCATGTACAACCCCCGGACCTCCTTTAATAATTATGGTCGTCTAGTACTTTCAAATAAGAATTTGCCTATAGACTATACTTACCTATTTTGCGTGGAGGCGGTGATCATTAATTTGTGGATGGCGTCGTAATAAGCCCACCCCACGGCCTTACAAAAAATTGTTATTTATAGAAAATTCCATTGGTGCACGGCCGGTATCAAGTCTAGGACCTGGTATTCTAAGTTATGCACATTCTTATCTGAGATAGTACGTGGTTACTCATCACTTATTGTATGTTAATATCACGTTCTCACGTACAAATACCTTAATTTAATAATTAAATGCATGATTGTAAGATTCACTTTGCATATGCGTTTTGATAGTAATCTGCAGATTTACATTTTGAGCACACAAAAGGTACATAATTAACCTTTAATTGGAGCTATGTACTTCGGGCCATGACCCCTTTAATAAAAGTCATAAAGCGTAGGTATATAATGTCCTTAAAATCATCATTTCGGCCGTAAAACTTCCACTATTGAACACAGGCCTCCCTCATGGATCTCCATGAGAGGTTCTTTTTTTCCCTCACTTGGAAAAAAAGTTATCTGAAGCGAACGAATTCAATTATGTGCATTATTCAATTTAAATGTGTCTCATTTTTCTTTTGAAAATTGACTATTCAAAGTAGCGTTTTGCTCTATTGCATAAACACTTAATGACTTTGACTTTGGTTGTTGCCATATCACGCTTGGCAGGTGGGTTGGCGAGCGCAGTACGGGATATCGATTCACGAAGACGCTGCTGCCCATCTTCCGGAGCCCTTAGCAGACTTACTGCATCCACGGGCATGAGGAGGGGTAACCCTCTACTGCCGGCACCCATCGGCAAGTCCTTATATTCGGTGTATTTACTACGATTACAGCGGATGATAATGCTGCACATCTCACACAGCACCATCTAGCCCTAAGGTAAGCAGAGCCTGTGTTGGGATGGTCCATAGAGTAAAAAGTAAAGCCTTTACATATCATCATCATCATCATTTCAGCCGTAAAACGTCCGCTACGGAACTCAGGCCTCCCTCATGATCCTCATAAAGATAGTTTAACTTTAAGCAATTGCTAATCTACAGAATCCAGTACAGCGTAATTACTTTTACTCAAGTAATCACTTTTGCTTATTTGTAATAACGACTGTCGTGTCATATTTTTATCAAGAAACAAAAAATGAGGTGAAAGCGGTCAAGGAGGTTACGATAAGATATTGAATCTTTATATATTTATATGTAAAACATAGTCGTTTTACCACACCACTTTTATCTCGAGAACAGCTGGACTGATTTTAATGATGTTTTGGATTTATTTAAGCCAGGGTTAACATTATAAGCTATTTAAACGTCGTAAAAAGTCACAGAAAAAATAATAAGGTATATTCATTTTCCCATACATTTTATACGGACGATGTGATGACTTTTTTTGGTTATCTAATATTAAAAGGTTCGTTCAGATACCTTATATTGTGATTAGATTAAACTCAAGATGCTTATATAATAGTCTTAGTATAGCAGTGACATCTAACAATGTCCCAGGCACTGCAGCGTCCCGTACAGCATGATTACCAGTTGCTGACGCTGTATAAATCATCTTTAGATGCAAAAGGCCTTACTACATACTTCTCTGTATAGTAGTAAATTTTATGTATGGCAACAATCCCTCCATGATCTTGAAGATGTATGAGGGTGGCCTGTGTTCAGCAGTGAACGTGTACAGCAGTCCTATGGCTGTTATGATGATGATGATGATAGTAGTATAATATAAGTAGTTGTAGAAGTATCAAGTAGTAGTAGTTATTAGTTGTAGAGTAGTAGCTGTAGGGTGTTTTAAGGATAGTTGTAGAGTAGTCGTAGAGTAGTAACTATTTGTAGTAGTAGGTGCGATACGAAGTTCGGCGGGTCAGCTAGTAAGTTTTATAAATTTTAAATGACATCACATTATTTAATAATTAAAATTATTTTATTGATGTTGTTGCTAACTAACCTTACGGATATATCGCAATCGCAAGTTACCTTTATAGAACTTGATGAGATAAATATATTAATATTATAATATGCCGTGGGGTGCCGGCAGGAGAATGTTCCCTCTCCTCTCTTCCCCGTGGATGCAGTAATAATCTGCCTAGAGATAGGTACCTCCGGAAAATGGGCAGCAGCGTCTTTCCGTGTATTAACGTCCCCTACTGCGCTCGCCAGCCCGCCTGCCAAGTGATTTAATTTATCGGAAATAACGGAAGAGAAAACCATGTTGAGCTAACCTTACAGATAAGTAGGTACCAATATAGAATTTTGATTAGCTCAGTATATTATTATTACAATATATTATTATTATTACATATAATATAATTATTATATATATTATAATTATATTAATATTAATATTATATATTAGTGGTAAGGTAAGTTAATCAAACAAACATGTTCAGTAATTTTTTTATTTATTTTATAAAACGAAACGACTTAAGACTAGTCTCGAGAAATATAATTTTATAAAAAATAACTTATAAAATACATCAGTGTTGTACTTATCTAAATGAATATAACTTTTGCATGCAAAAATAATATGTTTTTTTCTTATTTTCTGATTTATCTGTACCCATACATTTCTTTGGCATATGGAAGCACATGGTAACTGTATTATTAATTTATAATTTATTTATAAAATATGGCTTTTATAAATGGACGGACACACGTTCCATATTTAACCTATGAGCTTAGATCTGCTATGAATAATGTCATCTGGATACCTTATGGATATGATTTAGATGCTCAGAACAATTGAAAAAATCTGTCTATTTATCACCTTTTTCTGTGTGATATATAAATTTTATTTTTACATAGACATACTTCGCCATTTTGTTCCAAGTAATTTCTACACATGACATTATCATAGCAGTTTTGTGCTAAAAGATTATAATTATAAATAACTCATATAATCGTGTAAAATATGAGTATAAAATATGAGATTATTAGCACAAACAATCTCATATTTATAAAATAGCTTTATGAAAATATCCAAAAATTATTAATAACATACATAATCATGGTGATATACATATAATCCCATATAAAACATATGTGATGTGAAATAAAGGAGGTTACCTCCTTATTGGCACCATTTGCAGGTTGTGTAACATTATGTTGCAATATCGTCGCTTGCGCACCTTATCGACAGTTGCGTAAACATATGTAAGGGGGGGAGAGGGGGGAGCTTTTCTATTTGCTTATCTACTTTCGTTTTCTTACTAGGTTATGTCATTTTCCTACGCGACATGTGTTTACTATATCGGGAGGTTTATATAAGAGATACGAATCTATGGTTTTTCCTATATACCTACCTAGATGTTTTTAATATAAAATTTACTGTGATCGCGACAGTCTTAGCAGATTCCTAGTCCTAGATATATAAAACAAAATTATGTTTCAAGTAGGTACATTTGTGATTATAAAATGAGTTTGAGATTCGTTCGAGAAACATAATTTCAGGGTTATTTAAAGCTACGTTAATAATACTTTGTTTAAAATGCATTTTAGTTTCCACTTTAAAAGCTTTCTACACCTTATAGAAATAGTATTATGCTTTAAGTACATAACAAGATTTCATATACCAACAAGCTTTTACAGTACAAATATGAAGACTTGCTGTCCGTTCATTCCACAATTACTTAAAAAGTCAAAATAGTTTAAATTGTAGCAAATACTATCAAAATAAACAAAAACTCAACCACTAATAAAAATTCACGAACATTAAAATCATTGTGTGAGTGTACTTTAGGCGAACCAAGTCACGGACAGCAGCTAGTCATATAAGTAGAAACAAAATGCGCTCCCCCCTTACAACTGAACACAAAGGGACTCGCTAATCTTACTAACAAACTCTTACATGGCATTACTCAATCAACCTCCAAATCTGGCGCAGCGAAGTACCAAACAAGAATGCATTGAGGTCACACTTTTCTCATAACCGGCCTTCGAGACCATAGCTACATATACTCAAGCTGCAACTTACGAAATAGAACCTAAGAAGCAATGTACAACTAATGCGTCGGCGACGCTTGGTGGGGGCGAGGTCATATGACAAAATACCTTAGACCATCTGAATCTTGCGTTAAGTAGGAAAGAATTAAGCCCACTCGGACCTCGGAATGTATCGAACCTTTCCTTATGGAAGCGAGATATCTATCCTATCGTTCGTTCGTTAGCACTCTGTCTCACCCTCTTTCCTTTCGTGGATGTAGTGCTCCACCTCTTCCAGGGACCGGAACAGCTTCCACGTTAATATGACTCCTGTGATCTCGAGCAAGGCAATCAGGAGCGACGCTCCCGCCACGGATGAACTGATAATTTTCACGTAAACTGAAGCCACTTTCGCACATCCTAATCTCTCGTTGGCTTCCTTATCCGTGAAGTCGCAGGTCGCTCGGTAGTAAGAGTCAGCGCAGCAGGTTAAAGGCAGGTCATTTCTCCAGCTTCTGTAGTCTCTGGCGTCGTTGGCTCCGCAGCACTTCAGCTTTCTTTCGATCCGTCCGAAAGACTTGAAGACGTCAGGGTTCGATTGGGAGTTGTAGTAGCCATCGTAGACGGTGTCCTTGACGAATCTATCAGTGTCTTCACCGTCCACGTACACGAAGATCAGAGTCGCTGTGATCGCCTGAAGCAGGATGATGAAGATTAGGAAGAGGCCGTATATCCCGAGCATTCCCCGACTCTCCTTGTTCGCGCCGCACCATCCACAGAAAGACACCAACATCACAGACAGTCCCAATAATATGAAGAACCATGGCACCGCCTGGGGCCAGTACACTCTATAGTCCAACAGATAATGGTTGGTGTTCCTCAGTGACACAAACTCTTGCAGTTGCACGAAGAACCATATCCCGGTGGCAGCTGACGCGAGACCGAACACTGCGTATATTATGTTCACCACATAAAGCACACCTTTGATGAAGTCCTCTTTCGCCATATTCACTCGTGCGCACTGAGCGATCGTTGTCAATAAAATGAGAGGCGAGTCGGTTGCGCACCAACTTTTATAAACTTGGTTGCCGCGCCTTCGGTAACATGGTTTAGGCTGGTACTACACCGTCAGTTATCGCTGATAGTTTGACGTGATTTGCTGATAATATTCTCTTAGGGCAATGACTTGAATACTAAGAAGTAACTAATTAAAATGCAATATTAGATGATTATCCTCATTACATAAAAAAGCCGGTGATTCTCGCAATAAAATAAAATTAGAATTCTATTGTTCGATGTGTCATCTCAGTAATTAACGACGCTTTGATTACCGTAATTGTTTCTACCTTTGTGTGTCATTAGTCATTATGTAAGTACCTAAGTTTATAACCATTATTAATTTTAGTAAATGTTTTAATATGTATATCTCATAGCAAGCAGCTGTGCTTAGTGATAGTAGAAGTTAAAAAAATTACGATATTTGCCGTTATAGTCTTTTCAAGATTCCAGAGTAGATAAATTTCCCGTAAATATTATTAGACTGATAGTAACTTTAAATGTGGTATTTTTGTAGCATTAGGCGTTATTTATAAGATAATTTTAATTCATTTATATATTAGTCTTATAGTAGTAACTAGCCTTATATAATATAATAAGTATGATCTTAATTCATTTGTTATGACGAATTCTCATTTATGCTTCTACCATAAATAAAATATGCCCGATAATAATAAATATCATTAATAGAAGAATTAAAAATAAAGGTTTTTAAATTTCATAAATATCAAACACAATTAACGTATCTTGGTAGCACTCCAAACTTCCTGTTCCTCTCAACGTTCAATTATTGCCTTCAATGATAATTCAATAACAGGGTTGGTATACTGTTAGATAACATAATTAGCATCGCTTCAATTGTCTTTAATTAACGTCTACAACACCAAACTGACCAAATATTGTTCGGAAACTTGTATGAGAACAATAAAAACGATGAAATAAGAATAAGTTTATTTAACTTTTGAAATACAACACTCTTAGTACTTATATTTTATATTATATTATAATACGTTTAAATAGGTATAGTTAAAATTAGTTGTAAGCCTATTTTGTAAGTTGATTTTTTTCTTTTCTCTTTAATTGTATCCCCAACCTCTGTTTCGGAGAGGGGTGCTGATGACTGCGACACAGTTTTTATAAACTACTGCAGTCATCTTCGTTTATATTATTGCACTATGTATATTTTATTTTTGTTCCTAAATAAATATATTTCATTTTGATTTGATACTTAACTAAAAGGAGACTTAATTAGGTTAGGGAGACGTAATAGTATCTAGTTAAGTCTCCTTTTAGTCACCTCCGTTTAACACTTGTTTAAAACAATTGGACTAGCTTTGGAATTTACTCAATGACATTTATACAATAGTGGTAGGTAAATACAAACCAATCATTTATTGACCCCTGGTCTCGTGTAGATATCTATATTTAAACAAATAGTTCAGGGGTTCGATCCCCGTCGGGGGACAAATATTAGCTTTATCTGCAGATTTTGTCTGGGGTCTGTTGTTTTCTGTGTATTTTAAATAATGTATTTTCAAAAATATCTATAAGTTTAAAATAATAAATAGTTTATAAATAAGTTTATCCCTTAGTACAAACATAGCTTAGTTTGGGGCTAGATGGTGCTCTGTGTGCAGCATTGTTTATAATTGTGAAAAAATCACCTAAGTGTGAGTCAGACTCGCGCACGAAGGGTTCCGTACCATTATTCATCAAAATCCCGTTTGTGGTATTGGAGCCGCCTTAATTTTATTCTGTTTTTAGTATTTTTTGTTATAGCGGCAACAGAAATACATCATCTGTGAAAATTTAACTGTCCAGCTATCACGGTTCATGAGATATAGCCTGGTGAAAGACAGACAGACAAATAAATAAAATAAATAAATAAATGCTTAAAAGGAGCTGCTTAAATAGACATAATGTCTATTTAAGCAGCTCCTTATACAACAGGGTAAATTATACAAAAGGCTGTGGATAATAATTGAAAAAAAATCCCGGGGTGCCGGCAGTAGAATGTAACCCCTCCTCTCCTACCCGTGCATGCAGTAAAAGCCTGCTATAGGAAACATTCGGAAGATGGGCAGCAGCGTCTTTCCGTATATCAACATCCCGTACTGCGCTCACCAACCCGCCTGCCAAGCGTGGTGAGTATGGCAACTACCCCTCATGGAGATCTATGTGGGAGGCCTTAGTTCAGTAGTGGACGTTTTACGGCTGAAATGATGATGATGATGATGAATTGCTAAAAATAAAATGAAAGTACCTAATCTAAAAGATTATCATAGTTTTATGCTGTCAACTATTCAAATAACTAAAATAATAGTTACAATTTTAATATAATTTAATTTCAATTACTTACATGTGTCCCACTGCTGGGTAAAGGCCCTACTTCCTGCGTTTCGTTCCGCCGTCAGTTCCATATTATTAAATAATACCCAATTTTATTGTATTCATTCATTTTCTCATGTTATTATAAAGTATTGTTATTACAATTTGCTTTATAATTAGGTTATAAATGCGGCAAACGAACAGACAGACAGCGTAATAGGGAGGTAAGGTAAAGATTAAGGCTCAATATACACAATCAACTTGTCAAATCCGTGTCCCTTAGGCACCCGGTAGTGCCCTAAGCTTGATCAAATCATTATCCACATCAGATTTGACAGCTTGACCGTGTATATCCAGCCTTAATCCATTAATTTTACATCTGTTTAACAGTGACATAGTTTAATTTCTACGGTTCGAGATTCCATAATTTCCCGTATGACTAATAATAATAATAATAATAAGAAAGGCAGTTGGAATATTATAATGTCTTAACAGTTATTTTATTAAGTTTATAATTGCCTGTGACTCATACAGGTAGTGTATGAGTAATCAGATGTATGGTACAGGAAAACAGTTTTGCGTGGATTTTATCTAGTCTCAGGGTTTTTCTTGGAAGTAGGTACATAAATCGTTCGTGCACCATTGTTATGTGTTCATAATGAAAAAATAAAATTATAACGCCTTTGATAGACTTTTGCAAAGAATATACCTATTTTATACCTAAGATATGTATATATATATATATATGTATATATGTGGGCTGATGATGATGTTGATGATACCTCCGATGGGAGGATGGGAGGAGGCCTCCACATTACTCAAAATACTCCATGTTAGGTCCTTATATTTACTTCTCACAAAACCCTCTGATAGACAATTAGTTAAAGGTGTTAATTCTGTTAGTGCACTTCCTACCTAAAACTAACTAAAATTGCCTAAAAAGGACTAAAATGACATAATACAAGTACTTTGTAAACTGTCGCAATCTGACATAATTTTAAAACTTATTAACGGCATTTTATCGCGTGATTAAGGGGCGAAGCCCCATATTATGCATAGCGCTGTCTGTCTGTCTGTCTGTCTGTGCATGACACGATTACAACCGAACGCGTTAACCGATTTACGTGAAACCTTTTTGTTAGCACTTTCTTTATGGGTACTGATTGATTTTGGTGGTCACAGGGACCGGATTTATTGTGACCTCAAAAGGTCACCAAAGGTCAAAATGTAATTTTTCGGAAACCTTCGCCCCCTGTTTTGGTAACCCCGTACCAATACTTGTTATTACATAATATTGCTGATCAGTTAGTGTCGTTCTAATATTAAAACGGAGCAAACTCTACGTTGACAGCTCTAACTTCCTAAACACTTCCTAAAGTTAATCTCTAAATATTTTTAGGAAGTGCCAAATCAGTATCGACACCATAGACTTGCAAAAAAACTAAGTTGAATTTTCTTTCTATAATCATATAAATTTACTATCCTATTTTTACTATGTACTATCCATGGTTCTACATTCTTGCCGAAAACAAAGCTCATTATATTGGATAGTAATATCTGTATTAGATAAGGGTGAAGAAGACCTAGCTATATCGCAAGATGTTTATTTAGGGTAAGAAATTGAGAAAGACATTATTTTCTTTGTGATGTAATTTCGAAACACATAATAAACTACTTTACATACAAATTAAAGCTACATTGATATACATACAGACAGACACACAACAATAAGTCAGATACATAAGTTACTATAACGCAACCAACTGTATATAACTTATTTTTCTTGATTACTTAATCGACAAAGCAATTAACAATAACTTAAATTATAGATAGGACTAATCAAATATTTGGTTACTTTGTTAAATATTATTATCATAGTTACAATTTTATTATTACGTATAATATAATTAAAATTTAATAACGTTGGTAACCGTTTGACATTCAATATATTGTATATCAAGTCAATCTTAAAATTACGTAATATAATGAAAAATAGTTTGTTGTTTTTATATGTAGAACATTTCAAGTAAATTAAAAACCTTATCACTTTTTTTTCAACCGGCATCGTAAATTTTTGATAATGTTTTTCGTTTCCTTGTAAAGAACAATTTAAACACAATACAAAACTATTATACAAAAACAATACGGCTTTAAATATTGGAATGTTTGACGTATAAACAAGTTCTTAACTTATTTCATTGAAAACATTGAAAAGGCAATGTATAATTTAAAATCAAATACAGAATACAAGATTTCGTGTAAATAGGGAACTCATCAGAATACTTTACAGCCGCACAAACAGATGTACATAATATCTGATGACATCACTGAGTCAGTGAGGTCACCTCTGATCTGTAGAGGTACCTATATAGTTCTACAACCTGCCTTTGAGATGAATCACCTTCAAATGAACAATATGATTAAAGGTCGCTACTCACATGACAAAAAAGTTGAACTCTTAGAACTCTTTGTAGCCAATAGAAACATTAAAAGAAATGCAATTTTGTAAATTACTACAGATAGTAAAGACAAGTTAAATATCAGATCTCTAAATACACAAATAATAATGTTATCAGTATGGAACACACTAAAAAGCTTTGATTTTCTGCATACAACATGTGAATCAAAACGTATAGATATCTTTAAATACAAGTTGGCTTTATTTAAACGTATAGATAACGTTATCAAAATAACAATGGAATCAATTTATACGAATATCTTAGGACAATTATTTTAAACAAAATAAAGCCTAAGAGACCTTATCGAAATCCTTTGTTGATTTAGTCCATAAAATGACTTTATATCTCAGAAATTTACAGTAATATCTTGTTTTTAACTTGCGACACATGTCAACAAGCAAAATAAGACTGTTATCGAAGAAGTTGTAACGTAATTCTTCGAAAAGTATTAAAGAGTCAGTCGTAAATATCTAGAAAGTTGCACGACAGAGTAAATGGTAATATATTCCTCAAACAGTCACAAATACACACATATTTTAAACAAACTTCACACATACGTAACTCAGCACACCTTACTGGTAACTAAGAGATTGCGTCACTTAAGCCCATCTTAAGCTTAATAGATGCTTAATAGCTCTTCAACTAGTTAGATAACGATTATTTAACATAATATTTTTTAATTGATACCTGTTAGAGAATCGACTTTCACAGTATTTATAATAAATACGACACTACCTATTCAAATTACCTATAAATTTGATTTAAATAAATAAATTGATTAATTGTATCTAATGGAGGTGGTCATTTATATTTCTAGTTAAAATATTGCGCACACAATCATACTTCCTATGTAAGGAAATCCACTACTATTTAAATAAAAAGGGAAAACATTTTAAGTTTAAAAATGCACATTGCACCTTAAGGCTAAAGAAACACGATTGAGATTCGACTGCTAGCACCGTGGCATAGTTGCGCAAGAGCTAGGCCCTACCGTTTCAATAAGGTTACACCGTGACAGCTTACAACTTGCACTTTTTGTGGCAAAATCCACAACACTAGGTCACCTTGTACTACTTCAAGTTTGTAGCTTCAGAAATCAGTCTCAAACAAAACCAAACATAACATTACCTACAATAGAGTCCAAATTACAACAGCACCTTCTTGCTTTCAAACTCGTTCTGCGCTGTGACGGCTACTGGGTTCCTCCTCTTTAAACTCCGCGATAGCTTGATTGCTACGAGCAGGTTCAGCAGCCCAATGAAAGCGGTGAAGATGGCGGCAGCAGAGAATACCTTGAGAGCGATCCTGGTGTAGTGTGGGACTACCTCAGCGCATCCAAGTCGCTCATTAGGGGACTTGTTCGTCAGGTCACAATCGTAGATGATTTCCCCAGTCGACCATCCGTGGTAGTACGTATCACAGCACGAAGGAGGGAACGTCTGCTGCGACCTTCTTTCTTGCAAGTAGTCTCTTGGCTCAGACGCTCCACAGCACTGGTACTTCCTCTCGATCAACCCGAAAGGAGTCGCCGCATTGGTCTTGTGGTCGGAATTCCTGAACGCATCCAGGAGCGTATCTTTTACGAACTTATCTGAATGGTCGGAGTCGGCGAAGACAAGAGTTAGAACTGTCGCAGCGATCAGTAAAACCACAGCAATCCCTTGGAATATTACGTACGTGGACAACACTCCGCGACTCTGCTTCTTCGTTCCAGCGAAGCCGCAGCAGGACACGAACAGAACAAACATTCCGGCGAAGATAAACATCCAGGGAACAGCCTGGGGCCAGTACACATTGTAGTCCAGGAGATAATGGTTCGGATTCCGTAGATTAGTTAGGGTCCGTAGCTCTACGAAGAACCAGATCGCACCGGCCGTTATAGCGAGGCCGAACACTATGTTTAGAATGTTTAGAATCACGAGGACTGCGGAGGAAATACTATTGCTTGCCATTGTGAGTGTGTATGCGCACGGTTGCGAGTGGCCGCGACGAGGGTACTCAATGGAATGGCGTGGCTGCGCGGGCGCGGGTTATTATAAGGTTGGCTTCGATCAAGGTTGTGTGTGAATCATTTTGTGTGGTTCTAGTACTTGTAGGGTTGTGCGTAAGACGGTAGGTGGTGTTTTGGGAATCGCTTGTTTTATTGGTGTTATTAAATGTAGGAATTAGATGTTAACTAAAGTAGTGCTTAAGCGTCAGTTTTTTTTAAATTAGTAAATAAAAGTACTTAAGTATTCTTACAAACATCTGGTCCCGTAACGCAAGATCTACTTGCTTTGAGGATGGATTTTTTTTTAATTACATAAAGAATCATCAAAGCCTTTGTAAATTGATACCTTTTAACAACCATGACCACAATTTTTCAAATATTTTAAACTTTTTTTGTATCGGCAACCTAAGTAGCACCGATATCGACCACAAGTTGACCACAAGTGTGGTCCACAACCCTTGAAAATCCCAGAAAGTCTGTATTTAAAAAAATGTGGTCATGGTTGTCCAAAAGTTGCCATACTCACCACGCTTGGCTGGCGGGTTGACGAGCGCAGTACGGGACTCTGATACACGGAAAGACGCTGCTGCCCATCTTCCGGAGGTATCCCTTAGGCTCTTACTACATCCACGGGCATAAGAGGTGAACTTTCTACTGCCCACACACCACGGCATGGCATGGCACCGCAAAAAATATCTTATGGGGTTCTTAAGGGGTTAACTTACAAAGGTATTGTGTACTCTAGTGCTCACGGTGGTAGGTACCTATCTGATGCATTTTGTATTGCTATGCAGAAATGATTTTGTTGGGTTTAAGGATGCAGTAAGAGCCTGCTAAGAGCTACCTCCGGAAGGTGGGCAGCAGCGTCATTCCGTGTATCAACATCCCATACTGCGCTCTCCAACCCGCCTGCCAAGCGTGGTGAATATGGCAACTGCCCCTTATGGAGATCCATGAGCGAGGCCTGTGCTCAGTAGTGGACGTTTTACGGTTGAAATGATGATGATGATGAAGGTGGTGGTGGTCAGACGTTCTTGGAATGATAAGGATATTGGAGTCCAGGCATGTATGAGTGTCGTTAAATTCATTTGTTAGTGCATTGGGATGCTAAAATTAAATTACTTAGGTTTCTTGGGCTGCGTTCTTGGAACTGGAATGGTTGCGGCTAAGTACTATTCTAAACTGACCAATGACGTAAATAATACTGTTTATATAATAAGTGTATTATGTTTATGTATGATATTGTGCAAAAATTGCGTTTTTTTGTTACGTGGAGAGGCATCTATATCTATACTAATATTATAAAGAGAAAATGTTTGTATTTTATACGTTTGTAACGAATAAACTAAAAATCTACTTGACCGATTTTCAAAATTCTTTCACCATTAGAATGCTACTTTATCCTTGAGTACCATGAGCTAAATTTTATCCCCATATTGCCACGGGAACGGGAACTACGCGGGTGAAACCGCGGAGTGCAGCTAGTAAGTTATAATGCAAATGAGGACTGTTAACAGGCGAAATTTAACATTCATCCTAATCATCTCAGACACTGCTGGACATAGGCTTACCTCATGGATCTCCAAGGGCCATGAGGGGTTGTTAGCATGCTCATCACGCTTGGCAGTACGGGGTGTAGATACACGGCAAGACGCTGCTGTCTATTTTCCGGAGGTATCCCTAGGCAGACTTTTACTTTTAAAATCCTGTAATTTTAAAACTGACAGACAGACGCGGGCAGCGTCTTTAACTTATAATATGTCAAAAAGCCAATAAGAGTTTCAACAGAGCAAAACGCTACATAGAATAAGGCAATTTACAAAAGAAGAACAAGGCACATTTAAAATGAATAAAGCACATAATTGCACTCGTTCGCTTCAGATATTTTTTTCCAAGTGAGGGAAAGAAGGGAACAAGAAACCTCACTCTTTCACTTCTATTAATTGTTACAATTTCTGTCTTAATATTATTCTTAATTTAATGTTCGCAAGGATATTGGATACTTTGGATATTGCAAATACTTTGTATGTAGAAGAGATATCAAAATATTACATCATCATCATCATTTCAGCCATAAAACGTCCACTAATGAACAAAGGCCTCCCTCATGGGTCTCCATGAGGGGTAGTTGCCATACTCACCACGCTTGGCAGCCCGGTTGGCGAGCGCAGTATGAGATGTTGATATATGGAAAGACGCTGCTGACGCCCATCTTTCGGAGGTATCCCTTAGCAGGCTCTTACTGCATCCACGGGCATGAAAGGAGGGGCAAAATTCTACTGCCGGCGCCCCACGGCTTATAAATATTACATATTTAGCGCAATTATCAAAGAAATATATGAATATTGACTGTAAAGCAATGTAATACCTAGAATACGTAAGTGGTAGCACTACTTGATACCTACATAACTCTTAACATGAATGAAACTACATTTACTCATTTGTTTACATCCTTACAACCACAGTGGTTTTCATGGCACGAATATTATTGCGAGGGTATTTCCCTAGGACTAGGTATTATAATGTAACCACAGTACACACACCTATTGTTACTTAGGTGACTAAATTTAAATTTACCACGTGTGTTATCAGGCTTGCCGTGGGGTGCCAGCAGTAGAATGATACCCCTCCTCTCATGCCCATGAAATGCGAGAAATTGTATATAATTAATTTGTGTTCATGTCAATGGATGTCTAAAAGTAGGTAAATAAATCAGATTAGATTGAGTTGGGAGCAAAAGGCCCTTAGTCCCTAAGTTATAAATTGTGTTGAATCTGTGTATCTCTTGTTTGTGGTCCTAATAAATAAAACAAATTATGAAAACCGATTCGTCGGACCTGTCGAGGAAGTGCGGAAGTGAACGATTGTAATGCCATACAACGTGTATGACGATCCACAGCGTGACTCACGGCGATGTACCTTATATTCTTGGAAGATCTCTTGTCATCCGCTGGACCGATTATTCAATTATTCAATATATTGAGCATGATGTCTGTTCTATACCAGAACTTGGGTCACTGACAAATCCAGACAGATTAGCACGTTGAAGTGGCAATGGGCAGGCAAGAAGCGCGCAGAATGGATGGCCGATGGGGCCGCAAAGTTACCGGCAAGCGTAGCGTACGAGATGGGCAGACGACTTGGTACCGCAGTACTTGGAGATCAGGATTCAGTAAGTGCCTGCTTAGGGATACCTCTGGAAGATGGGCAGCAACGTCTTTTCGTGTATCAACATCCCGCACTGCGCTCGCCACCCCGCTTGCCAAGCGTGGTGAGTATGGCAACTACCCCTTATGGAGTCCATGAGGGAGGCTTGAATACATCTAGTATTTGAAAACATTCGATTAATCATCCCCTTTATCACCCCTCATATCTTGTGAACGACTTAACCGATTTTGATAAAACAAACACCGCCAGAAAACCTGCTTTCATTAAAACAAAACTGCATACAAATCGACTCCACTGTCTCTATAGCTACGTTGCCGCAGACAGAGAAACCCACAGACACATACATAGCGGACACCCCTCATTTTTGTCGGGGCTTATAAGACAGGTAAACCGAGGTCACTGACACCTTCCGCTCCACTCAAACATTGTCATTCAATTAACTTCCTTTCGTCTGCAGTTTCAAATAATTCCTAAAACACCAACAGCCTCAATAAAACATGTCACAACTGTCCAATGTGCAATGAATGGGTTTCTCAAAGTGAACACAATGGCCGTGTAAAGGAAAACCGGCTGAATAAAGAAGTATCCAGGCCTCTGGTAGAATAAACAAGTATCTGTGCCATTCAAGACGAGAACTGTCAAGTGTAAGCTAGATTTGTTAGGTTCTACAACGTGTACGACAGTTCAGCTTCAGACGTATTGACCTGTTCTTTCCTCTGACTAACAGCTGACTAAGCTGAGAGGATGGTATAGGTGCTGGGCAAGCCTAATCCATCAAACAATGTCCCAGGCACTGCAGCGTCGCGTACAGCATGATTATCAGCTGCTGACGCTGCATAAATCATCTATAATAGATGCAAAGGCCATACAACGTGTCAAAAGGGGATGATTCTGACCATCCCAGGGAACATATTTTGTTCTACGACTTTTCAGAATTCAGGGATTTTCATTCAAGAAATGACGACGAAAGTTTTTACTTCAACAGCTGATTATACGATAATGACAACCTAAAAGCCAGCTGATTCTTAACAGGTTTATTGACCTCCGCGAAGAGTTGCCGTACAGGTCAAATAAAAATACCTATAACCACAAATAGGTACTAGTTTTTATGGGCTGAAACCCCCCCTTTCGGGTGTCTCTTACCCTCTAATCGTATTCGATCAGATGAATATACACTTTTACCTACCTGACACAGAGTTACAGCAAATGGCAAGCACCAGCCATAAAGAAGAAGAAGAAGACCAGATGAATATACTAGACACTGGCAGAATTCTGTAAAACCTTTACCAAAAAGCCATGAACGAAGTGGAAGACACAACATTATTTTAATTATCACAAATTAACTTTTTCGTCGTCACCAGTATACCTAAAGGTTTATGTCCACCAGTGGGCGTGGAGAGCAGTCCAACGGCTGAGAAGATGATGTAATATATCATTAAATTCGCACCAAATGAAACTTGCTTCTATGATTTTGTGGAACTCTAAAAATTGTGTGAATTCAACACGTTGCTTGTTGTTTTCCGGCCTACATACAAACTGTATCATAATCCATGGCCACTTATTAAGCAAGAGGCGTTGAAGATCTTAAAACTTAGTCATCATCATCATCATTTCAGCCGTAAAACGTCCACTACTGGACACAGGCCTCCCTCATAGATTTCCATGAGGGGGTTGCCATACTCACCACGCTTGGCGGGCAGGTTGGTGAGCGCAGTACGGTATGTTGATATACGGAAAGACGCTGCTGCCCATCTTCCGGAGGTATCCCTTAAGCAGGCTCTTACTGCATCCACGGGCAGGAGAGGAGGGGTTACATTCTACTGCCGGCACCCCACAGCTCATCAAACTTAGTACTTTGTAGCTATAGACTTTGGGCATGACTTAGATCGTAAGATTAACATTTTTGATTAGTATTTGTCTGAAATAAATCTAGATCTCTATCATAATCTCGGCCGTTGGACGTCCACTGCTGGACAAAAGCCTCCTTCATGGCCAAGTACTGATCATGAGGGGCTGTTGCCATACTCACCACATTTGGCATGCGGGTAAGCGAGCGCATTACGGGGTGTTTATACAGGGAAAGACGCTGCTGCCCAACTTCCGGAGGTATCCCTTGGTAGGCTCTTACTGCATCCACGGGCATGAAAGGAAAGGTAACATTCTACTGCCGGCACCCCACGGCAGCAACCAAAGTCAAAGTCAATAAGTGTTTATTCAATAGAGCAAAACACTACTTAGAATATCAATTTACAAAAGAAGAACAAGACACATTTAAATTGAATAAAGCAAAATGATTAAGCACCAAATTTTAAATAACAAATAAGTTTAATTAATATAGCTATACTTACATTCGCAGAAAAATGTTATTATAAAGTAAATAATTATTTCAATAGTAAATTTTGACATTGTAAAATATGATAATTTTAAATTAGAGGTAGAATTGGATGTAGAAATGTTATGTACTCAGCAGGCGGGTTGGCGAGCGCAGTACGGGATGTTGATGCACGGAAAGACGCTGCTGCCCTTCTTCCGGAGGTATCCCTAAGCAGGCTCTTACTGCATCCACGGGCAGGAGAGGAGGGGTAACATTCTACCGCCAGCACGGACAAAATACTTGTTTATGACAAATTATCACCTAAAACGATTGACGTTACCCCTGACTCATTTATCTAATAAAACTTGCCGGTCGGTGTGCAAAATAATGTTATTTTGCACACCGACCAATCAGTGAAGTATGTGAAGCTAACTTACTTGTCCTAACACATATCTTTGTACCATACTTCTGGCAAATAAACAATTTCACTTCAGGAAAAGTGTTCCTTATTTTGCACACTGACCAATCAGTGAAGTATGTGAAGCTGACTTACTTGTCCTAACACATATCTTTGTAACATACTTCTGGCAAATAAACAATTTCACTTCAGGAAAAGTGTTCCTTATTTTGCACACTGACCAATCAGTGAAGTATGTGAAGCTGACTTACTTGTCCTAACACATATCTTTGTACCATACTTCTGGCAAATAAACAATTTCACTTCAGGAAAAGTGTTCCTGGGGAGAAATAGAGTCGAATAGAATCAACTTGATTGTTGAAATGTAATTTTTTGAGCAAGTGTTGTATTTTTATCAGTTTTTTTTTAAATATCTGCAGATAGAGCTAACATTTTATCCGCGGGCATCGAATTTGTTCCGTGTCAGTCTATAATACCAACTGAGCCACAGAGGCGGTCAACAATTAGTAATGTTTACTACCGCAGGATGCGTCATGCTGCTGTAGTAGCCGAGTCACAATTCTAAGAACATTGCGGGGTTTACTCGGAAAAGGAGTTCAGATGAATGGAATACTTTTACCAATTAGAATAAGCATGGTATCTGAAAAGGTTAGTTATTATGTATACATATAAATTATATATATTTGGTTAATTAGTGTATGTAAGAAAAATTGCATAAGTTCTGGTGTCGATTCTGTTTTACACTTTCCTGGAACTAATTACAATTGATAATACAATATTACAATATTAATATACTAATAATAATACTAATTACAATATTACAATATGACGTTTCTAAATTTAGTGCTGTCAGCGTAAGATTGAGTTTAGCTGTTACGTTTTAATTTTAGAACAGCACTAACCGAATAGCTTATGTCATTTTAGTCCGTTTTACGCTAATCTGATTGGCTTTAGCTAGTTAGTGTAACAACCGAATCGCCACCAATATCAGATAAAATAAATAAATTGAACTAAGTAGGTTTTATAAGTTCGTTATGTTCACGAGAGCTGCTGCCGATAAACTGTTGCACAGTTTGGCAGACAATATTTTAAGATAAATGTACATTTAATAGAAATAAATAAATAAATAAAAAAAATATCAAACGCTTGATACGCATGAGTCATACAAAGTAATTTAGAAGACATTTTGATTATTTGTAAGCGCCGTATAAATAATTCTTAGTCATAATTACCGGGCGAAGGTCCGCCTGCGACGCAAGAGGTTGCGGGTTCGATTCCCGCCTCGGGACAAATGTCTGTACGAACTGCAGGTATTTGTTCAGGGTGTTCTGGGTGTTTTTCTATATATAATAAAAATATCTATCTATGTAGTATAATGTATTAAGTATATCAGTCATCTAGTACCCATAACACAAGCTCTGCTTAGCTTGGGGCTAGATGATGCTGTGTGATTTGTCGAGCATTATTTATTTATTTATTTACTAATAAAAAAATTGGATATATTTAGTAACACGTTTTATAAGTATTGTTTTGTAATAAAACAATGTGTGTCTGTTTGTCTGTGACACCGTAGATCTTGCACGCGACACCGCGCCTACGTCATCGCCCCAGTGTCGACGACTCGTGTAAATATATTACTACTATTTAAGGAAATCAACATTTTAACTGTTACATCGCAATTTATTTATGACAACTTACTGTATGCACACAAACATAAAAATATAAATAAAAAGATGTGATGTGCATAGCATAAATACAAGAAACAAAAATAAATTGCACGTCCCTAAATTTAGTCTCTTTTTTATAAATAAATCATTTATGGGTAATCAATATTACGGTCAATAAATATTTTTGTGAATAAATCATTTATGGGAAACTGTGTGCATTTCTTTAATAAGCTGCCGTCTGAAGGGACCGATTCATAGGTTGAAGCTTTTTATAAAACAAAATCTCATAGAAAAAGCTTATTACTCCATAGATGCTTAATTAAATGATAGTGACCCTTGGCCGAGTGTTGATCGGTTTAACCGTGATAATAAATGATGTCATCTTGCAGACATTAAATTAAGCATAATATTAAAACAAAATATTGTAACAATTAATAGAAGTGACCGAGTGAGGTTTCTTGTTCGCTTCTTTCCGTCACTTGGAAAAAAAGTTGTCCGAAGCGAACGAATTCAATGATGTGCTTAATTCAATTTAAATGTGCTTTGTTTTTATTTTGTAAACAGACTATTATAAGTAGCGTTTTGCTCTATTAAATAAACACTTATTGACTTTGACTTTAAATACGACCAAACCCACGAACGCTAGTTATACCATAAAAAAGAAGCACCCGAGACTTACATATGTATCTCTCACGTCTCAATAAGCAGGTCGACGGTGGATGAGGCCTATGTTCGGCAGTAGACTTCCTATGGCTGAAACAATGATTATGATCATAAGTGTTGACAATTATTTCGTATTAATTGTTCGTCGTCATGGGCATGTAATTAATGACGAGCTCTGTGGCGCAGCGGGCGAAAGTCCGCCTGCAACGCAAGGGTTTGCGGGTTCGATTCCCGCCTCGGGGCAAATGTCTGTACGATCTGCAGATATTTGTTCAGGGTGTTCTGGGTGTTTTTCTATATTATAATAAAAAATATCTATCTATGTAGTATAAATGTATTAAGTATATCAGTCATCTACCGGGTGCGGCGATTGAACTGTCCGTCTCTATCTAACTGTTTTAAAATTCGAACCACTGCATCGAACGCCGCCAAAATTTAAAATGTTGGTCTTTGACATATTCTTTACCATCACTTGAAGTGATTTTGTTGTTAGAGAAACACATTCGAATTTAGAACAATGGATTTAAAACAAAATTCAGTGATTGCTCTTCATTTGGAGCGAAAATTGAATATTGAAATACGTCGAGCGCTGCCAAATCTTCAATTGAACGAGAAATTTGTGCACCGCACTATTCAACGTTGCAATGAGACAGGTAGCGTTAAGAAACGCTACGGTGGCGGACGACGCTGTACTGCAACGGCGCCAGCAGTTGTCGAAAAGGTGCGTCATCGATTAAAAAGAAATCCAGCGCGCTCAGCAAACCAGCTCGCGAAGGATCTCAAGGTGAGCGATCGCAGCGTTCGTCGCATATTAAAGGAAAAGCTTAAAGTCAAACCATTAAAATAAAACCTTTCTCAGGAACTCACTGCTTTACAGCGTAGCAAACGGTTGGATCGATCGAAAGGGCTGATTCTCTTGCTCGACTCTGGCGAGCTTCCCAACTTGGTGTTTTCAGATGAGAAAACTTTTTGCGTTGAACAGTTTTTAAACAAACAAAATGACCGTGTTTGGTTGAAGGGACGTGTCAGCGACCATTCAGAATTGCAAGTCACTCGACGCCAAGGAGCCGACCAAATCATGGTCTGGGCGGCGGTGTCTGACAAAGGCCGTTCTCCGCTCGTTTTTCTTCCAATGGGTCGCAACCAAGTCAAAATAAATCAACAAATCTATCGAGATAAAGTCTTGCGACCAGGGCTGATACCGTGAGCACGCAACACATTCGGTTCTGAGCATTGGACTTTCCAGCAAGACTCGGCACCATCGCACAGAGCAATTGGAACGCAAAATTGGTTGAAAGCAAACGTTCCAGTGCTGATCGACCGAGATATGTGGCCGTCGTCATCGCCCGACTTGAATCCATTGGACTTTTGTATTTGGGGTGTTTTACAGGCCAGGGCATGTGCTAAAAAACACACTTCGCTGAAAGCACTCAAAGTTACTTTTACGCGAGAATGGAATTGTTTGAGTGACGATGTCATTCGAGCAGCCTGCGCTTCTTTCAGAAAGAGACTTCAGCTTGTAGTAAAGGCTAAAGGCGGTTTTATTCCTTCGGAATAACTGATAATAAAACTTTGAACTTTCTATTTTCACATGGCAAACGTGTATAAATAAATATTGAAAATTATCAGAAATATTTCATTTTCACATACGGACAGTTCAATCGCCGCACCCGGTAGTACCCATAACACAAGCTCTGCTTAGCTTGGGGCTAGATGATGCTGTGTGATTTGTCCAGCATTATTTATTTATATTTATTTATTTATAATGAGTATAATTAAATATAGAACTATAAACCAATAATAATGACTAAGAACTGCGTGGCTTCGTTGCTCCAATATTCGACTTTACGCAGGAGGTAGCTTAAGATTCGGTTTCGTTAGTTCCTTCATGTATAACTGTATGAATTAAACGTATTGGTTAAGAATTATGCATTTATTGAACTATTTTAATAAATGCATACTCTTAAAAAAATATTCATCATTTAAGCCTTCCACGTCCACGTCCACTGCTGAAGAAGAAGAAAATCGTTTATTGATCCATAATAAGCATAAGTACATAAAATTAATAGGTACTAAAATAATTAACAAATTTAATATTAACAAATTAACAAAGTAAAATTTGTGGACCAAAAGGTCCTACCTCAGCATAATGTTAATCCTTAAATATAAGGATTAACGCTGGTTTTCAGGAGGACCGGAACCTGAACACAGGCCTCCCTCTGGATCTCCATGAGCGGTAGTTGCCATACTCACCACGCTTGGAGGCGGGTTGGCGAGCGCAGTACGGTATGTTGATATACGGAAAGCCGCTGCTGCCCATCTTCCAGAGGTATCCCTTAGCAGGCTCTTACTGCATCCACGGGCATGAGAGGAGGGGTAACATTCTACTGCCGACATTGTTAGTTATGAATAAAGTCTTAGTTAGCTTCAGACGTATTGACCTGTTCTTTCTACTGACTTACAGCTGACGAGATAGTCTTTTTTAAACTTACGCGATCACGACACATTATTAACACATATTTAAACGGGTATCATCGCGTTATTTACCTTTATTATGACGTTTTGACAGAATTGCACCCATCGTGGTCCGGCACCCCACGGCAGCAATCAAAGTCAATAAGTGTTTATTCAATAGAGCAAAACGCTACTTAGAATATCAATTTACATAAAAAGAACAAGACACATTTAAATTGAATAAAGCAAAATGATTAAGTACCAATTATTAAATAACAAATAAGTTTAATTAATACAGCTATCTTTACGTTCGTAGAAAAATGTTATTATAAAGTAAATAATTATTTCAATAGTAAATTTTGACATTGTAAATATATGATAATTTTAAATTTGAATTGGATGTAAATCAGTTAATAATATTAGAATCTCCGTTTATTTTTATGTACTTGGCGAGCGCAGTACGGGATGTTGATACACGGAAAGACGCTGCTGCCCATCTTCCAGAGGTATCACTAAGCAGGCTCTTACTGAATCCACGGGCACGAGAGGAGGGGTAACATTCTACCACCAGCACGGACAAAATACTTGTCTATGACAAATTATCACTTAAACGATTGACGTTACCCCTGACTCATTTATTACAGTAAAACTTGCCAGTACATACATTATTTTGCACGCCGACCAATCAGTGTAGTATGTGAAGCTGACTTACTTGTCCTAACACATATCTTTGTACCATACTTCTGGCAAATAAACAATTTCACTGCAGGAAAAGTGTTCCTGGTGAGAAATAGAGTCGAATAGAATCAACTTGATTGTTGTGAGAAATGTAATTTTTGAGCAAGTGTTGTATTTTTTTTTGTCTATATTTTTTTTTTATATCTGCAGATAAAGCTAACATTTTGTCCGCGGGCATCGAATTTGTTCCGTGTCAGTCTATAATACCAACTGAGCCACAGAGGCGGTCAACAATTAGTAATGTTTACTACCGCAGGATGCGTCATGCTGCTGTAGTAGCCTAGTCACAATTCTAAGAACATTGCGGGGTTTACTCGGAAAAGGAGTTCAGATGAATGGAATACCATATCAAACGCTAGATACGCATGAGTCATACAAAGTAATTTAGAAGACATTTTGATTATTTTTGTAAGTGCCGTATAAATAAATCTTAGTCATAATTCGCGGCGAGGTTGCGGTTTCGATTCCCGCCTCGGGACAAATGTCTGTACGATCTGCAGATATTTGTTCAGGGTGTTCTGGGTGTTTTTCTATAATTATATAATAAAAATATCTATCTATGTAGTATAATGTATTGAGTATATCAGTCATCTAGTACCCATAACACAAGCTCTGCTTAGCTTGGGGCTAGATGATGCTGTGTGATTTGTCGAGCATTATTTATTTATTTATTTACTAATAAAAAAATTGGATATATTTAGTAACACGTTTTATAAGTATTGTTTTGTAATAAAACAATGTGTGTCTGTTTGTCTGTGACACCGTAGATCTTGCACGCGACACCGCGCCTACGTCATCGCCCCAGTGTCGACGACTCGTGTAAATATATTACTACTATTTAAGGAAATCAACATTTTTACTGTTACATCGCAATTTATTTATGACAACTTACTGTATGCACACAAACATAAAAATATAAATAAAAAGATGTGATGTGCATAGCATAAATACAAGAAACAAAAATAAATTGCACGTCCCTAAATTTAGTCTCTTTTTTATAAATAAATCATTTATGGGTAATCAATATTACGGTCAATAAATATTTTTGTGAATAAATCATTTATGGGAAACTGTGTGCATTTCTTTAATAAGCTGCCGTCTGAAGGGACCGATTCATAGGTTGAAGCTTTTTATAAAACAAAATCTCATAGAAAAAGCTTATTACTCCATAGATGCTTAATTAAATGATAGTGACCCTTGGCCGAGTGTTGATCGGTTTAACCGTGATAATAAATGATGTCATCTTGCAGACATTAAATTAAGCATAATATTAAAACAAAATATTGTAACAATTAATAGAAGTGACCGAGTGAGGTTTCTTGTTCGCTTCTTTCCGTCACTTGGAAAAAAAGTTGTCCGAAGCGAACGAATTCAATGATGTGCTTAATTCAATTTAAATGTGCTTTGTTTTTATTTTGTAAACAGACTATTATAAGTAGCGTTTTGCTCTATTAAATAAACACTTATTGACTTTGACTTTAAATACGACCAAACCCACGAACGCTAGTTATACCATAAAAAAGAAGCACCCGAGACTTACATATGTATCTCTCACGTCTCAATAAGCAGGTCGACGGTGGATGAGGCCTATGTTCGGCAGTAGACTTCCTATGGCTGAAACAATGATTATGATCATAAGTGTTGACAATTATTTCGTATTAATTGTTCGTCGTCATGGGCATGTAATTAATGACGAGCTCTGTGGCGCAGCGGGCGAAAGTCCGCCTGCAACGCAAGGGTTTGCGGGTTCGATTCCCGCCTCGGGGCAAATGTCTGTACGATCTGCAGATATTTGTTCAGGGTGTTCTGGGTGTTTTTCTATATTATAATAAAAAATATCTATCTATGTAGTATAAATGTATTAAGTATATCAGTCATCTACCGGGTGCGGCGATTGAACTGTCCGTCTCTATCTAACTGTTTTAAAATTCGAACCACTGCATCGAACGCCGCCAAAATTTAAAATGTTGGTCTTTGACATATTCTTTACCATCACTTGAAGTGATTTTGTTGTTAGAGAAACACATTCGAATTTAGAACAATGGATTTAAAACAAAATTCAGTGATTGCTCTTCATTTGGAGCGAAAATTGAATATTGAAATACGTCGAGCGCTGCCAAATCTTCAATTGAACGAGAAATTTGTGCACCGCACTATTCAACGTTGCAATGAGACAGGTAGCGTTAAGAAACGCTACGGTGGCGGACGACGCTGTACTGCAACGGCGCCAGCAGTTGTCGAAAAGGTGCGTCATCGATTAAAAAGAAATCCAGCGCGCTCAGCAAACCAGCTCGCGAAGGATCTCAAGGTGAGCGATCGCAGCGTTCGTCGCATATTAAAGGAAAAGCTTAAAGTCAAACCATTAAAATAAAACCTTTCTCAGGAACTCACTGCTTTACAGCGTAGCAAACGGTTGGATCGATCGAAAGGGCTGATTCTCTTGCTCGACTCTGGCGAGCTTCCCAACTTGGTGTTTTCAGATGAGAAAACTTTTTGCGTTGAACAGTTTTTAAACAAACAAAATGACCGTGTTTGGTTGAAGGGACGTGTCAGCGACCATTCAGAATTGCAAGTCACTCGACGCCAAGGAGCCGACCAAATCATGGTCTGGGCGGCGGTGTCTGACAAAGGCCGTTCTCCGCTCGTTTTTCTTCCAATGGGTCGCAACCAAGTCAAAATAAATCAACAAATCTATCGAGATAAAGTCTTGCGACCAGGGCTGATACCGTGAGCACGCAACACATTCGGTTCTGAGCATTGGACTTTCCAGCAAGACTCGGCACCATCGCACAGAGCAATTGGAACGCAAAATTGGTTGAAAGCAAACGTTCCAGTGCTGATCGACCGAGATATGTGGCCGTCGTCATCGCCCGACTTGAATCCATTGGACTTTTGTATTTGGGGTGTTTTACAGGCCAGGGCATGTGCTAAAAAACACACTTCGCTGAAAGCACTCAAAGTTACTTTTACGCGAGAATGGAATTGTTTGAGTGACGATGTCATTCGAGCAGCCTGCGCTTCTTTCAGAAAGAGACTTCAGCTTGTAGTAAAGGCTAAAGGCGGTTTTATTCCTTCGGAATAACTGATAATAAAACTTTGAACTTTCTATTTTCACATGGCAAACGTGTATAAATAAATATTGAAAATTATCAGAAATATTTCATTTTCACATACGGACAGTTCAATCGCCGCACCCGGTAGTACCCATAACACAAGCTCTGCTTAGCTTGGGGCTAGATGATGCTGTGTGATTTGTCCAGCATTATTTATTTATATTTATTTATTTATAATGAGTATAATTAAATATAGAACTATAAACCAATAATAATGACTAAGAACTGCGTGGCTTCGTTGCTCCAATATTCGACTTTACGCAGGAGGTAGCTTAAGATTCGGTTTCGTTAGTTCCTTCATGTATAACTGTATGAATTAAACGTATTGGTTAAGAATTATGCATTTATTGAACTATTTTAATAAATGCATACTCTTAAAAAAATATTCATCATTTAAGCCTTCCACGTCCACGTCCACTGCTGAAGAAGAAGAAAATCGTTTATTGATCCATAATAAGCATAAGTACATAAAATTAATAGGTACTAAAATAATTAACAAATTTAATATTAACAAATTAACAAAGTAAAATTTGTGGACCAAAAGGTCCTACCTCAGCATAATGTTAATCCTTAAATATAAGGATTAACGCTGGTTTTCAGGAGGACCGGAACCTGAACACAGGCCTCCCTCTGGATCTCCATGAGCGGTAGTTGCCATACTCACCACGCTTGGAGGCGGGTTGGCGAGCGCAGTACGGTATGTTGATATACGGAAAGCCGCTGCTGCCCATCTTCCAGAGGTATCCCTTAGCAGGCTCTTACTGCATCCACGGGCATGAGAGGAGGGGTAACATTCTACTGCCGACATTGTTAGTTATGAATAAAGTCTTAGTTAGCTTCAGACGTATTGACCTGTTCTTTCTACTGACTTACAGCTGACGAGATAGTCTTTTTTAAACTTACGCGATCACGACACATTATTAACACATATTTAAACGGGTATCATCGCGTTATTTACCTTTATTATGACGTTTTGACAGAATTGCACCCATCGTGGTCCGGCACCCCACGGCAGCAATCAAAGTCAATAAGTGTTTATTCAATAGAGCAAAACGCTACTTAGAATATCAATTTACATAAAAAGAACAAGACACATTTAAATTGAATAAAGCAAAATGATTAAGTACCAATTATTAAATAACAAATAAGTTTAATTAATACAGCTATCTTTACGTTCGTAGAAAAATGTTATTATAAAGTAAATAATTATTTCAATAGTAAATTTTGACATTGTAAATATATGATAATTTTAAATTTGAATTGGATGTAAATCAGTTAATAATATTAGAATCTCCGTTTATTTTTATGTACTTGGCGAGCGCAGTACGGGATGTTGATACACGGAAAGACGCTGCTGCCCATCTTCCAGAGGTATCACTAAGCAGGCTCTTACTGAATCCACGGGCACGAGAGGAGGGGTAACATTCTACCACCAGCACGGACAAAATACTTGTCTATGACAAATTATCACTTAAACGATTGACGTTACCCCTGACTCATTTATTACAGTAAAACTTGCCAGTACATACATTATTTTGCACGCCGACCAATCAGTGTAGTATGTGAAGCTGACTTACTTGTCCTAACACATATCTTTGTACCATACTTCTGGCAAATAAACAATTTCACTGCAGGAAAAGTGTTCCTGGTGAGAAATAGAGTCGAATAGAATCAACTTGATTGTTGTGAGAAATGTAATTTTTGAGCAAGTGTTGTATTTTTTTTTGTCTATATTTTTTTTTTATATCTGCAGATAAAGCTAATATTTTGTCCGCGGGCATCGAATTTGTTCCGTGTCAGTCTATAATACCAACTGAGCCACAGAGGCGGTCAACAATTAGTAATGTTTACTACCGCAGGATGCGTCATGCTGCTGTAGTAGCCTAGTCACAATTCTAAGAACATTGCGGGGTTTACTCGGAAAAGGAGTTAAGATGAATGGAATACCATATCAAACGCTAGATACGCATGAGTCATACAAAGTAATTTAGAAGACATTTTGATTATTTGTAAGTGCCGTATAAATAAATCTTAGTCATAATTCGCGGCGAGGTTGCGGTTTCGATTCCCGCCTCGGGACAAATGTCTGTACGATCTGCAGATATTTGTTCAGGATGTTCTGGGTATTTTTCTATATATAATAAAAATATCTATCTATGTAGTATAATGTATTGAGTATATCAGTCATCTAGTACCCATAACACAAGCTCTGCTTAGCTTGGGGCTAGATGATGCTGTGTGATTTGTCGAGCATTATTTATTTATTTATTTACTAATAAAAAAATTGGATATATTTAGTAACACGTTTTATAAGTATTGTTTTGTAATAAAACAATGTGTGTCTGTTTGTCTGTGACACCGTAGATCTTGCACGCGACACCGCGCCTACGTCATCGCCCCAGTGTCGACGACTCGTGTAAATATATTACTACTATTTAAGGAAATCAACATTTTTACTGTTACATCGCAATTTATTTATGACAACTTACTGTATGCACACAAACATAAAAATATAAATAAAAAGATGTGATGTGCATAGCATAAATACAAGAAACAAAAATAAATTGCACGTCCCTAAATTTAGTCTCTTTTTTATAAATAAATCATTTATGGGTAATCAATATTACGGTCAATAAATATTTTTGTGAATAAATCATTTATGGGAAACTGTGTGCATTTCTTTAATAAGCTGCCGTCTGAAGGGACCGATTCATAGGTTGAAGCTTTTTATAAAACAAAATCTCATAGAAAAAGCTTATTACTCCATAGATGCTTAATTAAATGATAGTGACCCTTGGCCGAGTGTTGATCGGTTTAACCGTGATAATAAATGATGTCATCTTGCAGACATTAAATTAAGCATAATATTAAAACAAAATATTGTAACAATTAATAGAAGTGACCGAGTGAGGTTTCTTGTTCGCTTCTTTCCGTCACTTGGAAAAAAAGTTGTCCGAAGCGAACGAATTCAATGATGTGCTTAATTCAATTTAAATGTGCTTTGTTTTTATTTTGTAAACAGACTATTATAAGTAGCGTTTTGCTCTATTAAATAAACACTTATTGACTTTGACTTTAAATACGACCAAACCCACGAACGCTAGTTATACCATAAAAAAGAAGCACCCGAGACTTACATATGTATCTCTCACGTCTCAATAAGCAGGTCGACGGTGGATGAGGCCTATGTTCGGCAGTAGACTTCCTATGGCTGAAACAATGATTATGATCATAAGTGTTGACAATTATTTCGTATTAATTGTTCGTCGTCATGGGCATGTAATTAATGACGAGCTCTGTGGCGCAGCGGGCGAAAGTCCGCCTGCAACGCAAGGGTTTGCGGGTTCGATTCCCGCCTCGGGGCAAATGTCTGTACGATCTGCAGATATTTGTTCAGGGTGTTCTGGGTGTTTTTCTATATTATAATAAAAAATATCTATCTATGTAGTATAAATGTATTAAGTATATCAGTCATCTACCGGGTGCGGCGATTGAACTGTCCGTCTCTATCTAACTGTTTTAAAATTCGAACCACTGCATCGAACGCCGCCAAAATTTAAAATGTTGGTCTTTGACATATTCTTTACCATCACTTGAAGTGATTTTGTTGTTAGAGAAACACATTCGAATTTAGAACAATGGATTTAAAACAAAATTCAGTGATTGCTCTTCATTTGGAGCGAAAATTGAATATTGAAATACGTCGAGCGCTGCCAAATCTTCAATTGAACGAGAAATTTGTGCACCGCACTATTCAACGTTGCAATGAGACAGGTAGCGTTAAGAAACGCTACGGTGGCGGACGACGCTGTACTGCAACGGCGCCAGCAGTTGTCGAAAAGGTGCGTCATCGATTAAAAAGAAATCCAGCGCGCTCAGCAAACCAGCTCGCGAAGGATCTCAAGGTGAGCGATCGCAGCGTTCGTCGCATATTAAAGGAAAAGCTTAAAGTCAAACCATTAAAATAAAACCTTTCTCAGGAACTCACTGCTTTACAGCGTAGCAAACGGTTGGATCGATCGAAAGGGCTGATTCTCTTGCTCGACTCTGGCGAGCTTCCCAACTTGGTGTTTTCAGATGAGAAAACTTTTTGCGTTGAACAGTTTTTAAACAAACAAAATGACCGTGTTTGGTTGAAGGGACGTGTCAGCGACCATTCAGAATTGCAAGTCACTCGACGCCAAGGAGCCGACCAAATCATGGTCTGGGCGGCGGTGTCTGACAAAGGCCGTTCTCCGCTCGTTTTTCTTCCAATGGGTCGCAACCAAGTCAAAATAAATCAACAAATCTATCGAGATAAAGTCTTGCGACCAGGGCTGATACCGTGAGCACGCAACACATTCGGTTCTGAGCATTGGACTTTCCAGCAAGACTCGGCACCATCGCACAGAGCAATTGGAACGCAAAATTGGTTGAAAGCAAACGTTCCAGTGCTGATCGACCGAGATATGTGGCCGTCGTCATCGCCCGACTTGAATCCATTGGACTTTTGTATTTGGGGTGTTTTACAGGCCAGGGCATGTGCTAAAAAACACACTTCGCTGAAAGCACTCAAAGTTACTTTTACGCGAGAATGGAATTGTTTGAGTGACGATGTCATTCGAGCAGCCTGCGCTTCTTTCAGAAAGAGACTTCAGCTTGTAGTAAAGGCTAAAGGCGGTTTTATTCCTTCGGAATAACTGATAATAAAACTTTGAACTTTCTATTTTCACATGGCAAACGTGTATAAATAAATATTGAAAATTATCAGAAATATTTCATTTTCACATACGGACAGTTCAATCGCCGCACCCGGTAGTACCCATAACACAAGCTCTGCTTAGCTTGGGGCTAGATGATGCTGTGTGATTTGTCCAGCATTATTTATTTATATTTATTTATTTATAATGAGTATAATTAAATATAGAACTATAAACCAATAATAATGACTAAGAACTGCGTGGCTTCGTTGCTCCAATATTCGACTTTACGCAGGAGGTAGCTTAAGATTCGGTTTCGTTAGTTCCTTCATGTATAACTGTATGAATTAAACGTATTGGTTAAGAATTATGCATTTATTGAACTATTTTAATAAATGCATACTCTTAAAAAAATATTCATCATTTAAGCCTTCCACGTCCACGTCCACTGCTGAAGAAGAAGAAAATCGTTTATTGATCCATAATAAGCATAAGTACATAAAATTAATAGGTACTAAAATAATTAACAAATTTAATATTAACAAATTAACAAAGTAAAATTTGTGGACCAAAAGGTCCTACCTCAGCATAATGTTAATCCTTAAATATAAGGATTAACGCTGGTTTTCAGGAGGACCGGAACCTGAACACAGGCCTCCCTCTGGATCTCCATTAGCGGTAGTTGCCATACTCACCACGCTTGGAGGCGGGTTGGCGAGCGCAGTACGGTATGTTGATATACGGAAAGACGCTGCTGCCCATCTTCCAGAGGTATCCCTTAGCAGGCTCTTACTGCATCCACGGGCATGAGAGGAGGGGTAACATTCTACTGCCGACATTGCTGGTTATGAATAAAGCCTTAGTTAGCTTCAGACGTATTGACCTGTTCTTTCTACTGACTTACAGCTGACGAGATAGTCTTTTTTAAACTTTCGCGATCACGACACATTATTAACACATATTTAAACGGGTATTATCGCGTTATTTACCTTTATTATGACGTTTCGACAGGATTGCACCCATCGTGGTCCCGGGAAGACTCAGTCTTCTCGGGACCACGTCATAAATAACGCGATAAATACCCGGTTAAATAAAGCTGACGAGATCCATGAGGGCCTGTGTTCACCAGTGGACTTTTTACGGCTGAAATTATGAACCAGCAGAATCCATCCATTCATCAAGACTCCACCATCTACTCGTATTATTGGTAATGACCTTCAGCTCGTGAACGCGGTGCTCTATGGCTATACGTAGTACCTCATTTGTGCCGGCGACCTAGACCAAGAAGCTGATTACGGAAGGCAGCCAAGGTCGAATCTATTCAACGGTTTCAGCCAAGGGAGCGTTTCCATTGCTCTGGGATGATGGTCGACTTTAAACTGTTAAGACCGGAACATAAAAAGTATTAAACAACAATAAAGTACACTAGTATTTCATAGAAAAAAATTGTTTCTACTACGAGTAAAAGCTAAAATAACTGCAAACAATAAGAACAATTTTATTGTTTGTAAGGAAATTTAATTTAGCTAGTTTTTAGGCTTCCGTGGTACAACAAGTCTGCGGTTTTGCAAAGAAGCTCTTTGGAAAGCCGATCTTAGACAGATTATTCCTAGAAAACTGTATTTTTTTATGGACATAAAAAATAACAACGCCGAGAAAACGCTACAAAAATGCTGAAAATATAATTGGGTTACCCTAAGTTTATTATTTAAAATAGTTATTTATTATTATTTAAAATAGTTATTTATTATTATTTAAAATAGTTAATTAAGGTGGCAATGAACTATTTAGGGTTCCGGTCCAAAATAATAAAAAGGAACCTTTATCGTATTACTGGTATCACTTTGTCTGTCTGTCTGTCACAAATGGATATCTTGAGAACTACTGATGCTATTGACTTTTTTGAAATGGTTAAATATAAGGCTTTTTTACTAATATAGCATACTAGCTGACCCAGTCCTCACTTCGTTGGGCGGTAACTTATGGCCTAACATATAATTGTATAATACATGCAAAATACAATAACATATGTGATGTCGTAAATAAACACTTTTTTTGCGTTTACATTAGCCTATGACACTCACAAATACTGTGGCTTTCTTTTAATAAAAGAATTTTGAAAATCGGTTCAGTAGATCTAGAGATTACCACTACAACCTCACAAACTCACAAACTTTACCTCTTTATAATATTAGTATAGATAATGATAAGGTATGTATATATAATGCTATATTATTGCAGGGGGGGGGGGGGGGGGGGGGGGACTTAAACCTGAACATTGATTTATGAATTAGATTAAGTATTAGTGTAGTTATTATTTTTTCGTTTTAGAAGATTTTTAATTTTGTAATTTTTTTTTTGTATATATGTTGTTAGCTACGCCTTTTTAAACATGTCATACGATTAAATTAAAATTGCAGGGGGGACGAATAGGGGATCTCAATTTTTTGAAGTGAAGTCTGAAGTGGTCGTGTGGGGTATCACATAAATTGGCTTCATTTGCACATCAATAAACAGTTTTAGTTTTCCTTTAAGCCGTATCGTTTTTGAGTAATTTATAAAAATGTTGCAAAAAATACCGTTCCCCTCCCCTTATCTCCGAAGTTTGCAGAGATAAACCCCTGAAACTTTTTAACATATAGAAGTGTATGTAAAGATTATAGGAAACTTAAAGCGAACTCTCTAATTTGCATAGTTTTTTAGAAATAATCTAAAGTGTAAAAAATCTACATTAGTTCCGCTATCAGACACGAGATAGCGCTGTCAAGGTTCTCCAACAGATATAAACCGTATCTGTCATATATTATTTATTTTATTATTTTAAATAAATTATATTGTATGTTGGCACGGAAGGTAGGTTTAAAGCAACGCTTGTGTTTGTCTCCAGGTTAGATCTGTTAATGTCTGCGTTGTAAAGCTCTTCACAATACTCCTTCCACCGTTCTGAAGCTTTGTTGAGTTCGTATACTATTCTCGTCTTTGTCCTCAATGATCCACGACTGGCTTTTAGACTGCCTAGTAATATGTTTTACTTTCCTAAATAAGTCTGCTGTTTGGTATTTCTCAGAATGGTGTTCAACTTCTACGCAGATTTCACCGAGGTGACAGTTCTTATCACGTCTGGAGAGCCTTTGTATTTTGCAGCTGATATCGCAATATCTCTCATTATCCCTTTTGTTATAATATACATAAGTCCTTTGATTTTTAAGTTTTTTCCTTTCTTCGATTAATTACCATGTCTCATCCATCACTTATCCGGTTCTTTTTCTTTCTATATGGTTTAAGTTATTTTTTATTATATAAAGAAAAACATCCAAAACACCCTGAACAAATATCTGCAGATCGTACAGACATTTGTCCCGAGGCGGGAATTGAACTCTTGCGTCGCAGGCTGACCTTTGCCCGCTCGCCACAGAGGTCGTCTCTCTTAATTATTACTGATCTGTGGTGCGCAATGGAAACAAGCACGCTGCCGTTCAGTTATTTTTGGAAATGGCCAGATTAGCGTTATTGGAAGATTGAGACGGTCCGCCTCTTTACGGCACCAATCAGCTTAATGATCGCGCCATCAGTGGGGCTTCAAATAGTTCGCTTTGTTTACAATTAACATTCTTATGCAGTAGGGTTTTAGATCATCATTTAGCTTCAGCCGTAAAACGTACACTACTGAAGATAGGATTCCCTCATGATCTCCATGAGGGGTAGTTGCCATACTCACCACGCTTGGGAGGCGGGTTGGCGACCGCAGTACGGGATGTTAATACATGGAAAGACGCTGCTGCCCATCTTCCGGAGGTATCTTCCGGAGCTTTTAAACACTTGATACTACATATTAACAAACACCAAAATTAAATTTGCAAGAAATCTTTATATATGTAAAAAGTTCTCTGATCATGTCAGAGGTAACAAGGAAAAAAAACATCCCATACTGTGCCCGCCAACCTGCCTGCCAAGCGTGGTGAGTATGGCAACTACCCCTCATGGACAACCATAAGGGAGGCATGTGTTCATCAGTGGACGTTTTACGGTTGAAATTATGAAACTTATAATTGACTGTAAAATCCTTATTTTCCATACTTACAAAGACCCTACTCTCACTTGACGGATTCCTCACCAGCAAATTAATTGCGAATTTAAATAACTTCAGAAGCGCCTTTGTTCCTGCCACAAATTAATACACTTCCAAAACAAAGTTGCACAAGTATCAAAAAGTTTAATGAGTCGTGAAAATTAATTATCTACAGAGCCTCCCAGCGCTGGCCTGAATACTTGGCTCACCATCACTAATTCAAAAACTTACCGTTTGTGTATTATACGGAACACCGAGGCCTTTGTCATCATCATCATCGTTACAGCCTGGGACTGCTGTCCACGTCCTGGACACCTGGCACATCCCCACGACAGTAAGCCATAAGACATAATGCTGTGGAAATAGCTGATGTAAACAAGTCTAGCGGTATCTACGTCTGTAAGAAGGCGGATTTGACTGCATATGCTGCAGAACTAAGCCTACCCGATAGTTGGTCTGTGGGCCCCATTGAAGCTGATTGTCTAAAGTTATGCCTAAAAATACTGTTTTTTTCTCCAAGGTTTAACCTTTCAGTTTAATGTTGGCATAACCTGTTTTACATTAGGGAGAGTAAATCTAATGCAATTTATTTTATTCGTTAAGTAATAGGTTATTAGCACGAAACCAAATAACAACTTTTAAGTTTGCATTATTAACCACATCATAATCGATGTTACGTCGTTCCATTTTGAATAAAAGTGAAGTGTCATCAGCAAACAATAGAAACTCATAATTATTTCTGACAAGATGTGGTAGATCAATAATGTAAATTAAAAATAGAAAAGGCCCAAGAAATGATCCCTGCGGTACACCCATTGTATGTACAGATCCCGGAGATCTTTTTCCATTAACATCAACTCTTTGTATCCTGTTGCTGTTTGAAATGTGAATTGATAAATTTTTGATTTCTTATTTACCTTAAGTACAATTCGTTCTATGGATAGTCTGATCGATTTTTTAGGTAAAACTAATGAATGTGTGGATATATAAAATATACAAAAGTGAAACCCTACAAATCTGCTGTTTTGGTATGTTTGTAAAAATCATTTCACATCAAATCTGGAGCATCTATAGATAACAAAAAATAAAAAATTACATAACGACTTGAGAACTTTTTGCTATGTTTTTAAGTCGCTTACAACCGTCCAGACCCGAGAAAAATATCTGCTGATAAAGCAGACGTTTTGTTTTCGGCGGGACTCCAACCCGCAATCTGTAAGTATGATCTATCGAACAGGCTCAGTTCTGCTGCATATGCAGTAAAAAAAGTTCCATAGCATTATGTCTTATGGCATAGTGTTGTGGGGGTGCGCTGGAGCTAAACATATAAACACTATATTTGTGCTGCAGAAGAGGGCTGTTCGTGCAATCTAAAATATGGGCCCCAGAGAATCGCTACGTGATAAATTTAAAGAAATTAATTTATTGACAGTTCCCTGTCAATAAATTTGCGAAGTTCTGTTGTATACCCACAAGAATATTAATAATTTTCCTAAGAAATCTGATTTTCACAATGTAAATACTAGAAATAAAGATAAACTCGAGTTGCAGGCTACTTAAGGTCAATATATCCTTCAGAGGGCAGTGTACACGGTTCTATAAAAATCCTAAAAAAATGCAGCAATTTTCTATCAATAATTTTTTTTAATAATTAAATGTAATCTTTGCAATAAAGCTGACTAAAAAATGCTAGGAATGAAATTTGCTAAAACTCCGAAACAACTAAAAAAACCGACTATTAAAATGAAATGTCTTTTCTAATCGTTTCTTATCACAGTGCTTAAGCACGTTCATGAATAAATATGTTCGCTTCCCTGTTTTAAAACAGGGAAGCGAACATATTTATTCATGTAAAGTACTTACATGAATAAGTCTGTGTATTTCGTGTTAACATAAGATTAAATATGTTATTTTTATTGTAAGTTGATGTGTTAATTGCAAACTATGGAAATATGTAAACGAATGAGTTTCTGAATTTCATAATACAACTATTTATTTATTTCAAGAAAATTACAATAGTTCTTAAACTAAAATACACTTAAAAAGCCCTTAGGGGTTTGTCCTAAGCGTATCAGGCCCTCATATCTTAAATCTATACGTAGGTACGTCTAACACTAAAGACTTACAGTAGATAGTCACTAAAAGTAAGACTAAAACATAATTCTATACATACATCATTATACGAATACAATACACGAAGAATCAATACTACTGTGAGGCAATATCGAGTGAAGAACTGTATCGAGCATATTTACAACTACGTCATTTATTTCTATGCGACGCGCTTCGAGCCGCGCCGCCTGGAGAATCGCCTTGCTTATTGAGTGGTCAGATGTTACACTCGTATACAGGGTGTCTAACACAACTTCATAAAGTAATGACATCAAGATGTACCGTGTACTTTCCTTGGTTTATACGTGTGATATTTATTTTTGTTAAATTACATAGGTATTATAAATGGACGAAAAATAAAAATAAAAATTATATATTAGTTTTATTTATTTCTTGATGTTTTGTTTGTTTAATTTTTCATTTTATGTAAGTAGTAGTTTTTACAGCTGATTCTTGTCGGGGTCATTGAACTCCGCGAAGAGTAGCCGTACAGGTACAAATAATAGTACCTATGACTACTAAGAGGTTTTGTTTTATTAAAATTTAAAAATAAAAACTAGATAATCTAATTTTGTCCCTAGGATCATTTTCACACAACACCAACAAGTTATTAATAAAAATATATAACAAAAGAAAATAAATACGAAAAGTTATTGTTTATATTTTGGTCTTTTATATTTTTGCTACCAGCCTAGTCACAATATAATCGGTCGACCTTTGCCCATACGCATTTTTAGTACTAATCACCTGCAACTGGTTCTAAGTTATTTGTCACGTGGTGATATGGAGACTTGTTGTTATTGTACCGAAAATAGTTCTCGGCTAATACCGACAGCTCAATTCTGTCTTGTATTGGTAGTACATTACAATAACGAAACAATCCGTCATGATAGTTTTTATATTTTTCTCTTATTTTTTTGAGACAAATTATTCTTAAAAGTTTTAATTGTATGTTATATATTTTGTCAATATACGTTGTATAATATATATATGTTATGTATTTAATTATGTATGTATAATCGCTGAATATAGGTTCATACTTACATATATATTTATTAAGTACTTAAGTTTAAATATTTATGACGACACCGTGCCTTTTTCATTCTTGTCGATTTTATCCATCTTAAGGTTGCCTGGAAGAGATCGCTTATAGTGATAAGGCCGCCCATTGTACTTCTACTTTTAGTTTTGTAAGTTTCTTTCTATGTTAATTTTTGTGTTAGTATTAAGTTAAGTACAATAAAGAGTTATCTATCTATCTATCTATCTATAATGTTCTCCCGTAACTGCTTAAACCATATACCATTATACTTTCAACTAGTGTTTTGTATAAAGTCAAGAGTGTATTATATGGAATTTTGTATTTAAGGATGTAAAATTTTGCCAATATGGCCCGAAGTTTGTAACATACATACGTTTGTTATGTTAGCTCAGTTTAGTCTGTTGTCTATTGTCACTCCTAAGTAGATTTGCTCCGTTACTAATTCGATTGCATCACTGCGCCATGGAGTCAACTTGTCAGTCATACATAATATATACAAAGAGGTAACTCATCATCATCATTTCAGCTGTAAAACGTCCACTACTGAACACAGGCCTCCCTCGTGGATATCCATGAGGGGTAGTTGCCATACTCACCACGCTTGACAGGCGGGTTGGCGAGCGCAGTATGGGATGTTGATACACGGAAAGACGCTGCTGCCCATCTTCCGGAGGTATCCCTTAGCAGGCTCTTACTGCATCCACCGGCATGAGAGGTGAGGTAATATTCTACTGCCGGCACCCCACGGCAAAAGAGGTAACTCGGTTTTACATAAATCATTTTATCGCATTCCACTGCAAATATCTGTCCATGAGATGACTCATTGTTACTTAGCTCTAGACATGTTGATATTATTGCATGTTGACATTTTGCCACCAAAGGCAGAAAATACTATACATCTCAGCTCTAGGGCTGCTAGCTACGCCCACGGCTGCATGGGCCTCCTTCATGGTTCTAAATTATCTTGAGGGAGAGATGTTACATCTGTAGAAAAATTATTTATATTGTAGATAGCACTTAAAGATAAAGATATATTTATTGTAAAATTGTGTGCAAACATGTACAGGTCTTAAAAAATTATAAGTATCAACAATTTGTATCCTTATTAGGACATACAATAATTAAGGTTTTGTATACAACAAACAAATGTTTGACATAATATTTTTTTTAGATGTACAATCAATTCTCATAAAATTCTTTTAAATTTTTGCCGTAAGCGCTGGCAGTAGAATGTTGCACCTCTTTTGACGGTGGATGCAGTAAGAATCTGCAAAGTGATACCTCTGAAAGATGGCCAGCAGCGTTTTCAGTGTATCAACATCCTGTACTGCGCTTGCCAACCCGCCTGCCAAGCGTGGCGAGTATGCCAACAACACCATCGTAATCTCAGAGCTCATGTATTATAGATGATCTTAATCTCAGCCGTGGGACTGCTGTCCACGCCCACTGCTGGACATAGCCCTTCCTCGTGGATCCAAGATCACGATGGTTCGGCATACTCGCCACGGTTGGCAGACAGTTTGGCGAGTGCAGTATAATTGATACACGGAAAACGCTGCTGCCCATTCCGGAGGTATCCCTTGGCAGGTTCTTACTGAATCTCTGTGCAAGAGAGGGGGCCAACATTCTACTGCCGGCACCGCACGGCAATATGGAGGTACTTAAATGAACATACCGTACATTCATAATAGCACTCATTCTGCACACTAATCACGTATCGTTAATGGGTATCTATTCATCATTAATGGATATGGATTATTAATGAGGCTGTTATTATCGATACCGGCAGTGCACCAATGGATTTTTCTTTCTTAAAAAATGTATGTGCAAAGTTAACACGTGCTTTGACGGTGAAGGAAACATCGCGAGGAAACCTGCGGCTTAGTTAGCTTCAGACGTATCGACGTGTTCTTTCCTGTGACTAATAGCCGATAAAGCTGAAATGATGGTATGGGTACTGGGCAAGCCTACTCCCATCTAGCAATGTCCCAGGCACTGCAGCGTCCCGTACAACATGATGTCCAGTTAATGACACTGTATAAATCATCTATAATGGATGCAAAGGACTTACTTTTTTTTTATAACATAGCAATGATCATCAGATAATGGATAATGATTCGGGTTTCTGCTCATGCAGTAAGAACCTGCTAAGAGATACCTCCGAAAGATGGGCAGCAGCGTCTTTCTTTGTATCAACATCCTGTACAGCGCTCGCCAACCCGTTTGCCAAGCGTAGTGAGTATGGCAACTACCACTCATGGAATCATAAGGGAGGCATGTGTTCAGTAGTGGACGTTTTACGGCTGAAATTATGGGCGCCAATAACCTGACCTTGTTGGATGACAGCACGGGACATTGTGATCTCAACCACCATCTCCTTAGAACAGGGGCCACAGACAGTAGACTGTGTCGCGGGTGTCTTGAGGAGACAGTGGAGCACGTATTACTGCACTGCCACAAAGGAAGCGAGATCAAAAACGAGACTACAGGAGCTCATGGAGTCGTGCCCTTCTACATCATCTCCATATCCTTCGGGGGTGCTCATGGAATGCTGCCAGCGGCCCTGAGTACTCCGGTATTTCAAGGAGTTGGCCTGGCTAGGGTCTTGGTAGGATCACTGGGATACGCAATACACCATCCAAACATGATAGAGCACAAATCAATTCCCATTACCACTCAGTGCCGCAATTACATTGGTCTCCATTATGATATAAGTTCGTCGATTAAGGTTAAGTTGTGATTCATCCATTGAACAGTCACATTATTTATTAAAGTTAATCGACTGCAGTTTGCTAATTATGCAGAAACAAAGAAACATTAATAGTAATGTCTTGATGTAATCTTAGACAATTCGACGACCTTTGCAGATATTTGTTCAGGGAGTTCTGGATGTTTGTATATACAGGGCGTCCCACGGATATGCCACATGGAGGGAAAGTACATTTAATATTGTAGATGGAACATTTTACTGAAAAAAGACATTATTTGAATTTAAAATACAATTTTAACTGCATTCATAGATATTTAAATAATTACATAGTTGAACCGGGAATCGAACCCGTTACACGAGAAAAATAATCACCTGTAGCTTTATCATACCGATCGAAAGGCTTCATCATAAGGATTATTTTTTGCGACAGGTTTAACCTTTACCATTTACACCGCATTTGTCCCATGGAAGTATTTTTAAGACGTCTTCCAAAATAGCCGTAAAAAGCTTGGGTGATATTGTGTCCCCCTGTCGCACCCCCCTCTTGATCGAAATAGGTTCTGACAAACTGTGTAACCGCACCTGCATTGTTGCCGAGCAGTATACCCGAAGCAGATCCACGTACCGAGCGTCAATGTGGCAGCGATGGAGTGAGTCGAATACGGCCCAATGCTCGACGCTGTCAAAAGCCTTCTCAAAGTCGACGTACAACGTGTGCAACGGGGCCGATTGAACTCGTGACTCTTCACCGTCAGCTGCTTGACTGAATGGATGTGGTCAGTGGTGAAAAATCTTTTCCGGAAGCCAGCCTGTTCCAAATATTAATATTCCAGATCCTTCTTTTGGATAAGACGATTGCAGAGAATTTTGGCAAATAGCTTATAAATTTGGGACAGCAAACTGATAGGCCTATAATTAGATAATTTTGAGATGTCACCTTAATTCAATAGTAAGTGTTTATTCAATAGAGCATTTGTTACTTGGCCGTTGGGCGCCGGTAGTAGAATGTTTACCCACGTGGATTCAGTATGAGCCTGCTAAGGGATACCTGCGAAAGAATGGCAGCAGCGTCTTTCCGTGTATCAACATCCCGTACTGCGCCTGCCAAGCGTGGTGAGTATGGCAAGTACCCCTCAGATTCCAATGTTCTGTTCAAAAATGTTGGAATAATATATCTCCTCCAATATACGAAATGACTACTGAACTACTACTGAACATAGGCCTCCCTCCCAGGATCCTGGGGGCGGAAGATCCTGGGAGGGAGGCCTGTGTTCAGTAGTAGACGTTTTACGGCTGAAATTATTGTAACTGTTGTCTAAAACCTTTGACACTTTTAACATTTCGTATATTGGAGGAGGTATATTATTCCAACATTTTTGAACGGAACATTGGAAAGCAGCGGCGTCCAGCACCTTGCATTCGTATTCAAATGAGCCGCCGGCGCTGGATTAGGTGGGATCCTATAAATGATTCATTTTATTACATTCTGCTGGACAGATTCTAGAGTACGCTTTTGTTCGACATTCGGAGAGTAAAGTCGGGGTATTAAAGTTTGCATTTTAATTACAGTTTTATAAACGCGAAAATTTGTATGTATGAATGTATGGTATATATGTCGTAGGATGGTTTGCTAATTCGAATTATCGCGAAAAGTCTAGAGATTTTGCGAAAACACGGATAATTAGACAATTGTGATTATGTAACCATCCGTAGACACTGCCCGTGACAGAACCAAGATGGACAGACAGTAGGTTACTAGGTTTAAATGTAATCAATGATTACAATTAAACCTAATCATTATCATAATTGCCTAATTCGTTAGTTTGTTTCAGCCTTAAAACGTACACTACTGAACACAGGCCTCGCTCATGGTTCTCCATGAGGGGTAGTTGCCATACTCGCCACGCTTGGGAGGCGGGTTGGCGAGCGGAGCATGTTGATACACAAAAATACCCTGCTGCCCGTCTTCTACTTCATGCACGGACAAGAGAGGAGAGGCGACATTCTAATGCCGGCACCTCACGGCAATAAAAATAATATTAGACAAAATTACTCATTTTCAAAACACGCGTAAAACTATGCAGGTAAAACCAGAAAAACTACCAAGCGTCTATTCATTTTGCTTCATTTAGTCTTCACATAAGTAGGTCTACCATGAGTTTTCACAATATATACTCGGTAGCGACTCTATTTAAAAAAATGTATGAATACTTGTACAGCGCCTCCAGCGGATAGTTTGGTACTAAAATACGCATTAAACTGTACTACAGCGACTGTAGTTTGGACTTCATTTGCTTAGAATTTGGTACAATGAGTTACAAATCTGACAGATGTCATAGTAACGTACTATTACTACTGCAGTAACGGCAGGCGATCTAACTCATGGTACACTGTGGTCTGTCAGCTATTGTTGACGTGTCAATGACAGAGTTTTTGTTTGTATTTTTGTCATGTGAAGATTTTAAATCAGGCAAAGTGTGACGAACGTGCGTGAAATACTAAGTATGTGAGGTGATGTATTGGGATAAGATGTTTAAGATTATTATACTGGGTTAAGATAGATACATAACCGACGTGTTTCAGGCTATATACTAAGTAAGGTGTGGTAAGGCAAAGATTTAAACCGTTAGATACGTCCTTACTTATTGGAATTCGTTTCACTCTAAACGCAGTTTTAGCCGGACGTGGTCTGTGTTACATTTTTCACTAAAGTTCGTGCAACATGATTGCAGAATAAAAGGTATGTAAGCATAACAATTTGTTTTTTGGCAAATCTAGCCTGCATGCGTCGGCATTATTGTATTTTTATTTATTTACTTGTAAAAGACATAGATAACTTCAAAAAAACCGTGACATATAAAGACAATGCCACAGTGTTTGGACACATCTTCCGATTTAAATATTTGAAGGAAGGTAAGCACATAAAATACTGTTTTTATGTTGACTTCAGTATGAAAACCAGTTGCTGTTCATCGTCATCATCAGTCAAGATGTAAATCTTGGTCTAGACGAGTATAAGTCCACTGCTGGACTTAGGCCTCCCCAAATCTACGCCATTTCAACTAGCCGCATCCAGTGTCTGCCAGTGACTGTTCGCAAATCATCGCTTCATCTACCTGGTAGGCGTCCCTTGTCCAAAACCTACACGTAACGACGCGCGAGCAAGGTAGATAATCAAATGTATTCTAATTTAACCTACATCACCCATAGCCACTGTTCCGTGGGACTGCAGTGTCCCGTGTCCCGTATCCAGTAATTATATTAGGGGAGCTATCGCAGAGATCATCATAAATCCCGGCGCCGCCGCGAGGCGAGATTAGATGGCGTAGTGGAGGGGACTGAGTGGAACTTTGTTGCCCCACTCAGTCCTACTACATTTCAGTGGTATGTACCCCGGACTTTCAATCCGAAGGTCGAGGGTTCGATACCGGCCGTACATCAAGGCCGTTCTTTCTAAATATATTTTTTTTTTAATTTATTTATTGTTTACAAATAATATTACATGCTTAATATAAAATAGCAACTAGAAACCGCTAAGATTTAAATGTATGTGCACATGTGAAGGAAAACATCGTAAAGAAACCTGCGGCTTAATCAACTGCAAAAATATTCACCTGTTCTTTCCTTTGACTAATAACTCATTCAGCTGAGAGGATGGTATAGGATATGGCCAAGCCTTATCCATCTAACAAAGTCCCAGACACTGCAGGGCAAAGGCTTCCCCCCACTCCCTCTAGACACCTCGATCCTTCGCTTCTTCCGACCACGCGTTGGTCCAATTCGTCCTGCCATCTACGCCTGGGTATAATAATACTAAAATAATTTATTTCAGGCAACATTACTTAAAAAATGTAAGTCCTTTATTGGCTGTAAGTTAGTGCGTAAGTTGTGAACTGTATTTAATTAAGAGCTGTGAATTTTGTTAAATAAATAAAATAAAATAAAATTAGTCATCGCCGTGGGGTGCCGGCAGTAGAATGTTACCCCTCCTTTCGTGCCCGTGGATGCAGTAAGAGCCTGCTAAGGGATATCTCCGGAAGATGGGCAGCAGCGTCTATCCGTGTATCAATATCACATACTGCGCTCACCAACCCGCCTGCCAAGCGTGGTGAGTATGGCAACTACCCCTCATGGAGATCCATGAGGGAGGCCTGTGTTCATCAGTGGACGTTTTATGGCTGAAATGATGAATTAAATATTTTTGGGGTAACATATGTATATTTAATTCCCTTCGAGTCATTGTGTAATTCGTTGTTAGTGTGAGACCCCGGGATCCCTTTTCCAACTGACTCGTATCCCCTGTGGCTCATCTCACATGGCTAACATTTAGATCGTTAATTTTGTTAATGAATTTTGGTGGCGGACTGTTACTTCCACCATTACATTTGATTTGATATTTAGGCATTTTGTACTGGGACCGTGAAGACTGGAGAGAAGGAAGGAAGGCCTTTGTCTAGCAGTCGGATCCTGCAGGCTGATCAGATTAGATTTTGTACTAGAGGTAGAATGGACATTAGGATGTTATTAAGTTCATAAAAAAATGAATGTTAAAAGATGACAAACCGTGCCGTTGCCGTGGGGTGCCGGCAGTAGAATGTTACCCTTCCTCTCTTGCCCGTGGATGCAGTAAGAATCTTTTTTAAACTTTCGCGATCACAACTCATTATTAACATACATATAACCGGGTATTTATCGCGTATCGTCGGAAGAAGTCTTCCCGGGACCATGCTTGGTGCAATCCAAGCGAAACGTCGGGAAATAATAAAGGTAATTTACGCGATAAATACCCGGTTATATGTATGTTAATAATCAGTAAGAATCTGCCAAGGGATACCTCCGGAAGATCGGCATCAGCGTCTTTCTGTGTACCAACATCCCGTACTGCGCTCGCCAGCCACCTGTCAAGCGTGGAGATAAGCTAATCATCATCAGCGACCCAATGTGTTTGTTTGTCATTCCTCATATTGTTTACAAAAGCGTGAGAAAATCCTTTTAACAAATACTAAAGACGCTAGATTCTTGCCTAGGTAGCTAGTTGCACCATTCATCATCATCATTTCAGCCGTAAAACGTTCACTACTGAACACAGGCCTCCCTCATAGATCTCCATGAGGGGAAGTTGCCATACTCACCACGCTTGGCAAGCGGGTTGGCGAGCGCAGTACGGGATGTTATTACACGAAAAGACGCTGCTGCCCATCTTCCGGAAGTATCCCTTAGCAGGCTCTTACTGCATCCACGGGCAAGAGAGGAGGGGAAACATTCTAATGCCGGCACCCCACGGTTGCACCATTCGTTAGATGTTAATTTCCATTATGTGGACAGCAGCGATACAGTTAGAGCCTTTAAAATGTAAAATTTTAAGAAAACCGCAGATCTCTGGGCTATTTCTGTAAACATTGTAAAACCATTGGTAGACACAGTCACACCTGAGCTGGCTTTTATATTTAATGAATGCATTGACTGTGGCGAATTTCCTGATCAAATGAAACACAGTAAAATAATATCTTTATTCAAATCAGGTTCTAAGTCGGATCCCACTAACTTTAGACCTCGAGATATCAGTACTGCCGAAATTTAGTAAAAAGCTTATTTTAAATCAACTATCTAAGCACGGACAACAAATTGCTTCATTGCAAGCAATTTGGCTTTACATGCGGTCGTTCCACTACTGATGCTGGTATAGAGTTAATCTCGCATATCTATGATGCTTGGGAGAGGTCGCAAGACGCTTTAGGTGTTTTTTGCGACCTTACAAAAGCATTTGACTGTGTACACCATGAAACATTGGTCGGGTAATTGCGGCATTATGGTGTTAGAGATATCTCTTTGGATCTTCTTATTTCTTATATCAGTAACAGGATACAACGAGTTGATTTTAATGGAAAACGTTCTTCGGGATCTGAAGTTACAATGGGTGTACCACAGGGATCCATTCTTGGACCTTTTCTATTTTTAATCTCCCAAGTGAGTAGCAGAAGTTATGAATAAATTCAAAAATTGAATAAATTCAAAATCATTATCTAACGCAATCTGTGCGATAAAGCTTATTATAAAATATCATTACTACTTACCTAGATGACAAAACCGCTTGGGACGGAATCTGCCCCAACTCCGTCAAACGTAACATAAGACAAATTAAAATTGTTAAATGATGACTATAACGACCGAGTTAGGCTCTTCTGTTCGCTTCTTTTATTAGGCTCGCGTGTCATCTGAAGTGTACAGATTCAATTATGTGCTTTATTCTATTCATTTGTTGTTATTTAGGAGGCGTCAATAAGGTCCATGCGACCGCACTGAATAAAATATTTTTTGATTCTTGATTCTTGTCGGGTGTTACTTATTTTTTTGAATTTTATAAACTTGTACAAGCTGGCGTCCGGGGGACATCGGTCACCAAAATCAATATTCAGTACCTAACACTCGTTTTTAATTTAGGTACATCATACATGAGCGACCCAATATGTCTCATATTGCTCACAAAAGCGTGGGAAAATCCTTTTTACAAATACTAAAGGCTAGATTCTTGCCTAGGTAGCTAGGTGCACCATTCGTGAGATGGTAATGTGATGATGTATATGAATATGTAATATGACACACACGCGGTGAGTACGGCAGCGGTGGACAACACGCAGTCTTGTACATAAAGGCTGTTATCCCAGCACATTACAAAAAATAATTTGGCGTGGGGTGCCGGCAGTAGAATGCCCGTGGATGCAGTAAGAGCCTGCTAAGGGATACCTCCGGAAGATAGGCAGCAGCGTCTTTACGTGTATCAACATCCCGTACTGTGCTCGCCAACCCGCCTGCCAAGCGTGGTGAGTATGGCAGATCCATGAGGGAGGCCTGTGTTCAGTAGTGGACGCATTACGGCCGAAATGATGATGGAATGTATGTACTCCTCTTCTCCTTACAGTTTTAATAGGTCTCTACCTCTACATCACATACTCAAAACTGTAATTTCCTGTTGCCAGATAAACCTATTAAGTTCACATTATTCACCATCATTGACAGAAATCACACTGGTCTCCTGTTCAAATTCAAATTCAAAATTCAAAAAATACTTTATTCAGTGCGGCCGCATGGACCTTATTGACGCGTCACAACTTACAAAATAAAACAACACAAATAAATAGAATAAAGCACATAATTGAACCTGTTCACTTCAGATGACACGCGAGTTAGGAAAAGAAGTGAACAGAAGAACCTAACTCGGTCGTTATAGTCATCATTTAACAATTTGATTTTGTCTTATGCTACGTTTGACGGAGTTGGAGCAGATTCCGTCCCAAGTGGTTTTGTCCTCTAGGTAATCTGATATTTTATAATAAGCTTTATCGCACAGATTGCGTTTAATAATGTTTTTGAATTTATTTAATGATAACTTCTGCAACTCACTTGGGAGTTTGTTGTAGAAGCGTATACATTGCCCTTTAAAAGATTTTTTTACCTTATGGAGCCTAGTAGTGGGCACAGCGAGTTTATTCTTATTTCTTGTATTTACATTGTGATTGTCGCTGTTTTTCTTAAACGAAGCAATATTTTTATGGGTGTACAACAGGTTCTCATAAATATATTGACAAGCTACTGTCATTATATTTATTTCTTTAAATTTAGTGCGAAGTGATTCTCTGGGACCCATATTGTAGATAGAACGAATAGCCCTCTTCTGCAGCACAAATACGGTGTCTATATCTGCAGCACATCCCCACAGCAGTAAGCCATAAGACATAATGCTGTGGAAATAGCTGAAGTAAACAAGTCTAGCGGTATCTACGTCTGTAAGAAGGCGGATTTTTTTGACTGCATATGCTGCAGAACTAAGCCTACCCGATAGTTGTTCTATATGCGGGCCCCATTGAAGCTTATTGTCCAAAGTTATGCCTAAAAATACAGTTTTTTCTACAAGGTTTAAACTTTCACCTTTCAATTTAATGTTGGCATCAGCCTGTTTTACATTCGGGAGAGTAAATCTAATGCATTTTGTTTTATTTTCATTAAGTAATAGGTTATTGACATTAAACCAATTAACAACTTCTGAGATTGCATTATTCACCTCGTCATAATCGGTGGTACGTCGTTTCATTTTGAACAAAAGTGAAGTGTCATCAGCAAACAATACAATCTCATGATTGTTTTTGACAAGATGAGGTAGATCATTAATGTAAATTAAAAATAGAAAAGGCCCAAGAATTGATCCCTGCGGTACACCCATTGTAACTACAGATCCCGAAGAACGTTTTCCATTAACATCAACTCTTTGTATCCTGTTACTGAGATAAGAATTAAGTAGATCTAAAGAGATATCTCTAACACCATAGTGGCGCAATTTCCCGATCAATGTTTCATGGTGTACACAGTCAAATGCTTTTGAAAGGTCGCAAAAAACACCTATAGCGTCTTGCGACTTCTCCCAAGCATCATAGATATGCGAGATTAACTCTATACCGGCATCAGTAGTGGAACGACCGCGTGTAAAGCCAAATTGCTTGCAGTGAAGCAACTTGTTGTCGTTAAAGTGCTTAGATAGCTGATTTAAAATAAGCTTTTCAAAAATTTTACTACTGTTGCCCGGACTCATAAGAGACGGGCGTCTCAGGAGGTCATCCATCGGTAACATGGTTATGAGAAATAGACGTGATAGTAATAGAATATGTATACATGTATCAAAAGCAGCATTGTTGAGGAAAAGCCTAGTGTGTATGGCGCCTATTCATCATTTCAGCCGTAAAATGTCCACTACTGAACACTGTTCACCATGCTTATGGGAGGTAGTTGCCATACTCACCACGCTTGGCAGGCGGGTTGGCGAGCGCAGTACGGGAAAGACGCTAATTCCGAAGGTATCCCTTAGCAGACTCTTACTGCATCCACGGGCATGAGAGGAGGGGTAACATTCAACTGCCGGCACACCACGGCTATTATCTATAATAAAATACCAAAGAGCTACAAGGAATTGAAAAAAAATATGTTTAAAATTAAATTTAATAAGATGTTGTGTGATAAATTTTATTGACAGATTATTCTATATTTCATGTTATTTTTAATATATTTTCAATTATTATCTTCGTATTTTGTATTATTAACATTTGTAAGCAATCTGGCTGTAATAAATCTATAGTAGGTAGTTAAGCATGCCATTCTCTCGACATTATTTACAAACTTTATTTAAGTTAACGAAATATTATGTCACAACATGCTTTAACAGTATTGAGCTTTAAGAGATAAAACGATAATGTATTTACATATGATATGTTTTCGCAAATAAATTGTAATTATCTTTTATCTTTTAAAGCTTCGGTAGTGCCATCGTTTCATTTGAATTTAAGTGCCACTGTAACATGTCCTGACTAAATGATTTTTATTTTAATTATTAAACTGTGCCAGACCGACGTCCACCATCTAGACTAGTTCTGCTGACAAAAGTAATACATGAATACGTCACACACTTGTACTACGTGCCAATCGAAACCCTAGACTGCAGAAATTGCGGAAATCAGCAAGATGTCGATTCTCTCACGACTGCACAAGGTAAACACGAGATTTTGTTGTGAGAATAACATTAATTACCTACGCAATTAGTAATTATTGCAATGATTCACGTAATATGCGGTTTCACGATAAAATGTGTTGTCTTTGTATTTGGCTGACGCATGTAATTCGTTATGGTTCCGCGCTAAGATTATTAAATGGAATCTACTTAAAAAATCAATAATGCAAAATAAATATGCAGAGATTTTTTTATGGGTCAATCATCATCATCATCGCAGCCGTAGAACGTCCACTCCTGGACATAGGCCTCCATTATGGATCTTAAGATCTTGAGGGGTAGTAGTCACCATGCTTGGCAGGCGGGTTGGCGAGCGCAGTACAAGATGTTGATACATGGAAAGACGCTACTTCTTCCCTTTGCAGATTCTCACTGCATCCACGAGCAAGAGAGTAAGGGATGGTCGATGGACGATAGAAAATCTAAGTACACATTTTTTAATAATTTATAAGCCTGATGTTTCCCAGTGCAGGGCAAAGGCCTCCTGCCCACCTTCCACCACTTATACATACTTATGCATATACATCGAAATACCCAGACCCGTGACATATGTACTTATGCAAATACATCGAAATACCCGTGACAAATATCTAAAAAACAAATAAACATTTGCCCCTTGGCGTGAATCGAACCCGGAACCACCAGCGTCTCAGCTGGCTACTAAACCAGCTGCGCCACCGGTCTTTGACAAATAGCAGAAATTAAAAAAAAAATATGTTACAATAAGTCGCTATCGACTAAAAGATGGCGCTGTTAAGATAAAAAAATACAGACAAAAAATCGACAAATACAGACCACTATGATAATTATGTCTCGGAACCCTCTAGCACGAGTCTCATTTATACTTGACCAGTTTAATTTTGACTTGCCTCTTGAAATAATTGGTTATTCTAGAAATAATTGAGTCCTTTGCTACTGAAATGATTAATTTGTTATTTTAGTAATAATTCTGTTGTTTCCTTCGAAGTTAGATAACATGACGACAAATTAAACAAACTCTGTTGAACACAATAATTAAGTGTACGTTAGATAATTACGGAATCTAATAATTAAAATGTCTTTTTAAATCAATACTTATATAAATGTTTAAAATCATTTTTAAAAACAAGCTTATAAAGCACTTTCATTTGCATTACGGCGTTACAAAAAAAACAGCTTCCGCCATCTTGTGTCATTTTGAAAGTTTTTAGTATATTGGTGCTTTTTATGCATTCGTGTCCGCGAGTTCATAATTGTTTATTTTATATAGGTTCGAAAAAAATATGCTTTTCTGTGGTTTTAGTTGGTAAAAATGTAAAAAAAAAATGAAAATAAAAATAATTAAATAATATAAATTTCCGATATTTCCCTCTCAAAACGACTATTTCCAGAGATTTCTGAAAACCAGCTACTTTTCTATTGGCACATGCGTTCAATGCGGTCAGAAGTAAGTTAATTAATATTGCCATTAAGAACGTAATAATTGAAAATGATAAGAAGGAAGCCATGTAGACTAATTCGAAGGAAGTGATTCATTTGATCAATTAACCTCCAGTTATGAGCTGCGACTTTGACACGAGTTATAAGGCGATTGGCCAGGCGCAGTGGCTCCATGGCTGAGATGGGTTTGATTCCCGCCGCGGCACAAAAAAACTACATTGAACCCCAAGTTAAGGGCTGTGGCTGAGACACGAGTAACACGAGTACAGAAGGAAGTGACGTAATGGTTTTATGGCTTGTGTTTGATTCTCATTGCGGGACAAAAACTACATTATCACTAAAACCTCAAGTTGGGAGGTGTAACACGAGTAATGAGACGACTGGCTTGGCGTAGTGGCTCTATGGCTGTCACGGGTTTGATCCTCAGCGCGGTACAAAACTACATGCCTAAATTAAGGGCTGTGACAGGAGGCGAATGAGGTGACACAGTGGTTCTAATCGCTGAGTCGTGTTTGATTCTCGTCGCGGCAAAAAAACTACATTTAGTGAACCCCATGTTAAAGCTGTGACTGTGATACGGAAAAAAAAAGGCTTCTGTGACACAGTGGTTTCATGGCTGAGTCGTGTTTGATACTGGTCGGGGTACAATAACTTCATTCGTTGAACCTCAAGTTACGAGCTGCTGTGGCTGTGACACGAGTATCTAGGCGACTCACATGGCGCAGCGGTTCTACGTCCGGCTAAAAAATGTTAGATTACTCATCATCATCATAACCAGCCTACATCAGGCAAGTTCTGGGATTCCAGAACTTGCCTGATGTAGGCTGGCTAGTACCAGCGATTGCTGGTACTGGTATTTATGCTGTACAGAAAGCTGCAGAGCCTGGGACATTGGTAAGGCTTGACCGGTATTATACCTATACCATCTTCCCAACTTAGTCGGCTGTAATAAATAAATCATCATCATCATCATCATATCAGCCCGTTGACACCCACTGCTGGGTACAGGCCTCCTCTTCAGCACGCCAACGTAAACGGTCCTGTGCAAGTCTCATCCTCTGTCGTCCGGCAACCCTGGCCAGATCGTCCGCCCATCTGGCAGGTGGTAAATAAATAATAAATAAAAATAAATAAAAAGCCTTTATTACTGTTTCTTAATGTTTACAGTTGGTTATTATATATGCCTAGCTGGCTGTGCCTAGCCGGCTGTAAGTCAGACGAAAGAACAAGTCGATACGTTTATAGCTGATTCAGCCGCGGGTTTCCTCACGATGATTTCCTTCACCGATAAAGCACTTGTCTTATCATCATCTCAGCAGAGAGACGTCCACTGCTGGACATAGGCCTCATGGACCTGCAAGTACTGATCATGAGAGCGTTTGCCATACTCACCACGCTTGGCAGGCGGGTTGACAAGCGCAGTACGGGATGTTAATACACAGAAAGACACTGCTGCCGAAAGTATCCCTTGGCAAATTCTTACTGCAGCCACGGGCAAGAGAGGAGGGGTAACCTTCTACTGCCGGCATCCCACGGTAACTTATTATTATGCACATACATTTTTCAAGAAAGGAAAATCCCTTGGTGCACGCCTAGTATCGAACCCAGTAGTGGTTTTATGTTTTGTAGTTCGTCATGTCTTCAGTACTTCCTAGAAGGATGTTAGATTCCACTACAACAATATTATTTTATCCTTAGTAAACACTTCTTCAGTTTTCCTAGAATAACATTTTCCTATTATTCAACTTAAGGGGTGGGATGTGCCCCGTCTTTAAATCCGAAGGTGGTGGGCTATTATTCCAGTCGTACATCAATTTAATAATAATAATAATAAATAAAACGTTTATTTTTCTTCATTATATATTTATCAATTATTTCCCCGCTGAAAATGTAAATATAAATAAATATACACAATAAACACAATACAAGTCCCAATGATATGAAAAGATAAATGATTTATAAATTACTTACATACCTTTTTTTATTATACATTCATACTGTGACATAGCCAAGTGTACTATATGTTCCTATGGTGAAATAAATGAGTATGAGTATACATATAAAAATAGCCAGACCTGGGACAAATATCTGCAGAAAAATTACAAACATATGTCCCGTGGAGGGAATCGAACCCTTCTGCGTATCATTCGGCTGTTAGAGCCACTGAGCCACGACCCCGGGACAGTCATATTGTTAGATTTTTCACAAAGCATCATCTAGCCCCAATGTAAGCAGAGCGCGTGAGAAGAACAGGAGAACCAATAAATATTAATTTGTCCCAAGGCGAAAATTTTTACTCCTCTTTTATTGAATTTGCGACTGCGATTTGACCAACTCTGGCACAGAGGTCAAAGTCAAAGAGTGTTTATTAATTTGCACTGGTTTGAACCCAAAGGCAACGAAGTCATGTCAGTTTACAAAGGAAAAACAAAACAAAACACATTAAAATTCAGTAAAGCACTTGGTACTTTATAAATATTATCATTAAATTTTTGTCTGCTGTGAGGTGCCGCCAGTAGAATAGTGCCTCTCCTCTCTTGCCCGTGGACGCAGTAAGAATCCGCCAAGGGAAACCACAACCACAAGATGTGTATCAACATCTCGTACTGCGCTCGGCTGCCAAGCGTGGCGAGTGTGGTAGATGATATTTAGTCATAATATTATGCTAACTTAATGTCCGCAAGGTGTGATATGACTCAAATCAAATAAAAAAATACTTCTGTGCGGGCGCATGGACCTTATTGATTCGTCATAAGTTAACATTTAGTTAACATTAAATTACAAAATAAAACAACACAAATTAGCATTCATCATTCCATTTCAGCCATAAAACGTCCACTGATGAACACAGGCCTCCCTCATGGATCTCCATGAGGGGTAGTTGCCATACTCACCACGCTTGGCAGGCGCGTTGCTGAGCGCAGTATGGGATGTTGATACACGGATAGACGCTGCTCCCCATCTTCCGGAGGTATCCCTTAGCAGGCTCTTACTGCATCCATGGGCATGAGAGGAGGGGTATCATTCTACTGCCGGCACCCCACGGCGGGCGTTAAATTAGCATTAATTTGTGTTGTTTTCAACAAAAATATGTGCTTTATTCTATAATAAAGCACATATGCGAGTTGGTTCATTTCAGATGGCGAAATGAACCAACTCAAATATGTATGTGCTCTCATTGGCTGAAACCATGAAAACAAGTACGAAACTACTTGTTTTCAAGAGTGCCAGCCCAGGAAAGCTTTATATAGCTTTGTATATCGGTCGTCAGTACGCATAGATTTACAACGCAAACTATTTATTGTATAGGTGGTTTCCTGGTTTAGCAACTATCGTATGAAATACTATCAAGAATGTTTGAGAGAAAGTTAGTTTGATAACAGTGGCTATGCAGGTGGTACATTCCGCCGCGACCGCTGCGGAACAGCTGGTGACTCACCCGACTGGAAAGGTGCTATGATTCACTCGAGTTTTGCACCAGTAAGTACCTCTTTAACAACCTTGAGGTTGAGGTAATGGAAGTGACTTGTTATAGATGATCAAACGAACTTACTAAGTGAAGTTCGATCGCTATTATAATAATAATAATGTTTTTATTGCAGATACAAGATCCATAATTAAATAATTAAATTGACACAAATTAAATTACTTATAACTAGTTTCATATATTTAAAAAATATTAAATATAATAAAATAATATTTAGGTGACAATAGCCACCCACCGTTTATATGTCTCTGTCAAAGGCAGACGGTCAGAAAGACTCCTAATAATAAGGTTTTCACACATGTCAACTCTGGTCATGAAACCCGCTATTCTCTTCCTCTGTATGGCATGAAATGAGTCAACACGGGCCTCTGTAAGCATCTCCGACGCACTACAGTAGCGTTTTAGACCCATAAGAAGCCTAAAGATGTTATTATATGCTACCCGTATGCCATTAAGAGATTTCTTGGTGTAGTCAGTCCAGAGTTGACATGTGTAGAATGACTGGCAGTATGAACGGAAAAGTGTAACTTTCACGTCAGGCGAAGATCGATAAAACTTTATATGAGTCACTTCATTCGAAGATATAAAGCGTTGCCAAGTAGGATAAATCGATACTACTTTGTTAATAATATATCTGAAGAATGAAGTGACGATATCATAATTCTTATTTATGGATTGAATGGAATATTTATATTTATGAAATTGTGTGTTGTAATTTAATGTTTAAGTTGGAATTTAATTTTTTGTTGGAGTTGGGGCTTGTCTTGTCATTTAGTCGTGTAAAAAAATCATAAAGGATGTATCTGTAAAACTTAGTTTCAGATCAGTGTGCTCGTGGTATATTTCATCATTATCATTTCAGCCGTAAAACGTCCACTACTGAACACAGGCCGCCCTCATAGATCTCCATGAGGATTAGTTGCCATACTCACCACGCTTGACAGGCGGGTTGGCGAGCGCAGTACGGGATGTTGATACGATTAAAGACGGTGTAGCCCATCTTTCGATGGTATCCCTTAGCAGGCTCTGACTGCATCCATGGGTATGAGAGGAGGTATCATTCTACTGCCGGCACCCCACGACAATTTTGTAAATACAGGTATTACTTACGTAGTATTATTACCGTAGCCGTGGGGCGCCGGCAGTAGAATGTTGCCCCTCCTCTCATGGCCGTGGATGCAGTAAGAGCCTGCTAAGGGATACCTCCGAAAGATGGGCAGCAGCGTATTTCCATATATCAACATCCCATACTGCGCTCGCCAACCCGCCTGCCAAGCGTGGTGAGTATGGCAACTACCCCTCAGGGAGATCCATGAGGGAGGCCTTTGTTCATTAGTGGACGTTTTATGGCTGAAATGATGATTATTACGTAAAAGTTTATTCCGACGTCACTTCCGACCGCAGTACCTGGAAGTCCATGTTAGGACTTTGTCCAGCAGTGGACGTCCGACGGCTGAGATGATGATCTAGTGATATTCATCAAGGATCATTGAAACTTAGATTCAGAACAGCGTCCAGGCTCGTGGTAATACTTCACCATGTCCGCTGCAAATGGCGGTGCTGGTGAATCACCCGACTGCAAAGGTGCTATGAATCACACGTGTTTTGCACCAAGTGCCTACCTTGAAGTAGAGGTGATGGAAGTGGCTTGTAGCACAAATAATATAGAGATACTTACGACCTGTGTGACATAGTGCTAGATAATTGTTATTAAAACCATTTGTGGCGAAAAGCAAACCTGAAACCTTAGGAGGTTTTAAATTTGTCAGACAAATTGTTGTAAATTTCTGCAGATATGTGCCCATGGTATTTTACTTAATACATTTGCAAAATAATTACAATAACAAGCATTGGTACGGGGGTACCAGAAAAGGAGGCCAAGGCCTCAAAAGGTCACCTGAGGTCAAAAATGGCATTTTTGGGTTTTTAGACGTTTTCGACCATTTGAAGACTTTTATTTTTTTGGTGACCTTTTGAGGTCACAATAACTCCGGTCCCTGTGACTCTAGGGTCACCAAAATCAATCAGTACCCTTCTCTCAATTAGACGGTGCTAACAAAAAATGTTTCATGTAAATCGGTCAACGCGTTCGGTTGTAATCGTCCCATACACAGACAGACAGACAGACAGACAGCGCTATGCATAAAAATACCCAGATCCAGGACAAATATCTGAAGAAAAATTACAAACATTCGTACCGCGCAAGAATCTAACTCAGCCTAACAACGAAATTTACAACATCAGACTTGGCCAATTTAAAGCCAAAATACGACCATTTTAATACATTTACACACAAGTTTATTCGTATGATTGATTTAAAATGGTTGTAATTATTTCTGATTACATTTAAAAACATGACACATGTACATTTTTAGGGTTCCGGGCCAAAATGGTAAAAAGGAACCCTTATGGTATCACTTTGTCTGATGGATAACTAGAGTACTACCGATGCTATCGAATTGAAATTTAAAATGGTTAAAGATAACGCTTTTTTACGTTTTACGGCTGAAATGATGATTAAGTATATGTGAAGATTACTGAAAAATATAGCAAACTCTTTGATTTGCATAGTTTTTTTAATCAACGGGGCTGGAAAGGGGGTTTTAAAAATGTTAGTGAAGTTACTAGCTCATATGGGGTATCATATGAAAGGTTTTTATTTGCACATTAATAAAATGTTTTTAGTTTTGCTTTAAGCCGTATAGTGTTTGACTTATTTAGAAAAACGTTGAATAAAATAGCGTAATCCGAAGTTTGAAGAGATAAACCCATTAAACTTGAATTGCTAATAAATATTACAGGAAAATTATAACGAACTCACTTATTTACATAGTTTTTTTTAGAAATCATCTAAAGTGTGAAAAATCTAGCTAATCTAGCGCTGTCAAGGTACTCCAATAAATATAAACAGCCTTTTTCATATATGATATTGTACGATGGCACGGAACCCTCGGTGCGCGAGTCCGACTCGCTCTTGACGGTTTTATTGTAATCTTCTATTAATTCCCTTTATTTTGATACCCTACTCGATAGGTTTGGTTAATTTTTTATTTTCTTGCAATTTGGCTCATAAAATGGGCCATTTTGTTTATTTTTATACATCAAGAATCAAAAATCAAAAAATACTTTATTCAGTGCGGCCGCATGGACCTTATTGACGCTATTATGATATATATCATATATCACTTCCACTTACACACAAAAACACGCACACGAAACACCCACACTACATACTAAACACAACACCAACAAATAGGCTTTTATTTTATTTCATTTCATTTTAAAATATTGTGTTTTTTTTACGTTCTTTCATATTTTGATATTTATGTACATATATTTTTTATGTTACACTTAAGTCTTAAGTTATCCTTATTTATATGTTTTTTACAAGATGCTGGCTGCCTAGTCTAATTCCCTGATGTATGTTGCCGGAGCAGAGATCCCTCGTCTCTACTTACAAGTATTCATATACTTAGTTAGAGCGAGGAGTTGACGCATTGTCATTACACAGGTTTGGACAAGGTACCCAATACTATGTCATCTTAGCACCTACTTAAACCTTAAAAATTCTAAGTGATTACACCAGTATAGTATTAGTGATACCTGATTGTCAAACCTTTATGAAAATAAATACTTTTATTATTATTATTATATATCAACTATAGGGTATACACAAGTATACCTTACGAAATCCATCCAGCCGTTTGGAAGATACGTGTGAATAAAGAAATTTACAGACAAACAAGCAAACAAAGAAACAAACATACAAGATACGCGCGAAAAACAATACCCTTCCTCGTATTGTTTTTCACGCATATCCTTCCTTCCCCTCCTTCCCTTAGTCGGGTAAAAATAGGTTGTATCGAAAGGCCACTTCCAGTAGAGCTAACTCAGCTGTGACATTGACACGCGCCACTTTAGTAGTGTACCTCACCCAACACTGAGCGAGTACACTGCACGTGAGTCAGGCCACGTGCACGGAACAACACGGACAATGGCCGTGCCTGAATTATAACGAGTAGTGCACTTTTGAACCGACTTCAAAAAAGGAGGAGGTTCTCAAGTCGTCTCACAGCATGTGATTTTAAACTTTTAATTCAAACCTACAGGGCACTTGGGGAATGCTTAATAACATACTGTATAAGCTCCTGGGGTACAGCTTGTAAATCGCATCTATTGGAGGTTGAAAGAGCTCAACGTGCATTGCTTAAAGTTATGCTATACCTCATATTTAGACACCTAACGATATCTGTGCGTCTGTGTTAATTTTTTTTAAGCTTTGTTATCTCAGAACTCCGTCGTTTATGAACCGATTTGAAAAACTCAATCTGAGTTTGAATAGATATATTTAGTATAAGGTACAATTTTATTCAAAACTCAGTTTTAACGACGGAGTCATAGTGTCATCTATGATTCCATCATTAAAACTGAGTTTTGAGTATTTATTCCATCCATAGTTAAACCCCTTGTTGTCCACGAATCCAATCCATCCCAAGGTTATCTGGTAGATATCGCTCTTTAGCGATTGCGAGATTAAATTAAATTAAAAATTTATTTATTTCTCTTTAAGTACTTACATAATAATACAAACCCTTATTACCAATATAAGTTTTATAAACTTGTGTTATGGTAATGAGTGCTTTCCCCTGATTTATTTATTTATTTAAGATATACGCCTGTTGCAAACCTGTCGCGAGATACGTACCTAATCTGTTTGCGGGTCATTGGTGTTAAATTTAATGGAATGAAATAGTGTGTGTACTGGAGTCGATCAAGGTATAGTTTTATGCCCCGGGGACGCAGTGGGGTGCCGGCAGTAGAATGATACCCCACCTCTCATGCTCATGGATGCAGTAACAGCCTGCTAAGGGATACCTCCGGAAGATGGGCAGCAGCGTCTATCCGTGTATAAACATCCCATACTGCACTCACCAACCCGCCTGCCAAGCGTGGTGAGTATGGCAAGCTATGAGGGAGGCCTGTGTTCATCAGTGGACGTTTTATGGCTGAAATGATGAGGGGACGCAGTATAGGGTGTTAATACACGGAAAGATGCTACTGCCCATCCTTCGGAGGTATGCATTGGCAGATTCTTACTGCATCCACGGGTAAGAGAGGAGGGGCAACATTCTACTGCTACACACTCCGCAATTTTAAATTGAATCTAATAAAATCCGAGTAAAGTCACAGGTTCCCAGTTCATCGCTTAGCTTAGATTAAATCCAGTAACTTTTGCAGCTGTCTCATTGTTTGGTAATTGTTCAAGTGTTTATTAATTTGAACACGTGGGGGTTGACTAAGGACAATGATATTTGTGACGGCTACCGTGGCATAGTGGGTAAAATGTCGGGCTTCGATAAAGTGGGCAGCTGGTTCGATTGTAGAGACAAGTGATTGTATGGTCAGTGGATTAAATATTTTATGTTTTGACGACTATGTTTCTTTCCCTCACTTGGAAGAAACATGTCCTTTCTGAAGCGAACTATGCGCTTTATTCAATTTAAATGTGTTTTGTTCTTCTTTTGTAAATTGACTATTCTATGTAACTTTTTGCTCTATGGAATAAACTTTAAAGATAAAACAGCAAACATATTCATAGAATCAAACAATCCCCTCATGATCAGTTATGATACAGGTTAGGATTAAGCTTTTTACACCATCAACATTCATCTTTTACTGTGCTGTAACCTTTATGAGAGAAAATAAATATATCTTTATTATTATTATTATTATCAGTACTCGCACGCGGTGATTACGTATCTCGCGACAGGTTCGCAACAAGCGTATATTTCGTGACTGTCGCTGTCAAACGTCAATTTTTGCTTTTATATACTGCAAACTACTGCAAAATAAATATATAATTACCGCGCATTGCGGTAGCACCAACCGCACATCATGGTTACTACGGAAGACCAGCGCTGTGGCACGACTCGTTCTGCTTCAGCACATGCTGAGTGGTGACCACTTTTGTCATTAGTTTTAAAACCGAATTGATGATTTTTTTTATTTAATTGTAAAAATGTGACAAAATAAACGTTTCTTTATCTTTATCTTCCACAGATCCATAACGGAGGCCTTTGTCCAGCAGTAGTCGTTCTGCGGCTGAGATGATATCATTAGATTATCAATAGATATCATTGAACGGCCTAGTCAAGATATTTTACTGTTTAATACGCCTTGATGAAAAGTCACGGCAATATGTTGTTTTAATTGCAGAGTAATTAATTAAGGATGAACGAGCTGCCCTTCTTTCCATACAAACGTGGAAGGGTAACTGTTTGTTACCGTCCGTTACGTACCGTACGTTAACCATCCAACACTAAGGATTATATCAATTTATCTCGTCATAATCTATGTTTGTATACACCCCAAACCGTAAAAAAAGTATTTATTTCAAAAATACAAGCTTCTAAACTTTCGTATTTCAACACTGATTTTAGCCCAACTTTGCAGGCGCAAATCACCACGCTTGGCAGGCGGGTTGGTGAGCGCAGTATGGGACGTTGATATACGGAAAGACGCTGCTGCCCATCTTCCGGAGGTGTCCCTTAGCAGGCTCATACTGCATCCACGGGTAGGAGAGGAGGGGTAACATTCTAATGCCGGCACCCCACGGCCGATCCTTTCGCAATTATTATTATAATAAAATTATATTATTATTCACAGTAGAACAGTAAAGAGAAATATGCAGTCGTGGAAACAAAAAAGTAGTCGCTCAGTATGTGCACAAGAGGTTGCGGGTTCGATTCCCGCCTCGGGGCAAATCTCTGTACGATCTGCAAATATTTGTTCTGGGAGTACTGGATGTTTTTCTATAAAAAATATCTATGTATGTATAATGTATTAGGTACTCAGTCATCTAGTATACATAACACAAGTTCCGCTTAGCTTGAGGCTCGATGATGCCGTGTGAATTGTCCAGCATTATATATTATTTAATTAGTAATTCTAAGATTCAATTGTTAAAATCTATAATTAAATGTCATCCTTGAAACAAATAATTATATTAGTGAACAGATAACATATTATCAAATAGGATTTTAATGATTAGCGATTGATAACGATGATAAATATTTCAGGCCGATGAACGAGGCATTATATTGTTAGTACTTATGTAGAAGTGATAATAGTGAAGTGAAAGCGTGGAATAAGTTATAATGAACTATCTCTGTAAGTTTCTTTTATTTATATATGTTTTACAAGCTTTTATTTAGTTTCACCTGTCCCCATGACTGTAATCAAATATTGCAATTTAATTTTGATCCACTTTCCGGTTACTGATTGAGCTGAAATTTTGCAAGCATGTGTAAATCGGATGTTAATGCAAAATTATAAAGACATGGAGCTGATCTGATGATGGAACCGGAAAGTACTTGGTAGTTAAACGACACAACCTCATCGAGTTTGGACTCGTTTGATCCGTCTTGTAGAGTACTTTAGTGCTAGATGGTAACCAGGGTCTGATGGAGCTGGTAGATGGCCATAGGAACTCAATAATAACTTTTAGTTCATTTTATTTACAAGTAAAGCTTGTTTTTAAAAAGTTTTTAAACCTTAATTTTTGCCATGAAACGTCCACTGATGAACACAGGCCTCCCTCATGGATCTCCATGAGGGGTAGTTGCCATGTTGCCATACTCAAGCTTGGCACGCGGGTTAGGGAGCGCAGTGTGGGATGTTGATACACGGAAAGACGCTGCTGCCCATCTTCCGGCGGTATCCCTTAGCAGACTCTCACTGCATCCATGAGGGCATGAGAGGAAGGGTACCATTCTACTGCCGGCACCCCACGGCATTTTTTAAACTTAACTTCTTTATTTTTAATTAGTTTAGTACGTTAATTGTACTATTACTAATTGTATATACAAAGTTTTTGCATGTACGTTGCTTCGAAGACTGGTAAAGATTATAACCAACCAAGTAGAACAAGCTGGTTTTCGAAAAACCTTCTCTACCATCGAACATATACATACATACGCTGAAACAAATTATAGAAAAGTACATAAACTACTACATATTGCTTTTATTGATTACCGTAAGGCATTCGATAGGATTTTAATATGGCAGTCGTTTATAGAGCAAGGCGTGCATAAAGACTATATAGACGTTCTCATAGAAATTTACGTAAGCTCATCGAATCAACAGGCCCACCATTGATTCCCAATAGACTTTTATTGTCGTGCTAGAAACGAATTTTCGACGGTTAAACTGGCAAAACAAGGGTATACGAATCGACAGAAAATATCTATCCCATCTTCGTTTCGCCGACGATCTTGTCCTGATTGCAGAAGAACAAGAGGAATTATATATTATTTATCTTATTGCAAGTTATGATAGAGTCACTAAATTCACACAGCAAGGCTACCGGTATCGAGATAAACTCTGGGAAAACAAAATTTATGACAAATAAAAACAAAGTCCCTATTTCCATCGACTTCTGGGATATGTGGAGAACTACATACCTAGGCCACCTCACTTCCTTTAACAAATAAACTGAGAAAGAGATAAACCGAAGACCTAAAAAACACCTGGAACAGATACTGGTCTATGAAGGAGATTTTTAAAGGACCTTTACCTCTTCCTCTGAAAACAAAGGCAATGGGTATCTGCCTAGAACCCTGCCTAATCTACGCATGCCAAACTTGGGACCTCTAAAAAGAGTTTGCCATAGAGCTCTGTACAAAAAATATTTTATTATATGCCTCCGAAGAATCCGTTTATCAACATCCCGTACTACGGTCGCCTACCCGCCTGCCGAGTATGGTGAGCATGGCAACAACCCCGTATGATCATTACTTGGACCTCCAAGTCCATAAGGGAGGCTTTTGTCCTGCAGTGGATGTCCTACGGCTGTGATGATCAAGGATATTGACTAAAGTGAGGTGGTGGCATAATAAGTAAGGCCTTTGCATCTATTATAGATGATTTATACAGCGTCAGCAACTGGTAATCATGCTGTACGGGACGCTGCAGTGCCTGGGACATTGTTAGATGGATTGGCTTGCCCAGCACCTATACCATCCTCCCAGCTTCGTCAGCTATTAGTCAGAGGAAAGAACAGGTCAATACGTCTGGAGCTAACTAAGCCGCGGGTTTCCTCACGATGTTTCCTTCACCGTTAAAGCTCGTGTTTGTGCACCCGCACATAAATTTTTCAAGAAAGAAAAATCCATTGGTGCACGGCTGGTATTGAACCCACGACCTTCGGATCGAAAGTCGGGGGTAAATACCACTCGGCCAACACGGCTTTTATATTATTATTTGGTGGCATAATATTCCAAGTAATATTCCAGTTTTGGTCTAATAGATGTTAGTCGATGTCCCAGACAATGCAGTATGCATAGTTCCATACAACATGAATACCAGTAGCTGTCGATATACTTACTTTCTTACTGCCTGGCTTGGCGCAACGACCCAAAGTGGATCTTGACTTCCGACACCAGAGATCGCCGATTTTTATTGTAGGTTTTTATTCTATAATTTTCTAAGGTGTGCAGTAAAGTGGTTTGTGTATTGTATTATATTTTTTAGTTTAAAATTACATTATTCGCGGCGGTAGCTCCCAGCACATCAGTCCTCCCGCGACCAAGAACGCTTAAATGTGTTCGAAACGTCGGGAAAATAATAAAAAAGGTACGCGATAAAATCCTGTAATTTAAAACTAAAAAATATTGTACGGTTCGTACAACAATAAGTAAATGCTGAGTTTAATTCTCAGAATTATACCGTGGAACCCGGGCGCGACATGCGGCCATCCGCGTCAGTCCACAATATCATCGCGGCTCATTAACATCTCCCATTAATTATTAATTAAGTATTACAATAAAGTGTGCAGTGAATATAACTAACTCTTTTTCTTTGATGTCCCATACATCAAAAGGTCCTTCGAGCCTCCGAAGGCGGGACATTTCGCGAATGCTATTTGTTTCGTGAAATTGTGCCTAACCTGGATTGCCCAAGGTCATAGCCTACAACTGTGACCGTAGGTGAGAACGCAGTCTTCGGTGAGTCAGAACATAAAATCTTATCATGTCCACCACCATGGAGGATCTCTTGGCAAATCAAAGCCAAATCATCGGAATGCTGAATCAGCTCATTAGCAACTTCAAGAAGGATGGCGCTGATCGGAAAACTCAAGCATACATAAAGAAAAAGCTGAGCTCTCTAGAAACATACTGGCATGAGTTTCAGTCCAATCATATAAAATTATGCGAATTTGATGATAAATCGCATGAATATTTCACTGGTGATGCTTATAAGCGAACATCAGAATTTTACATTGAGTCACGTGCACACATGCAAAAATACTTATCCTTTGACACTAAGACAGAGGAAAAACAATTTCTGCGTCCCGCTACACCCCTAGCAGCAGCAGGGGGGCATGCGTCGCCGTGTCCCGGGACGTCGGAACCGTGGCAACAGCCACCATCGTCCGAGTTTCAAGCTCCACGCAGCAGCGGCGGGCAGGGAACCAGCAGCAAGCTGGATGAGATGCTACGAAGGCAGCAGAGTAACTTCAAAGCATTTTCTAGGACGATCAATTTAATATGCATCGACGAAATCACCAGCAGGTGGCAACTCGAAGATGCTCTAAGGTCAGTGCAAGCTCGTTGGTCTGTAGTTGACTGCCTTCATTGGGAGATTGATAGCGAGCTGTACGAAGAAAACTTCGAGTACGAGCAAAGCTATAGTAGATATGAACAACAGTTTAATAATATAAAAATATCTCTTAATGAGAAAATGTGGTCGCAATGTCATCAAGAAAGATCGACACCACAAATGGATATACCTACCTTCAATGGGAATTTTATGCAATGGGTATCCTTCAAAGATTTGTTTGTAGAGTCTATACACAAGAATCAAACTCTATCGAACGCCCAAAAGATGCAGTTCCTCAAAAGTAAAATAAAAGGCGAAGCTGAAAAATTAATACAACATTTACCTATCAGCTCCGAAAACTACGAGGTAAGCTGGGAAATTCTTACACATCGTTATAATAACGTAAAATTGATTTTCAACAGTCACATGAATACCTTGACAAGTTTACCAACGTTGCAGCAGCAAACGGCAGCAGCCGTCAAAAAAATTTATGAAATATATAATATATAAAAATTTACGAGTGTCTAAACGCTATAAAGGCCCTAGGAGTCAACATAAGTACTTGGGACCCAATTATCGTTTACCTCATCACGAACAAACTGGATGCCGACACTCATATCGACTATATAGAGTCCTTAAAAAATCCTAGAGATTTACCTACTCTGAAAGATCTAGTAGAGTTTCTTGAGCGGAAATTTACGTCTTTGGAAGCATCCAAACGTAAAGGAGAGTCTCCAAAACCTCAGCAGCAAGAACCATCGACTAACAAAAAGACAAATTTCTTTAAAGCATTTACCAGTAACAAAAAAATACAAAACTCCGATAGCGATGAACCTAAATGTTTAGTTTGTAACTCAACAAAACAACACGGCATATTCAATTGTGAAAAGTTCCTGGAAATGAAACCCAATATGAGGCTAAAGACAGTTGAAAGGTTGTCCATATGTAAAAGATGTCTGAGGTCCCATCGTAATAAGAAATGTATTTCAACCAAGAAATGTCGTGAGTGCGAAGGAGAACACAATACCTTATTGCACAACACAATCAACGATCAAATTTCTTCCGAACCGAGTGAAGCAGAAGGTTCTCAGCAGAGTCAGCAGTCAGGTGCACACGTTTTACAAGGAAAAACGGGTGAAATACTTCTTGCAACTGCGCTAATAAATGTCACCAAGGCCGATGGAACTCACCAAACTCTACGAGCGCTAATCGATCAGGGCTCACAAACATCCTTGATTTCAGAAAACGCAGCTCAACTTTTAGGAATCAAACGAAAAAGATGCAAAGGGATAATTTTTGGAGTAGGGGCTAAAGAAATGGTTTGCAAAGGCATAATTGACATTTCAATCTCATCTCTTCATACCAACTATGAATTGGACATCGAGGTATACATTATGAAACATGTCGTCAACAATTTGCCAAATCAAACGTTCACGAAACCATCGTGGGCCCATATAGAGGACATTCAGTTGGCTGATCCAGAGTTTTACAGAAGTCGATCTGTGGATCTATTGTTAGGCGCAGACGTCTACTCAGAAATAATAATGAGTGGTATCATCAGAGAAAATCCGTCCATGCCAATCGCTCAGCAGACGCGTTTGGGTTGGATATTATGTGGTAGCACAAATATCACTAAATCATTCCACTGTAACGTGGTTCAAACAGACGATAGTGACCTATCTAGATTTTGGTCTATGGAAGAAGTCCCAGATCAACATAGCATGTCTACAGAAGACATACAGTGCCTAAAACTGTACAAAGATACGACTGTACGCCAAGCAGATGGCCGGTACGTCGTTCGTTTGCCATTGCATTCCGACGCCGACGATAAATTAGGAAGGTCAAAATTGAAGGCAGTGGCACAATTATATCTCATAGAACAAAAAATAAATAAAGATCAAAACGTCGCGAATGCATATAAAACATTCATGGATGAATACCAAGAATTAGGCCACATGCATGTGGCGGCGAGTACTGGAAACAAGATAACTACCTACTACTTGCCTCATCACTGTGTACGCCGTACGGATTCCACGACGACAGCGTTAAGAGTCGTATTTAACGCATCGGCAACTACGTCAACGGGCTACAGTTTAAACAACGTTATGTATCGTGGTCCAAATTTACAAAAGGACCTCTTATTTTTAGTTCTCAAATGGAGGCAGTATAAATATGCGTATACTGCAGATCTCGAGAAAATGTTTCGACAGATTTGGATACACGAAGATGACCTACGTTACCAAACAATTGTATGGCGAAATTCGACAAATGAATTAATTAAAGATTATTCTCTTGTTACTGTATCGTACGGAACCAAAGCAGCCCCGTTTCTTGCTATGATGACACTAAAGCAGCTAGCAAGCGACGAAGGACAAAGGTATCCCGCAGCAGCAAAGGCTGTTGAAGACCAGTTCTACATGGACGACCTACTGAGTGGATCCCACAGTATAGAGTCTGCACTTGAACTAAAATCGAATCTGATCGCACTCTTAAAAGCGGGGGGTTTTAATCTTCGCAAGTGGGCTTCCAACGAGCCATCATTACAGGATAATGATACGTCATCTCAAGACACCTTCGACTTTCGTCATCAGGAATCAACCAAAACATTGGGACTTACCTGGAAAGCTGCGGAAGATGTCTTTACTTTTAAATGCAAGATGTCACCAACATCATATACATCGATTACCAAAAGAAAGCTCCTTTCCGAAATATCGAAAGTTTTCGATCCACTTGGCTGGTTGTCTCCAGTTGTGATCCAGTTAAAACTTTTATTTCAAGATGTTTGGACTTCTGAACTACAATGGGACAATAAAGTGCCCGATGATGTCTACAACAGATGGATCAAAATCAGAGAAGATATCGATAACATCGACCAAGTCAGAATACCGAGATGGATAAGAAGAGGAGAGTGTGATACAATCGAGCTTCATGGATTTTGCGACGCCTCTTCGAAAGCATTCGCAGCAGTGGTATACGCAAGGATCCAAAAACAAGGTGCAACATCAATAACGCTTTTAGCAGGAAAGACGAAAGTAAATCCAATAAAGAGCAAAATGTCTTTACCGAAATTGGAGCTAAGTGGAGCGCACCTACTAGTAAATCTAATGACCAAAATCGCAGAGAGCTTGAACGGTCACAAAATCGAGTTGTACGGCTGGTGTGACTCAACCGCAGTACTAGGTTGGCTAAGTGGAGAACCAAGTAGATGGAAACCTTTTGTCGCCAACAGAGTCATAAAAATAACCCAGGTCATGTCTTCAAGGTGCTGGCGTTACATTAAATCTAAAGAAAACCCAGCAGATTGCGCTAGCCGTGGTCTGTCAGCCAGTGAACTTGAAAATCATATGCTCTGGTGGACCGGCCCTACCTGGCTATCATCATTCGAAAAAGAAAATAAAAAAGTCGTATACGATACTCAATTAGAGACAAATAATGTGAAACAGTCAGTCAATTCGATACAAGTAGATAACACAGGTACGAACATCGTACAACAATTAATTTGCAAGCACAGCAGCTATACGCGTGCGGCACGCGTCCTTGCATGGATAATGCGCTTAGTAACAAAACAAACGCCTCGTAGTAAACAATCGTATTTATCTACACAGGAGGTTCAAGCTGCAAAACTAAAAATAATCAAATGCGTTCAGAACACTGAGTTTGCAGATGACATAAAAAATTTAAAAACCAACAGATCTGTCAATCAAAAGGGCAGAATTTTCAGTATAACAAAAACAAAAAAAGCACAAAAACAAGATGTAAGTACAACAGTGCCAACACAAAAAACAAAGAAGAAATTAAGCATCATGACGTCGTGCATCAATGTAATAACATTGATTTTCTTCTTATCAATGTTGTGTGTTACAACTACAGTCAACGGCGCTTACAACGTTACTTCAGTTCAGAGTAACAACAGTATATACTTTGACAAGATATCTGACATGAGAGTAATTCAAGACAAGTGGAAACTTATAGTATACTACAACATGGAACCGTACTGGAAAGAAACTAAATTACTGTCTGCCCACTATCAACATCTTGAGGAATTATGCTCACAGTTTAAGGAACGGAAATCCCACTGTGACATCATACTGCTCCAGCTACGTCAATGTTTCCGAGAATTAGAGTATAATAATTATTTACTACAGCACGGTAATAAGAACATTCGAACTAAAAGAGGCCTTATCGACGGAGTAGGTAGCATCGCAAACAGTTTGTTCGGCGTTTTGGATAGCCAGTTCGCAAAGCAATACGAGATTGACATTTCCAAACTAAGAGAAAACCAAAAGCATTTGGCTACTCTATGGAAAAATCAGACCTCAGTCATAGAAGCGGAAAATAATCTTTTAAAAAGGATCGAATCCACATTAGAAAAACATGACGACCAATTTGCTAAACATCTAAAGGAGTTGGAACAGGCAGAAGTCAAATTAAATGACGCACTTGTCAGGGTAGAGACTGTTGATGAATTCGTTATATCCAGCATTATTGCCAATAGTATCTACGTAAGTCTCAAGAACATTCAAGACGATTTGCTGGGTACCATTATTAACTCTCATGAATTCAACGTGCATCTACTTACACCAACACAGTTTCGCGAAGAGCTCGGCATCATATCTGGACAGTTGTCTAAGGACTTATCTCTGCCTATAAACAGTATCCAGTCAGATCTTACAAAACTTTATAAGATTCTTCAAGTTAGAGCTTGCATGACTTCACAATACTTCATCCTCGAAATACTATAATATAAATATAAATAGAGACAATTACGAGCTATTCAAGTCCTACTCAGTCCCGCGACAAATTGGGAATGCAGTTGTCAGCATATTGGCAAAGGCGGCTTATTTTGCAATTAACCTACAGAAAGATACCTACATCCCGATTTCGGAGAATGAATTTTACCAGAAGTGCACTAACTTTGAAGACAATTTACGTTTATGCAACCTTCAGAAGCCGGTGTATCAAAAGGCAACTGGGGACAATCTATGTGTCAAGGATAATCAGAAAGACCAATGTAAAACAATAATAAGCACGTGTCAACCTACTTGGACGGAGCTTATCAATGTAAACACATTCATACTCACCTGTTGCGGTCAATGCCCTGTAAGATTTATCTGTGGCTATCAAGTTACACAGAAACATTTGCCAGGTGTGAGTATTATATCACTAGGAAACGGCTGCGTCATCAAGGGCGAGTCCTTCACTATTACAGAACATAAACAACACGCTAGCAATTTGAATATTGAGCCAGACCTATATCCGATTGAGATCGCACCCGTCAATACCATCATAAATCTGACGATCCCGATCAGTCATATAGAAGAGAGCAACAGCAACTTTAACAAGTCGGTCGAGCTGATAGACCAGCGCATCGCCGAGTTGAAGGCAACAGCGGATCAAGTGGAAGTGGGGAACGAGATCTCCTCTCACGACGTACACCACTACGTCGCCATCTACACCGTGGCAGCTGCAGCGGCGGTCGTCGGCGTGCTCACCTGGTGGCGAGCACGCCGCACCGCCGCCTCCTCCGCCAGGCAGCCCGTGCCAGCAGTTGGTGCAGCGCCCGTTGCTAGTAGTGTCAGTGTACCTAATCAGTGCAGTGTTGTGTGTGATCAAAGTGAAAACGCATGCAAATCTAGCGTAAAAAGACAATATAGTGTTAAGTGTGAGAAAGGTACATCGCCTACTTTTAACAAGATTAGGTTTTTAAGCGATAGCGATTAATGTCGGTATCATACTGCGTTTACTAAATATTGTTCATCCCTCATTCATTCAATATTGTTCATATTGTTTTCGCTAACCTAATCATTTTAGTCTACATCCTCATCTCGCGCCCCGGAATATGTACGGTTCGTACAACAATAAGTAAATGCTGAGTTTAATTCTTAGAATTATACCGTGGAACCCGGGCGCGACATGCGGCCATCCGCGTCAGTCCACAATATCATCGCGGCTCATTAACATCTCCCATTAATTATTAATTAAGTATTACAATAAAGTGTGCAGTGAATATAACTAACTCTTTTTCTTTGATGTCCCATACAAATATGTTAACAAATCGCGAAAGCTTAACAAGTTATATTGTATTATATTGCCTATTAACCATCATCTCCAGTTGTCCTCCTCGTCCCGGCTGCCTTGGGCCACGTGACCCGGGAACCGGTGCCGCCTTCAGCCGACTCCAGGACTTCCCAGGAGCGATGGATGGACATGCCAGTCAACAACTTCCAGGCGCATAATACCGATCAGTTTCCTATGGTAAGTCCAATCATGTCAGGTTTCTGCTCTCCCTTCTTTCCTTCACTTGGAAAAAGTTTTCCGAAGCGAACGAATTCAATTATGTGCTTTCCATCTCAGCCGTAGGACTGTGTCCACGTCAACTGTTGGACATACATAGACCTCCCTCATACATCTCCAAGATCATGAAGGGACTGAGAATGTATGTGTGGTATTCTGTATTAATTGTGTTGCGGGTACACCGCTAATAAATCAGTTGGTTTGTCGATCCGGTCTTTCTCTCATTGAGTTCCCTAAATATTATAATAAATACGACTGGCGACGAGATAAACTGCGTAAAACTACTACTAATCGTGATAATAAAGTGTCCTTATCAAGTTTACACAAAATGCCGATCGGAAAAATTGAACAATTTGATATTTCAAGTAAAAAGTGGTCGGCATACATTCGACGCGTGGAACAGTTCATGGCGCTCAACGGAATCAAATCTGAGTTACAAGTAGCTACACTGGTTACATTGGTTGGCGAAACAACATATGATTTGATGTATGACCTTTGTGCGCCCGACAATCCGGAGGATAAAACTTTTGCGGAATTGGTAAAGACGATCGGCGACCATCTCGAACCAAAGCGCTCGGAAATAGCCGAGCGGCATGTTTTTAGACAAAGACGTCAATATGGCGGCGAAAGTCTCGGCGACTACTTGCAAGTTCTCAAGCATTTAGCGAGTACGTGCAGCTTCAAGAATAATCTCGAAGAGAACCTGAGGGATCAATTCGTGTCGGGGTTAGCGAGCGATGACATGAGGTCACGACTTTTCGCCGAGCCCACGTTGACGTACAAGAGGGCGGTGGAGCTGGCGTTCGCACTCGAGGCAGCCGACCGGCACGCGCAGGCGAGCGGGGCGGGCAGCGCGGCGGCGGCGGCAGCGGCGGCGCCCGAGCCCGTGCACCGGCTGGCAGCGAGGGGACGCGGCCGGCGCCCGGCGGGCCCAGGCGGGGCTCCGCGCGCGCCCGCAGTGGCCCAGCGCGCGGACCAGGCCTGCTGGAGGTGCGGGAAAGGCCACAAGGCTTTGCAGTGTCGTTTTAAAAATTATACGTGTGATGTTTGCGGAAAAAAAGGTCATTTAAAAGTAATGTGCAAACGTTCGTCCCAGCAAGATGCAACGCATTTGTCGGAACGCGAACAAAACTACATCAACAGTGATAGTGATTCGGAGATCGATATGTTCAATCTCAATGTGTGCAATAATAACGATCGACCGTATAACGTCCCAGTGAAAGTGAACGGTAAGGTGATAATGTTCGAGTTGGACACTGGCAGTAAGTTATCAGCGATAAATACTTATTTTTATAATGAACATTTTAAGCAGACGCCGCTAATTGTCAATAACATTTGTTTACATTCGTATAACGGTACTCAGATCGAAGTGGCAGGTTATATTATGGTAGATGTAGCTATAGGTACGCACATAGCGAGGAATGTTAAACTTTTTGTCATCAAGAACGGCGGACCGCCTTTATTGGGCCGGTCTTGGTTAAGTCAGTTGAAAATTGATAAAATAAAAATAAATGAAATGATTTTAAACTTAGCAGATGATAATCTAGTTGAAAATCTGCGAATTGAGTTCCCCACCGTGTTCGCCCCAGGTCTCGGGACCTGTACTAAGCAATTTTCATTGAGACTGAAGGATACGAGTCCTATTTTTATGACAGCGAGATCTTTGCCATTAGCTTTACGTAATCCGGTTGAACTAGAACTACAGCGACTCGAGGCAGAGGGTAGTATACGTAAAGTGGAGTATTCAGATTACGGAACGCCAATAGTACCGGTTATTAAAAAGTCAGGTGATATACGTATTTGCGGGGATTACAAAGTAACTATAAATCCTAAGTTGATTCGCGACCCCTACCCCATGCCTCGAATCGAGGAGTTATTTGCAGCGCTAAGTGGTGGCGATAAGTATTCTAAAATCGACCTAACGAACGCTTATCAACAATTATTTTTGGATGAAAGTTCTCGAGCTTATAGTGCTATAACGACTCATTTAGGTACTTTATGTCTATAATCGAACGCCATTTGGATTGACATGTATCCCGGAAAAATTTCAAAAATTTATGGAAGAAACACTAAGAGGCTTAAAAGGTACAGCGGTATTTTTGGACGATATAGCGGTCACGGGGAGTACTCGGTCGGAACATATCGCTAATTTGAAAGCGGTGTTGTCTAGGTTACGTGAGGTCGGTTTGAGAATAAAAATGGAAAAATGCAGTTTTTTGCAAGATAGCATAACCTATTTAGGTTTCATAATCGATAAGCAAGGTTTACATCCAGATCCGAATAAAATTAAAGCCATTGTAGATGCGCCTCCTCCAGAAAATATAACTCAGCTGAGATCTTTTTTAGGCTTAATAAATTATTACGCCAAGTTTATACCTCGCTTGAGTACTATTTTGCATCCGTTGCATAGCTTACTGCGCAAAGGAACTGATTGGATCCAGGTCAAAAGATTGTATTAATGCTTTTAAAAAAATTAAAACAGTTATTCTAAGTAGCAAAGTGTTAGTACACTACTCCCCCGAACTGCCTTTAGTACTAGCGGTTGATAGTAGCTCATACGGCATCGGCAGCGTGCTATCGCATCGTTTCCCGAACGGCGACGAGCGGCCTATTTGTTTCGCGTCGCGGACATTAAACGCGGCCGAAAGAAACTATAGTCAATTGGACAAAGAGGCACTCGCTATTATTGCCGGTGTTAAAAAACACCATCAGTATATTTATGGCCGTCATTTTATAATAAAGACGGACCACAAGCCTTTAACTTTTATATTCGGTCCGAAGTTTGGTTTGCCTATAACGGCAGCTAGTAGGTTGCAAAGGTATGCCACTATTTTGGCGTCTTATGACTTCGATATCGAGTTTGTTAAATCTAAGGAGAATAGCAATGTCGATGCGTTATCGCGTCTGCCGCTGCCGTATCAGCATAAGAACGGTAGTGGGCCGGATTCGGTATCGTACGTCAATTATGTCGAGGAATCTTTTCCGATAAGTGCAAAAGAGGTGGCTTCGTGGACGCTGAAAGATGTTACTCTTAACAATATCAAGAACTACCTAATCAACGGTTGGCCTTTTCAAATAAAATCAGTCCTAGAGAAACCTTATTTCTATCGTAAAGATAGTCTTACTATTGATCATGGTTGCATTTTATATAATCATCGGGTCATAGTTCCTGATCGTCTGAGGAAACAGGTGCTGGCTGAACTACATGAGGGTCATTTAGGTGTCGTTAAAATGAAGAATATAGCTCGCAGCTATGTATACTGGCCTACTTTAGATAAAGAGATCGAATCCATCACTAGGGAATGTAGTGCTTGCCGTCAACAGCGGGACGCGCCCCCGCGCTCCTTGCTCCATCCCTGGGAGTTCCCGGCGCGGCCGTGGCAGAGACTACATGTAGATTTTGGTGAATTTCAAGGAAAACACTATTTGGTATCCGTGGACGCCCATAGTAAGTGGATTGAGGTACAGAAAATGACAGGTACCAACGCCGCATCGACCATTGGCAAGTTACAAGAACTTTTTGCGCGTTTCGGTCTGCCTTCGCAGGTGGTCAGCGACGGTGGTCCGCCTTTCGGTTCCCGGGATTTCGCGGATTTTATGAAGAAAAACTTCATAACGCACACAATAACGAGTCCGTATAGACCGGCGGGAAACGGAGCGGCGGAGAACGCGGTAAAGTTAGTCAAGCGTGCCATGAAGAAAGCCGCACACGAGGGGGTCGATGTCGATACGGCGGTCTCCAAATTTCTTTTTCAGTATCGAAACTGTGAACATGCTACCACCGGCGTTCCGCCGGCCGTGGCTATGTTGGGCAGGCGTCTGCGTGGCCGCCTGGACGTGCTGCGGCCCAGCGCTGAGCGCGCCTGCGAGGCGGCGGCTGCGCGGTCAGCGCGCGCGGCGCCCGGCACAGAGCGCAGCGCCGCGCCCGGTGACGCGGTGTTGGCGCGGGATTACAGCGCGCGCGCCGACAAGTGGGCGCCGGCTGTCGTAACCGCTAGGGACGCACCGCTCACCTACAAAGTACGGTGCTCGGATGGACGCGAGTGGAAAAGGCATATCGATCAGCTGTTACCCGTTAGAACATCGCGTTCCACGTTGCGACACTCCGCAGTCGCGCCTCCGTTGTTTGAGCCGGAAAAATCTGATGATGAATTCGATGACGCAATTGGGGAGGAGGAAACCCAAGAGGGTGTGAAAGGTTTAAAGTCCACCGAAGTCACCTCTAACGCATATCGGTTACTATCTCGAAAAGTCGAACAGAACTCGGTTCAGAATCCACAAATAGATGAAGCAAATAAGCCTCACGAACGCCCGAAGCGGGCCTGTACTCTTAAAGAAAAGAATTATAAACAGTAAAAAATGTCCAACATATCAAAACATCTTGTCATGATAAATAGTTCAATAATTATATCTACCTATTTAGTGTTAGTTTTGTCAGCATAGCATTTTGTGAACACCTGTTGCATTGCATTGTTTATACGAAGCCTACTAAAGCTATGTGTTTATGACTGAATATCGCTTTGTTAGCGATTTTAAAATAATTAGGTTAGTACTTATGCTTAAAGGTATAATTTGTAGAAATTAAGTTGGATACGTTTTTGCCTTTGTTTTCTGTTTTCTACTAAGAAAAAAATAAATGTTATTATTCTTTAGATAAGAAATGTTATTTGTAAGTGTAATTTTTTTTTCTGTTTCTAAGGGGGGGGCGTGTGGTATTCTGTATTAATTGTGTTGCGGGTACACCGCTAATAAATCAGTTGGTTTGTCGATCCGGTCTTTCTCTCATTGAGTTCCCTAAATATTATAATAAATACGACTGTATGGATGTTTGTTACTTCTTCACGCAAAAACTAGGCTACGGATTGAGCTGAAATTTTGCACACGTATAGATCTCGAACAGGATTAACAGATAAGCTTTTCATCCGAGAAATATGCATGCGAAGCTGCGGGCACAAGCTAGTAATAAATAATGAATAAATATCAGCTAATGGTCAGGAAATCTTTTACTTTTTAACACCTTGGTGCAGTCACAGCAAAATTATGTTTATTTTGTAGACTTATTTTAGTAGGGTACTGTCCATTAACTCATCTCGCTTGTCTATCTTAATCATAATAATAAATAAATAGATAAATAAATAAAAAAAAAGATAAATAAATAAATAAATAATCATCATCTTAGCCGGTAGGACGTCCACTCTTTCGTAAATCTCCAAGTACTGAACATGAGGGGGCTATCGCCATACTCACTACGCTTGGCAGGCGGGTTGGCGAGCGTGGTACGGGATGTAGTACGGGGTACGGGATGTAGTGCTCAGTACAGGGACACGGAAAGTCGCTGCTGCCCATCTTCTGGAGGTATCCCTTGGCAGATTTTCACTGCATCCCCGTGGATCTTGCTCGTGCAAGTGAGGAGAAGCAATTATATCATGTTATTTTAACTGAACTCGCAATCTTAGCATAATTAGATAAGTAAATTGCTGCCACACACTAATTTTTATCTATAATTTATCTAGATTAATGTTATCAATGTAGCTGCACTGAAATAATTGACTATATAAAATAAGGCCTTTGCATCTATAATTATAGATGACTAGCTTCTCCCCGCCGCTTCGCACGTGTTGTACCCGGATAAGAAGTAGCCTCTGTGTTAATCCAGGCCTACATTTATATGTGTGTATAGTTTCAGCTCAATCCGTGGGGTAGTTTTTGCGTGAAGAGGCAACAAAACTCCATGCAAACAAACTTTCGGCCTTATAATAGATCTTAGGAATTACTGATGCTATCGACATTAAATTTGAAATTATGAAATGATTTGAAGATTTGTATGTTGTATTGTAATGAATAAACCAAGAAAAACTACTGAACCTATTTTCAAAATTATTTCACCATTTGAATGCTACGTTATCCTTGAATAACATAGGCTATATTTTATCCCCGTATTCCCGAGGGAACGGGAACTACGCGGTTGAAACTAAGAGTACCCAGTTATTTTTTTTTTAATATAAGGAATGCTACCGCTGGTTTTCAGTCAGTCACTATTTGTTCCAGCGTTACTACTACAACGATCAGTTCGGCGGTCCCCACGTGGTGATCTTCGTTGGCGGAGAGTGGGCGATCTCCCCCGGCTGGACGCAGGGGGGGCTGGCGCACGAGCTGGCCTCAGTGATCGGAGCTGGTGTCTTCTACACGGAGCATCGGTACTACGGAGAGACTGTGCTGGGGAAGTAAGTAGACACTAATGCTCATGAAGTCAGACTGCGGATTAGTAAAATATTCCCGGTCCTGGGAAGCCCATGCTTGGTGCAATCCAGGCGAAACATCCGGAAATAATAACAGTAATTTACGCGATATGATGCGATATGGCGAAGACCTCAAAAGGTCACCAAAGAGGCCTTCGCCCTCTTTTCGGGTACCCCCGTACCAATGCTTATCGATTAAAGCAATTTGGCTTTTGGTAGAGCATCGTTTTGTCAAATTCAAAATATTTGATAAGAATTTTCATTACTGTTTACAAGGAAAAAAATATATATGTTTTCTGATAAACATGTTTGTCTAAGCGTAAGAGTGTTTTATTATTTCAAAGTTTTAAATAAACCTTGCTTGTGTATAAACTTGCCTTAGTTATAAATTTGCTCCCCCAAGCCAACAACAGTAGGTAGCTTATCTCCGAGTGTTCCTATTCAAACTATCCTAATCCGAATCTAATCCGGCTCGACACGTGCCTGCGCCGTGACACGGCATGCACAGCGGTTAATTACTGGGGAATATTTACATGGACTTGTAACAAGCCTCAACCCTCGACCACCCTAAAAACATTTGCCCACAGTCCACACGTAAGTCTTATAATTATAAATGTATTGTATACAATAAAATCCCCAATGTCATCAAAAATCAAACAAAAGATTTAGGCTTTCGTAGTAAACTTAAATAATATCTTATATCTTGTCTTGTCTTTTTATTTTATGGCTTTTTTTGTTTGGTTTAACACAATTCCGCCAGTGTCAAGTTAATTTATAAATTCGTAAGTTATTTGGCTAGCCATGTTGGCGGCCATGCTTGCTCTATCTTCTTATATCTAAATCCTATCTAAATCCTACTACTCAGTTGACGAATTTTTACATGACAAATTAACCTAAATATTAATAGCCGTGGGGCAGTAGAATGTTGCCCCTCCTCTCATGCCCGTGGATGCAGTAAGAGCCTGCAAATGGATACCTCCAGAAGATGGGCAGCAGCATCATTCCGTGTATCAGCATCCCGTACTGCGCTCGCCAACCCGCCTGCCAAGCGTGGTGAGTACGGCAACTACCATATGGAGTCTATGAGGGAGGCCTGTGTTCAGTAGTGGACGTTTTATGGCTGAAACGAAGATTACGCTACAGTGTAACTCGGACGGCATTTGGCAACGGAACAAACGACCCCACGAGCCGCACATTGTAATTGTTACTGTTATTACGTTGTTATTACTTATCGATATGACATGGGTCTAGTATTGAGTGACGCTGGTATCTTCATCAAGTGTGTGTTCATATATACCACGTGCTTAACTGTGAAGGAAACAACGTCAGGAAACCCGCAGTGAGAATCTTCCAAGTGATGCCTCCAGAAGAAGGGCAGCACGCTTGGCAGGCGGGTTGGCGCAGTATTTTGACGACCTCTGTGGCGCAGCGGGCGAAGGTCCGCCTGCTACGCAAGAGGTTGCGGGTTCGAATCCCGCCTCGGAACAAATGTCTGTACGACCTGCAGATATTTGTTCAGGGTGTTGTGGATGTTTTTTCTATATATAATAAAAATATCTATCTATGTAGTATATTGTATTAAGTATCAGTCATCTAGTACCCATAACATAAGCTCTACTTAGCTTGGGGCTAGATGATGCTGTGTGAATTGTCCAGCATTATTTATTTATGGGATTTTGATACATGGGAAGATGCTGCTGCCCATTTTCCGGAGGTATCTCTGACAGCAGACGCTTACTGCATCCACGGGTATGAGAGTAGTGGTAAGATTCTAATGCCGGTACCCCACGACAGAGGTGTGGTTTAACACTTTAAAATTACAAACTATATAAAATCTATAATCATCCCTTAATTTCCCAGGGCTCTGCCAACAAACCGTTTTACGTAAAATCGACTCCGTCCCGCAGAAATATTCGTTTCTCACATCTCTTGCATACTAACCTGTGAATTACAACTCTTATCTCCATCACACCGCATCCTTATCTTGACGGAATAAGGTCGAAATTACCCTACTTTTTAAGATTTCCACCTATGTACGCGAATTAGCAAAACCACCAAACTTTACAGGTACTAAGGACTTTATGCAGTAGAGTTAGGGTTTGTTTTTGAATGGTTTGTTTGTTTTGTAACATTGGGAGGTTAACTAGATAATTAGTAGGGATTAGAAGAGAACAATGCTAATTTGATGATGGCTGTGTTTCAGCGGCTGCGTTTAGAATAACTAAATCAGAAGCTTTTGTGGTCAAGTGTGTGTCAAGCGTGGTGAGTACCTATGGCAACAACACCCTCATGATCTTGGAAATCCATGAGGGAGGAGCCCAATGTCCAGCAGTGGACGTGGACTGCAGTCCTACGGCTGAGATTGAACTCCTCATGTGGATCCCATCATGAGAAACGAGTTTTGAAAATTTGGAATATGAATTTAAAAACAATTTACTAATTTGAAAGTCCATCTTGAACAAGAAGAAGAAGAAAATACATTTATTAATAACTACAATTACACAATAACAAAAATTTAACAAAATTGAAATAATATACATATAGTTACAACTGTAGTTAAAAATTAGGAGGCGGCTCAGCATGATGCTGCACGTACTCGTGACCCGGCACATGTCGCGCTGGTCTTCCGCCGGCTCCTACAGTCAGTAACAAGCAGTATTTAATACAGTAGGATGTTACAGTATACAGGATATTACAGAAAGTATTTAACGTTACTTAAAAGGGAATTGACAAAATTATAATAAACACAATATGCATAACGAGTTTGGGGATGAGACATGATGAAAAGGGGGATAGGGATAGAAATAGGTCAGGATAAGTCAACGCTAACAAGCCATTTGTGCTGCTATAAGTGTATGTTTGAGTCTACGTCTAAAAGTACACTTCGAAACAGGTCTTCGTAAGGGTGGAGGCAAGTTATTCCAGCACTTCGTAGCTTGATAGCGGAAACTTCCCCTGAAAGCAACGGTTTTATGTAGTTTAACTACGAGCAGGTAAGAAGAAGCACGAGTATTGTAGGGATTACTAGAAATAGACCACTCTAATTTATCATGAAGATACTTTGGGTGCTTATATTTCATAACATCGTGAACAAGAGTCGCTAAGTGTAGAGTTCGGCGCGACACCATATTCAGCATGCCAGCTTTATTAATATATGGGGTTATATGTGTTCGAGGGGGTATATGGAAACAGAACCGACAACAGGCATCCAATTGCGCATTCGAACCCTTAAAGAATTTTCCAAATCTTTGGTTCTTAATTGATAAATTAATTTAGTATTACATCATGTGTAATTATGGAGAAGCCACTGGCTCCTGCAACGCAGCTTATAACTATTTATCTCGTCTAAGCTTATAATAACTAGTTCAGTGTGTCTACCGTGAGTTGTCACTGTTAGATCGCCTGCCGTTACTACAGTCGTAATAGTACGTCACTTGACATCTGTCAGATTTGTAACAACTCATAGTACCAAACTCTAAGCAAATGAAATCCAAACTACAGTCGCAGTAGCATAGTTTACTTCGTATTTTAGTACCAAACTGTCCGCTAGATGCGCTGTACAAGTTTTCATACATTTTTATAACTACAGTCGCTAGCGAGTTTGTGAAAACTCATGGTAGAGACCTACAGGAGCCTATGCATTAAATGCGTATGCTTATTGTATGTATATTGTTTGCACTGTACTTATTATGTCAATAAAATACCTTTTAACTGTTTACATCAATGAAAATTCTTCAAGAAAAACATTTGATTATTAGCCTAAAGACAAATATATAATGTTGGACATTTTACACAGCCATCTAGCCTAAATGTACATAGAGCTTCATCTGCATCTGCAGAGGCTTGGCCCTGGTCTGGGTATTTTCTATGTGAAGTTTACAAGGAAAATGTAAGCTATTTTTGTATTTAAAGTGTAAACCCACATTATGGTATCATTTATAGAAAATGAAAACTGCAATTAAAATTTTGTCTACGACGGGACTCGAACCCGTAACGTTCAGACGAATTCCTTTAACGTTACGGGTTCGAGTCCCGTCGGAGACAAAATTTTGATTGCACTTTTCATTTTCTAAGTGTAAACCCACATTATGGTATCATTTATAGAAAATGAAAACTGCAATTAAAATTTTGTCTACGACGGGACTCGAACCCGTAACGTTCAGACGAATTCCTTTAACGTTACGGGTTCGAGTCCCGTCGGAGACAAAATTTTGATTGCACTTTTCATTTTCTATAAATGATACCATAATGTGGGTTTACACTTTAAATACAAAAATAGCTTACATTTTCCTTGTAAACTTCACATAGAAAATACCCAGACCAGGGCCAAGCCTCTGCAGATAAACTACAAAAAATTGCCCCGCGGCGGGAATCGAACTCTCCTGCGTATCAGCCGGCTATAAAATTAACTGAGCCACGGAAGCCGTCAATAAGATAGGTCTCTAATTTATTTAATCTGTGGTGTGAGTGGCGCCGTGACTCACAGACAATGGTTGACCCCTGGCCCTTGACGGAACGAGGTGACGAATTGAGATGACTCTTAAACTAAGTGGTTACCTACTGTTATAATAACAATATTCGCGTAACGCAGGAACCTACTCGCATAATAATTAAAATCATACAGAACTAATGCTAATTTAGTTGTTAATAGGTTTCTTCTTTACTTCTTTCCCTCACTCGGAAAAAAGTGTTCCGAAGCGAACGAATTTAATTATAGATAGATAGATAGATAAACTCTTTATTGTACATTCACTTTTTTAACATAAATTTCACAAAGAGAAACACAGACAAATATAACATACTATGGGCGGTCTTATCGCTAAAAGCGATTTCTTCCAGACAACCTTTGGATGGACAGGATATAAGATAGTAAAAATTATGTGCTTTATTCAATTTAAATGTGTTGATGTAGATCATCTGATTGGACACCACGCTTGGCAGGCGGGTCGCCTGTCAAGCGTGGTGTGGATGGCAACCACCCCAGCAAAGATCAATGATTCAGGCAAATGTGCAGCAGTGGATGTCGTCTGTACGGCTGAAATGATGATGATGATTAATTTCTGCCTCCGAAACGTCGGGAATAAAATAAAGGTAAGCGATAATCCCATATTTTAATAAGTCTGCCTCCGAATTGTCTTTACAACTACAATATTTAAACAAAATACCTATTATAATTTAAAGCTCCGGCAGAGGTCGAATCCGAGGTGATTAATCTCGCCTCCTAAATCCGGAGTACTTAACCTATTGTAAAATGCAGGAAGAGAAAACAGGCTATAATAGCAAAATTTAGTTAATTCGTATTCGATTCAGGGTGTCTAGATGACAATTGCAGGATAAGGAAAGAGGTCTGCCGCGTTCTCAAATCTCCCCATCGAGCACTAGAGATATCCAATAGAGAGGTTAAGAATTTCTAAACACATTAGTGCTTTGCACTAATACAATGACAACAGTCTCTCGCCTTTGACAGTACAGCGCTAACAGCCGACCTGTGTACTTTTCCATACAATTACGAAATATTTTTGGCGGAATTGTTGTTTAGACAAAATAAATGACATTTCCTCTCTATCGGGTATGTCCTCGATGAATCTTCCTAGTATAGCCTCGGAGTAGCGCTATCTAGGGGCAGCTGTGCGAACTACGTTATTAACTAGATTGATTTAGTGTGATATCGGAAACTATGAGGTATATGCAATGCAGTGCAGCCGTTGAGACACAGATGGCGCTGTGCTCAACACCAACCATCATCTCAACCGTAGGACTGCTAAACATAACCCTTACTCTATGGATATCCAAGATAATGAGGGTATTGCCACACTTGGCAGGCGGGTTGGCGAGCGCAGTATGGGATGTGGATACAAGGAAAGACGCTGCTGCCCATCTTCCGGAGGTATCTCTTTTCAGTTTATATAGCATCTACGTACAAGAGAAGGAGAGGCACCATTCTACTGCCGGCACCCAACGGCAATATTAAAATTAATAACAAATATTTGGTAACAAATCTGCTAACCTATATCTAAAGGGCGCTTGAAAAAACACTCAAAAATAATTCGATCCGTGTCTCGCCTAGACAGGCGAAAGTCTTTTTTTGAAATTGACTTTGACTTCAGGAGAAATCGGCTCCCTGTGCGTCACGTAACATGGAGCGAACATATTTGTTATTCATTCAGATATTATAATAGATTTCCGCAAAGTTACGCTTGAATCAATTAATTTCCCAACGGCCTAGCCTTAACCTTAGCCTAACCCTTGGTAAAGCCTATATTTGAACAATTGTGTTGCAGCGACACGTCTCTGGAGAACCTTCGTTACCTGAACGTGGACCAGGCGCTGGGAGACCTGGCGCACTTCATCAGGACCGTCAAGAGTCCGGAGTACGAGGATGGAAGATACCAGTAAGTCGTCATCATCATGTCAGCCGTAGGACGTCCACTGCTGGACAAAGGCCTCCCTCATTGATCTCCAAGTACTGCGGTTGGAAGCGGCCTGCGGTTCTTACCAAGTCGTCTGCTCATCTTGTAGGTGGACGTTCTACGCTGCGCTTGGCCTCCATTCGAGAACTTTGCGGCCCCATCGGCCATCCGTTCTGCGCGCTATATGGCTGCCCATTGCCACTTCAACGTGCTAATCCGTCTGACTATGTCGGTGACCCGAGTTGTTCTACGTATCTCCTCATTTCTGATTCGACTCCGTAGAGAGTACCTCTAGTGCTGATGATGATATCATAGCTAATAAACACAGTGACAAATTTGCTGGAGAAGCGTATCATATTTAATTTTCAAAACTTGTAAGCTTTGTAACCTGTGTAGGTACCTAAGTATTAATTTGAAACTGTTCAACGGGACATTATCTCGTATTCCACCATCATCATCTCAACCGTAGGATGTCCACTTGACTGCTGGACATAGGCCTCCCTCGTGGATCTCCAATCATGATGGGGTTGTTGCCATACTCGCCACGCTTGTCGGGCGGGTTGGTGAGCACAGAGCGGGCACACGGACTGACGCTGCTGCCCATCTTCCGGGGGTATCCCTTCGTTTGCGAAGAGATACCTCCGGAATTCTTCGCGGGCATGACAGATGGGCCAAAGCCCCTTTGCATCTATTATAGATGATTATCAGTTGATAATCATGCTGTCCGGGACGGTGCAGTGCCTGGGACATTGTTAGATGGATTAGGCTTGCCCAGCACATATGTATACCATCCTCTCAGCTAAGTCAGCTATTAGTCAGGGGAAAGACCTAATTTTATTATATCCTGCCATTTAGTGTCATTGCAGCCCTCGTAGTCACGGCTAGAAGACTGGTTACCTATTGCTACAGTAAATCAGTACCGTCAGTCATTAGTGTGTCTACCATGAGTTGTCACTGTTAGATCGCCTTCTTCTTCTTCTTATTTTTTGGCTTCTGTGACTAGCGGTCACAATTATTAACTATGATTAATTATTATTATAATATATGCCGTGGGGTGCCGGCAGTAGAATGTTACCCCTCCTCTCATGCTCGTGGATGCAGTAAGAGCCTGCTAAGGGATACCTCCGGAAAATGGGCAGCAGCGTCTTTCCGTGTATCATCCCGTACTGCGCTCGCCAACCCGCCTGCCAAGCGTGGTGAGTATGCCAACTACCCCTCATGGAGATCCATGAGGGAGGCCTGTTCAGTAGTGGACTTTTTACGGCTGGAATGATGATGATGATGAATTATTATTATTAATTATTCCACATCATTTATTTGTAAACTCATAAAAATACATTTTTTACTATAAAGAAATATAAAAACAAATACCTACTCCACAGTAAAAAATATATCAAAACGGTGAATCCCGGCCGCGAAGCAAGGCTCAAGCGGTCGGTGACTAGGGCTGCGGGAGAGGAATCTCCTTACTATACGTGCCGAGTCCAGGAGGCCTTTTGGATCTGGCTCTTGATCCAACTGCCTAGCGAAAGTCTCGAGATGTTGATCGAGACTCTTCTCATTAATTATTATTATTGAACCTTGGCTTATGTCAAGGTAAATATTGAACTCTCCAAAACCGCGATATATATTATTATCGAAATGTCGAATACTTCGAAAATAGGTTTCCAACGTGTTCAGTTCCTCCCAGGAGAACTTTCATCAGGGAGTGGAGTCTTACGCGGCACTTTTTCCTTTCCTCTCGCGCGCTCGTGTTGCACTGAGACTAAATAGAATTTCTATTTTCATTCCGCGTCAACATGCCTATTGACTTGGTGTTTCCAGGAATGGCTCCGTGGTGCTAGTGGGCTGTTCCTACGCCGGCAGTATGGCCACCTGGATGCGGATGGCGTACCCTCACCTGGTGGACGTAGCCTTCTCCGACAGCGGACCTTTGCATGCACAGGAGGACTTCCCTGGTAAGTGCTGGGCTGGCCAAGTAGCACGACAGACAATCACTGGACTTAGAAAGAGAGGTAAACCAATGTGCTCACGCATTCCTTATCTATAACTAATGTAATATAAGACGTTCAAGCAAACACATCGCACCTCCATCCATTAAACACATATCCAATATGAAGCTTTTCCATTCAACTCGTCCACTAGAATAACCAGTAGAACCAAGATTATTACACCAACTGCACGATGGGCAGACGAGACATAAGTAGCTGCACAGTAGCTGTAACAGCGGGTGAAAACAGCAAGGGATAGAGACACCTATGATAACACCCGGAAATCCCTGGGGTAGGCCTTCACCTTTGTTGACGAGGGGTTCTTGCTTAATATATAAAACATGTTAGAGGAGAATAGCACTTCTTTATGATGAAGAATCTTTATCCTATTCTGGGTAGAATAATAAAAATTTGGTTACGGATTTGGATTAGAACCGTTTATATATGTGTGAATCCATTCCCTGATTAAAGTTCCCCTGGGAGAAACTGAACACGTTGGAAACCTATTTTAAGTAAGCCCCATGGTCTTCCAAAGTCTGCGGAATCCTCAATCATCATTTTACAGCCTAACCTAATATTTCCAGAGTACCTGGAGATCATAACCAAGGCCCTGCGCGAACAGGGTGGTGAATCCTGCGTGTCTTCCGTTCAGACCAGCATGGATGCCCTGGTAGCCCTGCTGGAGACGCCTACTGGACCTGGCATCGTGTCAGAGATGTTCAAGTAAGATGATATCTGGTTCTTGTTAAATCTCCCTAGCAAAAGTAAGGCCATCATCATTTATAGATGATTTATATCTGCCGTAGGAACAAGGTCTTAATTAAAAGAAAAACTTTTTAAAAACAAGATTTAAATACTTGTTAATAAAAAGAACTATAAAGTTAAAAATCGCTCAATTACTGAGCTCCTATGGCCACCTCCCAGCTCCATCATCAGACCCTGGTTACCATCTAACACCAAAGTAATCGATGGGGTTGTGTCGTATAACTAACTTAACGACACAACCCTATCGACTTCCTATGGCCTTGAGCTTCCCTTCCAGCTCCATCATCAGACCCTGGTTACCATCTAGCACCAAAAAAAATGGATCAAATTTAACTTGCAAGATTTGATTACAGACAATCATCAGGACAGGTGAAACTAAATAAAAGCTTTTATAAAGATAGATCTATCTTATCTACACAGATGTCAATCTATACATATCATGTCCTTTTCTCTCCAGCACCTGCAGCCCACTCACCAGTACTCCGCTGGACCTGGCGACGTTCTTCTGGTTCGGCATCACGGAGACGTTCGCTTACCTGGTGCAGTACGCCACCCCCGGGCAGATCCCCGGCGCCTGCGCCGTGCTCGGCGATAGCAGTGTTGGTACGTCTAGTGTTGGTTTGAACGTTTCAAGATTAGGAAATGCCGTGGGATGCCGGTAGGATGCTTCCCCCCTGCGTCGCAGAGGTCGTCGAGGATAACAATAAAGTTGTTCTTTATTCCTAATCCTCTTCTTCCAGTCGTAAGACATCCACTGCTGAACAAAGGCCTCGTTGATTGATGACTTCGTGAGCGGTTGTCACCACACGCACCAAGCTTGGCAGGCGGGTTGGCGAGCGCAGTACAGGATGTTGATCACGGAAAGACGCTGTTGCCCATCTTCCTTGGCGGATTCTACGGGCAAGAGAAGACTCTTGCCCGTGGATGAAAAATGAGGTTTCTTGTTCGCTTCTTTTAATTATGTGCTTTATTCAATTTTAATGTGTCGTGTTCTTCTTTTGTAAACTGACTATTCTTTGTAGCTTTTTGCTCCATTAAATAAACACTTATTGACTTTAACGTTGATGTAGTAGAATCTGCCAAGTGATGCCTCCGGAAGATGGGCAGCAGCGTCTTTCCGTGTCAACATCCTGTACCTCTACCCCCTCACGATTAGTACTTAGTGATCGGTAGGCCTTTGTTCAGCAGTGGACTTCCTACACCTGGAAGAAGAAGATTAGGGATAAAAAACAACTTTATTGCTATTCTCGACGATCTCTCCGGCGCCGGCGCAGCGGGCGAACCTAGACTCTGAGATGAATAACAGAATGAAGTTCTGACGTAACAAAGAATGCAAAGTAAAAATCAGGTACCTCCTTCTTTTTTTGAAAGTGGTTAAAATTATCCCCCTTAAGGTTTCAAAAGTTAAACTATCTCTGTTCCTATAACTCCTCAGAGCCAGTGCAGCGTCTCGCCAACTGGATCCGCGCCCAACCCTGGACGCAGCCCTGCATCGAGGCCAGCTATAACCAGATGGTATTGGAACACACCAACACCAGCTACCAAGCTGCTCAGGCTACCAGTGAGTATAGTCATTTATTCGGTTCATTCATTAGTTTTATTATTTTTAATTCATTCATATTGGTCTGTAAATCATGAAAAACCGCAGTAGAATGTTGCCCCATCTCTTTTGCTCGTGGATGCAGTAACAATCTGCCAATGGATCCCTTTAGAAGATGGAATTTTGCTCATCCTCTTTGTCCGTGGATGTAGTAAGAATCTGCCAAGATCTGCCTTTGATGGGCAGCCGCGTCTCTCCGTGTATGAAGCTTCGTGCTCGCTGCTGTCTGCCAAGCGCGGCGAGTATGGTGACAACCTAGTAACATTAGTGCCTGGATATCCGTGTCGGAAACCTATATAAGAAAAGAAGAAAGAAAATACACCATAAAACAAACATTAATAATATTGAAATAACAAAACAATATTGTCTGATTTGTGACCAAAAGGCCTCAGCATAATGATGCCCCTATGTCCAGCAGTGGGCCTCCTACGGCTACCATCTGTAAAACCTTTATTTAACTAAATAAATAAAGCACTTATTAATTCAAAACAAAGCGTCCGCATTCACTACTTTAAAAATTAGGTAACCTTTTTATGAGTCAAAACCACGCTTTTCACTTGTCAAATTAACTCTTGGCGGGAAGCCAGCCACCATGGCGTCGGAGCGAGACGGCGCCGGTCTGCGCGCGGGAGCGAGCGAGACGGCTGCTGGGTTATTATTTAGAGCATCTGCAATGTAGATAGGTGCCATGGTAATTGTCACTAGGAGGCCTGGGACTCACGGGAGGATAGTGTAGAGAACAAGTGCAAAAATCTTTTATAAGCACCTTCATCATTTCAGTCATAAAACGTCCACTACTGAACACAGGCCTCCCTCATGGATCTCCATGAGGGGTAGTTGCCATACTCACCACGCTTAGCAGGCAGGTTGGCGAGCGCAGTACAGGCTTGAACTTGATTTTTGGCAGGAACAGAACCTACAAAACGCAGGAGGCGTTTTAATCAAAGATCAACAATAGATTTTAAAAATACAAAGAGTCTTATTTAATTTTGTTTGTACCACTCACTTGTGCGCAGTATTCGCAGTATTATGGAATACAATGCCGTAGTTTGGTCTCCTTTCTATAAGGTCCATATTGAGCGTGTTGAAAGAATCCAAAAGAATTTTTTAAATATTTTATGCTATCAAAGCGGTATTTACAGGACTTTGCCACGATATGTGCAGAAATTGAATAAATTCCAACTTGTATCACTCGAGACTCGCCGCCAATACCTTGACTTGATTACATTTTTTTAAATTATTCACTCAATTATAGATTCCCCTAGCATACTATCCTCCATAAACTTTAGCATAAGACCGAGATCTCGATACCCATTTCAGAATACTTTCGCCCTATGCATATAACCGCTCGTACGTGGGTGTGGCGTCGTAATAGATCTTTCTATGAAACTTTTGATCTAATAGGTATCTTGTGCACTATATCTAGGTTTCTATCCAAACAAAAAATCAAAATTTGGAGAAACAAATTTTATACGGAATTTTTTTCTCCAAATTTTGATTTAATAGATACTTTTGATCTAATAGGTATCTATTGCACTATATCTAGGTTTCTTTTCTATCTTTTGGAGAAACAAATTTTATACGGAATTTTTTTCTCCAAATTTTGATTTTTTAGATATAGTGCACAAGATACCTATTAGATCAAAAGTTTCATAGAAATATCTATTACGACGCCACACCCACGTACGAGCGGTTGTATGAAAAGTAAGTTGGATTGGCCCCTCTTAAGTCCGTCAATTCGCTGTAATTAGGGACTGATCTCCTACAGTGCAATCTGCGGCTGCTTTTGTATTCATTTGTATTTCTGTACAATAAAACCATTTGGTCAGATGTCTAATTTCTGCAAAATCTACATTTTAACCGAGTTCTGTACGGTTCAAAATTTAAAATTCATCCATTTATTTCCATAATTGGCGATTACAAACTAAGACGATAAAAAACATATTTATTTATTTCATTTCAATGAATGAATCTGTTTGTTTCCCTTTAAATAACGACTTCCGATTAAATGACGAGACAGGCGGAAGACCCATCTGATGTAACCTCTACCTGTTACAACGGCAATACCGCGGTGATACCAATGCTGCATTGCATTGCGCCCGACACCCTGAGACAGTCCCCGGCCCCCTTAAGCAGACTTAAGGGGGCCGGGGACTGTCTTGTCAGCAATGCAGACATTGCTGTGTTCCAAACCAGAACACAGCAATGCAGACATCACTGCTTCGCGGCAGAAATAGGTATGGTGGTTCCCCGGATGAACTCTTCACAAAAAGTTCTACTACTATGCAATACTAAGGATATTTAAATTACCAGCCGCACTCCGCGGTTTCACTCGCGTAGTTCCCGTTCCCGTGGGAATACGGGCCTATGTTACTCAGGGATAATGTGTAGCATTCTAATAGTGAAAGAATTTTAAAAATCGGTTTAGTAGTTTTTGAGTTTATTCGTTACAAACATATATAACATACAACATTAAAATTTTTCTGTGTCCCCAGTGCGCCTGTGGACCTACCAGACCTGTGCGGAGTACGGCTGGTACCAGTCCACCTCCAGTCCCCACCAGCCGTTCCTGTCCGCCGTGCCGCTGGAATACTTCCATCAGATGTGCAGGGATCTCTTCTCTACGCAGTAAGGAAACTGAAAACCTTATTAAATACTGCCGTGTCCGCCGTGGGGTGCCGGCAGTAGAATGACACCCCTCCTCTCATGCCCATGGATGCAGTAAGAGCCTGCTAAGGGATACCTCCGGAAGATGGGCAGCAGCGTCTATCCGTGTATCAACATCCCATACTACAAATACAATACAAATACAAATTGTTTATTTCTTTAACTTAATCTATACTTAACAAATAATTGCATTTGAAATCCCCTTTTAAGTAATAAGATACCTGTAATAAGGGATCTCGCTCTTCCCTGATAACATTTTTAATGTGTCCCACTGCTGGACAAAGGTGTCCCCCATCTCTTTCCAATTCTCACGCCGCTTTCCTCCACCCTTCCTGGAAGGCATCTATACCGTCACGCCAACGTCTTAGTTTTAGTGCTTTAAGAGAATATTTTTTAAATTTTAAAATTTTTTTGGCTGTTTATGATAGGTACCCATGAAACTGTAGCCGCCATGTTATTACGTCACGACGATAAATGAAAAAAGTGTCAATGGTCGCGATTCTGTTGTTGCACTAACTGGCTAAAGATAATTAAATTAACGTTAAACGAACTAAAATTACATAAATCTATTCGTTAAGTGCCGATCTTAAATTAAAATGGAACAAAAATACCCAATTTTATGCTGACAGCTCTAAATTTATAAACGTCATATCCTTAATAGTTAGTTGTGAACGGAATCGTCATACCGTACTTTAATAATGACTCATTTGTTCTAAAGCGAGGTGACGTCATGACCATAGAGAAATATGGCGTCCACTGCGTCACCGGCTTGTGTCGTCATGTCGTCGTAATAAAAAAACATAAATAAACTCTGACGCTGCAAGATGGCGCTGTAATAAATTCCTGCATCATTCCATTGAAGTATGCCGTCATAGTTAACCGCAACTACAACTGACGGGACTGGTGACGTAATAGCTTATCCATCCAATCAGGACCAATGCAGACATACAAGCCTTTCCTGAAGCATAATGAGAAAGCTTGTGGTTACATTGTATATACATATAAAAGCCGTCATTATAAACTGTAACCAAAACTATGACATAGATGTATAGAACCGTGACGTTACATATTACGTCACAGTCTGTAGTTATTCGTCATGTCTGCGGCGAGACATTACGTAGGTAGATCGAGGAAACTCTGTGCTATCGTTTAGTTCCTCTTAGTTTATGGCGCCATGGATGAGTCTGTGCTAATTCTTAGAAATTACATTTTTAGATCTGCCAACTGCAATAGATGGAAATTAACTGATTCAGCCGGCTAGCTACCAAATCTGGCTACCACATGGGACTAAAGGGTTACTTTGCGGAAATCCATTATGATATCTAAATGAGCAATAAATAAATAGTACCAAGTCCACTAACAATTTGGCTACTTGGACGTGTTGCCTCTGCGTCTTCGTTGTTTCTAGAGACTTCTGTGACGAACGGGGAACCGATTTCTCTTGTAGAGGCGCAACACGTGTCGAATTATTTTTGAGTGTTTTTTCAAGCGCTTATTAGATATAGGTTAGCGGATTTGTTACTATGAAGGGTGTATTATAATATGTGAACAAACCCGAATGGGGGGTTTCAACCTATGAAAAAAAGTAGTAGGAAGGGAAATAAAACTGGGCAAGAGCGAGTTGGACTCGCGCACCGAGGGTTTCGTGCCATCATACAATATAATATATGATGGAGGCGGTTTATATTTGTTGGAGAACCTTGACAGCGCCATCTCTTGTCTGATAGCGGAACTTATGAAGATTTTTAACACTTTCGATGATTTTAAAAAAGTATGCTAATTAGAGAGTTCGTTATATATTATTATTTTCCCGTAATCTTTACAAACATTTCTAATAGAAATAAAAGTTTCAGATCTCCGCAAACTTCGGAGATAAGTGGGAACGCTATTTTTTTCAACGTTTTTGTGAATAAGTCGAAAACTTATAGCAAAACTAAAAATTGTTTATTAATGTGCAATTTAATACCTTTTGTATGATACCCCACATAACCTAGTAACTCCACAATTTTTTTTAAAAACCCCCTTCCACCCCTTTGTCTAAAAACTATGCAAATTAGAGAGTTCGCTATAATTTTCCAATAAACTTTATATACACTTCTATTAGCTATAAAAGTTTCACGGGTTTATCTCTGCAAACTTTGGAGATAAGGGGGGAAACAGTCGTTTTTTCAACATTTTTGTAAATAACTCGAAAACGGTACGGCTTAAAAGAAAACCAAAAACTGTTTATTAATGTGCTAATGAATACCTTTCATATGATACTTCACACGACCTAGTAACTCCACAAAAAATTTGAAAACTCCCCTTCCCTATAACAAATTTCCAATATTCCAATCATCCAAGAGGAAAGATTTAGAAGTTGTATTTTGTATGTTTGTAACGGAAAATCTCAAAAACTACTCTACGGGTGTGCCGGCAGTAGAATTTTGTCTCTCCTCTCTTGCCCGTAGATGCAGTAAGAATCTGTCTAGGGATAGGGATACGGATCTGGAAGATGGGCAACAGCATCTTTCAGTGTATCAACGTCCAGTACTGCGCACACCAATCCGCCTGCCAACCGTGATGAGTATGTCAACAATAAGACAAAATAAAATTGTTAAATGATGACTATAACGACCGAGGTTCTTCTGTTCGCTTCTTTTCCTAACTCGCGTGTCATCTGAAGTGAACAGATTAAATTGTGTTGTTTTATTTTGTAATTCGTGACGCGTCAATAAGGTCCATGCGGCCGCACTGAATAAAGTATTTTTTTGATACTTGATTCAACAACCCCTCATGAAACATGATCAGTAACGGTGAAGTAAACATCGTGAGGAAACCCGCGGCTTAGTTAGCTACAGACGTATTGATCTGGTCTTTCCTCTGAATAGCTGACTAAGCTGAGAGGATGGTGTAGGTGCTGGCAAGCCTAATCCATCTAACAATATCCCAGGCACTGCAGCGTATCTTACAGCATGATTGCCAGTTGCTGACGCTGTATAAATCATCTATAATAGATGCAAAGGGCTTACTTACTTACATACCGATGTAACCCTCGGTGGGCGAGATAAACTCGCACTTGTCTGGCTTATTTATTTTTTATCTGTATGACATATGTATCTAGGCCTATATATGACTTACCTAAATCTAACTTATAATAATTATGTCGTTTATCCAGTGTTCTTATGTATGAATGACTACTCATACTTATGCTCTTTTTTTCCATAAGGACATTAAGAACGAATTATACAATCCGATGACACTTTTTTCCGCTTTCCAGACTTAACGAGTACTTCCTACGAAGCGGTATCGAACGAACCAACCTGTTCTTCGGCGGACTGACCCACATGCCTGACTATGTGATCTCGGTGGCGGGGGGCCACGACCCCTGGTCCCCTATGGGCCCCAACGCGACGCACGCGACCTCCAAGTCGCCTGTTTATGTGGTTCCTAATATATCGCATTGCAGGGCTATTAGGTAAGCTTTTGAAATAAGTATGGAAACTAGGTATTGCCCGTGGATGCAGTAAGAGCTAAGGGATACCTCCGGAAGATGGGCAGCAGCATCTTTCCGTGTATCAGTATCAACCTCCAGATCTTCGCTCGCCAACCCGCCTGCCAAGCGTGGTGAGTTTGGCAAAAACCCTTCATAATCATAACATATGTATGTACTAGTAGATCCATTAGAGAGGCCTATGTCCAGCAGTGGACGTCCTACGGCCGAGATGTTGATGATAATGACGATGACGATGATGATATAACCATATGTTTCCCAGCGGCACGGGGTCCAGCGACACGGAGCAGCTGGCGCAGGTGAAGAGTGAGGTCCTGAATTACCTGCACGAGCGCGTCATGGGCTATCCACTGCACGCCAGCGCCGCGAGCCGGAGTGCCGCTTCTATCGCACTTCTCGTATTAGTCGCTGCGCTGCTTTAAGAAGACTTCATCATCATCACCCACAGTCTGCCTTCACCCACTGCTGGGTATAGGCCTTAGTTTGTGCCATCCACGGTCCTGTGCCAGTCGCCTCCACTGGCGCCCCGCGACGTGTCGTCGACCCGCCTCGCCACCGCCGCCCCACACTTCTCTGTCCAATCCTCGGCCACCGTTCAGTCGTGGCTTTGCTCTACCTGTCATCAAGAAGACTTGTAATAAAACTCCTTTATTTCCAAGTAACCTAAATAACAGTTTTATTCCTATATACTAGTTTTTTTAGAGGGCCTGTCGGCAAAGGCCTCTTCTAGCTCTTTCCAGTGGCTCCTATCAAATGCGGCCCTTTTACAGAAGGGTCCAGCTGTCAGCCTTATCTCCTTACCTCGTAGCTAATTTTCCTCTTTTTCTTTTCCCAATCTTCTCTGTGTTCTAATGTTTAAATAACTTATTTAATGTTTAATGTCATTTAGTCTCAAAGAGACAAATTACAGTCACTTACGTACAACCATTTGTTTTTTTAACCTTTCGCGATAACAACACATTATTAACATATATATATTTGACGACCTCTATGGCGCAGCGGACGAAGGTCTGCCTGCCACGCAATAGGTTGCGGGTTCGATTCCCGCCTCGGGACAAATATCTGCACGATCTACAGATATTTGTTAGGGTGTTCTGGATGTTTTTCTTTGTATAATATAAAATATCTATCTATTTAGTAAGGGCTAGATGATGCTGTGTGAATAGTCCAGCATTATTTATTATTATTTATTCATATCCGGGCACTAATCGCTAAAATGATTAGGCTGTCTCCCGGGGATCATGCCTGGTGCAACCCAGGCGAAACGTCGGGAAATAATAAAGGTTATTTACGCGATAAATACCCGGTTATATTTATGTGAGTAATGATATGTTTATTAAAACCTTTTTATTTTTTAACTAGCACGGGAGGTGCGGTCTTGATGATTGCGGTAAATATGTAATAGGTTTTTATAAATAAATGATTTCATTTGATTTTGATTTGATATATGTACATCGGTAGTCGTTCTAAATTGTCTCATCCAAGGCGTTTGTTTTTCAAGAAGTCTTCTGTAACATGTTTTACTAGTTTCAATATTTGTTTTGTCTTTGCTGTTTTTGTGTACCAAATAAATACTTTTCAATTTCAATTTCTATAATTTAGATTTAAACGCGTAGAATGAGCTTACATTTTCTATTTGGGAGGGCACATTGTTATCAGCTGAGCGCCTTCATAGAGTTTTGTTTTCTTTATTTTGTACGTCATATTGGTATAACAAGAAAACTACCACGACGTGAACAAATTTCCATTATTTATTCTCGTAATTGTTTGATACAACTATTCATTGCATCAATAGTTTTTTTTCTTATGTTAAGTCAAAAAAGGGTTTTCAGCGTGATATCTGTCGTACATGCGTCACGCCAGCCGGAGTGTCGTTTTTTCGCGACAATTTACAAAAACTGCTATCAGATACGTATTCCATATATAAAACTAGAGGTAATATATTAATTTTATATATTCAATATTAAATACATTTTTAAAGATCCCAACGAGTCACAGTGTGAATCGTTTTCAGTGTAACCCTGAAAACCTTTCCAGCGTTTTCCTGGTAACTTTGAAAGATATTTATTTTCATAGTTTGTAAACAATATGAATCAAAAAATCTTTATACAAGGTTGTATTTAATTTGTTGTTATTTTCCTTCTATTTGCTGTTATTTGTATGAAGTTAATCAGGATGTCAATGTTTCTTGTACGAGTGGGTCACGGGACATAGCTCGCACGTGAGTCCCAGCCGGAGTGTCGCTTCTATCGCGCTTCTCAGGGTACTACTCGATATACTGTTTTGAAATCAAAAAATCAAGAATCAAAAAATACTTTATTCAGTGCGGCCGCATGGACCTTATTGACGCGTCACAACTTACAAAATAAAACAACACAAATAAATAGAATAAAGCACATAATTGAATCTGTTCACTTCAGATGACACGCGAGTTAGGAAAAGAAGCGAACAGAAGAACCTAACTCGGTCGTTATAGTCATCATTTAACAATTTGATTTTGTCTTATGTTACGTTTGACGGAGTTGGAGCAGATTCCGTCCCAAGTGGTTTTGTCCTCTAGGTAATCTGATATTTTATAATAAGCTTTATTATATAGATAGTTCGATCAATCGAACTAAGTGAACTTTTTTATTAGGTTCGATAATTCGATTTAGTGGAACTTGTACGACAAACGAGTAAACTTATAATTAGGTAGGTACTTGGGCTAAAAACAACAACATATTGATAAGCATTTTTCCAGCTTAATTTAACAAAAAAAAATATATATTATTTATTAATTTATTATTAATATTAATTTGTATATTTTTATTTTTTAATTTTTCTATACTCTTCTTTGTTTACTTTTCATTGGTGCTAAGCTCTCTGGTGCAGCCTTTTTCATCAAATAAAGCTGATTGCCGATATCATTTTTAGTAAAGTTAGTTTCATTTATTTATATATATTATTATTAAGAGACCCACGACATTTCTCAACCATTTTATTACAGCAAATCCATAAACATGAACCGTTTTTAAAACTTTTATTGCGGTAAAACTGGTGACCATTGTACATTATAGTACCTCTACAATTCCGCGTTTCCGATGGATATATATTTACCTATTTCGGTGCAGGTCTAATGGCTCCCCTAATGGATCCCCTAGAGGATATATCAGGAAAAAAAATCCTGTTGGCTCCCCTGGCCAGAGATCAGATCTTATTTTAATAAACTGTTTTAGCACACATTTAGACATCTATCATTGACATTGAATTATTACTTTCTAAGGAGATTTCGATAACCTATTGCATAGAGGTCGGTAGTAGGACTATGAGAACTTAGGATTACTTTATTTTTCGATGAATCGAACCAAGTGAACTGGTCATCGTGGTTCGACTATGGAGTCGAACTACGCGGTCTTATGGATTAGTAGTTCGCCTAGTAAGATTCGGAAATCGTACTATCTGGAAAAACAAGTTCACGTACTCCGATTGATCGAACCATGCAGTCGAACCACGTGGCCAGAAGCATTTCGTTGGCAGATCTTCAAGTTATAAGTAGGGAAAGTAGTTGAACAAGCTTGAGAACAATTTTTGAATTGACTGGTTATAACTAGTTATAATTAGTCATAATCATGGTCCTTATCGCGGCTGAAACAAAAAAAAACATAATGTTAATAATGGCAGGTCAGTACAGCATATATGAAGTACCTACCTATCCCTTGGCAAATTCTTACTGAATCAACGGGCGAGAGATCAGAGGCAACATTCTACTGCGGCACCCCACGGCGAATTATTAAATACATAAAATCATTAAAATTAAAATAATTAGATATGTATTAATTACGTCACACTTAAGGGGGAGGGAGGGGGTCGACGAAGTGTGACATTTTGTGACAAGTCTTTGGAAGGTTCTGCAAATTCGTGACACTTTTAAAAAGTAATTTAAATGGAAATAAACCTAGGAACTGCTAATTAATTCCATTCATCATTTTAGCCATACAATGTCTACTACTGAACACAAGCCTAGTTAGAGGAAGTCGCCATACTCACCACGATTGGATAGATAGATTTCAACCTGCTTGAGGTTGGCGAGTGCGGTACAGGATGTTGATACACGGGAAGACGCTGCTGCCTATCTTCCGGAGGTATCCCTTGGCAGATTCTTACTGCATCCACGGGCAAGAGAGGGGCAATATTCTACTGCCGGCACCCCACGGCCCGGGAAGACTAGTCATTCAGATTTCATTACTTCTAGCATGACATTACTTATTATATACCTATATATTTATTATTTAATATTAGTTTATTTTTAGAAATATGTATGTATTGTATGAGAATGTATGTATACTATAATATTTTGTTTCCCATTTACTATTCCGTCTTATTAGTACGGCACCATCATAAACATTATTTATTTGTATATATACAAAGGTTGCCTGGAAGAGATCGCTCTTAGCGATAAGGCCGCCCTAATAATAATAAAAAAAAATTACAACACATTTATTTATTTTTATTTCTTCCGTAGTTGTTTTATTTTTAAGTTGGTAGTTGTTACGTCCGTACTGGTGATGGAGCATGGATTCAATAATATTTTGCAACTTACATTTTAAAACAATCTGTAGAACGACACAATATAATAATAATATGTAAGTTGACAAATTGTATATATTTTAGTAAGTATTGTTGAATCTTTTGACTTTCGTTTTTTCTGTTATTAGTTTGACATTATATTATTTTAACTATAAGACCTAACTTGACATAGGTACTTACATATTAATTTCTTTAATTGCTGGTTTATTGTTTATTTACCAATATGACCTTCTTTTTTTGCTGACTTCAATATTATTTTTGACATGTATGTTTATTAATTTGTAATTTGTGGTATTGGTAACCACGTAAAAAACCAATTGTTACTTTTAATTATAATGCTTATTATCAATAAATTACTATTATGACTGTCTCTCGCCTTTGACAGTGACAGTTTGGTGGAATTGTTGTTTAGACAAAATAAATGACTTATTCTCTCTATTGGGTATGTCCTTGATGTGCGAGATATACGAGCGATTAATAAATTAAAAAGCAAAAAGTAGTACTTACGCACAGAAGGATCTCGGACCGTCTCGCACACGGGCGAAACCAGCAGGACATACCTCTACCCCTAACATCGAAGCTATAGTTTCAAACGACAAATTCCTCTTGAACCTTTTCATCCCTTCGAAGCTGCGGTCCACAGGCACACAGTACACGACCACCAAACAGATGAGCAGAACGAATAAACTAAGGTATTTCATTTTGTAAATGATGTGGCCGTGCTCGACGGGAAATGAGGAGTGTCTGTGGTTTTATATTACCACGCGCATATACATATATAATAGGTACTTGTATAGTGATACGTGCAGGGACATGTTAGCGCTTAGAGGAAGCTGATTTAGGTACTTATAACATTTTGATTGCTAATTATATTGTCTTAATTTGTTATATTTTGTGTTTATTTGATGTATTGTAATGTTGTACTCAGCTTTTGTTTCTTGTATGTGTGTCTGCAGTCGTAAATAAACGTTCTATCTATCTATCTTATCTATCTACTTATGACTTAGGTTCAGTAATCTGATTCCCGCCTCGGGACATAATTTCAGCTGTAAAACGAACACAGGCCTCCCTCATGCATCCCTATGAGGAGTAGTTGCCATAATCACCACGCTTGGCAGGCGGGTTGGCGAGCGCAATACGGGATGTTTATACATGGAAAGACGCTGCTGTCCATCTTCTAGAATATGGAATATGAAGGAAGGAAAAATATGGCAGGCCTGCTAAGGAATACTCCCTCTTCATGCCTGTGGATGCAGCTGCATGAGTGGAGGGGTAACATTCTTCTGCCGGCACCCCACCACCTGATGAGTTGCCTCGAAGAAATAGCTTTCAGCAATAAGGCCGCCTCTTTGTACGTGTTTACCTATTACCAGCTCTTCCTAGCATTCGTTATGTGTGGGAGCATAATGCTGAGTCAGGCCCCTTTGGACTCACACAACTTTGTGAACTGGTTGTTCATTATTTGAAATAGTATATTCTGCTTTGACCCGCTGAGTCAGCTGCTTACCATCTATTTTTCACTATGTCGCAGAATATTTAACTGGGTAGGTACTCCTAGATTAAAATTAGAAATAAGTCAGTTTTTTTTACTATAGTTATTTGTAAGTTTAGTGTGTGTGTGTAATAAATGTATTTCTTCTTTTTCTATTTATATTTTATTCTTAAGTTTATCTGTGTACATTAAAGTGTTCATTCATTCATTCCACTTCAAAAAGCGAAACGAAGGTCTCAAAAATTTTAGGTGGAGTTAGGTTTAAAGAACTTTATTCTCATAAAAATACAAATGTTTCACTTAAAATGAGATCCATGAAATTACTTAATCTAAGTTTTAAAACTATTCCTTACAAAACCTCTGGTGCCTGGTGTTATTTATAATCGTTTTTAATTATAACTTAATGTACCTAACTACAACAAACAACATAAATCTTAAACAATGCTAAAGATCCTACAATATCTTGTAACACAACAGACGCAAGCGCGACAAAAGATACCATAATCGCTAAAAGAAAAAAAAATATATTGAAAATTATGATTGCTTGTTAATACTTCTTTGTTACTTCTAAATTTTTTTTCTCTTTAACTTTATTTAGATTACATTCTGTGAACATATGCTTTAAGTTTATTTTTATAGGCGTTTATACTATGACATTCTTTTATTTTTTGGCAAATTATTAAATAACTGAGCACCTTCTAATAGTATGGTTTTTTTACCATAATTTGTGCGTGTAATTAGGTAACTGTAATTTTATTTTGTTTCTGAGATTATATTTATTTTCCTTTATGTGTAATTTAATATTAGATTGAATGGAGTTCGATGTTATTTTTTTTTACTGAAATGCATGTATTATAAATATAAAGTTTCTCTATGTTGAAAATATTAGTTTTTTGTACAATTCTTTAGTAGGCGTGAGGAAATCGTAATGGGAATGGACTTTTATTATTTTATTCTGGGTTCTTTGTAGGGGGTAATATTCGTAGTAGCAGCCATGCCCCATATTTCTATTAAGTATTCAAGATGGTACTTTGCAAGCGAGTTATAAATAATATTACGTACCTTTCTTGGGATGCAATTTGCAACTTTGTGCAATGCTCCTAGTAATGAGTTTAGCTTAGATTTTACATGAGCGATGTGGTATTTCCATGTTAACTTGTCGTCTATCCACAGGCCTAAATATTTTTCTACATGGGATTGCTGAATTATCTCATTGTTCATATTTAGTGGAGAAAATGCTGGTATCGGCTTATTTTTTGCACAGAAAATCATAAACGATGTCTTTCTTGTATTTACTGTAAGCAAATTATACTGTATATAAGGAACATTAATGGGCCGATTATTGATCCCTGTGGAATTCCATGAGTAACATCTTCAATACTGCTAGTGAATGCATCAATCTTGACCACTTGTTGCCTTTTAGTTAGATATGATGCGAAGATTTCCAGAGCTTTGTCTCTAATGCCTATATTATATAGCTTTTGAAGAAGTTTTTGGTGACTCACGGTGTCAAAAGCTTTCTTCAGTTCAATGAAAATGCCTAAAACCAAATTCTTCTGGTCAATATTTGTCTTTATTTTAGTTACCAGATCAATAGCTGCTGTGAGAGTGTTTGATTTAGCGCGAAACCCATATTGCTCATCAATAAGGTAGCTTTTTTCTACGAGATATGCATCTAGTCTTTTGTATAGAATCCGTTCAAATATTTTTGAAACAACAGGTAACACTGACACCGGCCTAAATTTTCTAGGATCGTTCTTATTTCCTGATTTATATATTGGGCGTACTTTAGCAATTTTGAGTAATTCCGGAAAAACTCCCCTAGTTAAGCATACGTTGATACAGTGTGTAAGTTTATCTACAACCAAACTCTTGATGCATTTTATCGCCTTAGTACTTATGCCATCTAAGCCAGTACTAGTATTACTGTCCAGTTTGTCTATTATGATGGACACTTCTTCATAATCACACGGAGCAAGCTCTTTTAAAGTTATTTCATGAGAGTAGCCCTCATGGTACGTTAAGATGTTACCATTGTTGGTGTGATATTCACTAGGTATGCTACTCGCTAGGTCGGCACCGATTGACGAAAAGAATTTGTTATGTGTTACAAATTTCATTACCGTCAGTTATCAATCCTGTTGTTGTTTTAAGTTTAGGTAAAGTTGTGGCTTCTTTTACTTTATTTAATGATAGGCTGTTTATAATTTCCCACATCTTTTTGGGGTCATTAGAACTGTCACGAAACAAGGAATAATAATAATTCTTTTTTTCTTTAGTTATAAGGTTTTTACTATATTGCGTTCTTTTGTAGTTACTGTGTATTACCTTGTCGTTTGGATAAGTTTTAGTTTCCTGCCATAGATTATTTCGGACATTTATTGAGTCTATGATATTTTTACTGATCCAGTCATTTTGTGGTGGATTTAAAATTTTTGTTTTGGTTAATTTATTTTTTTGTATGTTATCTAATAAGAAATATTCTAGGTTGTCATAATTATTATTTACGCTTGTATACGCTGCATTTGCGACACTATTATATAAGTTTTCATAATGAAGTGCATGATATTTTATTATTTTATTATAAACTTTTGGTAAGGAACTGATTTCTAGGTAAAGCTGTTTATGATCGGACATTGACGAATCCATTATGGACATGCTAAGTGATTGAGTATTTAAGTTTGAATATATATGATCAATAATTGTATTGGAGGTATACGTTTGGCGCGTTCTGTGTTTGTCATCTATTTTATTTACTACGAAATACCCATTTTCGTTAATTTCATTAATATACTGCTTAATCTTATGTTCTTTACTCAATAAATCTATGTTAAAGTCGCCAAAAACTATAGACCTTTTCCTTTTCTCAAGCTGTAATGAAAATATGTCTATGAAATTTTGTAGGTTGCTATCGCCAGGCTTATAGACAGCTCCTATGTTCAACGATAATTTGTCGATCTTTACCCATAAATAGTGATTCCCGTCTTCAAATAACTCTTCCGTAATGTCATACTGGATACTTTCGTGTACATATATGGAGATACCGCCACCTATCTTCTTTTCTTCTTTTCCTTCTCTGTTCTTCCTGTTCGTGTCAGCTGGTCTGAAGTTGTATACATGTGAATAGTTAGGGATTCTATAGAATTTAGCTTCATTTTCAGATTTTATCCAGGTTTCAGTGAAAATTAGAATGTGAGTAGTTTTAGGTATCGAGCTTAAGATGCATTTTATTACATCGAATTTTCCTGGCGTGCAGATACTACGTAGATTGGTATAAAATAAGCGAATTGACGAGCTTTGTAGTTGTAAGTCCTTATAGTTATGAGCTATGTGGTGCCGTATTTTATTGGTATTTTCTGTACTGTTGCTTTCTGATTATGATTAGTTATTAGTTTTTTGAGTTGCTTACCTCTTTGTGTTTTGGAGTTACTAGTTCATACGTGGGGTATCATGTGAAATGGCTTATTTTGTATATCAATAAACAGTTTCAACAGTTTCTAGTATTTGTTTAGGCCGCACCTATAGTTTTCGACTTATTTATAAAACTGTTGAAAAAATACCACTTCTACTAGGTGACTAAATATGTACTATTATTACTTCTTTTTTATTATACTATATATATACATATATATATATATATATACTATTTTAGGTACTTATAACTTAATTATAATTAAAAAAAATATATCCTTAAAATACGTTGATAAATAGCGCTATTACCTAACAAATATGTGTCTAATATTTCGTTATGATTTCTTGATAAATTATCACATCATCATCACAGCCGTAAGACCGTAGAGCCGGCCGTCCACCGCCAGCTAAACTAAATGAAAACTAAGCTCAGTGAACTAAACTAAGCTAAACTGGGAAATAATAATACGTCCACCAAAAATTAAGCTAAAACTACGTTAGTGATGGCCAGTTTGTGCTAGAACGTTGAGTTAATCGGACGTGATGGAAGAAGAGACGAGCTGAAAAATAAAAAAATGGAAATGAAAAATATATTTATTGCTACTTCATCGACATATCGCTTACATCTAATAGTCACACATTTATTTGATAGAGTTCTACTGAAAAAAACATTATCAATGATTCCCGCAATGGAAGCTCAATTTGATTCCCACGATACAAGCTATAGTGAGAATCAAATTGAGCTTCCCAGATCGATTAAAATTTCTGGCTCAACTATGCGAGGTAAGCTAAACTAACTTAGTTGGTGGTGGACGATCGGCTTTAGTCTCAGGGTGCCGGGCGCAATGCAATGCAGCGTTGCTTACGTATTGCTGTTGTAGGCAGAAGTTGCCGCTTAACATCTGGCGGCCCTCCGGCTTGTCTCGTCATTCAGTATAAAAAAAGATAGAGACGAAAATAACTAACACTAGCTTAGACCTTAATGCTACCCCTTTTGGATTATGCCGACGTCTGTTTTCTGGATGCCACTGAAGAACTCCTTAACAAACTCGAGCGTCTTCAAAACTTGTGTATTCGATTCATCTTTGGACTTCGCAAGTTTGATCATGTCAAATTAAATGGCTTCCTATTCGTCGTCGACGTGACTTTCACGTTTTAGCTCTTCTATTCAATTCCCTTTACAGTCCGCTTTCTCCATCTTATCTCCGTAAACGATTCGAATTTCTTGTCCCACGTGGGGTATCTTGCAGGTCCTCTAAATCGCTTCTTCTTAAAATCCCGTCGCATTCCTCTAGCCGCTACAGCGACTCTTTTACGGTCCAGGCGGTGAGACTGTGGAATGCCCTTCCCCATAGCATACGTGCATCTTTAAATGTATTAAGGAGTAAAGTTAAAGAGCACTACCTATCCCTATGAACTTTGTATTGTATCTATAGGACATATATATATAATATATATATATTTATTTTTATATATTTATGTATGAATATCTTCATTATTAATATGTATATATGTATGTATAATATTGATGTTTGGTTATTATTATTTATCTCGTCTTATTATTTAAGTAGATTGTATTATTAGTTTAAGTATCATAATGTAAGTTATCTTATTTCTTGTGTACACAACCCCCAACACCTATGATCACCTCTATCTAGCCTCAAAGGTTTGCTGTAAGAGAACTCTTTTTAGGGTTAAGCTCGCCTTTGTACATGACCATTACTAAGTATTTTAAAGTTATTTTCTCCTAAACCTAAAACCTCAATCAATAGCGCCGTATAAGGCAACAGTCGACTCATGTTAGAAATAGTACCAATGACGCAAGCAATGATTTATAATTACACTACTGAAACCACAGCGCCACCACAAAGGGGACTAATATTATAAAATTAATAATAATAAGATATATAATGCCGTGGGGTGCCGGCAGTAGAATGTTACCTCTCCTCTCCTACCCGTGGATGCAGTAAGAGCCTGCTAAGGGACACCTCCGGAAGATGGGCAGCAGCGTTTTTCCGTGTAACAACATCCCATACTGCGCTCACCAACCCGCCTGCCAAGCGTGGTGAGTATGGCAACTACCCCTCATGGAGATCCATGAGGGAGGCCTTAGTTCAGTAGTGGAAGTTTTACGGCTGAAATGATGATGATGAAAGCTCGATCTAACCACTTTTTTATCTTTTTTGTGGAATTTAGCAACTTTAACGCATTGCTGATTTGCTCTACCTCTAATGCCATATTTATTTAGTTTGTAAAGCAACAGTTCATGATCGACAAAATCGAATGCTTTAGACATGTCTAATAGAAGAGCAATCACTGGAACATTGTAATTTATAGCATCCATTACGGATTTTATAACATTAAAACATGCTAGAGAAGTAGAGCTGTTTTTACGCAATCCGAATTGCTCTGGTTTCAGTATATTTTGTTTATAAGTAGGTATATTTTACAAAAAACAAAGAACATTGTTATACAACGTGTATTCAAGAAAAGACCACGAAAGTTTTAACTTCAACAGCTGATTATACGATAATGACAACCTACAAGCCAGCTGATTCCTGCAGGGCTAGCATGGGCCGGGGATAAAACTTTTGTCCACCGGTTATTTTCACTGACAAGAGATAAAATTATTTTATCCACCTGTCAAAGCACGGCAACAGGGGGAAAGAGAATTATATCACTTTTTGACATTAGACGTGGATACTCACCCTCCGCCTATAATTTCGGGGACAAGCGTTTCCCTTGGTTGGTCCGCCGTGAATAGTTTATCCACCCATGTCGCCATGCTCGGAGAGTGGACAAAATTGACAGAGGGGAATAGTATTTTGTCCTCTCCCCGTGGATAAAATATCTTCGGCCATGCTAGCCCTGCTGACAGGGTAATTAACCTCCGCGAAGAGTGGCCGTAGGTACAGGCACAAATACAAATACCTAACACCTTCCTACAAATAAAACCACAAAGAGATTTTTTTAATTCATTATCATCATTTCAGCCGTCAAACGTCCACTACGGAACACAGGCCTTCCTCGTGGATCTCCATGAAGGGTAGTTGCCATACTCACCACGCTTGGCAGGCGGGTTGGTGAGCGCAGTATAGGATGTTGATACACGGAAAGACGCTGCTGTCTCTTCCGGAGGTATCCCTTAGCAGTCTCTTACTGCATCCATGGGCATGAGAGGAGGGGTAACATTCTACTGCCGGCATCCCCCGGCAGTTTTTCTATCAAAATTTAAAAAAGAAACAAAATCCGATTATGACGTCAGGATCATTTTCACATTACACCATCTTATCTTGTTCGTAAAAGAATCCCGGCCCTGATGCGCCGCGCCTGCGCCGGTGCCCACAGCTTACTTGCTATTGTAAATGATAGTTTTGGCACAGATTACAGAAACGTTTTGGCTTCAATTCTGGCTTCATGACGACCTCTGTGGCGTAGCGGGCCAAGGTGCGCCTGCGATGCAAGAGGTTGCGGGTTCGATTCTCGCCTCGGAACAAATGGCTGTACGATCTGCAGATATTTGTTCCGGGTGTTCTGGATATTTTTCTATTTATAATAAAAAAATATCTATCTACATAATATGTAGTACTTATAATGTATCAAGTACATCAATCATCAACCCATAACACAAGCTCTGCTTAGCTTGGGGCTAGATGATGAAAGATCCCAACAAGTCACAGTGTGAATCGTTTTCAGTGTAACCCTGAAAACCTTTCCAGCGTTTTCCTGGTAACTTTGACACATATTTATCTTCATAGTTTGTAAACAATATGAATCAAAAAACCTTTATACAAGGTTGTATTTCATTTGTTGTTATTTTCCCTCTATTTGCTGTTATTCGTATGAAGTTAATCAGGATGTCAAATTCAAATTCAAATTCAAATTCAAAAAATACTTTATTCAGTGCGGCCGCATGGACCTTATTGACGCGTCACAACTTACAAAATAAAACAACACAAATAAATAGAATAAAGCACATAATTGAACCTGTTCACTTCAGATGACACGCGAGTTAGGAAAAGAAGTGAACAGAAGAACCTAACTCGGTCGTTATAGTCATCATTTAACAATTTGATTTTGTCTTATGCTACGTTTGACGGAGTTGGAGCAGATTCCGTCCCAAGTGGTTTTGTCCTCTAGGTAATCTGATATTTTATAATAAGCTTTATCGCACAGATTGCGTTTAATAATGTTTTTGAATTTATTTAATGATAACTTCTGCAACTCACTTGGGAGTTTGTTGTAGAAGCGTATACATTGCCCTTTAAAAGATTTTTTTACCTTATGGAGCCTAGTAGTGGGCACAGCGAGTTTATTCTTATTTCTTGTATTTACATTGTGATTGTCGCTGTTTTTCTTAAACGAAGCAATATTTTTTGTCAATGTTTCTTGTACGAGTGGGTCACGGGACAGCTCGCACGTGAGTCCCAGCCGGAGTGTCGCTTCTATCGCGCTTCTCAGGGTACTACTCGATATACTGTTTTGAACTGCTATCAGAAGAAGAAAAAGAACAAGAAGAAAAACATTTATTAACCACACGCACTAATCACAATACAATACATCCACAACAAAAAAAATATGATTAATAAACAAAAACAGGACACACTATCAGAAATTCAATCATCATCATTTAAGTATATCAGTCATCTAGTACCCCATAACACAAGCTCTGCTTAGCTTGGGGCTAGATGATGCTGTGTGAATTAAACAGCATTATTTATTATTATTATTATTCCACATCATTTATTTGTAAACTCATAAAAATACAATTTTTACTATAAAAAAATATAAAAACAAATACTTTACAGTAAAAATATATCAAAACGGTGAATCGCCGGCGGCGAAGCAAGGCTCAAGCGGTCGGTGACTAGGGCTGCAGGGAGAGGAATCTCCTCACTATACGTGCCGAGTCCAGGAGTACTGCCTTTTGGATCTGGCTCTTGATCCAACTGCCTAGTGAAAGTCTCTCGAGATGTTGATCGAGACTCTTCGCTATGAGTCCGTTAACGGAAACGACTATCGGAACTATAGTCGCTGATACAACATCCCACATGGTGGCAATCTCGTGGGCTAAATCAAGATATTTGCTGAGCTTATCTTTCACGGCTTTGACGAGATTGACATCACGTTATTATTATTATTTCAGCCGTAAAACGTTCACTACTGAACGCAGGGAGAAAAAATAGGAAATTCCATATACAAAAATATTTCAATATTTCCTTTAGGTACGAGCTACAGGCTGTTTACTTACCTATATCGCGACAGGTTGGCAACAGTTTGAAGGGAAATCAAATCAAAAAATACTTTATTCAGTGCGACCTTATTGATGCGCCAAAACATAAAAAGAAATGCCTGTGAAATTACGGTAATTGAATTTCGAACATGGTTTTGAATGAGCATTTTCCTGACCGTAGGATGGGTACATTATGGCCAAATTAAATGGCCACCACGTTCACCCGACATGACGCCGATGGATTTTTTTTTATGGGGCTACCTAAAGGGTCGTATTTACGAAACTACCGTACAAGAATTAAAAGACGCAGTCCACTTTCACTCAAACAAGATTCACCACTCATGGTTGTCTAAGGCCACTAGAAGTGTTTTGAAACGTGCCCGTACCTGCATACAGCAACATGGGGCATATCGAACATCTATTGTGATAGTTTTAGTATCGTTTTGCACCAAACTACTAAGAAATCGTATGTAAAAACATTTTATTAAATTTGACTAACTTCCGTTGCTCAGATTTTTTTCATTCTATACAATAAAATGATCCTTACAAAGGACTGAGTCGATTGGCATCAAAAAAAATTACCAACTTGATTCCTTTTAAGGCGCTACTCACGCTGGACCATAAAATTTTTAATGCCAAAATATTTTTCTCCAAAAAGGAGCTGATGTTTCAATAGAAACTGCACCTGTATCTCCTCTGGTTATGGGTGCCCCCTACTGTCCCAGTTAAAAGAAACACACTGTATATCACCCTTATCGACTCCGACACCGGTATCCTTACACATTGTATACATTAATAATGTATACGATAAAAGACAATTGTATAGTATTGCAAGACAAAAAAAATTGAGCCGTCACGGGTCGCCTGGCAGACGTATAACATTTTCACCACAGTCGCCACTTTCGCCACAGTCGCTACAGTAGACCCAATTTCCATAGTCACCATAGTCGCAACAGACGCCACAGTAGCCCCAGACGCCATTATCGCCTCAATCGCCACAGTCAACACGATGGGCACGACGGACAAAGGCCATTTGCCCTAGTACTGACTCGCACATCTCCAAGCGTCACGCGTCACCTCTCGTCCGATCGGTATTACCCCCCGCAAAAGATGTTTTACATAAAAAAAATAAAGTATTAAATTATATAATTAATGGAATCAGGCGTTACTTTGCGGAAATACATACGACAATAAAATGCAATGAAAAATATCTAGTTTTAATTCCGCTAATGCTGAGATGCATATGCACCGCCCGCTAATTATGCACATGCAGGGGGAACCAGGCTGTTAGTGCAACATGCATACTCAAACCCACACGACGACGTGTTTCGCCTCTCCTCGAGGCATCTTCAGGTGAAAAGCCGAGATGTTGACTGGTCGGCGGCTGGAACGGCGGCCTCGAGGAGTGGCGAAACACGTGTCGTCGTGTGGGTTTGGGTATGCATGTTGCACTAACAGCCTGGTTCTCCCTGCATGTGCATAATTAGCGGGCGGGAGGGCGGTGCATATGCATCTCAGCATTAGCGGAATTAAAACTAGATATTTTTCATTGCATTTTATTGTATTAAGTTATAATTTTAATTTATTACATTTAACATTAACTAACCTATATACATATGCTACATTAATAACTAAAGCTTAAAATGTAACTTCCTTATATTAGTGGTTATATATAATTTACAAGTATCACAATTAGTATTATTACATTGTCCTTAATTTTCAATAGTAAACAATAGTTTTAAGGTAATTTAACTATTCGTTAGTGTTAGTAGGTACAAGTTTTCGATTTTAAATCATTTATCCTTATTGCCGTGGGGTGCCGGTAGTAGAATGTTACCCCTCATCTCATGCCCGTGGATTCAGTAAGAACTTGCTAAGGGATACCTCCGGAAGATGGGAAGCAGCGTCTTTCCGTGTATCAACATCCCGTACTGCGCTCGCCAACCCGCCTGCCAAGCGTGGTGAGCATGGCTACTACCCCCCATGGAGATCCATGAGGGATGCCTGTAAACAGGCAAGACACTTCATATATACATCTTATTGCCCACGGGAAAGATAATACAGATATTTTTGGCTTTTTCAATTTAATGACACTTATAAAAACATTTCCACTTAACATAACGAATCCGACTTATGCCTCTAAATTTTATATACTTACCTTACATGCTTTGAAAATGGTAGTAAATTAATAATAATATGTAAATACAACCACACATGTAATTTGCATATTATCAATAGTTTTTAGGGTTCCGTCCCAAAGGGTAAACACGGGACCCTATTACTAAGACTCCGCTGTCCGTCCGTCTGTCTGTCTGCCACCAGGCTGTATCTCAAGAACCGTGATAGCTAGACAGTTGAAATTTTCACAGATGATGTATTTATGTTGCCGCTGTAACAACAAATAACTAAAAACCGAAGTAAGTAAATATTTATTTTATTCCTATACAACAATCGTGATTTTTTGCCGTTTTTTGCACGATATCAATAAGCGTTAGACGCTTGAAACAACAACCTGTTTTGCCAAATAATGGTACGGACGGAACCCTTCGACTTTTGACGCGAGTCGACTCGCGAACGAGAATTACTGTTTTGGTGTTATGGATTTTTCAAGCAAGCTCTTCGTTTCCGTTCGTGCGCAGGCGGTCCCTCTCAGTCCTTTTTACCATTGTAATTTAAACGATTAAATTCAAATAATTTATTTATTTATTTAGAACACCAACATAGCTAGCACTAAAACATTTTTAAATAAGTGTAAGGAGATATATTTGTTAAGTGCAAGTATAATTAAAGGTGTAGACAACATGCATAATGTGATAGCTTAAAACTAAAAAAAATTAGTATTACAGTTTTTTATAGAAACAAAAATTCCATACTACTATTGACTAAAATTAAACACTAAATTAAAATAAAATATTATGAAGCAAGTTTTTTTTTAAATGTATACAGTGAGTCATAAAATATATCCAGGTCAGACGATTTGTAAAGGGAATTGTAGTGCCTGATCATACGGTAGATCGGGGAATTGTGTCCCAGATTTGACCTGGAACCAGGCACCTGAAAGAGATTAAACCTCGATGTTCTTGGAAGTCTAGATGGAGCAGAGATAGAGACGGAGGCTAGAAGATCTGGGCAATCCAGGTGTCCATTCACAATCTTAAACAGAAACATGGTGTCGAGTGTGCGTCTTCGATGAGTGAGAGATTTGATATTAAAGTGTTGCAGTCTTTGTAATTGCTCATCAATGCGTTAAAAATACTATTGTAGTTCTTAAATTGTGGATTGATACATAAATTAAGGTGAAATATCAATAAAAAGAAGTGAATGAGTGAAATTTCCTCTTCTCTTCTTCCCACAAAAGTTTTCTGGAGCGAAGAATTCTCTTGTGCTCTGTTCAATTTAAATGTGTTTTGTTTTTAGTAAATTGACTGTTTAGAGCTTTTTGCTCTTTTGAATAAACACATATCGACTTTGACTTTGACTTGGTCTTCTCATTTCGTTAGCAGATCTTCAAGTTATAAGTAGGGAAAGTAGTTGAACAAGCTTGAGAACAATTTTTGAATTGACTGGTTATAACTAGTTATAATTAGTCATAATCAAAGTCTTGATTGCGGCTGAAACAAAAAAAAACATAATGTTAATAATGGCAGGTCAGTACAGCACATATGAAGTACCTACCTATCCCTTGGCAAATTCTTACTGAAACAACGGGCGAGAGATCAGAGGCAACATTCTACTGCGGCACCCCACGGCGAGAATTTAAATACATAAAATCATTAAAATTAAAATAATTAGATAAGTATTAATTACGTCACACTTTAAGGGGGAGGGAGGGGGTCGACGAAGTGTGACATTTTGTGACAAGGCTTTGGAGGGTTCTGCAAATTCGTGACACTTAAAAAGTAATTTAAATGGAAATAAACCTAGGAACTGCTATTTAATTCCATTCATCATTTTAGCCATACAATGTCCACTACTGAACACAAGCCTGTTAGAGGTAGTCGCCATACTCTCCACGATTGGCAAGCAGGTTGGCGAGTGCGGTACAGGATGTTGATACACGGGATGACGCTGCTGCCTATCTTCCGGAGGTATCCCTTGACAGATTCTTACTGCATCCACGGGCAAGAGAGGAGGGGCAATATTCTACTGCCGGCACCCCACGGCCCGGGAAGACTAGTTAATTTCATTACTTCTAGCATGTCATTACTTTATTATTTAGTATTAATTTATTTTTAGAAATATGTAGGTATTGTATGAGAATGTATGTATGTATACTATAATATTTTGTTTCCCATTTACTATTCTGTCTTATTAGTACGGCACCATCATAAACATTATATATTTGTATATACATATACAAAGGTTGCCTGGAAGAGATCGCTCTTAGCGATAAGGCCGCCCGTTGTACATTTATTTATTTTTATTTCTCCTATAGTTGTGTTATTTTTAAGTTGGTATCTCCGAACTGGTGATGGAGCATGGATTAAATAATGTTTTTGCAACTTACATTTTAAAACAATCTGTAGAACGACACAATATAATAATAATAATAATATGTAAGTTGACAAATTGTATATATTTTAGTAAGTATTGTTGAATCTTTTGACTTTTGTTTTTACTGTTATTAGTTTGACATTATATTATTTTATCTTATTGACCTAACTTGACATAGGTACTTACATTTTATTTCTTTATTTGCTGGTTTATTGTTTATTTACCAATATGACCTTCTTTTTTTGTTGACATCAGTATCATTTTTGACGTGTGTTTGTTAATTTGTAATTTGTGGTATTGGTAACCACGTAAAAAACCAATTGTGACTTATAATGCTTATTATCAATAAATTACTATTATGACTGTCTCTCGCCTTTGACAGTGACAGTTTGGTGGAATTGTTGTTTAGACAAAATAAATGACTTATCCTCTCTATTGGGTATGTCCTTGATGTGCGAGATATACGTATGTACGAGCGATTAATAAATTAAAAAGCAAAAAGTAGTACTTACACACAGAAGAATCTCGGACCGTAGGACACACGGACGAAACCACTAGCACATCTTGTCGAAAGTGAACTTTCATGCAAAAAATATCCCCTCTTGAACCTTTTCATCCCTTCAAAGCTGCGGTCCACAGGCACACAGTACACGGCCACCAAACAGATGAGCAGAACGAATAAACTTAGGTATTTCATTTTGTAAATGATGTGGCCGTGCTCGATGGGAAATGAGGAGTGTCTGTGGTTTTATAATACCACGCGCATATATAAGGTGCTAACAAATTAGTCACGGATATTTTTACAGCTGATAGTACTCGGTTCTCGGAGTACATTTAAGTATGAAACATCATAGGTTTTGTTATGTTTTTTTGGAGAAAACTAGGAAACAAATTTGCTACGTTAAAACACCCTGTTAATAAGATAATTAAATGAGACCTCTTTAGATATATTCTAGAACCTCTTTAAACCATCATTCAAGTGGCCTCATAAAGTTGATAAATAAAATACTTGAATCATAATGACATTTAAGAAAAACAACTTTTGATGTGACATCAGTGACATGACAGACAGTGTTAAACATGTCGACAGGTACATAATAGGGGTGATTATTTTAAAAATTAATTATAATTAATTTTTTGGTTCAGTAAATGAAAACAAAAATATTATATACAAAGGTTCTTTATTTACAGTTAAAAGTAAATTGTTATAATGTAATGTATTATCTCTTAAAATATCCGTGATACGAGCAGGGAAGTGTTAGCGTTTAGAGGAAGCTGATATAGGTACTTATGACTTAGGTTCAGTAATCTGATTCCCGCCTCGGGACAAATGTTTGTACATAATTTCAGCTGTAAAACGAACACAGGCCTCCATCATGCGTCCCCATGAGGAGTAGTTGCCACAATCACCACGCTTGGCAGGCGGGTTGGCGAGCGCATTACGGGATGTTGATACATGGAAAGACGCTGCTGTCCATCTTCCAGAATATGGAATATGAAGGAAGGAAGAATGTGGCAGGCCTGCTAAGGGATACTCCATCCTGATGCCTGATGCAGCTTACTGCATGAGTGGAGGGGTAACATTCTACTGCCGGCACCCCACCGCCTGATGAGTTGCCTCGAAGAAATAGCTTTCAGCAATAAGGCCGCCTCTTTGTACGCGTTTACCTATTTATATTTTATTTTTAAGTTTATCTGTATACATGAAGGTGCAATTCCGAGCTCGCAGACAATCTTGAGCCCTTAAGTCTCCAAGAGACGTAGGTTCTCTGTGTGTACTATATCGTCTATACAATGGGGAATGTGTTGAAGAACTATTTAACTTGATACCAGCAGCACAGTTCCATCACCGAACGACTCGCCACAAAACTAAATTTCATCCGCACCACTTGGATAGCTGGTTCTCCACTACCGCTCGTTTCGCGCGCTCTTTTTAGTCGCGGACGATTAAGTTGTGGAACGAACTCCCATCTGCGGTATTCCCCCGGAGATTCGAAATGGGGTCCTTCAAAAGGCGGGTATTCCTTCCTCCAAAGCCGGCAGCGCATCAGCCTCGCCTCTGGTGATGCATATGTGCATGGGCGACGGTGACCACTTTCCATCAGGTGGCCCGTTTGCTCGTCTTCCAGCTTATAATATATTTAAAAAATAAATTAGGTTAGGTTTGGTTCTGGTTGTGTTGCAACATCGCACGAGTCAAGCGAGCACAGCGAGCGAGCTGCGGCGGCGGCGGCCGGCGAAGTGCCAGAATCAGATTCTACTTGGTGATTCTACTTAGGTGACTAATATACTATTTTAGGTACTTATAATTTAATTATAATTTAAAAAGTATATCCATATAATACGTTGATAAATGGCGCTATTACCTAACAAATATGTGTCCAATATTTCCTTATGATTTCTTGTTAAATTATCACATCATCATCACAGCCGTAAGACCGTAGAGCCGGCCGTCCACCGCCAGCTAAACTAAATGAAAACTAAGCTCAGTGAACTAAGCTAAGCTAAACTGAGAAATAATAATACGTCCACCAAAAAATAAGCTAAAACTTCGTTAGTGATGGCCAGTTTGTGCTAGAACGTTGAGTTGATCGGACGTGATGGAAGAAGAGACGAGCTATGATATTCAATAAATACCTCCATGCTGCTAAATACATACGTGTTAAACAACACACGTGTTAAATAAATTAATTTGTTCATCAATTATTATGCATTTGTTAAAATTAAAATAAAAACGAATGAGATTTTTTTTAAATTTAATACTATTCTAATTTGCATGCTATAATTTGATTGTTTATTTATTTTATTTCGTTTTAATTTTCTGTTTCAATTCCAAGGTTATATTATAATAGTTTTATTGTTATTAATTTCGAATAATATATTTTTACTGTTTTTTTTTGTTAATGTCTATGTCCGCGTTTTCGAAACGGTCCTTACGGAAGATCAGCGCGGACTGGCCCTGCAGCCCGCAATATGCTGAGTAAGGACCTTTTTGCAGCGACAAACCTTTATCATAAATGTATTAAACCTGTATGTAATGTTTGTTTTGTAGTTGCAAATAAATGATTATCTATCTATCTATAACACAAAACTAGCGGCAGGCGCCTGAGGGGTAAGACTCCCTTGGAGTGAGGGGCGCTTGGTTTATTTATTTACTTTAATTATAACGATACAAAAAACCAATTACTAAAATTAAAGACAAAAACAAAAACGAACACAATTAAAAGTAAAATAATAATCATTATTTTACATTATAATTACAATTAGCCATAAGTGTCCCACTGCTGGGCAAAGGCCTCCCCTTCAACTCTCCATGCATCCCGAATAATAATAATTACATTATAATAATAAAAAAAAACAATTGGAAAAACGTAATCATCCATCCTTCTCACAGAAACACGTAGTAACGGATCGAATACACAAATAAGTTATTTCGACTTAGCTGGGCTATTTTACGTAGCTTAGCTGGCATAGTTTGCCGTGGACGAACACGTATGAAAAACTGGCTCAAATATGCGAGCTAAGCTAAACTTAGTTGGCGGTGGACGATCGGCTTTAGTGGATTTAGATGGGTGCCGGGCGCAATGCAATGCAGCGTTGCTTACGTATTGCTGTTGTAGGCAGAGGTTGCCGCTTAACATGAGGCGGCCCTTCGGCTTGTCTCGTCATTCAGTATAAAAAAGATAAACCTATCATCCCCCATTCTTCCTAAACCTAACGTCAATAAATAGTGCCGTATAAGGCAACAATCGACTCATGTTAGAAATAGTACCAATGACGCAAGCAATGATTTATGCACTTTACTGAAACCACAGCGCCACCACAAAGTAATAATGTATTTATTATCTGTATAATTTGAAAATAAAGACTCAATTGCGTTTTTTTCCGTGACAACAAAAGTTTATTTACAACACATATTTAGATAGGTATATTTTACACAAAACAAAGAACATTTTATAAATTCGTAGCTTTTAAGTTAAGTTGTACTACTAGTGTATTATATGTATTATCTGTGGTTGTACCTATACATAAGAAACTTATATATATAATGTAGTTGTTTGTTATCCCTTAATAAATAAATAAACATTGTTATACAACGTGTATTCAAGAAAAGACTACGAAAGTTTTAACTTCAACAGCTGATTATACGATAATGACAACCTACAACGATTGATGAGCTCTGTGGCGCAGCGGGCGAAGGTCCGCCTGCGACGCAAGGGGTTGCGGGTTCGATTCCCGCCTCGGGACAAATGTCTGTACGATCTGCAGATATTTGTCCAGAGTGTTCTGGGTGTTTTTCTATATATAATAAAAATATCTGTCTATGTAGTATAATGTATTAAGTATATCAGTCATCTAGTACCAATAACACAAGCTCTGCTTAGCTTGGGGCTAGACGATGCTGTGTGATGTTTCCACATTATTTATTTTTATTATTTATTTATTTATTTACAAGCCAGCTGATTCTTGACAGGGTAATTATAGTCATAGTCATATTCATTTATTGCAAGCATGTTGAGTTACAAGGTCTTAAAATAATATAGGTGTATCAAACATGCGCCCTGTTAGGGCACAGCAAAATTGGTATAGTAAGTACCAAGCACTTAATATTATACTTTGGTGAATCTAATTCAACTTACAAAGGTAGTACATTATTATGCTAATAAAGATCTGACTACGTGAAACAAAACACAAACAACCTCCGCGGAGAGTGGCCGTCACAAATAAAAATACCTAACACCTTCCTACAAATAAAACCACAAAAAGATTTTTTTAATTCATTATCATCATTTCAGCCGTCAAACGTCCACTACGGAACACAGGCCTCCCTCATGGATCTCCATGAAGGGTAGTTGTCATACTCACCACGCTTGGCAGGCGGGTTGGTGAGCGCAGTATGGGATGTTGATACACGGAAAGACGCTGCTGCTTCTTCCGGAGGTATCCCTTAGCCTCTTACTGCATCCATGGGCATGAGAGGATGGGTAACATTCTACTGCCGGCATCCCCCGGCAGTTTTTTTATCAAAATTTAAAAAAAAACAAAATCCGATTATGACGTCAGGATCATTTTCAAATTCAAAATTCAAATTCAACTTGCTATGTAACTGATAGTTTTGGCTTCATGACAACCTCTGTGGCGCAGCGGGCGAAGGTGCGCCTGCGACGCAAGAGGATGCAGGTTCGATTCTCGCCTCGGAACAAATGGCTGTACGATCTGCAGATATTTGTTCCGGGTGTTCTGGATGTTTTTCTTTTTTATAATAAAAAATATCTATCTACATATGTAGTACTTATAATGTATCAAGTACATCAGTCATCTAGTACCCATAACACAAGCTCTGCTTAGCTTGGGGCTAGATGATGCTGTGTGAATTGTCCAGCATTATTTATTTTAACACTGGGTTGTGCTCTCCCCACTAGTAACCCAATAACTATTGACATTTTAAAAATTGAATTTTCTCATATTAATAGCCTCATGATATTAAAGTTGGAACAATTATTAGGTATTGTTATTGTTATGTTTTGTTTATATTCTGTTTTGTGACTTTACTAACCATTCCCAATTTTATTATGTGTTACTAACAAAATGGATGTCGTATCTGAATAAATGAATTTTAGATTTCAATTATAAAATTATTAATGAAAATATTAAAAAAAATGAAAAAAAAACGATTTGATTTTTTTTCCTTCTAAAACTACTTGTTTTCATGGGCTCAAACTCCACTATCAACAACGTTGTATTATATTTTGTTTTTTTTATTTTGATATAAGTATATTTCTTTCCCTCCGCCATTGCCGGTCCCAAGCCAGGATGAAAAAGGAGGAGGGTTGGTCATGGAGGAGACATGCCCATTCGTAAAAAATCAAAGCTGATCAATGGGCGGCGGGTAATTAATACCATTCAGTGAGTGAGTGGCTTTCAGTGTGAAAGATTGAGAGATTAAATAACCTCAAAAATATTGACGTGTAAGGGTCAGCGCAGACAGAACTGAGCGCAACGGAGAGGATTTTATTGACGCACTTGAAAATAAACTTTATATTTATTAAAATAAAGTGCAAAACGCCGCGCGGGGATTCCCGCGCATCTTCGAGGATGCGCGAGCTTATTTTGTCAGGTTCAAGCATTTATGCACTTTATTTTGTAATAATTTTAAAGTTTATTTTCAAGTACGTTAATAAAATCCTCTCCGCTGCGCTCCGTTCTGTCTGCGTTGAGCCTAAGGAAACGGGAACCCCCACGTGTATTTTCACAAGAAAACCTATCATGGAATCAAGTACTTATATGAATTGTGGTTTTTCATGCGATCCGACTGACGCTCGGCGATTATCGGTAACCGGGCCAGTGGGTTGGAAATTGGTTACCGAAGAATAAAAATAGGCGAATAGCCCAATGACAGAAGAAGGAAGACTCCACACACGACATCAACCCTTGAAAAAATTCACCATCCGTAAACAGCGCAGAATTGTAGTTATGTACCTATGTAGGACGGCTTCCGGTGGCACAGTGTATTTATTATTCGTATTTTTCTGGTCCAGAAAACGTCAGCAGAAATGATAAATATTAACTATAGAGTAGCGTTTAGAGTGCCTGGTCATGTACTCAGGTACCACACAGTGTCAAACAGAATTATAACTCTGAAACTTAACACTATTTGGTACAAGTCTACGCACCAACCTCGCAAGCTGACGAGACTACGCTAGAAGACTTTTACGGGACACTCTCGCATCCATTCCAAACAGAGAGATCACCATGATAATCGGAGACTGGAATGCCAAAGTGGATCAGACACTAATCGATGATCATCTACGGAATGTCGTTGGCAAATTTGGGCTAGGCGTGAGGAACGATCGAGGCGAAAAACTGATTGAGATATACTGTGATCATATCTCACGCCAGCAAAATCCTATTCCACATTATTAACTATAGAATCAGACACTATCTCGACTGGCAAATCCCGCACGAGCAGGCTAGATTCAGCAATGGAAAGGGAACAAAAATAATATAAAAAAAATAAAAAAATAAAAAATAAAAAAAAAATTTAATTTTTTTTTTTAATATAAAAAAAGCCTTGCATCTCTCTGTGCATAGTCTTCTGACACTAAGTCATAGTTTCTTTACTAGTTTACTTTCACTAGTTTCTTTTTATTTTATTTATTTTATTCAACCATATGTAGAACGTAGATATTTGTTTTGTTTAAACATTCTTAAATATAATTTAATATAATTGTTACCTATGTTTAAAAATTCTAATTCATAATATATTAACTTTTGCTATGATAACTTAATTTGTAAGATGTAGCTGCCTGTAATTGGGAGAACACTAGCTCATGATTTTTATTGCTTTTACTATTGTAATTTTTTACTTGTGTATCTTCTGTTGGTGGCTCAAATAAATAAATAAATAAATAAATAAATAACACGCGAGCAGATTTTGAACGTGAGGCAAAGTTGGAGCAGTAAAGATCGAAAAGACGACCTCAAACCCCTTTGCGTTCGGTAAAGGAGTCCGTCAAGGATGCAGATTCTCCCCTGTGCTGTAATAACTCAACGTGATCACACATTTCTATATAATGTCATAAACGGACATAGGTATAGATAAGCCATACCTTTTTAATAAGATTTAGATGCCCGCGAATCAGTTCTCGAAAAAATATCTATCAGCCGTCCACAACCCGAACCAAATATGCGTCGAATACTTTTGTTAGCCGATCTATGAACAGTAATAATGACAAACATGTTTTCTGATATGATAATTTTTAAAGACCTTACCTACTCTTTCTAAATTTAAGCTTGCAGTTAAAAATCAACAGCTACCGTTGCATTCGGGTAAGCTAATTTCATTTTTTTTTCATTGAATACTTATCTTTGTTGGATATAGGAGATGGGGACGACCTTTGCCCAGCAGTGGGACACGTAGGTTAGAAAATAAAACTTTATTTTTTCGTCACACATTTGTTAAATACTGAGTATTTAATTTTTTTGCCTAGGTAGGTATAATTAAAGCATAATTTCCACCAATTCTTCTTTTAAGAGTTCTTTAAATCAGTGGAAACTTTATTGGATTGTGTAATGCTTTATACATATTTAAGATTAAGATTACATTACTGTTCTGTGTTTTCCCAAATAAACGAAAATAAATATTTATTTATTATTTATATTTTAGGATTTTTACTCTTTTTGTCTTTACGTCTGTGCTAGCGCACGGCAGGCATGATAGGTCACAACACCACCATGCAATCCGTGTGCAGGGAATCCAAAATAAGGATGTTGTACTTGGCTACTTTTAGCCTGTCTATCGTTAGTCTAAAAAAAACGCGGAGCTGTAATGACGTCCACACCCAACTCCGTGCTATCCTATGCCATAAAAAGATAAGACCTAGACCAGCATAAGTGGAAAAGAAGGGAGGTTTTGCCCAGCGGTGAGATCCAGCGGATAAGTAAATAAAAATGATGTACATTTTCTTAATTCTTTATTGCGATAAAAGAAGTTAACTATATAAACAGTTTATGCATTGACCTAACACGCAAAATATGCTTACAAAGCTCATTTTATAAATTATACAAAATATTAGTAAGTAATGGAAAATGGATGGGTTTATTTTGGTCTAATTCTAGCCTAAGGTATCAAATATATATTTATAAACGTTATTTTTTCTACAATTTTTTTTATACTAGGTGTAGCGAAAAAGCTTTTTGTAGTCGTTTTATGACCAAAATAGGTCTTAGTATTTTTTTGTATAATTTTTGTTTTTTCCTCCATGTATTACATTACATACGACTGCAATTAAGTATTATATATAGCATTTTAACACAATATTTAACGGCATGGATTTGGATGCCGTGTTAAGTCGTATATAATCTATATATAAGCCGTATATAATCTAATATTATTATATATTAGATTATATATGGCTCATTACCACGGCATCCCAATCCATGCCATTAAATATTGTTTTAAAATGACATTCAATTAAATCATGGCGGCGGTAATCATTAATTTGTGGATGTTGTGGTAACGAGTCCAATGGTGGGCCATATATATAAATGACGTCACTCGTTAAGGGGGCGGAGTAATAATATTTTTAGTCGACGAAATGTGACGTTTGACGATAGGTCCTAAAATTTGTGACAAAATAATTAAAATGCTAATAAAACTAATTTCGGAAACTGCTGTTTGAATTTCATAACTTCAGACGAATTCGATGAAAAATGTTTGTAAACAAACTGTTACACTTGAAATCAACTTTCTTTTTTGTTGGTTATATGACTTGGTTATTGAATTGGGCTGAAGTATAGATGTGAAACTGCAAAATAAGTGACGTCACACTAGGGAGGAGGGGTCCCACTAATAAATCTAGCTATGACAGGCCGTGGGGTGCCGGCAGTAGAATGTTGCCCCTCCTCTCTTGCCCGTGGATGCCGAAAGATGGGCAGCACCGTCTTCCTATGTATAAACATCCCATACTGCGCTAACCTGCCAAGCGTGGCGAGTATGAGAACAACCTTTCATTATCAGCACATCGAGATCCATGAGGGGGCCTGTGTCCAGCAGTGGACGTCCTACAGACAGCGATGATAAAGATGACAAAGAGGGGCAGGATCAAAAACTCATGAAATTACTGTGACCTTATTAATGGAGGGCCCAAAATGGCCCACCACAAAATGGCGGCTGTAAAATTTTATCAATTCCTTTATTATGGGTATCAAAAAAGGGGCTTTATAAGCTTTTATATTTTTATATTTATTCCTTATTAAGCTACAATTTCAGACACATAGTATATAATAGATACATAACTGCTTATTTAACGTGCACAGTGCTTAATATGGCATTACATAAGGTACTCATTCGGTAATAATATTATACTGTGTTTGGTATTAACCTTAATATATAAGAATGTTGCTGAAATATATATTAATTATACGTATAGCACATAAATATTATAATAGACATTGATGCCAGGAAAATTCAAAAATAGATTTTAGTTCTGATTTTTTAATCATCAGACAAAAGGTCGATTAACTTATCCAACGAATAGAGTGAGACTACAATACGGTATTGATGAATGTTAGAAAGGAATAGACAATATCCGACTGTTTATCTGAGGATTTAAAAATCGGCCCTTAGTCCCTAAGATAGATAATAAAAATATAGACGTGTTGTTGAAATTGAAAAATAAAATTCTTAATATAATTACAAAAATTACATAATTTACATAATTTCATCGTTAAAGTTTAGAAGTGCGACTCGCGACGTCATAGTTGAATATAAACTGTACCAAAGAGTGACATCACGCGTCTTTTCGACTCAAAGAATCACCGAATTTTTTATATTAAGTAAAAATAATTTTTTTGGTAACCTACATGACGGACCTAAAATTTTAATTTAATAATCCTAGGATATTATATAAACACTATTCAAGAACTGCTAAAATAGAACTTTAACAATATAGATAAATTATAGATTTCTAGAAAACTTGGATCGATTCAATGGGTCAGTTATAGTGAAAAATACTAGAAAATTAATCTCGGATGAGAAGAATTTTTTAAAAGAAAGAATAAAACTGTTCATAATAAAATCGATTTAGAAAATATATAGTTACGTCAATTCCTTTTATATAAGTTATGGTTTTTCAAAAGCTTGTGATTACGTCAGCTCCCATTATATGTATGAATATTTGATTCACCGTCAATAGATATTTTAATAACAGTTTTCCTTTAAGATTAAATATATATTGTCAATATAATACTTCGAAAGCTAATACATTCAACAGAGATTTTAAAATATACAATAATAACTAGAAATGTATTTACACCGATTTTACGTACAAGTAATATTTTTGGGAAAAAATCTAAATAACAAAATTATTTCTACACAATTCACATCACATAACATCTTTACGTATGGAATAAAATTTATTTCTAGAATTAGTAAATATACAAATGAAACCTACTAAAAACAATTATTACAAAATATACAGTATTCGATTTCGGGATAAAAATACAATACAAAATAAAGATTTCTGGAAAATTGCCATCTTTGAATGCTCGACCATTTTTGATTAAAAAAATTGTAAGGCGGATGGCGGGGACGCGGGGCCAGCCCGTCGCTCGTGGCGTAGTGGTTAGTAGACACCGTCTGTTAGTTGCGAGTCAGTTCGTAGGTTCGATGCTCGTTGGAATCAACCTCCGTTACTCGGTTGGTCCTAGAAAAAAGATACATTTTATTTATTTATTTACTACATTATCCTTGAGTAAATAATATTGTATTCCCGTATTCCCACGGGAACAGGAACTACGCGGGTGAAACGTGGTGTGCGGCTAGTAAAATATAAGATTGTTTTATTTTTTTAATTACATGTTTGTTTTTGTTTTTGGAAATAATTTTAAAAATAAGAAAATCCACATGTCTAAAACTATTATAATGATATTTTATTATATTTATTTTTATTTGTATACCTATGTTAAATTATTAACACATCTCATTCCAAACGAGTGTCTAGTAATTTAGATATTTTATATGTATTTCAATCATAATTTTATTTCATAATAATACTATGTTTATATTGAATTTTATTTTATTTGCGACACTGTTTTTTTATATTATTATTATTTTTGCATTGTCAGTTTATGTCTTGTTGCCTTTACGTCTTTACATTTTACTTTATAAAATATTTTTTTTGTATATGAAAATGTAATTTATATTCTAATACTTTAAAAAAAATGCACGCCATTAATGTTAAGAGAGCCTGTTTAATACGATAACGTATACACATTTTATGCAAAAAAAAAAATATTATGAATTGGCGAAGTTTAAAAATTATAACATTTTGCACTGAACTAGCTTTGTTGCCCGGAATAAAGATTATATTATTATTACATAGTGTTTCTAGAGGTAGAAACCTTGAGCTTCTGTAATTTAGACTAATTTACCATAACATATTATAAACGGTTTCTGTTAAGAGGATTTAAACGTAGATTTAATCTCGACACGGAGTGAGTAATGTTAATTCTTGTTTGTGATCTCACTTTTAATGACTAAGTAATTATCTGCAATAATGGTGAACTCACGATGAATCATGGAACCCGGAACAATACATGCCACGGTTAAGTATAATACAAATGCGTATTATAATCCTGAAAAGGGGGTTTTTGTAACCTACAAATCGTTTTGGCGGCGAAAATGTAACAATGTAACATAAACATAATATTTCATCATCGTCATTTGCATTACATCGTCCGTAAAACGTCTCTGAACACCGGCCTTCATGGATCTCCATGAGGGTAGTTGCCATACTCACTCACACATTCTCTAGGTCCAGTGGTTTAGGCTGTGCGTTGTCTGTCAGTCACTCAGTCAGTAACGGAAGAGTTTTTTTATATTATATTGATGACTTGTAATTAAGTTATAATTGTATGCGCTCTTTACCTGTATTGTAGAATCCACTTTGGTGAAAGGAATCTCTTCTGCTGATTGAAGTTCTGAAAACGAAAAAATATATGAAAAATATCGACTAACGATAAACGATGTCTTCAAACGAAATCGCACAAGAAATTAGGTTGATTAAGACGACGCATGATACACATCATCATCAATAATGATGATGATTAAATTACAATGGAAAAGCGCGGTCCGAGGGGGGCAAACGAACCGGCGCGAAAAGCTTATAGTGAACAGTCGTAAGCGTCAAAACAGTAATTTACGTTTAAAATAAAAAAATCGGCCAAGTGCGAGCCTGACTCGCGCATGAGGGTTCCGTACTTTTATTTGGCTAAACAACAACTATACTATTTCACTTTCAAATGATTCGTGAGTTACACTATTCATTGTTATGTTAAACGGGTATTCTACTCACGTTAATTATTTGTTGAAAATAGGTATCGATAGGCGCTCGCGTAGCACTGTGCAACGCGAGCGCGTGAGAGGGAAGGAGACGGTACCGCGTAAAAAAGCTCCATTCCCTGACGAAAGTTCCCCTGGGAGGAACTGAACACGTTGGATACCTATTTTCAACGAATAATTAACGTGAGTAGAATACCCGTTTAACATAACAACAACTATACTACATTATAAACAAATAAATATTTTATGTCTTTTTCAAGGGTCTATCCTGTTGCCGTTATTATTATCGAGCAAAAAACGGCAAATATCACTTTTGTTGTATGGGAGCCCCGAATACGTAGTGTACCGGCCAAAACCGAGCGGTAACCTAGAATAGTACGGATGATACGTTTGACAGTTTAACAGACGTTTTAAAATAGGTAAAGAAACACCACAGCGTGTCATTTCCTCACAGAGCAGTTACGGAGACTGAAGGTCAGTAACAAAGTCAAAGTCAATAAGTGTCTATTCAATAGAGCAAAACGCTACAAATAATAGTCAATTTACAAAAGAAGAACAAGACACATTTAAATTGAATTAAGCACATTTTACACAAGATAATGTATTATAATAAACAACATATGTTTAAATCTATATCGTAAAACGAACGCTTCGACAATATGTGTCTATCCTGGCGCTGCCATATTGTTTTACAATAGTGTGCAAAATTACAATATAATGCTAGAAAGTAAATTTATGTCCAGAGTCTTGTTCTCAGCGAATGTAACTTAGCGACGATTGGACTGGATACTAACCATATGACAGTCAAGTCTCTAATAGAAATGGCATCAAGCCGAATCAAGTCTAAGCCAACCGTCAGTGAGTGAGCATATACGAGTATATTAGTGTGTATATCGGCGCAGCCGGAGGGCTCCTTCATTTGTATGTAATGGCTGCGCAGCCGGAGGGATATCTAAACATGACATAATGTGAGTGTTTAAGCGTGTGTGACGTGTTCCTAAGCGAGATACCAACCGTAAGTTCTGAGCCGCGCTCGCAGCGCGTCGTTCTGCTCGCGCAGCGCGTGCAGCTCGGCGCGCGGCGGCGCGGCGGCGGCCAGCGCGCCGAGCGCGCGCGACAGCGTCTCGCGCAGGCCGGCCGACACCTCCACCAGCCGCGATCCCAGGGTCGCAGAGGTTATACTGCGCTCTGTGGACGGACAGATTATTGTAACATCTGATGATGATGATGCTTCCTAGCCGAATTCGGCCACGGCGACATTGCATTCAAAGAAAAAGTCTCATAGTAGGTTTTTGGTTTTCTACCCTCTCATGTGCTCTAAAGTGACTCGAGTACCCAATCCTATTAGAGAAGGTACGAGAGCACTTTATGCACGTTAACACCCGTCGACAGTTGTACTGGATGCCAGCCGATGCGCGGGCCTTCAGCGCTTCGCGCTTCCTGTCGAGCTCCACAATAACATCGCCTTCCTCGCCATCTCTGTGACCTCCAAGTTCAGACAAGAGTATCGTACTCCTCATCACATCCAGGCCCGAGACAAATATCTGCAGAAAAGCATTTGCCCCGCGGCGGGAATCTCACCCGCAACCTGTTTCGCCGCAGCCTATAAAACCAAATGCGTCACGGAGGTCTTCAAATCATTGGAACGTGCTGATAGTTAGCCGGAGGGATTTTCAAGTCCACGATATAAGATGATAGTACAGTTGCCTATGGCGCAGCCGGAAGGATTTCAAGTCCACAATATAAAATGAATCCTTCTCCAATAGAAACAAGGTCTACATACCAATAACGTCGTCTTCGTCGCCGTCCCTGGTGGCCTCCAGCTCAGACAGGGTGTCGTACTCTTCGTCCAGCGAGGCGGCGCGGAGCTCCTCGGGCTTGATGTCCGAGTCTATGTCCGTCTCCTCGGGAGGCGCGGACGGTTGGGCCGCTGAGGAAGATAGGGGAATTTGAAAATGAGGCACATACAAACTAACATACTTGTACCACAGATTACAGAACCCCGATACAAAACATACTCCGACACATAAGCAAAAATACCCTACGCTATCTTATTTTACTTTTTCTTTACCAGCAGTGTACCAAAGAGAGTGTACCATAAGTACGCACGCGGAGTTGCCATATAACATAAAGGCATTTTATTATTCGGGTATAACGTATGTGAAGCTGCGGGCACAAGCTATGCTATAATACAACGTGTACTAAACCGGAAGGGGGGGTTTGCGCCTATGATAACAAGTAGTTTCAGAAGGAAAAAAGGTACCTTTTTAATTTTACTAGATGGTGTGATGTGAAAATGATCCCTTTTTTTATTTATGGTTATAAGTATTTTCATTTCTACATGTACGACAACTCTGCGGAGGTCAATGACCCTGACAAGAATCAGCTGGATTTTAGGTTGTCATCATCCTACAATCAGCTGTTGAAGTTAAAAATATCGTGGTCTTTTCTTGAATGAAAATCACTGAATCCTAAAAAGTCGTAGAACAAAGGTTCTTCCTTGGGATGGTCAGTCACCCCCTTTCGGTGTAGGACACGTTGTATAGATGAAAGAATGACTAACCATGCGGCGGGTCCCGGGCGCGCCTGCAGGCGTCGCAGCGCGCGGGCCGCGCGCGCGCCGCCACGGCCGCCGCCTCGCCCACGGACAGGGCTCCGCGCACCAGCAGGGTCAACTGGTTCGCTGCAGACGGGAAATAAATAAATCATGATAATCACTCAACTTCTAAAATGGAGGCTACGGATCGGCAAGCGCAGCGTAGCACGTCCAATTACAAGATGGCGGACGACTTGGTGAGAACCGCTGGTCGGCGGTGGATGGAGACGGCTTCGTAGCAAAGGTTGCGTTTGATGACGTTTTTGAATTTATTCAATATATCAATGCATCGCCTTAACGTGATTAGAAAGCCCGTCCAACAAAACAACAAAGTAAGACTTTTTCATCTATTATAGATGATTTATACAGCGTCAGCATCATGCCGTATGAGACGCTGCAGAGACTGAGACATTGTTACATGGATTAGGCTTGCCCAGCGCCTATACCATCCTCTCAGCTTAGTCAGCTATTAGTCAGAGAAAAGAACAGGTCAATACGTCTGAAGCTAACTAAGCCGCGGGTTTCCTCACGATGTTTCATTCACCGTTAAAGCATGTGTTAAGTATGCACATAAAAAAATAAAATTGTTAATTTCTTTATCTTAATCTTTACAAATCTTGAACTGCTTTGGAAACCCCCTTTTAAGTATACCTGTGTTAGGGGGTTTCGCTCTTGCCTTATGGAAGATTACTTACATGCACATACATTTTTAAAGAAAAAAAAATACATTTAGTTTCTTCTTCAATGTGAATATTAGTAAAATAGAAATAGAATATATTTATTTGCACCCTATTTTAACAATGTACACATAATTATAATTAATAAAAAAAACAATAAAATAAGACACAAATCGGTCGCCACTCAGCATTTGCTGTAACAACACGAATGCTGTCGCAGCGCTGGTTTTCGGTGGCGCCGTAGCGCTATGCAAAGCACAGACCACACACACGGTGTAACAAATATAATAAAAATGACAACAATCTCAATACAATACAGTAATCGGAAATACAAATAATAACAAAAATCTTTGAAATATTGACAAGAACAACAGTGTTTTAAGTATAGTGCCTAGTTAATAACAACAATATTAAAGATACAAATAAGAAACGGTGTTAACATCGAAGAACTATCATACCAGATACTTAGATATTTGAAGATTTAATAAGTATTTTTTATAGGATAATTTAAAGTTTATACTAATAGAATTCCTAATCGGAGGTGGTAGGTTGTTCCAGCATTTCGTGGCAGCATAGCGAAAGCTTTCACGAAATGCTGCAGTTCTATTGTGTGGACATAGTAAACGTGTAGCTGAACGGATGTTCCAACTAGAAAAAGTAAGTTTTTCATATAAGTATATTGGTTTTCGGCTTTTTATTCCGCACACTCACACAACACTTATAGGTACTTATTTCACTTTAAAAATACGAAATGTGTGTATTAAAACACTGTAGGTATAATAGGTAAAAACACTGAGCAAACGCGTTTGTTTTGTTTTTATTGTATTAGTCATACTGTCTCCAGCAGCCCGCTCACCTTGCGTCGTGGCGGCCAGCAGCACCTGCCGCAGGTCGGGCGCGTCCTCGGCCGCCAGCCCGCGCGCGCGCAGCTCCCCCGCCATGTCTGCCAACAAACATATACTTTAGGCCGACAACGGTCCACACCCCCCACCTAAACGGCCTCGCACCCCTCCACGCCCGTCCGCCGGACCACAAAGGTCAGTGGCGCTCACAGCCACGAGATCTTCTACATACCTCATCAAGCGAGGATAACTAACACGCCTAACTGAACGCCAGGCGTAGAAGGCGCCATCAAATGACCCAGGGGTAGTAACCCTTGGAGAAGAAGCCGGGGTAAAGAGGTCCCACCCCGAGGCCGAACCCAGTGACCCCAGAAAGGAGTACGGACGACAGCATGACGACATATACTTTAATAATTGATTGACTACCCTTAAAAATAAACCTTGTCTCTGTATATACGTGCCAAGTTGCCGTATTTTAGACACTAAAATCCACGCCGTTCTGATTAACTTGCGACCAATATTAACGTCATACTAAAATAATCCTTAAGCTTCTACAAATACGTGTCAACTTGCCTTAAACACGGGACTGGAATGTAACATTCGGTTTGAACACCAGTGTTAAGCTATTTTAAACCTTACATTCTTACAAATACGTACCAGTTGGCGGCGTCTCAGCAATACGAGCATCTCAATTTTAAACTCTTGCTCATATTACGAATGAATATAAACACTAATGAAACTTATTTCCCTACAAATACGTACCAACTTGCCTTAATAACGAGAATAAAATGCATAGCCATCCAGATTTTACAATAATTTGAAAAATATGAAACGTTACATTTGTCTTAAATATATTTATCAGGCTATTTTGAATCTTACGTTCTTACACATACGTACCAACCAATTTGCGGCGATATTCCAAGTTTGAAACAATTTTAAACTATGATCTATGAACGAAGTCAAGCAATAATGAACCTTATGAATTTACACATACATACCAACTTGCCCCAATGACGCCCCGGCATCGCCAAGTATACCATATTCCAAGTTTGAAATAATTTTAAAGTCTTCTCTAAGAACAAAATCAAACAATAATGAACCTTATATGTATATCTACAAATACGTACCAACTTGCCCCAACGCTTCGGCGACCGCCAAATCCGCGACCTGCGAGAAGTCAGATGGTGACACTCCCAACATGGCGCCCACGACGAGGGCCTTCGCGCGCAAACAGCGGGATATGCCCGCGTCTAAGCGGCGGAGGCGTTCTGAAGCAAATAGATGCGTTAGAGAAAAGATTACTTATAAAGAACAATGTGTAAGCTGTAACACATTTACTAAGGAAATATTAGGTAAAGGTTTTAAAACTAGCAATATAATACAAGCCTAAAGTAGAACTTGGCCGCATGCCGCATGTCCGACAAATTTCGGACGAAAATAACCACAAAGTGGACCCCAAACGCATGTCGGCCGCGTGGACGACCCAGAAGGAGATGGCGGGACGAGCTGAACACTCATCCGAACACAGGATGTTGATAAAAATAAATAAAGCATGGTTACCTTGGTTGGAGAGCGCGGTGTGGGCGGTGTGCTGCGGCGGCGCGCTCACGGCGAGGGCGGCACGCGGTTCCAGCACGCCGCCCTCCGCCAGGTGCGTGCTGATGCGGCCCACTGTTGGGCGGCGGGCTCTGGAACAACGACAGAGTTTTGTTAGTACCATCTCTACCTGTTCAATTACTGTTTATCTGTTTCATTTTTATTATAAGTACAACAACATTATGTGCAATATTTAGGGGATATTTACCATGCCATCGGAAAACTGAAAAAGACTTTGGTAAATATATCGTAAATATTGCATATAATGTTAACAACGATGACAGTTTCAAAAGTTACGTCCGACCTTATGCAAAAATTCTATTATTTTAGTAAATATAGTCTGAAATACTAACTCATGTTTCTCCTCCTCCTCCTTTTCCTCCGTCACTTCCTTATCCTCCTTCTCCATCTCCGCGCTACTCCGCTCCTCCTCCCCCGTCCTCTCGGCGGACGCCCCCTCTCGCTCCCTCTCGGCGGAGACGCGCACTCCGTCCCGCTCGCTCTCGTCTTCGGCGGTGGAGTTGGATTTTTCAGAGGCGTCTGATGGGTTCCGGGATACGTTTATTCCTGGGAAGGACAGTTACTGTTATGTTTTTCAATCATTTCTTTATTTTAAATCTTAACAAAGTATTAAATAATAAGCGCAATTTTCATGACCTAACGTTCCGTGCTGGTTAAAAACTAAGTTACAGCAAAGTAAAGACTCTATTAATCAGATTCTCTCAGATTCAATCCTATTTTACATATTCCAATGGTAGGCACTAATTATAGACAGAATGCCTTTCTTTTGCGAGCTGGCGACCAATAATTCAATATTTGGCAAGTTTGACCTTGATCTCTTTTGCTCCAGTGTTCACTCCGCTAGGCGGCGTATTAGTGATGATTTCTTTTTTAATTAAATTAACTATAGGTACATATATCATGTCTCTTATTAACGCTTTTTTTATTGATTTGTATTCGTAACAGGATTTCATTACTATGTATTACTTTCTGTTTGCTTTGATTTGTTTCACACCTTTTTGTATCTACGTTGTATCCACAGAACAGAGAAAACATAGAAATCGTAAGTAGGCGGGGCTCGCGTAACACCTAGTAGGCGCAGTACTGCGCACTTCAAGCACCGCTTACTTCAGTCGTGTTTTAATTTAGCAGAGTAAACGTACTTCAAAAATAAAACAAAAAAAAATATAAAAATGCCGTATTGTGCCGTTTTAGAGTGTAAAAACGAAAGCCGAACCAAAAATTTAACGAAAGGGGGCATATCATATCACCGGTAAGCATTATTATATTGTTTTTTTGTTAGTTTTGTTCAAAATGCAAAACCGTCAAATAAATATAGCAATAGCGCCATCTCTTGTTGAGTGGCTTTGTGTTGTGGATTATCAAGCAATCAAGAAAAGCAGCCATTGTATTAGTAATCTTATTTCCTGGGAATAGAGACTATAAAAAAATATTTGGCAAAAACGCCATCTCTGGTTGAGTAGAAAAAGTAGCCATTGTATTAGTAATCTTATTTCCTGGGAATAGAGACGATAAAAAATATTTGGCAGAAGCGCCATCTCTGGCTGAGTGGACATACTAAATATTCATTTTTTATCACTGTTTATTTTATTGAACTTTGAACCATGTAGCGATCGGATCAAGGTTAATATCAATAAAATTAGTTTTATGATTTTATGCCCTTTTTAAGGTACTCTTTCAACCAATAAGAATTTTTATTTCTATGTGTGTTAGTTTTTACATGTGTGAGTTTAGCGACACTGGTTCTCTTAGTAAAAAGGCATCATGCTAATTCTACTCATTTTTCTCTGTTCTGTGGTTGTATCTATACGTGAAAACCTTTAATTAGCCTCTTATTTTTAACTATGTTACTTCTCATAATATGTCGTGCTGTTGGTTTTCCTTTAAAATAAATAAATAAATATCTAATAAATGTCAGTGTCGACGACTTTGGTCCTCTACTATCTGATAAATGTCAGAGTAATAAAAATAAATTGATGAATAAATAAGAATTAGAATAACTCACCCGAGTCGTCCGTAGAGCGGGAGGCCTGATGTGAGGGGGTGATGTTTGGCTTCAGCTCTGTAAGCTTGGCCAGTGGCGCTTCTTGGATGTGCTTCACCCATCTAAAACGACGTTAATAAATAATAATAATAATAATCTTTATTTTCGGAACTTAATTTAGGAAACAATAAAAACAAGGAAACCATGGTACCTGCATTAGCAAAAGCTGTGTCGCAGATACCATTGCCCTCCTCCGCATCATAAAATATAAGTACAGTTCCAGACTAAATGTACATGCATTTATACAAAAGAAAGGTTTTTTATTTAAAAAAGAACGTTACTCAGTTACTAAAATGCACATAGTCATATCACCATCTCAGTCGTAGGACGTCCACAAGTAGGTCTACCATGAGTTTTTTACAATCAATACCTATTTTTACAATCTATACATTTGATTTTTTATTTTTCTTCATTTTTACTGTTCACCGGCTGTAACTGTACAACCTAATGGCGGAAACTTTGCTGGTTTTTGTATTGTCTAACTTTATCTCTAGTCTTAAGAAATATGTACTGTTTGTTTCTCCAATAAATAAAATAAATAAATAAATACTCGCTAGCGTGAACCAATGGATCTTTCTTACTTGAAAAGTGTAAGTTCACATTTAACAAGTGCTTAACGGTGAAGGAAACATCGTGAGGAAACCCGCGGCTTAGTTAGCTTCAGACGTATTGACCTGTTCCTTCCTCTGACTAACAGCTGACTAAGCTGAGAGGATGGTATAGGTGCTGGGCAAGCCTAATCCATCAAACAATGTCCCTGGCACTGCAGCGTCCCGTACAGCATGATGACCAGTTGCTGACGCTGCATAAATCATCTATAATAGATGCAAAGGCATTACTTTTTTTACTCGCTAGCGACTGTAGTTAAAAAAAATGTATGAAAACTTGTACAGCGCCTCCAGCGGATAGTTTGGTACTGAAATACGCAGTAAACTATACCACAGTGACTGTAGTTTGGGCTTCATTTGCTTATAATTTGTCTTTTTATTTTTTATTTTATGGCTTTTTGTGTTTGGTTTTACACAATTCCGCCAGTGTCAAGTTAATTTATAAACTCTTATGTTCAAACGCATTGACTAAATTTACAAAATCAGGGCTAGCCAGGCATGAATGATGGTTGCTTAGAATTTGGTAGCATGAGTTACAAACATTTTTTACATCTGCATAAAAGAAAACTTTGTGTTTTTAGGTACTTTTATTATTTACGAAAGTCCATGACCCTGTCAGAAATCGGCTGGCGATTAGGTAGCCATTATCGTATAATCAGCTGTTGTTGTTAAAACTTTCGTGGTCTTTTCTTGAAAGAAAAACACTAGGTTCCAAAAAGTCGTAGAACTAAAGTTTTTCCTTGGCGTGGTCAGAATCACCCCCTTTCGGTTTAGTACACATATCATACAAAAGGTAGGTGTATTAAGGAACCCTGAAAAAGAATCTAAACTCACGTGGCATACTCCGACCCGGAATTGGCGGAAAGTTCATGCATTTGAACTCCATTGATGTTCATCAGGAAAAACGTATTCCGGACTGCGGCGTTTGGGCGAAACAGAACTTTATCCCTGTGGAAATAGAGCACAACGTCAGACATAGAAAAGGCGTTAAAATTTTCTGTATATATTAATAATACCGTGCGGTGTCGGCAGAGGAAAGTTGCCCCTCCTCTCTTGCCCACACAGTAAGAAGGGATTCCAGAAGATGGGGGTAGCAGTCTTTCCGGAAATCAACAAAACGTCCTGCGCTCGCCAACCCGCCTGCCAAGCGTGGTGAGTATGGCAACTACCCCTCATGGAGATCCATGAGGGGGCCTGTGTTCATCAGTGGTCGTGGACAACAGCTGATTTGATGAAGTTGAATCATTATTCTCGCTATTTTATGTAAAAACTTCACATTACGAAGTCTGGTTATTTTTCTATGTATGATTGATATATATTTTTTAAATATTGTATAAATCGTGGGATGAGGGATGTGTGTCCAGCAGTGGCCGTGGACGTCCTACGGCTGTCATAATTCCAGCCGTTAAACGTCCAATACTGAACACAGGCAGGCCTGTGGATCTCCATGCCATGTAGTTGCCATACTCACCACGCTTGGCAGGCGGGTTGGCGAGCGCAGCACGGGATCTTGATACACGGAAGGCGCTGCTGCACATCTTCCTGAGGTATCCCCTTAGCTCTAACTACATCACGGGTGTAAGCGACGCGTTAGATTTCTCACGGATTTTAGTAGGCACTCAGGGGTGCGTACCTACTGCGTACCTACCTCTAGTAAATGCGTACGCCATTAAATGTTTGCTGTTTAACTGATTTTATATTATTTGTGTCTTTGTATGTAGGAACTCTTGCTGTATTTACATAAATGTCGTGAATAGATTTAATTGTATAATTAGTTAAATCTATATTATCTGTGGTATGACAATAAATCGAGTGACGCGCGAAGGGAGAATGGAATGCGCTTGGATTGGGACAGGGGCGCGGTAAAGCCGCCGCCGCGCGCGGCAAAATAGTATTCTTTTACGCGACCCAGTGACCGCACGTTTGTTGGGTGCATTCTTCCTTCCGCTCGCCACTCTTTGAACTCAAGTTTCTGTGTATGATTTTACCAGCCCTATCCTGTCCCCTACAACGGGCATGAGAAAGGTGACGTTCGTCACCCTACGGCGGTGACGAGCTCCACGTACCACTTGATGAGCGGAGACAGGTTCTGCTGCTGGCCGGGCTGCGGGATCGGCTTCAGCACGAACCGCTCGCCCTCGCGCTGCACCAGCACCAGGCAGGACGACAGCATCAGCGCCTGGAACGGACGCGCTGCTTTGAACAACTATTCAATACTATTATTAACAGACTTTCTTTTATTAATTGGTTCTCAAATTAAATAAATAAATAAATAATCCTGGACAAATCACACAGCATCATCTAGCCCCAAGCTAAGCAGAGCTTGTGTTATGGGTGCTAGATGACTGATATACTTAATACATTATACTACGTAGATAGATATTTTTATTATAATTGAAATCTACGCTACACTTATGAACTAAAAGAAATAAAGAAATGAACTCTTAGGGTCAGCGCAGACAGAACGGAGCACAACGGAGAGGATTTTATTGACGCACTTGAAAATAAACTTTAAAATTATTACAATAAAGTGCAAAACGCCCGCGTATCTTCGAGGACGCGCGAGCATTTTCTGTCAGGTTAAAGCATTTATAATAATAATAATAATTTATCTTTATTTCTGCTGCCTGAAAATCAGCGCCGCAACCGCGTAGCTTGCTACGTGATTGCGGTAATACTGAGGCAGTGTCCATTTTTTGACCTCACGCAGCATTGGTTGTACATATTTTTAAAATTTTGTTTAACAGTGTAAGCCTAATTTGATTATTTTATGTTTTCTTTGTAATTTGTATATGTTGTGTGTGTGTCAAAAATAAATGATTTTCTTCTTCTTCTTCTTTCTTCTTCTTCTTCTTTCTTCTTCTTCTTCTATTTCAGACACAAGATCCATATCAGTCTTACAAACTAAATTATGCACTTTATTGCAATAATTTTAAAGTTTGTTTTCAAGTGCGTTAATAAAATCCTCTCCGCTGCGCTCCGTTCTGTCTGCGCTGAGCCTTACGGCGTAATTTCTAAAAACAGTGAACACTGCGTGCTTTACAAACTGTGGCGAGGTCGAGGCGCCGCAGCTCGTCCCACTCGTCCCTCTTACCAGCACATGTATCTTCTTGTTGGAGTCGTTCCTGATGGCCAGCTCGCCCTCCATGGCGAGGTCGTGCGCGGCAAGGTCGAGGCGCTGCAGCTCGTCCCACTTACCAGCACATGTATCTTCTTGTTGGAGTCGTTCCTGATGGCCAGCTCGCCCTCCATGGCGAGGTCGTGCGCGGCGAGGTCGAGGCGCTGCAGCTCGTCCCACTCGTCCCACTTACCAGCACATGTATCTTCTTGTTGGAGTCGTTCCTGATGGCCAGCTCGCCCTCCATGGCGAGGTCGTGCGCGGCGAGGTCGAGGCGCTGCAGCTCGTCCCACTCGTCCCACTTACCAGCACATGTATCTTCTTGTTGGAGTCGTTCCTGATGGCCAGCTCGCCCTCCATGGCGAGGTCGTGCGCGGCGAGGTCGCGGCGCCGCAGCTCGTCCCACTTACCAGCACATGTATCTTCTTGTTGGAGTCGTTCCGGATGGCCAGCTCGCCCTCCATGGCGAGGTCGTGCGCGGCGAGGTCGAGGCGCCGCAGCTCGTCCCATTCGTCCCACTTACCAGCACATGTATCTTCTTGTTGGAGTCGTTCCTGATGGCCAGCTCGCCCTCCAAGGCGAGGTCGTGCGCAGCGAGGTCGAGGCGCCGCAGCTCGTCCCACTCGTCCCACTTACCAGCACATGTATCTTCTTGTTGGAGTCGTTCCTGATGGCCAGCTCGCCCTCCAAGGCGAGGTCGTGCGCGGCGAGGTCGAGGCGCCGCAGCTCGTCCCACTCGTCCCACTTACCAGCACATGTATCTTCTTGTTGGAGTCGTTCCTGATGGCCAGCTCGCCCTCCAAGGCGAGGTCGTGCGCGGCCAGGTCGAGGCGCCGCAGCTCGTCCCACTCGGCGCCGCCGCCCGCGGGCGCTCGGACCTCGAGCTTGGACTGGATGCTGCGTAGTCTGGGGGAAGTGAATCAATATGAAGTCAGACTAAAATAAAACTTTTTACGTGAATAACGTTTTAAATGGTAAAGCCATTTTAACTTAACGAATTTCACCTTTCATACAAATCAAAAAGTCAAATAGATCGTTCTTGGTAGCAGTGTCGAAGGTGTACGGACGCATTTTAACTTGTTCGCGTTAGGAGACATTCTAATGAGCCTCATTCAATTCTAAAATGTCTTAGTATACCAGGGTCGCAGAAGTCCAGAGGTAGCATACCTGTGTTCGTTCTCTGCAGTACGGATGGCGGTATCAACGCTGTGCAAGACATCCTTAGCCACGGCTAAAGCTTTTTGGACTCGTTCCACGTCAATCCCTTCCTCAGGTTCTACAGTCTTCAGCACGCTCTCAAGTAGGAGCTGGTATTTCGTCAATCTGAAAACAAAATATGGAGTCATCATCATCGTCATCATTTCAGCCGTAGGAAGTCCACTGCTGGACATAGGCCTCCCTCATGGATTTCCAGTTATTGCGGTTGGAAGCGATCTGCATCCACTGTCGACCGGTCTTCACCAGGTCATCAGCGCATCTTGTTGGTGGAGGTCCTACGCTGCGCTTGCCGGTCCGTGGCCTCCACTCGAGAACTTTTCGGCCCCATCGGCCGTCTGTTCTGCGAGCTACATTGCCTGCCCATTGCCACTTCAACGTGCTAATCCGTTTGGCTATGTCGGTGACCCGAGTTCTTCAACGTATCTCCTCATTTCTGATTCGATCGCGTAAAGAAGCCCCGAGCATAGCCCTCTCCATAGCTCGTTGAGCGGCTCTGAGCTTATTCATGACGCCAATCGTGAATTAATATGGAGTAAATAATACTAAATTGATGGCATGTCATCATGGCATAAACGAGGGTGACTACTCTTCAGTAGTAGAAAGACTTTTTAAAACCGTGTTAACTATACCAGTCTGTCATGAACGCAGAGGGCTGGCCAGTACCCTATTGTATTTCTGCTACATTACATTAACACATCTCTAAAAGCTTCTTTATTATTTATGTTGAGTCTTCTCCTCCAAAAAACACGCTTAAATATCAACGCCACTCTATTACTAACGCGGTGTCTATACCAGGCGTTCATAAACGCGGAGAGCTGGCTAGTTCCCTCTTATACAGATAACTGCATAAAAGGGGACTTTCTAGCTGTGTCTATTAAGACACAGTAAAAAGAAGCTATTCTACATTCTGGAGCTCACCTCTGCCAGACACACGCCAGCAGGTCCCTCAGCTGCAGTCTCCCACACCTGGGCAGCTGTTCCCTGGCCGCCAGGAACTGATGGAGGTCCTTGTTCTTCTTGCGACGCTCTCGAAGACTGTCGAGGGACATGCGCTGGTTGCGACAGAAGCGGGCAAGGGTTGACGCGTAGCCCATGTCACCGAGCTGTGAGGGAAACATAAGCAAGGCTTTTGTTATGGGTTACCAGGTGATCGGACCGATTTCAAAACGAAGGAGGTTCTTATAAGTTTATTTTATGTTTATTTGTTATGCGATTACTCCGCCAATTATGAATGGATTTTAATGATTCTGTTTTTATAAGGTGATAACATGTTTCAAAGGTGGTCCCATTTTTTCACATTAAAACTCGACTATGTTATGGGATCCATCAGGAATAAAAAAAATTGTAACAGTAGACACTGGAGTCCCTCAAGGTATAGTTTCTTGCCCTAAATTTAACTTTGAGATTGGGTGTTTTGTTTCGCTTTGAAATGTTTGCTTGCTTTGCACCCAGTTCTCATTATGGGATTCATGATTAAACTAATAAACACAACTCACCGTGTTAAGCATGGCGTCCGCCACAGCCTCCACATCCACTAAAGGCGCGTCCACATCATTCCTCAACGAGCGCAGATCAGCGTACAGCTTCACGTGGCGTTCCCTCACGGAGGGGAGGTTGGGGAAGAGGGAGCGCAGGTCCTCAGGGGGGAGCAGGGTGGGCTGGCTCTCCAGCGGACGGAGGAAAACGCTGCCTAGGACTTTCAGCCAGCGGACGTGCGAGCCCTCGGATACTATGAGTTCTGGAAGAGAATAGAATGAAGTTAATTAGATGGACTAGCAGCGCGTCGCGGTTTTACCTGCTTTAATCAAATTAAATAAACTTTATTTCAGGCAATAAACTTAAGTTTAGTACAAGATGTTATAATACTTCAACGCCCATATAAATATATACCTTATAGACTAGTCTCACCCTGTTAGTTCCCGGTCCTTATAGCCTACGCTACGGCAATATGGAGAAGCTAACAAGCCTTACCATACCTTTGAGCGCCTCTTCCTGGTCAGTCACTTCGGATAAGCCAGTAGATTGAATTTGAATTTTTAGGCCGACATGTAGATTAACAAAAACCATTGGACACTTACCATGGATGACCTCCTGCCGCTTCCTAAGCCGGGCAGACAGGCTGATGGAGCTCAGAACGTGGGGCGAGATGCTGTCGGCCCACTGCGCCGCCAGCGCCTCTTCCTCATCAGACACGTCGGACTGAGAAGCTGGAATGACAAAGATCACATTACACAGGGCGTCCCACGCCACGACTATGCACATGGACGAAAATAAATTGTAAATAGTTTACTGAAAGAAGATTTCGTTAGTATTCGAAAAAATATTTAAACTGCATTCAAAGACTTTTAAATAATCCCCTGACTGAGCTGGGTATCGAACCCAAGTTGTTCTGTCCTCTAGGTAATCTGATATTTTCTAAGAAGCTATATTGCAAATATTGCGTTTGGTAACGTTTTTGAATGTATTCACTGACAACTTCTGCAACGGTTCTGCCGGTAAGGGACGCAACATGGTGTTACGTCTATCCACGCGTTCAAATCCGAGAATGCTGCGTAATTTCTTAAATCTCTTCTTTTTCGTTATGCTCTTGACAGAGTAGATCAGATAGACGTCATGACGGAAGAGGCTGTGGCAAACTTGACAATCCTACGCCATTCGTAGCGTGCCGCAGCCCTTCTGGTGCATTCATTTTTCATATATTGGACCGTCCAATGCAGTCTTGATTTGATCTGTCCATCTCATGGGCGATCTGCCGCGAACTCATGTGGAACTCTACCCCGCACCTAGGCGTTCTATGGACAACCCTCCGCGTCGCGACACGTGGTCAAAGTTTCTTAAAGAAGGGAAATAAATACAAATAATGATTGTTATCTTACCATGTTGCTCAGCAGCGACGGTGTTGCTCTCGTTGCTCCTAGAAGACAGGCTAGAACTGCTGGAGCTGCCTGAGGGCGCCTTCGTCGAGCCTGGCTCCAGGTCACTGCGGAAGAAGGTTCCGGTGAGTAAACAACTCCTTAAGACAGTACTTTCTCTTCTCTTCCATGACATCCTGTAGGACATCTCTATCATCTCAAAGGCCTCCATCATTGACCACTAATACTGAGGGGTTGTTGCCGTATGGTAACCTGCCCGCGTGGTGAGTATGGCAACTACCCCTCATAGGGATCCATGAGGGAGGCCTGTGTTCAGTAGTGGACGTTTCACGGCCGAAATGATGATGAAACTTAAATATAAACAGAAAATATAGTTCCGAAATAAAAGTACTTTAATTAGAATATAAATGCTGAACGATACACACAGCTACACCAAATCCCTGAGTAGAGCTTGTGTTATGATGGATATAAGATGGTTTATAGAATACTTAAATACATTTTATTGTAAATACATACTTAACATACATAATACTAAATTTTGTCAACCCCGCGATATACTCGTCGTAGCTTCGGAAGTTTCGATCCGTTATCCGTAATGAACACGCGAGCATTCTATATATCTAAAAATATCCCAGACACCACAGACATCCCGTAAAGCATGGTCTTATTCAATCTTAATCAAAAGGCTGGAAGAGATCGCTTCCTAGCTATAACAAGGTCTTACCGTATCTACATACGTGTTAATTTTATTTTATGCAAGTTATTCAGTTTATATTTGGTGTACCTACAATAAAGAATTTTCTTTTAAAGATTCTGGTCAAATGTATCAGTCAATATTGCGCAGTCTGCAACCTGTATGTATGGACGTGTATGGGTAATTACAGGAACCGATGGCAGGAAACCTAAGTCCAAACATCGCTGTAAAACCGAGCTATTTCTGTTCGGCGCTTATAAAACTGGCAATCATTTGTAGACTGCTGAATGCATGCTTCCAACACGTGACTCCATCATCGCAGCCGTGGGACTGCTGTCCACGTCCACTGCTGGACCTAAGCCCTCTCCCATGGATCTCCAAAACCATGAGGTGGCTGCTGCCATACCCACCTCGCTTGGCAGGCATGTTGACGAGGCGACGGGATGTTGATACATGAAAAAATGCAGCTGCCTATTATTCTGAGATTCCCTTGGGAGGTAAATTTATGTTCTTACTGCATCAACTGGCAAGAGAGGAGACGCAAAATTCTACTTCCGGCACGCCACGTGATTTAACCGACGACCGCTGTGGCGTAGCGAGCGAAGGTCCGCCTATGACGCAAGAGGTTGCGGGTTCGATTCCCGCCTCGGGACAAATGTCTGTACGATCTGCAGATATTTGTTCTGGATGTTTTTCTACATATAATAAAAATATGTATATATGTAGCGTAATGTATTAAGTATATCAGTCATCTAGTACACATAACACAAGCTCTGCTTAGCTTTGGGCTGTGTGGTTGTCCAGCATTATTTATTTATTTATGGTTTAGACAAAACGGGATCAATCCTATCGCGTTGTAGGTGAGCAAAAAACATAGGAAGAAAAGCATCGTGTGTGTGTGTTTATCGGATTTAGGCGTATTTACCTGTTCTCCGTGGGGTGCCGGCAGTAGAATGCTGCCACTCCTCTCATGCCCGTGGATGTTGTAAGAACCTACCTAGGAATAACTCAGGAAGATGGGCAGCAGCGTCTTTCGCTTTCCGTGTATCAACATCCCGTACTGCGCTCGCTGCACTCGCCAACCCGCCTGCCAAGCGTGGTATGGCAACAACCCCTTATGATCAGTACGGTACTTTTTGATCCAAATTCCTTTCCCTAGCAATGGATGTCCTACGGTTAAAAGAGAATTGCACAAACTTAAAAGTACTGTACATAGGCGAACTTAATGCTAAGTAGTATTCTCTTCCAGCTAACCTGTGTTATATGGACAAGATTAGACTGACCCGTTGTTTTTATTATAAATACGTAAACATGTTAAACTAAGTAGCGCAAATTTAATAAAGGAAGAATTTACTTAAACGAAAACACGTATAAATCCCTAAAGGTTCCTAAAAAGTAATTACAAAAATATGTTTTTATAAGAAACTCAAAGGGACATTTAAGGAACCTTATTTGACCTTAATAGCCGATTCGGGACTATTTGTATTCAAAGGTCGTACCTACCCGCGTTCCACCTTATACGTGATCGAATCACAAAAGCAAAATAAGGAAAGCTAAGGGTATTCTAAAACACGTAACACGTATGTGTTTCAAAAATACATTTATTTTTGAAACACACACAACACATACAAAAAATGTAAGATAACGCACAAAATAATAAAATTAGGTGCACTATGGTCTAGAAGTTTTAACTTAACAACATGCTGCGTGGGGTCAAAAATGGACTCTGCCTCAGTATTACCGCAAACACATAGCAAGCTATAAAGTCATGTATTGCGCGTGCTCAAATCTACAGAGATATTTTGTTATTATTATTTAAATACGAACGGGTACATGAACCCGATTACACTAATTAAAACTAAGTAGATTTTTATTAACTAGATTTAGGTGCATAACATTCAACAACAAAGTCAACGACCTTCCTGGTCGTTGAAGAAATTAACATAATATTGCATCCATGTGGACGCTGCCAACGAACATCGCCACTCAATTAGGGCTCATAAAGAGATAAACAGCTGTCCACAACGAGTTGAGCGCCCACACGGCGACAACCTGTCTCAGACCTTGTACACTCGGCTGGATCTGAGAGACTGATTTTTCCATTTTAACAAGTCCAATCTTTAGAAGTTTGTAGCGATACTACCTACTCGTATCTTTGAAATAAAAATGTATTTGTTTTACTGATTTTTATCCAAAGGTTTCCTTTGTTTTGGTCATAATAAGATAACACTTATTTATTTTCCAGAATAGTATGGTAACTTTTTTAGGTCTTAAATTTAAATAATATGTCCAATTATCCAATTATGTGGTTTCCACTTTTGCTTGGGTTGTGGCTAGATGGTGTATTGTGTCTAGCATTATTTATTCAATTGCATTCTGCCTTAATGGTTAGATTCTGCCTTAGTGGTAATGTTGATAGCTGCAATACTGTATTTTTTAAATCTTGTTTATAATTATAATGAAGTTGCAGCTATTGGTCACCACCAGTATCGTTATTTGAAAGCTAATTTAGTAAATGGTTAATCCATTTCAGGATTTACGTATTTAAGTTTTACTTATTTCGTTTTAAAGGCTTTCACGTTTTAACAAAGTAAATGGAAAATATGAAATGGAAAACGTTGTTTTTTATAACTGATTCCGTCTTGAACTTGGATTAGCTTCCCAAACAAGAGCACTTTATGATGTCTCATTTAAGCTGACTGTACTTGGCCTACCTAATGTAGTTTGTCATACAAACATAGTTATCGAAAAACTTAGAGATAATGCTATCTGTGCATCCTTTTGGGCTTCAACGGTATATTACACTTGTTTAGTACGTTGATGCACCCACATAATACAGGAAATTTGAGTTAAGTTGAGAGTAATTAGAGTAGACATTGGGAAATTGAATGTCTAAAAATAAATCATATTCTGTATGTATATCAAGTGGACATTCAACACAGCACCATCTAGCCCCAAAGTAAGCAGAGCTTGTCTGAAGTGAACAGATTCAATTATGTGCTTTATTCTATTTATTTGTGTTGTTTTATTTTGTAAGTTGTGACGCGTCAATAAGGTCCATGCGGCCGCACTAAATAAAGTATTTTTTGAATTTGAATTTGTTTTTTTTTTTTGTTAATAAGAGAACATACATACTTATAATTTACAGAAAAATACATAGACCCGGGACAATTACCTGCAAAAAAGTTACAAAATTTGTCCCGCGGCGATAATAGAACCAGCAACCTCCTGCGTCTCAGCCGGCCACTAAACCAACTGCGCCACAGAGGTCTTGTTTCTTTTACCCGGAAGATATCCATGTACCTACTCGTATTTGTTCTGATTTTTGGCAGTGATGTATCTCTCTATGCTGCAGCTTTTTCTCGGTGGAAAAAGCGAGAATGGAGGTCTTTGCTCAACAATTGGATAAGACTCGCTAACACTGTAATAATACCTTTCGGAGAGCGTTCTCCTGGACAGCATCGACACGGTGGGCGGCTGCCGTCCCGCAGGCAGCGAGATGTTGCGCGACACGCGCGGCGCCGGCGACGCCATTGTAGGCACTTTCACTGACAGTCCTCGCTACTTCACTGAGTGTCCGCTCTGGACTTACACATCTGCGGCACTGTGCGTCCGAAGTCAATGTTGACGAGTGTCCGTTCTAGACTTAAGAATCTGTGGCACTGGTGCGTTCGAATTTTGAAGACGGATTCGTCAAAGAATACACAAACGCCATTTTGTAATTCTTTTCATGAACTGTTATTTAATCGAGATTTAATCACTGGTTTTTACAATTCATAAGTTTGTTAAAACGGACGTAATTTCATTAAGTTATATATAATTCACAGAAATTTAATTAATTGCCGCCGGACATGTACAACGTTGCTCACTATAATGTGCGTGGATGCGTACGAACTGGTCAAATATCGTTATTTTTGGCACTTTTAACTAAAGCCAGCTGTTGAGTCCGCGCCACCACTGAAGTCCGATAGACGCGGCGCTACTATCATATAACTAAATGCAGACAACAGAATGTACTGTGGAGTTTAGTTCCCGCTTAAGACTTCAGTACTGGCGCCGATTTTACGCTCTATGTTAAAAGAAATGTTACTTTCAGGTCAATGAGGCATTTTAATAAGAAAAAACTTCAAAAATAGTCTTCTCTAACCTTATGATAGCGTTAGTTTTCTGTTACTAGTAGGAAATTGACAATGACAGCAATTGTAGAGACTTGTTTTCTCCGCCTGCCATCTCCATCTAGCCCCAAAGTAAACAGAGCTTGTTCTATCACGATATAATACTTAAAAACTTATTTTATTTCATACATAGAAAAATACCTAGACACGGATTTTTTCGTGGGGTTTGATATTATTACTTGATCATTCAGTTTAGTTGACCAATTAATTTTCTGTGGGGTGCCGGCAGTAGACGTTACCCCTCCTCTCATGCCCGTGGATGCAGTAAAAGCCTGCTAAGGGATACCTCCGGAAGATGGGCAGCAGCGTCTTTCCGTGTATCAACATCCCGTACTGCGCTCGCCAACCCGCCTGCTAAACGTGGTGAGTAAGGCAACTACCCCTCACGGAGATCCATGAGGGAGGCATGTGTTCAGTAGTGGACGTTTTAGGGCTGAAATGATGATGATGTTTTAATTTAGGTGACAGATCTTCTATTTTAGGAACCAATATAACAAATAGCAGATTGGTGACAAATCTAAACTTAGGTGACAGAACATGTAGTTGCCTTTTCAATTCCCTTGATCTTCCTGTTGACAGTAAATCTTAGCAAAACCCCGAGATGTGCCAGCATTAAATATGACTTCCTTATAAGTAAGCTAGTTAGTACCTAGGCAATATTGTAAGGCCTAAGTATAATGCTAATTTAAGTAATAGTTACAGCTTAGATCTTACTAGCTACTAGCTAAGCTAGGTTATGACCTAGCTAAGCAAAGCTATGACCGTGTTGTAAACTTATGAGTTTTCAACATGATTTGCCCTGTTCTGAAGACTGCCTTCGTGGATCAGTTGGTCTAATAGCCGACAGATCCGAATGCGGTAGCGGGTTCGATTCCCGCCACGAGTTACATGTTTGTTATTGTTCTGCAGATATTTGTCCCTGGTCTGGGTATTTTTCCATGTATGAACTGTTATATGTTATGTAGGTATTTGACAGAAAAAAGCTTACTATGACATGCACGAATATTTAACTGAAAAATTTGCCTAAGAATTATTGATTATTTTCTGACATTGTGACATTTTTTTTTATCTTATATTTTTGCATGCTTGTATCTTGTATGATTTGTAAAAACATGTATTTAGGTATTGTATAATCATCTGGTTACCATGATACAGGCTTTGCTTAATTTGGGACTAGATGGTATTGTGTGTAGAGTCCATTATTTATTTGCTTTGGGGTATTTGAAGAGCTCCATGGCGCTTGCGTAAAATAATTAAAAAAATACTTATATCTTATAAAAATATTTTTTTAAATATGAAATTTATTAAAAATATAAAAACTAACGAACGACACACAGACTTAAATTTCATAAATAGTTTTTTTTTACGTTCTATTACTTTTTCCTTATGTATCCACTTATTTATTTGCTAAAATATTTAATGTACAGACGCGGAAGGTTAACGATTTTATTATATGTATAGATTATTTAGATTAATATTATAAACTTAGTAGACAAGATATTATTTTTATGTATGTTAGTCTGTAAGGTATATATTATATGGGCCTTAGATTTAGTACCTTAGATTTACATCTTGTTACTTATTTACAGTTGTCTGAAATAAAGTTTATATTATTATTTATTATTATTTATTTATTTTATTTTTCAGCCGTTATTATCCCACTGCAGGGCAAAGGCCTCCAAAGTTTATATTATATTATTATTATTATAAAGAGGAAAGATTTGTATTTTGTTTGTTTGTAACGAATAAACTCAAAAACTACTGGACCGCTTTTTTTAATTATTTCACCGTCAGAATATGCTACATTAAATCCTGATTAACTTAGGCTATCACATTTTATCCCTGTATTCCCACGGGACGGGAACTATTACGCGGGTGAAACCGCAAAGTGCGGCTAGTCTATATAAATAAAATTCAAAGTCCTGACTGACTGACTGACTGATATTTCAACGCACAGCCTAAACCACTGGACCTAAAGACTTGAAATTTGGCACACATACATATACCTTGAGTATCCTAGAGGTGCACTAAGGAGGGATTTTTCGAAATTCCCACGGGAACGGGAATAAATAGGATTTATATTTTCGAATCAAAGTGGCTCTGCGTGAAAAAGGGGATTTTACGTTTTATGACTTCCACGCGGACGAAGTCGCGGGCAAAAGCTAGTCTCAAGTAAAGAAGATATAAATCACATCCAATTAATTAAATAGACCCCTTTGTAAGGATATCCTTAACCTGCCAATATCATAATGCTGTTCCGGTAAAAATACCATAAAAGAAAATAACTTAGAACCTTGGAAATAAATCTAATATCTTGTTAAGACAATGCCTAGTTATGGTGCAGCAAGGTCTCTATGTCTATGGTCATAAATATTGAGCTAGATGGTTTAATGAATAATAGAAACCGGTCAAGTGCGAGTCGCTCCTTTTATTAACCACCATCATCATCATCATAATCCCAGCCTTAGGACGTCCACTACTGGACATAATGCCTCCCCCATGGATCTAAAGATCACGAGGGGTTGTTGCCATACTCAACTCGCTTGGCAAGCGGGTTGGCGAGCGTATTACGTATATACACGGAAAGACGCTGCTGCCCATCCGGAGGTATCCCTAGGCAGATTCTTACTGCGTCCACGGCTAAGAGAGGTAACATTATACTGCCGGCACCAGCCAACTTTCTATGATAATAAAAACAGAACTGCTTATTAAAACCGTTGCCTTTCAAATTATCTTCTTACTTTTACTTTGTTTGCGGAATTAATTATCTGTGACTACAGATTCTACCGCCGAGCTATTCCTGATAATCATAAGAAAAGTCTTTTCGCATCTATTTTAGATGATTTATACAGCGTCAGCAACTGGTGTAATGCTGCAGTGCCTGGGACTTTGATATTATATAGATATTATAGATATTATTATATGATATTAGATTGATATATAGATTTTCACATTACAGTTGAACGAAACAGATGTGTGCCTCCAAATTTTCTGTATAATACACAAAAATCTATACACCCTTCTCAAAATGGTGGTTACATTTTACATACCTACTACGAATAGTTTTTATTTTAAACGAGTTACTTGTCAAATATTTATAGCTGCGTTCAAAAACTGTATTATGTTACTAAACTTAAACTGAAATTCGGCAGTAGTAGTAGAGTAGTAGTAGTAGAACAGTAGTAGAGTAGCAGTAGTATAGTAGTAAGAAGTCGTCGTAGACAGTTCGCCGGGACTGCTAGTGTTGAATAAGTAGATATATCAGTTATTTTTTTTCATTTTATTATTTCCACCTAAATAACGGCAGACGTTTTTTATGATCGTTCGTTTAATTTGAAAAAGTTATATTTAAATTAATATAATGAGGTCTTATAATTAGTATTCAGATTATACACATAATTAGTCATGGTTGAAATATTTACGTGTAGGTAATTTTTTTTATATTATTTACTTATGTAAGTATTATTATTTTTAATGTAATCCTAGCATAGGTAAATTGCCATAGGGTGCCGGCAGTAGAATGTGGCCTCTCCTCTTTTTGCCAGTGGAGGATGCACTAAGCATCTACTAAGGGGATCAGCAGCGTCTTTCCGTGTATCAACATACCACACTGCGCCTGCCAAGCGTGGAGAGTATGGCAACAACCCACTCATGATATTGGAGATCCATGAGGGAGGCCTGTGTGCAGCAGTGGACGTGGACAGGAGTCCCACGGCTGAGATGATTTCTTTCTTAATAAGAATTTCACGCCCGAAATTGTAAATATGTTTCTTGAGTCGAGAGATAAGATGACACAAAATCACATAATCCTCTGAATTCGCACTTGATTGAATTTGGAACTCATTAATAGTTCCAAAACAGACAGTCTTACGTAAACGCTACTACGATTCAAGCATTCAGAAAAAATTACAATTTTAGTAGTTTTTTAAAAACCTATGGTTCTTACGATAAACTGTAATTCTCAAAATTCGCGTATTTTAAAGTAGAAATGCGTATTCGAATTTGGAATGGAACGCGTCCGATGGCCGGATCCGCCGCGGTACAACTGATACCCACTTCCTCGTCTATTCTGCGCGCCTGGTACTTGTCGCGCGGTTCAGTGGGCATGCGTAGATAAATTTACTCCCACTTAGCCAATGTCTCTTCACAGCACTTAATTGTACTTAGATTTTTTTTTAAATAATACTTTTTTAAAAGCCTGGTAAATTGTTAAAAGGCATAATTATGTAACAATAACTTTTTTAAATATTTCATGTCAGATTTATAATATAGGCATGAGTTTCAAAAGACTTCTTTAGCCATTGTTCTTCATTTATAGGTTTCTTAAATACATTTTTATATCATTCTAATTTAAGGGTATCAGTGGGTATGTTAAAGTTTAAACAGATTCCCACTTGACTGACGTTATATTTTTACAAAAAAGATCATGTTTTAAATTTGGTATTATGTATGGGTAGTTACTTAGTTTTAAAAAGTATTTTAAAGTCTTTCATTATACTTACGCAATCACTATTAATCAAGGATGCATTCATCATCATCATAATCGGCCTTTGCGTCTATTCCAGCCAATTCGAAGTTCATCAATTAATTTGGCTTCAATATTGCCTTGAGAAGTCACTGTCAGTTAATCAATGTTTATTTACAAATATTAAAATCATTGGAGCTTAGAATAATGACATAATAGAAGTAAGACTAAAATACAATTCTGTCTGAGCCTTACTTCAAGTTTGTTATAAGTAGGTAATCTTTATAGCTAACTTCACGTTTATTATTGCTTTATTTAGCTTTATACGTCATAAGTAGAACCGAATTTAGAACCATTTGACTGTTTATTTACGCCATCCATCCTTGTAAATTCCAAAGAGTAGACTGATATGCATCTCTTTCAAACTCGGTTATAATGCCAAAAAAAAGAGTACAGAACGATTGATTTTCGTTGCTATTTTAGCCTGGATTCTATTACTTTATCATTCTAAGCATTGGAGTAATCTTTGTTAAAACTACAGAGCTTGTTAGATTAAATCTGAAACAAATCTACAAAGGGAAAATTAAAAAATAAAAAATGATTTCGCAGCTACTTTATATTTCACAGATAGATAAACTACAAAGTTACCAATGAACGGGAAGCATGGCCATTTTAACTGAGAGTTCTTGAAATAAATCAAGGCTGTCATATTTCATATTATTCTGTAGTGTGTTAAGTATTTTTGTAACAAATATCGTAAGAAATCTCTTCCCGTCGTCCTTGGCGCCAACATCTGACATGTCTCACCCATTTTTTATATTTTATCAAATTTTAACATTGGAGTAGAGTCAACAATAAGTTTATACCAGTAAATTGATCTTCATCATCTATAGAAGATGATTTATACAGTGTAAGCACCTGGTTTTCATGCTATACAGAACGCTGCGGTGCCTTCCTCGTCTGTTCTGTGCGCCTAGTCTTTATAGCTTAGTGGTTTTGACATAGATGAATAGATTGGCTTGCCCGGCCTTTAACCATCCTCTCAGCTCAGCTTAGCTTAAGCAGCACCTGCTTGTTTTTCAATTTACATTTACAGTAAGATCAGTTTTATAATTTCCCTAGCAAAGTCATACTACGTAGGGTCAGCACAACATGTCCTTCTATCCACTCTCCTCTGTCTTACCCAGACCAATATATTTCAAATTTTGAAGTCGATAGCATCAGTAGTTCTCGAGATATCTAACTGTGACAGACAGACAAAGTCACGCCGTAATTAAATGATTTGATTTGATTTGATATGGGTTCCTTTTCACCATTTTGGTCCGTAACCATAAAAAATGCTGCAACATCACGCGTCAAAATATAGGTTATAAATGCGCTACAGAGTGTTTCAATAGGTATTTAATTTTGAAGCCTTGCGAAAACCATCCACCAACGTCTGACATTATGCCTACAGGTACGAAGTGCGTCGCAAGTCATGACGTCACTGCTCCCAATATCCCCGTAACGATCTCAAACATCATAACCGTGGTGCTGGGGCTATTCCGCCGCGCCCTGTGACGTCAGCGTCTTATTCTTAGGGCTGCCACCTAAAGATATACGGCTCATCACCATCGTAGGACTGCTGTCCACGTCCACTGGACATAGGCCTCGCTCATGGATCTCCAAGAACATGGGAGGTTGTTGCCATACTGGCCACGCTTGGGAGGCGTGTTGGCGAGCGCAGTGCGGGATGATACAGGGAATAACGCTGCTGCCCATCATCCGAAGGTATCCTTTAGCAGGTTTTTACTGCATCTGCTGTCATGAGAGGAGGGGCAATATTCAACTGTCAGCACCAAACGGCGAAAAATACACGGCTAAATTTATTAATTTATTTATTTATTATAAGCCATTTGGGTCCCACTGCTGGGCAAAGGCCTCCCCCAATTCCCTCCATACATCCCGATCCTGAGCTGCTTCCCTACAGTCAACGATGTACTGATCGAGTCCGTCCCGCCATCTGCGCTTCGGTCTGCCGCGTCGCCTTCTCGCCGGGTCAGGCCGCCACTCCGTGACTACCTTTGCCCACAGCTCACTCGGCATGCGGCAGATGTGGCCAGCCCAGAAATATACACACCATATACACGGCTAAATATCGCAAAAAAAAAACATCGCGAGGAAACCAGCGGCATAGTCCCTAGTCAGCTTCCGACATATTGATAGATAGATAGATAAAATATTTATTTGTAACACTCATAACAAAACACATAAAAAATAAAAAACACAACAGGAGAGAGAAAATAACAAATTAAACTAAGAAAAAAACAGTTACAAAAAGGCGTTGAAATAAAAAATTGACATCATGACATGTTTGTTCCTTTAAATTAAACCGAAAAAGCTGGAGGGATGGTATAGCTGATGGGCGGGCAAGCCTAATCCATCTAATATATCTCAGGCAATGCAGCGTTCTGTGCAGCATGAATACCAATTGCTGTAAAAATTATCTTAAAAAATTATGTGATAGTTCCTGAGACAGCCAGTCCCGTCCCGTTCAGCGCGAACTGAACGCTGTATAAAGTCGAAGTCAGAGCGAAAATGTGGCCATTTATTTAAACCCAAAGGCAACGCACAACAGAAAAACAGAATATATTTTAATTGAATAAAGAACATAATTGTTTGTTTGCTTAAAAAAAGTTTTTTTTTTTTTTAAATAATTCTACCTTTACTGCCTCGAAAATGTTTTTTACCCCAGCACCGGCCCTAAATCCGGGGGGTCGGGCGGCAGGGCCGACCTATTTTATGTACACTGGATTCTACGCGAGAATTAAAGGTATTTTCTCCCTACAACTAACTATAAGGTTTTTAGAAAAAAAACGGAACGTATAAACTATACCTTGACTAAGTTGTAATAACAATAACCATGGTTATTCACACGATCTAATCTACAGTAATTATTGAGATATGACGGTTTTAGTGAAAATTGAAAGAGATAACTTTGGGACTTTTTTCTGTCGAGAAAATTCTATATAATCGTGTTTTTAAGAATAAAGTCCTGTTTATGGATTTCAAAGAGAAATATTGAATTGTTCGGAAGATATGGAGACGGGAGTAGTTGAAAATAAGCAATGTGAGGTAAATTCACTGACATTAGATTTCAGAGCTTTCCCTCGCGTGACAACCCTCCTCCGCTAATGCGTTCTAGGCGTGTCCGAAGGTATTTTCCAGGCTCACTGCATTCAGGTCAAGACTTTACGGGGGTTAATTCATTTAGTCAAACATTAACCGCGAGAACTTTCCATGCAGGTACTTTCCAGTTGTTCAATTGTTTTGATGGTTTTAAAACTAGTGTAGAAACTTTCCAATATAAACATACTACAATACAAACTTTCCAGCCGTAGGATTGCTGTTCACGTCCACTGGTGGACTTAGGCCTCCCTAATGGATCTCAAGATCATGTTGCCATACCCGCCAAGCTTGGCAGGCCATTTCACGAATTTTTAAATGGTAGTAATTGGTTGGCGAGCGCAGTACGGGGTGTTGATACACGGAAAGACGCTGCTGCCCATCTTCCGGAGGTAACCCTTGGCAAATTCTTACTGCATCCACGGGCAAGGGAGGAGGGACAACATTCTACTACCACGGCATAAAGCATGTAGAATTGATTAAATAAGCTCTCGTTAGCGAGTTCGAACACTGTCGAGTGACAATGTTTACTTTTCTGTAGGTATTTAATATAAGGTTTAAAATTAGATGTTTGTACGTAAGATAAGTATGTATTGTTTTTTTTTATTTCCTTAGTCTATGTCTGTTTTCCGACAGGGACGAATGGAAGGATTTGGGGGAGGCATTTGCCCAGCAGTAGGACTATAGGCTAAGTACTACTGTATACTACGTAAACATATTTTAAAATGCTATCAACCATTTTACTTCCATAGTACAAGCTCTGCTTAGTTTGTGGCTAAATGCCGTGTGTAGTGTCCAGCATTATTTATTTAATCTTACCTCCCGCAAGTTATGCTAATTAAAAACAGCGCTACGACATGTACAAAGCAAAGAATGCCATAACAATCCTATGTATTTACATACACAGAGTACAGATATGTGGCATACGTACAATATGGTCGTAAGCAACGATTTAAATCATAAGATGTGCCCGAACACCACAAACTGTAGCACTGTCTTTGTATGTGTGTTTACAATAATGCCGACGCGACGCACGCACACTGGTTTTTCCAATAAACCAAACTGTTATGGTTAACATTATTAGCAATCATATTGCACGTGAGCCGTGTTGGCCGAATCGAATGTACCCCCGACTTTCAATCCGAAAGTCGTGGGTTCGATACCAGCCGTGAACCAATGGATTTTTCTTTCTAGAAAAGTGTAAGTTCACATTTAGCACGTGCTTAACGGAGGAAACATCGTGAGGAAACCCGCGGCTTAGTTAGCTTCAGACGTATTGACCTGTTCTTTCCTCTGACTAACAGCTGACTAAGCTGAGAGGATGGTATGGGTGCTGGGCAAGCCTAATCCATCAAACAATGTCCCAGACACTGCAGCGTCCCGTACAGCATGATTACCAGTTGCTGACGCTGCATAAATCATCTATAATAGATGCAAAGGCCTTACTTTTATTGCACGTGAAAAAATAACACACACCACATCCGGCCAACACTGTGTTTAGAGGTACACTGATTCTAAATTAGCGAGCTATCTCTTTCGTGTGGAAACAAAACGGCGCGGTCTCATTCCAGTAAGGGCGTATCTAACGATGTAAATCTTTGGTCGTTAGCGTCTAGTATGTAACTATGGCTTCAGGCTTATTATCACATTTGACATTGTTTTGTATTCCAGCCAGGCCGAATGACAAATACCGCGGCTTTCGAACTGAACTTCGTGGGATCAGTCTTGGTTGTACAGTTTTTGTAGATAGGTTTCTTTTTTTCCTCTTTCCCTCACTGAGGATACAAAAATTGCGAAGCTTAATAATTCAATTAGATCTTTTAAACTTAAATATTCTGTAAATTAACATTTTTATTGTGGCCTTTGGGAAATTAATAATTGTTTGTTAAAAAGTTTTTTTTACTTTTAATTTATTTTTGGTTAGGAATACTGCTGCCACCAGATATGATATTGACTAAAGCAGAGTTTATACGAAGCCAGTAATGCTGGCGCCAGTAAAAATAGACGGGCGCTCTTGCGGTAGCACCAACCGCACATCATGGTTACTACGGAAGACCAGCGCTGTGGCACGGCTCGTTCTGCCACAGCACATGCTGAGTGGTGACCATTTTTGTCACTAGTTTTAAAACCGAATTGATGATTTTTCTTATTTGATTGTAAAAATGTGACAAAATAAACGTTTCTTTATCTTTATCTTTATTCTCGCCAGCGTTGGCAGCCAGCGCTGGCTTGGCTTGAAAAACTGTTTACACAAGGCAAATAACAAGCCAGCAGTGAGACTGGCAGCCAGCGTTGGCCTCGTGTAAACTAGGCATTATTCTATCCTCTAAGCACGATTGAGTAATCGATCTAAGAGAATAATATAGAATAATAAATACATGGTAAAATCCATCCTTTAGCGAAGGATATTCCATTTCTCCTACTAAAAACTGTTGTGACAGTTTTGACAGCTGTCAAATAACACCAAAAATCTATACAAAATAACAAGTGGCAAGCAGCCGTAAAAAACATTATTTAAATTAGAGGTCTGATTCGCTAAGATGCTATTCAAAATATCTAGCGCTCGAGCTTAAATACTGTTAGAGATTAGACAAAACAATTGATATAATTTTAGATTTCCCCGAATCCAACGACACGTAGAATGAAAATATTTTAAGTAAGCTATATAAGTAGTAGAGTGCTCTATTTGAAGAAAAAGATTACAATGGGTGAGATATTTAGGTGGACATGAGGATTAAGGTGCAAAAATAGGTCCCTAACTGCATTATATACTATCCCTGTCAACAGAATTTTATTATGCGTAGGCATATTCAGTCATCGTGAGTATATTGATCTGTGCGTCGTATTAACCAATTTAGAAAAACCCAGTCATGATCGATGCCCAGTTTTATTGCAATAAATCCAGAGATACGATGCTCCCGATTTATTTCCATCTTATATAAATAAACTGCGTTCTAAATAAGCCAAGATGGCGCGTTCTGGTTTCCCGCGCAAGCGGACGTCAATGTCAAACTGACAGGTGTCAAACATGGCCGCGATGCCGCGTTTTTGCAAGTTTTATTTTTTATTTATTGCTTTTTTCATCGCGCCCTAGTTTTCCAGTTTCATGTATTACAAGACTATAAATTCTAGATAGTTGAGTTATAGTTTTATAGAGTTCTGAGTAATGTGAATACATAAAAATATCTTTATGATATTATGTTAGTTTTACAAGATTGTACAAAAATATAACTGTTTTATCTATTCGACGTCAAGAGTTGACCACATTAATGGTAGCGTAATTATCAGTTTCATCGTTTTGCGGTTTTACAAGATTCTTATTATAAATATAAATGTGTATTTTCAAATATAAAATTAAATTTTATTAGCAAAGCCAAACGGCATTTCCAATACGTTTGATCCATTGCCAATCATAATCTATCACTTCAATCTCGAAAACTAAAACATCCTTGAAGTTGAGTCAGCGCACAGAAATAACTCAGCTATCTAACAGAAAATGCCATTATGTATCGAAGGTGAGGTGCTAACCTATGTATAAATTACTGTGTAATAAATCCCGGAATATATAACCTATGTCTAACGAGTATGTTTAATGTAAGCCAGATACATAAAATATAAGACACAGCACTATCTAGCCCGAAACTGAGCAAGGCATCCAAACAACTGATGTTAGTGGAATTGCCCTTACTCTCTTGTCCGTAGATGCAGTAAGGATGTGCAAAGAGATACCTCTGGGAGATAGGCAGCATCTTACCGTGTAATAACTGTTTGGTGAGTATGGCAATAATACCTCATGATCAGACTTGGCGATCCATGAAGGAAGCCTTTGTAACTGTGTACTTGGAAAGTAGTTTTAACCGCAAATTTGGGCGTCATAATCGCATTAGCTACACAGCCCTTCTTTATGATAAAAAAACTTCAAATTCTAATCACTAATATCTAGAGTGAACTTTTGGGCTAAAAATGGGCATTTTATTATCCGCACAACTCGAGCAAAACCTTTGGCACAAGTAAGTAATCATCATCGTCATTTCAGCCGTAAAACGTCTACTACTTAACATTGGCCTCCCTCAAGGATCTCCATAGGGGGGTTGTTGCCATACTCACCACGCTTGGCAGGCGGGTTGGCGAGAACAGTACAAACGCTGCTGCCCATCTTCCGGAGGTATCCCTTAGCAGGCTCTTACAGCATCCGGGGGTATGAAAAATGGAATAACATTACTGCCGGCACCTCACGGCGAAGTATTATATCAACCATCAGGTTTTTAAAGTACAATCTTTGCTTATATCCAGCATTATTTAATTACGTATCCATTGCATGTCAAACAAAAGCTTGTAAGCTCCCATCACTTCATGTAATATTCCAGAGTCCTTCGTAATCCATCAGTCCACAGCAGGTATCTAGGTATTAACATTAATGCACTGATAATAAATTGGTTCCACTGCCTACTGTATACATAGTGGCAGGTGATAAACCCTCAATGATATAGCAGGCTGGGTTTTGTCTGCGGCTTTGCATGCGCTGTACTCTGATAAAAGTAATGCGTTTAACATCTATTACAAATGATTTATATAGCGTCAGCTATTTTATACCTGTATATTGGACCTATGATAAGCAGCCCCAGAGGCATATTTAAATACACGTTTAAATTGAATAAAGCACATAATTGAATTCGTTCGCTTCAGATAACTTTATTTGCAAGTGAGGGAGAGAAGCGAAGTAGAAACTCTTTCACTTCTATTCATTGTTACAATTTTTGTCTTAATTAGGCAGAGGAAAGGGAAGATTACAATGTTTTTTTTATTTTTGAAAAGAAGGGCTTTCTATTATAGGGCGTTAGCGGGACGATCTAGACTAGACACCTACCGAGGAGATTGGTGGGACATCGCTTTCGATGAAGACAAATGGAAGAATTTTGGTAGGCATTTGTCCAGCAGTAAGAGAATACTGTCGTACTCCGGAAGATGGGGGAGCAGAGTATTTCCGTGTATCAACATCCCGTACTGCGCTCGCCAACCCGCCTGCCAAGCTTGGTGAGTATGGCAACTACTCCTAATTGGAGATTCATGTTCAGTAGTGGACGTTTTACGGCTGAAATGTTGGAGAATATAGGCTAAATAAAAAAAATAACATTAACCATCGTCCATAAACCACAAAACGACCCGACATTATTAAATGAACATAGGTATTTCAGATCGTAAACAGTATTTTTACGAATCCGCATTTTCAGAACATGCAGCAAATCATCAAAGCGCAGTCGTAAATACGCTCCGTAACATAAACTCTATCTATCTATCTATCTATCTAAACAAGCATCGGACAATAAAATATGCCTAAGATGTGGAATGGAAATGTACGTGGTTTAACCCTAGAGTACTAATATAAATTGATTACCGCTAATGATCGCCTAGCAGGCTACTTTTGGAATAAAACAAAAATTAACTGCTTATCTTATACTTACATTTCACAAACTTTTATAAATATAACAGGCAATTCTTTACTGTTTCTAAATAATAAAACAAAATAACAATTACACCTCTGTTTCAGTAAAAAAAAATATTTTTAAATCTTACACAGCACATAGCTTATTTGGTAGAGCAGCACAAGAATATTATTTTTTTTGAACTATGGTCTTTTGTAAATTATTTTTGATGTTGAAATTACATGGTAATGTGTTAAACAACAAAACAAACAAAAACTATTCTAATCATCATATTTTTTACTAGAGCCTAAATTTAAATTAGGCTAATTAATGGAATCAGGCGTTACTTTGCGGAAATACATGACAATAAAATGCAATAAAAATATTTAGTTTTAATTCCGCTTATGCTGAGATGCAGGAGCACCGCCCTCCCGCCCGCTAATTATGCACATGCAGGGAGAACTAGCTTATCATTTTACAAATACAACAAATTACAAATTTTAACTTAAAACAACCCAAAAATGTTAAAATACATGAATTTGATACATAAAAAAATACACAGTGTTAAGTTTCTGCGTCGTCAGGAAAATTTGTGTGAATATTTTACTCAGTAGAGCCGTACAAATGATTCGGTTTTAATAAAACAAAATAATAATATATAAAATGATGGTACAGGTGTTAACGAGATTAATGCAGCTAACCCTGTCCAAGGCACTGCAGAGTCCCATAAAGTATTGGTTCACAATTTCGGTAAAAATCATCGCCAGATAGATTCAAAAGACTAAACTCTAGTTCTGTGATAAAAAGTAAACAACATAGTTAATTGTAACCTTTAATGAGCCGTTTTCAGTAACAAAACAAAAAGAGTTTTCTACTAAACCTAACAGATGGAGCTGGCAAGCGGAGTAAGCAAGTTTGTGATTAATCCTGTCATTGTCAAATTGTGCCTACCAGTAAAAGAAAATTAACGCCATCTATATGGTTCGAGGTAACTATTTTTGAAGTTTTTACTTTTTAATGAAAACGCCTCATTGGTCATTTTTAATTCTTCTTCTTTGATGGCTTTTGTGTTTGGTTTTACACAATTCTGCCAGTGTCAATTCGGGTTGATTTTATCGTTGCTCTCACGTGTTTGCCATTACCCTTTTAATCACCCGCTAAGTAATTTCGTGGCACTTTTAATTTATCGGCCTTTAGTGGTGGCGTTTACTCTTTAGACGAACTGTGTCATTAAAGATAAAGATAATTTATTCACACAAGACATGGTTACATATATTGGTGGAACACAGTTATATAGGGAGCGACACATCTCGCCTGTCTGCAGGCATGTGAATATTAATATTTATAAATGTACCTACTAATAATTAGGAGTTTCATTTTGTTTACAATATATCTACAATTTAACATATTCTGAAATGATTATTATTAAATACATAAATAGGTATAGTCTATAAGGGTGTCATGTAACCAAAACCCTGTATAAATAATAAATGATTTAAAAAAAAAAATAAAAAAAAAAAAATAGGTATCTAGATTAATTAAAATGTCAACTTCTATTACAGTCAGCAATTGTCAAAACTAATAATAGTACCTTTTTCATGTCAAATTAGTACCTACAATAAAATAATCATCATAATTTAAATGTCAAATACTCTTCAATTGTGTAAAAACAACGTTCGATAACAAAATTTAAAAGTTTTTTTATGAAATAAATTGCCTCTCAGTTCTTTGATATCAGGAGGCAATTTGTTATAATATTTTAATAGACATTATGTAACAGTTTCGACTAAACAGTGCAGTTCTGACTAAAGGTAATGCAAGTCTATCTTTATGTCAGAGTTAAATGTTTCATTCAATGTTTTGTCTATTTTCGAAACTGCCAAAGTTGTAGCCACCAAAGTGAAGTATCTAGACCACCATTTTGCTTCGTCGAAAGCCCGTTATTTCAAGTATTTCAGTCGAAGCTAGTAAACGACCTGGCCTGCTCAGCCACGCATGACAAGATCGTAAAGTTTTATGCGCCAACGTCATAATCTTTAAAAAGCAACGGAATTATATAATACTGGACATTTTACACAGCATTATGCAGCCCTACAGTAAGCAGAGCTTTCGTTATGAGTAGCAGATATAATACCTAAATATTTTTTTTTTGTAAATACATTCTTATCTTACTAAGAACAATCGGACAAATATCAGCAGAACTTACATTTGTTCCATGGCGAGAATCAAACCCTCAACCTTTACGTCCTGCGTCTCAGCTGGCTACTAAACCAACTGCGCTATGAAGGTCGTATGTTGGAAAGGGTTATTCATCAACTACATCCTGAGATGTTTCCAATTAAGAAGATTTTTTTTAACCTATTTTGTCCCACTGCTGCCAGAAGAAACGACACTAAGTCTTATATTGGTATCGTTACTGTTTTACACTTCCTAAACCTGATTAAAATTAGAGATATGCCTTTTATAAAATAGTACTGTCAGCGTAAAATTTGGTATAATTGTTAAATTAGCGGGAAACATTCATATTAATCGCACGACGGGACGCGGAGGTGGCGGGTCGCGAGCCGAGTTCACCCTGACGAAGGCCCTCGATAAGGGTCGAAACAGTTGGCGCCTCCACCAACAACCAAGAACGTGAACATTCCCACAATTAAATAACAGTGAAAAACAGTGTCGTGTCTACATAAACACAAATAAAATAACAAACAAACATTAGCTATGACAAGATAAAAGGTATATGTATAATAAAATGTGTAAGGAAAAAACTATAAAATTACCGGACCAATTCTAAAATTCTTCCACTTATAAAATGCTACATTATCAGGGAGTAACAAAGGCTATATTTTTGGACCCGGTAGGTGGCGCTGCAATAAAGAACGGTGCGGTACGAAGTCCGCCGAATCAGCTACTCTTAAATATGCACTCCGCCGTTTCAAAATCTTTCCTCTTTAAAATATTAGTATATCTCTTTATAATAATAGATATATATGCCGTGACGTGGAGTGCCGGCAGTAGAATGTTACCCCTCCTCTTATGCCCATCGATGCAGTAAGAGCCTGCTAAAAGATACCTCCAGAAGATGGGCAGCAGCGTCTTTCCGTGTATCAACATCCCGTACTGCGCTCGCCAACTCGCCTGCCAAGCGTGGTGAGTATGGCAACTACCCCTCATGGAGATCCATGAGGGAGGTATGCGTTCAGTAGTTGACGTTTTACGGCTGAAATGATGATGATGATGATAGATATAGATAGTATAGATAGATGTTACAGGCTAAGTGCTCATAAATTCTCACGTCAACGTCAAATATTGTTAGACATTTTTTTACCGTCGGAGTTGACATTTTGTTTTGATTTATGTTCAATAAACATTTTAGTGGGCAGGCAGCAATATTTTTACTTCGCTGTTGACATTTGTTATATCTGTATTTGTCACCACTCTTGGCCAATATTATTTTGTCATTGTACATGTCTCGGAATTTCCGCATCATCATTTAAATATTAAAATCAAGGACATGAAGGAATAAAGTTCTGATGTACCGCGCTTCATATCAAAAATTTATAATTTTTCACTAATAATCCTAAGATAAAGCAGTAATAAAAGTTAGGTACCTACTTATTTAAGTAGAAAGGATTTCTAAGTAACGCACAAAATAACAGCTCTGTGGCATAACGATAGTTTTAAGTAATAAGCATATGTAAGCTCTTTTGTGTTTCATTTCAGTCTTATTATTATAAATGAACAATTTATTGTTTTTATGAGAATAAATGTCTTTAAACCGAAGATATTAACACATTTTGAAGGTTTTTATCCACAGATTTTAGCCCAATATTGAAGTTAAACTAAAAATACGGAATTAGTAATACAATTAAAATTTATCTGCCTAACTTTTATAAGTATTTACTTTATATATGTAGGTATACAAACTATAATGATACGATTAGTATATTAGACGACAATTATTGGATTTGGATTATAGTAAATCAGTTTCTGAGAAGTGCCTTTTTAATTTATTAAGCAACGTGCAAAAACGACTTCAACTGACCACAATTGAAACACTTTTTAAATATCTATAACACACTAACACATACTTGACCAGCTGAAACGATAATTAGACTCTGAATAACTATAAATTAAAATTTTAAAGTAATTTCACTATTCGCGAGACACCGCAATGCGTCTTCGATCGCGACGTTCCATTTTCAAACTGAATGCTGAAATCTGTAACCTGCCTGCAGCGAACTACCAATGCACGAAGACCTCTCTAACCTACCATTTCATCGACCACAAGAGTTCTAGCTGCGTTGGTCAAACACAAATTAAGCAAATTGAGCTTTAACCTCTACAGAGTGAAGAGTAATTTCGCTCGATTTTTATTTGTTTAAACAGTAATCATCATAGACCAACTTTACAGATTGGTTGCGTCTTTTTAAATTAAGAAATTGTATTTCATTCGTAGTTTTCTTATTGTTATCAAATAATATAAACTGAAACTTGAAACGATAACTTTAAGGTTGATTTTGACGTGCAACTTTTGGCCAGTATTTGTACCATTCTAATGTCTGCCAGGTTTAAAAATGGCGGATAAAATGTCGGAATTGGGAATGTCTCGACTATTTTCGTCTATGGAATGCGAGAAATCCTTATTTTGTTGAACAATGCAATGGCTTCCGCATTGTTTACAGTTATAAACAATGGTTGCAACATAACGATTCTAGCTGATGTGCTTGTTTTGACTTATTGTTTAGCATTTCCCTGCGTACACCTCTCGGCATAGATGTAGAGACTTTAGTGCTCGTAGTGTGTTTAATAATTAAATAAGTGTAAAGGAATCAAATATACATTTATTTATTTCCTATGACAAATTACATGTTCTTGGACTAGTCAGTTTTATATAAAAATTAATTTTACTAGTAAATAAATTTAGGCCTACTGATAATACCCCATTTAAACTAATTTCAAATTCAATAATTTATTTCCATAGATTGCAATTAAGAAGTATTTGCTCTAGTAGAATATAATCTTACATAAGATTAAAGGATTGCATCCAAATTTTATTTTAACTAAATATTTAGCCAAACTTACTGATACTATTATTAGATGGCGAACAACCTTAGCTTTACAGCTTTTAGTGTATTTCCAATATGAACTAGTTAACTCGCTAAGCTTATCTCCTATCTCAGCTTAATCTTATCTTGTCAGAATACCCGCGTTGGCCCGCTAACGTGGACTACCTGATGTTTCCTAGTTTCGGCAATGACAATGTGTTTAAGGATAATGATGATCCATCCTATAATAGGGTTTTCGTACCCTAGGTTCTCTCATAATGAATTGTGTACCCAGTATTATAGGAAATTCGCTTAGGAAATGCGTGGGTCGAACTGACGGCGAATCTAAATGTAGGGAGGCCTTTTCCCAGCAGTGGGCAACAAATGCTATTTGTTCTTATTTTAAACTTACTTGTTATTATGCGCTGTGAGTCGGTTGGGGTCGCTGGCATTGCGATGTTTCCCGCGTCTCGGTGCGTCGCGTTCGCGGCAACTCTCCGCGCGGTTCACGCCGCGACCGCTAGATGGCGGGGCGCGCCATCTGGACGAGAAAGCAACATTATTTATATGCTTAATTAGTAATCTACGACCATTTTGTGGTTTTAATATAGCATAACTTGAACTCTCTCATTGTTGACTTTATAGGAATACTTAATCATGAAAATGTATGGATTAGAATAATAGTGATGAAACTGTAAAAGATTACTTACTAATCATGTCTATCATACAAAAATCAAGTAATATTTACGAATCTTCTTCATAAAAAAGATACAATTGCTATTAAATAATAGATAAATTTAGCAACATGCATGTAACGCCATCTAGCGACGAGTAGTAGAACTACAGTTTCACTAATCGTCCGTACCATCTTCATCGCCTATTACAGAAAATAAATTATACTTTGCATTCAATGACATTGAACTGTATTGAAACTAACAATTTTTAAACAAACAATAATGTACTTTATTGACATGTAAATACGGTATTGTACTCACGAGTTGTCCTTGTCAGAGTCTTTAGCGGCGGCGTCGCTAGTGTCGACGTCCGCGTCAGGGGCCGTTGGCTCCTCATTGGAACCTTCTCGTCTTGTTTCACCTGGAAATAAATGTTGTAATAAGTATTTTTATCATAAAAGCATTATGTATGATCAATGATACGTTAGGGTAGACATTTACACTAAACAACATCATGTACGTTGTATCTTTCCCTACGTGTTATCAGCGCTATCTGTTATTGAGTAGCAGAACTAATTCTGTTTTAATATAACATACAAATTGAATTCCCCCTGTTTAATATAAATAGTAACAACAAATAATATATTTTTTCTTTAGTTGCCCGTTAATACATTAAACTCAATTTTATGTATAAGTAAGCATAAGTTTAAAAGTTTAATTGAAGAAATATAAAGTATTCAGTTTCTTTTCTTCTGAGTAATCATTATCTAACTAGGTACCCAAGAGATCAAACACGTCAAAATAAAATAAACTGTTATAAAACCTATAAAAATGTCAACTACAAGTAAATGAAGAGTCGTCAGACAGCTTCCAATTAAAGTTCAATGCCGCTTTGATAAGAATGTTATAGATGTAAAGAGTTCAGATAAATGCAGAAAAAAATCATTCCTGTAGATTTCATTAAAAAAACTACCAAATAATAACGCGGGATATTTCACACAGCACCATCTAGCTCAAAACTAGCCTAGGAACTGTAATTTCTTTCTCGTATTTTTCAAGAAAGACACCCAGAAACAAACCAATAAAATAATGCTATTGTGTTCTTACACAGGATCTCAATTTAAAACAAAAGAATGTGCTATGGAAACCACATGACTATTATTTGACCTGTGGTCGAATCAATCCTGTAGCCTCTTGTCTTATGAAAAACAGAACTGGAGTCTTAATTCCTCTAAACTTTAAATCTCGTGTTATAGAAATAATGTTTAGGGTTTGGTAGAATGCTAGGTCGAACGTAATACTGTCAATGCAATACATATTTTATCTATGGTAAGTCGGACACTGTCTTTGGAGATATCCCGTCAAACGCGGCAGTTACATTAGAATGTAATTTGGAAAATTGATATACAGTATCATTTGTTGTGAATACGAATGATTTGTTTAAAAAAAATATCGATGATTTCATAAATGTTCACTTTTTAACGCCTCACTCTGTATGTTTATTGTGATTATTACATAGTAAGAGAAGGTTGTGACCTCTGACATCAACACCCCGATTGGTTTCTACGTGCACCCAACATGACGTTTATTTTCACAAGCCCTTGGAAAACATAAATAAAGGGGTTTTATGACGAACTATACCGCAATATGACGTAAAAAAATACATGACTGTTCTCAGTAATTATTGTTTATAGAGACACGTAAACCAGCACTGCTTTCCAACTTTGTATTCGCTATCTTAGTAAAGTGGCGAGCGCAGTACGTTTTGTGGTAAGTGCCAAGCGTGGTGAGTATGGCAGCCACTCCCCCTCATGATCAGTACTGGGAGATCCAGTCAGGTCCAGTAGTGAACGTCCTACAACTGAAACGACGTTACATCTATAACAAAATAAACTTAACTATCCTGTAATATTATTGGAATTTTAACAATTTCTGATAGATATTTTAACAACTTCTGATAGTCTTTTTTAAACTTTCGCGATCACAACACATTATTAAAATATAGGATTATCGGGTATTTATCGCGTAATTACCTTTATTTTATTCCCGACGTTTCGACCGGATTGCACCTGGTCGTGGTCGCGGGGAGACTCTCGCGGGGAATAAAATAAAGGTAATTAATTACGCGATAAATTCCCGATAATTCCATATTTTAATAGCTTCTGATAGCTCTGAATAAAACTTATGCTGCTATTCTCCGGGTAGTCCCTCGAATCCATTGGCTGAAGCTAGTATATCAACAGTAATGTTCAAACTTCAAAGTATTGTAATGAGTCGTAAAAACGAAGGATTTACATGAGTTGATTTTATCAAAGGGCGTTACAAACTTGGTACGAGGAAGGATAGTGCGTTGTATTTATGTGACAACTTATATTCAATGTTCTAATAAATATGAATATGCCGTAAACAGACATTAGTCAGCCCGTGCCAATCTACTAGTGGCCCTAATAAGGCTTGATTTGCCGCGTTATGTTGGTAATCCGGTCGCCAGATCACCATCTCAGCCGTAGGACGTCTACTGCTGGACATAGTCCTCCCTTATGGATCTACAAGTAGCGTAAGGTGTGGTCATAGTCACAAAGCAGGGGGTTGGCGACCGCAGTACGGCATGTTGACGGAGAGACGCTGCCGCTCATCTTCCGAAGGTAATCCTCGGCTGATTCTTACTGCATCCACGGGCAAAAGGCAACATTGTACTGCCGGCTCCCCACGGCAGTTTTCATAGTCTACTGATATAAATTTACTTAAAGCTAAACCTCAATTAGGTTAAGCTGTTTAGCAAGTTACAGTACACTTTTTATGTTAAACATAGAACATTTTGATGGCAACTTCATATAATTAATGGAATCAGGCGTTACTTTGCGAAAATCCATGACAATAAAATGCAATGAAAATATATAGTTTTAATTCCGCTTATGCTGAGATGCATGAGCACCGCCCTCCCGCCCGCTAATTATGCACATGCAGGGAGAACTAGTTTGTCAGTGCAGCATGCATACCCAAACCTATACGACTTCAGTTAATTAACCATTATAATTTCAAACATTTTAATTTTATTGTTGAGAATGTTCGAGAACTAGCGGTTTTCTACTAGTAAACAAACGGGCTGTATATATAATCCCAGTAGTGGGAACGCACATGGCCTGTCAAGTGCTGCATTAAAGGATATTACGCATGCGTCCTAAATACAAGCGGAACTAGCTTCTGCGAACCGGGGATTGCAGTACACTGATAGTGCTGGCGAACTGGTAATGTTATCTACTTGAAATAATGGTCCGTTATACTAATGTATGATTGATATGCGATATCTGGAGGCGCCTTGGGGTGCCGGCAGTAGGATGTTAACCCTCCTCTCATGCCCGTGAATGCAGTAAGAGCCTGCTAAGGGATATCTCGGGAAGATGGACAGCAGCATCTTTCCTGTCAAGCTGTTGTGTATCAACCAACATCCCGTGCTGCGCTCACCAACCCGCCTCCCAAGCGTGGTGAGTATGGCAACTACCCTCATGGAGATCCATGATCCCTCATGAATGTGTTCATCAGTGGACATTTTATGGCTGAAATGATGAGTGATGATTTTGATATTTTCTAGGCATATTAGTGATACTGTGAAATATGGAAGTTTTTCAACAGTATGGACCAAAATATTTACAGTCCAAATGAAAATGTTCTTTGAATTAGATCTAAGACTTCTTGACAAAGGTTCCTTTAAACCGAAAAAAGATCAAAACAATCCCAATGAACAGACCCAGCTAAATCCGATCATACGAGATTGAATTAAGGTTTATTATCGTAAAGCAAGATTTGATTACGATGATCCTTGCGTTTTTGCCAATGACGTCACAGGGTCGCTGACCAGATGCATCTGTTGATAAATAAGTAGGTATTTCCGTTCGGAATTGGGTGTGGCTATCGTCTGTTTTCAAAATATTCGCTGAGAAACATCTGCTCTGGTTTCGTAAAAAATCTGATACCTATAAATATTTTTGTTTCTGCAACCTATTCTCAAAGTATTTTGTCAGTTATTCTCAGTTATGATGAAAGAACGACGGAGAAGAGAGATAATACAAAATCGGTTGATATTGTTTGGTTGTGGTTGACGTAGATGAAATCATAGACGACTAAGATAAAATCATTGGCAAACGATGGATGGACTGGATGTCCCAAACTAAGAGAGGCCGATACAGATCTGGATTAACTATGTCGGGGCTACTAGGCAATGCACGCCAAAGGGCCCCTTATCCCTGACTTCCATGTTCCCTACGACATTGCATTTTCATCCATATTAACGCTATTTTTACCCGACTGCTGCCATAAAGATGGGTTACGTTTTTCGATTTCATATTATGGATGTAAGTATATTTTCGTTTTGTCTCTCTACAGACAAAACGGATTGACCGATTTAAATGTTAGGGCAATCATTAAAATATTTAAAAGAAGTAATGTAAAAAAGTAACTCGAAGCGTGACTGGGCCGTTAGCCCAGTGTGGGCCCATAGGCAGTTGCCTAGACTGCCTATTGGTTAATACGGCCCGCGGCTTATACCCAGCAGTGGATGGTTGACATAATGACTTGTATGAGTATAATAATATATCACACACAACCCAGTTCAATTGTCATGCGTTCGCTCCGGAAGTCTATATATAAAGGGATCCTTCTGTACGTGAGTCAGCTGCAGCTCCGGTCGCGGCTATTTTCAACGACAATCCCGAGATCAGTTATTAATACAGTGATTAAATCATTGGTTTAATTTTAAACTGATTAACGGGACTTTATCGCGTAATTACCTTAGTTTGTTATTTCCCGACGTTTCGAGTGCCCTGCTGCCCTCGTGGTCACGGGTGGACGGGTGTACTGGAGCTACCGTCGCAAGTTGATAGTAGAAACGTCGGGAAATAATAAAATAAGGTAATTACGCGATAAAGTCCCGTTATTCAGTTTAAAATTATGTCTACAGATCGCGAAAGTTTACAAAGCACTAAATTAATGTAAATATCTAATAACCAAGCTTTTAGTGTTAAACATTAACTTCAAACATCGAGTAGGTTCTCAAGTCAAAGCAATAGACGTCCTTAACGTCTTGAGAACCTATCATATCAATAGAGAAATATGATCATTTCAGCCATAAAACCTTCAATACTGAACACAGGCCATGAATAGATCATGTCATGGATCTCCATGTAGGGGTAGTTGCCATACTTACCACGCTTGGCAGGCGGGTTGGCGAGGGCAAGTTTGGGATGTTAATACACGTAAAGACGCTGCTACCCATTTTCCGAGGTATCCCTTAGCAGGCAATTGATGCATCCAATGGTATGAGAGGAGGAATAATATTCTACTGCCGGCACCCCAAAATTCGAGGTCATTTATACCGTAACAAAACCGATTTATCTCGTCTAAACAAAATCCAGAACTTATTGGCGGAATTTCAATGACAACTGTCACAGTGTGATCTTGTCTTGTCTTTTTATTTTATGGCATTTTGTGTTTGGTTTAACACAATTCCGCCAGTGTCAAGTTAATTTATAAATTCGTAAGTTGTCTTGTCTTTTTATTTTATGGCTTTTGTGTTTGGTTTAACACAATTCCGCCAGTGTCAAGTTAATTTATAAATTCGTAAGTTATTTGGCTAGCCATCTGTGACAGCTAAGTTTTCACAGTGATCACACTGTGACAGTTGTCGTTGTGTTGAGCTAAGTTCTACGAAGTATAATATAAGCAGTCCAGCTACACCAAACTAAGGTGTACGGAGCAGGCACATGTTTTCGCGTATATTTCCGACGTCTATAAACTTTTACTACTTTGTAGTCCGTTTTACGAGGGCCACGGGCACAGTAAACGTTCGGTGGCGGTTCTCAACATCAAAACTGATGTTTTTACACGAGTAAACTTCAACAATGCTGTTTTAACGGAAAAGCGTTGACTTAAACTCATAATCATCTCAGCCAATGCCGGGCATAGGCCTTTCTCATGGATCGTCAAGTGCTGACCGTGAGTGCGTCATTGCACCACCATGCTTGGCAGGCAGGTTGGCGAGCGCAGTATGGGACGTTGTAAAGTCGCTGCTGCCCATCTTCCGGAGGTATCTCTTGGCAGGTATCTCAATCAACATAGGAACGACAACACTACTGCTGGAACCTCACTGATGATGAGGATATGATATAATAACGATGATATAATATGTTTCAGTTCCATTGGTCAATAGTTGCAATAATCCATACACCGATGACCATAAGCCATCATTAGAATTCTAAGCACAAGGTACTTTCATATATTGCATCCTCCGTGACGTTATCAAATAGGACACATATTATGTGTTTATTAATTAATATGTGCTTGACTCAGCTCAAGGAAATATTCCGTACCATTTGCGGACGGGAAAAAAATTGCAGAAGTTACAATGCACGCAAACATATTAGTAATAGAAATAAACACTATATTTGTGCTGCAGAAGAGGGCTATATGGGCCCCAGAGAATCGCTAGGTGATAAATTTAATGAAATTAATATAATGACAGTTCCCTGTCAATATATTTACGAAATTCTGCTGTATACCCACTAAAATATTAATATTTTTCCTAAGAAAAGTGATTTGCACAATGTAAATACTAGAAATAAAGATAAACTCGCGTTGCCCACTATTAGGCTACATAAGGTCTATGTATCTTTCAGAGGGCAGTAGTGTGCGCTTCTACAATAAAATTCCTATAGAAATGCGGCCATTTTCTATCAATAAATTTAAATAATATATAAAATGTAATCTTCACAATAAAGCTTACTATAAAATATCTGATTATCTAGAAGACAAAAATGCTTGGAATGAAATTTGCTCCAACTCCGAAACAACTAAAAAAAACGAACTATTAAAACTAAATGTGTTTTCTAATCACTTCTTATCACAGCGCTTAAAACAGGAAGCGAACAGATTAATTCATGTGCTTTATTTCCTGTTAACATAAGATTAAATATGTTTTTATTTTTGTAAGTTGACGTGCCTATTTTGTAATCGCTAACTATGGATATCAATGAATGAGTTTCTGAATTAACGCAAGTATTCATTCTGAATTAAATTCGAGAATGGATAGGATACGGACTGAGTTTTAAGGGGAATTGTTAAAGTAGTAGTGGTAGAAAATGGATTGGCATGGTACGGACATTTTTCAGAGGGCAATACACGCTTCTACGTTTAAATTCCTGAGAAAATGCAGCAAATCTCTATCCACAAATTTTAAATAAATAATAAAAATGTAATCTTCACAAAAAATCAGTTTATCTAGAAGACATAAATGATTGGAATTGTTCCAACTCCGAAAAAATAAAAAAATATGTATTAAAAATACCTGTGTTTTCTTATTACAGTGCGTAAAACAGGGAAGCGAACAGGTTCAATATAAGTAGTTTATTTCCTATTAACTTACCTAAGTTTTGATATGGAAATGAAATGAGTGAATTTTATATTTTCATGTGATGAAGAGGAATGAATTGAAGGAAAAAGCATGTTAGGAATGAACGTGGATGGAGGGGGTGCGAGAGGCAGGCCAAAGAACAGATGGATAGACTGTGTGAAAAAAGGTATATCATTTGACACTACACACAAAATGGCGGTCGAACACTATCCAGGCGTAAATTCAAGCTTCTTCGTTCAAAAACATCTAAGACTGAAATCAAGGTCAATGAATAACCTAATTCAAAATTAGTGTTAGGATAACCAGAAGCCATTAAAATAAAACCAGAGACAAAATCTATTGATAGAGGTCAAGAGTTTTCAATAGAATCGAGTTGTTATTGAAACGCGACTCCTCTACATGCTTGTTTTTGTGCCTGGCATGCTTTATCACATCGTGTTAAATATCTATAAAAACCGTGAACATAAAAATCGTAACACATAAAGGATATTAGTAAAATTATTTAAAAGTATAAAACTGACATATTTTTCTATTTGTTTAAAAAAATTCTTACCTTTAGAGATGAACAGCCAGGAGTTATGCTTCATAGATTGGGAATGCTTCTTCTTAACAATCGGTGTATCCACGATACTCGCTTGTCTACTTCTTCCCATAGATGGAGTACCTTTGGACCCTTTCTTCTTATTCTTTTTCAATGTGCCACTATGGCTCTTTCTTAGCGTGTTGACCTTCAAAGATTGGCTCTTCCCTCTCGCCTTACTTTTACTTCTCGAAGCTTGTCTGCTCAGTCTTCTTCTGTGCTGTTCTTTTTGCTTCTTGGTAGGTTCCTCATCAGAATCAGTCTCAATCACTGGTTTCACTGGTGGTTGGTTCTCGATTGACGCAAATCTCTGTTCTATGTCTAAGAACAGAGTTGTATAGTTTAAAATCTCTTGAAATGTGAGTAATTTATCTTCTGGGACTACTTCCACTGGTTTGGTTGATGTTGGCGTTTTCTTTCGTCTTAGAAAATTCAGTGCACTGACCGAAGAACCTTTGCTAGTCTTTCTTGATTTAGGCACGTCTGCGTTACTGGTTTTTCTACTATTAATTAGACTTTTATCTTCCTTTCTACTGTTCTTTCTGATCTGATCGAGAAGAATCGACGAACCGTTGATAGACTCTCTGTCTTCTTCACTCCAAAGACTTTCTCGTGATTTCTTCATAACAGAGTTCCTATCTAGCTCTTTTTTGTGTATCAGCCATTCGTCTCCGAGATTTTTTACCATTTCTATGGGATTTGATAGGGACATAGCTTTGCGATGTCCTTTTCTGAATTTGACATCTCCTTCTTCGTCTGTGACGGCTATTTTGAGGGATTCTTTGCTGATGGCCGGTGTTTTGCTGAGTCTTGGAAGTGCATCGTCACTGGCCGATATAGTGTCACTATGTCCATCTGCAGACTCATACAGCGACTCGTCACTTTCATCTCGTCTCTCTATAAAAGGAATTACTTCTTTTAGTTCAAATTAGAGCCTCAATTTGAGAATACCTTGCCGTTTTCGTTATTATTATATTATTATTGTGATTACTAGATCGAAGCTTTCTACTATGAAAGTGAAACATGTCTTGTTTTGACGAGAGACAGTTTACATGAAGACATAGCAGTAGATTACGAATACGTCAAATATGTTTATAAATAGAGCCATAACCATAAGAAGTTCTATAGGACAAAAAATCCGATCTAACGATGTAATTTCCATCAATCATGGTGACAGACAATGGATTAATAGAAAAAATATATTGATAGATGATTGATAAAGCTGAGATGAGTCATGTCGTACAATTGTAACAGTTGGTACTGAGAGTAGCAAAAACTTACGAAGTCTAGGGTTATCAAAGCCACTCGAATTGTAGAAACAATCTTTAACCTCAGAATTGTCGTTCTTGCTGACCTACAATTACTCTATAGTGTTTGTGTTGTTAAAAAAATTACGAAGACACCTGATTTTATATAAATATTTTTATTATGATGTAACATTTCTAATGGAACATAAACCTGTATACTTTTTGTCAATACTATATTGTCATAATATAGGAAGGAAAATAATGAAATAAAGATTTTTCTTAACTATAACTGGGTTTTAATTTTCTTGTTTTCGTAAATCTTTACGGATTATGTAAAAGCAAGCCAACGTATAAAAATCACAAAACACTTAATTGTAAGTTAATCGTATATAATAACATATTTGCTTTTTTTGTTTTGTGTACTTAAATAAATAAATAAAAGAAAATCGGGAATTAGATAATTATCTTATTCCCGAATCTGCCCCTCAGGCTTCACTAGACACTTATACTAAGTACCCACCTACTGTTACCTACTTACCTACGTATCTTAAATTTTTAAAAATAATATAATATTTTTTTGCCTTTTAAATGTTTCTAAATTATCTTAATTTACGGTCCTCGTGGCTTTAAACTTGAAAGTGTTTTTGTATATTAATTTAGACTATAAACTCCCGCATACAATTATTTTTGTTTTTGGAAATAAATGAAATTACGAAATTATATACTGTTGGCGTTTTTTTCATAGATAAATATTACGACAAATCTGAGTTAGGCTCCTTACAATAATGCCAGCCCTGACTAAGAATAGCAGGACAACAAAAACGAGTTGATTAACAATTAACACACAATAACCATTTTACATGAGGTTATGTAGGAATCACTTTCACATCAAATATCATTTCATTTCTGTAAATGGACGTGCATTGTTTTGCAAGAGACTTTCTCATGTAATCTTATTTTTTTTTCGTTTTCAAGTCGTGGCTTCTTTCATTATTGATGTCATTCAAACCTAAATAACATAAATCCGTATTATTACGACATACTAACGCAGTGTATTTTATATTATTATTAAATAGCTTGATAACTATGCCTTTATTTTTTTAATTTTAAGAATGTATACAACAATTTTATTCTTTAAGCTATTTTATCCCACTACTAAGATCTGCGCCATTAAATATATTGGCTATATAATAGTCAGGTAAAAACAAATATTTTATATAAATTTTAACGGTTATATTTTGTGATATTTTTAAAGTGTTATCTTTCTTGTTGTAAAGCTGTTGGATTTAGATTGTACTTTATTCTGACTTAAGTATAACTTAAACAATCTTATCTTAGTCACCCAAGACAGCTTAAAAAGCTAACCTCTTTCTTAACTTATCAGGGGATTAATTATTGCTTCATACTGCCGTAAATATCATTTTGAAACTGTTTATAGTTATGCCATTCGTAATTTTCCCATGGCCTTATCGTGTGAATTTATATGTCACATATACTTAGAAGCTGATATCTTAGCTGTATATTTCTAAGTATGGTGTATCAATAAACACATTATCTTTTTAACGAACTTCAAAATGGAGGAGGTTGGTCCACAGTTTTTTTTTTGTTTGTTTGCCATCATCAGAACTAAGTTTTGCAAAAAATAGGACCTAATTTAAAGTGTATCTATTCAAACTCAAATAGAATTTTCTAAATCAGTTCATAAACGACGGACCTCTGAGGTAAAAAAAAAATCACATGACTTGTGACTCTACACCTTTTTTTGAAGTCTGTTTAAAATGACTGTTCGTTGTATGCCTTAATTTAATGTATCTGTGTATTGTATTTAGATTATCGAGGGTTCTTAACGTTGTAAGTTCCAGTTTCTGTCTTAAGAGATCAAGTATTTTTATCGTGTGTGGTCTTATCTATCACTAATTAAGAGGTCATGCTTAAGAGCAATGAAGTGTAAATAATTATAAAATAGTTATCGCACTAAACAAAGGCGTTAGATTTTATTATCAAATTCAGAGAAAAACGGTTATAGTTTCCCTTAAAACACGAAAGCTTTGTTTGAACGTCGAACGAGTTCCCTTTTTAAATTACTAGTATGACTCATCGCCATTTTGAAAACTGGTTTCGAACGCACGTGTTATAAACGAACAAGACCGATTTAAACACTTTTGCTCTCTAGCGATTATAATAACATCAAACCCTGTTATTTTTACCAATAATATTATACTAAATAAGGAACTCAACAAAAAAGTATTAGGATTAAGTACCTACTTCATGCGCAAATGATTCAAATTATTTAATAACGGTTATTTCGACGATGGTAACGTTTCAATAAATGACATCATTTAACGGTTACAACGGAAACGTTAATTTTTTGCACGTTCAAATCTTAATTCGAACACAACCTGGGAGGTGGGTGACCTTCAAGATAGATTTATGAGCATTTGAAGTTTCGAATGGGGTTTACAACTAAAACAGGTCATATTTTGCATGCTTTATGCAAATATTTAAATCTTTGGCTTTATGATTATGATATAATAGGAAAAGTTAGAACCTATTTTATGTGACATCTTTTGTATTTACCCATTTTCGAAAAATAAATAATATTTGATTTGATTTCAAGAGATGTTTTACTTAAAAAAACAGGTTATACTCTTTAATATCCATTGAAATTTAAAATTAACATTAGTGTGTCTTTAGCTTAAAACATTTATTTAGAGTAAATTAACGTGACTAATTCTAAATATCTAGTCCATGTTAAATCGTTAATATTGTCGTATACCTGTACCTATTTTAAGCGTCAAAACTAATTAATTTCCAAAATGGCCTTCAAATTGTGTAAGACAATTTAAAGGTTCCTATTAGTGCTCTACAATTGATTCATGGCACCAGGACGCAAACAAATGCTTCAAACTAAAGGAAAACTAAAAATCCTGTTGATGTCTCGATAAAACTTGTATTTTTAAAACTCTCCCTGCTCACTCGAATTAACATCCCCCTGAAATATAAATTCTGAAAGGAGCAGTTATAGCTCTAAACATGCAACGCATCTACTAATGAAAATTGGGGTGGGCCCTGCCCTGGATATTTTAATATATCCGCTTGAGTTTATAACTATAAAAGTAACAACTCCAAGTATTTTACACTGATAGTTTACTATTGCGGCGGTATGTTGGTTAACATTTTTATTAATCTAATATAGTTTTGTTATTTAAGATAGGATAGCTCTTGTTCTATGCTAACCTAGGTGAAATGAGGACGACGACATATCGACCTTACGCAAAAATACCGAATAACAATCTCATTGTATTTCCATCTACAACTTTTCACGAGTATTCATAAAAAAATGTTCCATTCTTTCATTTGGTTTATGTCAATCGATTTGACGTTATTGATGTTATGATAACTATAACTAATTCATATCCCAACTGTTACGTCGTACCCATAACTAGTTTTTTTACGGACAATAATAAATAGATATTATTCTTCAATCCAGAATAACGAAAACGGCAAGGAATCTCGACAGTAATCGATAGAAACAATACATACCAAGAGACACTTTCATATCAAGTATGTCGGAATGCCGTCTTTTATCTTTCTCACTCTCTGTCGAAGTCTCTCTCTCGCTCGACTCACGAGTCGGCTTGAGGAGACTTGGCTTCTTCTTCCTCAGTTTACTGACCATTCCATTCTCCTTCTCCGCTGCCTTTTCCGAAACTGGTTTCGGGTCTCGCTTAAACCACATCATCTGGACCATAACACTTTTTACACCAGCATAAAAGCAGTTATTTTTAACTTTATTACGTTAGTTCACATCAGAACTATTTCCGATACACTTTATCACCGCGTTTGTTTATGCGTTCACTGTATTGTAATCTTTAATCACTTGCATTTCGGTTTTGTTTTCACTGCATTCCTCTTGTATTATATCACTTTGTTTACATTAGATATCACTTTTTCTAAATATTGGCACAATTCCTGAAAGGTAATCAAATGAAGTGACGTTTTTGGCAAACACACGGTTGTTTATAATATATGGATTGTCGCCGTAAAATAGGTAGAGTTTATATTAATTTCTATAATTACATAAAGGTTATGACTGCAGACATGAATAACGAAGTTAAAGGTATGTAACTTCCCCGCCATGAGGAGCCGGCATTAGAATGCTGCATCTCTCTTGCCCGTGGATGCAGTAAGAATCTGCTAAGGGACAGCTCCGAAAGATGGGCAGCGGCGTCTTTCCGTGTATCAACATCCCATACTGTGCACGCCAACCCGCCTGCCAAGCGTGGCGAGTATGGCAACAATCCCCTCCTGATCTTGGAGATGTATGAGGGAGGCCTGTGGGCAGCAGTCCTACGGCTGTGATGATGATGATCAACTTTCCCGTAAATATTATGTTACACAGTGTGTCTACCATGAGTTGTTGCATTGTAACTGTTAGATCGCCTGACGTTACTACAGTAGTAATAGTACGTTACTTTGACATCTGTCAGATTTGTAACTCATGGTAACAAATTCTAAGCAAATGAAGCCCAAACTACAGCCGCTGTAGTATAGTTTGCTGCGTATTTTAGTACCAAACTATCCGCTAGAGGCGCTGTACAAGTTTTCATACATTTTGTTAACTACAGTCGCTAGCGAATATAGATTGTGAAAACTCATGGTAGACCTACAGGAAATTAATGTGCAATGAGTTTTGTGACCGGAAGACACAGTCTGTAGGATAAATAGCATTAAAGTCTTCCCCAAACATCACTTAAGATAAACTAAAGAAGATTAAGATAGGTACAGGTTAAGAATTTGGTACTCTTGATGATGTCGTAATACACTGCATGTTTATAAGCTTTAAAAAGCCGTGTTGGCCGAGTGGTATGTACCCCCGACTTTCAATCCGAAGGTCGTGGGTTCGATACCGGCCGTGCACCAATGGATTTTTCTTTCTTGAAAAATGTATGTGTACACTTAACACGTGCTTTAACGGTGAAGGAAACATCGTCAGGAAACCCGCGGCTTAGTTAGCTTCAGACGTATTGACCTGTTCTTTCCTCTGAATAATAGCTGACTAAGCTGAGAGGATGGTATAGGTGCTGGGCAAGCCTAATCCATCTAACAATGTCCCAGGCACTGCAGCGTCCCGTACAGCATGATTGCCAGTTGCTGACGCTGTATAAATCATCTATATTAGATGCAAAGGCCTTACTTTTTTTTTATAAGCTTTATTTATAAAGTGTTATGTAGCCTACTACAGTAAACATACAAGCTTTATAGAAATGCAAATAAATGATTCAGTGGCCAAAATATAGGTTGAGGCAGCCTTGATCGTCTGATAGTGCGGTTTCGAGTCCAACCGAAACATTGAACTAATAAATACAGGTTTTTATACGACTAAATGACGAGACAAGCACAAGGCCCATCTGTTGTTAAGCGGTAACCTCTACCTATTCTACAACTGCAATATCGCGGTGAGCACGTTCATTAAGCACTGTGTTACAGCAAGGTAAAGACTTTCGCCTCGCCCCTTTCGTATTAAGACAAAGCTATCCTTTATAAGCATACCCATTCATTAATCCCACTGATGGGCAAAAGTCAACACAACTAAATAACCGGGGTATTGTACACTAGCCTTATAATAGTTTACATTAAAACTATTTATAGCCTAACATTGACTTGTCTGTTACAGATGAATGTTCCCTTCACACAAAGAATAACGCAGGACTGTTTGATGTTGATGATAATGACTATTTATATAAAGGAGTGGGACATCGAAGGTTTTCTACTTTGTTAAAGGTAATAGGTGAACGCAAAAATAACGATAAATAACACAATAACGATAAACATGTTATTGTTGACGTTATTTGTAACGTAAACTACTTTTTTTGAGAAAGGTTTATTTCTGGGTATTTTTAGGTTAAATCTTCATCATCACCACCCTTTCCTAATCCTACGTGGGGTCTTCAGAGCATGTAGATGCTAAAGTTTTATTTGCACATGTTAAATCAGATGTAATCAGGTTTTCAAATTGACACTACTTATTGTGAAAAGACCTAGATTTTATAGTCATGGCAAAGAACCATTAAGGCCAGGTTATTCCAGCGGAGGGCTACTGAAGGATGGCGCGCGGGTGCGGCCAACTTAAATTCTATAAAATTCGTTTAAAACATTTTTGATTAGGTTTTCAGAAAAAAAAAACGTTAAATATTCTTCTAAACATCGTTGCTTATTTTCGATTTCTGAGAGACATTGATACATTTGAATTAAAACCACAAAAACGAGCAAAAAATATCCTTCCTTCACAATTTATCATTATGAGGTAAAGTGAAAAATATCGTGTTTTGAACAGTTATTATTCAAAAACTAAAACATATATTTTTTCCGATCAAAACAAAGGGTATTTGATCATTTCAAATTGAATCGTAAATTGGTTAATACGGAATATCGTGGCCTTAAATTGTTATACTTAAACTTAGTAACTGATGTAATTACAAACGCTATCACTAAACAATGCAACAGCTATAATCCATTATCTATGACTTCACGTTTCATGACTCATCCTTTGACAATTATTGTATTTATGTTAAAATTGTAATTAAAATTACTGTAAAAATACTTAGCTTGTATAAAACTGTTACTTAGGTATTTAATTATATTCCCTTGACACGTGATCGAAATTCAATAAGTATCAAAGTAGGAGCATAGGGCGGGGCATCCACTGAGTCAGATAGTTTAATAATTAATAAAGTATCGCAAACCTTTGTCTTGTCTTCTTATTTTATGGCTTTTTGTGTTTGGTTTTACACAATTCTGCCAGTGTCAAGTTAATTTATAAATTAATAAGTTATTTGGCTGGCCATTTTATTCAGTGATACAAAGGTAGGTTATTACTTATTAGTATTCTGTGACTATCTCGCAAACCTTTGCTGGGGTTGATTGTCATATTTCGAATCAATGTCAAAAATGTTATTAGTCAACAATGTCATTCGATCGGCATGGCAGGCTGATTGCGTATGATCTTCTTCTATGGCTTATTGTGTTTGTTTAGATACCAAAGGTTAAGACAAATAATTTAACAATGAATGGAAGTGAATGAGTGAGGCTTCTCCTTCGCTTCTTTACCTCATTTGGAAAAAAAGTTTTCCGAAGCAAACGAATTCAATTATGTGCTTTATTAAATGAGTTTTGTTTTTATGTTGTAACGGACTATGTAGCTTTTTGCTTTATTGAATAAACACTTACTGACTTTGACTTTGGTTTTAGAAAATTCTGCCAGTGTCAAGTATCTTATTCTGCCAGTGTCAAGTATCTTATTCTGCCTGTGTCAAGTATCTTGTGCAGGGGTAATATTATCGTTTTCCTCAAGTTTTTCTCCATTAGCATGGGTTTGCCATCTTCCTTTTGGACACTCGCTAAGTCATTTCTCTTCATGTCGTACTGCGCTCGCCAACCCGCCTGCCAAGCGTTGGTAAGTATGGCAACTACCCCCTCATGATCTTGGACAATGAGAGAGGCTTATGTCCAGCAGTGTCCACGGCTGAGATGATGAATAAATAGACAGCTCATGTTTGGAAGTGGTATGTACCCCCGACTTTCAATCCGAAGGTCGTGGGTTCGATACCGGCCGTGCACCAATGGATTTTTCTTTCTTGAAAAATGTATGTGCACACTTAACACGTGCTTTAACGGTGAAGGAAACATCGTGAGGAAACCCGCGGCATAGTTAGCTTCAGACGTATTGACCTGTTCTTTCCTCTGAATAATAGCTGACTAAGCTGAGAGGATGGTATAGGTGCTGGGCAAGCCTAATTCATCTAACAATGTCCCAGGCACTGCAGCGTCCCGTACAGCATGATTACCATTTGCTGACGCTGTATAAATCATCTATAATAGATACAAAGGCCTTACTTTGTTATGTTTGGAAGTGTATATGTTACCTCCATTAATTTTATAACTAGTTTTTTAAGTCATAAGATTGATGGATTATGCAAAAACAGTCATCCATTATAATAATATAGGTATGAAACATCGACCGGAAGGCTCTCTTCCGGTAGATAGAAGCTTTGACCTTCGACTGGTGTTCAATAGCATTATCATAAATCTAACTGGACATTTTAATGTATTATTTTGTTAAAATTACGCTAAGTAAACATAATTGTCGACATAGCCAAACGGATTAGCACGTTAAAGTGGCAATGGGCAGGCCATGTACTGGTAACTCGAAGAACAGATGGCCGTTGGGCCGAAATGTTCTCGAATGGAGGCCACGGACCGGCAAACGGAGCGTAGGACGTCCACCTACAAGATGGGCAGACGACTTGGTGAGAACCGCTGGTCGGTGGATGCAGACGGCTTCCAACCGCAGTACTTGGAGATCAATTAAGGAGGCCTTTGTCTAGCAGTGGATGTCCTGCGGCTGATATAAAAAAAAAACACTACATTTATTTAGAAGTTAGGTATAAACTAAGTCAGTCACGCGATCCTAAACCTAAATAATAATAATAATAAATCGTTTATTGCTGTATCTTATTTTAAAAAAACATAGGATTTAGGAGCCTCCATTTAAGCAGAACAAGTGCTTGTGTTTGGGGATATATGAAAGATATTGTGTACAATGTGTATTCATCATTTCATCATTTCAGCCATAAAACGTCCACTGCTGGACATATGCCACCCTCATGGATCTCCAAAATCATGAGGCGGTTGTTGCCATTCTCGCCACCCTTGGCAGGCCGGTTGGCGAGCACAGTACAGATTGTTGATACATATGCATTAACGGGCAAGAGAAGAGAGGCAAAATTCTACTGCCGGCATCTCACGGCTAAAGTTGGCACTAAGCATAATTTTACTAACTACTAATGGTACTGGTAATCGGACCAATTAGGGGACAGAAGGATACGGCACTAATTACATGCATGCCCTAAATAAAACGACCTCATATTGCATAGACGTAATAATGTTCACATATTAACCCATGGAGTGCCGGCAGTAGAACATTGCATCTCCTCTCTTGCCTGCGGATGCAGTATCTGACAAGGGTTACTTCAGGAAGATGGGCAGCAGCGTCTTTCCGTGTATCATTAACACGTGATGCGCTCGCCAACCCGCCTGCCAAGCGTGGCAATGGCAACAACCCCCTCATCTTGCAGATTCATAAGGAAGGTCTATTTCAAGCAGTGGACCTGGACAGCTGAGATGATAATGATTAACTCTCAATTTGATTTCTTATTCTATTTAAGAAGGGAATAAATGTCAATTAAATGAAATCAGTTGTAAACAACAACAAAAGAAAAGCCCTTGCATTCTGTCAAAGTTAAATTGACAGGTGTTTCGATAAAACAAAAAGTTGTCTATGCGTAACACGTAATAATGTGATACAGGCTTTTAATTTCTTTATTCACACACATGTAACATAAAAGATACTAGGCTCAAGCATAACGTAGTAATACATTTTGGGAACAAAAATATGGGCGGGTTAATGCACAAAAATAACAGTCCATTGGCAGGCAGGCCTGCCAAGCGTGGTGAGTATGGCAACTACCCCTCATGGTCCATGGTCAAGATCCATGAGGGAGGCCGGTGTTCAGTAGTGGACGGTTTACGGCTGAAATGATGATGATGATGAAATGAACAGTCCATTTCAAAGAGCGAAGCCAAACTTTCTCATTTAAAACTAAAAACTTTTTCGAACACTCCGCCATTTTTAAATGGCGAATATTCCCGCGTATTTCTGCAAGCATTTCACGGAGTTTTCACTGCAGGAGAGAAATGAAATTACGTGCGCCACAGATGTTGTATTAGTAGAGTAACTTTATTTCATCTCTAAGCGGTAGAGTTGTCGCAAGTTATTTAAATAAAGCGTTTCAATTAAATAAAAAGATTACTGAACCAAATAGATGGAGTTGGTCCTACCTGAAAAGTGTAGTACCTAGAAAGCGCTGATACTTATTTCTAAGGATATTCCATAATAAGGCAGGAAAGACCTTTTGGTCCACCGAATTTAGATAAACATTCTCTATACTTTATTTTTTTAAGTTGTGTGGATTTATAAAGAAGAAGAATAATATTTATATTATTCTTCTTCTTCTAGTGCGCGGAAAAAGTGAGTTTTCAAAAGTCCTTTCATTGTTAATTGTGTTTATTTTATTTATTTTTGTTTATAAGCCTGATGTTTCCCTTGCAGGGCAAAGGTCTCCCTTCCCCTCCCTAATTGTGTTTACTAGCGCCTTCTAATGCGCTGTTTTTTTCTTTTTTATGAAAACCCCTCTGAGTAACGTGGTATTAATTTTCTTAGATAAGCATAAAAATACTAAGTAGATTTCTTTACATATCAAGAACACGGTAATCTATCACAAGATACTTTTGATTATTCCCATCGAACAGGACCACGGCTATTGAGACAGAATTCATCATCATTATCATCATCCACAGGCCGATTTAACCCACAGCTGGGTATATAGGCCTCCCTAAGTTTTTGCCAGCCACAAATTTAGGGATACATATTGTAATCGCGAAAGCTTAAGGTCCAACTAGTCGCGGAGGCAAAGTCGTCAGTGAGCGCGGCCTAAATGTATGCTATCTCACCTGACATAGTGTGTTTATTCCTACGACATCTTCACATGTTTACCGCGCGCTAGAATGAAATGCACAATGATTCATTCCTAAACCGACCGCGCAAAAATATGTGAATAGACTTTTAGCACAAGGGTTATTATTAAAGAAAAACTTGAGTGTAATCTTTTCAAAATAACATTTATTTCAACTTTTGAATAATTAAACTATGTCGGAACGGCATTTATTTTTGAGTTTTCTTTCTATAATAATATAAGTTATTTAGTTTCGTCCAAAGTTGGGCTAAAATCAGTGTTGAAATACGAAAGTTTAGAAGCTTGTATTTTTGAATAAATACTTTTTTTACGGTTTGGGGTGTATATAAACATAGATTATGACGAGATAAATTGATATAATCCTGTTAACGTCAAACAGTGGAGTAGTTACCCTTCCACGTTTGTATGGAAAGATGAGCGACTCGTGCATCCTTAAGACAGACTTTTGTAGATCTAATATTAGTTTTCATACCATGATATTTCCCACGTTTACTTAGTGACACCTGTAAAGTCTACGGACGACTAATCCTAATCTAAAACCGGACATGCGGTTAAAAGCCGGGACTCCGGAAGCCACCCCCACCCTAGCAGACAGGGTGGGGGTGGGGTCAGTGAACCCGCATCCAGGACCACCCTGTAGACTTGTAGAGTACACCCTGTGTACAGAGGTGAACACCTTGTAAATATAGATTTTTTCTCAGATAGATTTTTCATCTGAGTAAACTGGATGCATTTCAAGCACAACTTTTAAAGTTATTTTATTAGGCATTATAAGGCTTTGGACTGCCTCCGTGGCTCAGTTGGTCTAATAGCCGAATGATACGCAGGAGGTAGCATGTTCAATTCCCGCCACGGAACAAATTTTAGAGATCGTCAAAGTTGCCCCGAGTCTGAGTGTTTTTCTATATAAGTTAAGTAAATATTTACAAAAATAAAATATTTATGTAAGTATTCTATCCATTATTGAATCTGATTTAATACCCGTATTAAGACTGGTGGTAACAAGCGGGCATTTTAGTACTGTAGAAAATAGTTTTTTTTTTATACTACTAAATGACGAAAGAAGGCGAAGGCCCACCTAATGTTAAGCGGTAACCTCTACCTATAACAATTGCAATGCAACGGTGATCACGTACACTAAGCACGTGACCAACGCTGCATTGCATTGCGCCCGTCACCCTGAGACAGAGTTGTAAGGTCTCATGTGCCCGTAATTTCACCGGCCCCCTTGCCCTTCAAACCGGAACACAGCAATGGAGACATTACTGCTTGGCGGCAGAAACAGGTATGGTTTCCCGGATGAACCTTTCACAAAAAGTTCTATTACTATTTCCATTACTGTGGGAAATAGATTCCATTACTGTGGTAAATAGATTTCATTACTGTGGGAAATAGATTCCATTACTGTGGGAAATAGATTCCATTACTGTGGGAAATAGATTCCATTACTGTGGGGAATAGACTTCATTACTGTGGGAAATAGATTACATTACTGTGGTAAATAGATTTGATTACTGTGGGTAATAGATTCCATTACTGTGTGAAATAGATTCCACTACTGTGGGAAATAGATTCCATTACTGTGGGAAATAGATTCCATTACTGTGGGAAATAGATTCCATTACTGTGGGGAATAGACTTCATTACTGTGGGAAATAGATTTCATTACTGTGGGAAATAGATTCCATTACTGTGGGAAATAGATTCCATTACTGTGGGAAATAGATTCCATTACTGTGGGGAATAGACTTCATTACTGTGGGAAATAGATTACATTACTGTGGTAAATAGATTTGATTACTGTGGGTAATAGATTCCATTACTGTGTGAAATAGATTCCACTACTGTGGGAAATAGATTCCATTACTGTGGGAAATAGATTCCATTACTGTGGGAAATAGATTCCATTACTGTGGGAAATAGATTCCATTACTGTGGGAAATAGATTCCATTACTGTGGGAAATAGATTCCATTACTGTGGGAAATAGATTCCATTACTGTGGGAAATAGATTCCATTACTGTGGGAAATAGATTCCATTACTGTGGGAAATAGATTCCATTACTGTGGGAAATAGATTACATTATTGTGGGAAATAGATGACTGATGGAACACCCATTATTTAAATACGAAGAAAAACGCCTAGTTTTATAACTGAGTCACATTTGTATATTTGTAATTGACTGTTAACCATGCATCTACATTGTATTTATGAGGAATCGCAGTATTGAGTCAACTGCACCATCTCGTGGTTTTTCCTCAAAGACATACGTCATAGCGTTGTGATGTGACTTCTTAGTCTTCCGTATAAATAGGATGAAACGGTAAACAGGACGTCACGTTCAGATTCACAGATTCCTAATATTGACATGGACGTGCGAAGACGGGCAGAAACTAGTAAAATATATATAGAAAAGGTTGTTTGTTTGTTTGTTTGTTTAAGTTTGGATTCTGAGCTTTCTTTCGCCATGTATCGTGGTACCTAATATAATTTAATTTCAACAAAACAAACCTACTTTAATGAGAAAAATGTTGCTGAAAATACCTAAAACGCTATATGTATGCCTATTGCATTTGAATATTTCCCTTGGTTTACCATGGATCCCATTATTATAACTGAGTTTTGATCTTGACATAATTCAAAGTACTATACGTACCTAAAACTAATTTTCCAAATCGGTTCATACACGACGAAGTTCTGAAGTAACAAAGATTAAAAATAAAAATACAGACGACTTGAGAACCTCCCCCTTTTTGAAGTCGGTTAAAAAGCTGTCTAATGCGAGATATGATGGAGATGAGTCCTGCAAAACCCACGATGCCACAGACTTCCAAACACGCGATACTCGTAGAAGACAAACATCAAAGCTGAGACTGTTCCTTTTTGGTTCGCAGCAGAGCAGACAATGGTACTGGTAGCACATAATCGTAGGTAGGTTTTAAATGTTGTTTAGCTGTTAATTTTTTATTGTATTTTTCCTGTAATTGTACCTACCTTTTTTTCTTCTTCTTTTGATTTCTGAATATTCCAAAATGTGTATACGGTTTTCTGTCTGTGCTGTTTTTTGTGAATCAAATAAATGTATATTCTATTCTATTCTAAGAAGAAAGAATAAAAATTACAATTACAAATACAAACAAAGATCACAAAAATAGGTACAAAAAGACACACAACACGGTAGGTAGACATTACAATGCGGCCAGGTAGAAGAGGATGTGGCGCCGGGTAAATGGGTCCCCACCTCAGCATTGTTAGCATGGCCAGGCTCAGATGCTCTGGTTTTAAGTTGGGCCCCGGGTGATTTCACGACCACAGATAAAAGGAGAGAAGGAGACAGGAAAGGAATAGAATAGATAAACGGCCGCACACACACGCTTTTTGCCTACCCACAACATCTTGAAAGCTACAAACCAAAATAAGTCTTATCTAACCGCACAACGATCTTCCGGCTAGAACCGTATCAGTGATACAAAACAGATGTCCCTAACGTGACCTTGTAGAGATCTCGGTGCGTTTTGATCTCTAGTAAACAAAAATAAATAATTCAGTTCCGAACTAAACAAAAACGTCTGTGGAAAACAGGTAGATTAATCATCTCAGCCTTAGACGTCTACTGCTGGAGAAAGGCCTCATAGATCAGGGAGACGGGTACAGATATATGACCTTTGTGGTATCCCTTGCAAGATTCTTACTGCAGCAATCCCTAATCCATTAATAATATAATAATAACTTTTTTATTATTTTCCCGACGTTTCGAACTCGTTTCAGTTCTTATCGTCGCGGGAGGACTAAAGTTTAGAAAATAATAAAACAGATTATTAACATGTATAACCGGGTATTTATCGCGTAAATTACCGTATTACGTATTATATCCCGACGTTTCGCTTGGATTGCACCAAGCATGGTCCCGCAAAGACTGACTTGCTTGGTGCAATCCAAGCGAAACGTCGGGAAATAATAAAGGATAATGTGTTGTGATCGCGAAAAATATCGCGTTTAATAAAAAAGATACGTGATTCCTGTATTTTAAAACTAATATGTTAACAATTTGTGAAAGTTTCATCATCATAGCCGTAGGACTCCTGTCCACGTTCACTGCAGGACTTAAGCCTCCCCATACATATGCTTCAAGTTCTGATCATGAGGGGCTTGATGCCGTACTCGCTACAACTGGCAGGCGGGTTGGCGAGCGCAGTAGAGGATGTCGATATACGTATAGACGCTGTTTCCCATCTCCAGGAGGCAAGAAAGGAGAGGCAACCTTCCGGTACCCCATCCCATCTTCCGGAGATTCTTACCGCGGGCAAGAGAGGGCAATATTCTAGTGCACCCCGCGGCGACCACACGGCGTGAATGTTTAACAAGTTCTAATACAATGCAATAAAAATATTTAGTTTTAATTCCGCTTATGCTGAGATGCATGAGCACCGCCCTCACGCCCGCTAATTATGCACATGCAGGGAGAACTAGCTTGTCAGTGCAGCATGCATACCCAAACCTATACAACGACACGTGTTTCGCCTCTCCGCGAGGCATCATCAGGTGAGACGCTGAGGTATTGACTGATCGGCCGCTGGAACGAAAGTTTCGTTCCAGCAGGGCGGTGCTCCTGCATCTCAGCATAAGCGGAATTAAAACTAAATATTTTTATTGCATTTTATTGTCATGGATTTCCGCAAAGTAACGCCTGATTCCATTAATTATAAGTTCTAATACAACAACTCCTCAGCAATCCTAACCCATTCAACTTCTAAAGCTTCCATATCGGGTCTATTACAGTTCCGGTTCGGAAATGTCCCAAAATCAAAGGGCCACGAATAGCCGCAATAGCGGAGGTGGCGGCGGCAGGAAGCGTATCCGGCGACGGGACACTGGGATGACACTGATTAACTTCTACACGGGATTTGGGACGTGTTTAGACTGATGGTTCTAGTTATTAAAATATGGGATTATCGGGTATTTATCGCGCAATACCTTTATTTTATTCCCGACATTTCGACCGGATTGCACCTGGTCGTGGTCGCGGGGAGACTTCTTCAGATACGTCGGGAATAAAATAAAGGTAATTGCGCGATAAATACCCGATAATCCCATATTTTGATAATGTGTTGTGATCGCGAAAGTTTAAAAAAGACTGATGGTTCTAGGTTGGAGATGACACTAGCGTTAGTATCCTCTAAATGGGTTATTTTTATAAGAGTTTAATAACCGGCTTAGTTAGTTTCAGACGTATTGACCTGTTCTGTCCTCTAATAGCTGAATTAGTTGAGAGGATGGTGTAGGTGCTGGGCAAGCCGATGTCCCAGGTACTGCAGCGTCGCATAAATCATCTGACGCTGTATAAATCACCTACAATAGATGCAAAGGCCTTACTTTTTTATCCCTACTAATTACAAAAGATAAAGTGTGTATGTAACAGATTATTATGAATTTGTTATTGTAATTAATATATTCATAAGTTGTAACAACTGGTTAAATGAAAGTAGCTAAATATTACAAATAAAATATATCATAAATAGGCAATTGAATCAAAACGAATAGTTTTATCCTTAAAATAATTAATAGTTGTTTCTGTAACTTTTAAAGAAACATTGTAACGACTTAAACAACAAGCTACGCCATTTGTCGTACCACTAGTTGTTTGTGCACCGGTATATAAAGAGTGTTTCCACAGAGCTAAGCTCAGTCGTCTTTCTGCATCGGTCCGAACAAGTCATGTAAGTCGTAGCCTACTTATGTTCTATGTATAATGATAATACTTATCAAATGTATCTTTATGGTTAAGCGTTTCAAAGGTTATTTAAATTAAAACTATATTTGATGATGATGATGATGATGATGATGATGATGATGATGATGATGATGATATGATGATGATGATATGATGACGATGATATGATGACGGTGATTTGATGATGATGATGATGGTAGCTAACTTCTTTAGAAGTGTCATTGTTTATATTATAACCTGTCGTTGTTATGGAATAAAGAACTGAAGAGAAGTAATATTCGTTATTTTATTTGTTACTGCTACAGATAACGATTTAGCTTACATAATTAGATACTTACTTACTAAATGAAATTATAATAAAATCTATCATCAGAAGTGGGATAACCGGTTCTATTACTAATATTCATTTTCTAAGTTCCAGAATGGATCCCGCCCTACTGACAGACCTTCTAAAGGCCATATGAGATGCTGTCTCGTCCAACCGACGGCCAGATGAAGACGTGGCGCTTTAATCGTTTGACCCAACAACAAGTGACAGCGGTGCAGAAAGTTGGTGCAACAATATTATTGAAGAACTGTAGCGTTGCCACTGTCGCAAAGGCAGGTAAGGCCTTAAAGGGCTCTGCATTAATATGGTTTGAGTCGTGGGAACTTTTAACTGAAGGTAGAACCTGGGAAAAATTGCGCAGCATCTTTCACGGAGCACCAGTTATTAGAATATAAGTCTGCGGTAGTATTACTGAAGTTAATATTAGAATGTCATCGTTCAATAGTAGTGTTAAGACAACCGCCGAGCTAATATCGCTGTTTTCTAGTTATGTCAAACCTAATAAAACCGGGCAAAAGCGAGTCGGACTCGCACACCGAGGGTTCCGTGCCATCATACAATATAGGTAATATATGACAAAGGCGGTTTATATTAGTTGGAGAACCTTGACAGCGCCCTCTCTTGTCTGATAGCGGAACTTATGTAGACTTTTTACACTTTCGATAATTTAAAAAAAAAAAGTATGCTAATAAGAGAGTTCGTTATAATTTTCCCGTTATCTTTACATACACTTCTAATAGCAATAAAAGTTTTAGAGGTATCTCCGCAAGCTTCGGAGATAAGGGGAAGGGAACGGTCGTTTTTTTCAACATTTTTGTTAATAACTCAAAAACGATACAGCTTTAAGGAAAACTAAAGATAGTTTATTATTGTGCAAATTAATACCTTTCTTATGATATCCCACACAACCTAGTAACTTAACTTAAAAATGTTGAGATCATATATGTGAGAAATATATGAGAAGTATCCGCCCCCCTGCAATCATCAGAATATTTTTTAGCATTTTCGTATATGCCATATTAGTAAAAAAGTGTTATCTCTATTTATTTCAAATTTCAAGTCGTTAGCATGAGTAGTTCTCGAGATATCCACTTGTGACAGAACAGACAGACAGAGTCATTCTCTAAGGGTTCCTTTTTGCCATTTTGGTCCGGAACCCTAGAAACGACCATTAGAGCAAAGCGATGTAGATAATAATGGTGCGAGTAAAAACTAAACGATCAAAATTAGACTCCCATAATTTTCTTCATCTTTTTAACGATGACATATTCGATTCCATTGTCCAAAAAATAAAAACAAGGCAGGTGGCCAAAATAAAAAAATGCTAGTAACACGGAAAATACTGTAAAAGATAGAGTCATTTGTACTAACTGCAAGAAAGTTGGACACCTTGAATCGGCGTGTTGGTTCAAAATTGGTCGTGCTAGTTTGGAGAAACCGTCAACCAGTAACGAGGCAATTTCTTAGGCCAACGGAATTAAACTTCACCAGGCTTTCAATCCATGATTATGATATTGAGTCACTTATAGATACCGGGGCTAATTGCTGTATTATCAAAGGATAAATTGCAAAACGCCTAAAATGTAATGTTTTACCGCATTCCCTATGTATTAATGGAATAGGTCATGGTAGTTTAAATGTGTTTGGAAAAATAAAAGCCCCAAATATTTGGACATGGACTTACAGCACAAAATAATGAGCATTTTTGGTTTCCCGGTATGGCAGTTTTTGTACAAAAGTATTTGTTGCATTATTTAAAATGTGTACAGCGAAAGGCTCATCATGGCCCTAAACAGGGTCTTCTTCATCCTTTGGTAAATATAGCTGTGCCCTTTCACACTGTCCATTTAGACTGTACGGGGCCATTCACACTATTTGATGAAGGTTATAGGCATATTTTGCTGATGGTTGATTGGTTTACTAAATTTTGTCTTATAAAACCATTGAAAACACTGACTTCAGATGAATTAATACCAATAATCCATGATACTGTCACAATATTCGGGTCACCTTCGTTTATTATTTCTGATCGAGGAACCAATTTCAGTAGCAATCAAGTTCGAACAGTTTTCTAGGAATTAAACGTCCAACACCATGTGATTTCTACCGGTACTCCAAGAAGTGTCAAGTTGAACGTTATGTTTCCACTGTCAGTGATGTGATTAGGACAATGTGTAATGAACCGTCAGATTGGCCGAACATATTATTATTTATTTATTTATTTGAGCCACCAACAGAAGATACACAAAGAAAAATTACAAAAGTAAAAACAATAAAAATCATAAGCTTGTGTTCTCCCAATTACAGGCAGCTACATCTAGGTTACAAATTAAGTTGTCATAGCAAAAGTTAACAGATTGTGAATTAAATTTTTAAACATAGGTAACAATTATATTTAAGAATTTTTAAACAAAACAAATATCCAAGTTCTACGTAAGGTTGAATAAAATAAAAGAGAAACTAGAGTTAAAACAAAAACTAGAGTTAGGGAGTAGGTACTAAGATATAGATACTTAACGTTTTGTATGGTGCGAATAAAATAATATTGGTATAGGTACATATAATTAAAAAAATGCAAAAGGTACATATATCAATGTATGACAGAAGATTATTCACAGAGAGATATTATGGAAAGTACAACAGTCAATAAACACCACGGTTCAAAAATCGACAGGATTCTCACCCCCACGTTTGATAATTGGCGTTGAGGCGAATATACCATGTATACAATCCCGTTTAAATGATGTCCTTGATAATTCGAGACAAAATTCAGTTAATTTAGAGGCCGACAAAGAATAGGCACGGCAGAGACTTTTACAAATTGCTAAAAAGTTAAAATCACGGTTTGACGCCACGCGACGTAATAACCTAACATTAGAAGTAGGAGATTTGGTATACGTTTCCCATAAACATAGACGAAATGACAAATTATATCCTAAATTCAAAGGACCATACGAGATTGAATCTTTACTTCCCTATGATCGTTTTGTCCTAAAGGGAATGGGTAATTTACGAAAAATTACTGTGGCAAAATATAAACTACGATATTGGCCCGGAGAACTGATAGATGATTAAAATAAGAAAAAAAAAACAATTTGTGAGTAAAATTAATAAATAGTTTGATTGTAAATAATTGTATTGAAAAAGTTATTATAATTTTTAAATAATTTGAGAGTGATCATTTGAAACACAAGTAACACGAGAGATGGTGACCAAACAAAGGTTTATCTGAAAAAATAAAAAGACCGCTGAAGGACCGTTTACCTGGTACTAGTCTATGACACCGGCAGCGGGTGGGCGCGGACTAGTAACTAGAGGTATTCGGGACGAACAGACCGCTGAAGGACCGTTTACCTGGTACTAGTCTATGACACCGGCAGCGGGTGGGCGCGGACTAGTAACTAGAGGTATTCGGGACGAACAGACCGCTGAAGAACCGATTACCTGGTACTAGTCTATGACACCGGCAGCGGGTGGGCGCGGACTAGTAACTAGAGGTATTCGGGACGAACAGACCGCTGAAGAACCGATTACCTGGTACTAGTCTATGACACCGGCAGCGGGTGGGCGCGGACTAGTAACTAGAGGTATTCGGAACGCACAATATGATGAAAATAAATAACAGAACAATGGCACATTTATGTTTCAAATAATCTCTCTCAGTTATGATTTAGTTAGATTTAAGGATTTGATGATTGTTGGGTACTTTGTGGACAAAGTACATGTCAGAATGGCCGTAACAGATTATTATGAATTTGTTATTGTAATTAATATATTCATAAGTTGTAACAACTGGTTAAATGAAAGTAGCTAAATATTACAAATAAAATATATCATAAATAGGCAATTGAATCAAAACGAATAGTTTTATCCTTAAAATAATTAATAGTTGTTTCTGTAACTTTTAAAGAAACATTGTAACGACTTAAACAACAAGCTACGCCATTTGTCGTACCACTAGTTGTTTGTGCACCGGTATATAAAGAGTGTTTCCACAGAGCTAAGCTCAGTCGTCTTTCTGCATCGGTCCGAACAAGTCATGTAAGTCGTAGCCTACTTATGTTCTATGTATAATGATAATACTTATCAAATGTATCTTTATGGTTAAGCGTTTCAAAGGTTATTTAAATTAAAACTATATTTGATGATGATGATGATGATGATGATGATGATGATGATGATGATGATGATGATATGATGATGATGATATGATGACGATGATATGATGACGGTGATTTGATGATGATGATGATGGTAGCTAACTTCTTTAGAAGTGTCATTGTTTATATTATAACCTGTCGTTGTTATGGAATAAAGAACTGAAGAGAAGTAATATTCGTTATTTTATTTGTTACTGCTACAGATAACGATTTAGCTTACATAATTAGATACTTACTTACTAAATGAAATTATAATAAAATCTATCATATGCAGGTTCTGCTTTCACGTCAAAACGGCAGAAACGATTTTGATTTGGTGAACTTTATCACAGGAATAGATTAAACATTGGAGACGGACATAGTCTACTTTTCGTTGCTAGAATTAAACTTAAAGGGGTTGAAAAGTTGAAATGTTGCTTTCCGTGACGTCACCAAACGGCTCTGTCGGAAGACCAGCGTTGGTTGTTAACATAACCAACTTATGCTGAGACAGAGACCTTTTTGTGACTCAAGCATGTCACCTACTTTTCTCATTTTTGTTATAAAATGTTCATTTGTATGCGAATGCTTGTTGTTACAAATAAATAAATTATTTATCTATCTATCTTAAAGGGGGATGGAAAATTTGTGTGTATCTGTATAAACTTTGTCTTAAACTGTGCGTGCATGGGTTTAATACAAGTAAGACAAGACGTTATAGACAGGTAGGTGTATTTAAAACAGCCATGTCCAAGAAACTACTTTTCCAATAATCATGCGCACACAATATACTGAGAAGTTTTCATTTGTTTGTGTGGTATATTAACAGCGTAAGTAAGCTACATAGATAAGTTTTACTAAGCTAGACAAGCAGATCTATAAATAATATAATGTGCTGTACACAACACTATCTAGTTCCAAACTAAGCAAGGCTTGTACTATTGCGGGTTCGTTTCCCGCCTCGGGACAAATATCTGTACAATCTGCAGATATTTGTTCAAGGTGTTCCAAAACATATTATCTTTTGTTTTTCTATATATAATAAAAATATCTAACTATGTAGTATAACGTATTAAGTATATCAGTCATCTAGTACCCATAACACAAGCTCTGCTTAGCTTGGGGCTAGATGTTGCTGTGTGAATTGTCCAGCATTATTTATTATTACCCACCACCACCTATTTGCCGTGGGGTGCCGGCAGTAGAATGTCACCCCTCCTCTCCTGCCCGTGGATGCAGTAAGAATCTGCGAAGGGATATCTCCGGGAGATGGGCAGCAGCGTCTTTCCGTGTAAGAACATCCCGAACTGCGCTCACCAACCCGCCTGCCAAGCGTGGTGAGTATGGCAACAACCCCTCACGCACATCTCTACGTCAATGAGGGAGGCCTATGTCCAGCAGTGGATGTCTTACGTCTGTAATGATGATGATGATGATTTATTATTAGGTATTTATTTTATATAATAGGAATTATTCTTTAAACACGGCTACAATGGAATGTAATAATAAAATTATTAACAAATAATACGAGAACCGAAACATCACTCACTGACACACATACATCAGCACAGATCTTTCCAAAAGTATAACCCACTTCAGAACTGGGATACGCAAATATTCTCGCCACAATTAACCCATTTCCAACCCGGCCCGCCATGTTCTAGCCCAGAAAGGCTAATAAACTAAATATACGATACATGCGCGAGCGCAGAATTAGCGCGGGGTGGACAGGGTTGCCACTTAATGAGAAATGAAATCCTAATGTTTAATCGACTTTAAATTAGGTTCTCAATTCGTCTGTATTTTTTAATTTGTTTAGTCTGTTACCTCAGAACTCCTTCGTTTGTACTGATTTGGAAAATTATTTTGGAGTTCGAACATTTTTTTGTAACAAGCTTAGATTTAAGAAAAAAAAATACTTTAATATATGGCAGCCGGAAATGACATTGATTAGTAATTGTTATTTTATCTCAGCGTCATTATTTTATACGTTCACAAACTAGACTACCACTCACTCACTGACTGACTGACTGACTCATTGACATCATTGTTCTCCCACTTCCAGATGGCATTTCGGGAATCTGTAAACGGGGTTGTGTAGAGGGTTGGGGGGTGAGTACGAGAAAAATCTGAAACTACCCCTTTTCCACCCCCTTAATTTTTTTTAAATTTTTTTTGTTTTTTTTACAAAAGTTCGCGAGCTGCTCGGCAGCTCGCGCACAACCTACCCTCGACTATTTTTAAACAACCCTCGCGTGCTGCGAAGCAGCTCGCGCACCACCCGCTCACTAGTTATTTTATACGTCCACAAACTTAGATTTTATAAGGGAAGGAAGACGTTCAAAACAAAGCTTTAATGATAGCAAACGTAAAAAGTAAGAAACTAATTGGTATTATCTCAACGTCATAATTTTATATGTCGATATTTTTTATATGTCGACATGTCGGTAATGTTGCATAATCACAGCCTTCTCTAATAGTCTTTTCGAAGAGCCGTAGATAAACAAAGCGAACTAAAAGGATTTCTTTTTGCACTACGGAAACCTTAATAATGAGGAATGAAGATATGAAATAATACTAAATTATATTTTCATTCCTTAATTTTAAAAGTATCATCATCATGATCATCATCTGAACGCACAATTTGTTAAGAAAAGCTTCGCCTTGTTGCTTCTACTGAGATATATGATATATATTTTTTTCCCTCATGCACTTGGATCTCTAAGTCAATGAGGGAGGCCTATGTCCAGCAGTGGATGTCTTACGGGTATAATGATGATGATGATATTTTTTACATAAAATAATTAGATTTTTTAAGTAAATACTAAAATCGACCAATAATAAACTTAACAGTTCCTACACCTGCTACGTACTATTACGTTTAAGAAAAGAGTTAATAGGCATTTTCTAGGGAAGCTCGCTCCATCGTCGATCTCATTCTTGCGATAGCAAGGATGAAATCAAGAGCTAACCTATCTAACATAAAAAAAAAAAAAAAACCTAATAAAGGATCACCTTAAGCAGCAGAGTGACGACACTCAGCTGAAGCGGAAACGACGACACGCGCGATGCACACGGACATACAGACACTTTTTATATACGGAATATGTTGGAAGGAATATGTCAGGGCGTGGGAATTGAGCAACCTTTCTAACAAGTAAGAATTACGGGATGTTCATAGACGCACCTTGTAAAAAAAATGCTGGACAATCACACAGCCCTAAGTTAAGCAGAGCTTGTGTTATGAGTATGGATTACTGATATATGTAATACTACTGCACAAATATATAATTTTATTACATATAGAAAAACATCCAGAACACCCTGAACTAGTTATTACTAATCTGCATATCGTAAAACTATAAATAATCTTCCTAAGATATCCCTTGGCAGATTCTTGCTGCATCCACGGACAAGAGAGATAAAACTCTTCTGCCGCCACCCCACGACAAAGTAATAAAATAAGTAATAGAATTTTAGTGACAACCCTGAAGAACTCGCTGCGGGAGTGACCTCATCCTGCGACACAGATGATGATGATGATGGGAATGGACAGTTTGGCTGCGTCTGCGCATAGTTATACAGGTATGCCTATTGTTCCATTACAAGGTTGAAAATATTGATTGATTTTGTTACTCATATACATAGGTATGCCGTAGCGTGAAGACAGTAGTATGTTGCCTCTCCTCTCTTTCCCGCGGATGCAGTATGAATCTGCTAAAGGATACCTCCGGAAGATGGGCAGCAGCATCTATCATGTATCAACATCCCGTACTCCGCTCGCCAGCCCGCCTGCCAAGCGTGGCGAGTATGGCAATAGCCTCTTGATCTTGAAGATCCGGGAGGCCTATGTCCAGCAGTGGACGTCCCACGGCTAAGATGATGGTGATGATAGTAAATATTAATCCCCCTTTAAATATAAGTACGTTCTTGTATTATCTCTACATCCAAGAGCACGAAACTAAAAACCTTTTAAGAGGAACAGATAAGGTAGAGAAAAGAAGTAATAATGTACACTCGCCTCTAATCTATTATAATAAATCAATGGTAGAAAAACAATACGAGCTTAGAACCCAAACAACTTTTAAATAAAATGTCAAAGTCAATATGTGTTTATTCAATAGAGCAAAACGCTACTTAGAATAGTCAATTTACTTAAGAAGAACAAGACACATTTAAATTGAATAAAGCACATAATTGAATTCGTTCGCCTCAGATAACTTTTTTTCCATGTTAGGGAAAGAAGCATAGACTTGGGAAACTGTACACGTGCTTTTTAGGGTTCCGCAGCCAAAGGGGAAAAACGGGACCCTATTACTAAGTCTTCGCTGATGGGAACCCTTCAGTAGTTTCTGTTTGTTATGCACATTATTGGTCATATAAATTAATAATCCTGGACCATCTAACCCCTTTGTAAGCAGAGCTTGTGTTATGGGTACCAAGTGATATCCATAAAAATCTACGTCGGTGTCGAAAACGCAAGATTCCTGTATGCCTCTAAAAGGCATAAGAATTATTTTCAATTCCTCGTCATGTTACAATTGATTTTACAAATCTGTCAAATGACGCACCGAAAACAAGCCACAACTCGGTTCCAACAATTAAACAACCAGCGTACTAGACCCCCGCTGAATGACGGTCGTTGCACTTTTGTTTGATGGTCATGAAGCTCAGAGGTCAAGTTACGATGGTTTTCTCGGCGTATGAGGTCATACTTATTTGTGTTGCGTCTGTGAGACGTTATTTTGAACAATATTAATAGCTAACCTAAGAACGTATAATGGATTCGAATTAGGAATTAAATTTTGCTTGCCACTTGAATAGCGAACAGTGAAAAATATTCATAACTTTTAGAACGTATTATGGATTCGAACTAGGAATGAGAATTTGAAAGAGGAATGAGTTTGAAGTTTTAAGGTGAACAATAAAATAGCCAACTTAAGAACGTTTAGAATTCGTATTAGGAAAGAGAATTTGAAAATTGTATATGAAAATGTGTTGTGTTTGAATTGAAAGATGGAATTATTTGAATATTTCATACAATTTAACATTTTAACGCCTCCGACTAACAGTGTGTTCTAAATTGCAAGAACACCTTAGTACAGATAAGACGAAACTTATATTTTAGAGAAACAGGAAATAGTAATTTGATTTAATGTTCAATGTGTCACTAACAACCAAGCCAATATAGTAATGGAATTTAATCACATTTAAGTCATTGAAACGTATGTATGTATATTGATTTAGGTATTATCCTTAATAAGCCAAACAGAAAAAGGAAAAAACAACTTAAAACTTGAAGTTCAAGGTTAAAATAGGTATCTAATTCAATCAAACATTGTAGCAGGCACTGTAATTTACCCGAGCTTCATAAACTATAACAGTGTATCTACCGTGAGTTGTCACTGTTAGATCGCCTGCCGTAACTACAGTAGTAATAGTACGTTACTTATGACATCTGTCAGATTTGTAACTCATGGTAACAAATTCTAAACAAATAAAGCTCAAACTACAGTAGCTATAGTATAGTTTACTACGTATTTTAGTACCAAACTATCCGCTAGAGGCGCTGTACAAGTTTTTATACATTTCTTTAACTACAGTCGCTGGCGAGTATAGATTGTGAAAACTCACGGTAGACCTACAGATGCCGACCGACGCTGTATACTGCCCACTACTGTAGAATGTTGCTTCTCCTCTCTTTCACGTGGATGCAATAAGAGTCTGCCAAGGAGTACCTTCGACAGATAGGCAGCAGCGTCTTTTCGTGTATAAACATCTCGTACTGCGCTCGTCAACCCTACTCTAATGTCGGCTTGCCACGGCATGTTATAGACACCGAAACTAAACTAAGGTGATGAACACATCGCGGTTTTGTGTGGATACGTTTCCGTCTTGACTAGTCAAGGACTGTCCCAGGTCACGTAGCTCGACAGCTCCTAGCACCGCCCGTTTAACTAACAATTAGGCGGTTCACACACTGCCACGCATCACGCTGCATGTTGCGTGAATGCGTCTTCAACGTTGCTTGTAAACAGTATCTTCGTTTGTATAGAAAACACGCACAGTCCAACACACCGAAAATACATCTACGCGCGTTCATGCAGATCACGCGCGTAGGTGCGGAGAAACATGCACCCACGCGCGTAGGTGCGGGGCGAGACGCAAGGTATGGCACACCGAGTCCCGCAGTCTAGCGAACAGCTTTAAGTGAAATGAGTCAGAGACGTCGTGAATTCACAAAACGCAACTACGCGCGTGAGTGCGTGAAAAACCCGCACGATGATGCAGATCTGCACTCCCGCAAGTACGCGCGTAGGTGCGTCGATACGCAACATGCAGCGTGGTGCGTGGCAGTGTGATGACCGCCTTACAGTTTATCCCGTCATCGTCATCATCGCAATCGCAGGACGTCCACTGCTGGACAAAGACCTCTCGCATGGCCGAGTACTGATCATGAGAATTATTGCCATATTCACCACACCTGGCAGGTGGGTTGGCGAGCGCAGTACGGGATGTTGATACAAAGAAAAACGCTGCTGCCCATCTTCCGGAGGTATACCTTAGTACTCTTACTGCATCCACGAGCAACAATTACGGTAATTAACAATCTCAAGAAAGTAAAACACTAAAAGCCACATATTACTACAAACAGAAGATAGCTACAGCTTTCCTTAAGCCATCAAACTAACTAGTTCTAATTGAGCACTAAAACCGTAGCCAATTGGGAACGCTTCCTTGTTAATACTCATAGTTCAATTATTCCATCTGTCAAAGTCAAATTGACAGGTGGCATTGCGTCAAAGCAAAGGTTACAACCACTGGATCGCCCCGCCATCTCGTTTGATTCCAAAGTCGTGAATTATCTCTTGAATCAAATCACCTACATAGAATCTTAATGCACTTCAATATAGCTTAGAATATTCGTAGTAAAACTATAAACTGCAAAAACTCGTATACTCGTTACAAAAATGATAATTTTTGCAGTATCATCTACGTATCAGTACGGAGTACGTTAGACAAAAATAGCTTAGACTTTATAGAATCTATGATACACTCATAATAATCCTAAAATTTAAAACTGAAAGAATAATCCATCGGTTTCCGGCAGGCGCTCGGCGGTAAAATCGGTTGTCTTTGTAAAAATGGTAATATCTCACAAACTAGATAAAAATCACACTAAAGGTTGAATAGCTCCGACGCTTTTAAACGTAAGAATGTAGTGCTACATCTCAAATTCTACATCAATGGCAGCACAGATAAAAGAGTATTGGCGAGTATTTTATTTATAAGTCGGATATTTACATTACGAGGTTGAATATCACCAGTATTATATTATCTGTGATATCACTCACATTTGTAAAGGTATTGTACGATAAAATATGAATAGTCGGCGCCACCACAAAGTCTTACAGCAAAATAAGGAACTAAACTCTACAGAACAACTTTTTAGTAGTAGAACTTTTTGTGTAGTTCATTCGGGGAAGTACTACCTATTTCTGCCGCCAAGCAGTAACTGTGTTCCGGTTTGAAGGGTAAGGGGGCCGGGGACATTACGGGCACATGAGATCTACAACTCTGTCTCAGGGTGACGGGCGCAATGCAGTGCAGCGTTGGTCACGTGCTTAGTGAAAGTGATCATCGCGGTAATGCAGTTGTTATAGGTAGAGGTTCCCGCTTAACATCAGGTGGGCCTTCGGCTTGTCTCGTCATTTAGTAGTATAAAAAAGTCTGTTGTCTGTATTTAGTTCTATGATAGCAGCGCCTCTATCGGGCTTCAGTGGTGGCGCGGATCATGCCGGACACACAATCACCATCTATCAACGATTTAAATCTTTGCGTCTAGCATCTAGGTAAACAAAGATTGTGTTTTGGATACGAGATGATTGAACGAGTACCTAGACATTTTTTGGGAAATACATCATCATCCTATGGGCCGTGGGGTGCCGGCAGTAGAATGTTACCCCTCCTCTCCTACCCGTGGATGCAGTAAGAGCCTGCTAAGGGACACCTCTGGAAGATGGGCAGCAGCGTCTTTCCGTATATCAACATCCCGTACTGCGCTCACCAACCCGCCTGCCAAGCGTGGTGAGTATGGCAACTACCCCTCATGGAGATCCATGAGGGAGGCCTTAGTTCAGTAGTGGACGTTTTACGGCTGAAATGATGATGATGACATCATCACCTCAGCCGTAGGACGTCCACTGCTGGACAGGCCTCCGTCATGGATCTGCAAGTACTGATCATGAGGGGGTTCGTGCCATACTCACCACGCCTGGTTGACAAGCGCGGTACGTGATGTTGATACACGAAAAGACGCTGCTGCCCAAGTGCGGAGGTGTTCCTAAGCTCTTACTGCATCCACGGAAAAGAGAAGTAGCATTTAACTGCCGGCACCCCACAGCTTACATTAATTAGTATTATGAAGTAATTGGACTATCGATGAAGATGTGAGATCACCTTGACGATGTGTTACCATTTGACCTCACGAGATCAAAAGAACAACATAGACTCTGAGCCAAAGATTTAAATCGTTAGATACGGCCTTATAGTAATGAGACCGCGCCGTTTGTTTCCACACGAAATGACAACCACAAAACACAGTGTTAGCCTTCCGGCTAACGCTAAAGTTTTATTTGTGTTATTTTTTCCACGAATTTTCGATACATTATTATATTCCACAAGAAATGTCCACACGAAATGTAATAGCTAGCTCATCTGAAATCAGTGTACCTCTAAACAAATCAGTGTACTATGACGAGCTCTGTGGCGCAGCGGGCGAAGGACCGCCTGCGACGCAAGGGGTTGCGGGTTCGATTCCCGCCTCGAGACAAATGTCTGTACGATCTGCAGATATTTGTTCAGGGTGTTCTGGGTATTTTTCTATATATAATAAAAATATTTAAGTATCTATGTAATGTCTAATGTATTAAGTATATCAGTCATCTAGTACCCATAACACAAGCTCTGCTTAGCTTGGGGCTAGATGATGCTGTGTAATTTAAAAAAAAAACACAGAGTTAGCCGGACGTGGTGTGTGTTTTTTTCATAATAGTACGTGCAATATGTTTGCGCTAGAAAAGGTAACAATAACAGTTTGGTAGATAGATTGTACCTTCACCATTTTTAAATAAAAAAAGTTTGGTTTATTTGCAAAATCAGTGTACGCGCGTTGGCATTATTATTTACACACATAAAAAGACCGTAGCGGCGATCGCCGTGGGGCGCCGGCAGTAGAATGTTACCCTCCTTTCATACCGTGGATGCAGTAAGAGCCTACGGGATCGAATCAGAAATGAGGAGATACGTAGAAGAACTCGGGTCACCGACATAGCCAAGCGGATTAGCACGTTGAAGTGGCAATGGGCAGGCCATATAGCGCGCAGAACTGATGGCCGATGGGGCCGCAAAGTTCTCGAATGGAGGCCACGGACCGGCAAGCGCAGCGTAGGACATCCACCAACAAGACGACTTGGTAAGAACCGCAGGTCGGCGTTGGATGCAGCCCACTTCCAACGGCAGTACTTGGAGATCAATGATGGAGGCCTTTGCCCAGCAGTGGACGTCCTACGGCTGATATGATGTTGATGATGAATGGTGTCAGGGCACATCTAAAGATTTAAATCTTTGCTCTGAGGTAAATAATATTAGTATTGAATTATCTTTTTGCCGGACCTTACGTCATTTCCACAAATAACTTGTCATTATGGCGTATTTTCCTTGTAATAAATAAAACTATAACCACTGGAGTGGGGTCCGGACAGTAGAATGTAGCCACGCTGATCTTGCCTGTAGGTGCAGTAAGAATCTGCCATGGGATGCCTCCGGAAGATCAGCAGCGTCTTTTATATCTCAACTTTTCGAACTGCGCTCGCTAACCCGCCTGCCAAGTGTGGCGAGTATGGCAATAATCCTCTCATGATCTTGGAGAACCATGAGGACTGTGGTGGTGCAGCTCTGTTACTCAGGGATAGTGTAGCTGTAGATAATGTAGTACTTATGGTAAAAGATTTTTTAAAATCGGTTTGATAGTTTTTGAGTTTATTCGTTACAAACATACAAAATACAAATATTTCCTCTCAATAATAAAAGTATGGTAATATTTAAGCGATTTGTAACAAATTTTGTTACATATATAGCTAATATATAAAGTTTAAAATAACACGCAAACATTCCCATCTCTGATATATGTATTTCTGTCATTATGCCATATGTGTCCTTATTGCTTATGACATTAGATTTGGCATCTAAGTATCGAATTCTAAACAATTTTACTCAGAGAATTAGCTGTAAAGTTAAAAATAAGTGATGCTACTGAAAACATAAACATAAATAAACATTTGACAGGTGTTATTTTACATAACATAGTGGCATTAAATACTTGTCTTACTAATGTCTAAGGTGTTTGTATTTTGGTGAAAAAGCAGGATTTTACACAAACGGTTGAGGGCGACAATCCATAACGCTATAAAACGAAGGAAATACCATAAAGATCGTACCGCTAACGCACCGAGCGATGCATCCGAACAAAAGCACATCCCAAAGACATTATGCCAAATACGTCACTTCACATCACATCACAACACAATAAAGCACAATGTCATTGCCACTGAAAACTTTAAAAAAACACTTTATCCGCTTTCTAAACTTATTCGAAATCCGAACGCGTCTGACAAGCGCGGCAAAGGTCCGACGACTAACCCGCGAAAGAAACAGCATAAACAATGCGAGCGAGCGAGACGCAGATACCTGCACCTGTGCACTTACAATTTGAATGATCGTCGAAGTGAAACAGAAATAAAATATTCCTTTAATTGAAGTGGGACGGAGGACTCGCGAGCCCCTTCACTGTGCGGGAATAAAACGATGTAAGCGCAGTTTTAAACAATTAAAATTAAACCCTAATTTGTGGGAAGAACGAGGTTTTCTGAGTGTTCGTTATGAGTAAGGCTTGTGAGTCAGCCGGTTGATTGCCAGGGTCAACATATGGCGAAAAGGCAGCTACAGTCGTAAAGGCAGTAGCCAAATTCCTCTAGCCATGGAACAATACGTTTTTATATAGATTTATCGATTGTTTCAAACTATAACGATATTTCTGTCCATAAATCATTAATTAAAAGCTAGTTTCGTTTATCGAGTATCGAAACGTGCTCGTTTCGATATTCTTTTACATGTTTTACTTAAATATTCTCTTAAATTGTTGTTTAAGAGTAAGATTACAGAATATTGACGTCATACAGACTCGCTGGAAAATTTTTGAATGACGTAAACAATATTAATAATATTCTATTGATCTAGATAATTAGAAAAATATTGTAAAGTTAAAGAGAGAGAGACTTGCCTAGCTGAAGAAAAGTGGTGGCTGAAAGTAGATAGTAATAAGATATCGGTGTACAAAATCATTTACATTATGAATAATGCTACATTCATCTTTAAAATACCTAGTTAAGAAAAGATAATGAAAAGTATGAAAATATCAAATGAAGTGAAATTATTTTATTAAGTCGGATTCATAAGAATTAAAACCACTAAAGATTAATTCAGCTTCCTTTCACAAAATATTAAACACCACGCGCGAACTGTCAACTAATATCAAAGTCAATGCCAAAGTGCATTTACATTTCCCACTCGTTCGGAGAAGGCTCGAAAGAAATCTTCAATTGAAAGGAAAACTTTAAGTACCGAGAAATTATTACTTTTGATGCTAAATTGGATGTTTATAATTCGGTTATTTTAGCGCCGGTGTTTGCAAGATTCTATGAATGGAAGATTCCGAAGAAAACCACTTTTTTAAAACGTATGGCTGAGCTGAGATTAGTTTTCATTGAACATAAGTCAGGTTATTTTATTACTCGCGTTATTATGTAATGAAGCTCGAAATAGATACTCGTCTATTCGATGTAAGTATGTATACCAAAAATAAACTAAATAATAAAATTTACTTAAACCGTAACTATCTTAGCAATACATGACATACATTATTGTGGGTTTATATAATTTTCGTTGTTTTATGTTACGACCATTATTTTTTTTAAATAAATAAAATGTAATTTGTTATACTTACCTGACTAAGAATAGCTTACAGCAGAGGGTCGAAAAAGTGTGATGATGATGATGTCAAAACAAAATAACGTATTTTCTTTATTAGATTTCTTAATGTACAATTTATGAGTTACATCACTTTCATTGAACCCTTCCGGCAGGCTTCGTTAAAAATTGTAAGTTTCTTGTTTCAATTTTGGAACAGCTGTGCGCTTTGTTTCGTTGACTTCCGGTGCGGTGAGACAGTTTTTGTTTTTTACAATGTCAGTCGTTTCTGTGATGTGTAAATAATCCAGTAAGTGTGAATTTTAATTTTTTAACATGGTTTCGCTATAATTAGTTGCATTATGTCAAATTGATTACATTTCCGACGATCCAGAGTCACTAACGTCCGTATAAAAAATCGTCACTCAAGAGTTAAGAAGCGCCTACCTAAGTTGGGTTTTTTAATTGTTTATTCAAAACTGTCAAAAAATTAACACAACGCTTGAGCGCGTAGTAAAAAAAGAAACCCTTACCGTTTCGCTTTGTCTGTCTGTCTGTGTGTCCGTCCGCTTTGCAAAGCGACTATTAGTCATATAAAATCTAAACTGCTAGCTTTACAAATCTGAAAAAAAATCATGAATGTAGTTTTAACCACGAACTTTCTAGGAAAACTACTAGCTTTTTTGTTTCGTTTCGGAGAAATAGTCAAATAAGTAATGCAGTTTCCCAAACATACAGAAATACTTTAAACTGAAAACTCAATTAATTCCTGTTAGTTTGTGTGGTAAACGTAAAAAAATAAACACCAACTTCTAACAAGTCTACGATTAACTACGAAACTCTGCATAGCGCGTGCCCCGACACGCACCTGGCCTAAACTATTTTCAAACCACCATGTAATAACAGATTGACAGTGACATTTCTTTGTTACGTTTTTGGCGTTTGAGATTGTCTGAGTAAGAAAAATGTAGGAACTTCGTCTGCTATGTTAGTGACATAAAGTTATAAAATGTGTTTGGTTAGGTCTCTGAATGTACATTTTGTACAAGCTGACACTTTAATCACAGTTTTTTTTTAACTTTCGCGATAACGACACATTATTAACACATATTTAACCGGGTATTTATCGCGTTATTTACCTATTACTTATTATCACGCGAGGTTTCGACAGGATTGCACCCATCGTGGTCCCGGGAAGACTCCTGTTCATGCCCATAACATTGAACCATATCATTCTAAAGTTCGTGTATAACTTATTTTCTATGAAACAGTAGTACTTACTCAAACAATAGTAATATATTTATTTTATTACAATGTATTGTCCATCTTTGGAAAGATATTGTCTACTTTGTCATTTACTTTATTTTTTCCATTTCAATTGTGGTTTTATTTATACTCATTTATTTTTTCCATAGCGACATTGAAGAACAATTGGATACCTACGTCACACATACAAGTAATTAAAAAGTAAAATACAATAATTATAAATGTATAATATCATAACTATTATGATAATAAAGATATAGAGGTACTTACCTTACTGTTACTGTTAGCCTGTATCGTCCCATTTTTGGGCAAAGGTCTAATAAACCTAACTCAAGTAAAAATAATTTTAACAACAATTAAGTTGCTTCATGACGAGTGATAGATGTCTGACGTGTTCAAAAAGTACTGTGTGTTTCCCTTGTATCTCAAATACTGAATAGTCAGAACCAGCGCAGTAAGATCGATTCACGTGCAAAAGCTACGTTCTCCTATTCGTCTTCACAATGTTTTCCTTTACGGCTGACGTAACTATCAACCACAACACAAGTCAGGTGACGAAGCTGGTGGCAGATGACATACCCGGTGATGCAAACGAACAAACATACGTTAGCAAACAATCGGACACAATAGATAATACGGAATTCGTTAAAACAAAGAATACAATATTTACGGGATCCTCATCATCATCATCTCAGCCACAGGACGTCCACTGCTGGCCTCCCTCATGGCCAAGTACTGATAATGAGTTGTTGCCATACTCATCACGCTAGGCAGGTGGGTTGGCGACCGCAGTACAGGATGCTAAGTCACGGAAAGACGCTGCTGTGCATCTTCCGGAGGTATCCCTTTGCAGATTCTTACTGCATCCACGGGCAAGAAAGGAAGGGCAACATTCTACAGCCGGCACCCCACGGCATGATCACGGCATGATTTGAGTCTGAGTTTCACAATATTTCGACACAGTTACCCTTGCCAAGGCTACCACCAAAAATCGGGAGACTAATAAAGATTCAAATCATGTATATATAATATAATTTACCGTAAATATTATGCATATGACGTTCACAACCATGATAGCCTTTAAATGCTAAAATTGTGTTAATAAAACTAAGACGTTTTTAAATCTGGAGGACCTGCAATAACATTGTTAGATGGTATAAGCTTACCCAGCAACTACAACAGTTTAGACGGCCTATATGTATTTATAACCTTGATCTATTGCTACTGTCAGACACAGGCGCAAGACTAGAAGACAATTCCAAGACCTGAAAAGATTTCAAAGGAAACCTTGCAATCGAATTTCGTTGTCACCTATCTATGCTTCATAAATAAAACTAAGAGCACGATTCTCAGAATCAATTGTTTAATTTATACAGATCAATATGATTTTGTATTCTAGACACCGAGTATTATCACAATAACCTAGACCCTCCCACAGCGAGAATGACATCATCCTAACACAAACGTGCACATCTCTAACCACTGGTAATACAGCATATAATGGCACAGCAAATATTCAAGAGCAGTTTCAATTGAAATCTGTTTTAAACTAAGATTTCGAGAACGGTTTGTTTTTCTGGTAATAACTGAAGCTTCTGATTTGGTCTGCATCTGTATTTACCTAACATTTTTATCTTCCTTATTTCTTGTGTGTTTTAGAAATAAAACTTCCTGGCTTTGTTATAAATTAGGTAAACAATGAGCAATTATGTTTTCATAAAAATGTTTTAACAAAATCAAAAAAGGCTTGTGTGATGTTTTAGCACCCGGAAAGGACTTGTCCGGGCCCACTACTTTAGATTGCATATAGTAGCATTTGATAACGGTACATAATCGTGACTAATTGTCGCAAAAAACTTGTTGCTAGTTTTTGCGTAGTGGGAGCATTCCTTGACTTAGGATTTGAAGGATTTCAGCCTCGTCCAAACCCACTTGGACATTTTACATCAAAAAATAAGTGATCACTACACTTTTAACGGTAAAGGAAAACATCATAAAGGAAACCCGGCTAAAAATCAGACCAGTTTCCTCTTATGGAAACAGATGACAAAGCTGAGAATGATACAGGAACTGGGCACGCCTAAAACGAATATCTATAAATCCTTGGCAATACAGCCCTGCAAAACAATATAAACAATTCGTTGTAATTAATTAAATAAATAAATAAATAAAACCGGGCAAGAGCGAGTTGGACTCGCGCACCGAGGGTTCCGTGCCATCATACAATATCATCATCATCATTACAGCTGTAAGATATCCACTGCTGGACATAGGCCTCCCTCATTGACTTAGAGATCCAAGTGCATAAGGGGTTGTTGCCATACTCACCACGCTTGGCAGGCGGGTTGGTGAGCGCAGTTCGGGATGTTCTTGCACGGAAAGACGCTGCTGCCCATCTTCCGGAGATATCCCTTAGCAGATTCTTACTGCATCCACGGGCAGGAGAGGAGCATACAATATAATATATGACAAAGGCGGTTTTATATTTGTAGGAGAACCTTGACAGCGCCATCTCTTGTCTGATAGCGGAACTTATGTAGATTTTTTACACTTTCGATGATTTCTAAAAAAGTATGCTATGTAGAGAGATTGTAATAAATTTCCTCTAATCTTTACATATATTTCTAATAGCAATAATAGTTTCAGAGGTTTATCTTCGCAAACTTCGGAGATAAGGGGGGGGGAACGCTATTTTTATCAACATTTTTGTAAATAACTCAAAAAATATACAATTTAAAGGAAAACTAAAAGCTGTTTATTAATGTGCAAATGAATACCTTTCATATGATACCCCACATTACCTAGTAACTTTCCAAAAATTTTGAAAACGCCCCTTCCACCCCCATTGTCTAAAAAACTATGCAAATTAGAGTGTTCGCTATAATTTTCCTATAAAGTTTACATACACTTCTATTAGCTTTAAAAGTATCACGGGGTTATCTCTGCAAACTTCGGAGATAAGGGGGGGGGAACGGTCGTTTTTTCAACATTTTTGTAAATAACTCAAAAACGATACGTTTTAAAGAAAAATTAAAAACTGTTTATTAATGTGCAAATGAATACCTTTCATATAATACCCCACACGGCCTAGTAACTTCACTTAAAATTTTTGAGATCCCCTATCCGCCCCCCTGCAATCAAAATAAGAATATTTTTTAACATTTTTAAATATGCTATATTAGTAAAAAAGTGTTGTCTTTTACCATTTTAAATTTCAAGTCGATAGCATCAGTAGTTCTCGAGATATTCATGTGTGACAGACAGACAGACAGACAGACAGAGTGATTCTATAAGGGTTCCTTTTTACCATTTTGGTTCGGAACCCTAATAATGCTGGACAAATCACACAGCATCATCTAGCCCCAAGCTAAGCAGAGCTTGTGTTATGGGTACTAGATGACTGATATACTTAATACATTAATTGATTGAGTGGATTTAGTTTAATTTGTTTCAGATAAAGGTAAGATATTTTTATTGTCAAATTGTGTACCTACACGTATTAAAATCGAATGGTAAGTTTGAACAATTTCTATCCTTTAAGGACATACAACATTGATCGAGAATTGGGACCTTTGAATAATATGGGATTATTTGAACTTAAACAGTATTAAATGTTTGTGTTTACACACACCTTTAATAACGTACTCTTAATATTGTATTAATCTCAATCTCACTAATATAATAATGTCGAAAATTTGTTTGTATAGATTACAGATGTATGGATGTTTACCTTTTCACGCAAAAACTACCCTACGTATTGAGCTGAAATTTTGCACACGCATAGGATTATCATTTATCACATAGGCTACTTTTTATCTGGGAACAACGCATGCGAAGCGGCGGGCAGAAGCTAGTAGACCATAAGAATTATTTTTTCTCTAATTATATATACAGACACTTCAATAACAACACCCGTCGCCATTTTCAATTAATTAATTAAGTAATTATTCATGTTCCTTGCTAGTTTATGCCGCAAATTGTCACACACCACTACTAAATGGGTATTGTGGCATTAGGATAAGTATTTTTAATTGGCCTTCACTATTTTTAGCTCTTTTCTTAGTAATCATTTGTAACATGATGTTTTTCCTTGAGATGATTCCACTGGTTTTTATTATACAATGTTTTTCTTGATACCAAGTCTTTTTTCTAGAATTTTAGGATTGTACAATGTTTACCGTGTTTAGATAAAATTAATAACCTGGTTCTAACAGTCAAAGGCCAGTTAAAAACTACAGTACCTCAGAAAACCTTGGGATTAACAGCCAGACGTGTCAATTTGTTTATTAATGTTGTTATGCCATGTGTCATGTCTATTCCAGATGATGTAAATGTTGAGGTCACTGTGATCTTTTTTGCGAAATGAGTGTTTACTCTAACAAATTAGAGTTTAATTATCGTACTTCGTACATATGTATGTGTTATTAAAAGGTGTTTTTACAAGTCAATCAATCATAATGTATTCAATCATTTCATACAAGTTTGCCATGTTATAAAGCTTTTACGTGTATGTTTATTGTCATAATATAAAAAACATCTTATTGACAAAGGAGTACAGAAATATTTGCAACTGATGTTTTTTAAACAGAATATTATAAAACTGACATTTCTTCATCCTCGGATCAACATCAACATCATTTCAGCCGTAAAATGTCCACTACTGAACTAAGGCCTCGGATCATGGATCTCCATGAGGGGTAGTTGCCATACTCACCACGCTTGGCAGGCGGGTTGGTGAGCGCAACGGGATGTTGATATACGGAAAGACGCTGCTGCCCATCTTCCGGAGGTGTCCCTTAGCAGGCTCTTACTGCATCCACGGGTAGGAGAGGAGGGGTAACATTCTACTGCCGGCACCCCACGGCGTCCTCGGATAGAAAAACATAATTAATAAATTGGGCCGGGTGCGTGTCGGGTTTCGTAGATACCCGAAGACCTGTTGTTAGAAGTTTGTGTATGGTTTTTACGTTTACCAAAACATATTCACAGGTATGAATTTATCGAGTTTTCGGTTTAAAGTATTCCGGTATGTTGCTCGAAAAAAGTTAAAAATGTAATATTTCGCAAACGGAACCCTAGATTGAAAAACTGTCTTGTAAACCCAATTGGATTCTAAATACCTAGCTATTCGACCCCAAATGAACCCATCCTTTTTCCATTTACAAAAAAATCGATACGTCGTGGGCTTATCGCAACCATTTAACATTGTTTATATAAATGCCCAGAAAGAAACATAAATTATAAATGTATAAATGACCCGAACTCGAGATATTTCATTCGTTACTATGTGACACTAACTTAGCACGGATAAGAATTAATAAGTAATTAATATTTTTGCAGTCTTTCCCAGATAATTGCTTGATTTGAACGCGCATTAACGGTGACAGCGCAAAATTCGTTCGAACCAATTATGAGACGGGGTTCACTTTAGCTCAGTCTCGAAGGTAACCTATTTTTTTTAATATGTACTCTCAGTTTACAATGTTTTTCTTGATACCCCATGCCCTCTCATTTGGTACCACACTTGGCTAAATGTGTTTGAAAACATCAGATTATTCATAACCGCTTTCACCCCATATATTATAAAATAGCTGCGCCCCGCAGTTTCACAGGCGTAGTTCCCGTTCCCGTGGGAATTTCTAAAAACCCCTCCTTAGTGCACCTCTAGGATACTCAAGGTATATTTGTGCCAAATTTCAAGTCTCTAGGTCCAGTGGTTTAGGCTGTGCGTTGTCTGTCAGTCACTCAGTCAGTAACGGAAGAGTTTTATTATTGATTTAAAATTATGTTTTGCACTCTACACACCATTTCCTCTCATTTGTTACCACACTTGAATATATTTGTAAATATTTTATTATCATCCCCTCTTTTAGCCCATATCTTGTAAACGTCTTTACCGATTATAATAAAACATGTTAAAGAACCACCGCTAGAAACCTGCTTTTAAATAAAAAGAAACTGCATTAAAATAGGTCCACTCGTTTTAGAGCTACGGTGCCACATACAGACAGACACACACAAAGCGGTCAAACCTATTAGCCTTAAAGCCTTTGCATATATTATAGACTAGCTTTTGCTCGCGACTTCGTCCGCGTGGAAGTCATAAAACGTAAAATCCCCTTTTTCACGCAGAGCCACTTTGATTCGAAAATATAATTCCCATTTTTTAAATTAAATTAAAATTCATTTATTGCGTAAAATTAAATTAACAGAGTGTGTTTGGCTCTGACTCCTAAACTAGGGTTACATGTATGTCAAGAGTCAGATTTATTCCCTATCCCGTGGGATTTTCGAAAAATCCTGTCTTAGTGCACCGCTAGGATACTCAAGGTATATGTGTGCCAAATTTCAAGTCTTTAGGTCCAGTGGTTTAGGCTGTGCGTTGATATATCAGTCAGTCCGTTAGTCAGGACTTTGAATTTTATATATATAGATAGATGATTTATACAGCGTCAGCAACTGGTAATCATACTGGGAGGGGACGCTGCAGTGCCAGAAAACCTCACCTAACACTCAGCTAACTCATAAAACACCTCTCTTTTTTGCCGAGGTTAAAAATCATGTTGAAGATTTGGCTGTTTTTATGACTCGCTGCTTTCCTGACGAGTTCTTAATTCTATTTGGGTAATTATTGTCGGTCAAGTGTTATTTTTAGCTGTACCCCGCGTTGGCTAAACTTACGCGTAGTATTTAACATGTGGGCTAAGAAAACAGTTGGTATACGTATAAAGTTGACGACTTCTGTGGCGCAGTGGCCTATTGAGGTGCAGGAGGTTTGACTTCCTCCACGGGACAACTGCGTACGGGTTTACTATTGATTAGCTTAAAAAATTCAATTTAGAAGCCTATTTACATTGATATAAAAGCATAGATGAGCCCTCACATCAATCATCATTTTGGTATTTACAACAAGTTATATATTTTATTGTCTAACGTTTACAATGCAAGTCGTTTTTTTATTGTTTTATTAAACAATTAACGATACTGTGTCCCACTGTTGGGCAAATGTCTCACTCATGTCCTTCCGCACTGCTTGCGATCACCGGCCGCTTCCCACCAGTTTTCAAAAGGATTCGTCATCATCTTTTCAGCCCTACTGACCACAGGCCTGCCTTATAGGCGGCGACGTGTCTAATCTGATGACCTAAGTGTATTTAGGTGTTATAGTATTCCGTGGGTGCCAGCGGTAGAATGTCACCCCTCCTCTCCTACCCGTGGATGCAGTAAGAATCTGCTAAAGGATATCTCCGGAAGATGGGCAGCAGCGTTTTTCCGTGTATGAACATCCCGAACTGCGCTCACCAACCCGCCTGCCAAGCGTGGTGGGTGAGTATGGCAACTATCATCATATGAGGGAGGCCTGTGTTCATCAGTGGACGTTTACGTATCGGCTTAGTTTAACTATAAGGTTGTGTAATTAATAAAATAATTTTAGAAAACCCCGAGCATAGCACGCTTCTTAAGCGACTTAAAACATTTTAGTAAACAGTCTGATGTTAAAATGTATTGTGAGAGAACCCTAAAAACAAAACAGTGCCTCAAATCCGCACCAAAACAGCACATCTGCGGTGCATGTGCCGACTGCACCTGCGTCCTCACCCGCAGACGGTGCTTGACCTGCTAGCTTTGAATGTTACTTCCTACTTTATTTCAGAGTTTTAAGTATTTAATCAGACCGCCGTGGGGTGCCGGCAGTAGAATGTTCCCCCTCCTCTCAGGCCCGTGGATGCAGTAAGAGCCTGCTAAGGGATACCTATGGAAGATGGGCAGCAGCTTCTTTCCGTGTATCAACATCATGCACTGCGCTCGCTAACCCGCCTGCCAAGCGTGGTGAGTCCATGGAGCACCTCATAGAGATCCATGAGGGAGGCCTGTGTTCAGTAGTGGACGTTTTACGGCTGATACGATGATCATTTGGTGACGAGTAAAAGACACTTCGAGTTTCTTGTTCCGTACTTTGTTATGAATAATTGTTATTCAAACAGGAGGATTGATTCAAATGTGTATACATATGAAGGCCAGTCATTATCACACAGACAACCTACAAATCCAGACGTTAAAAACATCGCGGAGCCGCTAACCTTCATGCTTTTGCTTCATAGTCGAATTAGCATGTATGTTTATAAAACAGCCGCACTCCGCGGTTTCACCCGCGTAGTTCCCGTTCCCGTGAGAATAGACGGGGATAAAGTATAGCCTATGTTACTCAGGGATAATGTAGCATTCTAATGGTGAAGAGATTTTGAAAATTGGTCTAGCCGTTTTTGATTCTTTACAAACATACAAAATACAAATCTTTATAATATTATTAGTACATTATAGATATAGATTTTGGCTATAAGATTGGCTACGGGGCTGAGTTTTAGAGACCCGTAATGGGTTTTGATCTATAATTAAATATGTAGAGTTATATAAAGCAAAATTAGTAATGTACTCTTACTAAAAAAATCTCTAGCAATAGCTTTCTTTAAATACTTAATTAAAATATTGTTCACATTCTATATCTTTCTTGTATCAAACTCAAAAAATATTTAATTACAAATAAAACAACACAAATTAATAAAAAAAGCAAATAATTGAATCTGTTCAGTTCAGATGACACGCGAGTTTGGAAAGAAGCGAACAGAAGAACCTGACTCGGTCGTTATAGTCATCATTTCTTTTGTCTTATGTTACTTCTGACGGAATTGGAGGCTATTCCTATGATTAGTATTAAAAACCTTTCAAATTCATAGTGATTCCTCGCTTAGATTCTGACATAACCAAGCGCACAGTAAGTTCCTACAGTGTTTTTTTTAAATCCCATACAACACACAGAACACAACAGCTGATGGTAAACACACGTGTCTAGTGCAGATTATAGACGGCAGATGGCGGGACGGGCGCCAAAAAAACACTGATTATTTTTAGTCGCGAGGATCGAACACAACTTTGGAGTTTGTAAGCAAGATCATCGAACAGTTTGTTCACCTGTACACGTTCACGTAAATAAGACCTCAACGATATCTTGTAAATATATTCTGTATCGTACCCACAACCTTCGGAGTAAAGTCGGCGGCACATACCACTTGGTCAAAACGGCTACAGATAAAGAAAGATATATTGAAGTACAGGATTTATTAGAAAATTGAGATCGTTAAACTCTTAAGTGTTATGTGTTCCTTATGTCCTTAATATATTATTATTATTATTAAGAGCCTGTACTGTCCCAAGAAGGGAGGCCTTTGCCTTGCAGTGGGACAGTACAGGCTCCTTAATATATGATCATGATTTTAAAATATGTATTGAATAACGTGCAAAACAAAAGTTTATGATTATGACAGACAGTGAGGTTTGATATTCATCCATTATTTTTAATAGTATTTTTCCTTCCGAGATAATAATCATTATTATATTATAGACTAGCTTCTGCCGCATTGCATGCGTTGTACCCGAATAATAAGTAGCCTATGTGTTAATCCTGGTCAACATCGATACGTGTGCAAAGTTTCAGCTCAATCCGTAGCCTAGTTGCGTGAAGAGGTAACAAACCTCCATCCAAACAAACTTTCGGCTTTATAATATTAGTGGGATATTCCGAAGGCAGGTTCAAAAACCTTTTTCTGTACCTCTACCGTGAGTTTTTCACAATCTATATTCGCTAGCAACTGTAGTTAAAAAAATGTATGAAAACATGTACAGCGCCTCTAGCGGATATTTTGGTACTAAAATACGCAGTAAACTATACACAGCTACTGTAGTTTAGGCTTCATTTGCTTAGAATTTGGTACCATGAGTTACAAAACTGACAGGTGTCATAGTAACGTACTATTACCACACTATTACTACTGTACTAACGGCAGGCGATCTAACAGTGACAACTCATGGTAGACACACTGAAGTAGATAACTCAAACATTATTTCCTATCTATATTTTTTTATAAATGACGAAACAAGCCGGAATCCCACTTGATGTCCAGCGGTAACCTCTTCCACCTGCAACAGCGCGGTGATCACGTTCACTAAGGACGTTACCATCGCTGCACTACAACTCGCCTCAGGGTGACGGACAAGTTGTAAGGTACTATCGAAGTTTATTCAGAATCGTTCATAAACTAAGAATTTATTCAAAGATGTTGTTCTTAATTGATTGATGTATTATTATCCTTTCATTGCAAGTGGTTTGTTTTTTTCCTCTACTATATATTGGTACTTCCATAATCAATGTCTTTGGAACTACGAGTGTGTAAGGTTGAAGACCCGAGGTACATTTAAAAATGAAACTCTGAGCTAAATTATTCAATAACTAGCTTCTGCTCGTAGCTGCGCATGCGTTGTATCCGGATAAAAAGGATAAAAAAGTAGTATATCGAACCCACGACCTTCGGATTGAAAGTCGAGGGTAAATTCCACTCGGCCAACACGGCTTGAACAGACACAGACTAGGAATAACATATAATTCCTAGTTTGTGTCTGTTCTGTTCGTAGGTTCGATACCGGCCGTGCACCAATGGATTTTTTTTCTTGAAAAATGTATGTGCTGTGCATACTTAACACGTGCTTTAACGGTGAAGGAAACATCGTGAGGAAACCCGTGGTTTAGTTAGCTTCAGACGTATTGACCTGTGCTTTCGTCTGACTAATAGCTGACTAAGCTGAGAGGATGGTATAGGTGCTGGGCAAGCCTAAACCATCTAACAATTTCCCGTACAGCAGGAATACTAGTTGCTGTATAAATCATCTACATATAATAGATGTTTAAGGCCTTATTTTATTTACCTGAACTTATAACGACCCATATTTTTGTTTCAAGATAAGGTGTAATCACATTAATAACATACAGTTTAAAATTTAGAAACTCCCGACACTTAACTAATCAATAATTTCCAAACGGCTGAACCGATTTCTATAAAACATTTAAGAACCAAAGCTAGAGAAACTTCTTTCCGTGTGTCAACATAAAGTACAGTGCTCGCCAACTCACCAAGCGTGGTAAATACTGACGCAACCCCCTCATGATAGGACTTGGAGATACATGATTGGTTGGTGATCCATGAATGGTTTCACAGGAAGTTCGCTTGATATTTGGATTAAATCAATGTATGAATGAAGAGTTTGTTAACATACGTCAGAGTTTAAAATTAGACGATTGGCTAAACTTGTTATTGATAAACTCAAAGCTTGTGTGTAGTTCTTAGTAACGTGGACGAAAAGTACATATTATGACAAAGTATCTAAGACCTTTACATATATTCTAGATGGTTTATAAAGCGTCAACAATGCGTCTGCAGTGCCTGGGACATTGTTAGATGGATTAGGCTTGCCCAGCATGTATACCACCTCTTAGCTTAGGCGGCTATATGTAAGTCCGAGAAAAGAACAGTTCCTTACGTCTAAAGCTAAGCTGAGTCTTCACGATGTTTTCCTTCACCGTTAAAGCACATGTTAAAATGTGCACGTAAATTTATCAACAAAGAAAATCTGTCGATGCACGGCCGGTACGAACCCACGACCTTCGGATTGAAAGCCGGGGTACATACCACTCAGCCAACACGGCTCAAATGATACAAGGCTTATTGATTATATAAGGTAAACAATAAAATATTTCAAAACTGTATTTAACAATAGGCGGAGAATAAAGTAACTCCTAAAATTCAAAATATACATACCAGTATTTAGTGCAGCCATCTGGCGACAAGTAGAAGTGTAACTACGTATTTGTAACGCCATCTAGTAACGAGTGGCTGAACCATCACGAAGGTTCAACCGAACGTGATGGCGGAATAGTTCATAATAACTATAACAGATGGCGCTGATAACAATATATGTAGGTACTTGCCGTTAATATTTTCTAGCTTTCCTATAATACTTTAATTACTTACATGAAATTCAGTATATTTTGATTGTCGCTTACCTGAAACGAAATAATAAAAATTAGTACATTGTTTTGCAAGTAATTACAATGATAAACAAGAAGTGGAGTCAGAAGAAGTAATGTCCTACGGAAAAAGCGGAAACTAAACTCCACAGTACAGTATGTAGTCTGTATTGAGTTCTATGATAGCAGCGCCGCGTCTGTCGGCGGTCAGTGCTGGCGCGGATTCTAACTATACATTCTTAAGTCCGAACGACGCTCAAGCATCTTTTATTCGTACATTGAGGATCGATTACTAACAGTTTTTATCAAAATATCATTTTTTATTAGCCTTTACGCACTGAAGGAGAGAAATGTCGGAGGCCTTTGCCCAGCAGTGGGACAGTAAAGGCTAATAAAAAAGTGACACTCCTCACGGGACCTGTCAGAAAATCAGCGTTACAGATAGCATAATCAGCTTGATGTGGCATTATGCTGAGACGGGTCCCTTTTTTGGCCTCAAGCAACCCTCTTCTTTTTCACTATACTTGATTTTATTACTGTTTATATATATATTCGTTACGTTTTTCTTATACTTATCCTGTTCTTTTGTTTTGATTGTTTGCAACTTATAAATTCTAGGCACCTGTTGTTGTTTGTGTTCGAAAATAACGTATTTCTCCTTCTACTACTGTTGATATAAAACATATTTTGCAGGGGGTAAAACCTATCGCACTAATGACGCGTGACGCGATACGACGTGCGAGTAACTAGTTACAGAACTACCAGTAATTAGTAACTAGTTTTTCGGTTTAACACAAAAACTACCAGATGGATTTTCATACGGTTCAAAAAAATGTTTCACTTCTACCAGGCGTCCCGTGACGACTCAATCTTTTTGTTAATATTACCAAATTACCAGAATTACACGAATTAAAATCTTATCAATTTAGGTTTACGCTATATTATAAGCTTATAAGATACTGCTAAGTCTCAGAAGATTCCCGCCATAAAGTACCTACATCACTCTTTTACATCGTTCTTCATGAAATAAACAAGAATAGCTCAACGATGCAGAGCATTGTGGGAGTGGGGTGCTATTGTGCTTTGTCTTAGATTGTGTTTGTGGCGACGTGTAGTAGGAGGGATTCAACGATGGAAACTCGATTTTAAATTTCAGATTCAAATTTAAAAAAACAATAGTCTTTCGCGATCACTACACATTATTGGATTATCGGGTATGTCGGGATATCGAGAAGACTTCCCGCAACCACGACCAGGTGCAATCCGGTCGAAACGTCGGGATTAAAATAAAGGTAATCACGCGATAAATACCCGATAATCCCATATAGTAATAACACTTTATTCAGTGCGGCCGCACGGACCTAATTGACAACACAAATTAGCAGATTATTTAGAACTTAATTGAATCTGTTTACTGCACAAGTGAGTTGGAAAAGAAGCGAACAGAAGAAACAAGGCCGGTACAATTGGTTTTCAAGCTGGTGTAAGTCAGGGCCGCGCCGCCCCTACGTGCGAAGTGTGCGGCGCACACAGGCGCCAAGGCAAACCCGCGCCCGATGAAATTAAATCGTCAATTATTGAAATTATTTTTGTTATGTAACAAAAATAATGTATCCAACATATTAATAGTTGAATCATCATCATCATCATTGGGGCCGTTTTTTGATCCATTCTTGGACATAGGCCTCTTCCCGTTTTCTCCATTCCTGGCGATCTTGTGCCCGTCTTATCCAGTCGTGTCCTCGTGTCGTGTGACGTCGTCTACCCAACGGTTTGGTGGTCGGCCGCGTCCTCGCGTGTCCGCTCTGGGTCTCCATTCTGGTCAGTCTTCATTCATTCACACGCCTCCGATTCATAGCCTTCAATCATCTCAGGGCATGGGCAGGACACATTGCCAGAATGGACGCATCCCGCTGGACCACAGCGAGATGCGTCCATTCTAGCAATGTGTCCTGCCCATGCCCACTTTATTTTCGCAATAGTGTATATATAGTTGAATATCGATGAGTAAACGCAACCAATACATAAGAGGCGGTTTAGGAATTTCGCACACAGGCGCTGCCAGGGGTCGGCGCGGCCCAGGTAGAAGCTCCTAATACAACTCGGAAATACCTCGTTACCTCGTCAGATATAATCGTAAAGCTAACGAGTTCCGTTCGAGAACCCCCGGTACGCCGGTGAGAACAATGGCACAGGTTTCTATGCCAGCTCTTAATTAAAACCTGTCGGAGCGACACTCTTCTGATTGGAATCGATCCTGAGACCCATAGCTGGAAGCCGGCTTTACACCCAAGGTCATATAACCATAATGCAGTTTATAGTGATATTGGTGGCGATTCTGTTGTTGCACTAACTAGCTAAAGCCAATTAAATTGACGTAAAACGGAATATATAGCTATACATAATTATAGCTATTCGGTTAGTGCCGTTCTAAAATTAATATGGAACAAAATGTACCCAATTATACGCTGACAGCTCTAAATTTAGAAACGTCAAATCTCTAATTATAATTAGCTTTAGGAAGTGTAAACCAGAATCGACATCATTGTTACGATTTAAAGAAAAACCTTTTCTTATCATAATTAAATCATAGTGTAAAGTTTCTTCCCTACACAGTTAGATAATATTGATAGAGAGATAATAGTTTGATTTATTGATAATTGATAAAGCTATGAATGAATACACGGGGAGGCGGTCGAACGCGTACTGAATGCTTTTTAAGCTTAGATAAGTAAAAATGCACCGCTTGCAAGTGTGTCAGTATGGTAGTGTGTATGTATGGATCTCCAATGTGCGGATTATATGTACATAAATACAGTTAATAATAGGTACTACAAATATGTTTACAGTGTGTTTCCTCATACAGGTTGCCACAGCGTGCACAATTTAGCCACAGCGTGCACAATTTAGCGACTAAACAGTTTACTACCTCTTACAGGCATAAATCGAAATAAAATTTCAAAATTTAGAAAGCATCGTTGTTGAACCAAAAATAAAAAAAGAATCAATTTGAATTTGTTAAACATTTTAATAAAATAAACGAGAATTATAATTACAGGGCCCAAATCCAAAGAAGCAATAAGCGCATCAGAGGTACAAAGCACAATACACCCAAGGAACGTCAGTGCAGATGCAGTTCCACCAGCTAGAAATGAAAATTCCTTTCCACTACTCCAGCACAGCTCATTGAGCAATAAATCGTAGGGAAGTATTGATTGTACCCGACCTTGGCATTTAGCGGCCAGTAATCGAACCGGCACTATTTCGAGAATAATTCTCTTCTAACCACTGTTTACGGTACTTGAGAAGGATTCCACCATAGGTAGAGCTATGCAGCTGGGTTAGTCTATACAGGGTGGGTTTCTGAGAGGCGAGTTCTTAAACAGTTATTGCTCAAACTTGTAATTGGCCCTAAGATGCGCAAATCAGCTGTAAGTTTTCTTAAAATTAAAAAAAATAATAAAACAAGAAGACGTCGTTGTGATGCTATTTCAAACTTTTGATATTTTGATTACCCTTATATTTGTTACCCGAAACAACCGTTTTGAAAACGTTTTGTGCAAACTGCATCGTATTTTTTATGTAACCTATACATATATGTGAGTAGCACACATAATGTGATACGCAAAGATTTAGGTAATTTACATTAAAAAAAATGATAAATGATAAATAAATATTAAAAACACTCGCTTGGATAGTATTTATTTGTAGATAAATTGTAGACCCACAGTTTACACAGGTGGTGTATTATATACCTTTTGAGCTAGCCGTCCTACCTTCCCTGCGAGTCGACATTAGCACCAACCTAACATTTCGTTCAACCGATAGGAAGTAAATAAACTGAATGAAACGCGTGGGTTTCTCTCTTCGCTATTTACGTAAATATTTACCACAATAACTGTCGGCTGTTTTGAGAAATCAACAACTTCGCGTCTCATCATCATCATCATCATTTCAGCCGTAGGACGTCCACTGCTGGACATAGGCCTCCCTCATGGATATCCAGTTATTGCGGTTGGAAGCGATCTGCATCCACCGTCGACCTGCGGTCTTCACCAGGTCATCATCATCTTGTTGGTGGACGTCCTACGCTGCGCTTGCCGGTCCGTGGTCTCCACTCGAGAACTTTTCGGCCCCATCGGCCGTCTGTTCTGCGAGCTACATGGCCTGCCCATTGCCACTTCAACGTGCTAATCCGTTTGGCTATATCGGTGACCCGAGTTCTTCTACGTATCTCCTCATTTCTGATTCGATCGCGTAAAGAAACCCCGAGCATAGCCCTCTCCATAGCTCGTTGAGCGACTCTGAGCTTATTCATGAGGCCAATCGTGAATGACCACGTCTCGGTTCCATATGTCATCACTGGCAACACACACTGGTTGTAGACTTTCGTCTTAAGGCACTGAGGAATTTTGGACGAAAAGACGTTGCGTACTTCGCGTCTACGGAACACATACATATATATCTATTATAGCTGTGCACTTAAAACGTACGCCATTAGACGAACGTTTGAGTTTCCCGAACTCAAACTAAAAAACCGTTAATTGAATTATGCTCATAAATTCAATTAACGCTTTTTTTGTTTGAGTTCGGGAAACTCAAACTAAAAAAGCGTTAATTGAATTATGCTCATAAATTCATAATGAGTGACACGCGAGTCAGGAAAAGAAGCGAACACGAGATCTTAAGGTAGAATTCCACCAGTGTGCGGCACAAATGTTTTAATGTCATTTTGGTGTTTTCACCTAACAATAAGGTTTCAACTGACATTCAAACATTTGTGCCGCACAGTGCCGCACACTGGTGGAATTCCACCTTTAGGATCTTTTGTTCGCTTCTCGGCTGTTATATTCATCACTGAACACTTTTATTTTTGTCTTTGTGTTTGACGGAGTTGGAGCAGATACCGTGCAAAGTGGTTTTCTGTGGCTGTCGAAAATGATGACCGGTTAATGTAAAAATTTAAGGTTTAGGTCATGGAATACCAGTTTGGTCCGAGATTGATGGTCTTAAATTGACCTAAACTTTGGAACCCAACTGGACCTTTAGAGCAGGGAAATAATCAAAAGAACATTCGCTTAAGAGCTCCGGTGCCACAGACACACACAGATAGCGGTCAAACTTATAACGCTTCTTTTTCGTTAGGGGTTAAAAACTGTCAGCTGTCACACAAACCTGGCGTCTGCAGCTTGTCGGAGGTGAGGCTGCGCAGCAGGCGCTTGATGCTGCGCCGGCGCCGCACGCCGCATGTCTCCTCGCTCATGCCGCACGAGCCGTACACATGTTTTCACACTGCGGTGTTTTTCAGCATTGGTTTTTGGGCACTGATGTTTTATATTTCGTTTTATTTATATTTGTCGTAACGTGTTTTTAACTAAGTAAAAAGTATTGGTAATTCAGTATATTCATTTTTAATGAAGAGCAGAATATGGTCCTGTATGAGATATTTTATTGTTTCATCTTATCCTGAAAAACTACGAGTTCAAAGTCAATAGTAAAAATTCATTTAGAACCAAAGGCCACATAGAAATGTAAATTTACATAGTGCTTTTTGCAAAAAAATAAGTAAACCGACGATTTTTAACAAAAAAACAAATAACTGTACTTTTGAGTCGGATTGGAGATTTCTACATGGTATGGTTATGTTTTATACCAAATCCGACTCCAAAGTATAAATATTTAACAATTTTTTTGTTAATATTCGTCGGTTTACTTTTTTTTGTACTTATTTCATATTTTTCAGTGATTGTTTCAAATGTTGATATTGATGATGGTCACTAAAAAGGTGTTAGCGTTTTATAACGCTTGTATATCGTAACAAGATTCCATAATAACTGTTAATTTTATCATTCAACCCATATTTTGACCCACTTAAATTTTTCGAATCGTTTTGTCGAATTTTTTTCTGATCTGTAAATGGGATATCTTCTTTCCAACAAAAAATGAATTATCAAAATCAGTTTATAAACTCATTAATCATTATTAACATACATTCCGGGTATTTATCGCGTAAATTACCTTTATTATACATTTATCATGGTCCCAGGAAGACTGAAGAAGTGTAGTGATCGCGAAAGTTTAAAAAAGACGGTTTATAAACGACGAACTTACCCGCGAACACATATAAAAAAATATAATATATAAGTATGGTCGAATTGAGACACCTTTCTTTCGTTGGTTTAAAAGAAAAACAAAACACATTTAAATTGAGTAACACACATTGAGTTCGTTCGCTTCAGAAAACTATTTTTGAGCAAGTGATGGAAAGGAGCAAGAAAGAACCTTAGGAAATAAAACGTTATAGAAAAGATAGCTATGTGTGTGAGGCTGTTTAAAAAACAATTTCATTTCCACTCGGGAATTCGTTATATTAAAAAAAACGATTGTCTAAGCGTATCTAAGTACGTTACATTTCAACTTAGGTATTTCATCATCATCAACTACTGAACACAGGCCTCCCTCATGGATGACCATGAGGGGTAGTTGCCATACTCGCCACGCGAGGCAGGTTGGCGAGCGCAATACGGGATGTTGATACACGGAAAGACGCTGCTGCCCTTCATTAGTGGACGTTTTACGGCTGAAATGATGAAATCAGTTTAGAATCATGTCTTTTGATCGCGAAAGTTTACAAAGTACTAAAACTAGATTCTCTCGAGCATCCCAAAATCCTCCATCCAGCACGGCTTTTCATCCTTCATCATGATTTCATCCAGCACGCGCGAGATGCTCGGTGGGTATCAATCATGCGGGATTATGGAACCCCTGCGAGGGACTGACGGCCCCTAGGAGATGGAAGTGCTCAGACGAAAGAATTTGATATAGGAATGGTCTCGAACTAGCTTGCTGAACTTGAAACAACATAAGCTTTGCTGTGACCGATTTGTGCCAATGTTAACGTTATTAATATTATGTTAAGAAGTATTCTTTAATTTGTCAACAAATAAAACTATTTGAGTGAAAAAATCTATGTATAAATGTATAAATGTTGCTGAAAATACCCAAACAGCTTTATGTATGCTTATTCAGTTGCTTATTCAGTTTACATTTCAGTATTTACCTCGATTTATCATGGATTCCATCATCAGAACGGAGTTTTAAAAATTAGGACCTAATTGGAAGTGTATCGATCTATTCGAACACAAAAATGAATTTTCCAGAGCGGTTATAAACGACGGAGTTCTTATATTACAATATTAAAAAAAAAGATATAGACGACTTAAGAACCACCTCCATTTTTTTGGAATCGGTTCAAAAATGGTTTACTTGCCAAATTTATAGCAAATGTAGCCCAAACTACAGTTTTCTGTGTATTTTAGTACCAAACTATCCGCTAGAGGCGCTGTACAAGTTTCCATACATTTTTTTAACTACAGTCGCTAGCGAATATAGATTGTGAAAACTCATCATGGTAGACCTACTGATTATGCTGAGTGGTGATAGATTCGTATGAAATACTGTTATTTGAATTTGACATGAGGCGATTGGATGGAAATGTCGAAGAATTGGTTATGAGAATGGCGCTGGATAAAGCGTACAAGGAGAGCCGGATTTACAAGAAAAGAGTAAACGATAAAGGTGTTACAGTAAGCCGTGTAGAATGCAATCGTTCTTTACATATTGTAGTTTATACCTAGAGATAATACATACATAAATGTTCATTATTTAAGGAAGGCGTTACTCACCGCGACACAGTTTTATACTTTTTGCGGTTAGCATCGTTACATAAGTTTTAGTTTTATGTTATTATGTATCTTCCTCAATAAATAAATAAATAAATAAATAAATTGATTAAGATTGTATACGAAATAGCAAAATCCGGTACAAATTTTCGTACCGTAAACCGATATTAATATCAGTGTAATAACCCCGGGAATCGGGGTAAAAATGTCCCCAGCTCCCTTATAATATAAATGTAGGTACCAGCGCCAGCGTGACCTTCCTTTGACATTTCGGTTATGTAACAACATTTTTGTAACGTTATAACTTTGGCGACAGATACGAAGTGGTATACTTCAGCCAAATTCGATGTAGAATGTTTGTCAACAAACTGCCAATACCCTAAAAATAACTTTCTTTCTGTTAGTTTACCTATTTATGTTATATATTTCTTAATTTTTTGGGTATCCCTTCAATGTAAATTACTATTAATTCGGCACAAATCCCAACCCAAGAAAATTAATATTAAATGTGACAGTTTGTTTACAAACATTCTACATCGAGTTTGGCTGAAGTATAGTTACAAAGTTACAAGATCTGGTGGGACTACGGAAGTGAAAATGTGAAAACACATGTTTTTATATCGTATTTACGGCTCCCTTTTTAAAGTTACAGAATCTAATAGCAAGCAGGAATCTCGAAATCATCATCATCAGTCAGTCCACGACTGGACAGTGGACATAGGCCTCTCCCATGTCACGCCACATGCTCAAGCTTTGCCTCAGCTTATTTCCTGCCTTACGAATCTCGTCGGGAGTCAAAATAGACTAAAATATTGAAGCCAAAGCTAGAAAGCTGTAGATAAAAGAGTTTTTCACAGTTTTGTTATTTTTTAAGACATCTACCACGCTCTACCAACGACATTATCAAGGAATAAAATTGGTTCACCTCGTGCTGCCACTGTCTAAGATTTTAGAGAGAGGAAAATGTAAGAGAAACACGTGTTGCGCAGCCCTTAACTGAATTAGGATAAGAACCAGTTACCAGTTGAAATGAATCTAAATGCATGAAACCTTCTTATTGCAAAGTGCTTTGAACACGGTCAGCCATGTACTTGTACGTTTCTGCTTCTGCCATAACCCTTGCGATTGGCGCGCATTTGTGAAAAACTAGGCACGAAGTTACAAACAAGAAAAGGAAGAGATTATAAATGCCACGAAGAAAATGGCGATATTTTATGCTATTTCTACTCACGGTGTATTTAAATCGAATAATTAATTGGTTGATTGTAAAGTTGTTGTTCAGTTAACGCAACCAAGTAAATTTTGTGACGATTAATTGAGATTTGAATGATAAAACCAATATCATAAATTAATATAGGTACTTTATTTCCATAGTTTGTACAAAACATAGACAAGTCAGCACGTAATAGCAAATAGAGATAAATATATGTCTTATAATAACAGGAAATAAGGCACGAATTAATCTGTTTGCTTCCCTGTTTAAAGTACTGTGATGAGAAGCGTTAAAAAATCACAGTTCTTATTAGAACGACTGATGCTATCGACTTGAAATGGTATTAGATGACGCTTTTTCACTAAAATAGCATATAATAGCGGAACGTGGGGGGTATTTTACGAAAGGGCTTAATTTGCGCTTTTAAATTTTTCTTTAAGCGGTTTTCGAATTATTTACAAAAATGCTAAATAATACCGTAATATTCGGAGTTGGAGCAAATTACATTCCAAAGTTTTTTATCTCTAGATTATCCGATATGTATTATAGTAAGCTTTATTGTGAAGTCGTTTTAATATTTTTTTGATAGAAAATTGCTGTAAGGAATTTTACGGTAGAAGCGTGTACGTTGCCCTGAAATTACGTAGCCCAATAGTGGGCAACGCGAGTTTATCTTTATTTCTAGTATTTATCTTTTAGTAGGTACATAATGTTTCTTTATGTATAACAAGTTACAAAAGTATACTACAAACATCCTGTATCCATTTCCGACTGCAAATCATTTTAACATCTATTAATATTAGTTTGATGGACACTAAACAGTTTCTGTTTGCAGTTTACTTTGGCGCCCACCGCGGTGCCTTCGTAATGAACTTGCTTACTTTGGCAGCGCTCCTATGATGCTGAGCAGGTGATATCTATCTGGTTAACCATATCAAACATAGACGTGGGGTTCCGGCAATAGAATGTTTTCTCTTCGCCCGTGGATACCGTAAGAATCTGCTATTATCGTATAATCAGCTGTTGAAGGTTAAACTTTCGTGGTCTTTTCTAGAATGAAAATCGTCAAAAAAAAAAATCTGTTTTGAGTATTGACCTGTTCTTTCCTTTGACTAATATTCATGTTTGTATTTATGTTGTACAGGACGCTGCAGTGCCTGGGACATTGTTAGATAGATTAGGCTCGCCCAGCACCTATACCATTCTCGCACCATATGTAGATACCAGGCACAGCAGCGTCCAACATTAATACTAATTGCTAACGCTGTATAAATCACCTATAATGTGTTAAGTATAACAGTCGTCTAGTAACTATAACACAAGCTCTGCTGAGCTTGGGGCTAGATGATTCTGTGTGAATTGTCCAGCATTATTTATCTTGTACTAATAAGTCTGAAAGCGATAAGGTCGACGACATTATCGCAGTCGCTGGACACACCTGGATGCGAAATGGAGAGGCTGGCACAGGAGAGGCTGGCAAAACCTCAGGGAGGCCTATACCCAGCAGTGGGTGATTCCGGACTGAGAAGAAGAACAAGAAGAATAAGTCTGAAAACCAAAAAGAGATATTTTTGTCCAAATATCGGGACCGGAGTGGATGAGATAGGCCCAGATAGGATCGAGAAACAGCCCAGTGATAGAACTTAAGGGAGGTCTACACCGCAGAGACGACTTCTACCATATGAGTTGAAAATAGTAAATAGATAAATAGGAATAAGGAAAGTTTTATTTTTGTTTTAAATTCAGTGTTACAAATATTGTTATTAGGTAGTAAGAATAGAGGCTTTTTTATTTTATTTTATACTAATAAGTCTATGTACATTTACAATATTATTTTATAAATAAACCTAACATGCATAAAGGACATAGGACATAGGAGCAAATAGTCGTGGACACGACTTTTAGGATTCCGTTTCTAAAGGGTGCTAACGAATCTTTACTTCTAAATTACTTCTTCTATCAACTACCTGATACCCCTAACAAAAGCTCTGCTTACATTGGAGCTAGATAGTGCTGTTTGAAATGTCGAGAATTCATCATCTCAGTCGTAGGTCTGCCGTCCACGTCCACTGCTGGACATAGGCCTCCCTCGTGGAGCTCCGAGATCAAGGGTGCTTGTAGGCGGGTTGGCGAGCGTATTATGTTGATACACAGAAAGACGCTGCTGCCCATCTTCTGGAGGTATCCCTTGGCAGATTCTGACAGCATCGACAAAAAAAGGAGAGGCAACATTTTACTGTTGGCACCCCACGGCAAATGTCGAGCATAATTCTATACAGGGTGTATTATAATATGTGTAAGTACTAAGCCGAAAAGGGGGTGATTCTAGCCACCGCAAGGAACAACATTAGTTCGAAAATACGAATACCCGATTTTTTCCCTTTCAAAACTACTTGTTAGTACACCTAATATGTTCCACCTCTTAATAATACAGGGTGTGTTATATTATAATACTATTATAACACCCCTATATTATAAAGTGGTGGTACGGAGCGCGAGAACGACTCGCTCTTGTCTGCTTTTTTCCCATCGCCCCGGCCGGCCGTCACAATAACCCCTTTGATGTCACGGTAGATTGCCTCCGACCCGGCTAGTGACCCCAGGTACTAGCCGATTGCTGTGGGCTCACGTTTTTGGCTTAGCTTTGAGGCAAAGGATGATGGATGAAAAAAACCTTTCTATCATTCCATGAAAACAAATCCAAAATGGCCGTTCAACTTTATACAAGCTTTTCTTGAAAAACTTTTAATTTCCTTTTGGTAATCCTTGATGGTTTTTTGTTGAAAAATTTAGGAATTATTTATGCAAATATTTATTTTAAATATTCAGTCAAAATAAATAATGCTGCACTACCCACAGCACAAGCTGAATGGTGACATTTTTTGTCATTGACTGAGACTTTGAACTCAGTCAAACGGATGACCTGTCTGATGACTCGTACCCAAGACACAGGCTTTGCTTACTTTGGGACTATATGGCGTTGTGATAAAGATAACTGTGTATTTTGTCACTAATTACAAAGAATTAACAGAAATTTTAAATTATTTCTTAAAACTCAGTCAAATTGACAAAAAAAAATGTCACCATTCAGCTTGTGCTGTGGGTAGTGCAGCATTATTTATTTTAACTGAATATTTAAAAGAAATATTTGCATAAATAATTCTTAAATTAAAAAAAAAACCATCAAGATCTTTTTGTAGGTATTATTTGATTTATTACTGAAAAATAATAACGTATATTCAATATGCTACTAAAATGTATACAAAATTACTAGCTTACGCAAAATGAAGGTACCTATACAGTTTAAAAAACTTTATCGTCCGTGCTAGTTCATAACTGAATTACGGCAAAATAATGATCAATATTTCGGGAATTGAAAGAAATAGTACAAAGTTTGAGCAATTTGCTTTCATGTTTGTGATTCGTAATTTAACGATGCTTGTTTCCGTAATTAGCTTCGTAAGACCACTTCAAAACGTCAAATAAATTAAATCGTTCATTACATTTTATAGACTAGCAAGTGCAAGACGTATAAGTCAAGACGTGTCATAATATGAAATCACGATTAACTACTACTCTATAATATTTTTTCAACATAACCTTCTTTTCGAATGATCTTTGATAATGGTTCTATTTTTATTTTGTCCCACTGCTGGTCAAAGGTACCATGTCCTTCCACTTTTTACGATCACTGGCCGCTCGCCACCACTCTCCCTTGGAGGCATATAATAGCATGCCTCGGCGTCCGTCGGTTGCCGCCGCCCTTTAGCCTCCCTCTAGGTACATAACTTATTGGTTATAATTTTATTTCTACGATAAAATTACTGAATGGAGTGGAACATAACACAGTTGCTGTTCTAACATTATTATGGTGTTGATATTTTGCCACGTGGGCGAAGCAGGAAGCTTGAAAGAAAGCTACTTATAATCGCCTCGCCAAATTACCCGAAATCTCGACTGCAGCCTGCTTTAAACAGTTGTTGAACAGCAGGTATGTGCTGCAAGTGCAACGCGGCATCGAATCGATAGCTTTGCGAAAGCTGCCCTGGCAGGGCGCCAAATGGTCAAGGTTGTACCCGATTACATCAAAGACGAAACATTTGACCGAAAATCGTACTGGGGTATTAAACGAAATCTTGGGTATTTTATTAGTATTATGGTAGTAATTGTTGATGATTTTTTATTAGTTTATCCGTCCTTCGGTGCGTAAACTGCGTGTTACATCGGGCTCGGAAAGACTCAAACTATTGTATTTTGTGTGTTTGTAACGAATAAACTCAAAAACTACTGGACCAGTTTTCAAAATTCTTTTACCATTAGAATGCTACACTATCCCTGACAGGTTATATATTATCTCCGTATTCCCACCGGAACGGGAATTACGTAGGTGAAACTGCGGAGTGCGGCTAGCACATAATATACATCGAAAAATACCCGGGACAACTGACCCCTTACCTCTTGAGTATCGAGACGGATATCAGGCCAACTGAGCCTCCGTGGCTCAGTGGCAGTCAATATAATATTTATTGTTTCGATCTTGTTTAGTTTGGAGGTGTTTCATTATGCGTGGGACGTTTGTGATTGACATGACATCAGAATACGAGTATTTAGAGGACATAGTAATTAGCAAGCCACAATACCGCAGACTATGCAATGCGGGGAGATATTTCCAGTACATATGCTGTACCTAACACCCTCATAGCTCTGTCTGTCAGTAATAACAGTGAGGGGATTCCGTAACTACGAGTACTTATTAAAGGTGGGCTAACTATGGATTTCCATGAGATCGATGTTCATTGTAGGTTCACTGCGCACCGCTATGCAAATGTTTATAGAACAAACCATTAGGAATAGTTTAACAGTTCCCCAACCACGGTGGTTTAGCGCTACAGTTTTTTTAGTTATAACCATTCAGTTAATCGATCTCATAGGATGATAATACAGATTATAAATGGTTGGATAGAGAACGAGGGCGCCGTAAAGGTAGCATTCCACCAGTGTGCACTGTATGGCACAATTGTTTGAATGACATGATCAAAATGACATTCAAACATTTGTGCCGCACAGTGCCGCACACTGCTGGAATTCTACCTTAAGACTTTATAATTCCTCAATTGAAATGGGTTAGAAAACAAAGCTATTGATTTATGTTGGTATCTTTTCTCTTCACAATAATACACGGTGAAACGGATATAGATTTGCAAATATCCGGATATTAGCCGTAACATATTTCTTGGCTAGAGGCCAGTTGATTTATATTACCGTCATTCTTTGCAAACAAGATGCGTGTATTATATATAAAATAACTTGTTCCTGCCCGCAGCTTCAAACGCGATATACCTGGATAAACAGCAGCCAATGTGTTAATCTTTAATCTTTACATGTATGTAGGTACAAAGTTTTACTTGGATCTGATTAAGTTTTAGCACAGATTGTCTTAGCTTGAAGAGATTCAAACATTAATACAAATAAACTTTCGAATTGACACATATTTGTAGTACTATAAATATCTTGTTAGGTATATTTTATCAATACTAGTTTCTTTCGTATGTGAAACACTTTTCACTTTGACTTTACAGGTAGTGTACAAACTACCCCAAAAAAATTAAGTAGTTTGCAAAACACAAGAATGTACGACCTACCGACAACCCTTAAAATTAGGGCTACGTTCTATTCCTAAAAATTGCGTACAAAACCGCAAACACGCAAAACAGACACGTTTTTACATAATGGTATCCTACTAATATTATAAAAAGGACAGTTTGTTTAGATGTTTGTTACCTTTCTAAACATATAACTGTAGAACCGGATTAACACCTACAGTTACTTTTTATCCGGGAAATAGCCTGAAAAGCTGCAGGCAGGAGAAGCTCGTTGCTAATAAGGCAGAATTCGCAAAAAGTTGCTCAGAAATAGGTACGCATTTGTTATGTTTTTTGCCTTTGAACCTTTGCTCAGCTGGGATAACATAGGTAATACAGAAAATTCCACAAAAACTTTTATTCCACCGTCAACTTTACGGCTCTCAAAATATTATTCTCGCCAACAATATCAACAACTTTCTCAAAATCAATAAAGAGTGAATTTCGTGAAATTTCTGCGAAGCGTTATTGTTCTGCGCCTTTAGGCAGTTCACGTTTTTAGATGAGCAATTAATATCGAATAATTCTAATACCCATTCGTATAGTCTTTTAAAGCATCCGATGGTGTACAACATTATTCTACATATGGAATACATCTATTTACTTTTGCTTTTCTTGACTTGTCCAAGTTTAGTTATTACAAACTATGAAAATAAGGTGAAATATTGTTATTATGATTAATAACTGGGATTTATCGATTTTTTTTACATACGTATTTACAGTGTTTAAACCGTGTTCATTAAAGCAACGGATATAAAAAAGACTAAGTATTCCAGAATAATTTGCCGGAAACCGAAACGAAAAAATAGAAATCCTCAGTTACGCTATTTTTCCTCACGACACGCGAGGAAGGCTTGCGTAAAAGCGAATCACAAAAGTTTTTTTGTTTGGGAATCACACCCATATAGTAGCGAACTTCCCCTTAAGTTCGCTTAAGTGGATGGGACAATAGTAACTGATAAGTTATCTGTGGGGTGTCTAGACGACCCTTGAAGGGCTATGGTGCAAAGGTAATTTTCGAGTGTGGATGGGTTTTGTTCTCGTCTAAACTAACAAAAAATATTTCAAAGTTTTCTAATATGATAAATTCTAAATGGTATTTTTATTAGAATTTAGTAAAAAGCAAAACAAATAAGATTAATCTTAAATTTATGAAAACTTAAATCAATTTAAGCTTGTGTAAGCGAAAACAAAGTGCACTAGGTCGAATACAAATATTTTCATAACCCAAAATTTATGTATTTTTTTTTCTGAGAGAATATTAAGCGCGGCAAATAAATAAACGTGTAAACAAGCACCTCGCGCCGTCCCTGTTGGCGTAGGGGAGCGTCCCCTGGGTGGCGGATAGGGGAACGGTCGGTAGTACAGCCTAGCTACGCTACCGGCTAAGTCCGATGGACTCGCTGACCAACGAAGGGTGTGGTCCTCCAGCATTACTGGGGGTTGTGCGGCGGGTTAACGACCCTCCCACATAAAAAAATAAATGTTACGAAACCGATACAAGAAATAATACGATCTGATCCCAAACATGACGACCAATGGCGAGGAATACCGGACTTTAGATTAGCCTCATGGAATGTTCGTAGTTTGTATAGACCTGGTGCAATGTACCAGGTAAGTAACGAACTGCGACGATACAATATTGGAATTGCAGCCTTACAGGAAGTTAGATGGCCAGGTAATGGAGAGTGCAATGTCGATAGTGGAGCTCAATTATTTTACAGTGGCAGTGACTCTGGACAACATAAGTACGGAACTGGTTTTATTGTGAATAGAAAATACTTAGGTAACATTATTAAATTTGATCCCATATCCGAAAGAATCTGCGCTCTCCGTCTCAATGGCAAATTTTACAATGTCACAATAATTAATGTGTACGCCCCTACAGAGCTGGCAGATGATGAGGTTAAGGACAACTTCTACGAAGACCTGGAAGGTATCATTGATCAAATCCCTGCATATGATGTTAAAATTGTGATTGGTGACTTCAACGCTAAAATAGGCCAGGAAAAAGTGTTTGTACCCACAATTGGCCTACATAGCAAACATAGTCAATCAAATGACAATGGCGTCCGACTTATCAACTTTGCTACAGCCAAAGCTTTGGTGGTTAAAAGCACCATGTTCCCACATAAAGACATATATAAAGGAACGTGGAAATCCCCTGATGGCCATACAGTAAATCAAATAGACCATGTACTGGTTGATGATAGGCACAAGAGTATCATCCAGGACGCAAGAAGCTTCAGGGGTGCTGACTGTGACACCGATCATTTCTTGCTTGTAACAAAATTAAAACTAAAAATTAGAGTTATTAAGAAGAAACAAGTAAAGATAGAAGAATTAGCAGACACTTCATACTTAACAGACAATAGAATAAGAGAAAAATATACTATAGAATTACATAATAGTTTTAAAGATTTAATTATTGAAGGTAATGTGGAAGACACCTGGGAAACTTTGAAGACGACAGTCAAAGAGGTATCTCTCAAAGTATTAGGAAAAAGGAAACCGAGAAAACGAAAAAAGTGGTGGGACGAGAAATGTGATTTTGCTGTAGCCCAGCGCAGAGAACACAAAGCACGTGCAACACAAAACCCACTCTGGAATGATAAATACCAAGAAGTACGAATCCGAGCTAGAAACATCATCCGTAACGCTAAAAAGACTTACCTAGATAATATCATACGAGACCTCGAAACTGTGATCAGGTGTAATAACACAAGGGAGTTCTACACGGAAGTGAGGTCTTTCAAAAAAGGCTACCAACCTACAGTTCAAACACTAGAAGACGAGTTTGGAAATCTCATAGCCGATCCAGAACAAATTAAAAACAATTGGAGAAACTACTTTAAAGGTCTTCTGAACTGCTCACAACCTGTAGAAAGTATCACCCGCACCTCACTCGATAATGACACAATGGTCGAACCAATCTCTTTTGTGGAAGTACGAAATGCGATTATGCGCCTCAAAAATAATAAAGCTGCTGGCGTTGATGGTCTCCAGTCAGAACTCTGGAAGTATGGTGGAGAGACGGTACAGCTGAGGCTTTATGAGCTCCTGACCAGTGTATGGGAAACCGAGACTTTGCCACGTGAGTGGAATTTAGGTGTCATCAGCCCTGTGCATAAGAAAGGTAACCGTAAGAAATGCGAAAACTACAGAGGGATTGCTCTCTTACCAACAGCCTATAAGATCCTATCCTACATACTCCTCAAGAGGCTGGAACCCTATGCGGAACAAGTCGTTGGTGACTATCAGTGTGGGTTTCGGCGAAATCGTAGTACGACGGATCAGATAGCTCTCTTGAAACAACTTATGGAGAAAAAATGGGAATATGCGCAGAGCATGCACATTTTATTTGTAGATTTCGCAAAAGCCTATGATAGTATTGACAGGAGAAACCTTTTTACTATCCTTAGAAATTTCAACATACCTGACAAACTGGTTAGGATGGTGCAGGCTGCTACAATGGAGAGCAGGATGAGGGTCAGAGTTGGAGGAGTGCTAACTGAGGACTTTGAGGTGATAACCGGCCTTAAGCAAGGAGACGCCCTGTCACCACTGCTGTTTAACTTCGCCCTCGAGCACGTCGTAAGAAAAGTCATGACACTTGACGTTGGAGTGGAGTTAAACGGACAGCACAAGGTCATTGGTTACGCGGATGATCTAGCCCTGCTCAGCCGTAACCAAGCGGAGGTCAAACAACTTGCCACAACGCTGGAAAATGAAGCACAACCCCTAGGCCTCAAAATCAACTACAACAAAACTGAGTACATCCACATGAAACGATACAAAAACACTCGTGTTAAACGACAAGATCTAAATGTGGGACATGTGGTGTACAAAGGGGTCTCGCAGTTCAAATACCTGGGGTGCACCATTACAGACAGAGGCTCTAGAGAGGAAGAGATCTACGCACGCATCCAGAATACGTTGAGATGCAGTGCAGCGCTCCACAAGGTGTTATCGTCCAGACTTCTGAGCAGAAAAACCAAGGTCAGAATATATAAGACAGTCATCCGTCCCATTCTGATGTACGGTTGCGAGGCCTGGACGTTAACACTGAAGGAAGAAAACAAACTTCTCGTGGCTGAACGTAAGGTGCTGCGAAAGATCCTTGGACCAACAAGACGAGAGGATGGATCCTGGCGAGTCCGAAAAAACCAGGAGATAGAGGACCTTATCCCAGAGCCAAACATCATAGGCGAATTTAAAGGCTCGCGCCTGCGCTGGCTGGGGCACATTGAGAGAATGGCGGAAGATCGAGCCGTCAAGAAAGTGTACCAGGGAATACCTTTAGGGCGTAGACCAGTCGGCCGCCCCCGGTATCGCTGGATTGACGAGGTGGAAGCGGATCTGCGAGAACTCGATGCTGCTAACTGGCGAGAACTAGCGCAAAACAGAGAAGCCTGGAGAAGTCTTGTATCGGAGGCCAAGATCCACTTTGGGTCGCTGAGCCAGAAGAGTAAGTAAGTAAGTAAGTAAGTAAACAAGCACAAGAGCGTGATACTGACAGTTGCTTGTCAATGTTATTGACATAAGCATAAAGGCCGTATCGATTTATTATTTTTAGCTGTAGAGGTGAGTTGAGGAGAGGTTTCATGCTGTAGAAAAGCATTCTGAATATGTAATGCCAATTTCAAAACGTTTAAAAACATATTGTTTGAAGATTAATTTATTTCGTAGTGAGAGGCATCTATAAGAAATGCGCCCGCACTGAATAAGGTATTTAATTAAATTAAATTTTGAATGCTGGACAACTCACGCATCACCCACCATCTAGCCCCATAAAATTAAAGCTTGTGTTATGTGTGCCAAATGGTTGAATTATTTTTGTAAATATATTCTTATCTATCTAAGTAGAAATACACCCAGACCAGATACAAATATCTATAGAAAGGGCAAACATTTTGTCCCTTGGCCGGGATCGAAACCTTCTGCGTCTCAGCCGGCTAATAAATCAACTGCGCCATGGATTCTTTAAATCTATAAGCTTAAATTGTTATATCCTTTAATTGACCAAATAAATTATTCTTCTATTCTTCCCGCCTGTTAAAGCGACACATTACTAAACAATTATTTGCATGTACCTAATTGTTCAAATTCAAAAGGTAAATCGCGGAATGAGTGGGGCCGGCTGTATACAAACTCACGAAAAAGCTAAGCTGAAAAGTCGTGATAGTCAGAATGGCCGGTGCGGGGGTCAAATTGGTTTTCGAGCTGAGGACTACCTCAGCTCGAAAACCTGTTACAATAATACGTACCCTCGTGTTTCAATTTATCTTTAACAGATTGAACTAATGAAAGGGTAACTATAATTACAATACCACAAAGTTTGTGAATAAATTATTGAGGATACATATAATATGAGGAATAAATCATATTTTTTTCACATCTGACGCTGTTTTCAGAAACCACAAGTTTCCCCGCGTGCCGCTAGTTCGTTCAAAAACCAGCTCGCGTTTCGTTCGGAAACCCTATATCGATAGATCCGTACATGTTTTCTTTAATTTGTCCAATGTATATATAATATATAAAAAAATATATAATTTCGGATATTTTTAACAACGAGTATTACCAGAATACTCGTTGTTAAAAATATCCGAAATTCTTCAAAAACCTAATTGCAGTTTACGCAACGCAGTCTCCGCGTCTGCACTTGAACCAGATCCACGTGGAACTCTGCCAAGTGAGTCAGTCAGCAGGGAACCCTTGATGACTCACGGCATATGACAGTCACACTTATTCAACGAGGAGGCCGCCGCCGCCGCGTGCTATTAATTATAAGAGGCGGAGGAGACAGTGGAGCACGTCCTACTGTACTGCCACAAAGGACGCCAAATCAAAAACGCGTTACAACGTGACAGTCGAGAATGTGGCGAAGTGCGTAAGGCAGAAAACTGGCGTCAGTTTGAGAGTCGAGAAGTTGGAGTCTCGCCGTGATGCGAATTTCGGTTTATTATGGTGGGAGTGCCGATGGATCGACTTCCAACATTCACGGACAGCGGGTTTTGGCCGAAGGGTGTCGTGTTCAGAAAATGCATAGGAAGGACAGGCACAGAAAAGTTATTATTCCACTATGTGCTGACAGGTATGTATTATATGGTCTTTAGATAAGTTACTCTTTGTATGCTTTCTTTGGAGACTGAAATAGAGATTAAATTATTATTATTATTAAAAATGGGACTACAAGAGCTCATCGATTCATGCCCTTCTTCTACATCAACCGCGTATCCATCGGGGATGCTCATGGAATGCTGCCAGCGGCCCAGAGTCCTGCTCCGGTATACCAAGGAGTTGGGCTGGTTAAAGTCGGAGTAGTGTCACGGGGGACAATGCACAATACACCCAACGCGAGTGCTGATATGATGGAATCCCCCACCAGTATAAGAATTAGCAGAAGAACAAGACTGTAGATGTTCGGATTTATATGAAAACACAAAGAACGAAACAGGTTTAGTAAATTTCTTTGAGTTTATATATATTTAGACTAGCTAGATGGACATGATCCAAAAGCTCTTTGTTTCATAGAACTCCAAGATCATGCCGGGTTTGTTGCCACTCGCCACGCTTGGCAGGCGGGTTGGCGAGCGCAGAACGGAGTTATGATAAACGGAAAAACGCTGCTGCCCATCTTCCGGAGGCATCCCTTGGCAGATTCTTACTGCTTCCAGGGTTAATTTTTAAGATGGTGAGTTGTTAAGATTAAGAGATGAGGCAAAATTACACTCCCGGCACCCCACGGCCAACTTATTATTCTTAGTAAGTTTATGACACTGCTAACAATAAAGCAAACGCTTTATTACAGAGTACTTAGCATTAAAGATAACTGACTGTTTTATTGTGATTGCTGCCCTGCCTGGTTCACTTTTGGTTAAAATAATACTTTTTTTTTTGAGTGAAAAAATAGGGTTGATGTATGCAAAGTCAAATCATTTTTGACTGAGTATAACAAAGAAAGACAATGGAGATTGCGAGATTTTTCTTAATACTCTCAGTAAACTAAACAACAGCGCAATTAAACAAATTAGCCGGCTTAATGCCGCAAATCTTACTTTGTCTGGTTGCAGAGCGAACTGGGATATTGGAACATGGCGGTATACTCAAGATGGCGGACTAGTTATTCTTAATGCACTCTTACAACATGGGTATCAAATGAAAGGCCTTGCTGAGAGTCACTCGAAAAATTAAATAACGTCACTCTAAATCCAATTTGGCAGAATACCCAAGACGGCGGACTAGTTAATTTATTAATGCACTTTTACAATACGGATATCAAATAAAAGGGCTTGCTGGGAGTTACTTTTAAAATTATATGACATCACCCTAAATCCAACTTGGCGATTAAAAAGTTTTTATAACTTTTAATTTATTTTTAAATAAATAAATAAATAATGCTGGACAAATCATACAGCATCATCTAGCCCCAAGCTAAAACAAACAAGCTTAAACGCACAAAAAATTATAAAATAAACATTTTCCATTAATGTTTAATGTCAACTTAGAACGTCTTTACACAATTTATGTGATAAAAAAGCTTGTCGCGAGATTTAAGCAGGTACTCGTATTTACATTGTTTGAGAAAAAAAATTAAATCAATTAAAATCAAACACAGGTTATTTATGATTTCTAATATTTGTGATGTCTTTATATGTTTATTTGTCTTTGTTGTAGATTAATCATTCAGTCTAAATTCGGGTGTCTCTTTAAGAACACCGGGCATATTCTTATTTGATTCTCTGGCGTAATTTATGAAAGTATCATTGTACGGACACTGTGACCGCTAGTCACAGAAGCCAAAAAAATAAGAAGAAGATCATATACTACATAGAACAGTCAATATACAAAGGAAGAACAAGAGATATTTAAATTGAATTTAATGCACATAATTGAGGTCGAGGTCGTCCAAAAGCGCGATGGGTCGACGACATTATCGCAGTCGCTGGGCACACTTGGATGCGAAATGCACAGGACAGAGGAGGCTGGCAAAAACTTAGGGGGGCCTATACCCAGCAGTGTGAGATTCCGGGCTGAGAAGAAGAAGAAGAATTAAAATCGATCGCTTCAGATAACTTTTTTTCAAGTGAGGGAAAGAAGCGAACAAGAGACTCTTAGGGTTCACATTCTAAATATCGATCTGTTGGTATAAATAGTGGGTAAATTCGTTTCACCTACATTCGCCGCGACGCCAGTAGCCCATTCAGGTATTTTTAAAGCCATTGCCTCATATGTCTCGTCTTGAATCGGGTTATATTGTAAATAAATATGGACACGTGTTTGATAGGCGGTACCGACGGCAAGCTCAACTGAATAACCTCAAAGCATACTCCACAATTATATAAATCTCAAAATATTTTTGTGTGAAATAACTCAATACAGAAATATAATTCTTCATTAGCTATTCATTTTTTTGGTAGATTAATATTTAAACAAAAATCTATTTTTCTTAATTTAAAAAAAAAATAACGGGACTTTATCGCGTTTTTTCGCTGTGCCCTGTATCTGTGTTGTTTATATTATTCTATGTTGTTGTTGTAAGCCTAATCCATCTAACAATGTCCCAGGCACTGCAGCGTCCTGTACAGCATTATTACCAGATGCTAACGCTGTATAAATCATCTAATAGGTGTAAAGGCCTTACTTGTTGTTGCTGACGCTACAGCATCCATCACCGATTGTTTCACAATTGCCCGGCGCCTGTATATCCGGGTGGGACGCGATTACAAACAACACTATTTTCGGTTCAGCTTACGACATTCCCGATCAATCAATGGTATTAGTGATTCTATTCCTTGTTCTTGAATTACGACAGTTGAATATTTGCTTGTGATTTAGGATTGTTAAGTGATTTGGTGGGTATTGTTAAATCATTTTTTTTATTTATACCTAAGACTTTGTCGCTTAGCGACCACATCGTCCGTGTTACTGAAACAATTGAATCAAAATTACAAACTTAATGCTTATATAAACCTAATTCTAATACCTAGGAAAAATATTTAAACGTGAATTTTGTAAATACGGGAATTACTCACATAAACTTCAAAAGTTATAAGAGTAATAATGACCATTCCAGGTAAAAAAACTTTAAATCGCAAACAAAGCCTCAGAATGCTAAGTAGAAGTATACGGCCTTCTTCAAATTATTTGTAGCAGGCGATGCCTAAAAAGGTTTCAACAATATTCATTAGAAGCGGGTCAGGGTGTCCATAAACATTGTTTACGTTCGAGAAATAAAACCAGCATTCCAGTCAATTCAATCAATGTAGCCGGCACTGGGCCTCGTCACTCGGACTTTTATTGCCAGTGCATAAAAAGAAAAAACAGATTTCCCGAAGATGGAGATTTTCCGCCCAACTGTTAGTAGCCTGCTGAGAGACTAGAAGTCGCCGGGGGACATATGTTTGCTTTCTGCAGATATCAATTTGTCGCGGGAATTTTTGATAAGTAAGTTTTTACAAAAAAAACTTAGTTTTCTTAAAGTCGTTCATTTGAGTTTGACGACTTTTGTTTGTTGTTAAAAATCACAAAATAAAAATGTCCACACGAAAAAATTACCAAGTATAATAATTTTTTATTTATTTATTATTAAACATACACAGATGGGCTAACAGCTTGATGACAATAATGACAAGGTTTAGAGATGTCAACGTTAAAATTTGCTAAGGTTAAAAAGATTCAACTTAACATCGTTTTTAATGGCGTAGGTATGTCACAGAAAATAAATACCCAACTTTGCCATCGTCTTCATTAAATGTTATCCAGATATATCATAGTCAAAAAGGGATTGAAAATGAAAACATAGCTCGTATATGCTATTTAATTCAGAAGTAAATACGATTTTTTTCAACAGTCGCTAATTCATTAGGAAGAGAAAAAGGTCGTTTATGTAGATGTTTATCTATAACTTGCTTGGACATCCAAGTTTTGGTGCCAAACGAACTGATTTTGCGCCTCGGTTGCTTTGTGCGGTCCCACAAAGTAACCGAGGCGCACTGCAGTAGCGATTTATGTTCTAAATCTGCACTGCGATATTCGTCCTAAAAAAAGATCTGCAACACTTCGTAACCTCACAATACAAATTAATGCTTTACGTTTCCGTTAGAACCTAGAAGCTAGACTTACAAAAGTTACTAGACAGAGTCTTAAACTATATGTTTTGTCATTTTATCCGTTGATATAACTTAATTATCTTCTATAATAAAATATGCTTCATGTCAGCGCGTGTCGCACCACTGCCTCACACACTCTAGGTGTCGCAGAAAATCGCTCAGCCAGCGCACGTAGCGCCATCGCTACTGTGCACATGCTGAGCGGTTTCCGTTTTGTTTCCACGCTTGTATTTTCTCCCATTTGTTGAATGATTTGTACGTTTATTACGTTTATCTATCTTTTTTTTTTCAAGCCACAAGTAAAATGGCTCAAGGTACTTCGTTTGCGCTTACTGCGATTTTTTACCTAAGTTTTATAGTTAAATCATAGAGATTTAACTTTTGAAACTATCATGATCCTGAACATCATAATGAAATGTTTATAAAATATTTCCCATGATTTGAGTCTTTTTACCCGCCGTGGGGTGCCGGCAGTAGAATGATACCCCTCCTCTCATGCCCATGGATGCAGTAAGAGCCTGCTAAGGGATACCTCCGGAAGATGGGCAGCAGCGTCTATCCGTGTATCAACATCCCATACTGCGCTCACCAACCCGCCTGCCAAGCGTGGTGAGAATGGCAACTAACCCTCATGGAGATCCATGAGAGGCCTGTGTTCATCAGTGGACGTTTTATGGCTGAAATGATGACTCTTTTTGAGTGTCCCGACTTTTCGACGCAGTGGCACACGCCATAAACAAAAATCATTTGCGAGTCATCATTTCAGCCATAAAAACGTCCACTAATGAACAAAGGCCTCCCTCATGGGTCTCCATGAGGGGTAGTTGCCATACTCACCACGCTTGGCAGGCGGGTTGGCGAGCGCAGTATGGGATGTTGATATATGAAAAGACGCTGCTGCCCATCTTTCGGAAGTATCTCTTAGCAGGCTCTTACTGCATCCACGGACATGAAAGGAGGGGCAACATTCTACTGCCGGCGCCCCACGGCTTGCGAGTAATGGGTAGTAATTGGCAAATTAATCGGTCCTCTTTCAAATAAATAATTGAAATATCGGAAAACTAAAATTGACCAAAATCTAGGTAAATATCCCGTCAATCCTGCGCAGTATTTTGTAAGATTGCGGGTTCTTGTTAGCATGAACCTCGCGATATCAATCCCGCTCTGGTAACGAGCACAGATGCCCTACAATGCGTCTATTTTTACGGAGTTACCTTCTTTTATCGCCTGTTCGTTCAGTTTTTATGTGTTTTATGATTCGTGACGCGGGAATAGACCCGTAGTTGAAAGCAACGTAAAATTTGTTGATAGGGGAAGATACTTGTATCGTCCGAGATAATATCGATAGATATATCAGAATACCTCGAATCAGTAAATCCGATCTGACTCAAGCTTAAACAAAGCAGTAATATTAGCCCATCAGATCTACTGAGTCGATAATAGAGTTGGTGGCAAGCCAAACTGAAAATACAGGATAATACTATTTTTTTCTTGTTTAAGCTTGAGTGATAGGTAGGTATATTTACAGGAATGGATTGTGTCTACCTTACAATTTTTACTATGCTTAGTATATTTATTGTATTTACTTAATGTACAATAAATGCCATTAGTTTATTTTACGGGATAAGGGATACTCCGATTTGAGTCTGAGTTTTCGATACGTCATGTAAATATTGTTTATGTTCCAACATTATGTAGTATTAAATAATGATAATTCTTTCAAGTTAACTTGTTTTATTTTACTTCTTATTTTCGAGGTGTATGAGTTGTAACATGTTGACAGCTCGTTTAATAAGCTCATTTCTTATGACTCCTAAAAACACGCAACAGCCATAAAGAAAAAGAAGACTCCCAAAGAAAATGATATACATTATTTCTACTATAAACACATTCTTGTAGTTAATTTTGCATTCGGAAAACTCACAGCATGCCAATTGTTGACACAAAGTGACAGGTGACACATGTCACTGTCAAGCGCCCTTAGCACAGAAACCTAATAAACGTCATTGGCATTATTGAAGAGACCTTGTTAAATAATAGAGCATCCGCTTGGAGTTGAACAGTTGAACTAAAGAGGAAGCGTTACATAATGACAGTTGTATGTAACGATCCGGTGTCTGAACGTCGAAATACCTTGGTAGGTATGTTTGCTTGTGTTAGCAACACTAGTGAAAACCATATTATAACTATTGTATTATTTTAAGAATATTATTTGTATGAGTTGAATTTTGTTTCTCGAACTGTAAGGTTAAAAGTGTAAAGTGGAAATTAAGTACAAGTGAAGTGAAGGAATAAAGTATATTTTCAGCAAGTAAGTACCGTCTTATTATTTTCTACAAAGTTACTTAGTGAAAGCTAACATCTCAGAAGCGGGATTTGACGCTCACAAAAGTGGAAAACAGTATTAGAATAAATGACAAACTAGGATTCAGTTCGTAAAAAAGTATTGCACGTGTTGCCTAATTTCTTTTTCTCTTTATTCTTTATTCAATAATTTTTAACAAATTATAAGATCGATATATTATTATTTTTTTCTTTTTTTTGTTTGTTTTAAATAAATATTATCTGCAGTACTGCTCATAGCAGTGTTCGATATTTAAAAATATTATTTTTGTAGTCCAGTTTCCTACCGGATATTTTCCATTGTTCTGTGTATAAACTGGATTGAGTACGGGAGGAAAGAGACATCGTAAAACATTATCGTTGATATTTTATTTCGGTTGTTATTTTTACTGCCTTATTTTTTTTTAAATTGTTTAATCCAATAATCCCAACATGACGCTTCGCGTTAACGTTTTAGTTTTAATGTTAATAATACATTGTTCTTAAATAATAATTTATTTTATTCTTAAGAAATTTTACTTTGCGGTTATTTATTTTTGCATTGCAATGAATAACGAAGAAGAAGGCGGTATTTATTCTCCGTCCCATCCTATGGAGAATGTATCTGTCCTTGCTGAAGGAGACCATGAGGGACGGAATGAGGCCAACCGTTGCTCCCGCAGCCGGGCCATCCATCGCTCGCGCAGCCGGGCCAACCATCGCTCGCGCAGTCGGGCCAACCACCGCTCGCGAAGTCGGGCCAACCATAGCTCGCGCAGCCGGGCCAACCAACGCTCGCGCAGTCGGGCCAACCACCGCTCGCGCAGTCGGGCCAACCACCGCTCGCGCAGTCGGGCCAACCACCGCTCGCGCAGTCGGGCCAACCACCGCTCGCGCAGCCGGGCCAACCACCGCTCGCGCAGTCGGGCCAACCACCGCTCGCGCAGCCGGGCCAACCACCGCTCGCGCAGTCGGGCCAACCTCCGCTCGCGCAGTCGGGTCAACCACCGCTCGCGCAGTCGGGCCAACCACCGCTCGTGCAGTCGGGCCAACCACCGCTTGCGCAGTCGGGCCAACCAACGCTCGTGCAGCCGGGCCAACTACCGCTCGCACAGCCGGGCCAACTACCGCTCGCACAGCCGGGCCAACCACCGCTCGCACAGCCGGGCCAACCGCCGCTCGCACAGCCGGGCCAACCGCCGCTCGCACAGCCGGGCCAACCGCCGCTCGCGCAGCCGGGCCAACCACCGCTCGCGCAGTCCAGTCAACCATTGGAGAAGCCAAGATGAGTCTATTATTACAACTAATCTATCAAAATGTTGTCAGAAAAGATATGACATTATCAGAAACGTCGGTAGTCGATGTCTATTCTGAACCTACCATGACAGGTAATATGTATGTAGATAGGGGTCCTCGATTCGTATCTGATTTTACGTTTACGGTATCGTCTGGTTTATTTTGATTAAATGGGGATGGAATAAGTAAAATAATAATAAGAATTCCCGGCGATAAAACAGTTATAAATTAAAAGGGGGTCAAACATATTCTCAACGCTGTAGCCACACCACGGGCTAATGGACAGGTGGAACGCTAAAGCAAAGTAATTGTTGATGCTCTGACCGCTGAATCTATAGGAACAACTGATAGTAAATGGGATGAACATCTACCTGACGTACAATGGGGCATAAATAATACCTTTAACAAAGGTATTAACCGAACTCCTTCCGAAGCATTGTTTGGAATTAGACAATCAGGAACCCACGTAGGCAAAAGACTATCAGAATTGGCTGATGCAGTGTAACTCAGCGGTGAAGCTAGTATGGGTAGAGATGGTATGTTAACAACAGAAAAAGAGATATAAAGTATCTAAATATATTCCGAGAGTTGCATAATTACACAATAATGGCAAGTGCACATTTCATTGTTAATCTTGAGGACATCCCTGGTCCAGTTGCTATCCGGGACAACCCTGGTTCTCAAACGTTCGGATAACCCTGGTCCTTGAACTCTCGGACAACCCTGGTCCTTGAACTCTCGGACAACCCTGGTCCTTGAACTCTCGGACAACCCTGGTCCTTGAACTCTCGGACAACCCTGGTCCTTGAACTCTCGGACAACCCTGGTCCTTAAACTCTCGGACAACCCTGGTCCTTAAACTCTCGGACAACCCTGGTCCTTAAACTCTCGGACAACCCTGGTCCTTAAACTCTTAGGACAACCCTGGTCCTTAAAAACTATCGGACAACCCTGGTCCTTAAAAACTATCGGACAACCCTGGTCCTTAAATTCTCGGACATCCCTGGTCCTTAGATAAGATACATTAAATAATAATATTGTCTTTGAATATCAAATCTTAAGATAATATGTTTATTTTCATAAAAAAAAAATATTTAATGAATGAAGTGAAATTGATGAAATTTTTGGTAATATTTATAATAGTTTTTTTTTCTCAATTTAAGTCACACGAGGTCGTATGCCTTAATGTGGATGGCCGACTGTTAGCAACACTAGTGAAAACCATATTATAACTATTGTATTATTTTAAGAATATTATTTGTATGAGTTGAATTTTGTTTCTCGAACTGTAAGGTTAAAAGTGTAAAGTGGAAATTAAGTACAAGTGAAGTGAAGGAATAAAGTATATTTTCAGCAAGTAAGTACCGTCTTATTATTTTCTACAAAGTTACTTAGTGAAAGCTAACACTTGCAACTGCAGATGTCTGTTCGGAAGGCTGACTACGTATCCCGCGAATGCTTTGCATCTGGCGTAAACCTCGTGATGGTCGCTGTCAAAGGTCGATTTTGTCCGAAGTAACAACAAGGAATTGAAGTTTAATCGCGAGATTTACGCCTGTCGCGAGACACGTAATCAGTCTGCGGGTTTGATGTGTCGAGCCTACAGTATGAGAAGGTACATATCTATTTACATGCCTACCCGAGATGCAAAAAGAAGACGAGGACGACCAACAAGAAGATGGTGTGGTGACATCATAGAAATTACAGGAAATGCGTGGTCTAGAATAGCAAAGAAGGAAAAAACTTGGAGGAAGCTTTTACCGCTCAAGGCGTTACCCTACCAGACAGATAAGTTAATAAGAACCCTAATAGGGTTAATTAATATAATACAAATATAAAAATGTAATTATAAAACCAGTTTGTAAGTCACGTAATTATATTAATTATAAATAAAATTCAATTTTACAAAATAATTGTAAATTATAAAATCATTTTTAATTAAATTTATTAAATACTGGCCTGTGGATGAAGCGCTTTATAGTTCATGTAATATCGTAGCAATAAACCATTGCCACGACTGACATTAAAATAAATCAACTTTTTTTTACACATTTTGACGATATTGCCCATATATTTCAGTACCAAAAACCCTATTCACGATGAAAGAGGATATCCAAGGATAAAATGAGTCTCAACTGCCTTTGCGTCATGGACGTATAAAACCATATGAGTCATGTACGTCTAAAATATGTTACAAAAATTGTCCCATGGATATCTGACGCATGTGACAATAAAATTATACAGGGAAATACAGGGAACCTGTAAATATATAATTAGTAAAAAAATCCTAGAATTAGCGAACTGTTTTATAGCATTTTGTATAGATACTTTAGTGAGTAGGTAAGTAAATAAAGCTCTTTATTTTTTTATTATTCTGTCTACTCGTATTTTCTTTTGAACTATCATGGTTCGAACTCTAAGGATAAAATGAGTCTCAACGAGACTCCCTACGGGATTTAATTTAACACATTATCTTTTCGGCACATGAGTGCACAATATCATTCGTAGGTAATTATCTCTGTATAGCTTTAAAAAATAACAAAACATTTAATGAGACTCTGTCCACGCTGTTAGCTGTTTTAAAATGCATGCAAAGCCGCGGACGGATGCTAATAATGGATAAAAGCGGCAGAACAAGGAACTAGGAAACAACGTTAGCTCAGTTTTACGACGACGCATATAGACAGGCGCACGGACATTCCGGCCGAATGCTTTGTCGCAGCTTCGCCACTCGCTTTGCGGGGAATCTGGCTACAAATCATAATTTTACTAGTAATTGTTCACATTAGAAAAACGCGGACTGAGGCACACAAACCGTCTGCATACAAACTGAAGCGAAAAATGAGGTTGAAATAAAAAGTTGTACCTAAACGTCAAAACAGTAATACTCGTTAAATAAAAAAAATAGTACTTGGCTACTTTTAACGGGGTACAACGGTGCGAAGCCGAGGCAGAAGCTAGTGACAAATACATTTTCATTAATTCATTAGTAGGACTGGTGTGACATCCACTGTTGGACATGACCTCCCCTCTTGGATCTCCAAAATCATGAGGGGGTTATTGCCATCGCCACGCTTGGCAGGCGAATTCGCGAGTGCAGTAAGGCCTGTTGATACACGGAACCTGCTGCCGCTCTTCCGGAGGTATCCCTTGGCAGATTCTTACTGCATCCACGGGCAAGAGAACAGGGGCAACATTCTACTGCACCGGCACCCCGCGGCGTGTAGAATGATAAATACATAAATAATAAATATTGCTTAAGACATGTGCGCACACCCGGTCCCATATCAAGATAGTTTCAAGTTATATTGTAATAGTTGAAGTTTAATTTGGTATCTTACACATTCACTGTAGAGAATGTTTGTGAGAAGATACATATATATTAAGACAAGTAAGGAACGTGGGTGTGGATGTGATAGAAGAGGTACCCCCTTTAGATTTTAATTTGCGTTTATTCGTGATAGAAGCTAATTTGAGCCACCAATAGAAGATACACAACAAATAGGTACGCGATTTACTCCTCACGCTTGGAATCAGTCCAGAGATGTTTTTTGCGATACATTCAATACTCGAGCCCGATTATATTTACCCGACTATGACACACGATGTCGTAGGTTTCACTTTCTCCCCCTATCAAAACGAAGGGAAATAGCCGATCTGACTTACTTTATTAATATAGCTACCGCTAACGGTACCGTGGATTGCCCAGAGCTTCTGGAGCAAATAGGTCTGCGAGCCAATCATGCTGCATTGAGAAACTCTAACATATTACATGTTCCTGTAGTTAATACAAGTTATAGGAAGAATTCATTCCTTATCTCTAGCTCGTTTAACTCATTGGCAAAAGAACACAAAGAGGTTGATCTGTTCAACACAAATCCGAGTAAGCTCAAACGCTTACTTTGTGATAAATTTTTCATTGTTTAGATTGGGGTACTGGGTAGGTATCACTTTGGTTTTTAGGTCTTATGTGTTAGTTTAATTATATTATTACATGTTTCACATATGTATTGTTATTTTATATATTTTTTCTCTAACGTCGTCTATTTTACTGTTTGTTCTTAATCTTAAATTCTTTAAATATTTGTAGAAACTTTTAATTAACCTTCTTTAAATTATGCCACTTTTTAAGGTGTGCGTAATATTATTTGTGTATTTTTTCTTTAAGTTAGCTGTAAGTTTTCATCGGTACATCCAGCTATGGTAAGTACCTACCATGTGTGACTTTAAGCTCGCTATCTATCACAGCGGACAGACAAACAGACGACCGTCGTCGTCTTAGTATTAGGATTTAGGGTACTATTGGCACACATTGCATCTCATCATCAGCCGGAGGACGTCCGCTGCTGGATATATTGCCATACTCAACACGTTTGGCAAACGGGTTGGCGAGAAAAAGTATGGAATGTTCATTCATACACGGAAAGACGCTGCTGCCCATCTGCCGAAGGTATCCCTAGGCAGATTCTGACTGCATCCCCGGGCAAGAGCAACATTCTGCTGCCCGCACCCCACGACAAATTTATAAATATGTTTAAAAAAACTTTCGAGAATCGAGAAGAAATCGATTTTCCTACATGATTTACTTGATGTACCATCAAAGAATCGACTCGACACTTTAAAAATACGAACTATTTCTCTCACTCTAGTAGTTACGGTTAATTTAGTCCTAAAATACACAACGAGAATTCAGGAGAGCTCCCAATACGAATGTATAAGTAATTAGTTTCTATCTAGCAAAGCTAATAGACAGGTAGGTACACCCCAAATGCGGATAGCACCCCCCTCGAATCTCATTTAGATAGCAAAGGGCGGAGGGCTTTACAATACCCTCAGTAAGATACATATACCAACAGTAAATTCACTTTCAGTCTGACTACAGAGCGAAGGCATTTCTTTTATAATATGCCTTCCTTGCTTTCTTCCATTCTTCGCAACGGAACGCACAAATAAAATTTCGCAAGAATATATTCAAACGAATTTTTGTTTTGCGAAAATGTCTTCTTAAATATAATGTAAATCCGTTATTGGTCGTAGGATATATATGTAATTTAGGATAATGTAGATTAAGGACTGTGGATTTTGTTTAAATAAATAAAATAAATGTCCAACAATTTCTAATGTAGGCCTAGGCTGCTAAAACATTCAATACAATATGCAATATTCATGGGATATTTACTTTATTGTCCTCCAATGTGACCATGATTATCAAAATGTATAATGTCTTGCAATGTCTTGATCATTTGAAACCATATCTTCTTGTCTAGCAAAGATTGATTGACACGCAAGAAGCACAATTTTTTTTATGTAAAAGCTATTATTTGTCATGGTAAAAACAGAATCTTCTTGTTTTCCTATATTTCTAAGATCAAATGTAAATATATTTTCCAGTACCTACTGTTGCGAAAGAGACATCATAATGTGGCTTTACACAGACAGGGTGCAGCGCAAACTGAAGGGGAAATAGTGCTGACCACAGCAAATGCGACCGAACTCAATAACACTATATAGAAGTATTATAGCTAGCACTATGTATGGGCTAAAATACTATTTGGACTGCCACATGTAACGCCGATGCGATGACCTGAGTTTCTTAAATTTAAGGGAACAGACAGATGCATGATCTACGCAGGGCATTTTAAGGCATAATACTAGTTTTGGGATAGGTTATATGCACTGCTAACTTTTGCCAGCCTTCGTCCGCGGAGTGTTAAAAAATAAACTTACTAGTACATTATAGCTTAGTTACCAAAATATATTTATAAGTAGTTGAGATTTATTGAATGTTCAACTTTTATACATACTGGTAAATCTATACAGATTTATACAGCGTCAGCAACTGATAATAATGCTGTACAGGACGCTGCAGTGCCTTCTTTCCTTTAGTCTTATAATGATCCGAGAAACTTAAGAATTTAAAAGACTTTAAAAGTTCTGCTTACGAGTATGCACCTACTCTATTCCACAAATTGGCTTTTAACCCCGTAGATACTTGTTTATAGCTTTAGAAACGACTTTAGAAGAATTCCCGCCTACAAATTGTTCAATCTCACTGAAGAATCTGGGACCGCGCACAAAGGCTCCAGTGGCAAGAATAGCTGGAGTGCTCCCCTGCTGTATAAATACCAGGAATAACAGATGCTGAATTTCCAGTTTTATATTCTGTGCTTTTGAGACACTTTCACGGACAACTGGAAAGCTGACACATTGGATGAATGCGGGAGATTAGGAGATTAGGCGAATTAGGGAAGGCCTACGTTATTGGGGCTACTTCTGCAACCGATGTTTAAGAATTGTAATTTTATTTTGCTTCGAGGGTTAAGGCTAACCAGTATTTTTCAACGCCCTTTTTTAACACCTTTTAACTTTTAACACCTTAAAGTTTCGCGATCTATTACTATATTATTTAGTTTTAAAATGAAAGAATTTTAACGCGTACCTTACTTCTTTATCTTATTATTTTCCTTTCCTAATTAAAATTATAATTTAAATATAAAAAAAAAAATATTATAATTAATAAGTACCTACTTTAAAAGTTGGTTAAATAACAGGATCAAGCTATACCTTAAGCAAAGATTTAAATCGTTAGATGTGACTGACAACAAAAACTTTGGCATTGTCTTTATGTGTGTGACCAACAATGCCGACGCACGCACACTAGTTTTGACAATAAACCAAACTGTTATTGTTAATATTTACTGTGCAAACTGTGAACTTTCGTGAAAATATAACACACACCACGTCCGGTTAACACTGTGTTTTGAGTAGGTACATTGATTCCAAATGAGCGAGCTATCTCATTTCCTGTGGAAACAAAACGGCGCAGTCTCGTCACGGTAAGGGGTTCGGGGTAAGGTCACGTATCTAACGATTTAAATCTTAGTCCATAACGAAAAGAAAAACAGGAAAAAGGCTCGTAAGATTCAAGGACAGGATAGGATAACCCCGGCCTGTCAAGGACAAAAGGGGCACCTATTTGTTTGTTTACCACGAGATCTTACATAGGCGTGTGCCTGAAGGTTGATTCTTATTTGAAAACAAAGCTTGCGTAAGTTACGCGAGCTCTAGCTCCAAATTAAAAAAAAAATAAGTTTTGGATGAAAATTAGGATTGTCGGTCTGTTCCACGCAGTATTAAAAACAATACGTTTCTTATTTGAATCTTTAATATCATTTATTAACTAGGCACTATACTTAAAACACTGTTGTTCTTGTCAATATTTCAAAGATTATTGTTATTATTTGTTTTTCGGATTATTGTATTGTATTGTGGTTGTTGTAAGATATTATTTAAACCCGTATTACTTTATTCATTTTTATTAAGTATATTTGTTACACCGTGTGTGTGTTCTGTGCTGTGCATAGCGCTACGGCGCCACCGAAAACCAGCGCTGCGACAGCATTCGTGTTGTTACAGCAAATGCTGAGTGGCGACCGATTTGTGTCTTATTTTATTGTTCATTTTTATTAATTATAATTATGTGTACATTGTCAAAATAAGGTGCAAATAAATATTTTCTATTCTATTCTAATACGAAAGAACCAATGTTCCCACTATGAAGTTCTTCTGTAACGAGAACTACTTATTTAGGAGTCTGATGTTTCCCAGGGCGAGGCAAAGGCATCAAAAAGGCAGAATCTGCCACTGGAGAGGAAGGTAAATTATTTAATTTAATTCAGGATATTAGCTAATTTAATAACGGGATTTATAGAGACTGTTGCAGCTTTCAACAGTTAAGAAAATAAGAAGAAAATATTTATGCGATATATTCCATTGTCATGGCCATCTGCGGTCAACAAAATTTAAAGTCAATTCGAAAAAACAAATATACGTGTAGTATAGTTTATCTATGTTTACAGATCGCTATAGTTTAAAAAATACTAAATCGGTACTTTAGATTATTTTATTCAATTTCAAATTGCCTTTATTAATATCCTTAAATAACAGTTTCCCATAATAGGTAAATTATAAATTGCTTAGTTACTTAAATAATTACCTATCTTTATCAAGCATAGGTTAAAGATAGTATTGCTTTTCAGCATAGGCCTTCCCCAGATTCCTCCATGACTCCCGGTCGTCGGCTAGAGTCCACAGTTTATTTTATTATAAGTAGCTAATTCAACTTTAAAATATGCCGTTCTAAATGTCAGCCCGAGAGAAATGTCCGCAAAACACGATATCGCATCCTGTGATAGTCTGTCTGGTCTGTTTTTGATAACGTTTCTTATTTGCCATGATTTCAATTCTAACAGCTGGTTTCAAAGGCAATAGGGTATTTTACTGAATGAGAAAAAAATCTAGGTAAATGTAATATTTTTGAAATAGCATAGGCAAAATAAAAAAAAATGTGACTAGTTTTTCTTAAACTTCTGCGATCTCAATACATATTAAATACAAAAAGTCCAGTCTACCCGAGACCACGGCTGTTACATAGAATAATATTTTTTTCTTCAGTTTTCAAAACAAATGCCTCACAAATTCATTAATTAATAAGTTATCTTAGTATTTACAACTTAACGGATTAACAATAAAATAAGACAATAAATGATTGTTAATTTGTCCAGTCGAAACGTCAGGAAAAATCAAGCAATCATAATGCGATAAATTCCCGTGTTTTCGATATTTAAAATGTGACGCTGATCCAAACATCAGCAATTTCTACGTAACGCGAGAACCGAATACCCAATAATAATGCTATTTGCTCCACTATCATTCGATTTCCTTTGGCATTGAGCTGGGAGTCTCGAAGGCATTTATCGTAAAGATCGGAGAATTGGTACTTTACTATTCTGCCATTGTCTTCTTTTCAATTCAGAGATCTTATTATTACTATATTGCATTATCGGGTATTTTTAGTCTTGATAGCACCTATACCATCCTTACAGCTTGGATATCAGTCACAGGAAAGAACAGGTCAATAAGTCTAAAGCTGACTTAGCCGCGGGATAAGTTTTGCGTTACCGTTAAAAGCACATGTTAGATATGCACATACAAGAAAAATGCATTGGTGCACGGCCGGTATCAAACCCACAACCTTGGGATCGAAAGCCCGGGGTAAATAACACTCGGCCAACACGGCTAATAGACGATAGACACGATAATAATTGATTTCTTTCAAAACTTTGACGAACACAACTTTAGATCATCATTATAATTTGCAACTTTATCATTTTCAAAGAGAATTTGTCTGAAAATCTCAAATCTTTTCGAAGTTATAATTTATTTAAAAAGCTCTTTTATGTTAATCAACCTTTCAACTCTCAATTGTATCCGTGAGTAAAAAAAAAAGGTAAAGCACAAAGTAACTAATATATTTTTTTCTCATTGGCGCGCGAAATTAATAATAAAATATATTTTTTGAACAATGTCTGACACGCAAACACTAACTCAAAAACTCAAAACTCAAAGAATACTTTATTCAGAGCGGCCGCATGGATTGATGCGTCACAAATTACAAATTAATAGAATAAAGCACATAAGTAATTAAATCTGTTCACTTCTGATGACAAGCGAGTAACGCCATGTTCTTCCATTTGTCCTGCAGAACTATTTTTGACGTTTATTTCTTTAATCGCCTCATTATGTCGCAAAATAATGGAGATCGGACTTTGATATTGTCTGACAAAACAAGGTCTGCTGAAAACAACAACTCCATTATAATATATGGAGTTGTTATATTTTTATGTACATAGTGTATTTATATTTACGCAGCGGGCGAAGGTCCGCCTGCGACGCAAGGGGTTGCGGGTTCGATTCCTGCCTCGGGACAAATGTCTGTACGATCTGCAGATATTTGTTCAGGGTGTTCTGGGTGTTTTTCTATATATAAAAAAAAAATATCTATCTATGTAGTATAATGTATTAAGTATATCAGTCATCTAGTACCCATAACACAAGCTCTGCTTAGCTTGGGGCTAGATGATGCTGTGTGATTTGTCCAGCAATATTTATTATTATTATTATTATATTTATTATAAACATAATAAAAGGTACCGCTGATAAGATTAGCAAAAGCTTGATTTAGCAAATAATTGAGCTATTGCAAGTTTTGTTGACCATTTCAAAACAAGAGGCAAAATGTGCCTGAGATCCTATTAAACAAGTGGAATCTACTGTCCCCGCTCGGAACCTGCTCTTGCTCTGTGACACATCTAACACTAATCTACACTAATATTATAAAGAGGAAAGATTTGAGTGTTTGTTTGTTTGTATGCATTGAATAGGCACCAAAACTACTGGATCGATTTGAAAAAATATTTCGCCATCAGAATCCTACATTATTTCTGAGGAACATAGGCTATTTTTATCCCCGTATTCCCACGGAAACGGGAACTGCGCGGGTGAACCCGCAGAGTGCGGCTAGTAAATTGTAAAAAATGTAAAACGACGACACTGACCACCGATTTAGGTTCCTGCTGTTTCTCTTCCTGACTCGTGTACTTAGTTTAATTGTTTATCTTAACTTTTGATATGACATATTCTATGAAACTAAGGTTGTTTTTTGTTAATGGCCACTTATTCGTTTTTCCGATAACCGTTGGGGTAAACGAGTTATTGAGTGGAGACCGCGACTTGATCAGTGTAGGACGTCCAGCTAGATGGGAGTGATGATTTGCAACGGTCGCTGGCAGACGGTGGATGCAGCGAGATGATGACAGGGCGAAATGGCGCAGATTTGGGGAGGCCTATGTCCAGTAGTGGACTAATGATGATGATGATGAATTCTTTTTCAACCGGCGAAAACACGGAGGAGGTTCTCAAGTCGACACGCATATTTTTTTATGTATGATCATGATCACACATACATTTTTACAGAGTAGTCCGATTTTGATTATTTTTATTGGAAAGGGCATAGGTATATCCCGAGGTTGTTCGCATATAAATTTGGACCCTAAGGGTAGGACAACAGAGGATGATTGATTGTTCACTCACTGATTGTAATTTATGACCACACATATCTGTCAAAAATATCGATATGTAACTTGAAGATTCAAGTTATAATCGCATTAATATAAATTCAGTATTTTTTTTTGTAAATTTCGGAACTGGATCTCCTGAGAGTACAAACAAAGAAAAACTTTCACTTTATCCATTATTTATTGCTGTTCTAATAACTAGATCTGTTGACTGGATCTACTGAGAGTGATCCAATTTTACAGAGTTGTCCGATTTTAATAATTCTTTTTAGTCGGTTCAGTCGGTTTTATTTAAAGTTGAAGTCAGCTCTTTCTTTGAAATGTCATTACATGACGTAAGCATCGTTATGAGTGTGACGCCGAAAGATTTGAGATAGAGGGTGCGGCAAGGCCGCGTGGCCAGGGCATGTTTGAGGATTGTGAACTAAGTGCATATATTTTCACTTGGGGGATGATTTTTGAGAAATTCTGAAACACAGGTTTATTAAGTTTTAAATCCTAATATTTATGCCAAGTATAAGATATTTTTTTTTAGCCGTGTGTTGCCGGCAGTGGAATGTTACCCCTCCTCTCCTTCCCGTGGATGCAGTAAGAGCCAGCAGCGTCTTTCCGTATATCAACATCCCGTACTGCACTCACCAACCCGCCAAGCGTGGTGAGTATGGCAACTGCCCCTCATGGAAAGGCTTAGTTCAGTAGTGGACGTTTTACGGCTGAAATGATGATAAGGTATTTGAAGTAAAAAATAACTTTTTCCATACAAACATTCATCCCCTATTTTAACACTTTTTTTTCGTTGCGTAAATTAAACGAAGAGGTCGTTTAATTTACGCAACGAAAAAAAAGAGTAACCTATGTCGGTCTAGAAGGTCCAATCTATTCATATACCAAAATTCATAAAAATCGGTTCAGCCGTTTTGGCGTGAAAACGGAACGTACATACGTACATCTGCACTTTCACTTTTATTATTAGTAGGGATTGTGGTTGACTCATTGCAGAAATCAACTGCGACGATCCCCTACACGGATTATTGGATTTTCTGTCTAAAAATGCCCTTCCGGTTCTTAAAGGGGACGAAAAAGGAATTTCGGGACAAATAGATGGTCACAAGGGATTTTTGAAATAGGCCGTTGTAGTTAAATTAATTTTAGGTTTGTTCTAATTTCTGTAAATAGGGTCAACAAGCTTACCGGAAATAATCAGCCGGCCAATAGCTGGTAATGAAATAAAATACATTAAAGTTAAAAAAAAAATTGTACTTAAAAAAAATTGAGAAAATCGACTAACTTAAAGTGCCCAGTTTGTTTGAAAAAAGTATTTCACACTGTTGCATAAAACATCCCTCAAGGTTGTAGGCACCTTAAAGGCTCGAGCAGACCGGATGCGTATGCGTAGACGTGCACGTACCACTGAGTTGTAATGTATGGAACTGTATGACGACGCGCACGTCTACGTCACGCAAGCGGTGTGTCCTGTCTCATACAATAAAACTCAGTGGTACGTGCACGTCTACGCTTACGTCTACGCATAAGCATCCGGTCTGCTCGAGCCTTTATACGCTATGGGATGTCTTATGCAACAGTGTAAAATACTTTTTTCGACAAACTGGGCACTTTAACTTAGTCGATTTTCTCAATTTGTTTTTACGTAATTTTTTTTTTTACTTTAATGTGTTTAATTTCATTCCAACTATTGGCCGGCCGATCATTTCCGGTAAGCTTGTACTGACCCTATAGTTTTAAGCAACAAAAAGTTTATGTATCTATCTTGATCCCAAAGTAAATTAATACACATTGTTCAATCACAGATAAACATTTTTTTAACCTGAGTCATGCTCTATTCAGCCAGTTAAAATCCTTTAAAATCGCTGAAACTATGCCTTCCCGATAAAACCCGTCTCCGTATTTCTTTCCGTTAACGACTGTTTGTTGTCACAACATAAAACTCATTTATGAGGGAATGCGCTTTATATTATTAGCAGTAATTTTACATTTATAACAGGGATCATAAAAATCATAGAACATAACAATCATTTAATGGTTAGGGGATATTCAGATAATAAGATGATGATAATTTTAAACCCACGAAATATGAAAGATTTGTAACTTTTAAGAGTTTTAGGTGCAAGTTATTTATTGAAGCATTTTGAAATGTAGGTACATATATGTTACAAGATTTTTTGATACCCCTAAATAATAATAGGTTTACTTAAAATGAGCAAACATCTATAAGTATATTTTTTTATGTAAGCTTACTCGTGAGTTTGTTTTGTTAGGACTAATCTCGCAAGCTGAATTGGAAGCACTTTATCCAATACAATATACACCAAAATATTATACATATTATACATTTTCTCACATTACCCTAACATGTTTTACTTTCTGTCTAAAATGGTTTTGTATTAATTATGGTAAAAGAAAAAGATAAGTTAAGGAATTCCCAGAACTAATCCCAAGTTTGTATGAACTTGCCATTGTTTTGATACATCAGAGGGATGAACTTCTGTGTGTTATGGAAATTAATGGATATTCCTAGGAATAAATACATGAAAGATGAAAGGGCCTAGTATCGCTTATTCCGACGATTCCCGCAAGGGAATAAGATATTCCGTTCATGGCTAATGCTGGCTGGAAAACTAATTCGAAAAGTAGCGGGATGAATATAACATTTGTATTGCGTAGCATAACGTCAAAGACAAATTAAATTGTCTATGACTTAAACTTACCTACGCGTTTATTAAACTTTTGTAAAATAGCTTACGTAAACGATAAATGTAGCTAGCACTCGAAGGTTTACATGGTAAGTTAACTGTATTTTTTTAATAATAAGAGAATAAAAAAAATTTGTACTGGAATCGCATGCTTAGTAAAATTATTTCCTACATCATCGATTCGATATAGAGACCGCTGTAGATTTTGTTAGAAATAGCACAATTTAACGGTTTGTGTCTCATTAGTAATGAATCATCAATCATTACTTATAAACGATTTTTTTTACGTCAAGTCCCGTGTTATATTATTCAGGTTAACTATCAGACATGATACACCCATTACAAGCACAGGTTAAAACATTCGTTATCTCAAAGATAACCGCTATACATTCCAAAACATGACCACATTCATTACAAAAAAAGATCGTTCACTTCACTTATTCATAAACAATTGAAACGCAAACACTCACAAAACGAATTTTGAATTTAGAACAAAAGCTCTTAAATTCAAACACCGCCGAATAAAAAATGTGTTATATTTTTAAATCGAAGCGGATGGAACAATTGCGATAAATCGATGTTTTTCTCACAAAAACCGACAAGTCGCCGGTTTTTATCGTATTTAATCTGTTTTTTACCAAAACGCGCGCGAAACGTCCGCTCGTGGCGGGAACGCCGCCGTCACTTCAGAGCTTTCAGTTTTCAGGGGCGCTACACTCACACTGAAAGTTCTGAAGCTTATATTTAAGTTGTTGCGTGCCAATAATTTTCAGTGCGATATGAAAAGTGAATGGGGTTTCCGGTAAAATCTATAATGGATGCGCAGTGCGCTTTATTTATTTGGTAATGCGATGTTTCACGTTTTTTGCGTTTGGGTGAAGTACCTGTGTCGGACCAATTACACGTAAATTGGTAAGTTAGTATCACCTGTATCCACAATGCATGTTTTTAAGTTCTCTGTAGATTTATGAACATAATTATTTATGGCATTTGACTCTGAAAGAGTACCTTATTTCCTTTAATTATGAATGTAAAGGAAAATACACGTTTACGTACAAGTTAATAACACACTATTAAAAATGTCTAGTTTTATCAACGGTTTATTTGGTTTTAGGAGACCTAACTTTTCAGCATATTTTAGTTATTTTTATGAATAAATGATTATTATGATTTTTATATGAAAATATTTCGATAAAACATTCTGATGTATTTAATTTCCTACCTTTTCACCACATACGACCGCACATCGAAAGCATACAACTTCCATTGTTACACGGAATCAAATCGATTATCTTACCAAACACGCTCACCCAGCGACACTTCCCCTGCATGGGCAGTAGTAGGTAGTAGTCCCTAGGGAGGGCGACAGATCATTCCAAAGATCCAATTTAGCACTTATTTGTCGCGCGATCCCACGTTAAATCGCTTTGTTCACTGTTTCACTTTGCATTAACATTAAACTCTTATTTATCAACCACTCAGTCGACATTACCAAGGGTTAAATCACTATAGTGGTTTATGTAGAGTTTTTTTATAGAAAGATTTTTTGAATCAATCTGAAATTTTTCAACAAATAAACGACTTCAATGATTAAACGCTGTATTTGTTGCTGTACATACTCGAACCGCCATATGTAGGCCGTATACAAGCCGTTATATTAGACGACTTACCGCGTTTTCTCCCGGATCAGAACCGAGAAGGTAACCTATTGGAACCCGAAATTAATTTTCGGTAACAATGATTTGAGTAGAGAAGAGAAAAGAGACATTGTTACGGCTTAGGCTTAGCTTATCCGGCCCGGCCTGCAGTCAGAATATATAATATATATAATTTATATATTTATTTATTTTTCATACATATGTAATTTAGGATAAGGTAGATTAAGGACTGTGGATTTTGTTTAAATAAATAAAATAAAATAAATAGAAGTGCACGGAAAATCCAGCCAACACGATATGGAAGCGCTTATATCGACATTATCGTTAGCTACGGTATGATTAAAAGAAAAATAATTGAACAGGATTCGAAGACTTTATTTAGGGTTCAAATTTAAACATCTTCAGGTTTTGGGACAATATCTTCAGGATTTCAAGGAAACAGGATCGGGAAGGGATTTCGGGATCTGCAAGAGTAAAAATTTGTTATTTTTTGTTGACCTACAACGATACTTTTAGAAGTGACGTCACATCTGAAACACAGGCCTAACTTTAACTGCTTTGTAACAAACAAAATACAGTGTAAACAGGTCCGCCTTGGCGCCTGTGATTTAGGTCCTGTGCAGGCGTAAAAAATAGTTTTGAGTTGTAATTAAAAGTGTACTACACTCTTAATTACAATTGAAAAACAGCCTTAAATATACGCATTGTGTAAATTAAGGCGACGCATTTATTAACAATTATTTGAATGCAATTGTTTAGATCACAATGAAATGACGCGGTCTGAGGAGAGACATACAAACCGACGCGCAAATTTAGCTCGAAATGAAAAGCGCCAAAAAAGTAATACACGTTTAAAATTAAAACTATTGATAGTTACGTAAAAGCCAACCACCTTTTTAGAAAGGGTTTAATATACATTTATATGTGCAGAAAATGTAGAGGCACACATCGGTTTCCTTCACCGGTAAAGCGAAAATCTATGCTTTCAGATTTTGGGATTTTTTCCTGTAATAGTTAACCAATCGTGTAAACCAACAACCAATTTGAAGATGAAAAACATGAAAAATTCAAAAGAAAGAAAGAATTCAAAAGTTGAAATAGCTGATGCCAATATCGCTAATGCGTCGTCAAAGCGGGTTCATATCACTAAATCATATGGACTCGAAAGAAAAAAATATGACGCGAACCAGTGACCGCGCGCCTGTGAGACTTCTAGCCCTATAGTGATAATGGTGGTGTCAACAGGGGGTCCTTCCTATAAACCTATACATAATATCGGTTCTTTATATTTTCTTCTTGATTAATATTGTTCTTATTATATAATTTAGTAGTGTATTATACTTTAATTCTGAAACGCATTTTCCCGTGGGAGGGTAGAGGCATGCCATCATACAAGTTGTTTATGGCTGGTTTGTTCCGTTCCGAATAGTTTTTCTTCTAGAAGAATTAAGAACTAAATAAATCTTTATATAAAGCCAGCACTCACCTATCGTCGGCGCCAGGGCCGGCTCACACGGCGGCTCGTCCTCCATCTTTCGAAAGCTGCGTTCCACTGCACAAACCAGAGACATTTAATATTCTGCACAATACTACACTAGTTTATTATTTAGTTTTTAAATTGCAGGATTCTATCGCGCACCTTTTTTTATTATTCTCCCGGCCTTTCACACGTTTCAGCGTTCTTGGTCGCGGGAGGACTGAGCGCGGATACGTGTTCGAAACGTCGGGAAAATGAAATAATACGTTAACAAAACGTGAAAGTTTACCAAGTTGTACTACACTAGTTGTACGCCCCGAACTTAGAACGAGCGAGAATTTACTTTTCAATAAAGTATTTTACATTTGAAAGTTTCCATTGCATTTGAATTTGATTTTATGTAGCTATTTGGTCTGGATTGCTGGAATTCTCCACACACTCCTAAATTTAATTGGACTCTCTATCTTGTAATTTTTCATGCAATTTAATAAAAGTTATCCTCGAGCCATTTATGTAACTTGTTGTTAAGAAAATCTGCACTTTGAGGTTTGTCTTTATGTGCGTTCTAGGACCGAATGTACACTGGCTTTTTTACTGTTTATTATTTAATTATGTTTTAAATAAAGACATTTAAAATTCTAATTTATGGAGGTTGGAGCAACCATTTAATTTTATAGTTATGACGTATCTAAACAAACTAAAAATATATACTTATATCTAATATAACTGTAATAAAACAATAAGTTTCTTTTTAGCTTCTATTAATCGCTTGAAAAAAAAAAACGTTTTCTAAAGAGAACGAATTCAATTATGTGCTTTGTTCAATTTAAACGTTGTTGTACCTTTTTTTGTAAATTGACTCTTCTAAGAAGTTCTTTACACTAATGAATAAACACTTATAACGACTGGCATGCAACATTTCGGCATAGAGCTGTAAGAGCTCTTATAGCTTCAGAGATATCGTGCGTGATGAGTTCTTAAGAGTTTTAACTTACTGTTGAGAAAGGTGGCGGCGGGTCCTGATGCCTTCCGGGACTTCTTATCTGCTGAGTCTTGTGCTGTTAACAAGGCATTAGTTATAAAAAATAATCTTAAAATAAAATAAACTCACTTTTGAAACTATCATGGTTACATTATACGCAATATTTACGAGATATTTACGATGATTTGAGTCGAGTTACCCGATGTTTGGACGTGTAAAACTGCGTTAAAATATCGGGAAACTCAAAAAGACTCAAATCATGGTAAACTTCCCGAAAATATTGCACTTTAAAAAATCAGTTTGAAACACATTTTTTTAAATAGCAGCAAAACAACTCTATCGCTTCTCTTATCATCAGGATGGAAAAATACCAATTCAGGGGCTGAAATATGTAACTTCTTTGTAGACTATTTCCATTCACTCATCTGAGAGGATGGTATAGGTGCTGGGCAAGCCTTATCCATCTAACAATGTCCCAGGCACTGCAGCGTCCCATACAGTTGCTGACACTATATGAGTTATCTACAATAGATGCAAAACCCATTGTGATTTTTTGATCGCGAAAGTTTACAAAAAATAGTGTGAATGCTACAGTTACTTTATAGCGACAGTGCCATTTACAGGTAACTACTCAACCATATCAGCAGTACCCGACACTGGTTCTGTAGCTTAGTGGTTAAAGCACTTCCGGCTTTAGGAAGCGTCAAGGATCGATTCGAAGGACGTCGGTTCGGATCCCACGAGAATCGTAAACTTTTGACAAGGTTTTTCATATCCTTGTTATATTATAAGTGTCGCCCGGAGATGGACGGCGACGCCGAGGCAGGCCCAAAAGACGCTGGCGTGACGATATGACGATCGCAAGCAGTGGAAGGAGATGGGGGAGACCCTTGCCCAGCAGTGGTATACAGTATTATTTATTATTTTTAGCCCGTGTTGTCGCACTGCAGGGCAAAGGCCTCCCTCCTCTTTCTCCGGCCGCCTCGGTCTCCCGCTGCAGCGGTCCAATCCGGCTAAAGCACATCCAAGCCGCCATCTCCGTCGTGGTCTGCCTTGCGTCGGTACCCACTCGTTGGTGACATACAGTACAGGTGATACAGTTACAATAGTTATAGTTACAGTTGGGCTGGTCCCGGTGGATGCGCTCGGCTATGAAGCGCGAGATGCGGTTGTGCTGGTGGTCGTCGGCGATGCAGCACGCCTCCTCCACGGTTGGTGACATACAGTACAGGTGATACAGTTACAATAGTTATAGTTACAGTTGGGCTGGTCCCGGTGGATGCGCTCGGCTATGAAGCGCGAGATGCGGTTGTGCTGGTGGTCGTCGGCGATGCAGCACGCCTCCTCCACGGTTGGTGACATACAGTACAGGTGATACAGTTACAATAGTTATAGTTACAGTTGGGCTGGTCCCGGTGGATGCGCTCGGCTATGAAGCGCGAGATGCGGTTGTGCTGGTGGTCGTCGGCGATGCAGCACGCCTCCTCCACGGTTGGTGACATACAGTACAGGTGATACAGTTACAATAGTTATAGTTACAGTTGGGCTGGTCCCGGTGGATGCGCTCGGCTATGAAGCGCGAGATGCGGTTGTGCTGGTGGTCGTCGGCGATGCAGCACGCCTCCTCCACGGTTGGTGACATACAGTACAGGTGATACAGTTACAATAGTTATAGTTACAGTTGGGCTGGTCCCGGTGGATGCGCTCGGCTATGAAGCGCGAGATGCGGTTGTGCTGGTGGTCGTCGGCGATGCAGCACGCCTCCTCCACGGTTGGTGACATACAGTACAGGTGATACAGTTACAATAGTTATAGTTACAGTTGGGCTGGTCCCGGTGGATGCGCTCGGCTATGAAGCGCGAGATGCGGTTGTGCTGGTGGTCGTCGGCGATGCAGCACGCCTCCTCCACGGTTGGTGACATACAGTACAGGTGATACAGTTACAATAGTTATAGTTACAGTTGGGCTGGTCCCGGTGGATGCGCTCGGCTATGAAGCGCGAGATGCGGTTGTGCTGGTGGTCGTCGGCGATGCAGCACGCCTCCTCCACGGTTGGTGACATACAGTACAGGTGATACAGTTACAATAGTTATAGTTACAGTTGGGCTGGTCCCGGTGGATGCGCTCGGCTATGAAGCGCGAGATGCGGTTGTGCTGGTGGTCGTCGGCGATGCAGCACGCCTCCTCCACGGTTGGTGACATACAGTACAGGTGATACAGTTACAATAGTTATAGTTACAGTTGGGCTGGTCCCGGTGGATGCGCTCGGCTATGAAGCGCGAGATGCGGTTGTGCTGGTGGTCGTCGGCGATGCAGCACGCCTCCTCCACGGTTGGTGACATACAGTACAGGTGATACAGTTACAATAGTTATAGTTACAGTTGGGCTGGTCCCGGTGGATGCGCTCGGCTATGAAGCGCGAGATGCGGTTGTGCTGGTGGTCGTCGGCGATGCAGCACGCCTCCTCCACGGTTGGTGACATACAGTACAGGTGATACAGTTACAATAGTTATAGTTACAGTTGGGCTGGTCCCGGTGGATGCGCTCGGCTATGAAGCGCGAGATGCGGTTGTGCTGGTGGTCGTCGGCGATGCAGCACGCCTCCTCCACGGTTGGTGACATACAGTACAGGTGATACAGTTACAATAGTTATAGTTACAGTTGGGCTGGTCCCGGTGGATGCGCTCGGCTATGAAGCGCGAGATGCGGTTGTGCTGGTGGTCGTCGGCGATGCAGCACGCCTCCTCCACGCCGCGCGCGCAGGCGCGGTGCACGCGCAGCTTGCAGTCTGCACACAAACGCACGAAACCTTATAATCTATTCACGACCACGGCGTGACAAGTACGCTACTTTTCACTTTTGGGTACTAACTGGACTCCATAAAGTCACCCACGTCGATGAAACCGATCTCTTCATATTAAAAAAACTGACGCTACCTTATAAGTTATAACTTTTGATGAGGAAGCATCAAAAGTTATAAGGTAGCGTCAGTTTTCTTTTTTCTTTTTAATATTTGTGTTATAGATCGGTTTCATCGACGTGGGCTCAAATCCCGTCAAACTCGAAAAATTTATAGGGATTTTCATTTCGATGAAATACATACATATGTATGTGTAAACTTAAATTTTAATATTCAATATTTCTTTAATTTTTTACCAAAAAGACCGACTCTTTCAATAATATAATCTAAATTGTTTGCTGAAAATTCCGTAACAGAAAACTATGGGCATTATTACATTTGAATATATCACTCAACTTTTCATGAATCTCATCATCAGAACTGAGTTTTAAAGCAAGCATTATTAAGTGAAACAAAAAACCCAACCGCAAGTTTAAACGGGCATAAAAATATACCTTGACTCCACACTATTACAACTACTTTTTTTGAAGTCGATTAAAAATCGCCTTGTGGGTATGCCAATTGTCACTATGTTTTCAGTGTTGCACTTGTTATAATGTTGAGTTTTAAGGTGTTCAATAAAGTATTTTTATTTATTTTATTTTATTGATGCTTGGAAAACAAACAGCTTATAATAACAAAGAAATGGTAAGTGGAATAGAACAAATTAAGCCTTAAACAGTTTTCACTTATAAAACTTAGGACATATATTAAAGTTAAATTAAACAGATGATATGAATGCCTGGCAGTAACAGAAATAAATATAAATAAAAAAGAACAAACATTTCAAAGCAGATTTTTTTGTGGTATAAAGCCATAAAAATCAAATATATCCAATATGGGTCAAAGAAAATAACAAATAATTTTCTATGTATCTATGCTGAATTGAGAGGCGCTTGTGAATTTTTTTTTTTTACAAATACAAATAACGTTTATTGATCAAATCATTAGTACAGTTCAGTATGAAGCCCTGGCTCCCGAACTAGCGTTAGCTGTGTGTCAGGAGACAGTTTCTTCTCACAGTATTTTATTATTTATTTTTATTTATTTATGAGCCTGATTCTTCCCACTGCAGGGCAAAGGCCTCCCTTCCCTCTCTCCACTGGTCCCTATCATGTGCTTTCTGGTGCCAATTTTCGCTGTAGGAGTCTATCTCGTCCCTCCATCGCCGCCTAGGCCTTCCACGTGGTCGTCGTTGTTGGGGAGCCCAATCAGTGATTGTTTTGCCCAGAGTTCTGGGGGCATACGACTCACGTGTCCAGCCCAGTCCCACTTGAGCTGGCCTGCTTTATACGCTACGTCAGCTATTTGCGTTTTTGAGCGTTCTCACAGTATAAAGTTTTTAAATGACCTGTGCAGAAGTAGGCTTGCGGCGCGAGGCCCCATATGACGTGGTCGCAGCGGTGGCAGTGCGCGACCGACGTCAGCGCCTGCAGCTGCAGGTGGTGCCCGCGCACGACGAACTGAAACACAAACTACCTGTGCAGAAGTAGGCTTGCGGCGCGAGGCCCCATATGACGTGGTCGCAGCGGTGGCAGTGCGCGACCGACGTCAGCGCCTGCAGCTGCAGGTGGTGCCCGCGCACGACGAACTGAAACACAAACTACCTGTGCAGAAGTAGGCTTGCGGCGCGAGGCCCCATATGACGTGGTCGCAGCGGTGGCAGTGCGCGACCGACGTCAGCGCCTGCAGCTGCAGGTGGTGCCCGCGCACGACGAACTGAAACACAAACTACCTGTGCAGAAGTAGGCTTGCGGCGCGAGGCCCCATATGACGTGGTCGCAGCGGTGGCAGTGCGCGACCGACGTCAGCGCCTGCAGCTGCAGGTGGTGCCCGCGCACGACGAACTGAAACACAAACTACCTGTGCAGAAGTAGGCTTGCGGCGCGAGGCCCCATATGACGTGGTCGCAGCGGTGGCAGTGCGCGACCGACGTCAGCGCCTGCAGCTGCAGGTGGTGCCCGCGCACGACGAACTGAAACACAAACTACCTGTGCAGAAGTAGGCTTGCGGCGCGAGGCCCCATATGACGTGGTCGCAGCGGTGGCAGTGCGCGACCGACGTCAGCGCCTGCAGCTGCAGGTGGTGCCCGCGCACGACGAACTGAAACACAAACTACCTGTGCAGAAGTAGGCTTGCGGCGCGAGGCCCCATATGACGTGGTCGCAGCGGTGGCAGTGCGCGACCGACGTCAGCGCCTGCAGCTGCAGGTGGTGCCCGCGCACGACGAACTGAAACACAAACTACCTGTGCAGAAGTAGGCTTGCGGCGCGAGGCCCCATATGACGTGGTCGCAGCGGTGGCAGTGCGCGACCGACGTCAGCGCCTGCAGCTGCAGGTGGTGCCCGCGCACGACGAACTGAAACACAAACTACCTGTGCAGAAGTAGGCTTGCGGCGCGAGGCCCCATATGACGTGGTCGCAGCGGTGGCAGTGCGCGACCGACGTCAGCGCCTGCAGCTGCAGGTGGTGCCCGCGCACGACGAACTGAAACACAAACTACCTGTGCAGAAGTAGGCTTGCGGCGCGAGGCCCCATATGACGTGGTCGCAGCGGTGGCAGTGCGCGACCGACGTCAGCGCCTGCAGCTGCAGGTGGTGCCCGCGCACGACGAACTGAAACACAAACTACCTGTGCAGAAGTAGGCTTGCGGCGCGAGGCCCCATATGACGTGGTCGCAGCGGTGGCAGTGCGCGACCGACGTCAGCGCCTGCAGCTGCAGGTGGTGCCCGCGCACGACGAACTGAAACACAAACTACCTGTGCAGAAGTAGGCTTGCGGCGCGAGGCCCCATATGACGTGGTCGCAGCGGTGGCAGTGCGCGACCGACGTCAGCGCCTGCAGCTGCAGGTGGTGCCCGCGCACGACGAACTGAAACACAAACTAACTATTTAAATATCTTAAAAACTCCACGAACATACATATAACCGGGTATGCATCGCGTATTCTTCCCGGCCTTCCCGGGACCATGCCTGGTCCAATCCAGACGAAACGTCGAGTTAAAATAAAGGTAAGTAATTACCCGATAATCCAACATATAGTAATACTTAATGTGTTGTGATTGTGAAAGTTTAAAAAAGACTATCTACGAGTTTTAGTAATATATGTATTTTTCTGTAATTTTTTTAAGGTGTGCAATAAGGATCACTCTCACTATATCAAGTCAACAGATCCAGTATTTAAAGTTTTTCGAATACTGGATCTAGTTTTTTATTTGTTTGTACTCTCAGTAGATCCAGTTTAGAAATTTACAAAATCCTTGCGATGCGGTCTAGGTTACAATACAAAATACTTTATTGCAAGCATTTTGTATTGTAACCTAGACCGCATCAATCCTTACCGTTATAGAACAGGAGACTATGTGATAAGGAAGACGACTTTCATAGCACGGGCATGATAGACCCTTGTATACATACCGGCTGTTGATGTTGCTTGTTGATCTGCTTAACTCTTTGCTTGTACAGCTTGTCTCGCTGCAAGAACGAGGCTCGCTGGCTGCCGACAGCCGACGCCACTGTCGCGACCCTTGTATACATACCGGCTGTTGGTGTTGCTTGTTGATCTGCTTAACTCTTTGCTTGTACAGCTTGTCTCGCTGCAAGAACGAGGCTCGCTGGCTGCCGACAGCCGACGCCCCTGTCGCGACCCTTGTATACATACCGGCTGTTGGTGTTGCTTGTTGATCTGCTTAACTCTTTGCTTGTACAGCTTGTCTCGCTGCAAGAACGAGGCTCGCTGGCTGCCGACAGCCGACGCCCCTGTCGCGACCCTTGTATACATACCGGCTGTTGGTGTTGCTTGTTGATCTGCTTAACTCTTTGCTTGTACAGCTTGTCTCGCTGCAAGAACGAGGCTCGCTGGCTGCCGACAGCCGACGCCCCTGTCGCGACCCTTGTATACATACCGGCTGTTGGTGTTGCTTGTTGATCTGCTTAACTCTTTGCTTGTACAGCTTGTCTCGCTGCAAGAACGAGGCTCGCTGGCTGCCGACAGCCGACGCCACTGTCGCTGGCCTGGGGGAAGGTTAAAACAATTTTAACAGTGAATGATTTTATCAATTACCTAATTAACATATTTGTGCCTAAAAGATCCACATATCTACTAGATCTGTCACCAAAATGATTGATTTGCTAATAAATGTATGTATCTAATAATAATAATAGGGTAATGCAGTATTGTGACAAATCTAAACTTAGGTGACAAAATTAAATCAAAACATTTATTTATGAAAACCTTTACAACATATTACACATTTACCGCAATTATCAAGACCTCTAGGTGACAGAAAACATAGTTGCCGATTTGAAATATCGTCGGTCGCATTTACTGCCAGAACAAACCTCTGCAGTTAAAACATACAACGCGCGACACAGGCCCTTTGAGACCGAGTTCGGGGAACAGAGCTATTTGGGTGCAGGATGTTACTACCTGTTCATTCCACGTCGGATGATTTCGGTGAGTAGGATATATTTTAAAAATCAATGGGCGCGAAAGGGACCACTGCTTAGTCTCTTTTGCACTTCTTAATTCTTCTAATAACTAACCTGTATGTCTACCATGAGTCCACAATCTATAATCGCTAGCGACTGTAGTTAAAAAAATGTATGAAGACTTGTACAGCGCCTCTAGCGGATAGTTTGTTATTAAAATACGCAGTAAACTACACTACAGCTACTGTACTAGCTTCTTTGCTTAGAATTTGGTACCATGAGTAACAAATCTGACAGATGTCATAGTAACGTACTATTACTAGTGACGACTCATGGTAGACACACAGCTCTAACCTGATATCAATGAACTCAAAGGCCATATGCATATACATATGTATAAGTACTTGTTAAACAAACTCACTTAGTCTGCTTGCTAATATCCTTCATCTTCTGCTTCTTGGCAGACTTGGGCGACTGCCACCATTTCCTGCGCACCTCCAGTGCCTTCTCCTCTGTTATATCGTCTATTGCCACTCTTTTACTTTCCAACTTCATTTTAACTACAGTATCTAATCCATTTAGTAACACCCACACACCTAAAACTTTGCACTTATTGAGAAGGCTAGGCACCGTAGCACAGATAGCTATAATGGAGCCACTAGTATATTTCACCGAACAGCATACTAAAGCTGCTCCAATTTGTAAGAAAAGTAAGTATCTTGCACTGTCAGTAGCGTAATTCAGGATTTTAACTATAACTTTATGACTAATAGGGTAACATTTTATAGGTATATTTTCTTATTCACCCCATACCTACAAAGGTAATTTATTTTCACAACCACATGTGTTAAAAGACATACACATATTTTTATCTCAACAACAATACTGTCAGTAATACTTATGTATCTTAAAAATTATAGGCGTAGGACTAAGTATTTTGAATTTTAGGAGTATCCTCAGGAAACACAATATCGTGCTGTATGCTCAAATTAATAGAATAACTTTCCTTATTGTATGCTAATGTTTTAGGCTGGATTTACATTGTCAAATTTTCAGATTTTTTTATGGAAACAAATTATATTAAATACATTTTATATTGCAAGTATTTGTCTCGGGACAAGTAAGTAGGCATCTACAAAATAAAAAAAATAAGTACATATTCTATGAAAAGTATCGACCCAAAACACAAGCTCTGCTTTCTTTGAGACTTGATAATGGTGTGTGAAATGTACCGCCTTATTTATTTTTATTGTACAATACAATACAAGCAAGATATTTATTTATATGTAACTATTTCTGTAAGCTGTTGCTTTTGTGATTATTTCAAAAATAAATAAAAATTTAATTTTAATACAATGCAAAATACTTTATTGCCCAACTTTTACAATTATAAATATTCATACTATTATGGAATAAAATGTTTGACAGTGTGAAACCAGCCTAAGCCATGTGTCATTCCACTATCGAACTCCGGGCGACTATTTATAATGTATTGCAGGAAACAGGCTGAAGGAAAATGTCGACGCCCACGTTATTTACTGCCAATTAAATGGTAAGACGACAATAACTCCATTCTACCATAACACTTATTCGTGACTTTTCATAACTTCGTTATATCGAATAATTATTAATATATCAGTCAGTCTATACTTCGATGTAGAATGTTTGTCAACAAACTGTCAATACGTAACCTAAAAATATTTATTCTGTTGATTTTTATAAATATTTCTTATTTATTGGGGTTTTGTCACCACTCCCTTTAATATAAATTACTAAAAACTCGGTCAAATAATTTTCCTAAAAAAACTGCAAACTTCGGAGATAGGGTTGATGATGGTCGTTTTTTCAACATTTTTGTTAATAACTCAAAAATGGTACAGCTGGAAAAATAAAAACTGTTTAATAATATGAAAATAATTACCTTTCATAATATGACATAATGCCCCACACGACCTAGTAACTTAAAAAAATTGAGATCCCCTATCCGCCCCCCTGCAGTCATAATAAGAATATTGTTTAGCATTTTCAATTGAGCTATATTAGTAAAAAAGTGTTATCTTTAACCATTTCAAGTCGTTAGCATCAGTAGTTCTCGAGATATCCACTTGTGACGGACAGACTGTCTGTCTGTCTAGACAGACAGTGGTCTGTCAGTTTGTCTGGTTCAGTTGGTCCGGAACCCTAAAAACCAACCCCTAGGAGGCAATTTTATTTTATTTTGACAGGTTTTTTACAAACATGTGTCATTCTATATTAAAAGTGGCTGGAGAAAAAAATAACTTCCTTTTTGATGGTTTTTATTTATATTTCTCAATAATTAGGGATTTCATACCGCTCCCATCAATTACTATTAATTCAGTCAAAAAGCCAACCTATTGCAATTGTTTCCTACGCAATTCAATTGAATGTGTGACAATTTGCTTTCAAACATTCTACATCGAATGCGGCTGGAATATGTTGAGAAAACTATGATTATATTAAAAGCTGGAAATCGTTTCTTTGGTTGAACACGAATCGCAGGAACTAGTGTTTCGAACTGAAAAGTTATTTTAGCGATGAATAGCTGATTCCGCAACCGTTCTCCTATGACCAATTCGGCAATGGACTGTTCGTCGACAGGATATTTTATCTATGTCCGTTTCCCCAGCAGTCTTTTACGTACTTCACTTTAGACCTTTCCAGCTACAGAATGTTTCACCGACACGACGATAAAACTTACAAACTAAAAATACTTTATTCAGTGCGGCCGCATGGACCTTATTGACGCGTTAAAAATTACAAAATAAAACAACACAAATTAATAAATAAAGCACATAATTGAATTTGATCACTTCAGATGATAACTCTTTGATAGATCTTTAACTTTTCTAACTACATACCTATCTAACTACCACGGATTCACCGTCAATGTTATATCACTCACATGACACGCTGTATTACACAATATATATTAATGCGGAATCTGGATAGCTCATTTATCAAAAAAGACTATGGGCTTAAATAAAATCATGCAATGAATAACAGAAGCGAAGCTCAATTAAAAATGCCGCAAAACGGGCAAAAAATGCTGCAAAAAAGAGAAATGTTATCCTTATCCGTTGTGTACGCTGAGTAAACGGTTAAAATTACGCAACGGAATCGTTTCACAGCGTTGTGTAATTGTAAAAGTTGATACAAGTTACATGGTATTGTGTTGTTCTATAATATTTATATAAATAGATATATTTATAATATTTCTAGCCGTGGGGTACCGGTAGTAGAACGTTACCCCTTCTCACATGCTCGTGGATGCAGTAAGAGCCTGCCTAAGGGATACCTCCGGAAGATGGGCACCTCCACTAGTGAGTGTTACATACCTGCACTGCAGGCACAGCGCGGCGGCCGCGGTGGCGGCGACCAGCGTCGCGTGCGAGTCCTGCGGCGCGGCGGGGGGGGGGGGCGGGGGGCGCGGCGGGCGCAGCGGGGGGGGCGGGCACCTCCACTAGTGAGTGTTACATACCTGCACTGCAGGCACAGCGCGGCGGCCGCGGTGGCGGCGACCAGCGTCGCGTGCGAGTCCTGCGGCGCGGCGGGGGGAGCGGGGGGGGCGGGCACCTCCACTAGTGAGTGTTACATACCTGCACTGCAGGCACAGCGCGGCGGCCGCGGTGGCGGCGACCAGCGTCGCGTGCGAGTCCTGCGGCGCGGCGGGGGGGGCGGGCACCTCCACTAGTGAGTGTTACATACCTGCACTGCAGGCACAGCGCGGCGGCCGCGGTGGCGGCGACCAGCGTCGCGTGCGAGTCCTGCGGCGCGGCGGGCGCGGCGGGGGGGGGCGGGCACCTCCACTAGTGAGTGTTACATACCTGCACTGCAGGCACAGCGCGGCGGCCGCGGTGGCGGCGACCAGCGTCGCGTGCGAGTCCTGCGGCGCGGCGGGCGCGGCGGGGGGGGCGGGCACCTCCACTAGTGAGTGTTACATACCTGCACTGCAGGCACAGCGCGGCGGCCGCGGTGGCGGCGACCAGCGTCGCGTGCGAGTCCTGCGGCGCGGCGGGGGGAGCGGGGGGCGCGGCGGGCACGGCAGGGGGGGCGGGCGCGCACGCCGCCGCCAAGCCGCCGGAGCACAGCTGCTGCAGCCGCGCGTACATCAGACCCTCCACTACTGATTGTTCCTGGAATACACCGACAGGTTAGAATTGCGGCTGCCCTTCTGCCATCAGGCAATGACTCCCCCCCTATCGACCAGGACTCGCTTAAGAAAATCGTAATGTCGTTACCCAATACATCGCCGGGAATGGACGGTATTGAGGGGAAGATGCTGAAGCACGTGTGGTGGGCTTGCGTGCACGCTTGCGTGAAGTCAGGTACTTTTCCCTCGATCTGGAAGGACGGTCGATTGTTGGTTCTGCCAAAAGGTAACGACAAGCCGCCGACGGACCCTAAGGCATACCGACCCATCACTCTGCTGCCGGTGCTTGGCAAAGTCTTGGAGAGAGTGTTGTTCTGGAGCATTCCACAGCTCACTGGCGGAATCTCCTCTTGCCAGCACGGGTTTAGAGCTGGCCGGTCGACCACGTCAGCGTTAGGATCGGTACTAGAAACGATCAAGAACTGTAAGGCGAAATACCTACAGGCCATATTTCTGGACATCTCAGGGGCCTTCGACAACGCCTGGTAGCCCATGATCTTGGTTAAGGCGAAACGCGGAGGCTGCCCGCCGAACATTTTTAGAATGTTGATGAGCTACTTCTGCAATCGCAGGGTGGCCATAATCGCAGGGGACCGGGCTGTCTGGAAGGCGTCCACTATGGGGCGCCGCAGGGCTCTGTGCTGGGCCCGACGTTGTGCAACGTGCTACTCGATGACCTTCTCTGTCTCCTTCGTTCTTCCATCCATCAACCCTGCATCCTCACACACGAGGTGGTACCTGTATCTTGTCCACGTCGCACTTGTGCACGAGCCGGTCGTCCGGGCCGTACAGCGAGCCCAGCCCCACCTGCCGCTTCACTTGGAACTCGCTGAGCTGCGCCGCCAGCGTCTCCTTCGTTCTTCCATCCATCAACCCTGCATCCTCACACACGAGGTGGTACCTGTATCTTGTCCACGTCGCACTTGTGCACGAGCCGGTCGTCCGGGCCGTACAGCGAGCCCAGCCCCACCTGCCGCTTCACTTGGAACTCGCTGAGCTGCGCCGCCAGCGTCTCCTTCGTTCTTCCATCCATCAACCCTGCATCCTCACACACGAGGTGGTACCTGTATCTTGTCCACGTCGCACTTGTGCACGAGCCGGTCGTCCGGGCCGTACAGCGAGCCCAGCCCCACCTGCCGCTTCACTTGGAACTCGCTGAGCTGCGCCGCCAGCGTCTCCTTCGTTCTTCCATCCATCAACCCTGCATCCTCACACACGAGGTGGTACCTGTATCTTGTCCACGTCGCACTTGTGCACGAGCCGGTCGTCCGGGCCGTACAGCGAGCCCAGCCCCACCTGCCGCTTCACTTGGAACTCGCTGAGCTGCGCCGCCAGCGTCTCCTTCGTTCTTCCATCCATCAACCCTGCATCCTCACACACGAGGTGGTACCTGTATCTTGTCCACGTCGCACTTGTGCACGAGCCGGTCGTCCGGGCCGTACAGCGAGCCCAGCCCCACCTGCCGCTTCACTTGGAACTCGCTGAGCTGCGCCGCCAGCGTCTCCTTCGTTCTTCCATCCATCAACCCTGCATCCTCACACACGAGGTGGTACCTGTATCTTGTCCACGTCGCACTTGTGCACGAGCCGGTCGTCCGGGCCGTACAGCGAGCCCAGCCCCACCTGCCGCTTCACTTGGAACTCGCTGAGCTGCGCCGCCAGCGTCTCCTTCGTTCTTCCATCCATCAACCCTGCATCCTCACACACGAGGTGGTACCTGTATCTTGTCCACGTCGCACTTGTGCACGAGCCGGTCGTCCGGGCCGTACAGCGAGCCCAGCCCCACCTGCCGCTTCACTTGGAACTCGCTGAGCTGCGCCGCCAGCGTCTCCTTCGTTCTTCCATCCATCAACCCTGCATCCTCACACACGAGGTGGTACCTGTATCTTGTCCACGTCGCACTTGTGCACGAGCCGGTCGTCCGGGCCGTACAGCGAGCCCAGCCCCACCTGCCGCTTCACTTGGAACTCGCTGAGCTGCGCCGCCAGCGTCTCCTTCGTTCTTCCATCCATCAACCCTGCATCCTCACACACGAGGTGGTACCTGTATCTTGTCCACGTCGCACTTGTGCACGAGCCGGTCGTCCGGGCCGTACAGCGAGCCCAGCCCCACCTGCCGCTTCACTTGGAACTCGCTGAGCTGCGCCGCCAGCGTCTCCTTCGCGCGCTGTCTCGCTTTGCGGAACACATTGCGAAGCAGCTCCTCCTTTTCAAACTCTGAAATTAACATTACTGTTTAATTATATTCCGAGGAATTTGATATGGACAAATATGTATACAGGATGTCCGCTGGCAGATTTTACAGTTTGAACTGAGCTCACGGCGCGTCGGAAGGCGGCCGCGGGGGCGGGGTCTCCGAACGCGGGAGCGCTGGCCATGAGTCAGTGGACGCGGGAGTGCTGGCCATGAGTCAATGGACGCGGGAGTGCTGGCCATGAGTCAGCGGACGCGGGAGTGCTGGCCATAAGTCAGTGGACGCGGAAGTGCTGGCCATGAGTCAGCGGACGCGGGAGTGCTGGCCATGAGTCAGTGGACGCGGGAGTGCTGGCCATGAGTCAGTGGACGCGGGAGTGCTGGCCATGAGTCAGTGGACGCGGGCGCACCGCTCTTTTGCGGTTGAGGTGTATTTCGCAATCAATAATTCAATCAATGTGGCGAGGACTCGCTTTTGTTCTCACTTTGATATCAGACGATTGAAGGATGGCCCGTCGAACCAATTGATATGGGCGTGGGTACAGAAGTTTAGACAAACTGGATCAGTCGGTAATGAAGCTCGGCCTAGACCTTCAACGACTGTAACTACTCCTGAAAACGCAGAACTTGTGAGAAGGGAAATCTTGCAGAATCCGCGTAAGTCTGTCCGAAAGATTGATCAATGGGTGTGAAAAAGACGTCACTTCACAAAATTATTCGAAAAAAAATTAAAGTTCCATCCATACTCGTACAAGCTCCAAATCATCCAGCTGTTGAAAGAAGATGACTACAGAAAATGGCTGAACTATGCTAGAGTCGTTCTGGAACGATTTCCTACGCCTACGCGTGTATGTAACATATTTTTAGTGACATTTCCACATTAGGGGTTACGTAAATAAACAGAATATGCGTTATTGGAGTGCGAGCAATCCAAAAGAAGTCCATGAAAAGCCTCTCCACAGCCCAGAAACCACAGTTTGGTGTGCTATTTCTGGAAAAGGAATAATTGGACCTTATTTTTTCGGCAGAGGTGAAACAGTTAACGCACAACGGTACCGCGCGATGTCGGTCAATTTTTATATCCCGGAGCTGCATCGACGTGTTGGTTACAATAACAGAACACATTTCCAGCAGGATGGGGCCACGGCACACCGCTAGGGACTCAATGACTAAAGTGAGTGAGCTTTTCCTGGAAAATTGATAAGTCGCTTCGGCGACATAGCCTGGCCGCCTAGATCACCAGATCTGACACCACACATCTGATTGTTTCTTATGGGGATATCTCAAATCTCGCGTATACAGTAATTCGCCCTCAACAACAGAGGCCCTATAAGAAAATATCCGACGAGAGATAGCAGCTATCAGTTCAGAACTTTGCAAGCGAGTTTTAGCCAACATGAAGGAAAGATTGGAAGAATGTTTGAGGTTAGAAGGACGCCATTTGAGTGGAGTGATTTTTAAAAACTAAAATCCGCATTATTTCTATGTAACTTTCTAAATAAATGACTTTGATAGTATTCATATTTTTATTTTATTTTTTGAAGTATAAAATCTGCCGGCGGACACCCTTTACATATAATAATTGTTTAATTACCAAAATAATTTTTTGATGATTTTTTGAAATGTTCTACCCAAGTGTGGTTAAACACTATAAAAATTACAAACTATAGAATAAGCTATAGCGACATCCCTAGTCATTGCTACTGAATGCAACTTCAGACAATGGACAGGAGAACTGTAGATGGCGCTCTAATTGGTGCTCAACCGATATCACCTTATCAAGAATTTCAGCGGTACCCGACACGGGTTCCGTAGCTTAGTGGTTAAAGCACTTCCGGCTTTAGGAAGCGTCAGGGATCGATTTGACGGACGTGGGTTCGAATCCCACCGGAATCGTAAATTGTTGATATGGTTTTTCATTTCCTTGAAATATTTACCAAAAACAAAAGCTACAATATGGAATTGCTCGTGGACCTCGCACTGGGTCGTACTAAAGATTAAAAGGGTCGTAAAGATTACCAAATACTTCATTTTGTTGAAAAAATAAATAACTAGATAATTGCGCTTTGTTAAGGTTTATAATAAATACATAAAGAAATGATTTAAAAAAATATGCATTTAATTTAAAAGCATATAACCATAACGCTAATGTACAAACATTTAAATTTGTTAAAGGTTTATTTAACATTAAATTTATATACATAACTGTATATTATATTATTTAACCCTACAGTGGTCGCGCATATGATCATACCATTAGAGGTCGCGCGGATGACAGGCGTCATCCATTTTCTTACAATGATTAATAATAATATTATCAGTATTTAGTTTGTATTTATTTATTGAATATAACAAAAATTTCATTACTTACATTATAGAACAAAAATAGTAATAAAAACATATTTTTCTTAACTAATTATGAACAGAAAACCAAGTCTTTACAAATTCTTTGGAACTGAAATCAACTTTTGACTAAACTAATATAAGAAATTAAGAAAAAGTGTCTTAGCTGTAATTTTCGTAACAACTATTGCACATATACTTGCAATGATCTGGGGAAGTAAATTTGCCGCATGTTTGGCAAGATATACGTGTGGTTTTATTGCGTTTTCTTCCGCACAAAAAACAGCGACCGCGCGCGCCTTCACGACGGGTACTTGCTACTTCTCGTGGTTGTTCTTCTAATGCATTTCCCAAAAAGTAGTTTATTTTAAGTTTCAGTATCTTAGGTATGCAATCAATGCTCATTCTTCTACTAGCCAAAGGTTTCATCATGCTCAACACGACATTAGACAGAAACTCTCGACGCAAAACTTTTACTTGTCCTCAATTTATTTTGTATATGCATAAAGCATTTATAGCACAATAATATACAATCCGTTGGTGTAGTCTTTGATATAGCTTCTTGTTGAGGACCCCATTGAACACGTACAATATTATCTTGACGCATCAAACGGCGAAAGCGAAATTGTTCTTTTAGCTGTCTAGTATTATCAACACCTTGATAGAATAAAAATTAAATTGGTAAATCCTCATCACCAAAACATCATCTAAATCATGATCACCATCATCTTCTGTGTCCGAATTCTCGATCTGGACTTCAACGTGATCAGAATTTTCGTCATCTGAACACGGAATACCCTCTACCTTGTCTTCATCTTCCTCCAACAGCCATAAATCAATTTGCCGTTCTTGGTTTGCCTTTGTTGGGTATAAAATAGAAAAAAATAACAATTATGTAGCGGAAAATTATGAACAATAGATTATTTAATTAAATTGAATCACATTTATTACCAAAGTTGCTATAAATATACAATAGAACAATCATAACATTGTAAACATACAGTAAAAAATACTTACGTAAGCAGTCGCGCGGATGACATGCGTCCTCCACCCACAATTTCGAACTTCTCCTGACACATCCAAGCCACTCAAGCGCACGGCCGTTACTGACGTCAGGAAGCATACCATAGGCATTACTAAATTCGGCACCAGCTAAGTTTTCCCATATAAAAATCAAAAAATCTCACCAGTTTAATCAGCTTGGATGACATATGTCATCCGCGCGACCACTCTAGGGTTAAATTAAACATCAAAAAATGTTTAGATGATCTTACCATTGACTAACACGTGTTCAATTTCGTTCGCCATATTTTCATCTACACCGCTCAGCTGTAATACCTGTAACGAAATTATTCAAAATGTATATTATATTATAGTCAAATAGACGTTTAAAAGTGCTGAGTGTGCATTAATTCCCAACTAGCTCGATTTTTGTACATAGTCAAAGACAATAAGTGTTTATTTATAGAGCACAAAATCTACTTAGAAATGTCAATTCACGAAAGAAAATCAAAAGACATTTTAATTGAATTAAGAATTTGTTCGCTTCACAAAACTTTTTCTCCTAAGTGAGGGAAAGCAGCGAAGGAACAGGTCTTGAATACGTCATTACAAAATGCAACGTCAAAAGTCCCTAATTGCTTCTTGTCACAGTGCTATTTTTTGTTAACATAAGAATAAATATCATCCTACTAATATATAAAAGTGAAAGTAAGAATGTATGTATGTATGTTCCCTTTTTACGTCAAAACCGCTGAACCGATTTAGATGAATTTTAGTATAGGAGTAGATTAGACCATGGAGACGGAGATAGGTTACTTTTCGTTGCGTAAATTAGTAGTTGTAGGGTAGTTTTAGGGTAGTTGGAGGGTAAGTTGTAAGTAGTGGTTGTAGTAGGTGCGATACGAAGTTCGCCGGAACAGCTAGTTTATCATAAAAAGCAAATCTCATAAAAAAGCTCATTACTCCGTAGATGATTATTTGAATTAAATTGACTTTTGGCCGATTGTTGCTCGGTTCAACTGCGATTAGAAATGTCATCGTGCAATATCCAAATTATCCATAACCACTACTTACATTACAACTTACCCTACAACTACGCTAAAACATGTGTTTAATAATTTTGGCAGTTATCTAACTATTTATGTGAATTTTCACGTAAATCAAGTGAAAAAAAAATATTCCCTGACAAATTTATATTTTCACTCATGAGATTATTTTTGAGGAATTCTGATACACAGGTTCATTTAGTTTTGAATTATAATATAATGCAAAATTTTAAGTTTTTCAAATGAAATATAACGATTTTTCAATACAAACTATCATCCCCTATTTTAACCCCTTCTGATTTAATTTACGGAACGAAAAGTAAAATAAGCCTATGTCCGTTTCCTTGTTTTAAGCTACCTCCCCACCAATTTTCATCCAAATCGGTTCAGCCGTTCTTGAGTTATAAATAGTGTAACTAACACGACTTTCTATATATATATATATATTCTTTATATATATATATATATATATAGTTCGGCAACGCCAAAGTCATTTTGCAACTCACAACCCGGCAGTTCCTAAGATTAGCGCGTTCAGCGTCATCTCTACCAATAATGTTATGACGACCTCTGTGGCGCAGCAAGCGAAGGTCCGCCTGCGACGCAAGGGGTTGCAGGTTCGATTCCCGCCTCGGGACAAATGTCTGTACGATCTGCAGATATTTGTTCAGGGTGTTCTGGGTGTTTTTCTATATATAATAAAAATATCTATCTATGTAGTATAATGTATTAAGTATATCAGTCATCTAGTACCCATAACACAAGCTCTGCTTAGCTTGGGGCTAGAATATGTTGTGTGATTTGTCCAAAAAAATGTTAGTAGGTGTACTCACGGCGTGGGGCATGAGGAACGCGGAATGTATCTCGTACGCCCAGCGCCTCAGAGTCGCTACTGGCACGGCGCTGCTGCGGTAGCTGTCCGTGAGCACCAGGAGGAGACAGGCGCACGCGCATCTGAAACATAAATAATACAAATGTTACATACACTAAATAAATATAATAAACATAAATATTTCAGTAGTACTAGAACTTTTTTAATCCGGGGTAGTACTACCACCATACCTATTTCTGCCGCCAAGCAGTAAGCAGTAGGGCCGGGGACATTACGGACACATGAGACCTTACAACTCTGTCTCAGGGTGACGGGCGCAATGCAGCGTTGGTCACGTGCTTAGTGAACGTGATCACCGCTGTGTTGCTGTTGTAATAGGTAGAGGTTACCGCTTAACATCAAGTGGACTTTCGGCTTGTCTCGTCATTGAGTGGCTCATGATAATCATCGTCAACTCATCCGAAGGGCAGTCAAGGCAAGAAGCTTCCTTGACTCACGTTTCAAATACTTATTGTTGTCGTTTTACCAAGTTTTCAATAAAATTTCCGTGGTAAATTTGATCTACTTCTTGTAATGCGATTGTCAGGTCAGCAGCTTTGTAAATCATGTTTCACTTTAGTTTGTGAAACAGTGTTTAACCACACATAGGTCGAACATTTCAAGGAAATTATAAAAACCTATAGGACATCTCAAGTCATTGCTACTGAATGCAGACAATGAACAGGAAAACTCTGGTAGTTACCTGTAGATGGCGCTGCAATCGGTGCTAGACCGATATCACCTTATCAAGAGTTTTAGCTGCACCCGACACGGGTTCCGTAGCTTTAGGAAGCGCCAGAAATTGATTTGCGGACGTGAGTTCAAATCCCACCGGAGTCGTAAAATAAAAATTTTGATGGCGTTTGTAATTTCCTTGGAATGTTTCACTTTATGTCTGATCTGATTAAACAAACGTGTGCAACTCGCCTCCGTTCGCCGAGCAGCCAATTCAGTAAAATAGCCGTTCTCGCTTTCGATTCTCTCACGGACCGGAGATTCGAAAACAGGCCGGAATACGTGGAGTTGTCCTGGAAATAAAACACAACTATTAATAGAAATTAAAAATACAATCAAAATTAACGATTATGACGGTTTTCGAACCCGCCCGTCAAAGTCAAAGTCAAAGCCGAAGCCAATAAGTGTTTATTCAATAGAGAAAAAAGCTACATAGAATAGTAGATTTACACAAGAAGAACAAGACACATTTAAATTGAATAAGGCATATTGTACGAGCTAGCGCTTACATACACATGTTCGAGTACATTCCACTTTATTTATTTTAGCATCGTTTGCATTGACCTAGATTAATTGTCGTGTAACTTGTGGAAACAATAAAGCAGTGCGATTTCAACACTCTACGGGTTCGGTCATTTTTATCTCTTCGGAGTCACCACCCCCTCAGCTAGCTACCCTTAGCTTTTACTCAGCTTAGCTTCACGTTTGGGTCCGACCCAAACATATGGTCCTTCGAGCTTCGAACAAGCGGGATCGTACGGGAATAAAATTCCACTGATTCCGCGACCCAGTGACAAGTGAAGATACAAGTCTACGTGTCGTGTCACTATTCCGTGTACTGTAAAACGGAACTTAGCTTCGTCATTCATTGCGCGATTAAAGTGTCGTGCATCATCTACCAGCATCAGCTTATGAGAGAGTCAGGAGACTTCTCAGCATCTTCCGCGGGTCGGAGTCTCACTCAGCAGCGCCACGTCTCCATTGCGTGAGTCGAGAGACACGCCTGCCAGCAGCTTACAAGTAAGATCGTTCATATTTTACTTGCGTAACTAGCGATCATGGAGAAATTTGACGCAATCTTCAATCGCCAAGCAGAAATCGTCACCGAGCTTCAGCGTATCGGCACCAACTTTGATAAGGATTCAGCTCATCGAAAGACCTCGGAGTATTTGAAGTTAAGGTTAGACGCTTTAGAAAATCTCTGGGGAGAGTTCGATATTAACAATACAACCCTTCAAACGTTGCCGACTAAGTCGCAAAGGTACTTTCAGGAATCAATTTACGATCGAATGAATAAGTATTATTGCGATACTCGAGCTAAAATAGCAGCTTATGAGCCATATAAGATGGAGAAACCTTTAGGGTCAGGTGCAGGTACGGATACAGAAACTAATTTATCTAACAAAATCGATCAACTTTTGTCCCTACAAAGGACTAATTTTCGAGCGTTCAAGCGTCTAATATCGGGCATCAATGTAAATGAAATTAGCGAGAAGTGGGAATTAGAAGATGAGCTGCACAGCGTTCAATCAAGATGGAAGGCCATCGACAACCTTCATCTTGAAATAGATAATATACTAGAAGGGCAGGATGAGATTTACCAAGACGAATTTATCAGACAGGAAACCTCATTCAAGCTAGTGAAGAAAGCGTTGAATCAGAAACTATCTGCTACATCGCATATTCAGAAATCTACTCCTTTACTTGAAATACCTACCTTCACAGGAAAATATACTTACTGGCCTACCTTCTTCGACTTATTTTCCGAGTCAATACATAACAATAACTTTCTATCAAAAGCTCAAAAAATGCAACACCTCAAAGGTAAAGTTAAAGGAGAAGCTGAGCGTCTAATTCAGCATTTAAACATCTCGACTGAGAATTACGACATAGCTTGGGAGATATTGACACACCGCTATAATAACCCACAACTGTTATTTACTACACATATTGAAACTTTCTTGGATCAGCCCACCATCAGCAAGCAAACGTCTTTCGAGATAAAACGTCTCTACGACACCACTACTGAATGTATTCACGCCATACATAACTTAGGTGTAGATACTAACTCCTGGGATCCGATACTAGTACATCTTTTGACGAAAAAGCTAGACAGTGACACCTACAATGCTTATAAAGAAGCACGTAAGTCACCTAGAGATTTGCCCACTCTTAACGAGCTTATGGATTTTCTCGAGAGTAAGTTCATGGCTCTAGAACCTACCTCAAAGAAAGAGAAAATTAACTCAGCTAAGCCAGCTCAACAAAATCAAGGTAAGGCGAACCAAAAGCCTAACAACTATAATAACTACCATAACAGGCAGCCTTCGAGGCATCAAGTGGCCTCATCATCTACGAGCAAGTGTCCTTTATGTCACTCCGAGCACGAGCTGTACCGATGCCATCAGTTTCTTATCCTTCCAGCGAGTGAGAGATTGAGGACGGTGAAAAAACTTCAACTATGTTTTAACTGTTTGTTCAAGCACTCAAATAATAAATGCAATTCGATTAAAAGATGTAAAGAGTGCAATTGCGAACATCATACCCAGTTACATGAAGCATGTGCCGCTGGGTCATTAAACTCTAGTGCAGCGGTCACTGCCGAACAAAAATCACCTTTAGCAACAGCTTCGTCATCAAAAACGGCCGGCAACAAACCGCACACCGCAAGTCACGTGTCTGCTGACAACGAAGAAGTTCTACTAGCTACAGTTTTAATTAAAATTAAAGCGATCGACGGTAACTACGTCACACTCCGAGCTTTACTCGACCAAGGCTCTCAGATAACATTGATATCTGAGAACGCCGCCCAGCTGTTAGGATTACCGCGACAGAAATATAGCGCTTCCGTGTCTGGCGTTGGTATAATTCCTAAACAAAGCAAACAGCTTATTTCTCTTGAATGTAAATCCTTTTATGAAGACTACAGTTTTAACACTAAAGCATGCATCATCCCGCGTGTTATAAGCGATCTACCTAACGTTTCTTTCACAAAGCGATCCTGGCCTCACATCAAACACATGGACTTAGCTGATCCGGAGTATAATGTGTCCCGTCCAATTGACATACTTTTTGACGCATGTGTCTATTCGGATGTTATCATGAGCGGGCTAGTTAAAGGTCCCTACAGCGCACCCATGGCCCAGCAAACGAAACTAGGCTGGATCTTATCTGGAAACGTGAAAACTTTTAACTGCAACATTGTCGTCAACAATTTAGCGGAGATAGCTAAATACTGGGAGATGGAAGACTTACCTAACTCACACTCAGACCTTACTCAAGAGGAGCAATATTGCGAAGAGCATTATGAAGCTACCACGAAGCGCCTTAAAGACGGTAGATATGAAGTAGCCCTACCTATGAAAGCTAATTATGAAGAAAAGTTAGGACTTTCTAAAGCAAAAGCGACAGCACAATTTATTCAGCTAGAAAATAAGATGGTGAAAAATAAAGAATATTCAAACAGCTACAAAAACTTCATTCATGAATATCAACTGCTTGGTCACATGCGCCCGGCAAACCAAGATGACATCACCACGTATTTTTTGCCTCATCACGGAGTCTTTAGACCCGAATCTACTACTTCCAGCATACGTGTGGTGTTTAACGCCTCATCTAAGACAAGCTTCGGTACTAGCCTCAATGACGTTATGGAGGGTGGTCCAAATTTACAGCATGACCTACCAACACTAATACTGAACTGGAGACTGTACAAGTACGTCATAACTGCTGACATAGAAAAAATGTTTCGGCAAATTATGATTCGCGAAAACGATCAGCGTCTTCAGTGTATTCTTTGGAGGGAATCGAAAGGGGAACCACTCCAGACATATCTACTCACTACTGTCACGTATGGAACAAAAGCTGCTCCTTACTTAGCTATGCGTACCCTGCGTCAGATAGCCAAAGATGGTGCCACAAAATATCCACTCGCAGCAGCAGCATTAGAGAATAATTTCTACATGGATGATCTACTGAGTGGAGAAAACACCATCGAATCAACAGAGGAACTACAACGTCAGCTGATAGCTATACTTAAAGATGCAGGAATGAATTTACGCAAATGGTCTGCAAATGATCCTCAGCTCTTAGAAAACTTATCCACCGAGCAGCTGGATAAGCCCTTTGATTTTAAATGTCGCGAGTCCCGAAAAACATTAGGGCTTCGATGGACACCGCCATCTGACTCATTTATGTTTATAAATAATGTAGATAATGATAACTGCAACACAAAGCGCCAACTACTGTCAGCAATATCAAAGGTGTTTGACCCGTTAGGCTGGCTCTCGCCACTAACAATTAGAGCTAAAATAATATTTCAAAGAACTTGGTCCTCTGGTATTGGGTGGGACGACCCTATCCCAGAAGAAACCCACAAGGAATGGGTTCAGCTGCGAAGTGATCTTCAATATGTAAGCCAATTTGATATCCCTAGATATTTGGGTGATACACAGAAGGCATTTCAGCTACATGGCTTCAGCGACGCATCGGAGAAGGCTTACGCCTGCGCCGTGTACCTAGTAACGCGCAATGATAAGGGTGAGTCTTCAACACGACTTGTCGCTGCGAAAACTAAACTAGCTCCCTTAAAGAAGAAGGTATCGTTGCCACGTCTTGAACTATGTGGTGCGTTACTTTTAGCTCAGCTTATGAAAACTATAAAAGCTTCACTGACAAATAGCAGCTACTTTGAAATCTACGCGTGGACTGACTCCACAGTACTACTTGGTTGGCTCCATGGCGAATTATCTCGCTGGAAACAGTTCGTCGCGAATCGAGTTCAACAAATAACTGAAATCCTACCAGCCTCAAAATGGAATCATGTTCGTTCTGAGGACAATGCCGCTGACTGTGCCACCAGAGGTCTATCCGTAGCTAAACTTCAAAAAGGATCACTTTGGTGGAACGGCCCGGAATGGCTAGCTAGCTTTGAAAAAACTAACATTCATAACCCAAAGTATGAAACACCGACACTCGAAACGAAAAAAGTCAGTGTAAACTCAGCCTTACATCAAACGTGTATATCATTTGTTGATGAATTACTTAATAATAACAGCTCACTGACTCGTGCCGTCAAGATAGTGGCATGGGTATCGCGTTTCACTGCAGCGTTAAGGCACAAACGAAATGCAAATTCAGCTATTCTGTCTACTGCAGAAATAAACGAAGCTTTTGAACTAATTATTAAACACGTACAATCTAAAGAATTTGGAATAGAATTAGAAAACTTAAAGGCAAAAGGTCATGTTCGGCCTAACAGCCAATTAGCTAGCTTATATCCCCACTTAGATGGAAATGGGATTTTAAGAGTCGGAGGTCGCCTCAGTAACTCTTCGGTTAGTAGCTCAGCTAAGCATCCTATGATATTGCCTAGCCATAACCGTTTAAGTGATCTGATTATCAACCAAGCGCACATCACTACCCTACACGGTGGACCGCGACTCACCCTATCTCTCATACGGGAAAATTTTTGGATTTTATGTGGCATGAGAACTATTAAAAGGCAGCTTCGAATGTGCGTAACATGCCGAAGATTCAGCTCGGGAACACAACCGCAACTCATGTCAGATCTACCACGAGCAAGGGTAACAGCTCCCGCCCGCCCTTTTACTCATACAGGGGTGGATTTTACGGGGTGCGTAGACCTTAAAGCTTTCAAAGGTAGAGGAATGAAGACCTACAAGGGCTACGTGGCTGTATTCGTTTGCCTAGCTACAAAGGCCGTTCACTTAGAACTGGTGTCCGACCTAAGCACTCCAGCATTTTTAGCAGCTTTTCGCCGATTCTGTGCTCGAAGAGGAACACCTCTTCGAATGTACAGCGATAACGGCACGAACTTTATTGGAGCTAAGCGATCATTAGATCGCGAATACAAGCAAATCCTAAGTACCATCAATCAAGACTTGTTTAGTAAAGTAAACGACATGAATATCGAGTGGACATTCAATGCTCCAGCTTGGCCCAGTGCAGGAGGCTTATGGGAAGCGGCCGTGAAAAGCTTTAAAAGACATTTAAAAAGAGTCTTGGGTGAGCAAAAGCTAACGTATGAAGAATTTACAACCTTGATACAGCAAATCGAAGCGTGCTTGAACTCCCGTCCTTTGTTTCCTCTTACTGAGAACCCTGAGGACTCCTATCTAACCCCAGGACACTTTCTAATCGGAGACTCTTTACTATCACGACCACAGACTAATCCTGATCATGTAAACCTTCCGGCGCGTTGGCAACTTTTACAGGCCATGAACAAGCATTTCTGGAAACTATGGTCTTTAGACTATCTTCAGCATCTTCAAGTTCGCTCAAAGTGGAAGACACCTACTAAAAACTACGAAATCAACGACATTGTGTTAATCAAACAAGATAACTTACCTCCTGGGAAGTGGGCACTCGGCAGAGTTGTTGATGTCCATCCAGGAAGTGACGGATTCGTAAGAGTGGTTTCCGTCAAAGCCGAAAATAAAATCTACAAACGACCTGTAACGAAGCTTATATTACTACCGATAGAAACCGATCGGGAAGATAAAGACAGCCCAGCGAAACTCATAGACCAGCCAGCACCAACTCCTGTGAGCTCTAATAGAGGAGTCCGCAGAAATAATCGCGAACCCTTCAAAAACTTATTTACTTTAGCTCTCTTACTTCTCACGATGATGATATCTCCAACTACACCGTTGAACGCTCCGCCGATCCGTACTACTGCCCTAAACGGATCTAAGCCGCTCTATTTTGACAAAATATCCGATTTACAATACATAAGAGATGAATGGAAGCTGGTAGTGTATTACAATATGACAAGCTATTGGCAATCAATTACTGAAATGGAGACCTACGTGAGACATCTCAAGGGTTTGTCAATGAAAGGCAGCTCTCAATACCGACAAATTACTGATCAGCTAACTCATGATTTGACAGAAATCGAGCATCAAAACAGAATTCTTCAAACCTCCAGCAAACGCCAGAGAAGAGGTATGATAAATGGTGTCGGAAATCTCGCAAACTATCTATTTGGTGTCTTGGACGATAAGTTTGCTCAGCAATACGCAAAGGACATTGATAAAATAGCTTACAACGAAAATCACATTAAAACACTGATTCGTAATCAAACTGTGGTGATCGAATCAGAATATAACATTATAAAACGCAATGAACAAATAATGAATAAGCAATTTTCTGAAATTAATAACCATCTTCGCAGCCTATCGGCAGACATTAATCAAGTAAAGTCTGACTCCGAAAAGGGCTTATACATTACTTCATCAGCTTTATCTGCTAGCATCATAATCGAGAGCATACGACGGATTCAAACGTCCCTTGTAGATACCCTGACAGATATAAGTCACGGACGCATCGACGCAAATCTAATAAATACCCAGCAATTAGAAGAACAGATCAACTTTATATCGGCCCAGCTACATGGTGATCTAAAATTACCCTTAGAAACGGGAAGTATACAAGACGTTTATAAGCTACTTAAGGTATTCGCAAGAGTCTTTAAGCAATATCTTATCATCGAAATAAGAATCCCACTCGTCAGCAATGAAATTTATGAACTCGACAAAATAATTAGCATTCCTCAGAATAAGGATGGAATATCCTACCGTTCTGTACCTACCTACCCATATCTAGCTTTCAACTTACGAAAGGACGCAGTTTTATTCTTAACTGACTATGACATACAAGCTTGCATCCATTTATCTGAAGAAAAAATACTGTGCTCTTTAGATAAACCTACCTACGACATTGATTTGCAACAAAGCATTTGTACTCTCACATTGATCGATTCAGGCAAATTAACATCACCATGTACTTATGAGCAATCACCGTGTGTAAATAAATGGATTAAATTACACCGACAGAACTCTTGGCTATACTCGTGTTGCAATCAGTGCAATATTCGTACTTTTTGCACAGCTGATGTGACAATGAATACTTTATCGGGCACCGGCCTTCTTGATATAGGTCATGGTTGTACTATTAAGGGAGATTTCTTTACGCTTCACTCTCACAATAATTTCCTACGAAAAGTGAATATGCACTCTTCTATCGAAGCCCCAGAGACATCTATTTTGAACAGCGTCGTTAGAATACCTAACTTAAACTATAACGTCACTACTGAAAACCACGAGCTAGCGTATCAGCAGATAAGAAATGAGATCAACACCCTGAAAAGGCAGTCTGAATCCGATCTCAGCATTCATGACATACATCAATACTCAGTCATTTATAGCATCCTCGCTGCATTGACCGTAATAGGCATCCTCGCCGCCTTTCTTCGTGCAAGGAAACGTCGTATGCAGCTAGCATCATCTCGGAGAGCTCCGGTGAGCGCGGCTGCGGCTTCCCGCGCCAGCGCCCTCGCCAGCTTCGCGTCTGCGACCAACGAGCGATACATACCCCGCCAGTGTTGTGAATTACGTGAATCTCTTAGCATGAGCAATATCAGTGTAACAAAAGGCGCCGCGCCTCCTAAACCACCGCGGTCAGTGTCAGTGATACCCATACCGTGCGAATCCTTAGGCGAGATAGTCCAGTCCACCGAGGACAATTGACTCTTTAGAATATGAACTACTTTACTTTAAAATGTTTTATCTTAAATGGACAATTATTAGCTTTAGTACTTTTAATTAGTAATTCATTTAGCTTTTCTATCAATTGTTGTTTCTGCACATGTGCAATTATAATCAATTAGCTGTTGTTAAGATAATAGCTCTCTATTTCTTTTCTTTTTGGTTTGGCAAGATGTACGAGCTAGCGCTTACATACACATGTTCGAGTACATTCCACTTTATTTATTTTAGCATCGTTTGCATTGACCTAGATTAATTGTCGTGTAACTTGTGGAAACAATAAAGCAGTGCGATTTCAACACTCTACGGGTTCGGTCATTTTTATCTCTTCGGAGTCACCACCCCCTCAGCTAGCTACCCTTAGCTTTTACTCAGCTTAGCTTCACGTTTGGGTCCGACCCAAACACATATAATTGAATTTTTTCGCTTCAGAAAACTTTTTCTTCCAAGTCTCACAGAACATCCTGTTTCGCCGTAAGTTGGTTTACAAACAATCTACATCAAATTTGGCTGAAGTATAAATTGAATCGAACGAAGACCTGCTTTAAAAATTACAAGTTTATAAAATTAAAAATTGTATGTAACCTCCGACAGTTCACCGACATTCATGGTTCATAGCATTTATTGATAAAATTTTAAAAGTTACAGGTCAGGCTTATATGCTAATTCATTATTACAAATGTAATCATACATAATGCGTCATAAAAAAAAATGTTAATAAAATATACAATAAAAAAAAATGTCAACTATAATAATTATGTCGTAGCAAACGAACTGCTAAAACATTCGATGGGACACCCCTACTTTCAACCCCCATATCACATAAATGGCTCGACCGATTTCTGTATAACTTTCGATTTTGCATACTACACATCATTACCTTTCATCTGACACCTCGGGTACATGTGGAAACATTAGATTAGTTAACCCATCTTTAACCTCATACAAACCGGCTTTCAAGTATAAAAAACTGCATGCAACACACACACATAGCGGTCAAACTGGAGTGTTATACCCTCTTTTTTTGTCGTGGGTTAAAAAGTGAACTCACCGAAGCTGGCGAATCGTCTTCCTCCATCGATATGATAGCTCGCTGCGGGTCTGCACAGGGCTGAAATATTTTATTAATAGACAAAGTCAGTAATTGTTTATATAATTAATATTTTTTAGTAAGTGTTCCCCTCGTGGAGATCCACGAGGAAGGCCTGTGTTCCGTAGTGGACGTTTTACGGCTGAAATTATGAATGATGAAGTGTTTTCTTTTTGTTTAACCCATGTTGTCCCACTGCTGGACAAAGGTCTCCCCTAAAGGCTTCCAACCATCCCGATCCTCTGTCAAAGGTAACAAGTTCATCCCGCCAACGCTTCCTCGGTCGACCCAGACACCACCTAAGTGTATAGATAGATAGAAAATGCTTAAAATAGTGTATATAACTAATTTCTAGTTTTTATTCCCCTAGATTTATCTGGGATGCCAACATCAGATAATCGTCTACGGAATAGCCTGGTTTCCTTATCATCTCCTTTCCAACAAAAAAATAATCATATATCCGCGAACACACATAAAAAAAATACGGTGGAATTGATAAACCTCAACTATTTTAATTTAATAAAATGCAATGAAAATATCTAGTTTTAATTCCGCTAATGCTGAGATGCATATGCACCGCCCTCCTGCCCGCTAATTATGTATGTATATGCAGGGAGAACTAGCGTGTCTCACCTGAAGATGCCTCGCGGAGAGGCGAAACACGTGTCGTCGTGTGGGTTTGGGTATGCGTGTTGCACTAACAACCTAGTTCTACCTGCATGTGCATAATTAGCGGGCGGGAGGGCGGTGCATATGCATCTCAGCATAAGCGGAATTAAAACTAGATATTTTCATTGCATTTTATTGTCATGAATTTCCGCAAAGTAACGCCTGATTCTATTAATTATATCGTTATGTATTTACCTGCGTGTTGGAGTGGTAGGGCGGCGGCGGCGTGCCGGGCGGCGGCGTGTGGCGCGCGCAGGCGGGCGCGGGCGCCGGCAAACCCGTGTATGCTGCAAGGCAACAACAAGGTTTCATTTCAATAATCTATACTTACTACACGTTCCTTGCGCCTTCATATTGCTTTTGATGTTTAAAGTCAAAGTCAATAAGTGTTTATTCAATAGAGGAAAATGCTACATAGAATAGTCCATTTACAAAAGAAGAACACGGCACATTTCTGTTCGCATACCATTTATCGTAGAGCTACATATGTCACAGATGTGTTATAGCCCAAAGCTTTCCTTGTTTTTGATTGTTTGCTTGGTTGTACGCGCTTACGCTATGAGCAATAAGAGTGGAGCATCATTGAAAAATGTGACAAAAACGGAGAAAATGTATTCCTGTTGAGAGCTAAACGCTGACTCACCCTGAATGTGAAGCGATATGAAATGAAATGAAATTGTTTATTTGCCAGAAGTATGGTACAAAGGTTTGAGGATAAGTAAGTCAGCTTCACATACTTCACTGATTGATCAGCGTGCATAATAAATAATAATGTATAAATTTTATATTTTTTAATCTTTGCCAAGCTCGTTTGTTATTATTATATTCATATGTTTTTGTATGTAATTGTTTTTGTATTTTTGTTAGCATATAGTTTCGTGTTTGTATTAGTGCGCGTAATAAATAAATGTGTTATCTATCTATATTAAATACACAAATACACTTACATTTGGACAAGTCATTATCCAGCTGCTCAGGAGAAGATCTGCTCCGTACATGTAAAACTGGCAGGCTGTTTCTGTTGTCCATCTGTACAGTAAGTTTACATTCAGAAATATTACTTATAATTACAGCGATAAGGTTCAATAAGTTGTCATATTGGTGGATGCCGTAAGAACTATAATATCAGCTGATATTTTTTTTTTCTTCATTTAGATATAGTTTATGTGTTAAACTTGAAAATCCTTTTTGATGGCGTAAAAGTCCTCTATCATGACTGAAAACTCACTCATTACTACTGAAAATCCCATTATTATGTCTAAATAAGTTCCTAATTATGACTCAAAGCCCTACCCCCTAGTCTTTTAATTATGACTTATCGTAGTGTTTAGTATTATAACGAAGAAGTCCCTAATTCAAATCTCCGGTATGTATGAACATTGAATAGACGATTACATCACTTATATTTTATGTAACCAAGTAAAAAGTGTGATTTATTTACCTAATTTCAGACATCCATTGACATGAATACAAATTAATTATATACTAATTCCTTTTTCTAATTCCTCTTAATTAAATTGCATGACAACATAAATCGAACTCAAATTTGCAGCGCCCTAACAGGGTTCATGTAATTACCTATAATATGAATTGCCTAGACCTGATAATACAAACCTGTACATGATGCAATAAATAAATACAAATACAAAGATTTATCTCAAAACCCGTTCCCACTAAAGTCTTTAATTATGACTACTACTATTACGACGAAATACAGGGAGTGTTTCGTCGTCAAGTTTTAAGTTTTCAGTATGAATAAACATTGATAGACGATGATCTCACACAGATTGTTAGTTACCTTTGAAATGTTACCACTCACACTGCACTAAGCTATGAATGACGTAATGCAACATGCAGCCAGTTAAACAATAGTTCCACAAATCAATTTAGTATCGCTTTAAGCGCATATTTATACATCATTATTATCAGTAACTATATGCTGAACAAACTTTGCTATATTTCAGAGTGTATATTATACTTATAGTGTAGGTATACTTACCGGAATGGGGGCGATTCTGATCACCCCATGGAACAACTTTAGTTTTACGACTTTCCAGGATTCGGTGCTTTTCATTCAAGAATCCGGGAAAGTTTTATCTTTAACAGCTGATTATACGATAATGAAAACCTTAACGCCAGCTGATTCTTGGCAGTGTCAGACTTAAAATTGGATATGACAAGCTGTTAAAACTTGTACCAGCATTGTACTAGCTATAAAAACTTTTTACAGTTTTTTAAACAATTATTTCTGATACTGATTAGGTATACTCGATCTTAAGCTTCTTAATTAATAATAAAATATAAATATACAAATAATAATCTATGTCATAGGTATTACGAATATGACGACATTTCGTTAAGGTAAAAAATATTTGTATATTCTGATATCATAGTCGCGTAGAGTAATTTATAAATTTCTAGAAACATCAAAGCGTGATTCGTGAAGGTGACTTCAAGGCTGCCTGAGCACTGGAGCGAAGCGGAGAGGGTAAAAGCGGATCTGACCGGAGGACCTGTATTGGTCTAAATAACAGCTCTGCTTTTCTTCTCTACGCTCCGCTCTGTAGACCGACCGCCTAAGTTGCATAAAATAATTAAAACAAGCTACAAGCCAGGTATAAAATTACGATGAAAGTCACATAAAAAAATAATTGCAAAGCGTTTTTTAAATTAACTTTAAAAACACTTCGCAAACAAAAAAAAACTTTAGTCGAGTTGTGATGGATATATAAGCTAATACCATTATAAAAAAGGAAAATGACGGCAGTCTCTGTCCAGCAGCATATTAAAAAAAAAGCTAAGTATAGCTTTTTTTTATTTCCGGTCCGCTCACAACTCAACCCAACGTACCTGCAAGGGCGGCGGCGGCGCGTTCACCAGCGGGTAGCTCATCTGCAGCGCGATGGAGTTCGGCTGCGGCCCGTCCAGCTCGCCGTCGAGCGAGTGCGCCGAGCGCCGGTGCTCGCGGTCGTACGGCGGCATCGACTGAGCCATTCTCGGCGTCTCCGGCAGCGGTTTGTAGTACTTCGGCTTAAGGATCGGATTGGCTAACGGAGAGATGGGGGAGGTGGGGCTTTGAGGATTCCGTTTGGGACGCTCGGTAGACCTCGGCGGTAAAGGGGGCGGGGAGTTGTCCAGGCACGTTGTAGGGACCATCGGGACCGTGTTGTTGTGGTTGTGCCTCCGTTTATTCGTCTCGTCAGAGTTCTGGCGGACTAGAGGAGGCTGGTCTTGAGTCTTCTGCCTCGCTTGCCGCAGGTTCCGCAAACTCTGCCCGGTCAGGTTGCTGAGCGACCGGGGCAGTCCGCTGAGGAAGCCGGTGTTCGGCGCTTGTGGGTTTGTCGGTTTGTCCAGTTTCGAGCGGGCGTTGCGCGGCGTCGTCGGTTGGACGAGCTAGTACGAGTGACGGGTTAGGGAAGCGAAGGCGAATGTTACGAATGTGATTTTTGGGTGATCGACTAGTCTGGTTCTGTGCATTGCTTTCAGTGTGCCTGCAAATGTTCTAACGTGTGTGCCTCTGAGGAATCGCGGTATAGTCTAGCTAGGGTAAAGTTTCCGTATTGTTATGGTACGTGGTATGATTTGGGTAACCTTTTAATAGACACATGACATTGCTACTACAAACTATATATACTAACATCGAAAACATAATAATAGTATTTTAAATGCTGATCTAATCACATGACAAAGTGGTACACTGAATGGCAAAATCACTAGGTATTTTTCAACGTAATATTCTGTGAAAGACTGTACACTGCAGTGCAAAAAAGGAACTAAACACAAAATAAAAACACTAGCGTTCGCAGCTAGCTAAGGCCATTGACCCCAGTGACGTCACAAAAAGCATGCAAAGAAGCAGACACAGTACAAAACACGGATAATCGAAATGTTATACCCACGACTGGTCCCGATTTAGCCTGGTTAGTGCGACAAATTGATTTTATTACTGTATGGGACACAAATGTAGTGTCAGACACAAATTGGTAATTCACTTTCGCCTCCTATCATACACACGCGGTCACAGAAAATGTAACGATTTGTCAAATTTCTCACTATTTTCCTAGCAATTAAGCAATAAATTGGCATTATTTTATTTTCTCTTAACAAATTAGAACATTTAATAATGTCCTGCTTAGTTTATCAAATCATTGAAGTGAAATTTTATTTATAAGTCTTAAGTCTCCACACTGTCTCAAAGTATAAAGGCCGCTCTACATTCTCACGAGACATTCACGCGAGAATCTCCGGAGATTCTCGCGAGAACTGTAGCGAGAACTTCTTTTGGGTACACACTCTCACAATGTTCTCAAATAGTTCTCACTACAGTTCTCGCGCTCGATGACGATGGACGCCGAAGTAGTTTTTTAGTTTATTTTTGTAGTCTTTTAAATTTGTATTCCATAGCACGGGTTCCGCTTGGAAATATTCTAAAAATTTCAACTCAAGTTCGTTTGTCCAAGTTACGCTCATATTGACGCCACGCGGTACACAACACACAACCGTTCAAGTCGGCGGCTCGCGCGCTACTGAGAAACATGCGAGTGTGGAGTCAATACACGTTCTCGCCTGTTCTCACGTTCTCGCGCTCCTTTGTCTCGCGCCAAAAAACCGACAAAAAGTGGAGAACAGCCGGAGAACAACGCGAGAACTTGAGAAGAATACGCGAATCGCTTCCACATTCACGATGTGCGCATGTTTCTCGCGTTCTCGCGAGATTCTCTTGAGAATGTGTAGCGCCCTTAAGACAATTTACTGTCGGTTCGTAGGTCAGTAAGAAAAAACATCAATTGTTATACACTGAGTCATTAAAATATGTTAACAAAACTATGTTTACAACTTACTGACCCATAGTTTAATAGGTCAATAACAACACGACAGGTCGTAACATACCAACGTCCGTCGAGTAAGGACAGTAATTTTATACCCTACGCGTTTTACATATTAATAGGTGAAAGAGAGTACCGTGGAGTAAAATTTATGCCCTAAGAAAGTTACAGCATTTTATACATTGTATGAATACTAAATTGATGCGTTTCAATGCAACTTCTTCTTGATTTTATGTTCTTGAATGCATATGCAATTATTATTAATTTTATAGGAGTTTTACGAGGGTCGGTAACTTTTTATGATTACTATGGGACTTTATATTTGTAACACATTTCCCAGCTCTGTTTAGCCATCGAAGAGCAGTCAAAAATTTTTCCTACACCTTATATTAGTCAAGATTTAGAGGTGTTAATTTTAAATAAACTAAAGATGAATACCGATTCACCTGAATTATCTTATTAGAACATAAAATAAAAAAAATAAAAACTTGTGTTCGTTAAAAATAATCACAAAAATGTTACATTTTCCGCGCCGCAAGTGTAAACCGAAAACACGGTGACACTAATCAAATATAACTATAATGTATAAAGAAAAGTACGCAACAAAGTAAAACTTAGCAATGCACTAAGTGCTGTGATTGCTTTGTTGTGTGTTGCATTTTGTGTACTAAAGTGGTACAGGGGACTACTATAATACTTGGCTGTTGGTATGGCACTAAGGTTCTGCTTGCGTTTGAAATAACGCAATCAGTGCAACTCTCACAGTGATTGCGTTATTTCAAAGGCAAGCAAGGAGAGCGAGTAATTCTCAACTATTTTAAGTTTTTCAAGTTATTTCAGAACTTTTCATGACATTTTTCTATTATTCTCTCCTAAAAAACCCTTTAAGACTTACTCATATAGGGTTACCAACGAACAGCATTTCTTTCATTAGATAAATACATTAAAGATGGGGGAGACCTTTACCCAGCAGTGGGTCACATTATAGGTTACTTAAATAAAAAAACATAAATAAATAAATAATACTGGACAAATCACACAGAAATCAAATCACAAATCACAAATACAATTAATTAAATTTTTCTTACTCTAGCTTCTTTTAGTTTATTCAGAAATTTAAAATTTTCATGACATCTGTTCCATTATTTTCTCCTTTAAAACCCTTATGATCAACTCGTCTGATGGGGTAAATAAATAAAAGATTTTTTCTGTGGGGTTACTAACGATCAGAATTTTCACATTTACTAATCAAGAAGAAGTTATGTCACTTTTGATGATGAGGATTATAATAGTGTCTTTTTATCCCTCATCAGAAACATAGGACTCTTAATAGGGATTTCCACTTGGGACGATCATTGTCGCTTTAGCTACCTAAAGTAAACGCTCCATTAAATCCTGTGCCATACCGACCACCAGTCATCCTACATCACATCACAATACCAAGTGATTCGGAACAATGTATCTTAACTACGAATACACAAGGTGCACAATTACCTGCGCAGTGCCCATCATGACGTCAATCTCCCGCTGGAGGGTGGAACACCTCTGCTCTGCTGAGTCGAGCTCCGCCGTTTTCCTTACATCCGGTACTTTCAGAAGCTCGTCTGGAAGGGGGAATGGCCAGGTTATTTGTCATCTAAGGGTAGACAACTTATTACTAGAAATTATCATCATCATCTCCGTAGGACTGCTGCCCACATTACCTGCTGGACATACAAGGCCTCCTCTAATGGATCTCCTAGATTATGAAGGAGTTGTCGCCATACTTGACACGCTTGGAAGATCCACGAGGCAGGCCGATATCTTCACGCGACATATCGATATTTCGCGGTTATTTTGGACTACGTTAAAAAGGAAAAATATGTGTCTAATAGATTTCGTTAATCTACATGACGGTTAACAATAAAAAATCAGACATCTAGTCTATTAAAGTAAGATAGTGGTACTCACTCCTCAGGTCTCTGATGTACTTCTGTTCCTTCTCCAGCATCAGTCGCATCGTCTTCACTTTGGACGCCTCGAACTGACGCTGCTTCTCTAACTGGAAGTAAATACGATCAATATTAGTAAAATTGGAAGTAGTACTTCAAGTCCATAAAGGCTAATTTAATAAGAGTGCAGACCCAAGGATCTTTTTTTAGTAGTATCCTTACCACTCTTTCCAAGGGGAGAACGAATGGTCGGGCCCTTACCGGCTAAACCTACAACTATGTTTCCTTGACTCGCCCTTTTGGTCACCTCCACGGGAACGCTTGTTCATTCTATATTCAGGGCTACAGTCTACTATTCCAATAGTATCAGTAAGTAGGAGTTATATTATTAAGTTAATCGGGCTTTGGTCAGATATCTCAATGGCCGCATGAAACCTGAGCCTCTAAAATACAGAGGGCACTTTTAGTATCTCCTGGACCTTTGTGATCCATCGTCGTATAAAACTTTATTGGTAAGTACCACAAAGTTATTGTGACACCACAAATAACACCTGATGTAGTTTTGCTGACAAAACCTAACGTTTCTACCCATAAAACCAACTAAAATTCACGCATATTTTCAAAACCACATCAAAAAGCATTCCAGTTTATAATTAAAAGCAGTAAGATAAACAAAGATTTCCTCAGCGATTGTGCAAAAGCAACAATTTGGCCACCAATGACTCCACCTGTGCGCACAACGGCTACGCCAAGGTCGAAGTGGATACTAGACTTACTATTGAAGTATTATTTACACTGCCGGCCAAAAGTTTGAGACCACCTACATCTAAGTAGCAAAATGAAATAAAACTCAAAATATAAATCAAGAGGTTTAGATATTAATTAAAATGCTTATTTACTAATACACATTCATCAAGAAGAAAAAAAAATCAAGAAATATCAACCATTTACGTTAAAAATGACGTTCATATTTAATAAAATCATTAAACGGATTTTTCGTCAAAAAAGCCTCCCTTGCATTTTATAACTTTTTTCACTAGTCTCGGCATACGAGCAATAAATTTATCAATTGTATCTTGTGAGATATTGTTCCAGCTTTCTTGTAAAGCCTTCCACATGTCTTCTTGTGAGGAGGGACAACAACTGCGCACATTTCTGTCAAGCTCTTCCCACAATAGCTCAATGGGGTTGAGATCCGGACTCTGAGGGGGCCACACCATGTTTTTTAACACCCTTTCTGTTTCTTTATGTTCTAAATAACCCCTGCATAATTTTGAACTATGTTTAGGATCATTATCTTGTTGGAAAAAAAATCCATTTCCAATTAATCTTAAAGCAGACGGAACGGCATTTTGCTGTAGTATTCGTTTATAATGCTCCTTTTTCATGATTCCTTCCACTCGTACCAAATCTCCGGTTCCATGGTCCGAGAAGCATCCCCAGACCATAATGGAACCACCACCATGCTTAACTGTTGGCACCACACAATCTGGCATCATCTTTTCCTCGGCGGTACGTCGAACAAAAATTCGTCGTTTTGAACCAAATATTTCAAACTTGGATTCATCTGTCCAAAGAACTTCTTTAAAGTCTTCTTCAGTCCAGTCTCGATGGGTAAGGGCCCACTGCATCCGTTTCTTTTTGTTTTGTGGCCTTAGTAGTGGTTTTCGAACGGCGACGCGACCAAATAACTTAGCATCTCTCAATCGTCTTTTTACTGTAGTCAATGACACAGGTTCTGATCGGGATTTGTTCACTTCTGCGCGGATTTCTGGTGCGGTTAGGCGTCTATTCCGCTTGCTGGTAACGACGATGACATTATCCTCGCTAGAAGTGGTAGCTCTCGGTCTCCCCGATCGCGAACGATCTTGATTACTGCCAGTCTCCTTGTATCGGGTTATTGCGTTATGAACACAAGTCTTCGACAACTTAAGTTGAGAGGCAATCGCACGTTCAGATTTGCCTTCGCCGTGTAAAACAACTATGGCAGAACGAGTTTCAGTGCTAATTTCGCGCACTTTTCCCATTTTAAGATGTCTTCACTGTAACAACGACGAGCTCAGACTAGTTAAGATAATGAAAAATTTACTCCATCAAAACTCAGGTAAAAAATATGTTTAAGGAAGCTAAAATAATCCGGAAGTACGGTTACCGCAAAACAAAACCAAAATAATTAGAAATGAGCAGGCCATAAAAATATATCAATGACTCTATCACCTGGTAAGCGCGCGGTACTCATATATGTTTTGAAACAATAGACCTTTAAAGGATGATAACTTAAAAATATACAATAAAAATGACTCTCAGAAATTCTTTGATAACAATAGAATACGCAGGTGTTCAAATTAGCTCTTTATCATGTGTACTTTTGAAATATTTTGGTGGTTACAAAGATTTTTACAAGTGGTCTCAAACTTTTGGCCGGCAGTGTAACTGTCCATGAAAGTAGTCAGTTAAAGATAAAGAATGCATTTATTTAACAGAAAATTTCAACAATCAACTTAGGCGCTACATAGGATACTTAACCAAGAAATAATTAATTAAGTAAATAAACAAATTTACTTTGGTGCTAAAAAGGCGTTCAGCTCAGCATAAATGTTGGGTGCGTTGACAACGATGATTTTCAGCTGAAAACTGAGTAAATAAGATTGTACAGCAGCGACGTATTTAATAATAAACCAGTTCAACAGAAAGTTTATAAAACGTTATCAATAAACGCAGAAAGTGGAAAAGAAAAGTACACTTGGTATCAATATCAATATGGTATACAATATCATCATTGTACATTCATACATAAATAAACTGTATAGATAGACGTCGATAATGTATGACATATATACGATAAAAAGCCGTGTTGGCCGAGTGGTATGTACCCCCGACTTTCAATCCAAAGGTCGTGGATTCGATACCGGCAGTGCACCAATGGATTTTTCTTTCTTGAAAAATGTATGTGCACACTTAACACGTGCTTTAACGGTGAAGGAAACATCGTGAGGAAATCCGCGGCTTAGTTTAGCTTCAGACGTATTGACCTGTTCTTTCCTCTGAATAATAGCTGACTATGCTGAGAGGATGGTATAGGTGCTGGGCAAGCCTAATCCATCAAACAATGTCCCAGGCACTGCAGCGTCCCGTACAGCATGATTACCAGTTGCTGACGCTGTATAAATCATCTTAATAGATGCAAAGGCCTTACTTTTACTTTTATATACGATGGAAGTGTAGATGACTAGATCAGGGAAATATCTGTGATTTTGTCACCATGCCGTATTTCGGAATATTTTTAACTTTTGTCTAAAACTAGTGACACTTTTAAATTTCGTTAAAAGTTAGTCAGCTACAGACGTATTGACCTGTCCTAACTTTACTGACCTTAATTAAAAATGTATGTAATATAAATAGTACATAACACTTTCTTTATCGTTTAAAAAAGAAAACATCGCGAGGAAACCCGCGCCTTAGTAAGTACATAGTAAGATGCATGATGGTTAAAAAACATAACGGCAAGTTCATCTCAATCGATGAATACGATTCACCCGTGAACTTGAGGGCTGGAATCGCCCCTGACCTGTGCAACCCTCTCATTAGACTTGTGTGCTCATGCAGTAAGCGCTCTCTAGCATGACGATTGGACACGCGCAGCATTCACGAGTAAGTGATCATCGGATGGGGCACGGCTTGATGAGGTGTGGATAATTGAGTAGAGTGCTTCTGTGATTCATCGGGGTGAGAAATACAATATAGCTGCGAGTTAGTAAATATTACTAACTAGCCGCACTCCGCGGTTTCACCCGCGTAGTTCCCGTTCCCTGGGAATACGGGGATAAAATATAGCCTATGGTACTCAGGGATAATGTAGCATTCTAATGGTGCAAGCATTTTGAAAATCTGTCCAGTAGTTTTGAGTTTATTCGTTACAAACATACAAAATACAACATACAATTCTTTGCTCTTTATAATATTAGTATAGATTAGATACCGTTGCAGTAGTCCTAGATTAGCCTATAAGGAAGTTACTGCTTAGTAAATAAAAATCATTTAATTCGTACTACATGGATCCACAATAATGTTAGTAGACTTAATGATAGTTAACTAAATAATGACTTAATATTATTACACTCCGCACGTAGCACTGCCACATCGGAGAAGCAATTCTATCAGCTATAGCTTATAAGTTGCTTAGGGCATTACGTCTTTGGAGGGCACCAAAACATATTTGCTAACACATGAAAGGAAAAATACTGTTTGAAAATCCGCGTGTTTTAAAGGTGCACAGGGCGTGGATTGCTTAAGGGTTGAAGTAGTCTTATTCCGGCACTGCATTCTATACAGCGACGGCAGTATAGCAGCCCACATCGGGTACAATACCTACGTAGCTTCAGGAAATAGAAAAGCTACAGGAAATCTGTTTTGTTTGCTACCTCTGGCTTCTATAGATATGGCCGGTTTCGGGTACAGTGATGTGGCTTCAGGTTTTAAGTAATGCCATAGTAAAGGACTTGTATGTTTGGCCCTCATAATCGCCTAAGTACCACATTTTAGCGCGCAAACGCCACGCACCTTAGGGTATCGTTAATATAGTTGTAACTTGGAAATCACTTTCGAACATAGTATCGACCTGCATTACAGATTTCGGGAAAATTTGCAGTCAGCAGAGAAAAGGACCACAAAGCAGCCCACAAATGCGTTGGTATGACGGCATCAAGAGAATGGCCGCTACGAATTGGCTACTAAAAGTTCAATATGTGTACGCATAAGAAGGTCAAACTGTTGTTACAAAACACTTATTTCTCACCTTAACTTACACATGTTTGTTTATGCAAATGAATGATCTTGATTACAATAATCAATTTATCGGTAACAACATCATTTTTATTCAGATATAATACCACTTTTGGCTAACAACAATAGCAATTATAAAAATAATATTTAGCCGCGGTATTGCAGTTGTAATAAGTAGAGATTACCGCTTAACATCACGTGGGTCTTGTCTCATCATTTAGTCGCATAAGAAAAATCTTAATATTTATATTGTTAAACAAGTTTGTGTAACTTACATTGGCAGGTACGGGAGCTGTGATGGGCGTTTTCAGTCTTGAAGCATGCTGCTGCACTGTGAGGACCGTCGTCGGGTTAGCTGGAATGGACAGAAGACACATTGTTTTTATTAGTAGTAGTAGCAACTTCTAATAAATATAATACGGCGGCGTTCACCACATAACTAATTTATTATCATCTTGCTTTCGTGTGGTTCTTGGATGTGTTTCGTAGACCATTTAGAGGCCCTTCTCCATGAGCACCGTTCGCAGCCGCTTCCGAAAACCGCGATTCGAAAACTAACTTGAGCGCGGAGTTCCAAACTGCCACCATACCTATTTCTGCCGCCAAGCTGGAATATCTGCATTGCTGTGTTTCGGTTTAAAGGGTAACGGGAGATGTTGATGATAATATCTAGCAAGGGGCCCTCGTTATAATAACAAACACACGGAAATTTATCGCGTAATACCGTATCGACTGTTGAAATACAGTCGAACGCCGGGAATAATCAAAGGTATTATGCGATAAATTTCCGTTTTTACGAGCTTTTATTTAGCTTGCCCTGTATGTATGTATGTAACTATGTTTGTTCGCGGAATCTTGCAACTCAATTTGAAGCAGATATCTTTAACCAATTGAGCTGAAATTTTGTATACATGTTTTCTTTGGATGACAATGCATGGTCAGCTATGTGACGTCACTCTGAATCCAACATGCCGGAACACCCAAGATGGCGGACTACTTATTTTTAATGTACCCCTATAATATGGGTTTCAAATGAAAGGGCTTGCTGAGAATAACTCAAAAAATGAAATGACGTCACTGAATCCAACATGGCGGAACACCCAAGATGGCGCGGCGGACTAGTTATTTTTAATGGACTCCTACAATATGGGTGTCAAATGAAAGGGCTTGCTGAGAATAATTCGAAAATGAAATGACGACTCTGAATCCATCATGGCGGATCATCCAAGATGGCAGACTAGTTATTCTTAATGCACTCCTATAATATAGGTATCAAATATAAGGCCTTTCTGAGAGTTACTCGAAAAATTAAATAACATCACTCTTAATCTAACGTGGCGGTATACTCAAGATGGCGAACTAGTTATTCTTAATGCACTCTTACAATATGGGTATCAAATGAAAAGCCTTGCTGAGAGTTACTCGAAAAATGAAATAACGTCACTCTAAATCCAATATGGCAGAATACCGAAAATGGCGGACTAGTTATTTTACTATCCATATTGTAAAAGTGCATTGCAATATGGATATCAAATAAAAGGGCTTGCTGAGAGTTACTCAAAAATTATATGACATCCATCACTCTAAATCCAACATGGCGGGCATGAGATGAACAGACAAGAAACCAACAGTCCAGTGATAACTAAAATGTAAAAAAATAAATTAAAAGTAAAAAAACTTTTTAACAAGCAAGTAAACGTACTAAAAATAATAAAATAAACATTTTCCATTAAGTTTAATGTCAACTTAAAACGCCTTTACACAATTTATGTGATAAAAAAGCTTGTCGCAAGATTTAAGCAGGTACTCGTATTTACATTGTTTGTAAAAAAAATATCAATTAGAATAAGTTACAGGTAAAAAGGCCTTTGCATCTATTAAGATGATTTATACAGCGTCAGCAACTGGTAATCATGCTGTACGGGACGCTGCAGTGCCTGGGACATTGTTAGATGGATTAGGCTTGCCCAGCACCTATACCATCCTCTCAGCTTAGTCAGCTATTATTCAGAGGAAAGAACAGGTCAATACGTCTGAAGCTAACTAAGCCGCGGGTTTCCTCACGATGTTTCCTTCGCCGTTAAAGCTCGTGTTAAGTGTGTGTGTTAAGTTACAGGTATACACAGGTTAATCACGCGACAAGCTTTTTTATCATATAAATTGTGTAGAGACGTTTTAAGTTGACATTAAACTTTAATGGAAAATGTTTATTTTATTATTTTTACTACGTTTAAATAAGAGCTTGTTTGTTAAATCTAATGTAATCAGCCTGTAGGATCCCACTGCTGGGCAAAGGCCTTGTTTGTTAAAAAGTTTTTTTACTTTTGTTATTTTAATGAATTGTGATCTCGGAAGGGGCCCTCATTCTCGCAGACCAGAAAGTTGAGATCATAATTTTCCCTTGTTATATTATATTACGATAGTACGACGATCTCCAACCCGCTTGGCACCTTTCAGACGTGATTCCAGGCTTACATCCAACAATAACCCTCCGTGGATCCGTAATTTAATAACTCAACACTTAAATCTCGGACTGCACATCAACTTTTTTATGCTTTTAAAATAAGTTTTTTTTCTGGCCGAGCCGCACCTGGGCCGAGTGGAAGCTGAGCCTAATTTGAGCAGCGCTCTCTGTCAGAGCTGCAAGACTAGCGGGAACTGAGAACATGACTGACCTCGTATCATCTGCACGACCTGCTGGTGCGAGTGGTGCGCCACCAGCTGGTTGTCGACCCTCAGGATGCGGTCTCCGGCGCGGAGGCCGGCCCGCCAGGCGGCGCCGTGCTCCTTCACTGACTGCACGTACACCGGGTTGTCACCTAGAAACGAACAGGGTTTTAGTTTTAAACTACTGTAAAGTTGTATGATTTACTGTTGTTCTGGTGGACGTGACGAGTGATAGATCTTCATTGTTCAGGATTTGATGGGAGTGCGATGTGTTCTGTCTTACATCCAGTCTTATGATATTATTACGTGGCTATGGTTATCTATTATTATGGAGATCCATGAGGGAGGCCTTAGTTCAGTAGTGGACGTTTTACGGCTGAAATGATGAATGATGATGATGGTTATCTATGGGCTGATGTAGCGCTCACTCTACATTATCATGTTTTATTATATCCCGACCAAAGACGGTCAGTCTACCCGTGACCACGAGGGCTGCAAGGCACTAGAAACGTCCGGAAATATTCTACTGCCGGCACCCCAAGGAAAGAAATAGGAAAGATTATAAAAATAATGTTTTATTCACTCAACCCACTAATGTAAATGAAAATTCTGTATTGTGTACCAAATATAAACCGAATAACTTACAAAAATAAAATTACTCGTAACATATTAATGCACAACGGGCGGTCTTCTCGCTAAGAAGCGATCTATTCCAGATTTTGTTAACTCTTAAAGCAAAAACTAAGGACAGATCAACTTCAACCAGAACACTGTGATGCAGACATTACTGGGCGGTAGAAATAGGTATGATTATAGGACTTCCCCGAATTAACTCTTCACAAAAAGTTCTACTACTAATCAGCTTAAAAACCACCTGCGCCATGGAGTTCATTTAAATAATACAAAGCCAATGAAAAAAAAAGAGAAAGTACTTCAGTTATCCCCGCAAAGTATAGTCCAACAAAAAAGAGGTCTAAGAGGATTTTAATGGTATTTACCTGACACCTTCATTCCATATCCGTGCTCGTCCCTCGCCACGGTGACGGTGATGAGCTCCACGCCACCGGGCGACTCTGCCCCGCCCAGCATCACCTGCAACAATCGGAACAAATATAACGCATCGGACGGAAACGTCAGAAACCCGTCGCTTAAAATAGATAAAATTAGTTCCATTCAGGCAAATTAAAAAAAAATACAATAAAAAAAAATTACTTAAAACAACACAAGAATGTTAGTAAACATTGACTTGGTACATATAAAATATGAAGGAATATGAAGGGAAATCCAGTACTTAAAAATGTTGAAATGGGTTATTAAAATACCCGGTCAGAGACAGCCCTACTAGCACAGATTACAGAAACTAACTGCTACTAGTAAGAATGCTATTTTCGAAGCAGACTAACCTACCCCAGAACGATGCCACGCGAGAGCGAATGGTGACAAAAAGTCGGGAATTCCTGCTTCCGAGAACATGCTCGACGCGCTGCAGCATCTCGGTAAACTCACCAGAGTCCTGTATCCATCATTACACTTAACTCTAATAGTGTTGTTTATGGCCTTCCTGGTAAAATGCAACAATAGCTGGCATGCACATATACATGCCTAGACAGTACGTACGTTACAGGGAGTTCTTAACGAGCTTAGTCAGCTTCCGGTCAGGTGCTGTGCAAGCCTAATCCATCTAACTGTCATAGACATTCATTTATTTACTAAAGAGCACACAATACATTTAACATTTATACATAGTTTTTACTTAAAAAGAAAAACAGCAATTAGTAAAATAAATAGGACCAATAGAATAAAAATTAAATAATGTGTGCCACAGTAGCAAATTGGTCCCGGCTCAGAATTATGCCCACTGTATTAGCAGCGGACGCTAGTATTCTGCCTAAACCACCTCTTCCTAGATCGGAAGACCGCGTAAGAACAAAACTAGTCAACTACACTAACTAAAACAGTCCTAGGAACTGTAATGTCCCGGACAGCATAAATTAAAAGTGGCTGACCCGCTTCAGAGATTTGGGGAGGCATATGTCTAGGAGTGGACCAATATAGGCTGATAATGAGGAAGCTGTTAATAAGTTGAAGTTCCTGACGAAGAAAGGCGGTAAAAAACGTTTTGGAGATGTGCTCGATGGCGGAGCGTTAACGCCGACGACAGACGAAAGTTGGACAGCAGAAGATAAAGAATACGAGCGGTTAGAAGAGTATGCGCCAGAACTTTGTTAAAACAACAATTTTGGAAGCTTTGGTGGACACGCGTCAAATCGTGTCTCTTACGGATATACAGAAAGGTCAAGATGGCATATTTTGTATAAATCATATACCTATAAAAGGTGATATTTAAGAATAAACGACTAAGACTGCAAAAAACGCGCCTAGAAGACGCAAACGGAGAGATAGAACACTTGGCTAGGTAACGTGTGTTAGTAGCATAAATGGAAGCCTAGATGTTCGTCTTGAGGAAAAACAGCACAGTTCGAGATTTCTATTATTGGTTTTATCATAATCCGTTCTGTAGTTTGTGTAAACAGCTTCTTATCATCACATTTCCGCGTTGATATAACGTTAACATGATAATAGGATGCCGACTATTTCCGCCGACCTGTGTTATCTATCATAAAGATTCAAATTATCTGTAGCATTCAATCTGGTCTGTTTTTCCTGCACTGTGATGCTTTGAAAAGAAGCAGTGACATTGAGAGGAAGAAAGCAACTGAACGTTTTGTTAATTTTTAAAGCCACACCGACAGTATTAACGATTTACATCACAATGTCGTGCTAAATTCGCAATTTGCCTAAACTAGTTTGTGCACTTTTTAGTAAGAGAATTGTTCATGGACCTCACTACCACCTTTCTATGGAGAGAAATAATGAATTTGCCGGACTTTTATCGGCCAAACCTAACCACTATGTTTCATCAACGCGCAGTCTTGCTGAGACTACGCCTACGCTTGCGAATTCTTTAGCAGACCTCGTTTGTCCTCACCCTAATGCAATTCTGTGCTTCATTTTCTATGGTCTGCACTATGGTCTGCACGATGATCAGTTGAGAAGAAGAAGGTTTATAAGTAAATCCTGCCGAGAGGAAGGAAGCAATAACGCAGTCAAGTGATGAGATCATGGGCTAGCGTAGACGCGATGACAGCATGGGTCTAGACCTCGGACCTCAAGGTTTCCAGGCTCTATTGAGTCGAGATAAACGTAACAATAGTGCATGATCTGTAAGCGTTGTAGTACGATTCAGATGTAATTTCAGCAACGAATTGCAAGACGCTGGTTGCTCGAATGTTATACGCATAGTTTTCGAAGTTGTGTTCGTCAATCCGTGCTACTGTGGGTGCCATACCAGCCATACACTAATGGATTTTTATACATTCTGTGCAATTGTACACATAATAAAGCGAAGAAAAAATCATGAGGAAACCGGCGGCTCAGTCAGCTTCAGACATATTAACCCAAGGGTTCCTAAAGTGTGCTCCGAGACGGCCTGGCGCGCCGTAGAAATTGAATAAGGGCACCGTGAGGCGATCCTCTTTACCATTCTCCGAAACCTCAACTTACAAGGCGCCATTTTATTTGCGAGAAAATGGCAATGATATAAATCAAAAACCATAAATCTCTCGGCAGACCACCAGCCACTATCTATCTAGCTAACTATTCGTCTATCCATCGATAGACGAATAGTTGCCGTACAGGGACCTCAATGCAAAATGCCCAGAGCTAATTAATATAAACGACTAACACAACCTCGATCTTGCGCCTCATAAATGTGTAATAAATTGTTAGGGCATTGTTTCCTTTAAAAAAAACTCGTATTATTTATACACTACCGTTGTATATATTTGTTTTGTAATGTATTTTTAAATTTCTCAATCGAGCTGAAACAAAGAATGATCTAAATTTACAAAAAAAGTACTTAAGATACCAGCTAGTATTATTGCTGAACCGTTACACGCTACACGGTACAGATGAGACACTGTGTCATGATGTCATGTGATTCTTCCACCAAACGAGCAAAACATGCCCTTGACATCGAGAAACAAGAAGATAAATAGAAGCAGAATATTTATAGACTTTGAGATGCGATCTGGTGCGACCCGAACCGTGTAAAAGCTATTTCTGATGACACATCCAATGATTCCAAAGGTAATGCAGCCAAATCCGACGAATTTACACAAACAACATGGTAAATGACCTTGATGGGACTTAACTGAGGTCATTTCAGATCAAATCTGTGTTTGATGAACAAAAGGTAAGGTAATAATCTTCGACGTTACAATACTACGTGAGTAATTCCCGTTTTTGTAAACCTTGTAAAATTGTATGTGTTTTGTACACATTGATGCACTTACAAAATTAAAAAAAAAACCATAAACACTATGAACACTGCCTTCGAGAAAACCATGATTTAGAAACACTTAAATCATGGTAGTTATTCCGTTGTCAATTTCGCTACCAGCCACCAAATGAATGATTTGAATTAACGTACGTTTCGGTTGAATTTTGAAATTGTGTTCGTTAATTCTTAGCTTTTGCTGAAAAAAATCCAACCACAGGAAGGTCATCTATACTAATAACATAAATCACACCACCATCCCTCTCTCCTAAACAATCTGCAATACATTTCAAAATAACAATTTCACATATTTCCAAGACATCAGGTACCAACATCCGCGCCGACACCGAACCAGATCACAGCTCGTTACCGTCTAACCGAGCGGCGCGCGAAAGTAAACACAACACAGTTGAGTAACCGATCATGAATGAAAACGTGAATCAAACAGAACGTAACGCTGCGCACACGCATCGCAAGACTCAACTTCTTTTTTATAACGTAAACAGGAATTATATTTCCACATGGGAAGGGTAATAATCCTACTAATATAGTAAATCCGAAAGTTTGTTCGTATGGATGAAGATTGTCATATTCAAATTATTTGTCCCCAAAAATAGATATTGTAGAGTGAGTGCAACCTTAGCGCATTCCTAATATAACCATAGCCATAGGTGGTAATAGTATCAGAACATTGTATTCAAACAGAACACATCGCACCTTCACTCAATAAACACCCTATCTGCTCTATCACTCGCCAAGTCCTACCGTATAGGAAGAGGAGATCCTAACATTCTTTACAGATGTTTGTTACCTCTTCAAGCAAAAACTACCATAGATATCGAGCTGAAACTTTGCACATATTAGATGTAGACCAGAATTAAGAGAGGCTACTTTCATCCGGGTACAAAACTGGCGAAGATGCGGACGGAAGCTAGTTTAACTATAAATACACTTTTAAAACAAACATGTTTATCAGTATAAACAAAATTGACTTCCGTGGCCCAATCGGTTTTAATAGTAGGCTCAGTCGCAGAAGGTTGCGGGTTCGATCCCCGCCGGGGGACAAATGTTAGCTTTCTGCAGATATTTGTCCCGAGTCTGGGTGTTTTCTCAGTATGTTAGATATCGTCATCATCATCATCATCATCATCATATATATTAGCCTTAAGACGTCCACTGCTAGACATCATGGCTCTCCATGTGCTGATCATGAGGATTGCCATACTCACCACGCTTGGCAGGCGGGTTGGCAAGCGCAGTACGGGGTGTCGATACACGGAAAGACGCTGCTGCCCATCTTTCGACGTATCCCTCCCTTTCTTACTGCATCCACGCTCAAGAGAGTAGGGGCAAAATTCTACTGCCTCCATGGCAATGATAAGTATGTATTTAAGAAAACTTCTGGCTTCAAAGTACGCGAAGTTTGTTTTATGGGTATCAGTCAGATAAGCACTTAATTAATAAGTACAATGGCACTGCCTTAACTTAACAAGGCGCAACACAGACGTTTGCAAACACATGATGCCCTTAGTACCTATGACCGACGGACGTACCCTTCAAATAGATCATTTCAGTCGTTGACTACTGAACACAGACCTTACTCATGGATCTCCATAAGAGGCAGTTGCCATGCTCACCACGCTTGGCAGGCGGGATGGCGAGCGCAGTATTGGATGTTTATACACGAAATGACGCTGCTGCCCATCTTCCGGAGGTAGCTCTTAGCAGGCTCTTACTGCATCTACGGGCAAGAGAGAATGGGCAACATTCTACTGCCGGCACCCCACGGCAAATAGACTACTGATTATTTAAACTGAAGATTAAACATCGATATCAACACTCATCAACATAGCATGGTGGAAGTGGAGCTTTGAAAGCTCCGTGAGGAAAGCCGCAGGCTAGTCAGCATCAGACGTATTGAGCTGATCTTTCCTCTGAAAACGGCCACTAAGCTAAGAGGATAAGTCAATAAGTGTTAATTCATTAGAGCACACAAGCTACTTTGATATTTTAATTTACAAAAGATGAATATAGCACATAATTGAATTCGTTCGCTTCAGAACACTTTTGTTTCCAAGTGAGTGAAGGAAACGAGGAAGAAATTAAGAGTGCTGACGCTGTTAAAATCATCTTTGTATAAATGTATAGACAGCTTAGAATGTTGCCCTTCCTTTCATGCCCGTGGATGCAGTAAGGGTCTGCTAAGTGATACCTCCGGAAGATGGGCAGCAGCGTCTTTCCGTGTATCAACAGCCCGTAAACACATTGGTGTTTTTGCGAACATCGTGTGCCTTAGTTCAATCGTCATTTAAAAGTGTCGGGCGACCAGAAGAAGTGAAGGGTAGCCGGGTGGGTCGACGACAAATTGAACGTCGCTGGGGCGTCCATTGGATGCGACTAGCACAGGACCGTGGTCGGTAGCACAAACTAATTGAGGCATATACCCAGCAGTGGGTGAAGTTAGGTTGTGGATTGTAACGTCCATCATCGTCCTAAGTAGGTATAGGGTAATAAATGGTACCACTGGCGCTGTACGTCTGTCGCCGGCGCTAGCAAGATGACAACTGAGGTCTGAGTGGAGCCTCGCGTCCCCCGCGCCCCGCCACTGGCCCATCTTAGCAAGCCCGGGATCATTATATTATTCTTAATCATATTTATAGCTATACTCAAAAGCTATAAATCACATCGATGATAATGATGTTGATGATAAACCCGAGAAGATAATGGATAAAGCCACAAGCATAATCCATTAAGAAAACAGTTGCTGAAGCTGTATAATCAACCGGCTCGATAGAGGTGTATCGCTTCCACTAATCCCACTGCGCCACATAAACGCCCATAACTTCAGAATCTATTTACAACACCGGACAATCTTTCAATATTTACAGCAGCGGAGTTTATAAGATATCCAAAACGCTAGTAAGATATAATATAGAGTGCGATTATGAACCGTATAGCCCACACAATAAGGATACAGTCTTGAAACGATAACGCAATACTTTTTATTGCCGTTCAGTAAACTCATATCAGTAGTACTGAATTGCCATTATCGTAAAGCCGTGTTTGAGTCCTTAGAAGTGTTTTTATTGCAAATATTTAAATGGGATAAAGTGTGGCAATAATTGTCTATTTTAAAAGTTATAGGTGATGCTTTGATCCCATCATCATCAACGGTGATAGTCCACTGTTGGACATAAGCCAGCTTCCGGACTGAAGAAAGATTATTTTGAGATGGGCAATAGACTTCTTGCCCATGTATGCAGTAAGAATCTGCCAAGAATCACCTCTGGATCTTCCAACATCCCGTTCCGTGCTTACCAAGCCTGCTAAGCGTGGTGTACTCACCACGCTTAGCAGGCGGGTTGGTAAGCCCGGATTACAGTGTACACATTGTGTACCCTTAGTTTTGCAATCTACTGATCCCGTCCTTTCATTTGATACCACAAATTCGGGTATATTTAGAAACATTCGATTATTCTTCCCCCCTTTTACCCCCCATATTTTGTAAACTACCAACATAATCGATTTGGATAAAACATGTTTGAGAGCCACCGCCGGGAAACCTGCTTATAAATAAAGAAACATGCAAATTGGTCTACTCGTAGAGCTACGGTGCCACAGACAGGAACACAGGCACACAGTAAGACGCACATACACACACACATAGCCGTCAAACTCATAACACCCGTCTTTTATGTAGGGGGGTTAAAAATGTCAAAAGTCGTAAAAAGGTCGAACTCAAATAAGTCGCACTATTTATTTTCATAGAACGTACAACGTAAAAGCGCCAAACGTGATTAGTTTTCCAAAATTACACATTACTTACTACGGAGTTGTGCGAGAGTCGAACACAAATATTTTGAGTTCACGAGAAACGGGGCGTGAATTATTTTCATAATGCTACATCATAGTTATTTAACGAACGGGTCGTTTACATAACACGCGTGGTTCCCGGAATCCGCAGCTACAACCATATGGCAGAGTCGTAAGATAAGAATACATATCTACTAATGGATAAATCCGTGCGTAAATAATGCCGTGGGGTGCCGGCGTTAGAATGATACCCCTGCTCTCATGCCCGTGGATGCAGTAAGAGCCTGCAATGGTATATCCCCGGAAGATGTGTATATGAACATCCCGAACTGCGCTCGCCAACCCGCCTGTCAAGGGTGGTGTGTATGGCAACTGCCCCTCATGGAGATCCATGATGGAGGCCTTTGTTCAGTAGAGTAGTGAACGTTTCACGGCTTAAATGATGATGATAAATAAATATGGTGTTGTTCGTTGCTGGGCTCCCTTTGGGTCTTCGTTGTTTCTAGTGTACTCCGTGATGAACGGGAAGCCGATTACTCCTGAAGGTGCCTTGTGGAGAGGCGAAACACGTCGACACGTGTTTCATGAAAAACATTCAAAATTATTCGACAATTTTTTTTAATGTTCTTCAAACGCAATACCTACATATAGTTTAGCGGAATTGTTACTAAAATCAGTAATATAAAAAATCAGTAATATAAAACTCTTCGTTACTGACTGAGTGACTGACAGACAACGCAAAGCCTAAATCACTGGACCTGAGACTTGAAATTTGGCAAACATACATATACCTTGAGTATCCTAGAGGTGCACTAAGAAGGGATTTTTCGAAATTCCCACGGGAACGGGAACTACGCGGGTGAAACTGCGGGGTGCGGCTAGTATACATATATTTGTTGTTCATTTCGATATTACATTACTGTATCAAATCCTAAACGAGGTTATGTGACAGAGGACCAAAGTCGTCGATATAGCACATAGGATGAGCAAACTGAAGTGGCAGTGAATTGGCCATATATGCCGAAGCCACCGATTCAATTATGAGCTTTATTCAATTTAAATGTGTCTTGATTTCCTTTTGTAAATTGACTATTTTATGTAGCTTTCTGGTCTATTGTATACATACTTATTGAATTCGACTTTGTAAACGAGCTTTTGATTGGAGACCGCTCGGCAAGCGTAGCGTTGGACGCCCACCAGTTTGATAGAGTCATGACATGGAACTATAAAGAAATTAGCACGAAAATTAATGTAAAGTCGAGTCAGAAACTGTCCATAGTGATGTTAACACAGTTCAATGCGTAGCTAGTACGAACGCAGAGAATAAACAAGAGCTTTTTGGCGAGCGTTCCCGCCGCCACCACGTGGACATCTAGCAAGCAATAAGCTCGTTCGAGTTATTGCTTCCAATATATTACTGCAAACAATGACACGGCTCATAAAATTATGGAATTATTATTGTGAGTAAAAACAAAGGCTGCTCCTGTTCTCTCCTCTGAATAAAGTCGATGAAGCTGAGAGTATGGTGCGGATGCTCGGAAAGCCTAATCCGTTTAGCAATGTCTCAGGCACTGAGGCGTCCCGTACAGCATGAAATTGCTGACTTTGTATAAAAAAACCGGCCAAGAGCGAGTCGCGCACGGATACCTATCCGTGCCATCATACTGTAGTAACAACGATATTATTTGCCAAATTTCATAGTTCTAGGTCCACGGAAAATGCGCTTTAAATCTTGATTTCCTTGATAGTGTCAAAATATACGTCTTTTTAGCGGCATAAGCAAGCGTATTTTTTTTTAAGTTGAAGAACATAGAAGTTAGAATTTTTCTCTTCTCCGCTTCAAGGGACTGTACATTTTGATTTCAACTCAATACTTGCTCGTGTCCCCCAGATAAATGATCTTGACAGACAGAAAAACGGACAACAAAGTGATCCTATAAGTGTTCGTTTTTTTCCTTTTGAGGTACGGTACCCCAAAAATCTATCGGTAAATCGGCAGCAGGTGGTCCCTTAAATGAGTGCACCAGGAAAACTACTCAAAGAGAAAGATGGCGAAAAATCATGAGACAAACACATCAGCCCCAAATTAACAAAATAATACATTATTTTCGTTTTTTATTAGCACGGGAGGTAAGGTCTTGATGTTGATGATAATGTTGTTAAGGTTTTAATAAATAAATGATTGATTGATTGATTATAACATGATGACCACACAAACTGACGATGGTATTTGTTTAATGGACACATCATGCTTTTTACGACGCGTTTAATTACGGTAAATATGTTATAATGTTGTTAAGGTTTTAATAAATAAATGATTGATTGATTGATTATAACATGATGACCACACAAACTGACGATGGTATTTGTTTAATGGACACATGCTTTTTACGACGCGTTTATATTTATTTTATTTATTTATTTATTTAACACTTTAACACATAACAATTGTGTAAGGAGGACTTAATGCTAAAGCATTCTCTGCCAGTCATCCTATTATTAATTATTATTAATTTATAGCTAACCTAAACACTGCATTTTCGTTATGCGCCGCAGAACTAGGATCAATGTGGCCATTTCTCCCAAAGATCTGAGAGCGGTTTTGAGTAAACAAATAATTAGCGTCATGTGTATAGGACATCGTCATGAAGGATAGTTGAGATCTAGCACGTAGGCCTTATTCTGTCAATATACAGACTAACAGTTGTACACTATTATGTAAAGTCATAAAAAACAAAAATGAAAATATATTTAAATTTAAATTGAGGCAATTATTGTTAAGCAAATGTTAGTATGATATTCATGAATTTTTAGATGACAAGTTGGAATTATGAGTAATATTTTATATGAATTTAATATACCTATTGACATTTTTATTTCCTTTAAACTTTTTAAATTTTATTAATAAATTTGCATGCTAATTAAGGTAGAACATAATTAGAACTATATTAATTTTAAGACCTTTATAACATTGTGTTCAAGCAAATAAATATATCTTTATAGCAACCTCAGTTCTATAAAGTAACGATCTATGTATGTAATAAATATTTTTACGTTCTATTCAACCCAGTACTAGACTTTATTATACAATAGTAGTCTCAAAGCTCATGTTATCGAAGATGCACCACAACTCTAACTTAAAATTTGCTTCCATATTAGCCGGCAAGTCATCGAGCGGAATCTAAAATTATGAAACAACCTCGTAACCTCGTTTGCAAATAAATATCTCGACTTTGATAATCAAAATAACTCTTCTAATTCAGCTACGTACTAAATATTGCGCTTGGAGGAAATAGCGAGATAGTTAATAAAATCTGGCTTGATAACTATCTTGTTATTTCCTCCAAGCGCAATATTTTTGATTGGACCACCAATCCCCATCTTATGATTACGCGTATGCAATGACTTTATCAAACCAGCTATGTACGAGAGCCAAAAGATACTTGATCGATATCATGGTATCTCCTCCGGTGCAATCTTTCGCCTATCACTCCCATCTGCCCATTAGTCATTACGTATTTCCAGTCAAGACTCGTCATCCTGTGGGTGGACGAGTTGATAACTTCTACATATAAACACTGATGTTACAAGTTCTACATCGTTTGTTTTTGGGAACTCTTGTGATTTATGTTTCAACGGCTTTCTAGAATACAAATACAACATATAAACCTCTGTATAAGCAGACTACCATCTGTATATATTAATATTAATGAGCAAAACATAACGTTAAGCGAGTTTGGTAAAGAACAATTTACAAGTACAACAAGTAACGGCTTAGAGTATGCCGGTAAGATATGCTAAAGCTTCTAATATAGAACATAATAGCAGATTCAAGGAAGGAGAGGTAACATTCTACTGCTACCTCACGACACAACCGTCTGTGTATACTTATTTAGCTAGACTAGGTATGTAAATGCTACAAACAACATACTCCTATATATCGACCAGACTTAGCACGCTATGCTAGTTCAGGGGTGATGCATTTGTTAGTGGATTATTTCGACTGACCCTTGATTAGCTTAATAGTAAACATGTAGCAAGTATTTAGGCTACACCTGGCCTAGCTAGCACTCGACCAGGTCAAATTACATAAATAGAGAGGCCTATGCCCACCAGTGAGTCCAGAAGTGTTGATAATGATGATGTAGGAACAATATGGCAGGGACAGTACGTGAAATATATGAAATAAAAATCAACGGTTCTAAATTAAAATACACTAGACTTTTCATACAGCACCATATCCGCAGTTCAAACAAACTCTTTACCCCTCGACGGGAATCGAACCAGCCGGCTATTAGACAAACTGAGCCACGGAGGGAGGTCAGCGTTTCTACCAGATTACTATGCACAACGGTCTCACTTTCATTCGAGGAACGCGTGAGTTGCTGTAACGTGCGTGCAATTAGAAATGATCCATACTCACATTTAACTTCTTATACAAAACCATCACCATCATTCGGAAGCAATCGAAAATCTCCGTCTTATATAGCCGAAGCACTCATTCACGGATAGCTACGAAGAGTTGAAGCGAAGACCTCACATGTCTCAAAAGATTGAAGAGTTCTCAAGAAAACTGATTGAAGTTTTACTGGTTCGATATAATTATCAGCGAACCCAGTTAGAATTAGTAAACCCTCGTTTGATATGGAAGGATCAGAAAAAAACATGAGCTTATTTTAGTCAGTCCAATCGTATTGCAAATGGCTTCGATATATTCCACGTTCCCGTTCTCTCTGGGGCTCAGTGAAAGTCTCAATATCAAGAGATGCTCAAGCTTCACCTTTGAACTGATAAACTAATGATCTACCGTCCAACCCTCCCGTCAGCACGATACTAACTAGTTCCACAAGCTTGTAATATCCACCCCTATCATAATGCAGAAATATTGACCTATATTGCATTTAGACGCGTTAGGGCTGAGCGATTCCAATTAACAGGGCCATTCGATTACTGGAGCTTGAAGTTTCCGAGAGATCGCCTCTCGACGCTGAAGGGTGAACTAACCAAGTTATTGCATACGCTTTGAACCATGAAAACTGCTTTAATAAATATCGTATCGGGAAAAGCGACCGACCTAGCTAATTGCTTTAGGTTGCTTTTCCCGATAATATAATATAAAATGCTGTCCTAGTTCTAGTATAGGCTTAAAAGAAAGTAGTAAAAATGACTGTTACATCTCAAGACCAAAGATAAGTATTGACGTGTTATTCTAGCTGATGTTTGAGGAGAAAAACGTTGCTGTGCTGACCCCACGAGTTTATGTATGATTATGATACCGATTGAAAGAAACCAGAAATCATCGAATACGCAGTTCTCCTAGGAAAACGTTGTTTCAGCTCCTTGACTTACAAATCAGGCGGTCAATTCTCGTGAATCATGATAACGTCTTATATCACTGCCCAGTGTCTACTCTAAACTTATCACCTCACTCTATATAATAGTCCCCTATCATCTCGATACCCAGACAAAAACGGTATTCTCGCAACGAATAGACATGATTTCTAAGCGAGATAGCTCGTCAACAGACCTGTTGTTTTTGGCTATGCTACATATCAAAAAGAAAAAGAACGCATTACGCATTTTAAAATCAGCAAATCCTCAAACCACCCCCTGTAATTTCACACGTACTATTCACGCCACTAAACTGTTACCAGCCAAATGACACTGATATCTTTGGTGAATATATACTGCATCGATTCCTTTCTTTGGTTTTTGAAAGCACAGTTCGCCTTGCAAAACGTTGCAAACGTCCTTAACTTCTCAATTAGAATGTTCAACGGTGGAACTTGTAAATCAAAAGGCATTTCGCATTAAAAAATCACAAATCCTCAAGGGGGTGGTGCCCCCCCCCCCCCCACCCTATTGCAGTTCCATACGTACCAGGCACGCCACAATGCATTGTTACTAGACTAGCGAAATGGCACTGATAGTAGATTGTGTCTGGTGTCTGGTGAATGACTGCAGACGGCTGCATCGATTCCCCGCAATGCGCCAGACACGCCGGCGCCGGCCGGTCGGGCGAGAAATAAAGATCTTATCACCACGCTTAGCACACAACAAGTGTCTCGGCACCTCGCCATTGAAGAGAAACAAAGACTGGATGTTTCCGCACTGGATATGGCAAGCCTGACTTGGAATAAAATCAATGGGACAATTAGATGTAGATGACTACATTTTTTGTCAGATTTTATTTTGTCGTTCGTATTTGTGAGGACAGTCGAAAGCAGAGGTCATTTTCACCGGTTGTCAATTGTGATTTTTATTAAAACTGAACAAAGCTAACCGGAGTTCGTTAATTTACGCATAAAGTCATTGATTGGTTTTTCTCCTTGGCTCAGCTTAGAGCACACTGTTAGACGGATTAAGCTTGACAGGCACCAATAATATTCTGCCACTAACATGGTTGTACATAGAATGAAGAATATGAACTTCAACTTCCAAATATCTTTAATGAATAAACCTTTAAATACTTCTTAGAATGTCATAACAAAAGTCGGCCCTTATTCGTCATTGTAATTCGCACACGGAAATACCATCAGTCGCGTATATTCTTGAGGACTATAAGTAAGTAGGAGACTGGGTGACGACAGTGACGATATGACTCTGATGTCGTCACCTCCGTATTTCAAACAGCTTATGGTGGCGACACATCTAGAAATACCCGACATTTTTGTCCAATCTGGTGCCAAAAATATTTCGCTTTCGGCGAGCTGTTAGCATTTATATCAATCATATTAAAGTTCTATATATTTAGCGCGGCATCTGCTTATTCCGCAGTTGTGAATTTTAATTTCGTTTTGGGCTGGTGTTTCGTATAGGTATAAGTATTTTCTTACAAAGTAGCAGATAAAGCTTGCCAGATAAAATTTGAATTTGAACAGATAGAGATGATAGCAGCTGGAGGAGACTTTTGTAGCTGACAGCGACCCTTGCACCGACGAAGATTGAATTGAGTTTAAATAGTTATACCTAAACACTTTAATACATAAATGACCTGTAATTTTTAATTTAGTTGTGTGAAGAAACAATAAAGCTTTTATTTTATTACTATGTATTTACAAAAAGAAATAGGTTTCTATTTGAGTTTTCCATCAATCATCAAGTTTTAATAGGCTTTGCTTAGTTTGGAACTAGATGTGTGCTAGCTTTTGTCGAGCATTATTTATTATATTTATTTTGGGATAAACAAGAGTACAACATTCCGTTTAGTTTATTTGATCATACAATTTATCACTGTCTAAAATCTCAACTCTTTATGAGTCTTGAGCCACATTACTTTCACCAAGTACTGAAATAAATGTCTTAATAATAGGTTGTAGTAATTTCTACGATAAAGAATCAGGAACGTGCCTTGCAGTGTTTACTCCTAGACTAATTCTAGCTAATTCTAAAACTACAGATTGTACATTTCGTCAGCAATTATTTACCCATGCGTACGATAAGCTTAGTCATGTTTCCATTAACATGATGCACATTCTAAACTTTATTTTATGTCGAGAAGAGACGACAACAGATATAGTTTATTTTTCTCAAAGTTTTTTCTAAACGCCTCTACGGCACTACGGTCCCACCGCAAGGCAAAGGCCGTTTATCTCCATTTCTCAGACTCACTATTTTGTTTACTACTGGCGGGTTCACGAGGGACGTGGTTCCACTGCTATTCGGTGTTTTCTCATTGTACAATCATTGTATAGTCGATTCATCAATCGTAATTAATTATTAAGGCGTCACAAAACCGACTAAACTCTTTGTGTCATCTTGTTGTTGACTCTAAAGTCAAAGTCAAAAAGAGTATATTTATTTGGACCCAAAGCCGAAACGGAACGTAAATTTACAAAAGAATAAAGTAATTTTTTTATAAAAAAAAACACAAAACCGACTTCAATACTATAGGGTTAGTCCACATATTATAATACACCCTGTATTCGCACGTAAAAAGATCTGTTTAGATCTTTATTTGCAAAAATAGGCCACCGGTGCTTTTGGTATTATTATATTTTATTATCAAAGTTAAAGAAAAACTAAAAAATGAAAATGTATTTCTTTGTTTCTGCTGATTTTTATTTTATATGACTACCTCTAAAACATGATCTACATTAAAAAAAAGAATCATCAAAATCCATTCAAAGGCGGAGTAATCGCGTACATAACAATCATATAAAAATAATACATTCGAATTGAGAACCTCCTCCTTTTTTAAGTCGTTTAAGTACCTACATAACAAATTTAAATAGAATTAGCACATAATTGAATTCATTCGCTTCAAAAAAAATATTCCAAGTCAGGGAAAGAAACCTAGCGAAAAATAAACCTATCATTCATATGATAGATTTATTAACTACTAATCTGACGCTGGTTTTCCAAGCTGAAAAGAGTAACCAGCTTCCAGCAGCAAGTCAATCACCCTGAGCAACTCCGCACAGACACAATGCAAAACCGCACTATATTAGATTGGTGTTTGGTAGTGATCGTACTCGTACGTACGTATATTTTGAATTCTTACACGTCCGCGACTTGACCCGTTTTCATTTAAATTTGCTTTGTAAACTGTTAATACTGCACTGGAATGATTATTATGGTTATTTAAATGTGCGACAAGCTTTTGCTGACCTTCCTGATAAAAGAAATATTTGTAGACTGTTTTTAATAAACAGTCCTGTGTATTATTACTATTTGTTACTATATTGTATTATCGGGTATTTATCGCATGATTACTTTTATTTTTATCCCGACGTTTCGACCGGATTGCTACTGGTCGTGCTCGGGATATCATCATTTCAGCCGTAAAACGTCCACTACTGAACTAAGGCCTCCCTCATGGATCTCCATGAGGGGTAGTTGCCATACTCACCACGCTTGGCAGGCGGGTTGGTGAGCGCAGTATGGGATGTTGATATACGGAAAGACGCTGCTGCCCATCTTCCGGAGGTGTCCCTTAGCAGGCTCATACTGCATCCACGGGTAGGAGAGAAGGGGTAACATTCTACTGCCGGCACCCCACGGCTCGGGATATAAATAAAGGTAATTACGTGATAAATGAATCCAATATATTTAATAAATTTAATATTCTGATCGCGAAGTTTAAAAAAGACTAGCCCCTGTGTATGGCGTTGAGAGCTGCTACAAACTACATGCGTAGTTGAATCAAACCCTGTACTTAATTTTAAAACTACCTCTAAATATCATGTTAACAAATCGTGAAAGTTAAGCAAAAATAAATCTGAATCAAGTCCGCCAGTAAGTCTAAAGGCCGGCTAGACGATAGAGAATCGTAAACGAAAATCCGTTGAGTCCTTAACACTCCCACGTTTTACAGTACAGCTGCAATAAATATTGCATCGCACTAGAGCGCCTTGAGTCCATTACAGCCCATAAAAAAGTAAAAGGGACCAACCAAGCACGAGGCAAGACAAGGCGCGTAGGCAGATCACTTTTACTGCAGCACCCACAAACTGTAATCAGCAACTTTCATCGCGTTATCAAGACGCCCGTTACAACGTTAGCTTCCGCTGTTATTTAAAATTTTCAATCATTAAGTTTGGCCTGTCCTATATTGGGATCCGCCGTGGGGTGCCGGCAGTAGAATGTTACACCTCCTCTCTTGCCCGTGGATGCAGTAAGAATCAGCCAAGGGATACCTCCGGAAGATGGACAGCAGCGTCTTTCCGTGTATGAACACCCTGAACTGCGCTCGCCAACCCGCCTGCCAAGCGTGGTGGGTATGGTAACTATCCCTCATGGAGGCCTGTTCAGTAGTGGACTTTTTACGGCTAGAATGATGATGATGAGAACAATCGGGCCGAATAACCGCTTCACAACATAAAGTGCTTGAACCACTCGTACTGATGTCATCATAATCATTGACAAAGCTCCATCTACAAAAGATGATTAAAGTGATGTTAGGTCAGAATAGGCCTCATGCCCGTGAGAGGAGGGGTAACATTCTACTGCCGGCACCCCACGGCACCGATTGTTCTAGTAATGCTTAATTACCGTTTATTAAACCGTATCGTCTCTGCTGGCGTTTCTTGTTTGACTGCGCTCAGTTGTGTTGGTGGAACATATTAGAGGATATACGATACGACAGAAAAAATGAGGAGTTAACAGGTTGGTATTGGTCGCGATTCTGTTGGCGCACTTGTAACTAAAGCTAACTAATATTGCGTAAAATGGACTAAAATGACAGATCGGTTGGTGCAGTTCTAAAATTAAAACGGAGTAATTTTACGTTGACAACTCTAAATTTAGAAACGTCATATGTCTAATTATAATTAGCTTTAAGAAGCGCAAAAATAGAATCGACACCATAGTACGGTCATGTGATGAATAAAGGGTGAATCGAATACAGAGAGAAGACTTTTGGATGTGGATGGAATGCAAGAGGTAAACCAAAGAAGCGATGGACGGATTGTTTAAACGAAGATATATGAGAAAGAAAGAAGTGACGACTAGCAAAGAAGAAAATATAATAATTATATACGAAAACATATTATCTCACGCTAGGTAGGGTCAACACAATAATATTGTGTCGTATTGTATCGACCCCATCTAGAATGAGATAAGAGCAGGGTGACGCGATGATGAGTCCTCTGCTGGACTTAGGCCTCCCTCGTGGATCTCCAAGATAATGAGAGGGTTATTGCCACACTCACCACACTTGGCAGGCTTGTAGCTACCGCAGCACTATTATAGAGGTAGAGCAAACATTTGTTTTTTGTATGTTTGTGATAAAAAAAAAACTAGAAACTATTGGCACACTAATGGACCTATTTTAAAAAAATATTTTACTATTAGAATGGTACATTATCCATGAGTAACTAATTTTATCCCCGTAGTCCCACGGGAACGGGAACTACGCGGGTGAAACCGCAGGCCCTGCTAGTAATATAATAAAGACCATCGTATCGTATGTACAAAATTGCCTTTCAACGTAATGCGTGTACAATTCTCCCATACATACATTTCTTACACGAATGACGGATGGGAATAGTAATGGGAAGTAATTCTAAAAGCGAATCCAAACGCCTCCGACATACATCCCACCCACGTCACTGAATATGCGACAGGCATTTCAACTATTTAATTTGTCAACAAAAAAACCGACCTCAAAGAGAAAATCTAAAATGTTGCTGAAAATACCCAAAAAGCTATAATGGTATGTCATTTGATATTTCCCTTGATTTATCACGGATCCCATCATCAGAACTGGGTACAAAAAGAACAAAAAACCCAACCGCAAGTTTAAATTTTCTTTAATCTTTTTTTTATCTCGGTTAAAAATGTAAATGCGAAAATGTATTAATAAGATTTTCTTAATTGAAGTACAATAAATAAGTATGAGCTTCAGCCGAAAAAGAACAGGTATCAAACTGATTCTTATCTAGAAGAGTAGTCGGAAAAATAGTCGATCTACAAAGTTAATCAAGCAGCCGTGGCTCAAGCAATGCAGATACGATAAAATGTTGTCTATGAATTTGACTCGTAGTTTTACTAGGTTCGTTTCTGTTTGAGACAAAGGACAAAAGCATCATTGGTTTATTTAGCAATGACGATTCTACAACATGTTTGTATTCGATTCCCGGTTTATTGGGCCGTTCCGAGTTTGATGTCATGTTGCAGTTTGCATGGCATTCCACGATCAGCTCCAATAACAACAAGCAGAGCGATTAATTACAGTCCGATATGTTCTACGATAGTTAACGTACATCCCACGTTTTATCCGACTTCAAAAAGAAGGAGGTTCTTAATTCGACTATTATGTTTGTTACGCGATTCCTCCGCCAATTATAAATGGATTTGGATGATCCTTTTTTAGGGTTCCGTACTCAAAGGGTAAAAAGGGGACCCTATTACTAAGCCCCATCTGTCCGTCTGTCGGTCTGCCTGTCACCAGGCTGTATCTCATGAACCGTGACAGCTAGACAGTTGAAATTGTCACAGATGATGTATGTATGTCGTAAAGACGTTTTAAAGTTGACATTAAACTTTAATGGAAAATGTTTATTTTATTATTTTTAGTTAAGTAAATAAAAGCTTGTTTGTTAAAAAGTTTTTTTACTATTAATTAAATTATTAATTAAAAAACAGAATAAAATAAGTAAATATTAACTCCCATACAACAAACGTGATATTTTTTTAGTTTTTTTGCTCGATATAATAACGGCAACAGGAAGAAGCTTGAAACAACAAGTTGTTTTACTTAATTGTACAGAACCCTTCGTGCGCGATCCCGACTCGCACTTGGCCGATTTTTTTATAAAGTACTTAGGTCATATTTAGATAAAGATACGTTTATTTTGTCACACAAATTACAATTACTTAATCAATATAAACTAATTAGGTTTAAAAAAAAAATGTGACCAAAATGGTAATTACTCAGCATATGCTGTGGCCGAACGGGTCCGTACCACAGCGCTGGTCTTCTGCAGTGACCAAAGTGTGCGGTCGGTGGCTGCCGCGACACAGGTCATGTTACCTAAGCCCACCACCTGATATGCTCGCGGCATCACAGGCAGGCAGTTGACCTGTGTAGATTATTATGTAATTTTTTTAAAACAGAACTATTTCTATCGGTTAAACATTAGTGCGGTTTTGTAAGTCCTTTTGTCCGTCCTCTTTTAAGCCTTACATGTCCAGATTTAGTCTTTTCTTTCGCACAACTAAGTAAATAACAATCAAACAACTCATAATAGACACAGAGAGACAAAACCACTCATAACCGGGATAACAAGACCGAATTTCTCATCTAGATATTTATAAAATGTGTTCTCTAAAGCTAAACAGTCTACAAAGTTAACTGCTCCCAGGTATAATGTTGCAAATAAAATAAGCTCTCGGAGTTATTCAAAAACAACATGAAAATGTAATTATGTATGAGTCACGGCCCATAACGAGCACAATCATCAGCACCAATCATCAAAGATTGTTCGCATTCTTTAACTTTCACATTTATAATTTTACAGCAAATCTTGTTCCTTTGGTGCGTCCGAATGCCGTACTTACGAAAATTTAGGCCTTGTTAAATCGTCGGAAACGTTTTACCATGCTGTAAGGAATGATGTTGTGACTAGGGCATACTGGGATAGAGTACGTTTAATTGAAACAAGGTCAACCACCTCATATCGTGCTATTTGGGACGCTTTTGTGCCTGGGTGAAACCTGCTGGGAAGACCTCCGTGGCGCAGTTAGTACAACAGCCGGCTGAGACACACACGGCGGACTCGTGGTCACACCGTTTTGCTACACCAGTGTGACTACGAGTATTTTTTTTTTACTCGTGGTCACACTGTGCGGTGTGATCAACAGTAATGATTTAAACGTACGACTCGTGGTTACACTGCTAGTGTGGGGAAATATAAATACACTGAACTGATATAATATGAAACTGATAAAAATAACAGGATTCGTTTCTAGCCGCGGGACAAATGGTTGTTGATATTTGTCCCGGGTCTGTATGATATGATAAGGATTTAAGTATACCATCGCTCACACAAGCTCTGCTTTCTTTGGAGATAATGGTGCAGTGTGATTTTATTAACCCACAGACAGTAGAATTTTGACCCAATTTATGTATTTGAGTTGTCTCAGCAGCGAAGGAATTTGTGTTATTTAGGGGGCTTCGCCCCCTAATATACATAGCACTGTCTGTCTGTGCATGAGACGATTACAAACGAACGCTTTGACCGATTTACATGAAACGTTTTTTGTTAGCTAGCACAGTCTTAATGAGAGAAGGGTACTGATTCATTTTGGTGACCCTAGGGTCACAGGGACCGGAGTTATTGTGCCTCAAAAGGTCACCAAAAAAATAAGTATTCAAACGGCCGAAAACGTCCAAAAACCCAAAAATGCAATTTTTGACCTTTGGTGAACTTTTGAGGCCATCGTCCTCTTTTCTGGTACCCCCGTACCAATGCTTGTTGATAAAGGATACGATCACGATGTTTTTCACCGTTAACTTAATTTATTATTAAAACGTATTGATTTGTTTTGTTTCTAACCTAGAAGTTGAGCCTTCGAACTCTTCGCAAGAGGAGTAATTTTAGCCTAGCGATTCTGTACGTCCACAGACAGGTTTATATTAAAACAATTTCCGTCAGTTAATGTCAGCGACCTAATATCGTGGCACACGTGCTAATGTAACCTTCTACTTATAGATATAAGGTTTGCTCTCATACCTCCGTTGAAGGGTTCTCATTCGTGCCGATTACACCAAGAATTTTAATAATTAAAATGTCCAACAACTCCCACGATAAGGATAAGTTTGTCTTAAATTAATTCAAAGAAAATTAATAAAATCAATTTCTCGTATATTTTGTGTGATATCTTTGGAGAAAGTTTCAATGATTAGGGACTTAGGAGTACTAACGGACGCTAAATTACAGTTCGATGTTCATATTAACCACATAGTCAGCAAAGCATTTCAAATGTACGGACTTGTGATGCGTAGGTACATCCATTCCATTTAGGAAACATCAATCGTACCTCTTACTTTATAAATCCTTGGTTAGGTCCCAGTTAGAGTACGCCACTTCTGTGTGGAATCCACTTTACTATAAATATAATGATCAAATGGAATCCGTCCAGCGCAAATTCTTGGCACTATCGTTATTACCGTTCGAAGTCTTCCTACGAAGAGCTGCTGAACTAGTACCACCTGCCTTCGTTAGCAATGAGAAGAATCTTTCTCGATCAACTCTTCTATTCAAGATATGCCATAATTATTTCGATTGCAACAAAATATTTAACCAGATTTCACGATTGGCCTCATGAATAAGCTCAGAGTTGCTCAACGAGCTATGGAGAGGGCTATGCTTGGGGTTTCTTTACGCGATCGAATCAGAAATGAGGAGATACGTAGAAGAACTCGGGTCACCGACATAGCCAAACGGATTAGCACGTTGAAGTGGCAATGAGCAGGCCATGTATCTCGCAGAACAGACGGCCGATGGGGACGAAAAGTTCTCGAGTGGAGGCCACGGACCGGCAAGCGCAGCGTAGGACGTCCACCAACAAGATGGGATGATGACCTGGTGAAGACCGCAGGTCGACTTTGGATGCAGATCGCTTCCAACTGCAATAACTGGAAATCCATGAGGGAGGCCTATGTCCAGCAGTGGACGTCCTACGGCTGAAATGATGATGATGATGATTTAACCAGATATTTGTGCCGACTCCTTGCAAAACAAATGCAGGTAAGCGCGCACCGCTACATAGATTACCTAAATTATTTAATGAATATTTCTTGCACATCGAATTCTTTGCAATCTCCTCCACATGCTCTAAGAAAGCTATCAATCAGACTTTAATGTCTAATTCCATTCTAGGCACATAGTGACGCAATCTTTAATATTTAATTGAATTATAAAAAAACATGTATAACGTATATACACATATACATATACTTAATTGTAATACACTATGTATAAATGCACGCATTGTATTTGTTAGTTGGTACTTACTTACCTTTTATTGCATGGCTCTTTGTTTTTGTTTATATCCAAATCGTGGACAACAGGGTTGATTACACTTAAGCGTATCACACACTACGCAGATGCGGTAAGATATCTGCGTATCTGTCAATATCGTTCTCTACGTATACTAAACTCAAGGAGCAACGCACACAACGCAGATAACTTATACTTTACCGTCAATTATCTGTAGGCATCTAATATCAGAAGATGGTCAGATGTTATCTGTGTATACAAATATATCGGCAGATGTTATCTGCCGATGCGATGATAAGATTTGATTTGATATAGGTTGTTTTGCACTGAGACGGCGCGGCATGCGCGTGAATGTATCATTTCGTATATTATCGTATCTGCGAAGTGTGTGATACTTTCAGATAAGTTTTTATACGCAGATAAAATATTACCGCATCTGCGTAGTGTGTGATACGCTTTATAGTTACATAGTTTTTAGTCTAAGATTGTTTTAGATTCATGCGAGTGTAATTGTTTGTTGTCCCAAATAAATTATATAAAATAATTGTTTTGAAACAAAATTCGATCGATGTCACATAACAGCATTAAAACAACAAACAGTTAAGTCTTATCTTACTTAATTATCCAGAGTCGGCGTCAACAAAGCTGTGAGAAACAAAAACATCATTATCGCAACAAAACCGGTGTCCATAACCATCCATGCGGCGGATACGTCCGCACGCAGTGACTCATCGCGCGAGAATGACATCGGGGCATCGGGCGAGCGAAATATCAATTTAATAACTTTTTTTTCACGTCTGAGACCACGTTTGACAACAAGGTCATTCTGCCACGTAACTGTACAAAGTCGGCGGTGTATCATAGCGCTGTTGCCGTGTGATACAAACAGTGTTTGTTTGAGATACGTTTTGCGTTCACTTTGAGGGGTAATTGGTTTAATTGGGTGCACGGGTCGGAGTGGTACTGCGCTGCATTTGGAAACAGATATACCTACGAGATACTCTTACGTGAATAAATTAATTATACGATATTAGGTAGTAAGAATAATGCGTAGTATTTAGCAACATATTTACATACCTTCTCTAACTTGTCATTTTACTTTTTGTTAATGTTTGTTACGCTTATATCTCGGCTTACTCTTATATGCATAGACCATCTTTTTTTAAAGTCGGTTAAAGAGTTACACTTGTTTCTATATTTTTTATTTTAAAATGTAATTCATTATGCTGTTAATTGTTTAATCCTTACTTTTTAAATGTCTTTTTTATACGGTTTTATTGTTTGTTTAATTTTGTTGTTTTACCGTCCGTCTACTCACTCATTTCCTTTCCTCTCTTCTCTCCTTCCATCTGTGGTCGTGAAATCACCCGGGGCCTTAACTGAAAACCAGCGTAGAATCTGAGCCTGGCCAGGTGCTACACAATGCTGAGTTGGAGACCCATTTACCCCACATCCTCATCTTCCCGTCCGCAATGTAATGATTTAATATATCTTTTTTTCTCAATTTTTGTTTTCTTTGCTTATAATTCATATTTTCTTTGTGGTTGTATTGTATTGCGATTTGTTCGTGTGGTAAATAAATGTTATCTTATCTACTTAAAGTAATATGCAAACAATAAAGTATTTCCTCGATATAGGTACCGGCAATCGGCCGTTAGATGCCCTAAATAGTTATAATTGCAAACATTCACGCCTTCACAATGCCGCAAGCCGCACGGCCCGTGGGCCGTTTAAGTTTCACTTTTAAGTGAATTATCAGATTCAAGTGTGATCTTTGCTGCGATAATGGATATCGACCTTGCGAACGATGTGCCAACACGATTCACGTTCGTTACGTGTGTGGACATCGCCGCGGGGTGCCGGCAGTAGAATGTTGCCTCTCTTCTCTTGCCCGTGGATGCAGTAAGAATCTGCCAAGGGATACCTCCGGAGATGGGCAGCAGCGTCTTTCCGTGTATCAACATCTACACTCGCGAACCTGTTAAGCGTGGCGAGTACGTCAACAACCCCCTCATGAACTTGGAGATCCATGAGGGAGGCCTGTGTCCTGCAGTGGACGTAGACTGCAGGCTCACCGCTAACATGATGTTTTGTTTACGTAAATATGACCACATAAGCGCATACCGAGCCAAATTAAAGTGGCTCCCTATCCGTGAACGTAGAAACCTGAGAATTCTTTGTCTTCTTTTCTCCCTACTAAAAGAACCATACGGTCCCGACTACCTCAAGTCTCGTTTCAATTTTTTGGCAAATTCACACGACAGACCTCTTAGATCTTCCAATAATCTTCTCCTTGAGATTCCATCCCACAGCACATCTTTTCGCAAAAAGTCTTTCTCCATCGAGGCCGCTAGACTGTGGAACGCCCTCCCTGATGACTTAAGGAAAATTGACTCAAAAGAGATTTTTAAGAAACGGACTCGTGAACTGTACTTTAAAACTCTATCACTTTCTTCCTGTGGAATCTAAACGTTCATAATGTATTTTATTTTCTTTCTATTTATTTTCTTTTTTTATATTATCCTTTATTTCTCTGGCAGTTATTATTATTGTTGGGCTTTTCGTAATATACTAGCTCCATTTATATATGTATTTGTATGTATGTATATATATATGTATTTATATATATGTATATAATATTCATATTATAGATGTGTATAATTATTGTATATATTACATTATTTGTAATTGTTTTAGATACATAAGTCTTGTAGATGCTAAATTTAGATTAATTGGCAATAAGTTAAGTTGTTATCTGTTTCTTTATGCACGCCAAGTTGATATTCCTACAATAATTGGTTGACAGGTAGAAAATGCCTACGGCATTATGTTCGCCTTTTGTGCATCTTTGTAAAAATTTTGTGCAATAAAGAATTTATAAATAAATAAATAAAAATGATGTGTGTGGACTTTGGTTCTGAGCTGGAGAGGGTTTTAAGCAATCCGTCTCCAAATCTATGTTTAATGTTGTAAAAATAATTATTATAAGTATTATAATCTTGGCCTTTGTTCAGCAGTATGATGATGAAGATTATAATCTAGGGCGGACGATCTGGTAAAGTATGCAGCTCTTGCTTGTACTTTACGTGACAAAATAAACGTATGTCTCTATCTTTTTATATTTATTGTAAATAACAGTCCACTATTAGACATAACATGTACAATATCAGCTGCCTTGTTTCCGAGTCCTTCAAGCTTACGCCAAAACAGCTTAATGGTCAAATTTGCACTTTATAAAACCAGTGGGATAACCAGTTTATAAATCTATGCAGTTCATTATAGTTGTTGGATTGATGTCGCTGGGGAAACCAGGCGATATAGGTCAAACTGAACTAACGCTCGAAAAGTTCTGAATAGTAATTAAAATAAAACCGGGCAAGAGCGAGTCGGACTCGCGCACCGAGGGTTCCGTGCCATCATACAATATCATCATCATCATTACAGCCGTAAGATATCCACTGCTGGACATAGGCCTCCCTCATCGACTTAGAGATCCAAGTGCATGAGGGGTTGTTGCCATACTCACCACGCTTGGCAGGCGGGTTGGTGAGCGCAGTTCGGGATGTTCTTGCACGGAAAGACGCTGCTGCCCATCTTCCGGAGATATCCCTTAGCAGATTGCATCCACGGGCAGGAGAGGAGCATACAATATAATATATGACAAAGGCGGTTTTATATTTGTTGGAGAACCTTGACAGCGCCATCTCTTGTCTGATAGCGGAACTTATGTAGATTTTTTACACTTTCGATGATTTCTAAAAAAGTATGCTATGTAGAGAGATTTTAATAAATTTCCTCTAATCTTTACATACATTTCTAATAGCAATAATAGTTTCAGAGGTTTATCTTCGCAAACTTCGGAGATAAGGGGGGGGGAACGCTATTTTTTTCAACATTTTTGTAAATAACTCAAAAACTATACAATTTAAAGGAAAACTAAAAACTGTTTATTAATGAGCAAATGAATACCTTTCATATGATACCCCACATTATCTAGTAACTTTCCAAAAATTTTGAAAACACCCCTTCCACCCCCATTGTCTAAAAAACTATGCAAATTATAGTGTTCGCTATAATTTTCCTATAAAGTTTACATACACTTCTATGAGCTTTAAAAGTATCACGGGTTTATCTCTGCAAACTTCAGAGATAAGGGAGGGGGAACGGTCAATTTTTCAACATTTTTGTAAATAACTCAAAAACAATACGGCTTATAGAAAAACTAAAAACTGTTTATTAATGTGCAAATGAATACCTTTCCTATGATACCCTATATCACCTATTAACTTCACAAATTTTTTTAAAACCCCCCTTCCGCCCCCTTGTCTAAAAAATTACGCAAGTTAGAGAGTTCGCTATAATTTTCCTATAAAGTTTACATACACTTCTATTAGCTTTAAAAGTATCACGGGGTTACCTCTGCAAACTTCGGAGATAAGGGGGGGGAGAACGGTCGTTTTTTCAACATTTTTGTAAATAACTCAAAAACGATACGTTTGAAAGAAAAACTAAAAACTGTTTATTAATGTGCAAATTAATATCTTTCATATGATACCCCACACGGCCTAGTAACTTCACTTAAAATTTTTGAGATCCCCTATCCGCCCCCCTGCAATCAAAATAAGAATATTTTTTAACATTTTTATATGTGCTATATTAGTAAAAAAGTGTTGTCTTTTACCATTTTAAATTTCAAGTCGATAGCATCAGTAGTTCTCGAGATATCCATGTGTGACAGACAGACAGACAGACAGACAGAGTGATTCTATAAGGGTTCCTTTTTACCATTTTGGTCCGGAACCCTAAAAACCGGCCAAGTGTGAGACGGACTCGCGCACCGAGGGTTCCGTACAAACCTGTAGGTATTTAATACCTCTACGCGTTCATGGGGAAAGGGGTAGTAAGTTTAAAATTATTAAAATTATTTTTATTATATGATGTAACTAAAAATTTACGGTTTTCGCAATTTTTCCTTTATCTGTAGACGTTGCTTCGTACCAAATTTCAAAATTCTGAGTTCACGGGAAGTACCCTGTAGGTTTTGATACCCTTGCGAGTGTGGAAACTAACCTTTAATGCCTATGAAAAAAGGCTTAGTACCTTTATAATAATTCAATAATTTATACAGAGTTAGTAACTGGTATTCACGCTGTACGGGACGCTGCAGTGCCTGGCAATTGACAGCAATATTGCTGTCAATTGCCTGTTGCAAAACCTGTCGCGAGATACGTAATCACCCTGCGCCGGTACCTGAAGAATTCTTTGTCCGATCCAACGTGATCAATCAAGCGAATTAGAATGTCAATAAATTAAAGTCAAACATTATGTCATCGGGTATTTGAAACTTTATAGAAGACCTATGTGGCTTAGTTGGTTTAATAGCCGGCTGGCACGCAGGAGGAGGGTTCGATCACCGCCGGGTGATGTTTGCTTTTCTCTGTGTAGTTTTTGCATAAAAGTATATTAGGTAAGTCTTATATCAATCATATCTCTTCCAACCGTAGGACACAATGGCCTCTCTCATCCATCACTAAATACTGATCATGATTCCTGCCATACTCACCACGCTTGGCAGGCGGGTAGGCGAGCGCAGTACAGGGCGTTGATACGCGGATAAACGCTGCTGCCGATCTTCCAGCATTATTTATTTATTTGCTGTATTTATATCACATAGCTATCCCGTGTCGACACAGTGCGAATAGCGCAATTGTATTAGCAAGTCCATGAAAATAGAAGTTAATTATTGGTTTCCAAGAAACGAATAAAAAGACAGTAAAACCAGACAGGCAGGCAGGCAGCCGGAAACTTACTATTGATAGAAAATAGTAGGAGAGTTTGATGTCATACATGAAAATACGTGATTATTTTAAGTTCGTTTTGTGTGCTATGCTATCTTCCTATTACTTATGCCTAAGATAAGATTCATTCTGGCAATAGGTATACCTTCTGCCGTGTTGTCGAACAAGATAATTTATCTAACCACAAACATACAATTTAGTTCTTAAATTTATTCAAATAAAAAGACATCCGGAACACCTAGGCACTGGGTATAAATAACCTGTATGAAGGCGTGCCTAACCCTCCCACCGGAAAATGTGTTTCTGAATCAAAGTACATACAATACTAAATTAACCAATAAGAACAATATGAACCAATCAGAAAATAAATAGAACCGATTTTATTATGTAGGCGTAGGAAAGACCCCCTGTCAGGGGATATACCTTGATAGTAGTAGGGGAAAAGTGGATCCGGATGGCAAAAGACCGCCAGAAGTGGAGTATAGAAGAGGCCTTATCCCAGCAGTAAGTGATACCAGCTGCTTAGATAGATTTCTTGTACAAGAGTTTTTTCTTGTTTTAAAGCCAGATATATTATATATACCAACAACAATTTACAATATTTGGAGTGGGGTGTCGGCAGTAGAATGTTGCTCCTCGTGTCTTGCCCGCGGATGCGGTAAAAATCTGCGAAAGGCCACCTCCGGAAGATAGACAGCAGCGTGTTTCCGTGTATCAACATCCCATACTGCGCTCACCAACCCGCCTGCCAAGCGTGGTGAGTATGGCAACACCCCTCTCATGATCTCGGAGCTCCCCGAGGGAGGCCCAGTCCAGCAGCGCACGTGGCCATCAGTCCTCCGGCACTACGTAACACAAAATTCTCACCAAAACCCATAAAACAGCGGCTACAAAGATGTCTTACACATCAAAAGCATTACGACATGCTTTCTGCGTAGCCAGTTAAAACGTGCTAAATATGACGTCATAATCACAGTTACGAACCCATGGCAGTGAAGCAAGAGCTTACAGTTTCTGGGTAAACCCAACGGCCCACCAATTAGTACAAATCCATATAATTATTTTGAAAACCTGCTCGTTTTGCTGTCAACTTCCAAACCACAGGTCATGCTAAAATATGGTATAACTCGGTTATCTTTTTAAATGAAAACCTCACGTTAAACAAAATTGGATTATGTTGCCTGGAATAAAGAAATAAACTATTATTATTATTATAAACTCTTCTTAAGAGTTGGAAGTATGCCGATGACTTTGCTTACGTCTCGCTCTCTCTCTCTCGTATAAAATAATTAACATTTATTTTCAAAAATAGGCCAATGTTGCTCTTGGTTTTATTTTTATTTTTTATGGCGATGTCAATAAAAAACTTGCAATTGATAGTTTAGGGAGAGAAAAAGGTAAGATAATTCTACTGAGAAAACAGATGGTACTTTGCACAAGAGAAGATGCCTTTTGTTATAGTATTGATTCATAATTTCAGCCATACAACGACCACTACTAAACACAGGCCTCCCTCATGGATCTCCTTGAGGCATAGTTGCCATATTCATTACGCTTGGCAGGTGGGTTGGCGAGCGCAGATGGGCAGTCGTTCAGTGTGTCAACATCTCGTACTACGCTCGCCAACCCGCCTGCAAAGCGTGGCAAGTATGGCAACCACCCTCTCATGATCTTGGAGACTTATGAGGAAGGCCTATGTCCAGCAGTGGACGTCCTACGGCTGAGGTGATAATAATCATATCAAACTGCTTTTCTCTTTAATTGATACAAGGATCAAGGACAGACGTAACTTGAGCGTGGTTCTCCCCTTTTCAACTCTCTCACTCTACTTGTCATTATCCCATGTCAAGGTGGGGTTTATTATTATGTTCAGATTCTCACCTTTTCATAAACCAGGCAAACATCCAAACAGGCATCTGGCCGATTTTTTGACGCTTTACATTGTATTTATTTAAAGAGAATCTATTACATTTTTCGTGGACGGCACGTCACTTACACCGGAATCGCCGCGACCTATAAACATCTACTTATTTCTGTAGAAATCCGGAATGAGAACTCGCATTTGGCACATAATGACTGATGTGATTTTATGATCGCAAAGATCTGTAGATAATTCTATTACTTAATTCTTATTTTTTTTAACAAAAAACTACCGATTTCCATAAGTCTGATGATAATGATGATGGTGTATAGGTATGATTAGAAGTCTTAACTATCTCTTGATATCCGCCAGCCGTGATTATTTTAATATTGAATAGTTTCGATGGCTATCTGTGGTCTTCTTCATCAGGTCCACATCACAAAATCATACTTTCTGAAAGTAATAAACATGCGAAATCCGAGTTTTAGGTTAAAATGAGACCTGTAAACTTACTAGCCTAAAATATAATAATTTTCCAAATCGGTTTAAAAGCGACGAAGTTTTGACGTAACAAAGTTTTAAAAAAATCATATTGCTTGAGACAATTGAACCATAACTGAACTTTTTAACTGACTTCAAAAGTCGGTTAAAAAGTGCAGTTATGGTGACCTTGAACGACCTTGTCTCACTGATGGTGCGATTCGTTCACCCGGTCCACATTAATCGACATCTTCATGTGAAACTTGTCAATGGACGACACACGAGCGTCCTCTTTTGTGGAGCTTCAGGGGCTTCGTGGAATGCAGGTTAAGTGGCCTGACCTCCTGGTTGTATGGACAGTAGGGAAGCGAGAGAAGTAGCATTTTTGTGGGGCATAAGGGCCGGCGCTGATTGACGTCGTGGCGCGGTGCGACACGGTAATGGATTTCATTTCAAAACTCTTCCGTTACTGAGTGACTGACAGACAACGCACAGACCACTGGACCTATAAACTTGAAATTTGGCACACATATACCTTGAGTATCCTAGAGGTGCACTAAGAAGGGATTTTTCGAAATTCCCACGGGAACGGGAACTACATGGGTGAAACTGAGGGGTGCAACTAGTATATATATAATTTTTATATTACTTTAATTTGATACAATTATAATTATAACGCGGCACGGCAGCATATCCACATGACTGGATGCCGTGCCACCGTCACCGTCAGTCAGCGCCGGCCTAAGAGCTAACTATTACGGACTGAATATTGAGACAACACTTAAGTTACTGTAGTTTAATGCTCACCAAAATCTGCTGCTGTTTAATATCCCGTATATATAGCATGTAATGTTCACAACCATCATCGTTATCTCTTTACACACCCCTTACTAAAATCAGTCGTCTTGCTAATCGTTTCGCTCGTCCAAAACGTCTTTTAGGCATATCATTCGCCAGCGAACCTGCAGTTTTTAACTGGCATAATTGAGCGAGCGGGAGATACAATTAACGGCGATTTAAAACGGGGATCTAGTCGAAATAGGCCAATTAGCGAGCCTCGACCCACAATTGAGTTTGGGCTTTCACAGAGATATACTACCTGCTGTTTTTGGTCTCTTTGTGAGATAAGGACTCTTAAAAATGTACTAACGACTCTCCGTCTGACGACTGCCTTGCGAATCTTGCGACCATGAACTCATCAGCCCACGCTAGTCCACTGCTGGACATAGGCCTCTCCTAATTAGTGTCACTGAGACCGGTCTTTGGGCACTCTCTTCCTCTTTCCGCCGCCCGCTCGTCGCATCAACTCGTAGCATTCAGAAATGTATGTATGTCCTTGGCTATTACCTACATTTTTTATACGTACTGCGAGAATCTGGAATTCGTTGCCGGAGTCAGTATTCCCCGATAAGTACAATTTGGGTATCTTCAAATCAAGGGTAAACAGGTACCTTCTAGGCAAGCGTGTCCCATTCTAGACTACATCATTGATTAAGATCAGGCAAGATATGGTCAAACGCAAGCCTATATGAATAAAAACAAAAAAAAAATCTAAAGCACAGAATGGCAGTAGGTGTAAAGGTGAAGTTACTTCAAAAATTGACAACCTTTCACAAGTACATTTAGCACGAGTCAGTGCGTACAGTCAGTCATTGGTGGATACAACGTAAGGTGCCTAACGGTAGCTGTGATAGGAACTTCTCTAAAATACGAGTACCTGCTATTTTGGGGTCTCTTTGTGCGCTGAAGAGACTTTTTATGTCTAATGACTGCCTTGCCGTCAACTTATACCATTCATTAGTTTGTATTGTTGTTGGTTTTTCTGTAATCTTACATGCCGTGGCTTATTCTGGCATAGCATGAAAGATCTTGGATGGATACGTGTTCATTGTTCTTCAGTGTAACGAGTTGTTCTCGTTCACATCGGTATGATACAATAATAATAACTATGCTGGAGTACACTACATACGTTGTGCTGAGTATGCTACGCAGATGCACTCACCACAAAGAATAATTGACCTCATTTTACTCGACTCAAACGGTCAAGTCAAGCAGAAAAAAGAGTTTTAGCAATGGATATCCATCTGTTTTACGTAAAAAAATAACCCTAAATAGTTTCGCTTTGTCTGTCCGTCCGTCACCGGCTTTGCGAAGAGACTACGTTCTGGAAAGCTGTTAATTTGCATGGACATATAAAATAACAAAGCCGAGATAACGCCACAAAAAAAATGCTGAAATTGATTTAGGGTACCTCCCATCCCCGCCTTATAAATTTTTTTTCTTGATTTTCCCATCATGTGGCGTATCGTTGAAGAGGTATTTTAAAACCATTTAGGGGTTGCGAAGGCAATTTTTCGAGCGTCGAGGTCTACTGTTAACTACGGGACCCTACATAGCGCGTGGCCCAACACGCACCTGGCCTAATTTATTTGTTTATTTTGGAAATGTACTAACGTTTAGTGTTAACACTAACCCTCCGTAGTCGTGTTATAATTTCTTTACACTCTGCTTGTTCACTTTTCTAGTTATAATTTTACACGTTAGCAAAGTCGCAGCATCAAGCAATCAAGGCGCTCGCTCGTAGTTTGATCCTTTGTAGTCGTTCACTGATCAATAAGCCGACGCGACTGCGACAGAGATTGACTTATGGCTTCGATTGATCAATCAATGGTTTGAACTAAACGTGTGTTTTGTTTCCATCGTTCAGCAGATGAAAGAGAGGTGTGAAATACATGACGTTTTCAGTAATGTTAACACAACATTATGGATCGATATCTGGGTTGGTCATCATCATTTCAGCCGTAAAACGTCCACTGCTGAACACAGGCCACGTCATGATGCTGCCCATCTTCCGGAGGTGTCCCTTAGCAGACTCTTACTGCATCCACGGGCATGAGAGGAGTAACATTCTACTGCCGGTACCCCATGGCTGGCACGGGTCACAACAGTATTATTTTTCTTTGGGCCGTCGCGAGAGCTGCTTGCCATATTTTGTCACGTATTTACGTATTTTATGGTATATAACTGTAATTAATAGATTAATATTACAACTTAGTCCATGAAAAAAAATTACAAATTTGTCCAACCTTTAATCAGTTGGACAAATGATTAAAGGTTTGAATTTGACAACATGTTTTTTGTGTGTGGAATAAATATTTTTACTTCATTATTCTTCTTCTTCTAATGTTGCACGCAAGACATCGTCTTTGTTGTACCTACATTGTAGATTTTATTGACTGCTACAATATTTTGCGTGAGAAAAATATGATAGACGTTGTTACTACTTTGGGTAACGTGAAAATTAAGAATTTCTCATTTCAGCTTTTACTTCACAAATATTTGATGTTTTCTCACAGGGCCTATCGACCATAAGGACTATGGCAGAATACCAGCGCCTAGCTGCCTTACTGTGGTTATCCATTATGCTACGCGCCGTGACAGGACAGCGTCAACAACTGTTAACCATGCTGTACGGGATGCTGCAGTGCCTTATTATTGACGAGCTCTGTGGCGCAGCGGGCGAAGGTCCGCCTGCGACGCAAGGGGTTGCGGGTTCGATTCCCGCCTCCGGAGAAATGTCTGTACGATCTGCAGATATTTGTTCAGGGTGTTCTGGGTGTTTTTCTATATATAATAAAAATATCTATCTATGTACTATAATGTATTAAGTATATCAGTCATCTAGTACCCATAACACAGGCTCTGCTTAGCTTGGGGCTAGATGATGCTATGTGATTTGTTCAGCATTATTTATTTATTATGGATGTCTAATCCACCTACCTTGTTCATAGCACTTATCATCCTCACAACTTACGCGGTCGTATCCGGACCTCACAACAAGTAAAACCAGGCATAATTTATTATAATAATGCATAGTACAGACGAAAATAAAGAAGCCCGCGATTTCAATAACCTCCGCAGCGCTCCAGTTCTGGTCAGCTTTCCTCATTACAGTGTGCGCGCTAATGAAGGCACAGAGGCGGTGTGTGTGCACGCTGCGCATGTAACCCGACACACGAGTAAGGGGGCTCCTATTGTAAAGGAGAACGAGTATAGTCAGCGACATGCATTTGTAACAAGCTTCTTCTTTGGATAGGCATGTTGACAGAGTATGAAAATCGATATTCTATTTAGACCGTCAGTTCGATAATACAAAAATAACAGACACGTGTTTTATGCTATTTATTAATAAAACAATACTTAGATAAAGCGTGTTGAAGTTTAGGAGTGGGGACTCGTGACGTCATAATTCTGTACCTAGCCACGTCGCACCGTACCAGCGTGTGACGTCACGCGATATTTCGATATAAAGTATCGCGGTCATCTTTGAATTACGTTAAAAAAGAAAAAAATACGTGTTCAGTAGATTTTGTTCTACATGACGGATTAAGAATTAAAATTTATTTGTATTTTGTTGCTTCTACCCGCGGGTTCGCACGCGTTGATGATGATGATGAGGTCGATGACTTGGTTCACGTCGTCGGGTGTCAATAGATCCGACTAGCATAGGACCATGGTGGACGGCTCAAACTTAGGAAGGCGAGAAGGGTGAAGCGGCGTAGGCAAAACAAAATGCCACCAAAATGCTAGATTTTGTCTATTGAATAAAATATCGCTGTGTTTCTTACAATGTTAAATCTTTCGGAAAAAAACCATCGCCAGAACTACCCCAATGCAGCGTCGTTATTGCCGAAGCAGGTACCTGTCTGCGAGCACCTGTCGCAACACTCGACGCTGACAGTACAACAAAACAAGGTACCGGCATAATCTGTGGCCGGGATAAAGCTTTTGTTACGCTTAAGTGCCTACCCATTAAAGCGCTCGTCCCCCACTGTTTACGTTTAAGCAAGATTGTAATTTTATTCTCAACTGTTGCATCCGTCATTTTGATCGATAGAGGAAACTTAAGCCGGAGACTTATCTAAGCTATCACAGATATAATAGACGAAGGGTGTGATCGCGAAAGTTTAAGAAAAACAAATCATTATCGTACTGACAGCTCTATCCACCAAAGATTGACATCATGCACTGAGGTGCTTAAAGCGTAGATTGTAAATGGTAGAGGCAGTAACCTATCTGTGGAAACTCCTAACACATGTTAAATTAGATACCTAATATGCGTAATAAAACGCATGCCTAGCAAAGTTGCGTACATTAGAGGTACGAGTATATTTCAGGCATGATTTATTGAGCAGTGTGTCTACCATGAGTTGTCACTGTTAGATCGCCTGCCGTTACTACAGTAGTAATAGTACATTACTAGGACATCTGTCAGATTTGTAACTCATGGTAACAAATTCTAAGCATTACAGCCCAAACTAAGTAGCTGTAGTCTAGACACGCGGTAGCTTGTTCAGCCAAGTTAAAGCTAAAAAAGCGAACAACGCAGCAGTATTTTACCCGAACCATTTAGAGGCGCTTCTGGTCCCTTCTTAACTCAAAATCTATTAAACACAAACACGAGAAATTTGGCATAGTTTACTGCGTATTTTAGTACCAAACTACCCGCTAAGGCGCTGTACAAGTTTTCATATTTTTAGGGTTCCGGACCAAAATGGTAAAAAGGAACCCTTATAGAATCACTCTGTCTGTCTGTCTGTCTGTCTGTCTGTCTGTCACAGATGGATATCTCGAGAACTACTGATGCTATCGACTTGCAATTTAAAATGGTAAAAGACAACAGTTTTTTACTTATATAGCATATATAAAAATTTAAAAAAAAATTCTTATTTTGATTGCAGGGGGGCGGATAGGGGATCTCAAAAATTTTAAGTGAAGTTACTAGGCCGTGTGGGGTATCATATGAAAGGTATTCATTTGTACATTAATAAACAGTTTTTAGTTTTCCTTTAAACCGTATTGTTTTTGAGTTATTTACAAAAATGTTGAAAAAACGACCGTTCCCCCCCCCTTATCTCCGAAGTTTGCAGAGATAAACCCGTGATACTTTTATAGCTAATAGAAGTGTATGTAAACTTTATAGGAAAATTATAGCGAACTCTCTAATTTGCATAGTTTTTTAGACAAGGGGGGTGGAAGGGGGGTTTTCAAAAATTTTGTGAAGTTAATAGGTGATGTGGGGTATCATATGAAAGGTATTCATTTGCACATTAATAAACAGTTTTTACTTTTTCTTTAAGCCGTATTGTTTTTGAATTATTTACAAAAATGTCGAAAAACCGACCGTTCCCCCCCCCTTATCTCCGAAGTTTGCAGAGATAAACCCGTGATACTTTTATAGCTCATAGAAGTGTATGTAAACTTAATAGGAAAATTGTAGCATACTCTCTAATATGCATAGTTTTTTAGATAAGGGGGGTTAAAGGGGGATTTTCAAAAATTTTGTAAAGTAAATAGGTTATGTGGGGTATCATATGAAAGGTATTCATTTGCACATTAATAAACAGTTTTTAGTTTTCCTTTAAACCGTATTGTTTTTGAGTTATTTACAAAAATGTTGAAAAAACGACCGTTCCCCCCCCCTTATCTCCGAAGTTTGCAGAGATAAACCCGTGATACTTTTATAGCTAATAGAAGTGTATGTAAACTTTATAGGAAAATTATAGAGAACTCTCTAATTTGCATAGTTTTTTAGACAAGGGGGGTGGAAGGGGGGTTTTCAAAAATTTTGTGAAGTTAATAGGTGATGTGGGGTATCATATGAAAGGTATTCTTTAGCACATTAATAAACAATTTTTAGTTTTTCTTTAAGTCGTATAGTTTTTGAGGTATTTACAAAAATGTTGAAAATAATAGCGTTCCCCCCCCCTTATCTCCGAAGTTTGCGGAGATAAACCTTTGAAACTTTTATTACTATTAGAAGTGTATGTAAAGATTAGAGGAAATTTATTACAATCTCTCTACATAGCATACTTTTTTAGAAATCATCGAAAGTCTAAAAAGTCTACATAAGTTTCGCTATCAGACAAGAGATGGCGCTGTCAAGGTTCTCCAACAAATATAAAACCGCCTTTGTCATAAATTATATTGTATGATGGCACGGAACCCTCGGTGCGCGAGTCCGACTCGCTCTTGCCCGGTTTTATTTTTAACTGCAGTCGCTAGCGAGTTTGGATTGTGAAAACTCATGGTAGACCTGTAGGTATAGGCGAGGATTGTAAGTGCAACTTCTTACAATCCTCGCATAGATACTCGTATGTATTAAAATGTATTTAGCGAGCGACAAAGCACCGTGGCAACCTTTAAAGTAAATACCACAGCTACGTTACTTATTCAATTACGCAACGCCGAGCGTAAAATACCGTACGTTTCACAATTAATATTTTATTTAATATTATTAACATAAATGTTTATGCGAATTCTTGGGAGTTAGGTAAGTTTCTATGAAATACAAGGTCGGGTAATCGCTTGTCAAGGCATATAACATACTCAGGGGCCAGTAAATTCAACCCCTGGCTTTGTCAGCTACAGACATATTGACCTGTTGTTTCCTATGAATGGAATAGGCTGAAAGTGGAGTATAGGCGCTGAGCAAGCTTTAATGCTCAAATGCTCTAGGGTGCTGTTAGTATAATGTTGCCTCTCTGTGGATGCGGTAATAATCTGCCAAGGCAAAACTCCGGAAGATGAGCAGAGCCTTTCCGTATATCAACATCCCGTAATGCGCTCTCCAACCCGCCTGCATGGTGAGTATGGCAACCAAACTCTCATGATCAGTACGTCCATAAAGGAGACCCATGTCCAGCAGTAGCTAAGCCGTAATGTCCCAGACAATGCAGCATAATATAGTACAACATTTCTAAAAAGATCGAGAGGCATGAGCGACCTCGCGGCGGTGGTCGAGACTTTGGATCTTAATTTCCGCAAGATACTGCTCACCAATAAGTCTATCCACTATATGGCACCCACGACACAAGCTCTGCTTCCTTTGGGACTATGAATTGTCCAGCATTTATAATTTATTATTCTTATGCTAATGACACTTTAGCCCGACGACTCAGCGTCAGTTCATAACGCTCTCACTATCGGCACAACTTCTCAACAATGTCGTACAACTCCAGCCAAAGATTTAAAGCGTTAGGCGGTCATCTATCCCACTGCCACGCACCACGCTGCATATTGCGTGTCGACGCACCTACGCGCGTACTTGCGGGAGTGCAGATCTGCATCATCGTGCGGGTTTTTCACGCACTCACGCGCGTAGTTGCGTTTTGTGGATTCACGGCGGCTCTGACTCATTCAAAACTGTTCGCTGTACGCGCGCGCGGGGATGCATGTTTCTCCGCGCTTGAGCGCGTGATCTGCATGAACGCGCGTAGATGCATTTTCTGTGTGTTGGACTGTGCGTGTTTTCTATACAGAGATACTTACAAGCAACGTTAGAAGACGCTTTCACGCAACATACAGCGTGATGCGTGGCAGTGTGTGAACCGCCTTAGAAACGCCCTTACCGTAATACCACAGATTACAGAAACTAACAGATACATCACTTCAATACAAAAGCGAAAATACCTACGCTATAATAGCCTACAAAATTGTATTAATAATACCAGCAGTTCACAGAGCGAAAGAGTGTACCCGCCTCACTTACTTGCAAGTAATCTGTGACGCGGCATCGAATGAGTCGCTAGGGTTGCTTCTACGATAATTTTTATAATAAAACGAATGTGGTGAAAAAAACAGTTATTTTTACAACCTCCTCTTTTTTAAGACGGTTAAGAAAAGCAGCGACCTTTTTATAGGGAGGTAAGGACCTACCTACTTTTTTTTTTTTTATTTATAATAAAGGGGCCCTCTGGCATAACCAGAGACTTTACTTACAAATGCTTATTATTAACTTATATAAATGTTAAGGCATTTATAATAATGAGAGTATTACCTAAACTAATTTAATTCTAACTTATTTTTAGATGTTTACATAATGTGAGTTTTTAAATTATTCTTATGTCTATTAAATCTAGGCATGCATGGTTATATATTTGCTTATGACAATTTTACTTTATAAATGTTACTGTCATATTTATATGTAAGATATGCAGAACATTTCCTCATTTATCTATTTCTGTATATAACAATCTTAATTACATCGGTACAATAATCCAAGAATATTTTTCTTTTAGACTTATTAAACATGAATTCGCAAAAGTTTTTACTTTCAATTTTACTGTCTAGGATAATTTCGATTTCGTGTCTTTTAAGGGAAAATACTGGGCATTCTGTGAGTACGTGCACCACCGATTCCACCGAGCTCGGTTCACAGATGCACGAAGGGCTCTCCTTACACTTGAACCTATGCAAGTATTCGGAGAGTCCGCCGTGCCCCGTCATGACTTGCGTTATGTACTTTGTAGGCTCGAATTTTCGCACGACTCTGTAGGCCTCAATGGCATCAGGAAAAAAGAGCTTTGTGATGCCGGCAGTTTCGCCTGATTTGTATCTCCGGTTCCATTCGTCGAGCGATTCCAAACGGATCTGACGCTTGACGAATGAGACCGGACACAAATCGTAGTCAGGGCGTTTTCTCCGCTCTAGCGCTGCTTCTTTGGCCAACTGGTCCGCTCTTTCATTTCCCTCTAATCCCACGTGGGCTTTGATCCAGAACAAAGAGACCTCTTTGTTCTGGAGTCTGCTCGTGTCAAGGTTTGCACGAGCCTCCACGGCTAAGGGATGAAGGGAGCTTGGGTTCACAATGGTTTCGAGTGCTGACCTGGAGTCACTAAAGATCCCGAAGCTTGCTTCCGAGCGTTTTAGGGTTTCTGTAGTAGCTTTCCATAGGGCGAGAAGTTCGGGCTGGTAGACCGTACAGTGGGACGACAGTTTTAGTTTGAGGGTTTTGGTCTCGGCATCACCTTTCCAAATGGATAAGGCTGCTCCGACCTCACCCTCAAGTTTACTGCCGTCCGTGTATATTTTTACTACGTGGTGGTTCTGCAGGTCTACTTGTCCTGGTTTTCCAAACTCTCAAACTCTATGGCTCTATGGTGTGCTGGGTGTCCGGTTTTAGCGTATGGTGTGAACCGCTCCACCTCCCGATCTCCTAGCGCCGGCCGCAGTATCCCCCTCCTTGCCTCGTACAGGGCGGCTGCCTCCTGTATTCGAAGATCAAGTGGGAGCACTCCGGCTAGCACCAGTGCAGAGTTCAGGGAGACAGTGCGGTACGCTCTTGTCATCTTCAGCGCAAAACCTCTCTGGACCGCGTTTAGTTGGCGTTGGATGCCTAATTTTCTTGTCGCTGGTGCCCATGCGCTGGCAGCATATGTATGTGATCACTGGCTCCACCGTCGCAGTGTAAATGATGCGGATGATTTCGGGGTGGAGTCCCCAGCTGATCCTGGCGGCTCTAGACAACTGCTTGTAAATGTTCAATGCCTTGCTGCAAACATTTGCAGAATGGGCATTGAACCTACCTACTCTCCGTACGCAGTATAGTAATAGGTGTACTATGGTAGTAGTTATATTCTTTGACATAACGAACTAGGACATAACGAACTAGGACATAACACCACACTTTATCTATAACCTAGGTATTCAAATACTTCGCCAGCAAAGATTTGAATCTTTGTTCTCCGGTGGGTACCTACTACTTTTTGGCTTGATTTTAGGACTGTTGTTTTTAAAGCCACAGTTTTACAGGCATATTTTGTGTGTGATAGGTAGCTATTTTTTATACAAACAATACTGTTTAATAGCTGAACTCCTTTATTTACGAATATTTACATAGTACCTTCCTACGTTCTGACCATTTTTAGACGAAAGAGAAAAAATGATTCTAAAAACTTAAGATTTAAAATATCTTTGATAATAAAGAAAAATATGACAATTTTTCATTCGTTTTTTTACTTTGGCATCCATCCACTGTACAATAGTTACGCGGTCTCGGCATCTAAAGAAACGTTTTAACATTTAACGTGCGTGCGCTCAAGCGGGCGTGTGGCAGCCTTTACTGGCGTATCGCGGACTCCTCGCAAAGCGGTAGGCATTTAACGCGTGCCCTTGAGCGAGTGACGGACGCCTGGTAATACCTCTTCTTAGCTGTTTTGTTTCCACAAGACGTGAGATAGCTTGCTCATTTGGAATTAGTGTAGTTATCTATAACCTCACAGTTTTAGCCGGACGTGGCGTGTGTAATTTTTTTCACGATAGTTCGTGCTATATTATCGCACAATAAATGGTAAAAATGCCGTGGGGTGCCGGCAGTAGAATAATACCCCTCCTCTCGTGCCCATGGATGCAGTAAGAGCCCTGCTAAGGGATATTTTCGGTAGATGGGCAACAGCGTCTTTTCGTGTGTCAACATCGCAAACTGCGCTCGCCAACCCGCCTGCCAAGCGTGGTGAGTATGGCAACTACCCCTCATGGAGATCCATGAGGGAGGCCTGTGTTCAGTAGTGGACGTTAGGCTGTAATGATGAAAAGGTAAAAATTACAGTTACGTTTATTGGCAAAACCAGTATGCGTGTGTCGACATTATTGTTGACACACATTAAATACACAGGTTTTAGTGTCGGGGCACAGCTAACGATTTGAATATGACTCCAGCGGTGCGACAACAACGCATATCGCTCGTGGTTATAAATCCATAGACAATGCGTCAGACAGACAGCGTCCATGGTACAGTTAGCGGACTGGTTTACTGAGGCAGGTATACACTGGGTCGGGTATCTAATACACCCTTGAGTTGCTGTTTTTTTTTGTCAACCTGTATCGGAGGACGGCACGTTTGGAAGGCAAGAATATAATCATAAATCTAATAACACTGCCTTTATCGACTCACTGCTGGGCATAGGCCTCCCTTTGATTTTGCCATTCGCCTCTGTCATACATAAGCTACTCTCAGCCAGGTGCAACCCACGGTCTTCCGAGCATCGTCAACCCATCGGGATGGTGGACGAATAATAAAAATAATAATACGTATCGCGTCGGCCGAGTGGTAAGTACCTCCGACTTTCAATCCGAAGGTTATGGGTTCGAAACCGGCCGTGGAAACCAATGGATTTATCTTTCATGAAAAAAATATGTGCACATTTAACACGTGATTTAACGGCGAAGGAAAACAACGAGAGGAAACCCGCGGCTTAGTTAGCTTCAGACGTATTTGACATGTTCTTTTCTCTGAGGTACTAATAGCTGACTGAGCTGAGGATGGCAGTTCCTGGGCAAGCTTAGCCAATTAACAATATCCCAGGCACTGCAGCGTCCAATACAGCATGATTAGCAGTTGCTGACACTATATAATTCTTGCGGAGCGCCAGCGTTAGTGAATAAATAAATTTTATATTATTTACACTCAAGGTCAATACATCGTAACTGTACTAACACTATAGTTACCACAGTCTGTACGCGCCCTTAGCGGTGCCCTTCACGGACCTTAAACACGCGTTAACGCAGTTCTTACTTTTGTGTTACTGTTAAATAGGCTTAATAGAACAATACAATTTAAATAGTATCCAAGCCAGCCTCGCTGCTAGGCAAACTGATTTCAGTGTTGTTATCGAGATAGTATGAGTCTTGGGTTCATATTATTATAAAGTAAAACTCAGACTTATGTAGCACTAATAAAAATCGGCCAGGTGCGAATTAGACTCGCGCACGAAGGGTTCCGTTCCATTATTTGGCTAAACAACTATACTGTAAATATACAACTAAATATTCTGTGGATATATCAAGCGTCTACCTGTTGCCATTATTAATATTGAGCAAATTTCCGCTAAGATGCATAATATCTTGTTAAATTTATACCTAGGACTAAGAAGTTCTTTGCTAGAGATATCATTACACTTAGACTAGTTAGTCTTGGTATTTAGGTATATGCCAATTAGGTGATTAACTCGGAGCATTACCCAAGAAACTAGTTTAGGTACCTACTAGATATAAGAGAGTCATTTAGTAACTTAACGCAACTTCAGACCACAGTTCTGCTTTGTGTAGTTATCAGATTTAATAATACTCCAGCCACTTTCGATGTAGAAAGTTTGTCAACAAACTGTCAATGCCTAACCAGAGAATAAATTTATTTCTGTTGGTTTTTATACATATTTCTCAATTATTAGGGATTTGTGACCACTCCCTTAAATATGAATTTCTATTAACTCGGTCAAAGTAATAATGTTTTAATTTTATTTTATTGCAGTGAAGGATTTTTTTTGTGTTCGTAATGATTTTTAATTAAGTACTTAGTATATATTATTTTGATGTGTTCTCACTATGTTTATTATCTTGTATCCATTAGTGAAGGCCTGTTATTAGCTTACTGTTTCTATTTTAGTTTTTATGTAAATTGTGGACATATTTACCTACACATTAGGAAAACTTTATTACACAAAGTATCTTATTTATACATTTTCAAGCAGAACATATAGAAATAATACAGTTTTGTTTCATAGCTGATGGCTTTCGGAAATAAAATAAAATGAATAAGTACTCAGTATAACAAACTCAGTTAGGATGTGCCACCTTTAATAAGTTGGAGGATATCTTCAAAGCTAGAATCCTTCAATGCCTGAATACCAAGGTGTTCAACCAATGTGTCTTGCCCATTCTCACATATGCTTCTGAGACATGGCCACTCACAAAGGAGTACATGCATAGAATCAGAGTCACTCAAAGGGCAGTGGAGCAGGCCATGCTCGGAATTTCCCTGCTAGACCACATACCAAACGTCGAAATTCGACGTAGCACAAAGGTCGTGGACGTAGGTATGAGGATGGCCAGGTTAAAATGGAGATGGGCAGGCCACGTGGTGAGAAGGGACGATGGAAGATGGACTAAGGTTGTAACAGAATGGTGGCCAAGAAACACTGTACGACCTAGAGGCAGACCACCCGCCCGTTGGTCCATTGATATTATGAGTTCTGTTGGGAGTCAGTGGACGAGAATCGCAAGGGACGGTAAACAATGGCACATTAAAGAGGAGGCTTATACTCAGCAGTGGGTGCAAACAGACTGAACTGATGATGATGAAATAAATAAACTTTAACAGGCTACCTACTTTCAAATAATAAGTAATTGTCTCACTCCTGATGAACACATCAAAACACTCACCCATCCTGGTGAATGTTTTGATGTGTTTCTAACAGTGTTTAGAATATAGTGTTTAGATCAGTGCTGATAAGGTGGATAGTCTATACGCATTTGGTCAAATTAATAAAAATCTAGAAAAGATAATGATGAGGAATCCTGTATTCCCCTTATCAGGGAAATAGGACTCTCATAAGGGAAAAAAATATTGTCTGTAATTTTTTTTTACCTCATATATTTTTTCTTATGTTGTTGAACTTTGAAAAATGTTTATTTATTCATTAATTCATATTTAGGAAAACATTGACCATTATAAGATCTATAAAAAATTGTTTTGTTGTAAGTAGTACATAAATTTTTAATAAATGACTGATATTTACTTATTTTTTTTCTAATGCAGTTAAATACAGATCCATTGACAGCTGTTAAAAAGTGTTGTTGAAAAATATTTTTTAGGATAAATCAAATTCATAATAGGTACAAAGGTTTGGATGTAAACTAATGTGCAACAAGTTACCAGACTCCATTCTTATTCGTACTGGCTCTGTTGTGAATTTACACACAGTAAATTAAAGTGATATGATACCCGTCAGTGTAAACGCTGATTAGTGATTGATTACTCATACTGTAAGTAATGTAAAATAGTTCATGATTACGAGATCTTACAGGAGCGTGATAGATAATTATTATAAATACCAACATGATGTCACGGTTGTAAGTTTGCAACCTACGCATTTGATAGGACACGACTTGTAAGTTACAAGCTAGCCACACCGCACAAATCATCAGTTTCGTAATGCATAATAGGTCACAATCTACCAAAACATACGGTACACTTTCAAAAGGGCCAAACTCTGCCTCTTTCACACTCAAGTAGAATCACGGAAAGTGAGCAAGACAGACCAGTTTCCAAACTTTTTGAAGTTATTTACACGATACAAAAGTTAGCAACTAAGTTTATTGAGCGTTTCGTAGAATATAAAGATTAACTTACCGCAGTCAAGTGTGCATAAATCCAAAAAAAATATTAGGTTGCCGTTTTTTTCGGGAAAAAACAAGACACAAACACACACTGCACTTTTTTCGTTATAAAATTATCGTAGAGTAAACACTGAAATCGGAAAATAGCACATGCACTAACATGGGGCACTGAAAGGGACACAACGCGAACACAAAGTTGTTTGTTTACAGAGTGAAACACGCGATTTTACGAAAAATAGGCAAGACGTCTGCCGCATCACAATGGAATTCGGCCATTTTAGTAGCTGTCGAAATAGAAAGAGATGCAGTTACTTCTCAGCCAATCAGTGCAGAGGTCAATCGAAACAGCGCCACCTGTAGGCAATTAGCAGAAAACAGAACATTCCATTTCATTCAGAAAGTAATATGAATCTGAATCACAAGTTATCGTCGATTCTGGTTCTAGACAAAAAATACTTTCTTATTGTAACTTGAAGCCTTTAATAAGAATCTATTTTCGTTTTGGTAGTTTCCTATGTGAAATTTTATAAATGATTTTATCCTGTATTATGTTCAACCAAACATATAACGAAACGTTTACGGCGGTAACTTCGAAAAAGTTGTGACAGTGCATGCCATGCAACTATCATAAAACAATCAACTCAAATCAACCAAAAACAAAAAGCAAATTTGACTTAATAACATAACAAAAATGCAAATATCTACAATGTTTACTTTAATTACGTTGCTGGTAAGCAAAAACGTATATGTTTTGCACGCGACTTTATAAAGTGGGTAGTTTCGTTTCTGCATTTTAATGATTTGCTCAGTTTGCTGTTTCACAGATAAATTCAGCGGAGCATGTGCCGGAAATCTCAAAAAAGAACGGAGGTCTAGGTTTGATTTTTTTGTATACCTAATCATTAATGTGGAAAACTAAATTAGGTACTTATTGTAGTAGGTATTCTGTTTCACCCATAAAATGTTCATAACAAATTATTTTTTTATGAACATTCATTATTATATTTATTTTGTCTGTCGGTTTATTTTCTAGGTTTTTCTCTTGTTCCTGCAAAAGCACCAATGCTCATGGTGGTTGTGGCACCATGTCACAAATTATAAATTACCCCATACAGTTCGTATCCCTTTTTTATTGTATTCTACCCATTGCAAAAATAATTAACTCTGTACCAAGTAGTTTGCCAAGGCAAGGTTTAAGTTTAATAGGGTATAATAGGTCATAAAGTTATATAATTTTTGTTACAGTCGCAGGATTCCCTGGTGATCTATCTGAAGCAATCAGCGACGCCTCTTCAATAATAGGAAAACTCTTCGGAAATCTTTTTCAGAGCAAAAAGCTTTTAGGTATTGATACAAGGTTTTTATAATGTGCTTGTCTCAATTTGATTAAATAAAAAACGATACCTACCTTGTTTGAAAGTCAACTCTTCTCCTGACATTATACATGACAGCTTGGACAGTGACAACTTTTATCCTAACTTCTTTGACAGTGACAGTCAGGGTTGCTAGTAATGTATTCATAGAACAAAATGCGTATATTTTTCAAAAATTTCACCTAGTGATAATATTATATTAGATATATTGTGCCCATAAACAATAATTTTAATTGGCAAATTATTTAATGATTCCCAAAAAACAGCTTTTTGAAAACTATTCTTCCGCATATCGAATCTCTTTATTTATTTAATCAGAACGGTCGCATAATGACCACTTACACTAAATAATTATTCAAAATTGATCCACTAATAATACAATAAAATTAACAAACTACAGTTCATTAGAAAATAATAGAGAAAAGAATAATATCTATATTTAACAAAATAAACCATCAGATGAAATAAATCCATACTTCCATACTAATATTATAAATGCGAAAGTAACTCTGTCTGTCTGTCTGTCTGTCTGTTCCTCTTTCACGCCTAAACGGCTGAACGGATTTTGATGAAATTTGGTATGGTGATAGATGATAACCTAGAAATGGTCATAGGCTATAAATAATCACGCCATCGTTCTTAGGGGGTAGGCAGTAGGCAGATAACTAAATTGAGTTAGTGATTTTTAGTCGTTTTTGTTGGGACTTTTGCTCTTTCACGTATAAAAGGCTGAACAGATCTTGATGAAATTTAGTAAGGTAATAGATGGTTACCTAAAAACGATGATCACGTCATAGTACTTAGGGGGTAGGAAGTAGGCAGAAAACTGAATTGAGTTAGTGATTTTTTTATGGTTTTTGGTGGGAGTTTTGCTCTATCATGCCTAAACGGCTGAACGGATTTTTATAAGACTTGGTTAATATAAAGATAGGATCCTAGGCACGGACACAGGCTACTTCTTACGGCGGGAAAATACCTCATTCCCGCGGAAATCTAGCGTGATCGTGTCAAGAAGCGAATGACGCCATAGCTACTGAAATGATTTTGATGTTTTTTTTTTAAATGAGTGTTACTAAGACTTAAAGTTAGTATTTGATCACTTTTCTAACTTAGAGGGTCGGTAGGCGCCATAATTTAGGGAATTTATTATAAAATTTTGATGCATCTGTCTTTATTTAACAGTTTTACTTGGATCGAAACTTAGCGACATACCATCACACTACTTAACTTATAGGGTAGGAAAGTAAATTATTAGTTTGGGATGAGTGTACTATGTCCCATAAAAGAGCAATTGAAGCTCTAGATCGGACTTTGAAAGACATCAAGAGTAATCCAAATATCATGGGGGGGATGGTGGTACTTTTAGCGGGCGATTTTAGACAGACTTTGCCGGTTATCACTAAAGGCACCCCTGTAGATGAAATAAATGCGTGTTTAAAAGCGTCAACGTTATGGGTGCACGTAAAAACGTTTAGTCTGTCTACAAATATGAGAGTGCAACTACACAATCATGTACAATCTGGACAATATGCTGCTGCTCTTCTTAAAATTGGAGAAGATCGTATGGCAAAGGATGGTAATGGCATGATTACATTGGATCGTGAATTCTGCAATGTTGTGCATAATCCAGATGATCTAAATAACTTCGTCTATAGCGAACTAATATGAGGAATAGAGACTGGTTATGTGAAAGAGCAATTTTAGCGCCGACGAATGAAATGGTGGGACAGATAAACGAGCAAATTATGTCACGCGTGGAAGGTGATATTGTTGAGTTTCTCTCTGTAGACACTGTAATGGATACTGAACAAGTAACATCATACCCTGTAGAATTTCTTTATTCTTTAGAACTGTCGGGAGTACCTTCACTCAAACTGAGGCTGAAAGTAGGCGTTCCTGTCCTTTTAATGCGGAATTTAGATGCACCAAGACTGTGTAATGGCACACGGTTGCAAGTGACACACCTCGGTCGCAATATTGTAAAAGCAATCATTATGACTGGAATGGCAAAAGGAGAGAACGTTTTAATCCCCCGTATACCCATAATTCCGACAGATTTGCCATTCCAGTTTAAGAGATTACAGTTTCCGCTGAAAATCGCATTCGCTATGACGATAAATAAAGCTCAGGGGCAAACATTAAAAGTAGCCGGCATTAATTTAGAAAAGAGTTGTTTTTCTCACGGACAATTATACGTGGCTTGCTCACGTGTCTCAAGTCCACAGAATCTCCATGTGTTGGCCAGAGAGGGAAAAACAAAGAACATAGTTTACAAAAATGTACTACAGTAATAAGGCCTCTTATTTTTAGCTTCCTACATTATTATACTACTTACATTAAGTTAGTACTTCCTACGCAGACGATGTTACGGATGTCACACTGTCTAACATCGGGGGTTGGCAGGTAGGTAGTTAGTAGTATTTTAAACCGATTTACATTATTTACTTTTTATATTTACTAAGGAAACATTCGGAGCTATCCATTATGTAGCTTAGGTTGCTTTTGAACAAATTTTGATGTGAAAGTTGAGGACTGGAACACGATAGTGGGACATTATTGCAGGGGGACTTATAGCCGGGAGAAAACAAAAAAACTTATGCGGACGAAGTCGCGGGTAAAAGCTAGTATATCTATAAATATCAATATAAAATAAAATATAACTTACTAATGTCAAAATAATTTAAAAATATCAAATTTAAAAGTCAATCATCCATAGATCTCATAAAAACTAAATTATAATGTGCTCTTATGTATGAATCAGCTGTGACTATTGAGGATAACATTGGCAAATGAACATTGTCTATGCTGCTTGATTTTTTTTTATATTAGGACGGCTGGAGATTGCACTAGACAGGGACAAATGAGACTAGGAGGGACACGTTGGAGGCCCGGCAGTAGGATATTATAGGCTATAAAAAAAACGAGGAAGCCCAACAAGAAAATCACAAAACATGCTCTTTGTCTTAATTTGCTTATCTTCTGTATTTTGTGTACAATAAAGTATTTTCATTAATTCATTCATTCAAAACATGGTTTATCAACTCTGCAACTTACATCATACAGCCTGTGATGAACAAGCTGAGATAAAGTGCAAAGAGCCTATCTGTGTACCTTTATTTTATATTAAGTACGATAGTACTCACAGTAAAACATTTCTGCTTTATTCTGAACATAGTACCTGATTAAGTTACTAACATACCTCGCCATTTTTAACCGACGAAAAAAGAGAAAGAGGTTTCTCAATTCAACCGTATAAACTTTTAAGTCACAACTCGTTTACATTCGCGTAAGATTTAATGAAAATTTGATTTTTTACATATCCCCACAAAAGCAAAATCTAAAGGGTTTGTACCAATCCAGGTATTAAAATGGTTATTAATGTAAGCAATAGTGATTCTGCTGTTATGGGCTGGAGCACCATCTTGCTGTAGAATTATTTAGTTTCGCAATTCCTCGGGAAAACCATTGAACTAATTACTTATGAGATCCAGTATTTCAAGATGCTCACTCCTCAAATATTGTAGTCGCTATATAGTATACAGAAGGTATGATTTGGTAAAGTGGAACTGATAAGAAAACCACAGATGGTTATCTGTAACTTGTGCAAGGAGTTATTAGGTTTACTTACCGTTGCAAGAAGAACACTTGAAATGAAATACACGATAAGATTGTCTTAATTGTGACTTATCAAATAAAACTTAGTAATGTTCATCATCATCATCATTTCAGCCATAAAACGTCCACTGATGAACACAGGCCTCCCTCATGGATCTCCATGAGGGGTAGTTGCCATACTCACCACGCTTGGCAGGCGGGTTGGTGAGCGCAGTATGGGATGTTGATACACGGAGAGACGCTGCTGCCCGTCTTCTGGAGGTATCCCTTAGCAGGCTCTTACTGCATCCATGGGCATGAGAGGAGGGGTATCATTCTACTGCCGGCACCCCACGGCGGCACATAGTAATGTTATGTAATATAAATAAATACTTTCATAGATACGTGGACGTCCTTAGGTCACATCTCTAAGGTGGTATGGTTTCGTCCCACCCTACCCCCAGCGGTATGGCCAGGGGTACGGTCCGAAGTGTTCAATATTACAAAATTCGAAGTCAAAATCCATAAAGTATTTATTCAATAGAGCAAAAAGTTACATAGTTTAGTCAATTTATTTATATAAAGAACACCCAACACAATGAACACACTTCATTCTCACATAAAAACCAAAATTATTTTGAGACTTATGCTCTCCCAATTACAGGTTGTCACAGCTTGCACACGATTTACAAAAGAAGATCAAGACGCATTTAAATTGAATATAGCACATAATTGAATTCGTTCGCTTCAGATATTTTCATAAATTCAGGGGAGACGACATCAAAAGATGGATAAGATAATATATCCTTATCCAATAATCATCATACAACCTACATTGATGCTGATGATAACATTATGCCGATAATATCCAGCCTGAAATTCCCCGAGCTCCATGGTTTTTCAAATTCCGAAAAGCCAATAAAATGTCGACCTCTACTCTTTGCCGTTTCATCATCATCATTTCAGCCGTAGGACGTCCACTGTTGGACATAGGCCTCCCCCATGGATTTCCAGGTATTGCGGTTAGAAAGCAGCCTGCATCCACCGTCGACCTGCGGTCTTCACCAAGTCATCTGCCCGTCCGGACGTCCTACACTGCGATTACCGGTCCGTGGCCTCCACTCGAGAACCTTTCGGCCCCATCGGCCATCTGTTCTTCGAGCTACGTGGCCTGCCCATTGCCACTTCAACGTGCTAATCCGTTTGGCTATGTCGGTGACACGAGTTCTTCTACGTATCTCCTCATTTCTGATTCGATTACGAAGAGAAACCCCGAGCATAGCCCTCTCCATAGCTCGTTGAGCGACTCTGAGCTTATTTATCAGGCCAGCAGTGAAGGACCACTTTTCGGTTATATGTCATCACTGGTAACACGCACTAATTGAAGACTTTCGTCTTAAGGCACTGGCACTTTGCCGTTTAAGACTTGGATACTCTTGTATGTTTCTCGCCAAGATTAGGATAAGGAACCACTCATTGTGTAAATGTGGCTTAGACGAAGGTGATGTCCGACCATATTTTCTTTTGTTGTATACAAATTCGTAACTCTATACAATATGATGATGATCCTCATCGTTTTAGGAGGGAGGCCTCCTAAAATGACGATGATCATCATGATCAGGTCAAAATATATATAAAATCATGATGATCATCATCATTATTTTCTTAGTGAGCCAAAAATCTAAATTGTCCCTTTTTACTCTTTGTTTTTACGGTTCCGTACCCAAAGGGTAAAAACAGGAACCCTATTACTAAGACTCCGCTGTCCGTTTATCTGTCTGTCACCAGGCACCAGGTGTATCTTATGAACCGTGATAGCTAGACAGTTGAAATTTTCGCAGATGATGTATTTTTGTTGCCGCTATTACAACAAATACTAAAAATAGAATAAAATAATTATTTGATGGGGGCTGCAATGAAACAAACATGATTTTTTTGGTCGATATTAATAACGGCAACATGCAGACGCTTGGAAAATTAATAGAACATTAAGTTGTATATTCACTTTAAAAATAAATAATTAAATTAAAAAAAAAACAATAAAACACATATTTAAGGGGGGCTCCCATACAACAAACGGCAACAGCTTGATACACAGAATATTTGGTTTTATATTCATTTAAAAAATAAATAATTAAATTAAAATAATGGTACGGAACCCATCGTGCACAAGTCTCGCACTTGAAATGTATAAAAGAGGATTCGTTACCTCAAATCTGGCAACTCTGTAGTACAGTTATGTATGTATGTTGTATGTGTATGCTTTGTTTGCGTAATTTTGTAATGGCGTTGGTGGTTGGGGTTTCTGTTCTGTTACAAGCGCTGCGTTGTTTATTTGTTCTTGAACGAAAAGTTTTTGGGCGCGTAGATTTTGATTTCGTAAACCTGGTAATCGAAAGTTCAGCTGTTCAAAATGTCTGAAGAATTTGAAGTAAACGTTTTATTATCAAATCTTGTTGACCAAAATAACTATAGCCACTGCAGGTTATGTCTGAAAGGCATTCACGATGATAATTACGCTAAGTTCCATGATGTTGTCGATTACACCGGTACCGCTGTGTTTTCCAAAGTACAAATTGTGCTAGAGAAGATACTGGATCCTAAAGTAAGACCATTTATCTTTTGATTCAATAATCCATTGATCAAAGTTACAACATTCAAAGAATCTTCTGTGAATTTGTAAAAATGGGCAATTACTCTTACAATTTACTTAGCCATGTCTTTCCTTTCCAGTTATGTGAAGAACTAGCAGGCATAGATGCTGTATGCACTTACTGTTTGGAACAAGCAATCAGTGCACTGAGATTCATAGAAAATTGTGAACATTCTCACCAAAAACTGAACACAATGATCAGCAGCTTGTCTTCTACACTAAATGCTGATATAGACACAACCAACAACAAGATGATGTACATTGTGTGCAATGAGCTTGACTCTCACCAGTTGATATTTGTAGAGAAAGAGAAACCTACAAAAGTGAAATGTCCGACATGTAAAGAAATATTCACCAGTGTAGCAGAAGTCAGAGAACACACATTCAACAAACATGGATCCTACACTTGTGAGAAGTGTCAATACATGAGCACAAGTGAAACAACAATAGCGGAACATGATGCAAGCTCAGAGTTGTTCAACTGCACTTTTTGTTCCATCACAAGATGTACTGAGAATAGTTTAAAGGAACATGAGGATGGTGTCCACTGCACCCAAGTCTGCAAGGAGTGTGGGAAGTCTTTTAAGGGCATGGACAAACTTCTAGCTCATGAGCAAAAGCATTCCGCCAAGAACCAATGCTCTAACTGCGGAAAACAATACTCAACAAGAGAATTCTACCAGAAACATGTCAAATTATGTCTTGCGGGCAAGGTGAAGTCACATCCACTAAGAAGTGAAATCAAGAAGTTATATTTCTGTCAGGAATGTGGTAAAGGTTATTCTACTCCTGGGGGTTTGAAAGTTCATGAGAAGTTTATACATGGCAATGGACAGCCCCATGTGTGTAAGCAATGTGGCAAGAAGTTCACAGCTCCAAGCTATCTCAGAGCTCATATGATAACTCACACAGGAGCCAAAAACTTTAAGTGTGATATTTGTAATGGAAAATTTGTCACCAAAGAAGCATTATTGTATCACACTAGAAGACACACTGGTGAAAAACCATACTCTTGCAACTTGTGTCAAGAAAAATTCGTAAATTCGTCATCCAGAGCAGATCACATCAAACACAAACACATTGGGCCAACTATCAACTGCGAGTTGTGCTCAAGAAAGTTTGTTACCAAGAATTTCTTGAGACTTCACATAAAAAAGCATTATGATCCTACAAACAAATTGTACATTGGAAGAAGCTCAATACCTCCAAATGTACCAGGGCAAGAGAACATGAGATGTAGGCAAAATGACGAACTGATTATTGAAAATGAATACACTGTTTATTGAACGCCTATTACATTAAATTTGAAGTTGAAATGCCCCTAACACTTAAGCTTCAATAATTTCCAAATGTCTGAACTGATTTTGATAACATGCCTAAGCTGCTAGAAAAACTTCGTTTACTTAAACAAAACCACTGGCCACATCTAAATCAGTTCAACCAGCTGCAGTGCCACAGAAAGGTCAAACTTATAATACCCTGCTTTTTGCATTGGGGGTTAAGAAATAAAAAAAACTAGCTTTAATATAAAAAATATTACAGTATTTTATTGATCACATGACAATGAAATATATTTTTACATAATCATTTCTTCTTTTATTAACTCTACTAAAATATTTCTTTTATCTTTTACTTTTATAGTGTTGACTGCATCATCAGTATTTCCTAAGAACAGTTTACTTTGTGGATTTGTGTGTCGAGCTACATGCTTTCGGAGTGCATAACCAGTCAAGAATTTGCTACCACAAGATGGGCATTGTCTCTCAGGACCCAGATGCTTTCTCCTCTTATGCTCCATTCTTCTCGAAGCTGACAGAAAGTTCTCATCACACATATCACATTTAAATGGTCTCTCTCCAGTATGCAAGCGTGTGTGGTATGTCAGAGCAGCCTTTGTAACAAATGCATTGCCACATTTCTCACAATGGAAATTCCTTTCTCTTGTGTGTTTGACAATGTGACTCTTCCATCTACTAATCACATCAAACTTTCTATCACACCAGTCACATTTATAGATATGCTCAGAACTGCTAACAAAACCATGGTCTATTTTCAAATGTGTTCGTAGAGCATTCTTTGTTTTGTAATTGTTCTTGCAGTGAGCGCAAAAAACTCTTTGGTTCGGGTCTTCTTTGCCACAGTTCTTCTTGTGTAAGCGCAGAGAGTGTTTGTTGGCATAAAGCTTGCCGCACTGCACACATCTAGGTTTACCATGCTTTACCATATGCTGTTTTAAGTCTCTCTTTGAAGGCAGTTGCATGAAGCAGAACTGACATATTGCAGCTTTGTGTTCAAACTCTTCATGTATCTTGAGCAATCGTTCTGAGCTCAGCAATTTTGCACATTTAGAGCATTGTATCTTCTTGGGTTTGTGTTGTCTTTCAATATGGTCCCTCAAACAGAAAGACCTTCGGAAATCTTTGCCACATTGCTTACACTTGTATTCCTTCTCCTGGTGGGTAGTTATGTGCTTAAGTAACAGCAATTTTGAGGGGAAACTAATACCACATTCCTCACAAATTGCACTAACTGCTCGCTTTTTCTTATTGTGGGTTTTGGTATAAGACTTCCGCTGCCTAATAAATGTTTTCACATTGGTCAGAATGGTTTGTTTAGTTTGTGAAGTTGTGTTTTTGTGACTTGTGAATAAATGACTCTGCTTCTCTTCCATGAGGAGATACACAGTCTGCACATTGTTTCGGAGACGGTTGGAGAGGTCTAATGCATTGTTGAACTTGCTTAGAACTTCTGCCCATTTTTTGTTGGAGTGCTGCACAAACTTTTGGAAAAGATAGGCTCTGGAGACTTTTTGTGCGCAAGGCGAGCACAGTGTGAATGGTAATGAAGTATCTTTCGGAACCTGTAACAATGAGAAATAAGATTTCAAGTAGGTTGTACCAAAATTGACATTGAAAGTATAAACTAGCGTCATTAAAATTATGGTATATTATGATATGAACATGATTATTCTTTCCTTTACATTTATTAGCAAATACAAGTCAAGGATGTAATTAGATAATATTATGCAAAGACAACAATGTTGAATCTTGTCATTATCGTAAGATATAAACATGAGAAAGTTTGTTTTTGAGGTACCTACCTATATTTTATTTGAGGACTATTTTAAGTAGTACCGAAAACTTACATTAAGGTTCAATAGCATTTCCTCGTACGATATAACGCCTGTAAAGTGTAGTGTACTGTGTTGCTCTTCATCTTCAAGGGATAATGCATCAGAATTCGTCTCAGTCAAACATAACCTACACACAGAAATAGAATCCCCAGTAACGAATTTCACCACCGTTTTTATTATATCACTTTCAGTGCTCATTTTCAGGATAAGTATTTATGAGAAACACAAAAACAAACAAAATTATAAAACCGAGATCAATTTTACAAGAAGAAAATATCTCGTTTGGATTTGGCTTGATTTGATGCTTGATTTGTAACACAGGCATCACATCAAATCAAATTGGTCAGTCCAGTGTCTCCAACAACCTGAGTCTAAAATACGGTGTTGCTTGTCTAAAAATACGGTAGTTCACAGATTTTTTTTTTTTTTTAATTTATTTAAGACTTTGTCGCTTAGCGACCACATCGTCCGTATAAGAAAAAGAAATAAAACAAATTCACAAAAAAATAAAAACTTAATCACAGAAAATTATGACAGACTATAAAATAAAAATACGGTAATATTTTATTATACAATTTTTTTAAATACGACTCATATTTTGAACTGTATTCTAGTGAAATGTGATTTAAACTTAGGTAGGTACCTAAATGTCGCGTCAAATAAGTATGTATTAATTTTTTTTATACATCGAAATATTCATTTTCTTAATCATCTCAGGAGTAGGATGGAAATCCACGCAGTTTTTACCATTCCTCCTCATAACCTGCTGTGTCAATAAGTTTCCAATATAAGATAAGTTTAGTTTTAAAAGGGTTAGAAAGGACTAAAAAAGAAAAGAGTTTTGTTCGATTACTTTTAATCCTTGATATGAAATTCAGTAACAAGTAATATAATAATTTTAATAAAGTACCACCAGACCAGCAATATCTTTCAGTCAAATCAATAAGTATGGTAAGAGAAGTTTTCGTACAACGTACATTAGTTAGGGCTAAATAGTGAAATGTATAGAATCGATTCGTATAAAAGGCCAGATCTAGCGCTAAAGGCTAAGGCGGCAACACTGATTTCAATTTGACACGTATTTTCTGTTGCCATGCTATAAGAATATGAATAACGGTAGAATATGGCACCGTAATGACATAGGTACGGTAGTAGGTGGTAGATTGACAGGAATTACGGTAGGTCTACCGTAATTACGGTGTTGTTGAAGACACTGTCAGTACATGTACTGACCAAACGGAGTGATTACATAGGTAAGGGAACCTTGTGTACCTCGGACCGGAATTTTTCAAAAAATCATTAAAAAAAAACGGTGCCAGATATTGTAATAGAACAAAAAGTATCTTGTAGTATAGGTATTAAAGTTTAATATGTTGAATATTCAGAACCATAGACAAACTCTAACTTAGTCTAAACCAGGCTTTAACAAAAAGAGGCACTTGGCTCAAGGTACAACAGGGGTGTTGTACCTAGGACCTACCCATGTTGTACCTTGGTCACCCCAAAAAATTCGTTTTGAGTTAAACATTTTCTGTATTTAAAAATGACTTGTCAGTTTTTTCGTAACATCTAATTTATTCAAAGAACAATCAACCATTTTATGGTTTTATTTTATTAAAATATGGGATTATCGGATATTTATCGCGTAATTACCTTTATCCCGATACCCGATAATCCCATATTTTAATAATGGTTTTATTTTCTTAGTAGGTTTACCTACACACTAATTATTTCAAATAACAATCATCATTAGGTAGGTTCATTGCGTCATCAATGATAATGTTTGTCATAACATTACGAGTTTGCCGATTGATGCTAGGTGCACCAATCGGTAAACTCGGAAGTAATGTTTGTTCATCTCTGGAACAAAAAAGAAGTCCCGTTTTGATTTTAATTTCTGAAGAGTTTTAATTTTTTCTGTAATATCTCCCCAACAAATTATGCATCGTCATCATCTTAACACGCAGGTGGAGTTCTTGGATGAAGGTGGCTCAGGATTGCAATCAGTGGCGTCGTTTTGGGGAGGCCTGTGTTCAGCAGTGGACGAATACAGGCTGAAATGATGATGATGATATTCATCATAACAGCCGGAGAGATGCTCGTAGCTTCTAAAAGCAATGGGGGATTTGCCATAATTACCACGCTTGACAGCCGGGTTGGTGATCGCAGTATGGTTCTAGAAACTCAGGTAGGTGCTGCTGCCCATCTCCTGATATAATCCCTTAGTCGCCTCTTACGACATCAACAGAAAGAAAGGGAGGGGCGCATATTATATGCCGGAACCACTATGGCAAACGCCACCACGCCACAATTTATGTTAATTATGCACCAAGTATTCAAAAATCAAATCATAGCCAATATGATGTACCTCGGTCATATGTTCAAGGTACAAATGCAGATTGTGGTTCAAGGTACAACACCCCCCCATAGTTATGTTTAGTCTCACATAAAATATAAAGGATTAGATTTAGCCCAAAACAGTTCAAGACGGATATGATCCTTAATATATTACCAATCAACATCACTCAGTTACAAATTTAAAAGTAGCATGATAAACACACAGTAGAGCGAAAAAACTTACTTTCCGGTATATGAAACTTTTAAAACGTGCTTACAACCAGACGCAGAGTTATAGCCGCCTGCAACTAACTTCACGTTTCTTAGGGGCATAACGTTATTATTCTGAGGGGGCATACGCTACCATAGACAAAGGGCCGTCAAAAAGGTGGAAACATTTAAAAACAAGCCTGGTTCCTAGGTACATCGTGGCCCGAGGTACACAAGCCTCAGTGACATATGTATGACATGTCGTGTCATCGATTGTTGACATTACATCCTGAAGCAGTTTCCTGGCTGGGGAACATAAACATTGACTTATGAATTAGATTAAGTATTAGTGTAGTTATTATTTTTTAGTCTTAGAATATTTTAAATTTCGAATTTTTTTATATTTTGTTACCTACGCTTTTTTTTTCATTTATTTATTACTCAAACATAATTATAACATTACAGAGCTTATTCTATTGCGTTATATTATGACACTTTCTTAACTCGTCTAAGCTTCAAATGGACGAAGGAAAAAAAATTAAAAAAACATTCAGATGTGTACCAGTTGGTATAATATTTTCATTGAGATGTATATCAGTAATTGATATGATGATATGATCTCTCTAAGAAAAAAATAATACGCAAGACAAAAACCGCAAAATTATCTGAAGGGAAAATAATAACGTTAGACTAGGTACAGCTTGGCAAAAAAGAGTAGAAAATAATGGAGGCGCCACTGTGCTGCTCGTATGGCAACCCGCTGCAACCGAATAGCGCACCGACCTAATCTTGATACTTAGCTGTTTTTTTTTCAATTAGACAAATTTATTCCCACTTTATAATGTAACTTTTCCAAATCAGTAAGTATTGTTAAATTGAACAAGAACGTCTTCTCGAAATGCAAGTGATTACTTCAATCATTTCAGCCATAAAACGTCCAAGGATGAACACAGGCCTCCCTCATGGATCTCCATGAGGTACCCATGTGGCGTGGTGAGAATGGCAACTACCGTTGCCATTCTCACCACGCTTGGCAGGCGGGTTGGTGAGCGCAGTATGGGATGTTGATACACGGATAAACGCTGCAGCCCATCTTCCGGAGGTATCCCTTAGCAGGTTCTTACTGCATCCATGGGCATGAGAGGAGGGGTATCATTCTACTGCCGGCACCCCACGGCGTACTTTATGTGATTATAAATGGTGTATTTTTACTCTAAATACTTATTTTTAGTTTTTTTTTTATTTTTTTTAATACTCCTGAGTTCACAATATTTTTAGGCATTAAAAAAATATATTGTGTAATATTATTCTTTTTTATTCTAACAAATCTTCCTCTAAATATTCTACCCCCGCAACATCTATATCTTGGCTAGAGCTGGCCGCAAATTCATCTGAGTCTTGTTCAGATTCAGAGGTGCTGCTGCTATCATCTTCAGTGTTTATGACTAATCGCTCAATTTCCTCGTACATAGTTCGTTCTCTTTCACAGTACTCCTTTTCTATTTTTATTACGTGCTGGCATGAGTTCTTCCAATCCTCCTCGGTAATAGCTCGGAATGCACGTTCAGCTGCTTCCTGAAAAAACGAAATAATTCATATATGTACATCTATCAATATTAAAAGTAAAACATTTTTTATCACATACTGTTAATACACCATACCTTTATGTCGATTGATCCTACATTTTGGGCAGCAATCTTGTGTTTTGCTATCCCCCAGATTAGCTCTATAGGATTGAGGTCACAGTGGTAAGGTGGAAGTCTTACCACAGTGTGACCGTGTGCACCTAAAAGCTCATCGATTTCATAAATCGGCTCTGGCTTGTGACGTTTCACGAGCATCAAAAGTGAAGGCTTTTTTAATGTTTCATCAAATTGAATTTCGTTTTGAATTAACCATTCCTTTATTTCGGCTACTTTGGTAGCAGAGGTGGGCGCTTTGTTCAACATTACTGAATGGTATGGCGCATTATCCATAACCACAATCGATGCCGGTGGTAAGTTGGGAATCAGCTTTTCTTCTACCCATTTAGTAAAATTACTTTTGTTCATCTCTGAATGGTAATCAGCATTTTTGTTTGCTCCAGTAAATATGAGCAAAGCATTAGGGATAAACCCTTTTTCGCTGCCAGCATGAACAATGATATAGCGTTTCCCTTTTGAAACATTGTGCTTTACTCCACTCACATCAATAGACTGCCAGCACTTTTGTAACTTGTAAGATTGGTGAATGTAGCTTTCATCAAGATAAACTATGTCTTTTCTAAGCTCTTCTGGCAAATTTCTATTATTGGTAATCTTTTTTAAGTACTCTATCCGTTTCGCGGCTATATATGGTCGTTCCATCAATGCAGTTCTTTCGGACTGACATTTTTTGTATTTAAAACCTAGGGCTATAAGTACTTTCCGCAAATGCTCACGGCTTCCGTCAAATCCTAAATCTTCCCTTACTACTGGTAGTAAGCTTCGTAAGGTTGGTACCTGAAAATTAAATAACCATGTAAAGATTACAAAAATATCTATTTAAAATAAATTATGGCAGAATAAAAAATCGGTTGCAGTGTTTACAACCACAATCCTACTCATATTTAGAATGGAGATAGCTAACCCTAGATTAGCACACAGGCTACATTATATCCCGGGAAAACTAACAATGCTTGTGGGATAGGGGATGAAGAAGCTAAGCACTGTTTGTGTGGTAATAATAATTCAAATGAAGTAATAATTTATTTACCTGTTTTCTCACGGTGTAAAAAAATTGAATTTTTTGCCTGATGGCACATAAATCAAAGTTATCTAATTCTTTTTTGGGACGACCTTTTCTGCGTTTTCCGGGTGTAGAAAATACCCCTTTGTTTCTATCTCCTTCCAGCACGACTCTTCTTATAGTGCTAACAGATTTACCTGAATTGAATAAATAGATTTTGTTATTTAGTCTATGGCACGGTAATTTCTTTCAAATTTCTAATGCCAAGCTACAACAAATACATCACTACCTTGTAATCAAACTCAAAGTAGAAATTGTGTTTTCATTTAGGTAAAGTTCAAGTCACCAAAGTATCAATTAATCTAGGCGCGCTATACCAGACTAATGTAAACATAACCTATGTGCTCGATGTTTATTGTTTCAAATTTCTACTGATTCCGTATGCAAGCAAATTGAAACAGCTTTGAGTTCATCAATTAACATTTAATATAACTAAAAACAACAAAACAAACTCTTACATACCTGTCATATCAGCGGTTCTTTGGTAAACATTGTGAAGATCGGAAAGAATAGTTTGGGCCTCATGTTCCGCCAGACATCGTCTGTACACCTTATAGATAACCTCCCTGCCAGCACTTCGAATGGTTTTATTCATTGTTTCTCACTTAAAATCACTGTTTAATGGTCGAAATAAAAATTCTACGAAGTCGTGAACTTTGTTTATTACGAAACGTCATTATTTTGGGAGTGTTGCCAACAAACAAAAAGTTAGTTCCGTTTCTAGACTTTTTTGCCAAGCTATATTGGTATATTTTATATGTTAGACAGGTATCGGTATGGTCCTAGACTATAACCCGCTACGAAAGGAGCGAAAAAAAAAACAAAACCATTCCCCAAAACTGACAAAATCTGTCAAATCTGCAATACAAATCTGTGTGATTTTGTCAAAAATTTGAAAAAATGAATTGATTTTTATTTATTTACAAGTTGATTGCGTATTTACCAGGAACTATTATATTATACACAAGTATAGGATTTCTGTGATTATTTGCGACCACCGGTAGAGGTTATGAAATATTTTGTTCACGATTTTATTATTCTCTGAAATCCGGTTGATTGGTTATGAAATAGATGTTAAACTGAAGAAATTACGTAAATAATGTCGAGAATACTGCATAATCGTATGAGGTAAGCTGAAGACCAATAAGAACCCCAATACTGAAATAAGAAGGGGAATCATAAAGCCTGAGTTTTTCCCAAACTGTTAGATTCCTCTTTTTAGGACAAAACCCTCTGAAACCACATCTCTGATATCCTGGGATATTCTACTCATTGTGCAACTGAATGTCACAAGTATCCATTGTCCATATACAGTGTATCCCTGGATAAAGTGCAACCCCGAAAGGGGGTGAAACTAGATCAAAAATTATCGACAAAAAAATAGAAAAAAAAATTAAAAAAAATTCGTATATACTTTATTGATGAATTAAAATTTTTATTACTCACTAATGACTCTATTTAATAAAAAAATTATTTCTTCCAAAGTAGTGGGTCTATTTTGTTAAAATAAAAACCATAATCATGTCAGATATGTGACGATGACGATAAAATAACAAATAACTCACAAACGAGTGGCTATCGTGACTTAAAGTTTAATTTTTGTATTAAAATTACATTTTTTATGCTGTTTTTTTCAAATAATTCCCAAAAATCTTAAAATTAAGCCTATAATACTAGATATTTTTATGACTTTTTATTATTGTCTATCATAATAGCTTTTAAATAAAAAAAAAACCTACGGTCTAACATAAAAAATGCGCTGGCTAGGAGCTTTTAAAGTTGACCACTGATTACGTCACCACTCAGGTAGAGACACTTTTTTTTACTGCTCAGGTAGTATTAAAAATCAAATTTTAGTTACAACATTTTTATTTAACTTATTACATGTTAGTATGAAATAAGGGTTTTGTTTAATGCATTAAATGCTCAAAATGGCTTCCTTGTTGTTGTAGGCACATTGCCACACGAAGAGCGATTTGTTGTGTGGCTCTAAGCACCATCTCTGGGTCACTTCTTATCTCATCGGCACATCGCATGATTTGATCTTGTAACTCTGCCTCGGTGTTTACGGTCGTTCTGTAGACTCTTTGTTTCATAACACCCCACAGAAAATAGTCTAGGGGTGTCAGGTCAGGTGAACGTGCCGGCCACCCGACTGGTCCATCCCGGCCGATCCACCTATTAGCGTAGTTTTCGTTTAAAAAACTTCGCACATTGCGCCCGTAGTGCGCAGGGCATCCGTCCATCTGCAAATACATCTGTTGCCTTATAGCCAGCGGAACATATTCCAGCAGTAGTGGCAGATCGTCTCTTAATAAGTTAAAAAACTTTCGGCATTTAATGTTGCGGGTAAAATAACTGGCCCAATCAGCGTGTCGTCTATTAGAGCTGCCCATACATTAACTGAAAATTGCACTTGAAAAGTAGACGCCCTCTTTAGGTGTGGATTTTCCTCGGACCATACATGTAAGTTTCTGCAATTTGTGATTCCATTCCGGGTGAATTTCGCTTCATCCATCCATAAATTTTTTTTTAGGAATTGTGGATTATTTCTAATTTTTTGTTGAATCCACGTAGACATTACGCATCTTGCACGATTGTCTACATTTTCATGCAAATGCTGTACTCGCTGATAATGGTATGGATGCAATCCCTTCTTTTTCAAAATTCGCCATACGGATGTTTTTGATATACCGTGACGCAAAGCTAAGCGTCTAATGCTGGTTGTGGGATCAGCAAACAAATCGTTTAAAACGGCCTCTTCTATGGAATGGTCAATAATGGTGGCTTGTTGCTCACGGCGATCTCTTGCTAATCCAAGTCCGATGTTGGATAACTTTCGGTGAACTTCTTGGAAATTTCGTGCTGACGGTACAAGTCTGCTCGGAAACGCATTTATGTATGCAGAACGAGCGACTGTTGTGTGTCCACGTGACATACCATAATAATAATGGATGTCAGCGATTTCTCGCGGAGAGAACTCAGTCAATCGCGGCATCTCCACAACACAACAAAGTACAGTCAAAAACGTAACAAAAAAGTCAAAAACGTAACAAAAAGTCAATAACAAAACAAAAGCAAAACAACGTAACAAAAACTTGAAGGCGCAGTAAGGTACGGTAGGCGGTAGCAGCGGCGAGAATATCGGAGCGACTGGCGAGTGGCGTGCCTTGTTGTGAGTCCTGTTTCGATCCCCACCCTTCATCTTTCATAGAACAGGCCCAGCGACCATAATCTACAACAATAGAAGTTAAAAAAGTGTCTCTACCTGAGTGGTGACGTAATCAGTGGTCAACTTTAAAAGCTCCTAGCCAGCGCATTTTTTATGTTAGACCGTAAGTTTTTTTTTTATTTAAAAGCTATTATGATAGACAATAATAAAAAGTCATAAAAATATCTAGTATTATAGGCTTAATTTTAAGATTTTTGGAAATTATTTGAAAAAAACAGCATAAAAAATGTAATTTTAATACAAAAAATAAACTTTAAGTCACGATAGCCACTCGTTTGTGAGTTACTTGTTATTTTATCGTCATCGTCACATATCTGACATGATTATGGTTTTTATTTTAACAAAATAGACCCACTACTTTGGAAGAAATCATTTTTTTATTAAATAGAGTCATTAGTGAGTAATAAAAATTTTAATTCATCAATAAAGTATATACGAATTTTTTTTTAATTTTTTTTTCTAATTTTTTGTCGATAATTTTTGATCTAGTTTCACCCCCTTTCGGGGTTGCACTTTATCCAGGGATACACTGTATAGTTAGATAGACTGCTTTGTTTAACCTTGAAAAAAAAATATCTTAGATCATCAGCTGATCATGTGGAATAGAAACCATTATATTATTTGTGATACCATGTAGACAGCTCCATCATCTTCACTATAACTATAGTAACCCTCTGTATCAAAGATTCCAGACCACATAAATATTTATTATTGTTTGTTATTTGTTATGATGGTACCTTAGAAAGTCAATAACCACAGCTCATCTCCTCATTTGGATCCACATTTTGTATTAAACCATGTATATTAATTTTAAACTTGTGAAATTCTCAATTAATTATTCTTATTTGAATACTGGTTGTCTTGTATCCAGTAATTTATAGCAACCAATCAGTTGTATTCCCACAATTAAACATTGTCTAATTATCAGTGAGTCTTTAATCAATTGGAATTTTAACAAATTGGACAGGGATTCAGGGTGCTCCAGACTATTTTATTTATTTGAAACACTCCAAAATCCAATTTTAGGCTACTTTTGTCTTAAAGTTTGATGGTGGCTAAACACTACAAATACATGGATTACAATTGGCAGCCTCTTTTCTAAACTCAACTTATCACAACTCTTTCCAGATCACATTTAAAAAGGCCATCATGGAAAGCTGTGGACACCCGGGCAGTAGCCTTCTCCGTATGGACAGGGAGGAGTATGCTCCTCTATCGTCCGGCACCAGTACACATGCCTCGGAGGCAGTATGGCATGCTTGTGGCTCGGGCTATCAGGGGAGTGTTGAAGATAAGATACCTGGTGCTTGGGGGGGCTCTGGGCGGAGGCATGACACTGAATAAGGTGAGGATTGGATTTTCTCTTATCATTGACATATAGTATAGTATTCATAGTATTCTGACCTAAAAAATAATAGTAAGGATACATTATATAAATTAATTTTAATATAAAATCTTAATTTTAAACCTCGAACCAAAATTACTTACATTAAATAGGCAACAAATAGAGAAATATATATAATATAATAGATTTTTTGAATATAATACTGTTTCTAAAATTTAAAGCATGTATAATATTTATTGAAACTTTGAAATGTAGAAAGGATATAAACAGGAAACAAACATTAGAAATAAACTAGAATAATTAGGTACTTGAGTACTTATTATTCATTTTAATATACAGACTTTCACACATTTACTGTAATAATCTGTCATAAAGTGATGCAATAAATTTAAGATTAATTGAACTTTTGGTATTCAAGTTATTGCATAAAATTAATCTCAGCTTGAAATAACTTCACCATCATTATGATTTCGCCCTCATCCATCATTAAATTGATTTAGTACAAAATGCTTTCATCTTCCGTTTCTCTATCTGGTAACTATCTAACAAATGAGGGTGCTACTTTTTCTTGCATCAATGATTTTTAACAAAACAAGATATATATTCCAGAAATACTCAGAATGGAAGGATGGCCTCCCTGATATGGGCTGGGTGAATGAACTCCTACCTACCAATGAGCAGTGGGGCAAATTCACCACAACACTGATTGATGCCAAAGACATGATCAGTGATAAGCTGGAGATGGGTATGTAATAAACCACTTTTATTTACTCTTAAATTGCTAGACCCCCTGATAGAAACACTAATAAATCCTACCAGGTTCACACTTCCATTTTTGCTGTAATATTGAAAAGATGTTACCATTAACTACCATAACTACGACGAGCTCTGTGGCGCTGCGGACGAAGGTCCGCCTGCGACGCAAGGGGTTGCGGGTTCGATTCCCGCCTCGGGACAAATGTCTGTACGATCTGCAGATATTTGTTCAGGGTGTTCTGGGTGTTTTTCTATATATAATAAAAAAATATCTATCTATGTAGTATAATGTATTAAGTATATCAGTCATCTAGTACCCATAACACAAGCTCTGCTTAGCTTGGGGCTAGAAGATGCTGTGTGATTTGTCCAACATTATTTATTATTTATTTATTATTATTTATTATCTAGACCTCCTCACGTAAAGTAAAAAAAACTCACTTCTCTATTGATTGATTGTTTTATCGAAGATGTGTACAACTATGCTGATGGAACGATCTTTCACCACCCTCGAACTTACTCCTCTTTAAACAGTGTCATCCTCTATAGCTTTGCATCTTTTTAATAACGTCAGTAGCTTTGTGTCTTTCGTTTTAAATGGATGTCATCCCGATAGTTTCTACTTTGTAAGGTAGCAGTAGCATGTTCGGCGGTTGCGCGAGACAGACATCACATGACTAGTGTTCTCAACTTAGCTTGTCTGCCCTCAGCCTTCTCCTTGCCTCAGCTTTACCATCTCCCAAAATAATATAAAATGAAGTTTGTGGTCAGTATGTCGAATCTGTCCAGCAGCGTTTCAAAGCTGCTATGCTTCCTCGCTCTTTATAGTAACGTCAACCCCCTTTATGTAGCTACATCTCCCTTCTTATGATAGTATCTTTCACTCCACAATCCCCCTAAAGTATCTGCTGTGCAAGCTAGCAGTAGCGTATTGTTAGGTGTGGTTGACACCTCCACCTGGGCGTAGATCTGCGCTGGGGCGTGCTCTCGAGCTGGGAGAATGGCGAGCGAGAGACATCACATGCCTTCTGGTCTTAGATTGATTGAATGTTTTGTCAAACATAACATACAATCATACTCCTGGAATGATCCTCCATCATAGCTATTGAGCTATGAGTCGCCCCTCAAGCAGCTACTATGTAAGCTAGCAGTAGCGTGTTGTTAGGTGTGGTTGACACCCTCCACCTGGGTGCAGATCCGCGGCTGCGCGAGGCCGGACTGGCGCGCGCGTTGGAGCTGCGAGAATGGCTGGCTCAGAGGTATGAAGACGCCGTAGCCGCCGCCGCTGCTAATAACGCTCAATTGGGTAAGTCGAAATTTGTCTGCTGTAACATTATACAATTATTTTACTATTTATAGGAATAAATAAATACAACAAATACAAATTTCATCAGGTTAAATGAGTCCGTTAGTTGAATGGCAAGGAATCATTTTAACGTCAGTATTCAATTGCCAATGGGGCAGGATGACATAAATATAAACACGCGTATATTTGTTAGAACAAATGCCCAAAGAACGTCCGACTAACGTCCAGCGTTTATAACGAAAGGTGAATAAAAATATTTAGATCAGTCAATTTAATGGCTAAATGACAGCTAGACTTCTGGTAAATTTGTCATTCAGCCATTAAATTGATTGTTGGCGTTCAATGTAATGCCTAGCCATTTAATTAGCGGACTGATTTAGTCATGTCAATTAATAAATACTTTTATAAATTATAATATTTTCTGTTCTTGCATGACAGAAGATTCTTCTCTTTGTAAGTAGCCTACAACATAAACTAGGAACTTTAAATTTCTTCTTGCATAGTTCTTCAGGATAGTCTTCTTCTTTCTTTATTGTAATAAGTCTATATCCAAAAGCCCATCATGACAAGATTTTTTTATCTTCCTTCTTCTTCACGTGAAAACACATTATCTATTAATTATTTTTTTTACATTGTCCTTTATTATAACCCGTACCTACCACAATTAAGAATGACGTCTTCCAGTTTTTGTGGGTCTGTAATGCATTATTATAAACATTTACGTATATATTGAGTACTAGTTTGCGCCCATCGCTTCGCATGCGTTGTGCCCGGATAAAAAGTTTGCAAAATTTAAAATTAAACAAACTTTCGGCTTAATATTAGCGAGATTCTTCTTTCTAGGGTCCCATACCCAAAAGCTAACGTAGAATGCTCCATGTTTCCCTTAGTAATTTCTGTGTATGTGTCTGTTTAATGTACATTGTTAATGCCAGAGATTTCACATTAAGCTATACTTCCAGCCGAAGCATCACCTAAGATAGTGAACAACTTAAAGAGTCGACCGCAGCCGCAGACGCAGTCCGCTACGGAGGATACTAGTAATCATTACGGTACGTGAATTAAACCATTTATTTATTTTATAATCTTAACAAAGTATTATAGGTAAGCGCAATTTTCAAGACCTTACATCCTCATAAAGTCTCTCCAATATAAAATCCACGTATACATTAAAGAGCATTACAATATTGTTGTACTTTCTTCCTCGTTTTTCACATGTTGCTGCAAATTTTTACGTTTTTTGGATTCATAATCATTTTCTGTACATAGTTTTTAAAGATTTTTGTAAATTTTGACACATGACTATACATTTTTGAAATTAGCTGAAAAATTTACGAAGTACATAGACCTAAAAAATGAAATTACCAGAATGTGGAGTTTAGATAAAGTGACAATAATCCCGATTGTACTTTCTACAACGGGAGTAATACCTAAACAACTATTCCAGTCACTCGCCCAACTAGACCTGCCTAAACACACATTCGCTCTGTTACAGAAAGCAGTTATCCTCAACACGTGTAGGATTGTTAGAAAGTTTTTGCAAACTGATGTTTCCATTGACGCACCACAGTCTTCTAACCATGGTGCATCTAGAAACACAACTAATGCGCACTTGGCTTAGGCCCGTGCGTTTTAGATAAATTCCGGCCCTATCAGTGCCGAGCTGATGAAAATCTAAATCCAAAATAATAATAATAATAAATCTTTATTGCAGATACATATTTCATCCATATTTTTCTTAAAATTTAACATATAAACCGAATAAAAATAGCAAAATTAATTTGCACTGCCGATTTTGCATCGGAGATTTTTGTAAAAACTGTAATTGTGAAATGCACCTTACCTTCCAGAGAAGAGAGTGCACGCCTTGCAAGAGGAGGTCCTGGCGTTGCAGGCTCGATACCAGAGGGAGCTGCAGCGACTGGAACAGGAGAACAGAGAGCTGAGGCAGCAGAACATGCTGCTGAAGCAAGGCAGGATGCCTTCCGTCAGGAAGCTCAAGGTATGAAGAGTTGTATTCTGTGCGGTCGCACACCCTGGTAATAGGTAATAAAGTTTGATACACCAGAAAAACACCGCTAGTAATTTTCAATTGATATATTTTAAAGAACTTATACTACTGAAGATGTTAATGACACGCGCTCGGTTGGATAGCGAAACGCGAACTGATTGCTCAATGATTTTACATGGCGTAAATGCTAAGTTGCAGAATTACGTCGGCCAATGTACGAGGCTCGTACAGTGTCAATTGTTAAGTAGTTTCCACCGAATATAACTAGATGTCGCTGTTGATTTGGATCACTGTGCAGATCGCGCTATCGAATAATCAGAGCAGCCAATAAACTCTATCAAATCTTTTAAATGCATATCTTTCTTTTTTGAATAAACTTCTTTAAACGGATTTCATTGGTTTTCTTGAACCAGTAAGGTTCTTGAGTTGAGATGTGACTGCAAGATTGGCTAGCGTAGTATGGGACGTTTGAAAGCTAGATCAGGTCGCTGATAGACGCTAGATGCGACAAGCCTATACGGTGAAAGGGCGCAGATTTGAGGACGCCTATGTCGAGCAGTGGACGAATGTACTCTGATGATGAATAAATTCTGTGTTTCGAACGCGTTCTTTCCTTTATGTTGTGGCTACATGATTTCGCCTCACGGCCGGCCCGGGCGTCGCCCTGCGACCCACACTCCACGCTTAAGACCCTAACATCACACACACGACCGAAGACGCACGCTTGTTCTAGTCTGAATAATATACCAGCATCTATATACAGTCCCGTCTCTTTAATTTACACCTGAGACTCCAGCAATGTTTATCTGGATAATTTCCCACATAATACTCCAGAGTTTTGCTGCATTTTCTACTATAGTTTGACGTTTACCAGTAGCAAACATGTTCTTACCTTCGCAAACTTTATCAAGTAGAATTCATATCTATCCATAGAGATATTGTTTTGTTAAACGGGTTTTCTACTCACGTTAATTATTCGTTGAAAATAGGTTTCCATCGTGTTCAGTTCCTCCCAGGGGAACTTTCGTCAGGGAATGGAGCTTTTACGTGGCACCGTCTCCTTCCCTGGGTTCGGTGAGAGGAAAACCCGTTTAGCATAACAATGTAATTCACGAGTCTTTTGAAAGTGAAATATAGAGATATGTATAGATGTAATTTCTATTAGAATAAATAACAAAAACACGGGAATTTAACGCGTAATACCTTTGAATTATTCCCGACGTTTCGACTGTGTTTCAACAATCAATCAAAGAAGCGATGGTGGTTTTGCAACTACACTCACTTTGTCTCCAGAACTCGGTAAGACCGCGTTTACATAGCGGCACGCAACACTTACATCACGACGCGCACTACACCTACCTATCACTGGATTCCAAGATCATCACTATTATCAACATTTCAGCCGTAAATCATCCACTACTCAACACAGGCCTCCCTTAGGATCTCCATGAGGGGTAGTTGCCATACTCACCAAGCTTGGCAGGCGGGTTGGCGAGCGCAGTGCGGGATGTTGGTACACGGAAAACGCTGCTGCCCATCTTCCATTTTGAAGGTATCTCTTAGCAGGTACTTACTGTATCTACGGGCAAGAGAGGAGAAGAAACGTCCTCTCTTGCTCTTGCGCGCTCCAAGATGTCGCGAGCCTAATCCATCTTCAGGGTTGAAATTTTGTTTTTTTTGATTTCGATTCGATTTTGACGTGAACGCTAGTTACCGAGTCCTGTTTGTTCCAGCTGTCCCTGATCGACATGTACTCGGGCGTGCTGGACGAGCTGGCGGGCTGGGACGCCGGCGAGACGGACCGCCTGCCGCGCGTCGTGGTGGTGGGCGACCAGTCCGCCGGGAAGACCTCCGTGCTGGAGATGATCGCGCAGGCGAGGATCTTCCCGCGGGGCGCCGGGGAGATGTGCACCAGGTAACTGGCACGCCTGCGAGACGGACCGCCTGCCGCGCGTCGTGGTGGTGGGCGACCAGTCCGCCGGGAAGACCTCCGTGCTGGAGATGATCGCGCAGGCGAGGATCTTCCCGCGGGGCGCCGGGGAGATGTGCACCAGGTAACTGGCACGCCTGCGAGACGGACCGCCTGCCGCGCGTCGTGGTGGTGGGCGACCAGTCCGCCGGGAAGACCTCCGTGCTGGAGATGATCGCGCAGGCGAGGATTTTCCCGCGGGGCGCCGGGGAGATGTGCACCAGGTAACTGGCACGCCTGCGAGACGGACCGCCTGCCGCGCGTCGTGGTGGTGGGCGACCAGTCCGCCGGGAAGACCTCCGTGCTGGAGATGATCGCGCAGGCGAGGATCTTCCCGCGGGGCGCCGGGGAGATGTGCACCAGGTAACTGGCACGCCTGCGAGACGGACCGCCTGCCGCGCGTCGTGGTGGTGGGCGACCAGTCCGCCGGGAAGACCTCCGTGCTGGAGATGATCGCGCAGGCGAGGATCTTCCCGCGGGGCGCCGGGGAGATGTGCACCAGGTAACTGGCACGCCTGCGAGACGGACCGCCTGCCGCGCGTCGTGGTGGTGGGCGACCAGTCCGCCGGGAAGACCTCCGTGCTGGAGATGAACGCGCAGGCGAGGATCTTCCCGCGGGGCGCCGGGGAGATGTGCACCAGGTAACTGGCACGCCTGCGAGACGGACCGCCTGCCGCGCGTCGTGGTGGTGGGCGACCAGTCCGCCGGGAAGACCTCCGTGCTGGAGATGATCGCGCAGGCGAGGATCTTCCCGCGGGGCGCCGGGGAGATGTGCACCAGGTAACTGGCACGCCTGCGAGACGGACCGTCTGCCGCTTGTGTTGACATGGCTGGCTGTGTAAACTGCTTACTTGCTGTGTAAGCGACTGTGGATATGTAACTAGCTGAGCCGCTGGAGTCACGGCCTCAGCGACCTCAGGTTTATTCACAAGAAAGAGCATGTCAATAATTTTATTTGTCTATTTTACTATTTTGGATACAAAATAATAACTAAATATGTATTGTTTTTTATATTTTAATAATTTTATTTCCTAGCTTAGTTCTTTTGCTTATTTTGTTTTGTTTGGTAATTTTGGTGAATGCTATCTCTCTCTCTCTCTAGTGATTTAATTTGTCTACCTTTATTAACTTGTGCAGCATTGTCATATTATGTTGTATGATGTGTCTGAAATAAAGATTTATTTCATCTAAATGTAATAATACAAAATACAAATACAAATAACGTTTATTGATCAAATCATTGGTACAGTTTAGTATGAAGCCCTGGCTCCCGAACTATCATTAGCTGTGTGTCAGGAGACAGTTTCTTCTCACAGTATAAAGTTCTTAAAATACGCCTGATACGATGATGATGAAGGTGACAAAGCCCCGGTTTTCCTCTCAATGTTTTCTTTTACCGTTACAGCACGTGATAAATGTGCATATACAAGAAAGCAAAATCCATTGGTGCCACGCAATTGTCGAAAGCATGTCAAAGATTTAAATCGTTAAGGTAGAATTCCACCAGTGTGCGGCACAAACGTTTGAATGCTAGAAATCACCAAAATGTGCAGGCACTCTTCTCTTTCAGTTCACAGAACTAAAGACATACTGCAATTGCAGCTGAGTATACGCCAAAGTTCGAAGAGTGACTGCACGTTTGGTGTTTTCTAGCATTCAAACGTTTGCGCCGCACACTAATAGAATTCTACCTTTAGATGTGCCCTGACATCGAAAACTGTGGCATTATCTTTTTAAGCGTGTTAACAATAATGCCGACGCACGCACAATGATTATGCCAATAAACCAAACTGTTATTGTTATCATTATTACCGTCGCTATAGGGATGCAAACACGAAAATAATCCCTAACTTAGTATGTAGTATAATATACAATCAGTATATATAAAACTCTTCCGTTACTGACTGAGTGACTGACAGACAACGCACAGCCTAAACCACTGGACCTTGAAGAGAGACTTGAAATTTGGCACACATATACATACCTTGAGTATCCTAGAGGTGCACTAAGAAGGAATTTTTCGAAATTACCACGGGAACGGGAACTACGCGGGTGAAACTGCGGGGCGCGGCTAGTTTATTATAAAGTGTATGTATGTTAGTCTGTAAGGTATATATTTTAGGTCCTTTTTGGTATTTTCTTTAAAACTTTGTATGGATACGTTTTTGTTATCGTCTGCAGGGCTCCGGTGAAGGTGACGTTGTCGGAAGGCCCGTACCACGTGGCTCAGTTCCGGGACTCGTCGCGCGAGTTCGACCTGAACAAGGAATCTGATCTCGCCGATCTGCGGAAGTAAGTCGCTGCTCATTAGATAGTCAAGTCAACAAGGGAACATAGTGTAACCACGTCCCGTGTAACAATAACAACCCTCTCATGATTTTGCAGATCCATGAGGGAGGCCTATGTCCAGCAGTGGACGCTGATTCCAGTTCAATTCAATTTTTCAATTTATTTATTTTGCCAGAATGTATGTACAATGGTTCTTACTTTCTAATATTATGTACAAATACAATCTACCTTAGATAGGTGTGCAAAAATGTCAGTTATTATAATTTATTAAAAAAGATTTTAAACATACATATAAAAGTTAATAATAATAGATATTAAGAAACTAGAAGTAAAAACCAGAACAACACTGACAAGACATAATTATTTACACCCTAAATCAGCAATAGAAAGAATAACGTTAGATAGGTCCAGAGGAGGCTCACAGATCTTAAAAATCTTTGGAATGGTCAAATTCAAAACCTACGAAACTTTTTCTATGAAAAATCTACCACAAGTAAAATGCATTTGGCGACTGTAGCATCTGACAAAAATTTTAAACCGCTAAATCTTATTCAAACAGACCTTGTATTTGTTAGTCCCATAGACAACGAAAATCAGCAAATGAACAGATGGCGCGGCAAAGAACTACACGGCCGGCATATTAAAGATTTGGAGCAACCACACAATGACTTGCAAGCCTCAAACAACTGGCTGAAATTTGGTTCTCTCTTCGCGGAAACAGAAATTACAAAGACTAGAGATTACAAAAAGTTTATTCTGAAAAGCCCTAATAGCCATAACGACAATAAATGTAGAAAATGCCACCGCCATTCTGAAACCGTCCAACATATCACTAGCGCCTGCCCCGGCCTCACCCAAACCAAACACACACAGACATAATCAAGTTGCTCACATCGTTCACCAAAATCTTGCACTGAAACACCAACTAATTACTAGCAAACTATTACCAATACACACCAAAAGCGGTACTGGAGAGTGACAGGTACAGGTGTACTTTGATAGAGCCATACTCACAGACAAAACAGTACATAATGAGAGGCCGGACATAACACTAATAGATTAAGTGAACAAAACTACCTTCTTAATAAATATTGCCGTACCAAACGCCCATAATATACTTTGCTAAAGGAAGAAATAATAAGAATGTGGAAAATGAGCAAAGTTTCATAGTACCGATGGTGCTCTCTAGTACCGGAGTCATCCCGAAATAGTAGATTGTTAACCGAGGGTCGTAATAATCAATTCCCGAGGTTTGTTGTGGTTGACTATTATATAGTCCGAGTAGGAATTGATTATTTTATCCGTGTTAAACACTCTACTTTTCATTTCGAATATGAGGAAAATAAAACTAGTTGTTTATCTTAACTATTTATTGATAATATATAATAATATTAGTAGTACTTACCTATATAAAATTAATTGTCAAATTAGGACCTATATTTTTGAATTCCGTCACAGATACATAACAGATTACTATCCCTCCAATTTTTGTCGACTTTTTAAATTTTAAATATGGAACTCACCGCGTAATTGTTGCGGTTTATTTCGCTCAAAGAAGTTTGCGCTAAGTTCACACTGGCTGTTTAGAAAGTCACATGACCGCAGCATTTTTTTTTAAGTAGTTTATTTTTTTACATAAAACTCTTCATAGCTGATAGCAGTTCTATTTTTAAAGTTCATTCCGGCCCTTAGGTGGGAAGTAATTTGTATGAGTTTTTCCCTCTATGGAGGGAAGCAGCATTTTCCACCCAATAATCAGATCAAAACAACACTACTTTCCGAGTACGAGAAATGAAAAACCTTTTTCATTATCTTAAAGTAATAAGCCTTGAAGAAGGCCTCCATATAACGATGCAGAAAGCTGCCATTCTCAACACTTGCAGAATTGTCAGAAAGTTTTTACAGGACGACCCTGTAACAACGCTCCAGTGATCCTCACTTGGCTTAGGCCTGTGAGTTTCACGTATACCGAAATATTTTTAAATATTTTGTTTATAAATAAACCCATAAAAATAAATCAAAAACTAAGTCAAGAACAGAAATCACTGGTAATTAAAATTTAAATATTCCTTAACGTCATGAAAACATTTCTCTAAAAGCCATTTTTTTATTGTACATTACCATTTTTGTAACAGTCCAGGTTTTACTGCCGGCATTCCACGGCCCTATTTTTATTAATCATCATCATCATTTCCAGCCCATGTCAACCCACTGCTGGGAGTAGGTCTCCTCCATTTTTTGCCACTCCTTCCGGTGCTAGGCCGATCGCATCCAGGTCTTATTAGCGACCTGGATGCGATTATTATATTTGATAAATTATATAATCGTTGGTTGGAAGGCTGTGGGCTATTGGTTGTAGAATGTTACCGTGGATGCAGTTAGAGCCTGCCAAGGGATACCTCGGACTTTATGCAGCAGTGTCTTTCTGTGTCTTAACACCCTATAATGCGCTCGCCGACCCCTGGCAATCCATGAGGCCTATGTCCAGCAGTGGCCGTCCTATAACTGCACACAACTATAACATTCCGTTGTTCGCAGGGAAGTGGAGCTGCGTATGCGCAACAGCGTGCGCGGCGGGCGCACCGTGTCCACCGACGTCATCTCCATGTCCGTGAAGGGCCCCGGCCTGCAGCGCATGGTGCTCGTCGACCTGCCCGGAGTCATATCCGTGAGTGTGCACCGACGTCATCTCCATGTCCGTGAAGGGCCCCGGCCTGCAGCGCATGGTGCTCGTCGACCTGCCCGGAGTCATATCCGTGAGTGTGCACCGACGTCATCTCCATGTCCGTGAAGGGCCCCGGCCTGCAGCGCATGGTGCTCGTCGACCTGCCCGGAGTCATATCCGTGAGTGTGCACCGACGTCATCTCCATGTCCGTGAAGGGCCCCGGCCTGCAGCGCATGGTGCTCGTCGACCTGCCCGGAGTCATATCCGTGAGTGTGCACCGACGTCATCTCCATGTCCGTGAAGGGCCCCGGCCTGCAGCGCATGGTGCTCGTCGACCTGCCCGGAGTCATATCCGTGAGTGTGCACCGACGTCATCTCCATGTCCGTGAAGGGCCCCGGCCTGCAGCGCATGGTGCTCGTCGACCTGCCCGGAGTCATATCCGTGAGTGTGCACCGACGTCATCTCCATGTCCGTGAAGGGCCCCGGCCTGCAGCGCATGGTGCTCGTCGACCTGCCCGGAGTCATATCCGTGAGTGTGCACCGACTTCATCTCCATGTCCGTGAAGGGCCCCGGCCTGCAGCGCATGGTGCTCGTCGACCTGCCCGGAGTCATATCCGTGAGTGTCCACCGACGTCATCTCCATGTCCGTGAAGGGCCCCGGCCTGCAGCGCATGGTGCTCGTCGACCTGCCCGGAGTCATATCCGTGAGTGTCCACCGACGTCATCTCCATGTCCGTGAAGGGCCCCGGCCTGCAGCGCATGGTGCTCGTCGACCTGCCCGGAGTCATATCCGTGAGTGTGCACCGACGTCATCTCCATGTCCGTGAAGGGCCCCGGCCTGCAGCGCATGGTGCTCGTCGACCTGCCCGGAGTCATATCCGTGAGTGTGCACCGACGTCATCTCCATGTCCGTGAAGGGCCCCGGCCTGCAGCGCATGGTGCTCGTCGACCTGCCCGGAGTCATATCCGTGAGTGTGCACCGACGTCATCTCCATGTCCGTGAAGGGCCCCGGCCTGCAGCGCATGGTGCTCGTCGACCTGCCCGGAGTCATATCCGTGAGTGTGCACCGACGTCATCTCCATGTCCGTGAAGGGCCCCGGCCTGCAGCGCATGGTGCTCGTCGACCTGCCCGGAGTCATATCCGTGAGTGTGCACCGACGTCATCTCCATGTCCGTGAAGGGCCCCGGCCTGCAGCGCATGGTGCTCGTCGACCTGCCCGGAGTCATATCCGTGAGTGTGCACCGACGTCATCTCCATGTCCGTGAAGGGCCCCGGCCTGCAGCGCATGGTGCTCGTCGACCTGCCCGGAGTCATATCCGTGAGTGTGCACCGACGTCATCTCCATGTCCGTGAAGGGCCCCGGCCTGCAGCGCATGGTGCTCGTCGACCTGCCCGGAGTCATATCCGTGAGTGTGCACCGACGTCATCTCCATGTCCGTGAAGGCCCCGGCCTGCAGCGCATGGTGCTCGTCGACCTGCCCGGAGTCATATCCGTGTTCGTTTTCTCTGTGTATATATATTTTTTTGTTTCTCTAAGTCTTAAAAAGTAATGGTCTAAATTTGACGCCACCTAAAATCTGCCGCCCTAGGCTCCAGCCAACTCAGCCTATTGGTAAAGCCGGCACTGACGCTGCCATCATGCCTATTGGTTGTCGTAACATTAGTAAAGGTAAAGTAAGAATCACACGGTGAGTTAAATTTCAATTCCTTCATACATTTGTGAAGAACAGTGAAAGATGATGATGATTGATTATCACCTTCTATTTTAATTTTCAGACGCAAACTGTGGACATGGCTTCGGACACGCGAGACGCCATCAAACAGATGTCTAAGATGTACATGGAGAATCCTAACGCCATCATTCTGTGCATTCAAGTAAGTTATCATAAAAAACATTTATTTATTATTTATAGCGCGCAGAACAGTATGCTTGGAAACTGTAAACGTGAAACCTTCATACGTAACTTATGTTACGCGAGTGCGTACGTGCACTGAACTAGCTTATTAATTATGTTTAAGGCGTGGTGTATCAATAAACGCATTTTGATTCGCCTTTACAATCTGTCAGGACGGCTCGGTGGACGCGGAGCGCAGCAACGTGACGGACCTGGTGTCGGCGTGCGACCCCGGCGGGAAGCGCACCATCTTCGTGCTGACGAAGGTCGACCTGGCGGAGGAGAACCTCGCCAACCCTAACCGGGTGAGTGCTTCAACTAACCCCACTAATATTATAAAGCCGAAAGTTTGTATGGAGGTTTGTTACCACTTCACGCAAAAACTAGCGCACGTAACGAGCTGAAATGTTGCATACGTATAGATGTTGACTAGGATTAACACAACAATATAATTTAAATTCCGTAAACAGGATGTTATATTTGGATGTATAATGCATCGCCTCAGAAGTTATACCAATATGAATATTCCAGATCCGCCGCATCCTGGAAGGCAAGTTGTTCCCGATGCGCGCGCTGGGCTACTACGCCGTGGTCACGGGCCGCAGCCGCCGCGACGACTCCATCCAGAGCATCCGGGAGTACGAGGAGCGCTTCTTCCGGTCCTCCAAACTCTTCAAGTGAGTTCCCTTTATCTCTCTTCCTATAATTGTCAAAGTCAATAAGTGCTTATTCAATAAAGCAAAAAGCTTAATAGAATTGTCAATTAAAAAAAAGAAGAACAAGACACGTTTAAATTGAATAAAGTACATAATTGAATTCGTTGGCTTCAGATAACCTTCGTTTACATCACTGCCGCCGAGCATGAATTGACCAATCGCAACGCTCGAACGACACGAAGCTCGAGAGAACGAGCGTTGTGATTGGTCAATTCATGCTCCGCAAAGCCAATGAAAACGCACCCTTACACTTGTATGTGGAACGAAGCTCATGCTCGCCGATGTGTAGATGGTTCCTGTTCAACAGGTCTTACCATGTGTTAGTAGGTTTCCCACGAATTACACTAAAAACGAGTCACATTTACACGCTTACACGTTGAACATTGCAAAATAGTTTCCCTTCGAGTCACAACCAGACGAGACAGTAGAATGTGACTAAATATAAGTAAACAGAGTGGTTGCCAATGAGAGCGAGACGGCAGGCCGTCTGCCAGATGCGTGGGCGGTGTAGTCGCGGACCGGATCGCGGACGCGAGGCTGACGCGGCGCGCTGGTGTTGCAGGGACGGGCTCGTGACGCCGTCGCAGGTGACGACGCGCAACCTGTCGCTGGCGGTGGCGGAGTGCTTCTGGCGCATGGTGCGCGCGTCCGTGGAGCAGCAGGCGGACGCCTTCAAGGCCATGCGGTTCAACCTGGAGACGGAGTGGAAGAACTCCTTCCCCAGGTCAGTTCTATGTACCTTACCCTCACTTGTTGCACTCCCTGTCGCTGGCGGTGGCGGAGTGCTTCTGGCGCATGGTGCGCGCGTCCGTGGAGCAGCAGGCGGACGCCTTCAAGGCCATGCGGTTCAACCTGGAGACGGAGTGGAAGAACTCCTTCCCCAGGTCAGTTCTATGTACCTTACCCGCACTTATTGCACTCCCTGTTTCTTCCTATTTTCAAAAACTTGGTTCATCAATTTTATCTGGATTCCCGTGATAAGCCTTCGTAATCCATATATTCATTGATATGTCTTTATGTTATATACCTATATATATTATTATATTATATATAACTAGATTATTTATATATATTATTTAAATACGTATATTTATATTTTGTGTATACTATTTGTTTTGTCTTTATAGTTATGTGTTTGTATGTTTATATTATCATTATTTATTATTTAATTCATATTAACTACATATTAAATTCAATATTACCTCATTTGTTTAGTTTGGTACGCCACCGTCATAAATAAATTGAAATCTATCCTGTCCATCCAAAGGTTGCCTGGAAGAGATCGCTGTTAGCGATAAGGCCGCCCATTGTACCTATGCTTACTTTTAATAACTCTTCCTTTTACTATAACTCTCTTGATTTTGGTGTACAATAAAGTGATTCATTCATTATTCCTCACAGGAGTTCTATTAGAAACAGTATAGCGACCTCACTTCTTCCCCAGATGACTAATGTGTTGGTAATGCTTCGACTAATGGGTTAGCTTATGCCATTTTAAATATCATTAAAAATAAGCATGACATATGTATGCTTTCCGCTTAAATTTTTTTTAAATAATAAAGTAAATAATTCATGGGTCTCTTACGACATCACCTTAGAGTTTATTCTACGAGTAATTAAATTATTACATATAAAATTTCCGAATAATAATGTGCTTATGAATGAAGACTAAAATTAATGAATATCAAAATGTAGAACGTAGTTTATTTTATACTAGTTTGATTGACATTTTTTTAACAAGAAGTCTAATCTAGAATTTTCTCAGCACAAACATAAGAATGATCTGAAATAACCCAAGAATTCGAATCGAATTCGAAGTTTAAAATTAAAACGATTTAAAACTTTTCTTTACTTAAGTACCTACTTTCTTCAGCCAGTCTTCTTAAAAGCGGATTATAGCGGATTTACTCATAACAAAAAGTTTGGCTAATTTAGAAGTTTGACTCTTTTACCGAAATGTATGGAAAAAGGTTTTCGCAATTTCTGACATTTCTAGTACTCAAACATCAGTCGGTCTAGTAGAGACTTGATCCTTATAAGAAACAGAATCGATTGACATCAAAAAATGTTTTTATGTGAAATGACCATTTTCTTGCTGACTGTAAATTTTTTCCAAAATCTGTAATTGCAGTTCAGAATATCTTAAAAAAATATGGATAGTCTTCTAAAAACGTTTTCCTGTAACTATAACGGTTAAGGTACCTGCCCTTACTCCCGTCTCAAAAATTTACCCTGTGTAATCGCCAGCAATACATTATACTTACATCAGGCAGTGCGTCGTCTCATGCCTAAAAATAAAAAGAAAAAATAAGACACAGAGAATGTAATGTTGATGGGAGCAATTATTGAACGCGTCCATAAAGCACGAAACTTAGGTCTGCTTATGGATAGTAGCTTGAGATTTGAGGACCAAATAGCTGAATCGGTACGGAACTGTTTTTATAGGTTAAAAGTACTTTACAGGATGAGGCCATATATAACTGAAGAACTGCGCATTCAGCTAGTGGAGTCGCTTGTATTGTCGAAGCTAACTTACACAGACGTTGTCTTCGGTCCAAGACTTCTTGCCATGAGACAAACACTCATACAAAGAGTTTCGATATACCGTTCCGTAGTCATGTGCATACCTGAATGCTCACTATATTCTTAAAATGAAGCATCGCCTAAACTACACCTAGCATGCCTACTTTTCGGAGTTCTAAAGAATGACGCGCCTAGATATCTGAGCAATAAGCTAAAATGTTTGTCAGATTTGAGGTCCTGCGAAGTCAGACAGCATTTGTTGCAGTTCTCTGTGCAAAAACACAGAACTACTGCTTTAAGAGGTAGCTTTCCGCTATGCTGCATCGAAATGCTGGAACAATATCCCGCCTCCGATACGGAACCTGCTGAGTTTATACGGGTTTAGATTTAGGCTTAGAAAATATTTAATTGCCTGGCAGAAACAGCAGGAAAATTTTCTTCATGATACAAGCGCCATTTAGCGTAGATGCAAGTATTTTTTTAGTAGGATAAGAGTGTAATGGTTTATTCTAATTTTTCTAAGTATTTTAATTGTAGAAAAGCAATTCAGTAGTTGTAATGGCTTTTCTATTTCCTTTCTTCGATTATTTGCCTATATTTTTGCTTTATTTTTTTCTTTTTGTAATGTGCAGTGTATATGTCCGTTCACTGCAAAAGGATCCAACGGAAGACCAGCGCTGGTTGCCTCACCAGCATCATGCTGGGTTGGTTATTCTTTTTTGTTAAAACCTTTATTGTACTTGTTTGTTACATTTTAATCATTAAGTACTATATTTGTTGTTGCTAAATAAATATTATTCTTATTCTATTCTTATAGCCGGATATTTATTGCGTAAATTACCTTTATTATTTCCCGACGTTTGGCTTGGATTGCACCAAGCATGGTCCCGGGAAGACTGACTGACTGTCATATGGCAACAACGAACATGAACTTGGAGATTTATGAGGGAGGCCTAAATGTGTGTTTAAAAATCAATGAGCGAAAAAGGGAAGTGCTTTGTGTCTTTTGCACTTTTTAATTGATTTATTTATTTATTTATTTAATAGGACATCCAACACAGGGTTACACATAATATACATAATACTAAAGACTAAATGTTAATAGCCTGGTGCTCCCGTAATTACAGGATGTCACAGCATGTACATAGTTAGAGCGACAACTGATAAAAAGTATTATTTTTTAAACAGTATTTAAAGCATATAAGAAAAATTGTGACATAAACTTTACCTAAGTTAATAAAATTTTAAACAGTATAAAGCAAGTATGAAAAATTATAACATAAACTTTAGGTTCATTATGAACAATCATTGAAGTTAGTAGGTTAGAAAAGAAAACATTTTAATTAAAATTAATAGTAAAGAAAGAAACACAATGACAATATGTTGAGTTGGTACGTAAATATTTAAAAAATAAGTAAATTTTAATGTTTATGGTATCATTTATGCATTTATACCTCCATGATCTTTAATAGTTGTTTTTTGAAGCTATGCACTGAATCTGAGATGTCTAGATCACTAGGTTTTGACAACATATTGTATTGCCTACAAAGCCGCGACATGACAGCATGTTGACCAAGATTCGTTCTAGAGTAGGGTACGTTAAAAAAATTTTAAGCCCGTATTCTTGGTAGTCTAGCTGGTGCAGAAATAAGAATTAAGTTGGTGAGTTCCATGCAGTCTATATTTCCATTAAAAACCTTATGTAGAAATATTTGATCGTTAATTTTTCTTCTCTTGTCAAGCGTAGTCATCCTGTAGTTTTTGAGTCTTAAATTATAGCTAGAAAGTTTCTTAGCTTTATTATCCTTGTATGCTAAATGATACAAAAATCTACTCTGGATGCTTTCAATTCTTTTCGAGTAAACTTCGTACTGAGGGTTCCATATAACAGAACAGTACTCAGTCAAAGGCCGGACCAAGCTATTAAAAAGTTTGATTCTTGTAGAGCTATATTTAAAATCCTTGCTGTTACGTATTACAAAACCTAAGACTTTAAAGCATTTAGTAACTAAATTTAAGATGTGTGAGTCAAAGCTAAGTTTTGGGTCGATAGTTACTCCTAAATCTTTTACATTTTCTACGTTTTGTAACTCCTGTCCATTTAAATAGTAACTATTTAAGGTTTGACTTTTATTGCGAGAGAAGTTGATGTGATGACATTTTTTGATATTCAGGGACATATTATTTTTTTCGCACCAAGTTGATAACCTATTCAAATCTTCTTGTAGAAGTTTTACATCAGACGGAAATGCTACGGGTCTCATTATTTTTAAATCATCTGCGTATAAGTATACTTTGGAATAGTTAAAGCAGTCTGGAATGTCATTAATAAATATATTAAATAGTATTGGCCTAAATGGGACCCTTGAGGAACTCCTGAGACAGATAAAAAAGATCTTGAAAAGTGTCCACTTACGGTAACCTTAGATGACCTGTTTAACAAATAAGAAGAAAACCAGCTTAACAATGAACCAGAAATACCTAGACATGAAAGTTTGTGCAAAAGTATGGAGTGATCCACCTTATCAAAAGCCTTACTGTGTATATATGTCTGTGTATATGGAGTCTACAGGTATTCTATTATCAAGAGATTTTATAATCTCAGAAGTATAACAAGCAAGATTTGTAACAGTTGATCGTGACTTTACGAATCCATGTTGACAGTCAGTGATATGTGTTTTTAAGTGCCATGATAATCGTGCGGCGAATAATTTCTCCAAGCATTTACCAAGGATGACTAGTAAAGATATAGGGCGGTAATTTTTTATTTCATTTTTATCACCAGATTTATGAATTGGTACTACAATAGCTTCTTTCCATGAGTCGGGAAAAGTGCCTTCCTCGAGTGATTTATTAAAAATTCGTACGAGAGGTTCCGTCAGTGGGTTTGCACATCTTTTAATAAAAATGGGAGCAACACCATCTATTCCTGCCCCTTTATTAGCGTCGAGAGACTTCAGACAGTATTCAATCTGTTCCTTATTAATATATATTTTGCATAGAGATGTAGATACGTTACAGTTCTCTATATTACTTATTAAATCATGATTTTGCAGTGGGTTACTATATGCTTTAGTGAAATTGTCAGCAAAAAGATTGCAAATATCTTCACCTTGAGTAGCTATTTTGTCTTCGAGATGCATTAGAGCAGGATAGGTGCCACCTCCTAGCTTTTTATTTTTTACAAAGGACCAGAACATTTTAGGCTTATTTTTTATGAAGTATTCTATGTTATTAATGTGTTTTGTGTAACATATTTTTTGTGCAGTAGCACACTGATCCCTTAAGTCCTCAAATCTGACCAAGTCTAATGGATTGTTGTATCGTTTAACTTTTGCGTGTAATTTGTATTTCTCTTTTATCATCTTTATTAACTCACGAGAATACCAAACTGGGTAATGAGTTGACTGTGGAGTCCTTATAGGTATGTATTCTTTAATGATATTTCTGAGAATTGTATAAAAAGCTTCAGTCATTTCGTTAACGTGTGAGCAGTGTTGAAACTCTGTATCCCAATCTATGGTATTTAAATGACTTATGATGGCATCGTAGTCGGCCTTGAAGAAGTTAGGTCGGGTATATTTTTCGGAGGGAGAAATTTATTGCCAAAAATGGGTATTGATAGTTCAAGCGAAGGATGATTTTCGTCTTCGCTGGTTGTAAGAAATGTAGGGCAATATGTAAGATTATGAATTGGTTTATTGCTTAGGACTAAGTCAAGCTCTCTGTTGTTGCTGTTTTGAATGTTATTAAATTGACTTAAATCATGAAGTGCAATAAATTCTAAGAACAAAAGGTTTACTGCTGAATTTGTTGCATTAGGTATGGTTATGTTGCTGTCATTCGTTTTTGCCCATTTAATCTCCTTTAGGTTAAAGTCACCTAAAATTACGACCTGGTTACCCTTTTCGAGAGCATGCTGAGCGCTGTTGGTGAATATGACCATGTCGTCAATATTCAATGGCGATGGCAAGTAAACGGCACATAGGTATGTTGCTTTAGCATCACTCTCTTTACAGTTAGACTTAACCTTTACCCAAAGATCTTCGCATCTGCTTTCAAATCTGGACATTCTAGAAGAATGAAACCGTTTGGACACTGCCATCAGAACTCCTCCACCTTCTTTCCTTTTCCTATACTTACTAGATTTAATAACTATTTGATTTGATTTAATAACTATCCTGCTCTATCCTGCAGTCACCCAACTCATCGTACGTGGAGTAGACACACACATTCCATTTTTCCACACAACTTACATTAGGTATGGTCGGGTACTGTAGACTCTCGGTAAGGAGAAACGCAGCGCTAGTGAAGTACTGCGTGCGAGTGCCGCGCGGCCCGACAGCGTCCGCAGGCGCCGGCGGCGCGGCCCCGGCCCGCACGCACGCGCGCACGCCGCTGGCCCGCCTTGCTTTGCCGGCCTCCTCCTAGAACCGACCTGCTTAAGTTTGCCCCAATGACACTTGCCATGTCCCCTCAACATACTTTCAGACAATGACGTAGATAGTTTTCACCACAACCTGCCGAAACTTATAGAAATGGCACAGGTTGTAATTGAAACAAAATGTTTGTAAAAATATTAACTTATATAACTTATATACCTATAGGTTAACCTGTTATGATGTTATAATTGCTGCAAATAAATAAAGAAATGACTCCAGACAGCGCGAACTCGACCGGGACGAGGTATTCGAGCGAGCTCGAGCGGAGCTGCTCGACCAGTCGGCCTCGCTGTCCTGCGTGGCGCCGGCGGGCTGGGAGGCGCGCCTGCACGCGGCGCTGTGGCACCATGCCAGCGACGTCGTCTTCAACAGCATCTACCTGCCGGCGGCCGCGGCGGCCAGCGACGACGTCGGTGAGTGGACTGGACTGCTTGAGGACGGAGCTGCTCGACCAGTCGGCCTCGCTGTCCTGCGTGGCGCCGGCGGGCTGGGAGGCGCGCCTGCACGCGGCGCTGTGGCACCATGCCAGCGACGTCGTCTTCAACAGCATCTACCTGCCGGCGGCCGCGGCGGCCAGCGACGACGTCGGTGAGTGGACTGGACTGCTTGAGGACGGAGCTGCTCGACCAGTCGGCCTCGCTGTCCTGCGTGGCGCCGGCGGGCTGGGAGGCGCGCCTGCACGCGGCGCTGTGGCACCATGCCAGCGACGTCGTCTTCAACAGCATCTACCTGCCGGCGGCCGCGGCGGCCAGCGACGACGTCGGTGAGTGGACTGGATTGCTTGAGGACGGAGCTGCTCGACCAGTCGGCCTCGCTGTCCTGCGTGGCGCCGGCGGGCTGGGAGGCGCGCCTGCACGCGGCGCTGTGGCACCATGCCAGCGACGTCGTCTTCAACAGCATCTACCTGCCGGCGGCCGCGGCGGCCAGCGACGACGTCGGTGAGTGGACTGGATTGCTTGAGGACGGAGCTGCTCGACCAGTCGGCCTCGCTGTCCTGCGTGGCGCCGGCGGGCTGGGAGGCGCGCCTGCACGCGGCGCTGTGGCACCATGCCAGCGACGTCGTCTTCAACAGCATCTACCTGCCGGCGGCCGCGGCGGCCAGCGACGACGTCGGTGAGTGGACTGGACTGCTTGAGGACGGAGCTGCTCGACCAGTCGGCCTCGCTGTCCTGCGTGGCGCCGGCGGGCTGGGAGGCGCGCCTGCACGCGGCGCTGTGGCACCATGCCAGCGACGTCGTCTTCAACAGCATCTACCTGCCGGCGGCCGCGGCGGCCAGCGACGACGTCGGTGAGTGGACTGGATTGCTTGAGGACGGAGCTGCTCGACCAGTCGGCCTCGCTGTCCTGCGTGGCGCCGGCGGGCTGGGAGGCGCGCCTGCACGCGGCGCTGTGGCACCATGCCAGCGACGTCGTCTTCAACAGCATCTACCTGCCGGCGGCCGCGGCGGCCAGCGACGACGTCGGTGAGTGGACTGGACTGCTTGAGGACGGAGCTGCTCGACCAGTCGGCCTCGCTGTCCTGCGTGGCGCCGGCGGGCTGGGAGGCGCGCCTGCACGCGGCGCTGTGGCACCATGCCAGCGACGTCGTCTTCAACAGCATCTACCTGCCGGCGGCCGCGGCGGCCAGCGACGACGTCGGTGAGTGGACTGGACTGCTTGAGGACGGAGCTGCTCGACCAGTCGGCCTCGCTGTCCTGCGTGGCGCCGGCGGGCTGGGAGGCGCGCCTGCACGCGGCGCTGTGGCACCATGCCAGCGACGTCGTCTTCAACAGCATCTACCTGCCGGCGGCCGCGGCGGCCAGCGACGACGTCGGTGAGTGGACTGGATTGCTTGAGGACGGAGCTGCTCGACCAGTCGGCCTCGCTGTCCTGCGTGGCGCCGGCGGGCTGGGAGGCGCGCCTGCACGCGGCGCTGTGGCACCATGCCAGCGACGTCGTCTTCAACAGCATCTACCTGCCGGCGGCCGCGGCGGCCAGCGACGACGTCGGTGAGTGGACTGGACTGCTTGAGGACGGAGCTGCTCGACCAGTCGCACAGTGTGTTTTTTGCCCCGAAAAAGTGACATCGTTATTTTATTCATAAAATCTATTGAGCTTTGCATTTCCAATGTTAGAGTAGAACACCCGAATCTCAATTCCGCTTAGTCTCTGCAAATTGATTTTTTTAAATTTTCTTAACCTTGAGATAGAAAATTACAAATATTTATTTATAAAAATAACGGTCCATAAATTGTAGTTTAATCCATCACAGACTTATGGAGCAACTTTGGGGGCATATTAAACCGTTTTTATTTCAGTTTTAGACCGGATATAAACGAAACTAGCGTGATTTTTCATGTTTTCTGTTTTTATTTTTTTTCAACATTTCTAGGCTTTAGTAGAGTTTCTGTCTAAGACAGAAATATACCTAAACCTAAGGCCAATAACCCATAAAAATATTTACGCACAACTACGCCGTATTTATGAGAAACATTTTTTTTAGTTTTAAGGTCAATCTGTAAAATTAGGGTTGTCAAAAAGGTTAAAGGATAAGGTGTTAAGAGAATAGGCATAGTTATAAAGGTTTTAATAGTCTATTTTATATGATATACTTATCGGGTTGAAATTTTGCGTAGATCTATATACCTACCTAAATCAGTTTCTATGAGATAGAAATGAAATAATAATGACATGAAAATATGTTTTATTTGACAAGACACAAATACACAAAAAAAACTTATAGGAAAACTAATCTAGGTACACGTAAATTTACAATCCAAGTTAACAAGATAACACAACAATAAAAAATACTATTAAAGAAAAACCTCTAAAATTTTCAACGCGTGCGAAGCCCGTAGAAACTAGTTGGACATAAAAACATGACTCTAAAAGTGGTTTATTTAATTATTCTTACGGAAATAGAGTATTTTTAATAAAAAAAAAATTGAAAATTATATAAATCTTCATTGTAGAATTATTCTGTAAAATTTTCCTCGTTGCTTAGAATTATTGTATTATCATCATCTATGTCTATATTTATCAAATCTTGTTGCTCTTGTGGTTTATTCTTTAATCTACCGAACTTCTCCACAAAATTAATAAAAATAATAGAAAGAGTTAACTTCAAAGGTCAATTACAGTGGCAGCCCTAAAGAGTTTTTTCGAAATTCAATTTCTCATAAATAAGTTGCAGTTGTACGATAATATTTTTATGTGTTATTAGCCTTAGCTTAATGTATATTTCTGTCTTGGACAGAACCTCTACTACAGCCTAGAAATGTTGAAAAAAAATAAAAACTGAAAATATGAAAAATCACGCTAGTTTCGTTAATATCCGGTCTAAAACAGAAATAAAAACGGTTTATTATGCCCCCAAAGTTGCTTCATATGTCTGTGATGGATTAAACTACAATTTGTGTACCATTATTTTTATAAAAATATATTTGCAATTTTCTAGGTCAAGGTCAAGAAAATTTAAAAAAATCAGTTTGGATAAAAGAAGCGGAATTGATATTCAGGTGTTCTACTCTAACATTGGAAATGCAAAGCTCAATAGATTTTATGAATAAAATAACGATGTCACTTTTTCGGGGCAAAAAACACACTGTGAGTCGGCCTCGCTGTCCTGCGTGGCGCCGGCGGGCTGGGAGGCGCGCCTGCACGCGGCGCTGTGGCACCATGCCAGCGACGTCGTCTTCAACAGCATCTACCTGCCGGCGGCCGCGGCGGCCAGCGACGAAGTCGGTGAGTGGACTGGATTGCTTGAGGACGGAGCTGCTCGACCAGTCGGCCTCGCTGTCCTGCGTGGCGCCGGCGGGCTGGGAGGCGCGCCTGCACGCGGCGCTGTGGCACCATGCCAGCGACGTCGTCTTCAACAGCATCTACCTGCCGGCGGCCGCGGCGGCCAGCGACGACGTCGGTGAGTGGACTGGACTGCTTGAGGACGGAGCTGCTCGACCAGTCGGCCTCGCTGTCCTGCGTGGCGCCGGCGGGCTGGGAGGCGCGCCTGCACGCGGCGCTGTGGCACCATGCCAGCGACGTCGTCTTCAACAGCATCTACCTGCCGGCGGCCGCGGCGGCCAGCGACGACGTCGGTGAGTGGACTGGACTGCTTGAGGACGGAGCTGCTCGAGTCGAGCAGCTCCGTCCTCAAGCAGTCGAGCAGCTCGACCAGTCGGCCTCGCTGTCCTGCGTGGCGCCGGCGGAATCATTTATTCGTAAATATGAACTTTAAAAAAATATATTACATTATGTAGCGCAATTATGAAACCTTACCTCCTGTGCTAGTTAAAAACCTGTGTTACGGCAAGGTAAGGCTTATCAAACCACGCGCGCATATAAAAATACCTAATAAAGGTCCTCAAACATATACCTTACAGACTAACATACATACACTTTATGATAGGCATACATTTTATATACCACATACTACTTTTAGGGAGTTTTTTCGTGTTCGCATCCCTATAGCGTCGGTATACGTCTCCTGCAGGCCAGAAATCGGGAGTGAGGAACACGTCCTTGTACTTCGCAGGTACTCGTAGTACATACGACTTAAAGGTCGCGTTCATCGTTCTCGTGGACGCGAGATGCAGCAGATGTATCTGGAGCGACGGCGGATTCTTCATCCAGAAACGGACTCTCTCTTTCACGAATCGTTCGACCTCGTCGTCTGAGGTGTTGGGGTCCAACCTCGATAGGTAGAGACGGCACGCAGGGCGACCTCCGATGCAACGGCAGAAGCTGTACCATTTCGATTACGTGACCCTACGGGGATGCTCATGGAATGCTGCCGGCGACCCTGAGTCCTTCTCCGGTATTTCAAGGAGTTGGGCTGGTTAGGGTCGCGGCATTATTTCGGGGGACAATGCACAACACACCCCAATGCGGGACTTCAGTTTAGATCTGGTCCCCCCTCAGAATTAAAATATTCTTCGACCATGGTGAAGCCATCAACGTCGGCTTTCTCCGTTGTAGCCACCATCTTTATCTGTGCTACGCATAAGCTGAGACCGACATGTTTGTTTCTGAGGCGACACTTGTGCGTAACTCTTCTGTCTGATGGCACATGCTTTTACCATCTACATATCTATCTCCATCGTTGTGTGGAGTGTAACTTAAGAAGACATCAGAAACTACATTGACGTCGCATTTCCAGTTTCTAAAGTGACTCATGGATAATTTAGCCTAAGATCTTTGACATACGACCAGGTGATCCTGCGACAATCACTGTCAGAATGTCATATAATAATCGTGCTGACTTTTACTCCCATTACCTTTTCCTATAAACCTGTGTTTCCCTTCCTAAACCTTGTTCCTTTCGCAGCGCACATGATCCCTCGCCAGATAAAGTTCAAGCAGCCGGCGGTGAGCGCTCAGAGCTCTGGCGCTGGCCCCACTATATGGATCGACACTAACAGTATCGACTTTAGTAAGAGTTGATTATTTATATTTCTCACTAAATACTTAATTTTTTTTTTGAAGCCGGTAATGCTTCATCCAACTATGTTACAGAACCCTTGACGGGCTTAGTCGAAATTCTTGACAAGGTCGTATTGTTTCAGCACGGATCTAGCGCCATCTACAGGTTATTACTGCAAATAATTTCGACTAAGCCCGTCAATGGTTCTGTAGCTTAGCTGTTTGAAGCATTTCCTGCTTAATGACGTGTCAGGGATCTATGTGACCGATGTAGGTTCGAACCCGACCAAATTTTTAACAGGTTTTTCATTTTCTTGAAATGTTCGGAAGTACGTATCAATAAATTTCTACTCTTACCATGAAGCTTAAACCAATGTTTTTACCATAATGAAACTAAGTATTATAAAAACTATTTTACCGACCTATATGGGGCTTCATTGTCATGTGTGAAATGTCAAAGCATGTAAATAAAAAATAAAATAATATAATTTTATTACAGACACTAATTACTGTTATTGTATTTATTGTTGATGATGAATAAAAATGTATTTATTTATTTGTTGTGCAAGTCTTTATAGAAAAATATGTTTATATCATTAAACATGCGTACAGACAAGTTCAACACCCAAGTGGACATCAAGCTTCGCGAGTGGGCCGACACGGCGCTGCCCGCGGCGTCGGTGCGCGCGGGGGGCGAAGCCCTGGCGGCCGAGTTCGCGGCGCTGCTAGCCGGCGGCGCGGCCGACGCGCTGTACGAGGGCGTCAAGCAGCGCGCCGTGGAGGAGGCGCTGCAGAGGCATCAGTGGGAGGAGCGGGCGCAGGATGTGAGTACTCGTAGTGAGCGGCGCTGCTGACGCGCTGTACGAGGGCGTCAAGCAGCGCGCCGTGGAGGAGGCGCTGCAGAGGCATCAGTGGGAGGAGCGGGCGCAGGATGTGAGTACTCGTAGTGAGCGGCGCTGCTGACGCGCTGTACGAGGGCGTCAAGCAGCGCGCCGTGGAGGAGGCGCTGCAGAGGCATCAGTGGGAGGAGCGGGCGCAGGATGTGAGTACTCGTAGTGAGCGGCGCTGCTGACGCGCTGTACGAGGGCGTCAAGCAGCGCGCCGTGGAGGAGGCGCTGCAGAGGCATCAGTGGGAGGAGCGGGCGCAGGATGTGAGTACTCGTAGTGAGCGGCGCTGCTGACGCGCTGTACGAGGGCGTCAAGCAGCGCGCCGTGGAGGAGGCGCTGCAGAGGCATCAGTGGGAGGAGCGGGCGCAGGATGTGAGTACTCGTAGTGAGCGGCGCTGCTGACGCGCTGTACGAGGGCGTCAAGCAGCGCGCTGTGGAGGAGGCGCTGCAGAGGCATCAGTGGGAGGAGCGGGCGCAGGATGTGAGTACTCGTAGTGAGCGGCGCTGCTGACGCGCTGTACGAGGGCGTCAAGCAGCGCGCCGTGGAGGAGGCGCTGCAGAGGCATCAGTGGGAGGAGCGGGCGCAGGATGTGAGTACTCGTAGTGAGCGGCGCTGCTGACGCGCTGTACGAGGGCGTCAAGCAGCGCGCCGTGGAGGAGGCGCTGCAGAGGCATCAGTGGGAGGAGCGGGCGCAGGATGTGAGTACTCGTAGTGAGCGGCGCTGCTGACGCGCTGTACGAGGGCGTCAAGCAGCGCGCCGTGGAGGAGGCGCTGCAGAGGCATCAGTGGGAGGAGCGGGCGCAGGATGTGAGTACTCGTAGTGAGCGGCGCTGCTGACGCGCTGTACGAGGGCGTCAAGCAGCGCGCCGTGGAGGAGGCGCTGCAGAGGCATCAGTGGGAGGAGCGGGCGCAGGATGTGAGTACTCGTAGTGAGCGGCGCTGCTGACGCGCTGTACGAGGGCGTCAAGCAGCGCGCTGTGGAGGAGGCGCTGCAGAGGCATCAGTGGGAGGAGCGGGCGCAGGATGTGAGTACTCGTAGTGAGCGGCGCTGCTGACGCGCTGTACGAGGGCGTCAAGCAGCGCGCTGTGGAGGAGGCGCTGCAGAGGCATCAGTGGGAGGAGCGGGCGCAGGATGTGAGTACTCGTAGTGAGCGGCGCTGCTGACGCGCTGTACGAGGGCGTCAAGCAGCGCGCTGTGGAGGAGGCGCTGCAGAGGCATCAGTGGGAGGAGCGGGCGCAGGATGTGAGTACTCGTAGTGAGCGGCGCTGCTGACGCGCTGTACGAGGGCGTCAAGCAGCGCGCTGTGGAGGAGGCGCTGCAGAGGCATCAGTGGGAGGAGCGGGCGCAGGATGTGAGTACTCGTAGTGAGCGGCGCTGCTGACGCGCTGTACGAGGGCGTCAAGCAGCGCGCTGTGGAGGAGGCGCTGCAGAGGCATCAGTGGGAGGAGCGGGCGCAGGATGTGAGTACTCGTAGTGAGCGGCGCTGCTGACGCGCTGTACGAGGGCGTCAAGCAGCGCGCTGTGGAGGAGGCGCTGCAGAGGCATCAGTGGGAGGAGCGGGCGCAGGATGTGAGTACTCGTAGTGAGCGGCGCTGCTGACGCGCTGTACGAGGGCGTCAAGCAGCGCGCTGTGGAGGAGGCGCTGCAGAGGCATCAGTGGGAGGAGCGGGCGCAGGATGTGAGTACTCGTAGTGAGCGGCGCTGCTGACGCGCTGTACGAGGGCGTCAAGCAGCGCGCTGTGGAGGAGGCGCTGCAGAGGCATCAGTGGGAGGAGCGGGCGCAGGATGTGAGTACTCGTAGTGAGCGGCGCTGCTGACGCGCTGTACGAGGGCGTCAAGCAGCGCGCTGTGGAGGAGGCGCTGCAGAGGCATCAGTGGGAGGAGCGGGCGCAGGATGTGAGTACTCGTAGTGAGCGGCGCTGCTGACGCGCTGTACGAGGGCGTCAAGCAGCGCGCTGTGGAGGAGGCGCTGCAGAGGCATCAGTGGGAGGAGCGGGCGCAGGATGTGAGTACTCGTAGTGAGCGGCGCTGCTGACGCGCTGTACGAGGGCGTCAAGCAGCGCGCTGTGGAGGAGGCGCTGCAGAGGCATCAGTGGGAGGAGCGGGCGCAGGATGTGAGTACTCGTAGTGAGCGGCGCTGCTGACGCGCTGTACGAGGGCGTCAAGCAGCGCGCCGTGGAGGAGGCGCTGCAGAGGCATCAGTGGGAGGAGCGGGCGCAGGATGTGAGTACTCGTAGTGAGCGGCGCTGCTGACGCGCTGTACGAGGGCGTCAAGCAGCGCGCCGTGGAGGAGGCGCTGCAGAGGCATCAGTGGGAGGAGCGGGCGCAGGATGTGAGTACTCGTAGTGAGCGGCGCTGCTGACGCGCTGTACGAGGGCGTCAAGCAGCGCGCCGTGGAGGAGGCGCTGCAGAGGCATCAGTGGGAGGAGCGGGCGCAGGATGTGAGTACTCGTAGTGAGCGGCGCTGCTGACGCGCTGTACGAGGGCGTCAAGCAGCGCGCTGTGGAGGAGGCGCTGCAGAGGCATCAGTGGGAGGAGCGGGCGCAGGATGTGAGTACTCGTAGTGAGCGGCGCTGCTGACGCGCTGTACGAGGGCGTCAAGCAGCGCGCCGTGGAGGAGGCGCTGCAGAGGCATCAGTGGGAGGAGCGGGCGCAGGATGTGAGTACTCGTAGTGAGCGGCGCTGCTGACGCGCTGTACGAGGGCGTCAAGCAGCGCGCCGTGGAGGAGGCGCTGCAGAGGCATCAGTGGGAGGAGCGGGCGCAGGATGTGAGTACTCGTAGTGAGCGGCGCTGCTGACGCGCTGTACGAGGGCGTCAAGCAGCGCGCCGTGGAGGAGGCGCTGCAGAGGCATCAGTGGGAGGAGCGGGCGCAGGATGTGAGTACTCGTAGTGAGCGGCGCTGCTGACGCGCTGTACGAGGGCGTCAAGCAGCGCGCTGTGGAGGAGGCGCTGCAGAGGCATCAGTGGGAGGAGCGGGCGCAGGATGTGAGTACTCGTAGTGAGCGGCGCTGCTGACGCGCTGTACGAGGGCGTCAAGCAGCGCGCCGTGGAGGAGGCGCTGCAGAGGCATCAGTGGGAGGAGCGGGCGCAGGATGTGAGTACTCGTAGTGAGCGGCGCTGCTGACGCGCTGTACGAGGGCGTCAAGCAGCGCGCCGTGGAGGAGGCGCTGCAGAGGCATCAGTGGGAGGAGCGGGCGCAGGATGTGAGTACTCGTAGTGAGCGGCGCTGCTGACGCGCTGTACGAGGGCGTCAAGCAGCGCGCCGTGGAGGAGGCGCTGCAGAGGCATCAGTGGGAGGAGCGGGCGCAGGATGTGAGTACTCGTAGATTTAAGAAGATTCCTTGGAGGTAGAAGTATTTAGAGGTATTTTCGGGGGGGTAGAAGGTTTAATGGGCCAATTCGGAATGTATACACCAATATTTCAACTGTAAACTTGTTGGTTATTGGAGCAACCCATATCAAGTTATGGCGACCGTGACAGGACAGCTACCGCAAGGTTACAGAGTGTAGGTATAGAAAATGGTCTCAGTCTGCGCGGGGCGAAGTCCTAGCGGCCGAGTTCGCAGCTCTATTAGGCAGGGGAGCACACAGGGCAGACACGAGAAACATCAGTGTGAGGAGAGGGAACAGGATGTAAGTAGATTTTAGAAGATTCCGTGGAGGTAGAAGTGTTTAGAGATATTTTCGAGAGGGTTTAGGAAGGGCTATTTGGGGATGTTACAAGTGTATAAATGCGCTTCGGAGATTTTTAGAGGGGTTTTTGGAGGGTTAAAAGTGTTTGAGATTTATAACACCTTATTGATGGTAACAGAAATTATACCGAGGTATAAAAACAAAAATTATACAATTTCGGGCAATGCGATAGGCGGAGGAGCATGTTTATAAAGTATACGGTCTTTACTAAAGTTTCAAAGGTAGAAAGTACAAGAGATTACTTGGGTTTATGGGGCTTAGTATAGATATAGACTTTTACTTGTCCTCGAACCGCGGGGCGAAGCCCTAACTGCTAAGTTCGTATCGAGAAATGCCAATGGAAGAGGCCTTGCTGCGTTGAGTGCTGATATTACTTCGAGAAGAGAGCACAAGATGTAAGCACAGGGATTTCTGTGTGTTTCAGGAGCTTATACAAGTTTTAGGAGGTTACAGTCGCCCTTTACATAGTTTCGCGGAAGGCTTATGGACAACAAGAGTTCTTATACTGATTTGTGGGGCTGCTTAAATTTTCAGTATATTTTAGCTATCTGTCGCGCCGAGAAGGCATCAACTGAAGGAAAGGGCTGTAGAATTGAAGCAACATGAACTGAAGAGTTGTCGTGGCAACAAGTTGTTTTGATGAAACATCTAAAAGCTGTAATTTCGTCTGCAGGTCTTGCGGGTCCTGCAGCTGAACGCGCTCCAGGACCGGATGGTGAGCTCGCGCGCCGACTGGGACGCGAGCGTCACGCTCATGGAGACGGCGCTCACGGAGAAGCTGGCTACGGCTCAGGACGAGCTGCGGCAACTCACTGGTGAGTGGGGATGGGAGGGGGGGTCACTAGAGTCTTCCGCTGTACGCGATCCAGGACTGGTTGGAGGGCCCTCTCGAACTCCGCGCTCACTGAGAAGCTAGCAGGCGCGCAAAACGAGTTACGGACACTCACTGGTCAGTGGACGGAGAGGGGTTACTAGAATTCGATATATCCGTACTTCTATCGTCATTAATTTGATGTATGCAGGACTGCAGTGCCTGCAAAAACAATCCGGCTTTTCTGCTAACTATAACATTTTTATACCCTGTCAATGTGTCTATTCCCAAAATAAGATAAGATAATTATAAGATAAGATAATTTATTGTTTATCAACAAACATCAATTTTCGTATTATAAACATAGATTGCTTAGAATCAAGATGTATTTGACAAGATGACATAGGTGCCCAAACTAGGATAACCTGTGTGATGGCGCACCTATACCCTCCGCCCGACATAAAATATACATGAAATAGGTTTTTATCGAGTAAACTATACAAAAAAAATTATATTAAAAATTAAAACACACTATTTAGGTACTGTAAGACAATTTAGATAAAATAAAATTAAAAAGAAGGATAAACTTAAAATTATGCCAATACTATCAGAATATTTTCTGTTTCAATGTAATCCAAGTTAAGCAGCCATATTTTTACAGCAAGTTTACATTTATATAAGGTCATGTGATAGAAGTGAAGTGTTTTATTTAATTTTTTATAAAGATACGGTCCCAGAAAATAACGTTGATGGGAAACAAATTTTGTGGAGCAGATAGGAACTGGAGAGAGAAAATAGGTTAAGGCCAAATAAGGCGGTCGGTCCTACAAACACAAAGCCGTATCTTTCAATAAAAGAGGAACAATCTTCCAAGGACCATGTTGTATAAAATAAATATATACAGAGCTTTATTTTCTTGCGAACTAAAAAAAAAGTGCGACAAAAAGCTTTCTTAATCTGAGTTTTCTACGTACATACGAGTAAAACCTACTTACTACTCGTATTTATAAGAACGGTTAGCTCTTATGTCTGATAGGGTCCGCCTTCAGCGGTAAGAACCTCCTCTAAGTTTTTCCATTTACGTCTTTTACTGTTCTTGGTGTGATGATATCATAGAGATCGCCATCTTTTTATTGGTCGTCATGGTCTTTTTTTGTAACTCGGGAAATCGACTTATTGTTTATTACTAGGCTCTAGTCCCTGCACATGGCCCACCAATTGCCATGTTGTGCCGATGCTATAATTATTATCATATGATATAGAGTCAGAAGGCCGCAAGCCTAAAGTGGAACTGGGCCGGACACGTATGCCGCATGCCCGACGACTTTTGGGTAAAGATAACCACAGAGTGGACCCAAACGCATGTCGGCCGCGCGGACCACCCCGCGGGAGATGGAGGGCCGAGCTGGACACGCCTGAGCATGTGGCCTGTCACTGCGTTCATCATTCATCATCATTTTAGCCGTAAAACGTCCACTACTGAACACAGGCCCCCTCATGATCTCCATAGTTGCCATACTCACTGCGTTAGCAAGCTAAATATTAACACAGAGTGAGATAAGGGCAGCCGAATCATGTACATTTCGTCGTCAGGTCCCGGCTTCCGAGAGAGGTGGCTGTACTGGGCGACCACGTCGGACGAGCAGACGAGGCGCGCAGAGGTCAAGTCGGAGCTGGAGAGGCTGGGCGTCACGCGGCCTCAGCTTATGTACGACGAGGTATGTGACATTCTCCTAGGGAATCCATCACCTCAGCCGCTGGCCGTCCATTGCTGGACGTAGGCCTTCCTCATGGATCTCCAAGAACATGAGGGGAGGGCGGGCGCAGTACGGGATGTTGACACACGCAAAGACGCTGCTGCCCATTCGGGAGGTATCCTGGCGCCCTGAGTCATAGAGTTGTAAGGTCTCAAGTGCCCGTTATGTCTCCAGCCCCCGTACCCATCAAGCCGGAACACAGCAATGCAGACATCACTGCTTGGTGGCAGAGGTACTTCCCTGGATGAACTCTTCACAAAAAGATCTACTACTACAGACAATTACTAAACTCCATTGAGATATCTGTAGATAGCGCTAATCTTTACTAAACGGACAAATATAGATGCTTAAAAACAACCTATGTGATGCTCAAACAGAATCGTTATTTCTAGGTGGTAGCTGTCAGAGACAACCTGAGGAGAAAAGGAATCGAAGTGGACAATGAATACATCAGGGAGACGTGGAAACCGGTATATCTCAAGTAAGTGCAACAGAAACATCTTGATGATTAATGTACAAGTCACAAGTATAACTCTCCGTGGGTACAGTAAATCAGAAATATCTAACTATTATTTTAATGGTATATAGCAGATCAATACAAATCGATCGCCGTGAAGGAAATTAGATAGTCCAAGTCTCAAACTTACTGATTTTTTAAACCAATTTAAAGAGCTATCTGAACGTATAAATGTATTTTCAGGGATTTCCTTCAGAAGGCGTTAATCCGGGCGCGGGATTGCAGGAAAAGCTTCTACCTTTACAGCCAACAGAACGGCGTAGGGGTAAGTAATCTAATTCATAGAATCATCATCATAATCCCAGCCTTAGGACATCCACTTCTGGACAAAAGATTCCTTCATCATGGCTTGGCAGGCTTATTATATATATATATTCATTTCTTTGAGACAACATACATAGATTCCCATGTTAATTAAACAATGTTCGTTGCAACTTGTTAAACCTTTAACAATATTGTTTAATCAATCCCTTGCCACTGGCGTATTTCCTAGTAAATGAAAACTTGCGATAACACCTATCCACAAAAGAGAGGATCAAAGCGACATAGCGAATTAAAGTCCTGTCTCCATCTTATCTGCTATCGGTAAATTATTTCAATCGTTGGTCCAGAAAACAATGTATTTTCATCTCAAACCATTCTTCGTCCCTCAGCAACATGGCTTTTTATCTGGGAGATCGACTACGCCAAACCTTCTTGCGTACGTTAGTGACATCACGAAAGCCTTTGAAGATCGAAAAGAAGCACATGCAATATACAAGGATTTTCTAAAGCTTTTTACGTAGTCAACCACAGTTTATTAATTAAAAAGCTTGGCCACGCTGGTATTTGTGGTTCCCTAATACGATGGTGTGAATCATATCTTAAAAATAGCTCCCAATTGGTAAAGATTCGCTGCTATAAATCTGCAGCATGAAATGTACCTTCAGGTGTTCCTCAAGGCTCACATCTGGGGCCTTTGTTTTTTGCAGTTTTCATAAATGATCTCTGTAAAAACATATCATTAGGATACCTGATGTTTTCCGATGATCTCAAGCTGTACAGAACCATCAATTCTAAAGAAGACTGTGATCATCTCTGTAAAGGGATCTTGTCTTGAGTGGTTCTCCAAATCCAAGACCCTTTTGAGTTTATGGTTGAAGTAAAAGTCAATCCGCGAATAAATGAAATATATTAAGAAATCACTTAAACCGACTGAATTAATGGTAAAACTAAATGGTTAATGGTAATGGTAATGGTGAGCCCGCGCTCTCGGTGGTATGTCAAGTCGCGAACTGTCGAATTTAGGTAAAGGCGAGCAAAGGTGCGCTTAGCTGCTAACGCAGCTATATTGCACAATTGCTGCGTGTTCGATATTAACTCGAACATATTCCCGAGAACAAGATGAAGATGCTGTGACTTAGTGAGTGATTATGGTACACTTTAAACATCATAGCTGTAAAATAAGTAAAACATGTAAATATTGGTAAAAAAGCAAAAAAATTAAAAGCACAATAGTTACTTATCTCTAACTTATAAATAAAGCATTCACATTATTAAAAGTAAAGATAATTATAATTAAATGGTCCCTTAAAACGTATAAAGTCTTATAAAACTGTTTCGTCCATCTCAAAACCGTCATTCGCAAGTCCACGATCCGTTTGCCTCTGGTCAATCGCGCCGTTATTGTCCGCGCTAGCTCTATTAGGCCAACGCTTGGCATAGTCATTGAGCTCAAATCGGATTCGTTGTTTTTTACACTGATCACTAGCACTATACTGTTTATAAAGATCACTAGCACTAATAATCACATCGCTCGGTGGTGGCGGTGGTGCACTGGTGGGCCTCGGCGGAGCGGAAGTTTCAGCTGGTTCATGGTGTTGGTGACTTCCGCGTCGACGCCGAGGTCTTTGAGGTGGCGGGGTCGCCGCCTCAGCATCCCGCGAGCAGCGGCCGCTGCGGTGCTCCGAAGCAGGTTTCTGACGCCGGCAGCATCGTCCGCTCCTCCACATCCAAACTAAGGATGCAATCACTAGGCATACTAGTATCACGTAGCCAAGCGCGTAGTGGTGCACGTCGTGATATGAAAAGTCATCCATTTCCACGTTGCTGTTTTTAAGATTTTGGATGGACTCTCCTATACGAGTCAAGCTTGCGTTAAGGTAGTCATCGTGGTATGTTGTTGAGCCTACGACGGGCAGTTGTATGTTTACTATAAGTGGTTGATTTGGTCAAACTCAGGCATGTGAATGGCCGGAGTAATGTTTATTTGGTTGGACTGGTGACGTATTGAGTAGACTGCAAAATCCTTGCCCTTGATTATGCAATCTTGGCTCATACCAATGACCCCGGCTCGGCTTAGCTGACGAATCGTAACTCGATCGTCACATATGATTTTTATTGTGTAAATATCGCAACAAAAGTATAAGTGTTGTGACGGTGAATGTAATTCGACCCATCTCTCCGAGCAGGTGTTTTTGTATATTTACATTTATTGGTTGACGTGTTCATTTCGCAGAAATCTTCGTCCTTTTTAATATGTCTTATTGGTTTGAGCACTTGGCACATGTACGCCGTTTTATGGTGAAGACAGGCTGACAACTCGTTTGTGGTTATGGAGAAGTGGGCATCTTTTTCAAGATTAACTGCCACGTATTCCGATATTGGTATTATGTCTATCATGCTGGTATTTATTTGGTGCGGAATTGGTATCAATTTGTACAACTGGTAGGTTTCTCTTCCAATGAGTGGGAAAGTGATTTCGATGATGACGTATTTTTGTGTCGCTCTGGCTTTGACCTTTAGTAGTTTATAGATATACTGAAATTCTGTCTCGATGTTGTTGATTGGTAGTTTAAGTTCGCCAGGCATCTGACCGTTTATGGTTTGTAGCTCATGTTTGAGCTGATTTGGTGTGAGCAAGTGCATGCTTATTTGCCCATGGTAAACGTCAGTAATTGTGTCAAGCAGTGTGTCTTGGAGACGTCTTAAACTATGCAGTAAACTATTTCCGGCCATCGCTGACAGCGTGAAGTCCTGGATGTATGAGATGTTTTGAATTTCACGCTGTAGGACACTGGTGTTGTCTTGCAATTCCATTAATTTTTTATTTACCAGCTTGTGTTGCCTGTCGATGGTATTTTCCATTTTCTTTATGAGGTTGAACTCCGCTTCGATTATGGAAGCCTGGTTTTTCCACATATTTGCCAGATGTTTCTCATTTTGATGTATAGTCTCAATGTCCTTCACATACTGATCAGCAAAACGGGAGTCCAACACACCGAACAAGTCGTTTGCGAGATATCCGATACCATCGATAAGGCCGCGCCGGCGCCCATTTTCTTAGATTGAAGCCCCCCCGGTGTAACAATTCTATTAGATCGGATTTCAGCTGGTTTGCTTTTTCCATAGTATTATGGCCTCCACAGTAGTCATCCATGTAAAGGCATTCCTCTAATTCTTTTGCTGCCTCCGGGAAGTTATTTCTTTCATCTTTCGCTAGTTGTTTTAAACACATAATTGCTAAAAACCAGCTGGTTTAGTCCCGTAGGACAACGTGGTTAACGTGAAGGATCTAATATCGTGGTTAGCATCTCGCCAAATTATTTTTTGGTAGTTCTGGTCGTCTTCGTGTACCATGATCATTCGGTACATCTTCTCGACATCAGACGTGAAAGCATACTTGAATTGTCTCCATCTCAAAATAAGCTTCTGAAGGTCCTTTTGTATGTTCGGACCCTTGTACATAATGTCGTTTAGGCTGTACCCAGTAGATGATCTTGCTGAGGCATTGAAAACAACCCTCACCTTGGTGGTTGTTGATTCAGCCCGAGTGACTGCATGGTGTGGTAAGTAGCACCCGGACATTGGTGGTTATGGTCATTGGTTGTTAATTTCATGTGGTTTAGGTTTAAATAATCATTCATGAATTTGTGATATTCATCCTGGAGATCCTTATTTTTCTCTAATTTTCTTTCCAGGTTTCTAAACTGAGCTATGGCCTGTGGTTGCGTAGCCCCTAACTTATCTTTTAGTGCTGGTTTAAATGGTAGACGCACTTCGTATCTTCCATCTGCGCGTCTCTTCGTGGTATTTATAAAATATTGAAGACACTCGTGATCATCGTTTGACATATCGATGTCTTGGCTAATGTCCTCATTTTCCCAGAATTTTAATAAATCTTCTGTATTGTTGAGAACGACATTACAGTGGTAGTGAGGTTTAGTGGTTCCGCAAAGCAGCCATCCTAATTGAGTCTGCTGGGCTAATGGTTGGTCGTCCTTGTCTCCCCGCAGAATGCCCCCCAACATTATCTTGCTGTAGACATCGGCTCCGAGGAGTAGATCGACTGGTCGGCTCACGTTATACTTAGGATCAGCCAACTGTAATCCTTTAATGTGATTCCATGATGTTGGTGTGGTAAACGAGTTGTTAGGTAACTTTTTGATCAAGTTATTCATAATAACTACACTGGTGCAGAGGGAAAAATCACTGTGGTTTGACTGCAGGGTGATGTCCATGAAGCCCTTCGCGTTGTTTTCCTTTTCTCCGACGCCAAATATCTGACCACTGAATTGAGATCTTTTTAAACCTAGTACTTGAGCTGCCTTTTCATTTATCAATGACAACTGTGAGCCTTGGTCGACTAGAGCTCTCATCTCATGCTGTATCCCATTTGCTCCCGTGATCCTGATCACGGCGGTAGCTAGGAGTATCTCGGATGCATCATCCCACGAATGCTTCGTGGGATGATGCATCCGAGATACTCCTAGATGACCTCGTTGAACTTTCCTTGGTTACTACGCTCGCTTTCTGGGTAACTGTGTCAGAATTATTTGACGCGCTTGTACTTTGGTCGCCTACCAATGCGTCATGAAGTAGCGTGTTGTGCGATTTTAAACATTTGCGACATCGCTTTTTTGATTGGCATTGTTTCTTGGAATGACCGAATAGGCAATTGTCGCAATAGTCTAATTGTTTAATTTTTTGCAATTTTTCTTTGGTAGTAGTCATGTTTAAAAATTGAGGGCACTTCCACAACCCGTGTTCTTCGTTGCACAATATGCAGGTTCATGAACGCGACACATGGAGAGTATTTGCGCTAGATATGGTTGTCTCTTTAAAATTAGAGTTAGCTTTGCGATTATGAAAACCCTTTTTATTTTCATTTGCATTATTTTTCGATGTGGTTGGTTTTTGGTTAGCGAGTCCTTGTTTACGACGGGAAGCCTCCAATGCGGTAAATTTCATCTCCAAGTAGTCCAGGAACTCCTGTAAAGAGGGTAGCTCTCTGGGCTTTTTGATGGACTCTACATATTCTGTGAAGCTTTCATCGTCTAACTTTTGAGCCAGTAGGTGTACTAAGAGCGGATCCCACGTAGTAATATCGACTCCAAGGTTGGTAATGGCATGTAGCGTTTCCTTTGCCACGTCGTGCAGCTTCTTGATGCTAGGAAGTGACTGCTGTGGCATGTTTGGAATTCCAAGAAGCGTGTTGATATGGGTGGTGAAAATCAGTTTTTTGTTCCCATAACGATGATTTAGGATTTCCCAACAAACCTGGTAGTTCTCTGAGCTTATCTGTAGATGGTGAATCAGACGCTCCGCTTCTCCAGTCACTTTGCCTTTTAAAAATTGCATTTTTTGCGCGCTGGACAGTGATGGATTTTTGTCGATCGCCTCTGTGAATAGATCCTTAAACGAAACCCAGCAGTTATAAGAACCGTTGAAAACAGGGATACTCATCTGAGGAGCTGAGCTTTCTCTGTGCTTTACAGACCACATCTTCGTGTTTATTTTTTCGATCAGCTCGTTGTAACTCTCCTCCTGCATACAGAACTCTACCTGGTATTCGTCGCCTCCATTCTCAGCTTCTATTTCCCAGTGTAGCTTGTCGATGTCACTCCATCGGCTTTCCAAAGATTTTAATGCGTTTTCGAACTGCCACTTGTTCTCAAACTTATCAATCTGTGTTTTACCTACAGTTCTCTCAAGCGCTTTGAAATTAATTCTCTGTTTTTTGATGAGACTATGTAGGTTGGATGACGGAACACTCACACTTTGTGGGATTTCCTCGTACTGAGATGAGGTACCTGGTCGCATCTGCGCTGCCTCCGTGTCGATCTTGCGATGAACAATGCTAGGCTGGTTAGCACTGGTACCAGGCGATGGTTGCGGCTCCGATGCTGGTCCCTGGGGGCTAAGACCTAACTGCTGCGTCTTGCTTAACTGGTCTATGGTTCTCTCCACAATTGATTTGAGAGACTGATAAACTCCACTCGTTATAGCGAAACACCCTTTCTCGAAGTAGATATGGTCTCTAGTTGACTCGCACAATTTGTTATGGTTCGCAAGATAGTTTTGCCAATAGGCTTCGATAACCTCAAGCTTTCGCCTATATGCGGTAAGGGTTTTCCTATCCGCCCCTTCTTTCTTGGTATTAATAAGCAATCTATTCAGAGCTTCGTAGATCTCTGTCTGGTTGATGAACAGAGTATCAGCATCCATTATTGTAGATTGGTATTATGGTAGGGCAAATACGCAAAGTAATAATTGGATATCTCTGACCTTGTTTGCTGCAAACCTGCGTCAATTCCTTATCACTGCAATCCTTTAGTATTGACACTGTATTTAAGCACTGGTTATGGTTCAATAGTTCAAAGACCTTTGTAAAGAGGTACTTTTCACTAATTTAAATCTCGAAGGACCATGTAAAGGGATCTTGTCTTGAGTGGTTCTCCAAATCCAAGACCCTTTTGAGTTTATGGTTGAAGTAAAAGTCAATCCGCGAATAAATGAAATATATTAAGAAATCACTTAAACCGACTGAATTAATGGTAAAACTAAATGGTTAATGGTAATGGTAATGGTGAGCCCGCGCTCTCGGTGGTATGTCAAGTCGCGAACTGTCGAATTTAGGTAAAGGCGAGCAAAGGTGCGCTTAGCTGCTAACGCAGCTATATTGCACAATTGCTGCGTGTTCGATATTAACTCGAACAATCTCCAAAAAGATCTTGACACATTTAATGACTGAAAATAAAAACTATTTTCATAAAAATAAACAACACTAATGAAAGCAAAAATTTAACAGAGAAAAAAATTATGGATATTACTTAACGGGTACCTAAGTTTATCGAGCCTAAACTTTTATTGACACTTATTTTCGCGGAGGCCAAAGAACCACTAAAAATGTCGAAACTTGTCCTAATTCCATTATAGGATGAAAACATCCTGTAAAGTGGAGAGTGTTGCCCAAACGAATATTAGTTATATTAATTATTTTAATTATATTATTAGACAAGAATTCTGATCTCTGTGTGAGTGACCATATCAACGAGCATTCAACCTTGTTTGCAAAAACATCTAGGATGCTGTTGCTACTACTATGACGTTATTATGACGTCATCTCTTCCAGAAGCAGTATAGCAGTATCTTATGACGTGGTCTCTTGCAGAAGGAGTGCTGCGAGGTGGTGATGTTCTGGCGCGTGCAGCAGACGCTGCGCACGACGGCCAACGCGCTGCGCCAGCAGATCGCCAACCGCGAGGCCGCGCGCCTCGACCGCGACCTGCGCGAGACCCTGGACGAGGTACCCCCCCCCACCACCCCCCACCAGCCATAGACGCTGCGCACGACGGCCAACGCGCTGCGCCAGCAGATCGCCAACCGCGAGGCCGCGCGCCTCGACCGCGACCTGCGCGAGACCCTGGACGAGGTACCCCCCCTCACCCCCCTCCAGCCATAGACGCTGCGCACGACGGCCAACGCGCTGCGCCAGCAGATCGCCAACCGCGAGGCCGCGCGCCTCGACCGCGACCTGCGCGAGACCCTGGACGAGGTACCCCCCCTCACCCCCCTCCAGCCATAGACGCTGCGCACGACGGCCAACGCGCTGCGCCAGCAGATCGCCAACCGCGAGGCCGCGCGCCTCGACCGCGACCTGCGCGAGACCCTGGACGAGGTACCCCCCCTCACCCCCCTCCAGCCATAGACGCTGCGCACGACGGCCAACGCGCTGCGCCAGCAGATCGCCAACCGCGAGGCCGCGCGCCTCGACCGCGACCTGCGCGAGACCCTGGGCGAGGTACCCCCACCCCACCCCCCTCCAGCCACAGACGCTGCGCACGACGGCCAACGCGCTGCGCCAGCAGATCGCCAACCGCGAGGCCGCGCGCCTCGACCGCGACCTGCGCGAGACCCTGGACGAAGTACCCCCCCTCACCCCCCTCCAGCCACAGACGCTGCGCACGACGGCCAACGCGCTGCGCCAGCAGATCGCCAACCGCGAGGCCGCGCGCCTCGACCGCGACCTGCGCGAGACCCTGGATGAGGTACCCCCCCACCCCCCTCCAGCCATAGACGCTGCGCACGACGGCCAACGCGCTGCGCCAGCAGATCGCCAACCGCGAGGCCGCGCGCCTCGACCGCGACCTGCGCGAGACCCTGGACGAGGTACCCCCCCTCACCCCCCTCCAGCCATAGACGCTGCGCACGACGGCCAACGCGCTGCGCCAGCAGATCGCCAACCGCGAGGCCGCGCGCCTCGACCGCGACCTGCGCGAGACCCTGGGCGAGGTACCCCCACCCCACCCCCCTCCAGCCACAGACGCTGCGCACGACGGCCAACGCGCTGCGCCAGCAGATCGCCAACCGCGAGGCCGCGCGCCTCGACCGCGACCTGCGCGAGACCCTGGACGAAGTACCCCCCCTCACCCCCCTCCAGCCACAGACGCTGCGCACGACGGCCAACGCGCTGCGCCAGCAGATCGCCAACCGCGAGGCCGCGCGCCTCGACCGCGACCTGCGCGAGACCCTGGATGAGGTACCCCCCCCACCCCCCTCCAGCCATAGACGCTGCGCACGACGGCCAACGCGCTGCGCCAGCAGATCGCCAACCGCGAGGCCGCGCGCCTCGACCGCGACCTGCGCGAGACCCTGGACGAGGTACCAGTCCCCTCTCCAAACGCAACATTGATATTTATTTATTTATTTTATATTTTTGGAAAACAAACAGCTGTATAAAACATTCATTATTTTATTTTTTGTTTTAGCTGAATAAAAAAACAACTGAAAGTCGGTAATCGAATGTTGCACATTTTTTAAAAGAAGAACTTCATAGGTACCATTATTGTGATAAAAGTTTCACTCAAAAATCTCGAACTATGAAGGTTCTATGTCAATTCGAAGTACCTATTACAATAAAAGGGCAATTTCATACATTAACCCCTACTATAATGTATGTAGTATATCAGTCATTTAGTACGCATAAAACAAGCTCTGCTAGATGATGTTATGTGATTTGTCCAGCATTATTTATGTTATCGTTTTTATTTCATTATTTCCACAGATGGCCGCGGACCCAGATCTCAAAAAGAAGTTGCTGTCCGGCCGGAGAATAGAATTAGCTGAAGAATTAAGTAAGTTCCGACATCCGTGCCGCAGTTTCTAGTTTGCAAAAAGAAATATTACCTAAGCAGAGTGCTTAAGGAATATCACGAACCATAACTAAATAACGATGAAGATGATGATAAAGTAGTAACCTATTGTTGGAACCCGTACAAAAACGCACTTTGATTTTATGCAAAGGTACTTTATTGCGCAATCTCAGTGACTTACGAGCTCAAGTACATTTTTTTTTTTTCGAAATGACAATATATGTTGTTGACCGCAGATGGCCATGACAACGTTACCGGACTATGGCGAGCGCAGAAGGCGCCCAGCCGCAAAAGTTAGGTTGGGGCAACAAGCTCAAGGGCACCACTTAGGTTCGAACCACGGCTTGGACTGTTGCCAGAATTTTTGAATCTACTGAAGGATAGCGTCTAGGTGCAAAACTGCACCTTTAGACGGAAGAATGTATTCTTCGGCCCCGCCGGCGGGACCGGTTTTTGAAAATGTGTCTAACAGCTAGTGTGGGACGGGTTGACGTCACCTCCGGGTTAGCGGCGGTGAGCTCGTCAACGGGCAAGCCGAGAACGTGTCTCGGTCGACGGAGGAAAGAACTCGTGGGCAATGGCTCTATCGGGTAGTCGGAGGGTAATCCCGAGATTAGGGGATTGGAGTGTTCCGCCGCCACTTCATAAAAACGCTTTGAAGCAGTTTTAATAAAGTGTTCGATGGACTCGAGTTTGAGATCTCGGTGGAGGTCTACATTGCGCATGTACCATGGGCAACCCGTGGCCCTGCGCAAGAAGTTGTTTTGGACTACCTGAAGGCATCTAACATGACGGGACTGGCCAAAGACGACAGAGGAATATGTCATTATTGGCCGTACAACTGTCTTGTAAAGTGTCACTTTATTTCTAAAGGACATTTTACTTTTCGAGTTGAGAAGGCTGTTTAACCGGCTAAGCACGAACTTCGCACGATTAGTGACAGACCTTATGTGGGGATAGAAGGTGAGACGTCTATCTAGGATTACTCCTAGGTAGCGAGCTGACCTAACCCAAGGGATGGGTTTATCGAAGAGGAGGAGAGGCTGGGGCAAGAAGGGACTCCGAGTGAAGTACACTGCTGCACTTTTCGTCGGGTTCACCTCTATGCGCCACTTTCTGAACCAGGCACCTAGGGTGTCTAGTGCAGCCTGCAGCCTTATGCGTACGCGATTCCTGTTCTTATCGGACGCGTACAAAGCCGTGTCATCGGCGAAGAGGGCAAGTTCGACTTGCGGGTGTCGGGGAATATCGCTGGTGTACAGCGTGAAAAGAAGGGGAGCAAGGACTGAGCCTTGAGGAACTCCAGCTCGGACGGGTTTGGGGTCTGAGAGCGTGCCTTCCACGCGGTAGCGAAAACAGCGGTTCGACAAGTAGTCTCGTAAGATGAGTACGAGTCTGTCTGGCACTCCAAGCAGGAAAAGCTTGTAAACCAAGCCGTTGTGCCAGACTTTGTCGAAGGCTTTAGCTACATCGAGGAAGACAGCGCCCGTATCTGCTGGCCAAGTGTGATGCCACTTGGACAGGATGTGCTCCGTGATGCGGAGCACCTGCTGGGGACAGGAGTGATGGGCTCGGAAGCCAAACTGTTCGTCAGGCAAGAGACTATGCTCATTGACGTGACGCCAGAGACGTCTCAGAAGGAGACGCTCGTAGATCTTCCCCAGGGAGCTGAGGAGACTGATGGGACGGTAGGAGGAAGGCTCGTTTGCCTTTTTGCCCGGTTTGTGGATGCCAATTACATTGGCTTCCTTCCAGACATCAGGGAAAGAGCAGGTAGCCATGGCAGCATTGAAGATGCTGACCAGGAGATGTATGAGGGCAACAGAGAACTTCTTGAGTACTCTGTTGCTGATGCCGTCCGAGCCAGGGGACTTCTTAGGGCGAAGATCTTTAATGATCTGGGCGACCTAAGCTCAAGTACATCAAAATCACAAAAACTATATATACGACAGCCGTGCGTTTTCGTCAGCGCGATCTAGCATTTGACCGTTTTTAGCAGCGACATCTAGTTATATTTGGAATTAAACGCGGTGACGAGAAACGCGGACAAACAGTGTAAAACTTAACTAAACACCTATATTTCAATTCAAAAATGCCATGCTTAATATTAGTGAATGTTTCCCATCAATTAAACACAGCAGTTGAAGAGCCGACATGTCATCATCATCATAGGCTCTTGCTGTCTGTCAGAAACCCTACCAGATAAACCCTAAAAGTTGGTACCTACATAATTTATACAGCTTTTACCTGTAGATTTCATTTCTATAATTGGGTTTACACTTTAAAATACAAAAACTAGCTTATTTTATAGATGTTCATACAGCGTCAGCAACTGGTATTCGTGCTGTACGGGACGCTGCAGTGCCTGAGACATGTAAGATGGATGCTTGCCCACCGTGATAAGAGATAGCTTGCCCATGTGTGTCTGTCTGTGGCACCGTAGCTCTGAAACGAGTGGACCGATTTACATGCAGTTTTTATATTTAAAAGCCGGTTTTCCGGCGGTGGTTCTTAAACTTGTTTTATCAAAATCAATTAAGAAGTTTTCAAAGAAATGAATGAAAATGTTTGATAAGGTTATTCATTTCTTTCAAAGTGTTCTTAAACACTATAAAAATAACAAACTATAGAATAAGCTATAGCGACATCTCTAGTCATTGCTACTGAATGCAACTTCAGACAATAACAGGAGAACTCTAGTAGTTACCTGTAGATGGCGCTCTTCGGTTTCTCAAACCGACATCACCTTATCAAGAGTTTCAGCGGGTCCCGACATGGGTTCTGTAGCTTAGCGGTCAAAGTACTTCCGGCTTAAGGAAGCGTCGAGTATCGATTTGACGGACGTGGGTTCGAATCCCACCGGAACCGTAAACATTTTGATAAGGTTATTCATTTCTTTGAAAATGTTCTACCTAAGTGTGGTAAAACACTTTAAAAATAACAAATGATTAAGAAGTTTACAAGATAAGAGGGGATGAATAATCTAATGTTGAAAAATGAATGTTTGTTTAAAATTAAATTTAAAAAAAATGAATGAATGTTTAAAATTATACCAGAGTTTGGTATCAGAGGAAAAGAAATTATGTTGTAGGGTCTGTACCCTAGTATCTTGTAAGTTGTTAAGAAAAACAGTTTTCAAAGAAATGAATATATATAACCTTATCAAAAATTTTACGGTTCCGGTGGGATTCGAACCCACGTCCGTCAAATCGATACTTGACTTAAGCCGGAACTGCTTTGACGGCTAAGCTACAGAACCCATGTCGGGACATGCTGAAATTCTTGATAAGGTGATGTCGGTTTGAGCAACCGAAAAACAGTTGTTTAAAGTTCTCTGTTTATTCGTTTAGTTAGTTAGTAATGAGTTGCGACCAATATGACGTGTTTCCGTATTGAATGGTAGTAAGCAACTGTCCGGTATGGACAAGAAAACCACGTCATAGCGTAAAATGATGACTCGAGAACATGTGCGAATATATTGCGGTTGCATAAAGTACATATGTATTATAAATTTATATAAAAATCGGGCCATTCATGAGATATAGGGGTTTAAAGTAGGGGTGAACAATCGAATGTATCCAAGTTTCAAATATATCCAAGTGTGGTATCAAATGAAGGGGCCTGATATGTAGATTGCAAGACTAGGGTACAAATTACAACAACCTCCGAGGCTAGGTGAACTGTCAGGGGGCTACTTATTTTTTAAATTAAATAAACTTGTTTAACATTATTATTTGTCCACAGAGCGAGTGAGGCAAGTGCAAGAGAAACTAGAAGAGTTCATAGAGGCTCTGAACAAAGAGAAATAGTGAATAGACGTTATGTGTCTCGGTGTAGCGGATACTGCCGCCCTGTTGTATAGATTAAACATGTTCAGCGAAGTGCATATCTTCCATGGAGAACTGTGGTGGGACGTAACCTTTATGTTAATGCTGTAAACAATATTTGAGTCTTCATACGACGAGCTCTGTGGCGCAGCGGACGAAGGTCCGCCTGCGGCGCATCAAGAGGTTGCGGGTTCGAATCCCGCCTCGGGACAAATTTCTACGATTTACAAATCTTTGTGCAGGTCTGGATATTTTTCTATATAATATTTATTATGAAATCTATGTTTAAAGTATAACAGTCATCTAGTACCCATAACACAAGCTCTGCTTAGCTTGGGGCTAGATGATGCTGTGTGAATTGTTCAGCAATATTATTTTTATATTAATTGGCGGGAATGCTCACGTACCCGTTACGTTGGTGGAGGCTCCAACGGAAAATTTTAGTCACTGAGTTTCCCGACTCGATAATATCTCGACGAAGTTACGCGCGCCATGTTCCGATTAAAACAATAAAAAGGGTTATTTCAATGAGGACAATTAGACGTATTAGTTTAGAAAAAACCAAATGCAATTATGACTCTATTCAATTCATCATTTCCGCCGTAAAACGTCTACTACTGAACATAGGCCTCACTCACGAATCTCCATGAGGGTAGTTGCCATACTCGCCACGCTTGGCTGGCGGGTTGGCGAGCGCAGTACGGGATGTTGATACGCGGAAAGACGCTGCTGCCCATCTTCCGGAGGTATCCCTTGGCAGGCTCTTACTGCATCCGCGGGCATGAGAGGAGGGATAACATTCTACTGCCGGCACCCCACGGCACTCTATTCAATTAGTTGAGTTTAATTTAATAAAGTATATAATTGAATCTGTTCGCTTCAGATTACGGTAACTGCTTCGAAATGTCGGGAACCTGAAAAAGACTTGGGTTAAGTGGAAGAATTCCCGTAGATATTGTTAAAAGAGGACACAAGACAGCCATGATAGTTCATATGCTTTGTAAACTTTCGCGATCTGTAGGCATAATTTTATTCTGGTTAACGGGACTTTATCGTGTAATTACCTTATAGAAATGTAAAATAATATTGGACATAATATTGGACATTTCACACAGCACTATCTATTGTCTTTTTTCACTATCTAGCTAAGCAAAGCTTGTATTAAGGGAACCAGGTAGTTGATATAATACTTAAATACTTTTTTTGTAAATACATACCTACATAATATACATAGAAAAACATCCAGACGCGAAAGAAACATTTCTCCCGCCGCGGGATTCGAACCCGCAACCTCCTGCGTCTCAGCCGGGCACACGCCCGCCGAGCCAGAGAGGTCGTCATGTAAAATGCAATCAAATTTTGCCTCAGACGGGACTCGGACCCGTCATGTTCAGGCGGACTCCTCTGACGCAGGCTACCTTTACCAATCAATTACACCTTAGTGTGGGCTTACACTTTAAAAAAAAATAGCTTAATTACCGTGTGTTATTATTTTTGTACGTGTCTCACGGTGTGGTCACGATGAGAATGGTGGATATGCTTAAATTAAAAATGCTGGACATTAATTGAATCTAGCGCAAACCATGTGTTATTGGAATGGCTGATAGTGGGTTATCCATAAATGACAGTCATACGAATTTCATGATTTTTCATGATGCAAGTTGGTCACACTTTAAAGACCTCTCTCCCCCTACCCCTCCCTAGTGTGACGTCACATCCAATATCACATCTAGAAATTATGAAATGAAAAGAGCAGTTTTTGTTTTATGTCCATTTAAATTGTTTTTGAAATATTACGTCACGAATTTTATATCAGCCTTTGACAATATAAGGAATAGAAGGATAAATAATATAATCCGATTAACAATTAAGTCAGTTATGAAAGAGATGGTATGAATGAATTCCGAAATAACGATTTAAAACTTTACAATTTTTGTTTATTACCGTTTACACAAAATATTACACCGATTCTACAGTTTTGTCAAAAAATTATACATGACTCTCATTATACAGTGTATCCCTTGATAAAGTGCAACCCCGAAAGGGGGTGAAACTAGATCGAAAATTATCAACAAAAAAATAGAAAAAAAAAAATAAAAAAAATTCGTATATACTTTATTGATGAATTAAAATTTGTATTACTCACTAATGAGTCTATTTAATAAAAAAATGATTTCTTCCAAAGTAGTGGGTCTATTTTGTTAAAATAAAAACCATAATCATGTCAGATATGTGACGATGACGATAAAATAACAAGTAACTCACAAACGAGTGGCTATCGTGACTTAAAGTTTAATTTTTGTATTAAAATTACATTTTTTATGCTGTTTTTTTCAAATAATTTCCAAAAATCTTAAAATTAAGCCTATAATACTAGATATTTTTATGACTTTTTATTATTGTCTATCATAATAGCTTTTAAATAAAAAAAAAACCTACGGTCTAACTTAAAAAATGCGCTGGCTAGGAGCTTTTAAAGTTGACCACTGATTACGTCACCACTCAGGTAGAGACACTTGTTTTTACTGCTCAGGTAGTATTAAAAATCAAATTTTAGTTACAACATTTTTATTTAACTTATTACATGTGAGTATGAAATAAGGGTTTTATTTAATGCATTAAATGCTCAAAATGGCTTCCTTGTTGTTGTAGGCACATTGCCACACGAAGAGCGATTTGTTGTGTGGCTCTAAGCACCATCTCTGGGTCACTTCTTATCTCATCGGCACATCGCATGATTTGATCTTGTAACTCTGCCTCGGTGTTTACGGTCGTTCTGTAGACTCTTTGTTTCATAACACCCCACAGAAAATAGTCTAGGGGTGTCAGGTCAGGTGAACGTGCCGGCCACCCGACTGGTCCATCCCGGCCGATCCACCTATTAGCGTAGTTTTCGTTTAAAAAACTTCGCACATTGCGCCCGTAGTGCGCAGGGCATCCGTCCATCTGCAAATACATCTGTTGCCTTGTAGCCAGCGGAACATCTTCCAGTAGTAGTGGCAGATCGTCTCTTAATAAGCTTAAAAAACTTTCGGCATTTAATGTTGCGGGTAAAATAACTGGCCCAATCAGCGTGTCGTCTATTAGAGCTGCCCATACATTAACTGAAAATTGCACTTGAAAAGTAGACGCCCTCTTTAGGTGTGGATTTTCCTCGGACCATACATGTAAGTTTCTGCAATTTGTGATTCCATTCCGGGTGAATTTCGCTTCATCCATCCATAAAATTTTTTTTAGGAATTGTGGATTATTTATAATTTTTTGTTGAATCCACGTAGACATTACGCATCTTGCACGATTGTCTACATTTTCATGCAAATGCTGTACTCGCTGATAATGGTATGGATGCAATCCCTTCTTTTTCAAAATTCGCCATACGGATGTTTTTGATATACCGTGACGCAAAGCTAAGCGTCTAATGCTGGTTGTGGGATCAGCAAACAAATCGTTTAAAACGGCCTCTTCTATGGAATGGTCAATAATGGTAGCTTGTTGCTCACGGCGATCTCTTGCTAATCCAAGTCCGATGTTGGATAACTTTCGGTGAACTTCTTGGAAATTTCGTGCTGACGGTACAAGTCTGCTCGGAAACGCATTCATGTATGCAGAACGAGCGACTGTTGTGTGTCCACGTGACATACCATAATAATAATGGATGTCAGCGATTTCACGCGGAGAGAACTCAGTCAATCGCGGCATCTCCACAACACAACAAAGTACAGTCAAAAACGTAACAAAAAAGTCAAAAACGTAACAAAAAGTCAATAACAAAACAAAAGCAAAACAACGTAACAAAAACTTGAAGGCGCAGTAAGGTACGGTAGACGGTAGCAGCGGCGAGAATATCGGAGCGACTGGCGAGTGGCGTGCGTGCCTTGTTGTGAATCCTGTTTCGATCCCCACCCTTCATCTTTCATAGAACAGGCCCAGCGACCATAATCTACAACAATAGAAGTTAAAAAAGTGTCTCTACCTGAGTGGTGACGTAATCAGTGGTCAACTTTAAAAGCTCCTAGCCAGCGCATTTTTTATGTTAGACCGTAGGTTTTTTTTTTATTTAAAAGCTATTATGATAGACAAAAATAAAAAGTCATAAAAATATCTAGTATTATAGGCTTAATTTTAAGATTTTTGGAAATTATTTGAAAAAAACAGCATAAAAAATGTAATTTTAATACAAAAATTTAACTTTTAGTCACGATAGCCACTCGTTTGTGAGTTACTTGTTATTTTATCGTCATCGTCACATATCTGACATGATTATGGTTTTTATTTTAACAAAATAGACCCACTACTTTGGAAGAAATCATTTTTTTATTAAATAGAGTCATTAGTGAGTAATAAAAATTTTAATTCATCAATAAAGTATATACGAAATTTTTTTAATTTTTTTTTTCTATTTTTTTGTCGATAATTTTTGATCTAGTTTCACCCCCTTTCGGGGTTGCACTTTATCCAGGGATACACTGTATATCTTAGCAAGGTAATCTATTGAATTTAGTCATCGTCATCCATCATCAACTGCCTGTCCTTATTTGACTCTATGGGGTCGGCACAACATGTTTTCCTCGAGTACTCAAACCATACTTATATCCTCTGTAAACTCCCGCGATCAATAGATATTATTTTAAACTGATTAACGGGACTTTATCGCGTAATTTAAAAGGCGGGATAATTATTGTTCAATGAGCCGTTTTCAGTACAATGGAAAAAATTGGTATTTACTATTGGACGTAAAGCTAAGTGTCCACTGGCAAGTAACTTCCACAATTTCTTGTAGAAGACGATTGACAACTGTTTCCACTGACTGCAATTTCTCTGTATCGTATACACATGCGACTTGCAACAAGTTCGACAAGTCACTAAAACTTGCAGAAGTCAATTTGCTCGAGCGCTTACACGTTGGAAGTCGCTTGGGCAAATCAACTTCCGCATATTTTATTGCCAGTGGACACTTCGCTTTATGGAGCGAGCGCGCGCCTCGCGGTATAAGCGAGGTAGTTCTGTGTTGCCACTTGTGTTAGTTCTAATGTACCACCACCAAAAGATCACTAGCTCCATCTGTTATGCTGCTTGGAAGTATTTTTACTTTATTCCTTCTTGTAAATACGGCTTGTTCACTTGTTTAGTATACGCACTGTTCAATAAAATTCAACGTAATAACCTAATGTGGCACAGTCTTTATAAATGCATTTTGTGTTCTAATGTACTTAGTTTACATGTGGCTTTTGCCATGGCAAATGTTAGCTGGCTTCGTTTTTGTAACAACTTACATGTATTTAGTTTTTTTTACTTATATCTTGTGTGATTGTGTACCAAATCCTTTGATGTAGTGTTAACACCGTCTGAGTTGGAGATATAATGGTTTAATGATATAAGTACCTCCTAGTCTTAATTAATAATATCATCTTAAAACATGTCTGGCATATAGATACTATGACTATGACCTAAGATATGTTTAGGTAGCAGCACCTATACCATCATCTCATCTTATTTTTAGTGAAATGTGAGTGTAAGTCAGGATATAGTATAAAGTGCCACACTGAATGTCGTGATCTGTATATTTGCCATGAAATGGCGGGAACTGTAATGGCGGCAGTAACATGGTACCTACGTTGTATTTATTTGTTGTTAATATTAACTGCTTGGTATAAGTTATCTTTTAATAAAAACGTTAAATATTTATGAATGGTTTTATTTTCAAATTCTTCTAAATTCTCTTTCTAGCTGTCTCCTTTTCGGCCAATAAATTAGCAGTAATATTTTTAACAGACCACGTTCTAGGCATTCTGATGGCAGATCTGGTTGAATTTAGTAAAACCCATCTAAAATACTTAATGTAGTTTGTACCACGTTCACAATCTGAATTGAAAGAGTAATGTTTAAATCAGTCTAGCCGTCTGCTAAAGAAACATACAGTTGCTGCCCTTCTAAAGCTAAATATAATTTGAGAGTTACGTCTAATCATAGGGTGAAAGTAGAAAAAAAATTAAGCTAGTAAAGCATTTTATCTCAAATTGTTTCGTTTTAATTTAACAAATGCACCAACCGTAGCTCTACGTCATTTTCGTCCATTTTATCCAATTTTATTTAATGCCAACAGTATCGACACCAATGTCAAAAAATTACAACATGATTTCTACTATGACGACTTTTTTGTGGTAGAAAATCTAACACAGTAGCTGGCACCACCACTAGTATCCATCTGTCCTGTGCAACTGTCAAACCCACAAACCACTGTCAAACGAAAGCTCAAACGTCAAAAATGGTCAATTTTTCATGAAATTCTTGAAAATTCACATCGAAACGTTAAAGGATTCTATCGCAAATCCGACTGAAACCGTGCTTTAAAAACAATATTAGTGTTCAGAGCAGTGTTAGTGATAATAATTCAGTGAGAAAAATTAAAGAAATGACCTAGAAACTGCTGTTGGACTGTGCCTGCAAAATCAATTCTGTGAGTGTTAGTTTTTTGTATATGTCCAAGTTTGTCCTCGATTAATTAGTTATTCTACGAGGAAGTGGTGATATCACAGTCGGTTATTTGTTATAGTGTGATGCATCCTTACGTAGGATATCCTACGCGTTAATTTACGTTACTCTTATAAACCTGTGTTATTTTTAGCTCTTGCTCGTTCTTAGGTTTACTCGATTACGGTATGTACTTGATTTTAATTAGTATTTACAGTTCAAGGTGCGTTGAAAAGTCAATGACTTTCAATTCGATTATTTCCTTTCCAGTCAGTGTTGTTTTATGAATAACATTTCCTCCTAAAGATATCTTACGCGTAGTCACGTTCGCTTCTCTCCAACTTGGATATGTCCCAAGAAAATTCTAAACAATAAACAAAGCTGATTGATAGCATTACCCAATCAGTTTGCTAACAGTCTACAGTATAAAAAGTAATATCTTTATTTGTATGTACACTGCCGGCCAAAAGTTTGAGACCACCTACATCTAAGTAGCAAAATGAAATAAAACTCAAAATATAAATCAAGAGGTTTAGATATTAATTAAAATGCTTATTTACTAATACACATTCATCAAGAAGAAAAAAAAAATCAAGAAATATCAACCATTTACGTTAAAAATGACGTTCATATTTAATAAAATCATTAAACGGATTTTTCGTCAAAAAAGCCTCCCTTGCATTTTATAACTTTTTTCACTAGTCTCGGCATACGAGCAATCAATTTATCAATTGTATCTTGTGAGATATTGTTCCAGCTTTCTTGTAAAGCCTTCCACATGTCTTCTTGTGAGGAGGGACAACAACTGCGCACATTTCTGTCAAGCTCTTCCCACAATAGCTCAATGGGGTTGAGATCCGGACTCTGAGGGGGCCACACCATGTTTTTTAACACCCTTTCTGTTTCTTTATGTTCTAAATAACCCCTGCATAATTTTGAACTATGTTTAGGATCATTATCTTGTTGGAAAAAAAATCCATTTCCAATTAATCTTAAACCAGACGGAACGGCATTTTGCTGTAGTATTCGTTTATAATGCTCCTTTTTCATGATTCCTTCGACTTGTACCAAATCTCCGGTTCCATGGCCCGAGAAGCATCCCCAGACCATAATGGAACCACCACCATGCTTAACTGTTGGCACCACACAATCTGGCATCATCTTTTCCTCGGCGGTACGTCGAACAAAAATTCGTCGTTTTGAACCAAATATTTCAAACTTGGATTCATCTGTCCAAAGAACTTCTTTAAAGTCTTCTTCAGTCCAGTCTCGATGGGTAAGGGCCCACTGCATCCGTTTCTTTTTGTTTTGTGGCCTTAGTAGTGGTTTTCGAACGGCGACGCGACCAAATAACTTAGCATCTCTCAATCGTCTTTTTACTGTAGTCAATGACACAGGTTCTGATCGGGATTTGTTCACTTCTGCGCGGATTTCTGGTGCGGTTAGGCGTCTATTCCGCTTGCTGGTAACGACGATGAAATTATCCTCGCTAGAAGTGGTAGCTCTCGGTCTCCCCGATCGCGAACGATCTTGATTACTGCAAGTCTCCTTGTATCGGGTTATTGCGTTATGAACACAAGTCTTCGACAACTTAAGTTGAGAGGCAATCGCACGTTCAGATTTGCCTTCGCCGTGTAAAACAACTATGGCAGAACGAGTTTCAGTGCTAATTTCGCGCACTTTTCCCATTTTAAGATGTCTTCACTGTAACAACGACGAGCTCAGACTAGTTAAGATAGTGAAAAATTTACTCCATCAAAACTCAGGTAAAAAATATGTTTAAGGAAGCTAAAATAATCCGGAAGTACGGTTACCGCAAAACAAAACCAAAATAATTAGAAATGAGCAGGCCATAAAAAATATAACAATGACTCTATCACCTGGTAAGCGCGCGGTACTCATTTATGTTTTGAAACAATAGACCTTTAAAGGATGATAACTTAATAATATACAATAAAAATGACTCTCAGAAATTCTTTGATAACAATAGAATACGCAGGTGTTCAAATTAGCTCTTTATCATGTGTACTTTTGAAATATTTTGGTGGTTACAAAGATTTTTACAAGTGGTCTCAAACTTTTGGCCGGCAGTGTATCTACTAATACACTTATTTTTAAGAGGCTTAGTCATATTACCCACACATCTCTGATACAGATAGGTCAATGAAGGTTGTCTTACTTGTAACTAAAACCAGTTGAGATAACATAGTTAGTTAAAATTGTGTAGGTGTAAGGTCAATGACCTGAGCCACTAGCTTTTATAAATATATTCTAGTACAGAGTAAATGTTTCATTATTTAATTAAAAGGTACAGAGGCCTGAGTTCAGTAATGTCAAAGTCAATAAGTGTCTATTTAATAGAGTAAAAAGCTACATAGAATATATAGGCATCAGCCTCGGCCGGAGGTAGATAATTTGAAAGAGAAGAACAAGACACATTAAAATTAAATAAAGCAAATAATTGAATTTTTGCACTTCAAAAATTTTTTTCAAGTGAGGGAAATAATATATATGGGATTTACCTGAAAAGTAAGGCTTTTGCATGTGTTATAGATGATTTATACAGCAATGTCCCAGGCACTGCAGCATATCATGATTACCATGATATGCTGCAGTGCCTGGGCCATTGTTAGATAGATTAGGCTTGCCCAGCACCTATACCATCCTCTCAGCTTAGTCAGCTATTAGGGATATACCTAGATGGCACACAAAATACCACTAGGCCAATATTCTCTTCCTTCTTGTCTTCTTTCTTGGTCCCTCACTGCTGAGGAATGAAACCAGATGTGAATCGGTTATTTTTTAAGAAAGAGAACATGTCAGTGAACCCAAATTTTTCAAGAGACAAAATACTAAATAACTTACAGTTTAATGGTGTATTATGTTTTTTTTAAATACACATGTTAAATTATGGTAATATAAGGATTTTCAGATGTTTTTTTTCCTTTATATTCATGACTATGCATAATAAGCATTTAAAAGTCATTGACATGTTTTTTCTATCTCAAACAAGCAAAAGGTGAGTAAAAACAGCAAAACATACATTAGAAACTACTTTAATAATCATCATTATCATTAATATCGTTAGTATTGGGCCAGTTTTCAACAATATTCATGAAAAAGTTCTTGTGTGTATATGGGATGTACTACAAAGTATTATGTCTAAGGTCATCTATTTTTTTGATGTTGATAGGTAAAGGACTATTGTACGCTTTTTCATCTCTGGTATATAACTGACCGATTCTTTCGCAGATCAAATGTGTTCACTCGCCCAATGCTTTGGATAAATGTTGTTGTGACGCAGCCTTTCTGGGCCGATGAATACTCTAACTCCAAAAAGTGGGACACCAGAAAATGTTGTTTTTCGTTTTGGGGAACCTGTCGACTTTGTGTTTCGATGGAAATTCTATGATGTCTTCCGGTTTGGCCATGGAAACCGTAAACTTCTTATGTATGCTGCAGATGAGCTGGCAGATTTTCATCGGAAGATAGTACCGATCCCTCCTTTTGAGCAGTTTCTTTACGGTTCCAAAAGACCAGTCATTTGACAAAAAAGAATGACCGCGATTAGGCAATAGGTAGATTTTGTCAAAACGACCTGTATCAACAAGGGCATGATAGAGGCTTATCATGACGTGGTTCCTATTCTGACCACCGCAAGCATCTGTAAAGATGTAAAGTTCTCTTACTGATAAAGGCAACTGTTCCCAGATATATTGCCATAAAAATGAGCATGTTTCATTGGGGCTCTTCAATGTAACTCCTTCATGATATAGGGCTTTCATTTGTCTTGAGATTCTTTATACAAAATTCAGGTGAATGAAATTAAGTAATTATTAAATAACTAATTAATAAAATAATAAATATAATGGAGCACTAGATATTCTTCTTACTGGTACATATTCTGCGATACAGTTATACAACTGAGTATAAAATATATCAGTAGCAAGATTCACATCATCCTCGTCAAAAATGTCGGACCAATCGATGGCAGTGATATATAAATAAAGTGAACTAAAATCTGCCTTGCGGAAATTCCACAACGGGCTCAAGCACGAACGTCTAAGAGAGTCTTCGGATGAAGCCGGGGAAGAGGACAACGGCACGGCAATACTAATGTCATCTCTAAAGGAGGATGGTATAAGTCAATGGGTACCATATGCTCAGGTGCTCTGGAAACTGTGAGTGTCTCCACGTTTATACCACTCAATATTAAATGCAAGAATCCACTGCATTCGTTGACAATGCTATTATGTTGGTATAAGTCACAAACTTCACAAAACAAGTCAAAATGTGTCTTTACATTTGCGCTGCAAGAATTCAAATTGGAATCTATTAACAACAAAACACTACAATCCGAATTCTTGCAAAAACATTTTCCAAACAATTTAAAACATTAATTATATTGGTCATCTTTATAACTAGGAGGTAAGTACACAACATACAAATTTAATATTTTTCCATGTAACATAAGCAATTAATAATTCCATTTCATTAGTCAGTCCATCTACATCAGTAATAGGTCGTAAAACAATATTACGAGCAGCTAGGAGCACCCCTCCCCAACCGGTATCACCAACGCGGTCTTTACGTAGTACACTAAATTCAGGGGAAAAGAGTTCTGCATTGTACACTGAACTCGTGAGAAAAGTCTCACTCAAAGCAAATAATACAAAGGGCGACGAACATACATTAAAAAAAAAAAATAGTTACCTTTAGGAAAATTGGAATGGAAATCAGGAAACTCAAAAAGACTTAAATTATGGTAAATATCCTGTTATTATTGCATTTCAAATTGTTTTGAATATCAAAATTAGTCATCTTTAGGGGAAATTATCTACCTACAATATTAAAGGTACTTTCCCTCCATGTGGCATAGCCAGCATTATGTGCTGTACAAATTCAAGGTGTGTGCTGAGTACACAACAACTGAGCAAGCAATGGTCATTTTCGTGAGAATTAGCTTATGTTCTTGATAATTACACCCAATGTGAGGAGTAATTAGAGCCCAAAGTAATCAAAGCCCACTGTTCTTTACTAGTACAGTAAGGCTTTGAAAATTCAACTCCAAATGCAAAAAGCTCTATTTGTCCTGGGTCTGGCTATCTTTTTTAATACTCTAACAATACAAGATTTGTATGTTATATCGTCATCATCATTTCAGCCATAAAACATCTACTATTGAACACAGGCCTCCGTCATGGATCTCCATGAGGTGTAGTTTCCATACTCACAACGCTTGGCAGGCGGGTTGGCGATCGCAGTGCAGGATGTTGATACATGGAAGCTGCTGCCCAACTTCTGGAGGTATCCCTTAGCAGACTCTTACTGCATCCACGGGCATGAAAGGGGGGTCATTCTACTGCCGGCACCCCACGGATTATGTATGTTTTTATTGAACAAACTCAAAAGCTTCTGGACTGATAAAAAAAAAACTGTTTCACTAATAAATTGTTGTATTATCAATTTATCAGTGATATAAGTTTTTTTTTGGACCCCTTACATGGCTCTGCAGCTGGATTCCGGTACAAAGTTTGCAGAGTGGCCAGTATTATATTGAGTATATGTATTTACAAAATAATTAAAAGTATTCTATCAACAATCTGGTACCTTGCAGAACTATGAAATGAATCTCTTCAAATACTTACACAGTTGTGTGAGAATTGGTGTTTAAAGTTTATACTTCATACAAAATTGTACCTTCATTTATTACAATACAGCACAATTTACATCCTCACATTAAATAGCATCAACAACATTCCCCAGTAAATTCTTCCATCTAAAAATAATACACTAGATTGCCCATAAATCCTAATTTAGCCTTTATTCCTATGTAGATAAAGATTAAATTACTCCTTCAAAGCAATAAATCAGTTGCCTCTAACTCTTTAGGAATAGAGTTCATGCTTTAATGTTTTTCTTGTTACAAGTATGCAATCAATCTCAATGATCTCTAACCCCATAGCGTTAGGGTTCAAAGTTCAGCAAATATTGTGATGAGATCATCAGACAGCTGATGTTTGGGTGATTCAGATGTCTGGTAAGATTGATTATATCAAGTATTTATGCTAAGTAGTTGTTTTATAATAAGAACCAACAAACTATTTGCCTCATACTAGGTAATTGTAATGTGATTGCTTGGTATTTGATTTGGTACATTATGTATAATAGTGGTAAAGTTTGTTTATTAACCAACTTCAAAAAAAGTTGTCGTTTTTTTTAATTCAATGTTTGTTACCTCAGAACTCCGTCGTTTATGAACCTATTTGGAAAGTATTTTTTGGGTTTGTTTAGGATACACTTTGAATTAGGCTGAAACTCAGTTCTGAATCAGAACTGAGTTTCGGCCTAATTCAGGACTTCTGATGATGGGATCCATGAGAAATAGAGGGAACTCCTCAAATGTTGTAGGGTAAAATTATATTCATTTCGGCATAGAATCTCAAGGTCAAGCATTTGCATTCAGAAAGTATGATTTGGTTAAGTGGAACTTATGAAGAAGACCACAGTTTGTTATCAAAACTCTTCAATACTAGTTGTACGCAACGAACGTAGAACGAGCAAGCGACTTCTTTCAATCAAGTCCCATTACATTCGAACTTCATTTTACATAGCGATTTGGATTTGGACTGGATTGCTGGAATGCTCCAAAGTTTCCAAGCTTTGATTTGTATGATATGTAGGTTATATAAATTTACATACAATACAATAGGACACAGCGCAATATAATTTCAAGAAGTCCAACTAAATATGTTCTCGGTATAGAATTTGGCCAATGATAGGCTTAAGGACACATTAAACATAAGGAAGCGAATTCGACATTCGTCTTTCAAGAAGAGCTTCTGCCATCAAAGCTATCCAATTTCTTCTCTTCGTTAATTCTTGATTGCAAAACTTTCATTCATCTTATTTTTTCTAATCTAACAAAATCAAATGCTTTATTTTAAAAAAGAAGATTTTCCAGGCGCTTGCACCTAGACAGAGCCACGTCAGTACAACCAGCAGCCAGTTCTTTCTCGCCAATATTAACAACGACTTTTTCCACCGTGAGACCCTGTGATTTATGAACCGTATCTGCCCAAGCTAACGACAATGGAAATTGGGTACGGGAACATGATGTCTATGTTGTTAACCGTTTTCGATGGCGATGAGGACATCATAATGACCATTCAAATCTGCTCCGAAAAATCTTAACTTTTTTACCGGTCCTCCAAAAGCTACCAAAGACACCCATAATTACTCCGTTTCTATAGACCTCAAACGTGAATTGAAATATTTCCCCTGCTGCCATAAGCTCAGAAACGGAACCATTAGTATTTGGTTGAAGAATGTCCGTTGAATACGAATAAGGCAACCCTGAAGCGTTGCAAGAGTATACCCTCATGACTTCCCAGTGGCTCACCACATGAGCTACGACATTAGACCTGACCTCCTGCGCCATACCAATATTTCCATACACATTTAGTGACAGGGAATAAAAATGGCATGACCCGTCCCCAGGCATGGAAATTAAATTATGGGGCTGGCTTTGGCCGTCTTTAAATATGAGCTCCATTTCTCGGTGCTCGACAACCATAAAACACGAATTCCATTATTATGTTTAAAACTTTAGCCACAAAGAAACTTTTAATAACCAAACCTACGATAAGACACAATCAAATATAAGCCTTTATTACACATTAACAGCATGGGTGATTCCGTTACATGAATTTGTTTATAAATACAAAAAGAATCGTTGACAAAGTTGTGGCAGATGCTAGTCGTCATATAAATAATAGCAAACTCATTATCAGTCATAATAACATTAGTCATCTTCCTGTAGTAGCTTGTAGATAAGGGAGTGACCCTGGGCTACTGATTATTATGCCTGTTAACAACAATAATTGCGGTGATTTAGCATTTATTTTTAGCTGTTTAATCAGAACCAGAAGATTATTTCCGTATATTCGGACATAGAACAACTTCATCACGATCTGAACATGAGCTCATTCAGATAGAATATATTACATCACAATAATACCATTACAACAATCATCATCATCACAGCCGTAAGACATCCACTGCTGGACATAGGCCTCCCTCACTGACTTAGAGATCCAAGTGCATGAGGGGTTGTTGCCATACTCACCACGCTTGGCAGGCGGGTTGGTGAGCGCAGTTCGGGATGTTCTTACACGGAAAGACGCTGCTGCCCATCTTCCGGAGATATCCCTTAGCAGATTCTTACTGCATCCACGGGCAGGAGAGGAGGGGTGACATTTTACTGCCGGCACCCCACGGCATTACAACAATAACATAGGATAAAATACCATCCAAACAGTTTTGGCAAATCTCTTAATTAGAGAAAACTTAACGAGTCGCATATTGAAAAGGAAGATGCCTCAAGACACACATATGTTCAACTGAACAAGGAGTAAAGTAGGACACGACACAGGTCTCATACCGAGCATACCAACACGACAACACCATTATTTTAACTTATTTTATATTAATTTAAAAATTTATTTCTTTTGAGAAAATAACTTATGTTTTCTTTAAACTCAAATAACAATTTGAATACATCATCACATCAGCCGTAGGACGTCCACTGTTGGACGCAAGTTATTGCGGTTGGAAGCGACCTGCATCAACCGTCTTCACCAGGTCGTCCGCTCATCTTGTTGGTGGAGGTCCTACGCTGCGCTTGCCGGTCCGTGGCCTCCACTCGATAACTTCCGGCGCCATCGGCCATCTGTTCTGTGAGCTACATGGCCACTTTAATTATAATACTATCCTGCCGCTTATTTATAATACTATCCTGCCCGTATGCAACATTGCAAAAACTGATAAATGTAGTATGTGTTATTCCAGGTTATTTCCTTGTTTTTTTCTTATCTTTTTCCTATATACTGTCCCAGTTCAATGCATATCAGTATTATAACGATATTACATACCAATTCGTGGTTCCCGTGCGGTAAATTGATTTGGATTTTTGCTATTTATGTGTTTTGTTAATTAGGTACCACTTATACAAAATTAAAGTCGTCTTGTCTGTCTGTCTGTTTGGCTTTCTTCTCCTAAACCACGCAACGGTTATTGATGCGGTTTTTACGAATAGAGTGTTTCAAGGGGAAGGTTTAGCAGTAAAAATATACTGAGGTTTGGTGTAAGTTCGCTGAACTATGATGATGATAGTTGAACGTATCGGAAAAAATATTGCCGACTGGGAGTTGTTTTGGCGTGCGCCGCGTAAGTTAAGTGCAAGTAATATATACGGTTTTAGAAATTTATTTCTCAAAAAGAATATACATAGAAGGATATATAGAAGGATTGTTCCTCATAAAAAGGTCTACAAAAAGTTTATATTTTATGGTTAATTCATAGTAACATTTTTTCTAATTAAGGTTTTATAAAAAATTATGCATTTACTGCAAAGTCTTAAACAAACATGATATGAATATGTATCCAAATAAATTTCTTTAACATCTTGAGTAATTCTTAAAAAACATATTTGCCCTTTAAACCATATAATTTAAATCAAATTCTTTCGAGTTATAGCGAAATTAAAACTCTATCGCGACAAAATAATTACAGCGGTGCGAGCGCACGTCCCTCCTAAACAGCGGACCGACACAATTGAACTCGGTAGATGGCGCTTCTGTTAGCATGTTTCCATGCACCTGGTCGAAACGTCGGGATTAAAATAAAGGTAATAACGCGATAAATACCCGATAACCCATTATAGTAATAAAATCATAAAATAATGTATTACCTAATTTATTTTTTTTACAAATAAAAACCTATTTAACTATAATTTATAATTTTATGTGTATAATATTGTTATTATGACTTTGGTGCAAATAAACGTTTAAAGTTTCTTTCTTTCTTTCTTTATAATCATCATCATCATAATTTCAGCCGTAAAACGTCCAGTACTGAACACAGGCCTCCCTCATGGATGTTCATGAGGGGGTAGTCTCCATACTCATCACGCTTGGCAGGCGGGTTGGTGAGCGTTGTACGGGATGTTAATACTCGGAAAGATGCTGCTGCCCAACTTCCGGATCATCTTTTTACTATAACCATCGTGAATTATCGTATTCATATTAAATGTCTTACCTTTTAAGCCGTAACGCAGCAATGCAGACATTACTGCTTGGCGGCAGAAATAGTAGTAGTGGTAGTAGGTACTTCCCCGGACGAACTCTAACAAAAAGTTCTACTACTGGTGATGTGTACTATTTTTATGAATGTGTACGAATGTTGTTGACGACCTCTGTGGCGCAGCGGGCGAAGGTCCGCGTGCGACGCAAGAGGGTGCGGGTTCGATTCCCGCTTCGGGACAAATGTCTGTACGATCTGCAGATTTTATTTTTATTTATTCAGGGTGTTCTGGATGTTTTCTATAATGATTATTATGAGCCATTTGGGTCCCACTGCTGGGGAAAGGCCTCCCCCAATTCCCTCCATATATCCCGCTCCTGAGCTGCTTCCCTCCAGTCAACGATGTACTGATCGAGTTCGTCCCGCCATCTGCGGTTAAGTCTGCCGCGTCGCCTTCCCGTAATAAAAAAAATATCTATCTGTGTGTGTGTATTAAGTATATCAGTTATCTAGTAGTACCCAAAACACTAGCTTTGCTCAGCTTGGGGCTAGATGATGCTGTGTGTATTGTCCAGCGTTATTTATTTATTGTTTGTTTGCAGAGTAAGCGATGGCGTCCGTATGGAAGCGCCTGCAGCGCGTCAACAAGCGCGCGGCCAAGTTCCAGTACACGGCGTCCTACCACCGCGTGGACCTGGAGACCTCGCCCAAATGGTGAGCACGCTGACATCCACAGCTCGCCTCGCCCGCGGCCGCGGTGCCAGCCGCCACCATCCCGCGCCAGTCCGATCCATTCACCTGCGACTTCATCCTGATATTTTTTTTGTATATTACATTGTATGCAAATTGGAAACCGAATCGAATGGAATTTGAATCCGTTGAAAACTGGTGGACACAAATCGCTTCGGGACCGTAAAGAATGCCGCAATGAAGATGAAGCCCAGCGATGGGTGCAAACTGGCTGAAATTATGATGATAATAAAAAATGTCTATCTACGTAGTATAATTTACTTTCAGACAATGGCGTTGATATTTTTTACCACAACCTGCCGAAACTCATGGAAATAGCACAGGTTGTCGTAGAAACAAAATGTATATAACAGCCCATTTAAACACGTACCTAACATCGCCTTAGGGTCAGCGCAGACAGAACGGAGCGCAACGGAGAGGATTTTATTGACGCACTTGAAAATAAACTTTGAATGAAAATAAAGTGCAAAACGCCGCGCGGGGATTCCCGCGCATCTTCGAGGACGCGCGAGCATTTTTTGTCAGGTTCAAGCATTTATGCACTTTATTTTAATAGTCTTAAAGTTTATTTTCAAGTGCGTTAATAAAATCCTCTCCGCTGCGCTCCGTTCTGTCTGCGCTGAGCCTTACATTATCCATGTAATTTTATTTTAATGTGTACCTTATAAATATACAATTACCGTGCATTGCGGTAGCACCCGCACATCATGGTTACTACGGAAGACCAGCGCTGTGGCACGGCTCGTTCTGCCGCAGCACATGCTGAGTGGTGACCATTTTTGTCATTAGGTTTAAAATCGAATTGATGATTTTTTTTATTTGATTGTACAAATGTGACAAAATAAACGTTTCTTTATATCTTTATCAATGTCGTATGCCCGTCCATCTTGATGCCGAACGATCAACACTATATCCATGTCTCGGCCGCCACACAGCGTCAGCAACTGTATGTAAATTCATGCTTTAAGCAGTGCCTGGTACATTGTTAGTTGGATTAGGCCTGTAGCGACTTTACCTCACAGCTAAGTCGGGTTAAGTCACAGAATATAATATGTCAGTACGTCTGCAGCTGACGAAGCGATGGCTTCCTATATCGTTATAGAATGTGTTAAATGTCCATATTCGTACCACCGGAATAAATCCCTAATATCCTGCGTCTCAGACAGAGAACCAACGCAGGTTCCATAATTAGGTATTGTATTCTATCGACTCGGTATAGTTCTGCCGTGGGGTGCCGGCAGTAGAATGTTGCCCTTCCTCTCTTGCTCATGGATTCAGTAAGAGTCTGCAATGGGATACCTTCGGCAGATGGGCAGCAGCGTCTTTCCGCGTATCAACATCCCGTACTGCGCTCGCCAACCCGTGGTGAGTACGGCAAAAAACCCGTCATGATCAGTACATAAAGTCGCATGAGGGAGGCCTACGTCCGTTCAGATGATGATGATGTTGATTTTATTCTATGGCAGTATTGTATACTAAGGTCCATGGACGGTGCGACCAGTTCCATAACACTTGAAGGGAATTAGCTCTAGATCAAAGTAACTGGAATAAATGAAGGTAGGCCTTTGCCCAATGGGTGATTCGGGCTAACAGTAACTAACAGTATTCTAAAAGACTCATGTTTGAGTAAGAGCGAAATTTCTTCATCGCTTCTTTCCCTCAAATGGAATTAATAACTCTGCAGCGAACGAATTCATTTTTGTGCTTTATTCAATTTATATGTGTTTTGTTTTCGTAAATTGACTATCCTATGTAGCTTTTTGCTATATTGAATAAACACGTTAATTTGTAAAGTCTAAGGTTCACTTTGGAATTTTATTGTAAATAGTATTGTATATTTCTTATTATTTAGCTCATTTATGTATTTTAATTAAAGTTGCAATGTTATTAAAAATGTATATGTAAATTAGACCCTAAGCAAAGAACCCTGTTCCAGGGCCACAGCGTCTGCTTCTGCAGGATACGAGAGAACGTTATTATAGACAAAAGGTTTTTGCGAAAATACATTTTCATTTTTCATTTTTACTTAGACTTTGACTTTTTTACAGGACGCCCAATAAATTGAGTGTGGTATGGACCCGTCGCTCGCGGCGCGTCGTCACCGAACCCTTGGATTGGGAGCCTTCGCTCAGGGATCCGCTGAAGTGAGTAAACCATAGTCTTATCTCGTCTGTAATTCAGCGCTACCAAAAAGACCCGAGACAAATAACTGCAGAGAAGCAAACATTTGTCCCTAGCTGGAATAGAATCCGCAACCTCTGGCGTCGTGTCGCATGTCGGAACTGCTGATTTGTGCTATTCAGGACGCTATTTATTTATTAGGACAACCAACAGCTAGAATAAACTAGTATACAACAGTGTGAAAACATAAAGCCAGTAATAAGTTATCTATCACGAATAGATATAAGAAAGTAATAAGAGAGAAAACTATAAACAGTACGCTTCGAACACAAAAACAAGCTGGAAATGATATAATGTAATAAATAAAAAAGGTGCACTGCGTTCTGCTGCGCGAGAGACAGGCCACGTGAGTCACTACGTCATAGCTCAGTCTAATAATATAAATAAATATGATATAAATATTATTTATATTATATAATCTATACCACCTATACCATTCTCTCACCTTAGTCATATAGCGAAAATAACATCTCAATAAGTTTACTAAGCCAAAGGTTTTTTATTTCACGATGTCTTTCTTCATTGTTAAAGTTGTGTTAAATTTGCATGTTTTCGAGCAGAAAAAACTATTTAAAGATGGGCTTCTTGCGACAAACGTAGGTTAAATAACGCAGTTACACATAGTTCTAACATTTAAGTCTTTCCTTCCCCTCAACGCCTTAAAATCCGTGTACTGCGCAGAGCCTCACAGAGCTTATAAAGTTTTTCGCGATCTATACGACCGGTATCGCCTTAAATCACATCATAATAAATTTGTTTATTCGCAGAGGTTCAGTTATATACCCGGTGCCAGAGAACCAGACGGTCACTGTGACCTTGTTTAAGGACTCACGGACCAACGAGCTGGAAGACAAGGACTGGACCTTTGTGCTTGAGGATGTGAGTGTGCTTGCATTTAAAACACGTTAGACAACAAGCTGCTTGGTTTTTAAATGAAGTATATATTTATTTCTCTTAACAAAGTAGGCTTAAATTTATGATCATCACAGATGGAGGACACCCACTGCTGGACATAAGCCTCCCCCAGGGATCTCCATGTACTGATCATGTGAATTATTTGACTCACAAGAACCGCGCAGACAATACACACATTTTAGAAACATAAGAAAAATGGTAGATAAAATTACAGAAAAACCCCGATAGTAAACTTAAAAACATTTAGAAAGTACATACTTAACGTAGATAAAGTGCAACCAGTGCCACTGTCTGCTCTGCTGCGAACCAGAAAGGAACAGTCAGCTTTGATGTTGCTCCACCCTAGATGTAGAACGGAGGCGTAGAACCTCGTACTTTTTGAAGTCGCTTTAAAGTGTCTCCTGTAACAGGTGTCGACAACTGGCAAGAGGCGCCGCCTGGCGGTCGCGTCGATCAACATGCGCAAGTACGCGAGCCTGGAGCCCTCGCAGCGCGCCGTGCTGCTCCCGCTGGACGCCACCACGCACAAGGTGGTGGGCGCCGCGCTGCACCTCACGCTGCACTGCGTTCTGCTGCGCGAGGGACAGGCCACGTGAGTCACTACCTCATAGCTCAGTCTATCGTTTCAACTTCGATCTATCGTTCAAAGTTCAATCTATCGTTCAAAGTTCAATCTATCGTGCAAAGTTCAATCTATCGTTCTAAGTTCAATATATCGTTCAAAGTTCAATCTATCGTTCAAAGTTAAATATATCGTTTAAAGTTCGACCTATCGTTCAAAGTTCAATCTATCGTTAATACAGGCTACGTGAGTCACTAGCTTATAGTTCAATCTATCGTTCTTACAGGCCACGCCACTATCTCATTGCTCAGTCTATCGTTCAAAGTTCAATCCATCGTCCAAAGTGCGATCTATCGTTCGAAGTTCGATATATCGTTCAAACTTCAATTTATGTTTCTTATGTTTTATTCATTCGTCATAGTTCATTCCTATTCGTTTTTTCATACAAAGTTCATTCTGTAGTTTATGTAATCATAGATATCTTAATCGAACGTTAATTTATTTTTTAATTGATCTGCTTGCGATGTGGATCGATCTTCCTTTTATTTATTTAGTATCTTTCCATCCATCGCATCGTTAATTTATACCGTATACGTGCCGCGTGAGTCACTAGCTCATTCATAATACTCTCACAAATATGGATAGAATAGGCTTTATTCTACACCATAGCAAACACGAAACAGACGTAGAAATAGACAAAAACTTACCTGTTTGTAAGGGAAATGAAAAACCTTAAATTCCAAAAAATCGTGGGTTCCTTAGCTTAGTGGTTAGCATATGCGGTTTTAGGAAGCGTCAAGGATCGATTTGACGGTCATGGACTTTTACCTTAGTGTGGTTAAACACTATACAAATTACAGCTGACCTCTTCGTTTCAGGGATGAAGACATGCAGTCGCTGGCGTCGCTCCTGTCCGTGAACAATAACTCGGACATCGCCGTGCTGGAGGACCTGGACGACGACTGGCTCTCGGATAACTCCACTAGACAGGTCAGTGCTGGAGGACGACTGGCTCTCGGATAACTCCACTAGACAGGTCAGTGCTGGAGGACGACTGGCTCTCGGATAACTCCACTAGACAGGTCAGTGCTGGAGGACGACTGGCTCTCGGATAACTCCACTAGACAGGTCAGTGCTGGAGGACGACTGGCTCTCGGATAACTCCACTAGACAGGTCAGTGCTGGAGGACGACTGGCTCTCGGATAACTCCACTAGACAGGTCAGTGCTGGAGGACGACTGGCTCTCGGATAACTCCACTAGACAGGTCAGTGCTGGAGGACGACTGGCTCTCGGATAACTCCACTAGACAGGTCAGTGCTGGAGGACGACTGGCTCTCGGATAACTCCACTAGACAGGTCAGTGCTGGAGGACGACTGGCTCTCGGATAACTCCACTAGACAGGTCAGTGCTGGAGGACCTGCACGACGACTGGCTCTCGGATAACTCCACTAGACAGGTCAGTGCTGGAGGACGACTGGCTCTCGGATAACTCCACTAGACAGGTCAGTGCTGGAGGACGACTGGCTCTCGGATAACTCCACTAGACAGGTCAGTGCTGGAGGACGACTGGCTCTCGGATAACTCCACTAGACAGGTCAGTGCTGGACGACGACTGGCTCTCGGATAACTCCACTAGACAGGTCAGTGCTGGAGGACGACTGGCTCTCGGATAACTCCACTAGACAGGTCAGTGCTGGAGGACGACTGGCTCTCGGATAACTCCACTAGACAGGTCAGTGCTGGAGGACCTGGACGACGACTGGCTCTCGGATAACTCCACTAGACAGGTCAGTGCTGGAGGACGACTGGCTCTCGGATAACTCCACTAGACAGGTCAGTGCTGGAGGACCTGCACGACGACTGGCTCTCGGATAACTCCACTAGACAGGTCAGTGCTGGAGGACCTGGACGACGACTGGCTCTCGGATAACTCCACTAGACAGGTCAGTGCTGGAGGACCTGGACGACGACTGGCTCTCGGATAACTCCACTAGACAGGTCAGTGCTGGAGGACCTGGACGACGACTGGCTCTCGGATAACTCCACTAGACAGGTCAGTGCTGGAGGACGACTGGCTCTCGGATAACTCCACTAGACAGGTCAGTGCTGGAGGACCTGCACGACGACTGGCTCTCGGATAACTCCACTAGACAGGTCAGTGCTGGAGGACCTGGACGCCGACTGGCTCTCGGATAACTCCACTAGACAGGTCAGTGCTGGAGGACCTGGACGACGACTGGCTCTCGGATAACTCCACTAGACAGGTCAGTGCTGGAGGACCTGCACGACGACTGGCTCTCGGATAACTCCACTAGACAGGTCAGTGCTGGAGGACCTGGACGACGACTGGCTCTCGGATAACTCCACTAGACAGGTCAGTGCTGGAGGACGACTGGCTCTCGGATAACTCCACTAGACAGGTCAGTGCTGGAGGACCTGCACGACGACTGGCTCTCGGATAACTCCACTAGACAGGTCAGTGCTGGAGGACCTGCACGACGACTGGCTCTCGGATAACTCCACTAGACAGGTCAGTGCTGCACGACGACTGGCTCTCGGATAACTCCACTAGACAGGTCAGTGCTGGAGGACCTGGACGACGACTGGCTCTCGGATAACTCCACTAGACAGGTCAGTGCTGGAGGACCTGGACGCCGACTGGCTCTCGGATAACTCCACTAGACAGGTCAGTGCTGGAGGACCTGCACGACGACTGGCTCTCGGATAACTCCACTAGACAGGTCAGTGCTGGAGGACCTGGACGCCGACTGGCTCTCGGATAACTCCACTAGACAGGTCAGTGCTGGAGGACCTGGACGACGACTGGCTCTCGGATAACTCCACTAGACAGGTCAGTGCTGGAGGACCTGGACGACGACTGGCTCTCGGATAACTCCACTAGACAGGTCAGTGCTGGAGGACCTGGACGACGACTGGCTCTCGGATAACTCCACTAGACAGGTCAGTGCTGGAGGACCTGGACGACGACTGGCTCTCGGATAACTCCACTAGACAGGTCAGTGCTGGAGGACCTGCACGACGACTGGCTCTCGGATAACTCCACTAGACAGGTCAGTGCTGGAGGACGACTGGCTCTCGGATAACTCCACTAGACAGGTCAGTGAGGAATTGCACTTAAAAAAACATTACCCTTCCTTGGCAGTCGGGTAATAAATGAATAATGCTGGACAGTTCGCACAGCATCGTCTATCCCCAAGCTAAGCAGAGCTTGTGTTAAGGGTACTAGATGACTGATACACTTAATACATTATACTACATAGATAGATAATTTTTATTATACATTGTATAGAAAAACACCCTGAATAAATATCTGCAGATCGTACAGACGTTTGTCTCGAGGCGAGAATCGAACCCGCAACCTCTTGCGTCGCAGGCGGAGTTGGAAAGTCAAACTACCTATAAAACAAGCTCTGCTTAGCTTGGGGCTGGATGTTGATGTGTGAATTATCCAGATTTTTTTTCAATAATAATAAAACGTTTAGAACGCAAAGCCGTGTGTAGAGGCCAGTTACCTCTATATATGCCTATATGCAGAAGAATAAGAAGATGGACATTTATTAGACACACACAAAACAAAACATAAAAACAACTATGCTATAATGCAAATACCTAACACACATAATATGTTAAGTTACTGTAAAGTCAATTTTATTTTGCATTGTTTTATTTAATTCAAATAATTTTATGTTCCTATTTATGTATAAAATTTTATTTTTAACTATGATTTGTAAGAGCGAAAACACCGAACACAAGTATTTTATAATACTTAAAAGGTGTTTTCAACCCTGCTAAAAGTTTTGTAACTTTTATTACTGAATAAAGCATTTGAATTTGAATAATGAATAAAATACCATTTATTTAATAAGTAAAAGAAAAAAAAATCTAATAAAAGGTTGGTCTTATTTCCAATTGAACTCCATCCGAGTGTGCGCCCGCAGATGTCGGACCTGCGCCAGCAGGTGGAGGAGATGACGCAGTCGCTGACCACCAGCGACGTGGCCACGCCCGACAGCGTGGCCAGCCTCCAGCTCGACTGCGCCACGCCCACGGCGCCGCGCCTGCCCACGCCCGCCACGCCCACGCCCAGCGCCGGGAACGAGTTCAAGGTACGCCTTTCAAATATACTCATTCATTTATTTGCTAAAGTATTAGTGTTCATGCACAGAGGAACATTAATGAAATTCCAGAGTTAAAATTGAAGATTATGTTGTCTCTTTACAGCGTTTGATGGATATGGGTTTTGGGGACAGTGTTGTTCTTAGCGTAGCTAAAGTTGAAGTGTCAGAATGACAGGTGCCTAACGCAAAACTACTATCTTTATAAATAGGTCGCGCAAACACACACTGCACACATACACAAACACACATTGCGATTGATATTCTATCAGGCGTTAACAATTAGTTACAACAATTACGACACACAGTTACCTTCTCATTGTAGTATACTGAGGAGATTTTCGGTGGCATCATTGTCAAGCGCTAGGAGCCACCCTTCACGCCATAGAGGGAGCGTGATAGTTCAGAATGTCTTATGACGCGACGAAATAGTAGATTGTTAACCGAGGATCTAAACAATCAATTCCTGAGGTATTTAGACGGCTATAGTCCGAGTAGGAATTAATTATTTTACCCATGTTAAACGCTCTACTTTTCATTTCGAACATGAGGAAAAAAAAACTAGTTGTTTATCTAAACTATTTATTGATAATATATAATAATATTAGTAGTACTTACCTATTTAAAATTAATTGTCAAATTAGGACCTATTTTTTTTAATTCCGTCACAGATACATAACAGATTACTATCCCGCCAATTTTCATGTCGACTTTTTAAATTTTGAATATGGAACTCACCGCCCAATAATCAGATCAAAACAACATGCCAATCGGTCGTAATAATGCCAATCATTCCGAGTATGAGAAATGAAAAATAAATTTCGGGAGCGAGTTCCGTCTAACCGAGACGGCTGTTATCACGGCGTGTTGGCAGTAGTATGTTGCCACTCCTATCTTGCCTGTGGATACAGGAAGAATCTGCCTCTGGAAAACAGGCAGCAGCGTTTTACCGCGTACCAACATCCCACTGTCACATCTGCGCTTGCCGACCCGCTTGCTAAGCGTGGTAAGTTAGGCACCAACACCGTCATGATCAGTACTTAGATATCTATGAGGGAGGCCTATGTCCAGCTGTGGTGACAAGTGAACATCCTACGGCCGAAATGATGACAAACTATAGTTCTATAGTTCTAAATAGATGTATTTCTTCTATAATCTAGGTACCTTATTTATTTCCAGATGGACTACCAATTCGAGAACAATCCAGAACTAACCTCAACGCCAATAGACAGTACATTCAAAGAGGTCATCTTCAAGCCGAAAACAGTTGCAAAAAGGAATCTTAAGCCCTTAGAGCTAAAGACCAATTTGAACAGCATCGGACTGGACCGGAATGATAATGAACAAGAGGACGATAAGACGCCCACAGCTGATATGGAGAAGCTTTTCCCGGGGAAGTTTGATAAGGATAAGACACCGGTAAGTTAACTATATAGTTTGTAATAATTAAATAAACTAGCGGTAAGGCCGAGGTGAGAGATCAAGGTCACAATATTTCTTTATTATTCTATTCTATTAGGTGTCAAGATAGGTGGTCAAAATGAGGAGGTCCACGACTATGGTCGGATTTCGAGTACAAAGGTCCAGGTCTTAATTAAATTGTATTCAAAATTCAAAAAATTGTTTATTCAGTGCGGCCGCACGCATGACGCGTCACAAATTACAAAATAAAACAACACAATTAATAGAATAATGCACATAATTGAACCTGTTCACTTCAGATGACACGCTGGTTAGGAAAAGAAGTGAACAGAAGAACCTAAGTCGGTCGTTATAGTCTTATGTTACGTTTGACGGAGTTGGAGCAGATTCCGTCCCAAGTGGTTTTGTCCTCTAGGAAATCTGATATTTTATAAAAAGCTTAATTATTGCGAAGATTGCGTTTGATAATGTTTTTGAATTTATTTAATGATAACTCCTGCAACCCACTTGAGAGTTTGTTGTAGAAGCGTATACATTGCACTTTAAAAGATATTTTAATCTTATGGAGCCTAGTAGGGCACAGCGAGTTTGTTTTTATTTCTTGTATTTACATTGTGATTGTCGTTATTCTTCTTAAAAGAAGCAATATTTTATGGGTGTACAACAGGTTCTCATAAATATATTGACAAGCAACTGTCATTATTTATTTCTTTAAATTTAGTGCGAAGTGATTCTCTGGCTATCTTCGTTCTTTCTACAATATGGGTATATTGTAGCATTTTTTTTTATTTACACTAAGTAATAGGTTATTAGTACTAAACCTATTAACAACTTTTGAGATTGGATTATCCACCTCATCATAATCGATGTTGTCTTTTCATTTTGAACAAAAGTGAAGTGTCATCAGCAAACAATACAATCTCATAATTATTTCTGACAAGATGGATCATTAATGTGAATTAAGAATAGAACAGGCCCCCAGAATTGATCCCTGCGGTACACCCATTGTAATTATAGATCCTGAAGATCGTTTTCGAACAACATCAATTCTTTGTATCCTGTTACGGAGATAAGAAATAAGTAGATCCAAAGAGATATCTCTAATACCATAGTGGCATAATTTCCCGATCAATGTTTCATGGTGTACACAGTCAAATGCTTTTGAAAAGTCGCAAAAAACACCTTAAGAGCGTCTTGCGACTTCTCCTAAGCATCATAGATATGCAAGATTAACTCTATACCGGCATCAGTAGTGGAACGATCGCGTGTAAAGCCATTTGAAGCAGTTTGTCGTTAAAGGGCTTAGATAGCTGATTTAAAATAAGCTTTTCAAAAATTTGCGACAACGCGAGTTGTCCCACGATCTATTCCTATTTAAATTGCCTATTAACGTGTCTGTTTTGTAAATACAAATTATGTAAATAAATGAGTGAATTTCTGAAAAATTTGTAATTTAGGAGTAATTGCAAAATTAAAAATGTTTCACATCTGCCAGGCGTCCCGTGGCCGCTGATTTTTTTTTACAAATTAATTAATATCAGACATTATATTGTCTGCCTGTGGGTTCCAGGTGCAAGATCTCCTAGAGTGGGTGCAGTTTGTGACGCGCGACTACAAGTCCTGCAAAGTCACCAACCTGACCACCAGCTTCCGTTCAGGACTGGCCTTCTGCGCCATCATACACCACTACAGGCCGGACCTCATGTGAGTATCTCAGCCGTGGAACGGCAGACCGCGTCACTAGGCAACACTAGGTAGCGCATCGATACCAGGAGCTTTGTTGTTCTTAAGTCTCCTGATGGCTTTCGTGACTTCGTGAAAAGATGGTGGTGGTACTGCTTCGTTATTAGAATCCGCTCCCATGACATTGTTTTGAACTGATGGGCAGTTTTGAGCAGGTCTCTAGTTGAGCCACAGTTTTTTCTTCTCTTCGGGGTCGAGTGTGAGAGCCCGCTATCCCGCTATCCTCAAGAGCCTGAGTGTTAGGTTGGTAACCCTTCTTTGTTTCTCGTGTCTCACGGTAAAAGATGGTCTCGGACGCTTTAATTAATGTCTCCATACCTGCAACAAGGCTGTCTACATGGTTATGTTTAGCTTGTTTTATGATATTTCTGCATTTACGCCGGACAGGAATATACTGGGTGACCCAAGATGAATGTTGATGCGCTAAGATTTTAAACCGTCTCCTCTCATCCACAGCCTTCTCACATTTTTGAGACCACAACTTCTTAGCTTCTTTTTCTTCTTCCCTAAGATCTTCAGCGCTGTCTACTTTATGACGTCTCTTGTCTTCTCCCAGATAACATTGCTATCCCGGCGCGTGGTCGCTATCTGCTGCACTGTAGAATAGAGTCGCGTGGTTATCTATATTGCACTCTCCCTGCCCGGAATATTTAACTTCCTGTAGTGCAGCGATGTGGATGTTATACATTTGTAGCTGCTTGGACAGTTGGTACGTGGATGCGGGTCTTAGTAAACTTCTAACATTCGTTGAAGCGATTCGAAAGTCCTTAAAAACATGATTTTAGTCGTCGGTTTTTGGATCAGATCATTTATTTCTTTGTGTCAGTTTCGTAACAAGTTTTTTTTCCATTGGAGGGTCATTAACCCGCCACACAACCCCCATTATGCTGACCAGCGAAGGGTGTGGTACCCTTCGTCGGTCAGCGAGTCCAGCGGACTTAGCCGGTAGTGTAGCTAGGCTGTACTACCGACGGTTCCTCAATCCGCCACCCAGGGGACGCTCCCCTACGCCCACGGGGACGGCGCGGGGGCAGACATATTCTATCGCAGACTATTTAAACATTTTTGTCAGGGGAACAATTTCGATATGGTTGCGTAACTTAAACTGTTTACGCAGCGCATGCAACGGAATGTCACAAAAGGATTTTTTTTCCCGGTGTAAGAATTTTTCATGATGATCCGCTCCTATTGTCGTAGCGTAATGTTATATAGCATTTATTGATACTCGTAATTTGGCTATCCAAAATCGAAAGAATTTCTCAATTCGGACCAGTTCCTGAGATTACCACGTTCAACCAAACAAACAAACTCTAGCTTTATAATATTAGTGTAGATTTGATGTCAATGATGGGTCAATTGAGTGTTGTTGCAGAGACTTCTCCGGCCTCCAGCCCGAGGACAGCGAGGGCAACGTGCGGTGCGCGCTGGAGGCCAGCGGCGCGCTCGGCGTGTCGCCCGTCATGTCCTGCGGCGACGTGTGCCGCGCCGCGCCCGACCGCCTGGCGGTGAGTGCCCTCAGCATGAGCAACGTGCGGTGCGCGCTGGAGGCCAGCGGCGCGCTCGGCGTGTCGCCCGTCATGTCCTGCGGCGACGTGTGCCGCGCCGCGCCCGACCGCCTGGCGGTGAGTGCCCTCAGCATGAGCAACGTGCGGTGCGCGCTGGAGGCCAGCGGCGCGCTCGGCGTGTCGCCCGTCATGTCCTGCGGCGACGTGTGCCGCGCCGCGCCCGACCGCCTGGCGGTGAGTGCCCTCAGCATGAGCAACGTGCGGTGCGCGCTGGAGGCCAGCGGCGCGCTCGGCGTGTCGCCCGTCATGTCCTGCGGCGACGTGTGCCGCGCCGCGCCCGACCGCCTGGCGGTGAGTGCCCTCAGCATGAGCAACGTGCGGTGCGCGCTGGAGGCCAGCGGCGCGCTCGGCGTGTCGCCCGTCATGTCCTGCGGCGACGTGTGCCGCGCCGCGCCCGACCGCCTGGCGGTGAGTGCCCTCAGCATGAGCAACGTGCGGTGCGCGCTGGAGGCCAGCGGCGCGCTCGGCGTGTCGCCCGTCATGTCCTGCGGCGACGTGTGCCGCGCCGCGCCCGACCGCCTGGCGGTGAGTGCCCTCAGCATGAGCAACGTGCGGTGCGCGCTGGAGGCCAGCGGCGCGCTCGGCGTGTCGCCCGTCATGTCCTGCGGCGACGTGTGCCGCGCCGCGCCCGACCGCCTGGCGGTGAGTGCCCTCAGCATGAGCAACGTGCGGTGCGTGCTGGAGGCCAGCGGCGCGTTGTCACCACGGTCTCTTTTCATCCCAAAAAGATACACTCCTTACGGTCTTCTGGCCGGAAAAAGCTAAAGGTTCCAACATCTAAAAGTAAAGTTAGTAGCCAAGAAACAGCAAACTGGGATACTAACTTGTCAGCCACTCAAGAATGGAATAAAGTAAAATTACTTCTCACAGAAACTGCGGCAAAGGCCTTCGGCTACAAGTTATCTGCTAAAACAGCCTGGTTCCAGGAAAATATTGAACATCTTCAACCACTTCTACATGCAAAGTGACAGGGCAGCACTTAATTATCGCATATAACCGACCAGTAAGACCCGGGAAGAACTGACCAATATGAGAGCTGAGTTTCAGCGTAATATACGTTACTATGCAAATGCCTGTTGGCAATAACTTTGCAAGAGTATTCAGGCTAGCGCATCGACAGTCAACTTCGCACTCAGGAATAAAAAGAGCCCTGGGCCCTTTACCAACAAAAACAGCTCCTCTGATAGAATCTGATGGTTCTCCTATTACTGATTCAGAACGTCAGCTTCATCGTTGGGTGGAACATTACACCGGTCTATACTCTCATCCGATCGGCAACGAGCCCGAGGCAATTCATTTGATCTCGAAATTGGCGGTATTGAGCGAACTCGATGATGCCCCGGCAGTAGAGGACTTTCATAATGCTGTTAACCAACTTAAGCGCGGTAATAGATCAGGAAACGACGGCATTCTTACTGAAGTCGTCAAGGTACAGTGTGTGGCTCCTATTCTTTACAATCTCTTTGCAAAGTGCTGGAACGAAGTATACATCCCTCAGGATATGCGTGATGCCAATATCATTACGTTGCGTAAAGGAAAAGGCGACCGCGGGGACTGCAACTCATATCGCAGTATTTCCTTATTAAGCATCGCCGGCAAGCTTCTTGGACGTATCGTCTTGTCTAAGTTGCAAAAGCTCGCAATCGTCTGAGTCTCAGTGTGGCTTTCGCTCCCAACGTTCCACCACTGACATGATATTTAAATTCCGTCAAATCCAAGAGAAGTGTAGAGAGCAAAGAACACCATTGCTAGCAGCTTTTGTAGACTCAAATAAAGCTTTTGATACTGTTAGCAGAGAGGGGCTGTACATTGTACTTCATAGAATAGGTTGTACACCGAAGCCCTTAAATCTAATCAAACTTTTTCACCATGACATGAAAGGGTCCGTTAATTACAACGGCAACACATCTGAACCTTTCGATATTTATTTATTTTAGGAATAACAAACAACAACATTGTGTGTAGTAAAGGTTACAATATTAGAATACTTAATTATAAGCATAATATTATTAACAATGTAGTCCACTGCGCTATCCACATATTGGTCTTATAAATAAAAAAATAGAGATTATTGCAGCTAGAGGGCTAACAAGATATATATATATATATATATATATATATATATATATATATAAATATAGGTACGTAATTACATAACAGAATTCGTAGGAAAAAAAAATTATTAACAATTTAAATTAGTAAGAAGATACACATAATACACAACTAACATAAATTATTGAGACGGAGGTCTACTTGACAAAGTATACTGTATAACTGATTCTTAAATCTATGTAAAGTACATCCAAATATTTCTAAATCAATAAAATTGACATTGAAAGACTCTATCATACGACGAACGGGAGCGCGATGTCCTGCGTTTGTGCGGCACGTGTTAAGAGCAAAAAGTGAACGCTCCCGAGTGGATCTGGGAGTACACGTTCTCGGAACAGTGTAGCATAGCATTCTAACGAGATGTATACAATCAAAATGATTATTAACAATTTTATAGAGAGTAGTAGCTTCAAGGTATTTACGTCTGGACTCAAGAGTTAAAAGTTTGTAATGAGAAAGTGATTGAGCGTAAGAGCTGCGGGGGAGACGACATCTGTAGTTAACAGAACGTAAGTACTTACGCTGGATCCTCTCAATCGCCACCACATACTTGTTGTAGAATGGGTTCCATACTGGGACCGCATACTCAACCTGAGACCGCACTAGTGTTTTGTAGAGGTACAAAAACGTAGATGGCCGCTTAAAATCTGCCGACGATCTCATGATGAATCCATACATTTTGAAAGCCTTGTTTGTAATATTCTCAACGTGTTGATTTAAATGAAGACGACTATCAAATAAGATGCCAAGATCTCTAACTACAGTGACTCTATTTAGTTGTTCATTACACAGGAAGTATGGGGAATTTAATGAATTAATGTTCTTAGTGAAGCTAATAATGTTACATTTGCGCAAACTGAGGTGTAGCTTATTAATATTACAGTATGTGGCAAGTCTATTAAGGTCTTGTTGGAATAAGGCGCAATCGTTAGGAGTGTGGATAGGCATATATGCCTTGAGATCGTCAGCGTATAAAAGAAACCGGGAGTGTTGAAAGCATTGGTCTATATCATTGATAAAGAGTAGAAAAATAAGTGGTCCCAATATGGATCCCTGGGGAACTCCTGAGGTAACCAGTACACTAGTGGATTGATGACCGTGAATAACTACTTTTTGAGTGCGATTAGAGACGTAGGAAGAGAACCAGCGGAGAAGGTTACCACGGATACCGTTAAAAGCTATTTTGTAAAGAAGAATTTGGTGGTCCACCTTGTCAAAAGCCTTCTCAAAGTCCGTGTAAACGGCATCGACCTGAATGCGCTTGTCAAGATTATCAAACAGGGTATTTGTGAAGAGAATTAAATTAGACGTGGTGGAGCGACGCTTAACAAACCCATGTTGTTCCTGAATAATGATGTTGTGCAGAATCGGGTAGATGTCATTATGAATGAGTCTCTCAAATAACTTAGACAAGGCAGGCAGGATCGAAATCGGTCGATAATTCTCCACGTCATGTTTAGAACCACTTTTGTGTACAGGAGTAATGAAGGCGCGTTTCCATACCTCTGGAAAGATACCTTGGGAAAGGCATTTATTAAAAATGGTAGTAATAGGTGAAAAAATGTAATCTGCTATTTTTATTAGGAAGTAGGGTGGGATGCCGATATGAAAAGAGGTGTACGACAAGGCTGTGTACTGGCGCCAACATTGTTTGGAATATTCTTTTCGGTACTCCTGAAAGTTGCATTTGGGGAATCTTCACAAGGCATACACCTTCATACCAGGGTGGACGGTAAGCTGTTCAACATCTCCTGCTTTATCTCGTCTAAGTCCATACCATGCCAAAAATAATTGTACAACCTTTACGACCTTCTAAAATTCTTAAAAAAATCGTTTCAATCAAAAATATTTAAGTTTTCAGAAAAAGTAACCGTTGGATACACTTCTAAACGTCGTTGCCTATTCTCTGAGATGATTTTTTTCAAATATAATATTGATACACTTGAAGTAAAACCACAAAATCGAGCAAAAACTATCCTTCCTTCGTAATTTGTTATTAACGGGTGAAGTGAAGAATATCGTGTTTGAACCGTTGAGTAATCAATAACGTCTACTCAACTATAACATATTTTTACCAATCACACAAAAGGATATTTGATCGTTTAAAAATTTAATGAAAAATTGGAATATCGTGGCCCTAACGAGTGGTGGTTGTGTTGCAGATAATGACGTATCTGTTCCAACTGCGAGCGCATTTCACCGGGAGCGAGCTGCAAGTTGAACAGTTGGGTGAGTTTTGTGTTATAATACTTAAATTGATTGTGATGAACCGTTTCAGTGAGAACGAAAAAGGTTTTTCAATTCAATTCAATTTAAAATAATTTATTTCCATTTCATACAAATAATGTACCTACACTGGGAGAAGTGTTTTCTACTAAACCTTTTTTTTTTGCTTTCCTAGAAAATAAGTGAAGAGCTTCTGATTGGGGTACTGGATCACCAATAAACTATTACCAATAGTAACATAAATGTATACAGGGTGTATTGTAATTATGTGTTACAAACCTGAAAGGTGATGATTCTGACTACCTTTAGTTTGTCGAATTTCCAGGATTCGGTGATTTTAATTCAAGAAAAGATCGGAGAAGGATAGTTTTAACTGTAACAGCTGACGATAATGACAACCTAAAGGCCAAATGATTCTTGACAAATAAAAATACATAAAAAACAGAGGTGTTAAAAAAACAATTATGAACTTAAGATCTTCAACATCAACTAGTAAAAATGTAATTGTAAAATAATGAAAAAATAAAAAAAGCGTGTGCGTCTCGGGACGCACGACAGAAGTGATAACTTGAACTAATCTAAGTTGAACTATTTAATATTGAAATTTAATATTGACAGATACACATAAAATGGATCTTGATCGTGATAAAATGGATCTTGTTGTCTGAATAAAATAATCAATTTTAATTTGAATAAGCGAATTACCAATTTTTTCCTACAAAAATACTTTTTTTCATGGGCGCTTTTAGGTTAGTACACATGCTATTACACCCTGTCTATTAAAATATGTCGGGCAGGGATTCATGACAACTTACTAGTTTTCGTGTTCAGTATATCAATATAAGGTATTTTCCTACAGGTAACGACGAAACCGAGTCTTCTTACTTGGTGGGACGCCATGACACGGACGGATCGCTTCCTCGCGAACTCTTCAGTCGGGAGATCAGCACAAGACGGTCTCGGAACTTGGTGGATAGACCGCGGCCTGTGTAAGTAATCTCCCCATCCTGGGTCGTACCCAACCTCTGTTAAACCATTCTTAATATTATTATGTGTTACTAACAAAATGGATGTCTTATCTGAATAAATGAATTTTCAATTGCAATAAGACAAAAGAGAATTGTTAAATGATGATTATAACGACCGAGTAGGTTCTTCTGTTCGCTTCTTTTTCTAATTCGCGTGTCATCTGAAGTGAACAGGTTCATGTATGTGCTTTGTTCTATTAATTGCGTTGTTTTATTATGTAATTTGTGACGCGTCAGTTATGTCCCATGCGGCCGAACTGAATAAAGTATTTCTTGAATTTTGAATTTTAAACTTGATGGTGCTTTTTGTAGGTTCCAGCGTTATTTATTGAATTCGTGTCCTTAGGTCCCAGGAGGCCCCCGAGCGCGCGGGCTCGCCGGCGCGCCGCGGCGTGCTGGGCCGCGTGCTCTCGGGCGTGCACGACGCGCCCAAACCCACCGCCACTTGGTTCGACGCGGAGGTAAGTGCTGGTCGTGTCCCTCGGTCCCAGGAGGCCCCCGAGCGACCGACTTCAAAAGGTTCTCAAGTCGTCTTTAAATCTATGTAACCTTGTCAGAACTTCCTCGTTAATGAACTTATAGTTCGAATAAATTTAGACCCAACTAGCCATAAGTATCCAGTGGGCAAGGACCTACCCCCATCTCACCATGCATCTCGATCCGCCGTCAAATCGTCCCTTTCAATTTAGTCCCATTTTTTTAAATTCAATTTATAAGATCCATTATAATACAAGTTAAAACTTGAATAATATAGCGGTTTGACGAATTGCCGGCGGATTGAGATGGTGGAATTCTACCTTCAGATTTTATCATTGAAGTGGGTTTATTTTGTTAAAAATTTAAGAATTATTGAATTTGTACTTGTTATTATCGGATTACGTAGTGTTATGTGTTATATTCAATGTTCAACAGCCGATCCCAGCGCCCCCACAGAAACTGATGACGCGCAAGGAACTGACAGATCCATTCGGCTCTGATGAAGAGGATGAGGAGAAGAATCCTCCTCAGGGCAATATAGGCAGCGAGCCAGGTACGCCAATCTTTAATATCGGTGCGAACATCGCAGAATATTTGCCGACTAACGTCAGTCTGGTCTTGTACCCGACTGAGACCAAGAGGGGTTTGATTCCCGTCGCGGAAAAAATGTGTGTAATATTTTGGAGATATAGTCTCGAGACTAGTAATGCTGCAAAATACATATACATATATATACGTATTCTAATAATCACCGGTGCACAGGCTCTGCTTACTTAGGGTTAGGTGGCGCTGTTTGAAATGTATATCATTATTTACTTATTTATATTGCCTAAAGATCCCTTTTAAATGTAAAAAAAATGTTTCCAACGGCATTCCTACTTATCAGTTTTTGATTTTACTGTGTTATAAATCTAAAGAATAAATCCTCAGTTGACGTTTACGGGTCTTCATTTTTTTAAAGGTGTTTCTTACTTATAAGTGTTTGATGTTACGGTGTCAATGATGAAAATTACTCTTCAATTGTTATAGGCCTAATATTGTAATAGAGGTAAATCTTTTAGAATAATTTATATAATTTATTATTTCCAGTGAAAGACCAAAAGCCACCAACCGAGGCAGCATTCATAGACCCCCTGACCGCTCTCGCCAACGAGACCGCAAACCTAAGCATCACCGAGGCGCAAAACACAAACGAAACCACACAGGCAATATCACCAACAGCGACCACTAATGGGTTTAACAAACACACCGCAGATGACGTGTTCCATGACAGACGCTCCGATGCCATGGACAACTTGAAGAGCACATTCGGAACTGTACATAACGAGTTTGGACTTCTAGAATGTTCTATCGAGAACTTACAAAATTCCCTAGGCTGTTTGCAAACGGCCGCTGGGCCGCAAATTTCGAATGAATCGAGCGATAGGCCTCCAACGCCGGAACTACCTAAACCTACCCCGGTAAGTGAAAAATTTACTTTTTTGGATTTGTGTTGTGGCTGTGTTTTTTATGCTGTTAGTGTGAGTCTTATCAGAATCGATTTAACCTTATAGTTTGTGAAACTTAGCTTGATCTCTGTGACATCATGAAGTTCTGCATTTAGTAACGGTATTAATGTACTGTGGCAGCGTCGTACTTTATGGGCGGGACTGCACGAATGTGCGATGAGAAGGAGGTAGTCAACAAATGTAGAAAAGTAATACAAGAAGACTGAAAGCGCGATGTTCAATTTGATAATTATTATAGTTCATTATTAATTTGCGACTGCTCCAGAGACTTCAAATTGTATACCTAAATTAGGTCGTGCACTCTCTAAGATCATAAAATCATGTAATCAGTTTAACTCTTGTTTGATATTCTGATAAATTTTGTTTTATTCCAAATTTAATCGAAGCTAAACAGCCTGCTAGATCCCACTGCTGGGCAAAGGCTTCTTCCACTTACTCGTATCCCGGTTTAGGGCTTCTGTCCGCCAGTTTGTGCAATGCCCATCCAGTTCGTCCCGCCATCTCCGCCTGGGCCGATCACGAGACCTTTTTGCGCTTTGTGGGTAATTTTGACCCACTTTCATTCATCATTGAACTTAATTATTTGAAAAAATATTTGAATAAGTATCGATAAGAGTCGTAAAACTCGATTATTTTAATATTTTCAACATGGTCCCAGCCCTAATCGTGTCATTTGGCATCTGTCGCAGTGATCAAGCTAACTTTACGCACTATAGTCGGTCCCATTATAGTTTTTCATAGATTGGTAATGTCTGATTAATGTATCCAAACTACTGATAGTTTAATATCCTAAAATAGATAGTAGCCAGTACTTTGACCTAGTACAAAATACGAGATCAACTATGGAATGGCAAAGTTAATTTGGATATGTTTGTGTAGTATACTAGTTTAACTAAGACTTGCTGTTGGAACTGAATTTATCAACTTTTTTGTCATGGAATGTTTTGGAACAAAATAAATCTCATTCTTAGTTGTAAAGATTTTTACCCAAATAGTTGTATTACAATAGTTGCATATAAAATGGTTTTTTAATCTTTGACTTACTGATTCTGTATAGTTTAGAACGCTCATGACAAATGTGCAGTATGTGCAGTATTTTATAAATATATGAAACCTGTCAATTATTTCAATAAATTGAACAAAATTACAAAGAAAATCACAAACTGTCAGGAATTTATCAGTTAATTTGTTAAATTGCTACTTTAAAGTACATTTGTCATGAAACTTATATTTAAAACAATCATACAATTACTACATTATAATATTTCCTTTCCATTATTGCCGCGAAAAAACATGGCTTTGTGTGACGTCATCGCTTCTCATTGGACGACGCTATAACACGCGCTGTTCGAATCAAACGCTTCGCCCTGATTGGTCGAAACATCAACCCTGTAACGTCATTGGTTGCGCATACCCAACGCTTGGCCCCGATTGGTCCAAACATCAACCCTGTTACGTCATTGGTTGTGCATACCCAACGCTTGACCCTGATTCGTCGACTTGTAATCATGGTCGCGCAAACTCCATGCTTGGCTGTGATTGGACGAATACCTGCCTGCCTATTGGTCGAATAGCAACTGCTATCTCGTCACGATGAGCTGAAGGAGAGAGCGAGACAGCTGCTCGAAGCTACGAAACGCGAGGCGAGAGAGAAAGAGAGGAGTAGACGGCGGAGAGAAGAGGTAGAGAATGAGAAGAATGGAGATTTGAGCCCTAAAAAGGTTAGTAGGGTTATTTTATTTATCAAGTTGTGTAACTTGTGTAGTAGTTTGTGTTGTGTAGTTGTGTAAGTTGTGTAACGTATTCTGGGTATGCATTTTAAATACATATTTTTTATTTTAATCGAGTCAAACTTCTACATGCTAATATTTTTTAAAACCAATATATCATAAATTAAAAATATGTTAAATTAAATTAGGATACTCTTAATTGTCCACTAGATTAAAATAAACTAAATAATCACTTACCCTCTTACTTAAACAGCTTTTAAATTAAGCTGCACTTAATAAGATACATGCCTAGATTAAATTTTTAGTCTGTCCGTCTGAGATGATAATCTTACTGACAGACTAAATATAATTTAGATTTTGATACTGACTTTCATACTGATTTTCATACTCTGTCAAGTAGCCTATTTGCAGTTTTTATGATACCATACAAATGTCAACAAAATGGTCAATCATTCAGTCAATCATTTATTAATTAAAACCTTAATGACATAATAACATATTTACCGTAACTATGAAGACCTTGCCTCCCGCGCTAGTTAAAGAACTGTTACGGCAAGGCAGGGTCTCTCCAACTACCTCTACATGCACATATAAAAATACATTACAAGGATTGTACATACATATACACTAACTATTATGTATTTGTATGTACGTTAGTCTGTTTTGGTTTTAGTTTTATGTATGTTTTTTTATTTCCCTATTAAAGTATTTATGTGATTTATACTATAATTTATATTTATTTGATATCCCTATTCTTTTATATTTACGCCACTGTCTATATCATTTTATATTTCCTGTCCATCCCAAGGTTGCCTGGAAGAGATCGCTCATAGCGATAAGGCCGCCCTTTGTACTCCTGTGTGATTTTGTATGTAAGGTTCTTAATTTGTTTGTATATTTTCAATGTGGTGTACAATAAAGAGTTATCTATCTATCTATCTATACATAATGGTGTAAAAATTTAATTAGCGTTTACAAGTAAGGCGGTTAAGGTATTAAGTGAAACGTTAAATGTTATGTTCCAGCCGATGACAGAGGAAGAGAGACAGGTTATGCTGCGAGAGCGAGCGCGGAAGCTTATAGCGGACGCGAGAGCCGGCATTGTCAGGTATGTCGCCTGCCGCAGTGCATTCCACGGAGGAGCTCGGTGGGAGCAGGATAGAATGATTTAAAGACAATGAGCGAAAAAGAGACAACTGAAATTATTTGATTCAGGCGTGACTTTGCGGAAATTCATTATAATATCTGAATGTACAACAAATCCGTTAAACTAAGCCGAAGATGCCTTGTAGACAGGCGAAACACGTGTTGGATTCTTTTTGTGTGTTTTTTGATCAAGCGCTTAGCTTATAGGTTATCGGACTGCTCTGCTTTTTTGCACTTAATAATTATTTTAGATAGATAATTTATTTGCCACTTTAGCACACATTTTACAAAAAAATAATCGAACATCTTACTTAATATTTATTATTATACTTAAATTAGAACAAAATAGAACAAAATCACAAAAACAAATGAGAATGAACTATAAGAAAACAAAAGATACAAGAGATTTATTTAGATTTTCTAATAAAATACCGAATATGTGTGTTGAAGCGTGGCGAAATGTTAGTAGCTCAGCATGAGTTTACTCAGGGAGCGAACACTGGTTTTCAGTACTTCTAATATCCTGCTTTATTCTGCTGTCACCGAAGTCATCCAACGTGGAATGAACTAGAAACATTGTACTGTCCTTATTCTGGGAAAAGCCACGCCTTCATTTCAACAAACATTCATCATCATCTCCACGGCTGGACATAGGTTTCATGGATCTCCAAGTACTGATCAGAAGGGTTGTGTCCATACACACCGCGCTATGGAGGCATCCCGCCTGCCAAGCGCGGTGTGTGTGGCGAGCGCAGTGAAAAGAGAAGAAAAATCATTTACGAGGTGTTGATACACGAAAAGACGCTGCTGTCCATCTGCCGGGGGATCCCTAGGCAGATGCTTTCTGCATTCACGGACAAGAGAGAAGGGCGACGGGTGCTGCCGGCACCCCATGGCAGTATATGTACTTGTTCCTTGGAATAATGTTTATACATTCTCCTAATACTAGGAATGTCTAGACATTGATGGTGATTCTGTTGTTGCACTAATCAGATAAGGCTAATTATATTAACGTAAATCGAACTAAAATGACATAAAGCTATTCGGTTAGTGCCGTTCTAAAATGAAAACGGATCAAAGTGTACCCAATTTTACGATGACAGCTCTAAGTTTAGAAAGGTCATATCTCTAATAAGAAGTAGTTTTAGGACGTGCAAAATAGAATCGATACCAAATGTCCTATTACTGGTAATAACCATGCTTAGCGATAACATTACTGATAAAAATATGCCTTAGTCTGTATGCACCCCGACTATCGATCCTACGTGCGTCAAACAACAGCCGTAATAAGGAAGAGAAAGGTCATTGGTTCGATTCCATCCGTTATCAACAAAAAAATCTCTAAAAAAATTCAATTTGCCGAGCCATTGGCGCCCAATTCTTAACACGTGCTTTAACGGTAAAGGGAAACATCTGGAGGAATTCGTAATTAAAAACCTATTTGTGAAAATGACTTATTTATTAATTTATTTTATTTCGGAAAGCCATAAACTATAATAAAAAAGTAAATAACAATTATAATCAATATTAACTTTTCCGTTACTGACTGAGTGACTGACAGACAATGCACAGCCTAAACCACTGGACCTAGAGACTTGAAATTTGGCACACATACCTTGAATATCCTAGAGGTGCATTAAGGAGGGATTTTTCTAAATTACCACGGGAACGGGAACTACGCGGGTGAAACTGCGGGGTGCGGCTAGTTGAAACATAAAGCTAATGAAAGGCCTTCACTGTTAGACATTATTTAGTAAAGAAAATGCAACTCACTCAAATATTTCTAGTGAAATCTGGCAGTCCTTTATTTTATATTTTCAAATATTAAATGTTTATCATCTATTGTGTATTTAATTTAACTATTTATTCCATTTGCCAAGATACACGAGGAAAGGTTCGAAAGTCGGCAGGTACTGCCGATTGTGACTACTGAGACGGTAACCATCGATAGTTGACAGATTTCCATTGAGTTTGAATGTTGTTTTAATAAGATTCATTGGAATGAAGGTACAATGACATAAAATAGAATTGTTTTGTTGCTTAGACAACATAAATCAGGACAAGCCATGTATAAAAATACGGACCTTCCCCTCTGCCAATCCTGTACGCAAATAATCTCGTTAGATTATTTGGGTACAGGGTTTATAAAAACTACTTCAGTAATCGATTTGCCAGTTACATAATCGCTTTCGCTGAGACAGGTGCTCCAGAGAAATATCCTGTTATGTGCTGATGACGCGTTTAAAAATTAATTAAAAGTGACAAATCTATTAAAAGGTTTCTTATTATTAAATCACACATTGTTCAAGCAAACAAGATACATTAATTAGGTTCTAAAAGTAGTGACAAATAGTCGAACCACCTGTGAGGTAATAAACCTACTTGGTGCATTTTTTTAAAGTGGTTTGCTCGGCACACGTACCTAACGATCTTTTGTAGCTCAGTTTTAATAAATAAAGATAATTTCTTTATTTGTTACAACAAGCATTTCTTTACCGATTTTATAAATATCTGAATATCGACATTTGTTTATCGATCAATCCATATGTTTGTTTGATGACATTTGTCATTTTATAAAAATAATGTTTCCAGTATAATTCATTTATAATTTTTACACGATTTAGGGAAAATGTTATGCTAATTAATTGCATTTTATTATTTTTTGGATCTTTGTAATTTGCAATATACATAACAATCTTCAGATAAAAATGCTTTTTCTTATTCTTGTTTGTCAAGTCATCAATAATAAATATAATGTTAAAACGACTGATTTTGTATTAAAATGTATCAATGTTACAATTGTGTAGGATAAAAAATTGTTATATAATAAACACCCAAATAGTATTATAGATTTAACGTTCCTACCTAAGTTATTCCACATCAAAGCCCATGAATATTAATATAATGAGGGTTCACCCTCAAAATAAAAGTAAAAGTGATACCAGATAATTATTCATAAAATGATGATGCTGGTATCAGTTTTGGGTATTTTAGCATGTAGTCTAAGTCAGTTTCTTTCTACCCTCGAAAAAAGGCTATTTTTTTTTCTTAAGAGAAATAGGCGCGTGGCTTGTCCTGATTTATCTCGTCTAAGTTTTGTTGTGACTAATCACGTGAATGTTGTATCTTTGTCAGTTTTAAGGACTTATTCAATTTTAAGTTAAAAATTCAACCGATATTCACCTTAGCAAGTATTTCAGCAGCACCCGACACGGGATCCGTAGCTTAGTGGTCAAAGCACTTCCGGCTTTAGGAAGCGTCAAAGATTGATTTGACGGACGTGGACGGACGTTCCCACCGGAATCGCACGTTTTCTACAAGGTTTTGCATTTCCTTAAAATGTTCTACCTCAGTGTGGTTAAACACTAAAAAAATAGCAAACTATTAATTGAAAATTGTCCATTCCTATACCCAATAGCTAATTGTTAATAAAAAAACCGACCGCAAATGAGGATGATAAATCGTTGACTTGTTGCTGAAAACTCCCAAACCGCTATATGTACGCCTGTTACACTTGGTATGGGCGCTGGGCGAGCCTAGTCCATCTAACAATGTCCCAGGCACTGCAGCGTCCCGTACATAATGATTTCCAGTTGCTGACTTTGTGTTAATCATCTATGTAATAATAGATGCAAAGGCCTTACATTTTACGTTTAGATATTTCCTGGATTATGGATCCCATCATCAGAACTAGATGTAAAAACAAGCAAACATTATACAGTGAAACGAAAAACCCTATCGCAAGGTTCAATTTAGGGCATGAAACAATGCCTTGAGGGACTTCAGTGTGTAGATGAAAATCAGCGTTACAATGCAACATACATGTAATTGTATATACACACACACATATTTTAAGCCTAACCCTTAAATAAACTATGCCTTGAGGGATTTCAGTGTATAGATGAGAAAGAAAGACTTATTATTTCGTTATTTACCTTATAGTTAGACTTATATATCGCGTTATTTACTTTATTATCGTGTTTTAACCTTTCATAATAAATATAAATACCCGGTTAAATATGTGTTAATAATGTGTCGTCATCGCGAATGTTTTAAAAAGTAAAATATGTGATTATGTAATTTGAAGTTCGTAAATCTTTAGTAGTAGTAGAACTTTTTGTGAAAGGTTCATCCGGGGAACTACTACCACCTATTTCTGCCGCCAAGCAGTAATGTCTTCATTGTTGTGTTTCGGTTTGAAGGGCAATTACGGGCACATGAGACCTTACGACTCTGTCTCAGGGTGACAGGCGCAATGCAGCGTTGGTCACGTGCTTAGTGAACGTGATCACCGCGGCATTGCAATAGTTATAGGTAGAGGTTACCGCTTAACATCAGGTGGGCCTTCGGCTTGTCTCGTCATTTAGTAGTATAAAAATGGTGTCTGTTTGTCCCCAGCCCGACGTCCCCGCTGTCGCCGGCGCGCGCGCGGCCCGCCGTCGAGATCATCAGCAAGCATTCCGTCATGGAGGAGATCGCAGCAGGTGACTATGCCCCTCAGCCTCAAGATTGCCCACTGCTGGACATAGGCCTGCCTCGTGGATCTTCAGGGTCATGGGTTATTGCGATACTCACCACCCTTAGCAGGCGGGTTGCCGAGCGCAGTACGGGTTGTCGATACACGGAAGGATGCTGCTCCCCATCTTCCGGAGGTATCCCTTGGCAGATTCTTACTGCACGGCGTGAGAGGAGAGGCAACATTTTACTGTCGGCACCCCACGGTAAATAATATTAAACATACCAGCTGTGTGACATCCACTGATATAGTAAATTGTACCAGTGAATTGGAGATTAATGATGATCTCATTAATCTCCAATTCACTGCGGTTGGAAGCGGCCTGCATCCACCGCCTGTCGCAAGTCGTCTGTCCATCTTGTAGGTGGACGTCCTACGCTGCGCTTGCCGGTCCGTGGCCTCCACTCGAGAACTTTGCGGCCCCGTCGGCCATCTGTTCTGCGCGCTATATGGCCTGCCCATTGCTACTTCAGCGTTCTAATCCATTTGGCTATGTCGGTGACACGAGTTCTTGTAGAAGAACTCGTGTCACCGACATAGCCAAATGAAATCAGAAATGAGGAGATACGTTGGTATCTCCTCATTTCTGATTTCATTCTGGTAGAGAAACCCCGAGCATAGCCTTCTCCATAGCTAAGTGACTCCGAGCTTGTTCATAAAGCAGAATTCTCAATCAATCGCATGAGCTCGTGTTATAGTCACATGTGTCAAGACACGGATATTTTCTACTCCTCAATTTCGTCCATCAAAAGACATACTCCGGAGTCTTTTGATTTGTAGGTAATTCATTTATAATATATATTTTTTTTAATATGCATTAATTTGTAACTTATTGTTCTTTTTTTTCTTAGTTATTCTAGAGATAAGATACTTTTAAAAGCATGTTGTGTTCACTTCAAGTATATTGTAATTTATTTAAGTTTTTAGTGTGTTACAACCAGTTTTGTGGACCTATCAATAAAAAAAAAGGCCACAAAATCAAACTCGAACTCAAAAAACACTTTTTTCAGTGCGGCCGCATGGACCAGAATGATATTAGTTAGGATTAATGAATGAATACCATTGATCCCTTGCAGCGGGCGGCGCGGAGCAGTTAGACGCGCTGCTGGCGCGCGGCGGGTCCACACCCAACTCCAGGAAGTCGCTCAGTCCCGAGAGATCCGGTGAGGATAATGCACTCTTTTACAATTTTAAGCAATTTCATTAGTAGCAGCAGAACTTTTTGTGGAACATTACATCATCAGGAACAGTACATCCGGAGATGTACCTACTATCACCATACCTATTTTTTCCGCCAAGCAGTAATGTCTGCATTGCTGTGCTCCGCTTTGAAGGGTAGTAGGTGACATTACGGGCACACGAGACCTCACAACTCTGTCTCAGGGTGACAGGCGCCATGCAATGTAGCGTCGGTCACATAGTCACATGCTTCGTGACCGTGGTCACCGCGGTATCGCAGTTGTAATAGGTAGAGGTTATCGCTTTCTTTACATCAGGTGGGCCATCGACTTGTATCGTCATTAAGTCGTATAAAAAAAATCCAAAAAACAAACTAGTATTATAGTTCGTAAAACTTAACTCACTTAAGGCTGCACCTAGAGCGTGAATCGTTAGAATATATTATCAAACTTGTATGTTGTATTGTGTTAAGTAAGTTGTATGTTTTAAGCTTATTGTTTACTTGTATCATCATTTCAGCCGTAAAACGTCACCTACTGAACGCAAGCCACCACGCTTGGCAGGCGGGTTGGCGAGCGCAGTACGGGGTGTTGATACACAGAAAGACGCTGCTGCCCATCTTCCGCAGATATCCCTTAGCAGGCTCGTACTGCAACCATGGGCATGAGAGGAGGGGTAACATTCTAGTTCCGATACCCACGCCATGTACGTAGGCATCGCACGTCATTATTCGTGCAATCCCACTCATAAAGTACGACGCCGCCTTAGGTCATTTATACTGTTACATTAATTCAGAACTCGATGGGCGGGATTTCGATGACAACTGTCGCAGCGATGAAGCTAAGTTTTACAAACTATAGTATTAATTCATACTTTTTACTTATACAACTTAGAGGTATACAAGGTATATCATTATATGTGTACTACGCCGGAGGGTGGGGGGTTCAGACCCCATTGGTGATTAGTTTTGGGGGGGATATAATTAAAAAATCCTATTTTCAGTTTCCCATACAAAATGTTTAAATTTCATAGTGCCTAAAAAACGTGACAGCCCTGTCCGGGCAATCTAGTAGGTATAGGTAGGTATTTATCTTCGCAGGTAAATTTCCGCTATGGCGGGAGATTACTCGACGATTTATTTAGTAAATGCGTATGTAATAATAAGATGTGTGTACCTCAACCTAGGTTTTTAATTAGGAAAGTTTTAAGTACCTCATATTTTCTCGCTTGTCAGATGTCTAGACGGCTTCTTATTTCGATTTCGTAGGTCATTCTTAGAAGGTATACAATCACAGACAAGTAATTCACTCACTTCTAGAACTAGGTAGGTACATTTACACAAGGTACACATAATCACGAGATTGCACGGGACTGGCGACGGACGGCACGTGCGCGCGCGACGCTTTCCGCGCCACGAATGACGCGTCCGCCGCGCGCGGCGTTCGTTTGTCGGTGCTTTTCAAAGCGAGGCGGCTTGCCGAAAGGCCACCTTTCGGCACGGCGCGGCGCGTTTGAGACAAAGACTTAAGATTTCTGGACAGACCGGACAGATTAACAACATTGAATAACGGAAAGACTGGTAAAGTTTTTAGATAAGTTTGCTGTAGTGGTCGCAGCGCTGTCTAGAAGTGGACATCAGGGGCTTTGTAGTCAGTCAGTAGGTTAATAAATCAACACACAAGAAATAACAAACAGTTGGAAAGAGGCATGACTGCGGTATCAAAGAAACAGCCTTAAGTTTATTTCGCATGTTTAACTTCACGTAACTACAACCTTCAAATTGAAATGTGTGCGATAATTTATTATTCACATCATCATTTCAGCCATAAAATGTCCACTGATGAACACAGGCCTCCCTCATGGATCTCCATGAGGGGTAGTTGCCATACTCACCACACTTGGCAGGCGGGTTGGTGAGCGCAGTATGGGATGTTGATACACGGATAGACGCTGCTGCCCATCTTCCGGAGGTATCCCTTAGCAGGCTCTTACTGCATCCATGGGCATGAGAGGAGGGGTATCATTCTACTGCCGGCACCCCACGGCATGGTTCATTCACATAATTTACGACAACTTGCCTCTATGATGCTGTAGGCGTTTTAAGAATTATGAATCTGTCACTGTCTGTCACATCATCTGTGACGATACTGAGGTCATCGTCCCGACAGCTAAAATTAGGGTTGTTATTGCGTAAAAAATCAGCTGTTCAAGTTGAAAGTTTCTTCAGAGTTTTTTCAGAGATACCAATCGAAATTCGAAAAGTCGTTGAACAAACGTTCCTCGGGGGGGTCTAAATCCCTCTCTTTTTGGATAGTACGGATATTATGATACAGTCTGTATAAGCCCTTTGTCATCGCAGTCATATGTGACGTTTGAGTGAACCAAATATGTATGTCACCATCATCTCCCTGACCTTATGCTGCCCACGCTAAGTGGAGTCGGCACTACGTGTATTCTTCTACTCTTCTTTCTCAGTCGTCATCTCATCATTCTCTCCTTCCTTTCTCTTTGCATTATTTACACAATCCATACATCGTTTCTTTGATGCAACAGCACCCCCTACATCCATATTAATTCCTAATATATTTCTACCTGATTCGATCAATTCCTCCTCATCACCTGACCGTACAATGCTAACCTATAACTTGTAATCTTTTCCACCACCTTTAACTTTCACACATACGCGTCATCTTTTAGCACGAATGTTATAGTCATACTGAATTAGGTGTCGCATCGGACCGAAAGACTCTGTCTACAAGCGTAACAGTTTGAGGTCGTCGGCGTAGAGAAGACTTTCTACGTGTTAGGACGGCTGGCAGGTCGTTTATCATAGTTAGAAATAGTTACGGTCCTAGAATATTTAGATGACCCTGATTGACGCCTGATCGCGTATGATAGGGTGAAGACCCATAAATTCCAAGTCTGACGCGCATATACATAGTTGGCGAGTAGCTTAAGTAATGGATACGCGGCTTAATCCTGACCATTCTCGTCACCCGACACGCGACGTCGAACAAAGTGTGCACGTAAATAGCGTAATATATTCTGGTTCCAGAGAGCCGGAACAGCTCTGACTCCAAGAGCGTGAAGAGCGCTGCGTCCGGCTCCGACGGGCGCTTCACGCTGCAGTCCTTCTGCGCGCTCGTCGACCGCCTCACGCCCGACAAGGAGCAAGACAACGAGGTCAGTTGTAGCTATAAGAGCGCGCGTCCGGCTCCGACGGGCGCTTCACGCTGCAGTGCAGTCCTTCTGCGCGCTCGTCGACCGCCTCACGCCCGACAAGGAGCAAGACAACGAGGTCAGTTGTAGCTATAAGAGCGCGCGTCCGGCTCCGACGGGCGCTTCACGCTGCAGTGCAGTCCTTCTGCGCGCTCGTCGACCGCCTCACGCCCGACAAGGAGCAAGACAACGAGGTCAGTTGTAGCTATAAGAGCGCGCGTCCGGCTCCGACGGGCGCTTCACGCTGCAGTCCTTCTGCGCGCTCGTCGACCGCCTCACGCCCGACAAGGAGCAAGACAACGAGGTCAGTTGTAGCTATAAGAGCGCGCGTCCGGCTCCGACGGGCGCTTCACGCTGCAGTGCAGTCCTTCTGCGCGCTCGTCGACCGCCTCACGCCCGACAAGGAGCAAGACAACGAGGTCAGTTGTAGCTATAAGAGCGCGCGTCCGGCTCCGACGGGCGCTTCACGCTGCAGTGCAGTCCTTCTGCGCGCTCGTCGACCGCCTCACGCCCGACAAGGAGCAAGACAACGAGGTCAGTTGTAGCTATAAGAGCGCGCGTCCGGCTCCGACGGGCGCTTCACGCTGCAGTGCAGTCCTTCTGCGCGCTCGTCGACCGCCTCACGCCCGACAAGGAGCAAGACAACGAGGTCAGTTGTAGCTATAAGAGCGCGCGTCCGGCTCCGACGGGCGCTTCACGCTGCAGTGCAGTCCTTCTGCGCGCTCGTCGACCGCCTCACGCCCGACAAGGAGCAAGACAACGAGGTCAGTTGTAGCTATAAGCAAACTTTCTGGACCTTGTCATAATTTCATTTATTTGCAACCACAAAACAAGTGTTATTGAGCGACTCCGAGCTTATTATAGAACCAGTGATGTGTTCGTTACAGAAGCTGGAGAGCGGCTCGTACATCGCCAGCGAGGTGGCGGCGCTGGAGCGCGAGCAGCGCGCGGTGGACGTGCGCGCGGCCGCGCTCGAGAAGCAACTGCGGGCGGTCATGGACTCGCGCACGGACTCGCAGGTGAGGCAGAGCGAGAGAGAGACGGAGATATATACACAAGGAGAGAGAGAGAGAGGGAGTTATATAGACAGAGAGGGAAAGTTAACCTAGCTCCTCGTGCAGCTTCGCAATCGTAGTACCCGGGTAAAAAGTAGCCTATGCGTTTCTAAAAATGAAAAATGCAATCAAAATTTTGTCTGGGCTGACTGGACTCGAACCCGTAATGTTTAAACGAACACCTTTAGCGCATGGCCGAAATGACACTAACCGTTGGGTCGAAAATCTTGATTGCCTTAACCGGTTTTGTAGCAATCCCCGTGTCCCGACGGAGACAAAATTTTGATTGCATGTGTCATTACTATAAATGATACCTTAGTGTGGGTTACAGTTAAGAAACAAAAATATCTATGCGTTTCTATTTAATTACTCAAAGGTAAACCTAATAAAATTTAAATATAATAGACATTTGATAAAAAAAATGGAAGCCCATCAAATGTTTTCACGAGTAAGTGATATCGCACCTCCAGTCGTAGACTGACACAATTCAAAATTTGGGTGAATTAAGTTAAGTATACAGATCGACTCAAAAAAGTGCGCTCTATCGCCTAGTAAATCAGAAACTGTAATAAATAAACTCTAATAGCTCTCTGTTTCATAAAGTTATAGGTTATAGTATGATTTATCAAAAACTGTCAAGGACCGAAACACGTTTTCTTCAGTTCCCAAAAAACATGAATTTTGTATTGAGTGGAGGTGCGATATAAAGCTATCGACCTTTTTTAATTCGGAATTTTAGGCGAACGGCGTCAAATTCCGTCGGCTCGCGGGCGGCCGGGGTCCAACAGATGTAGCTGAAACTGGACACTGATCTATTTGATTTTGAGTTTATCGCTGATCTATTTTTATAAATTGAAATTAAATTATATAAACTTTATTTCAGGCAACAAACTTAGTTTAGTACAAGATATTATAATACTTAAACTACGGCCCATCTAAATATATACCTTTTATACCTACAAATAAGTCTTAATTAATACACACTCGTTGGGAATGCTGCGTCACTCGTCGCCGCATTCCCAACGAATAAACTCAGAATCAAATAGATCAGTGTCCTGGTTAAAATTTATATGCGCAAAGTTTCAGCTACATCTGTTGGTCAGTTTTTGCTTGAAGACGGTGTTGATAGTAGTAATACTCCGGGTAGAACTCTACACAGAAATAACTTAGTAGTATAGTAGTACCGTGGACCAAATACATAAATAGAGGACCGCTAATCCCATACATCAAAACGTAATTCGAAAATTAGTTACTGTCTCAACATATAGATGGCGCGAGGAGTAACGATTTAACAAATTTTAATAAATTGGTCATTCCCCGACACCTAAACGAACCATAATACGATTTAGTAATCGTAAAGATACAGCAGTCAAATATAGATGGCGCTAACATAAATTATTGTACCTAATTCTTAACAAAAAATTGATTCCATTTTTGAGCTTCGGACTCTGTCAGCGGCTAGCGCTCCAAACGGAAATTACTGACAACGTATAAGTAGCTCAAGGCAAAGCGCCATCTAGAAATACGCAGAGAATTTCACAATTTCTAGTATGGACATTAGCAGTCCAGTATTTATTTGGTCCATGGTAGTACTCTATTATACTAGTCTTAATCGAAAATTTTCATTGCAACTCTAATTTCTATAGATATACTAGTGTTTCACGATCACATACCATTGTATTTCACTATCCCTTTCATTAAAGCGTTTACTTTTGTATAGCTAGTTAATTTAACTTTCTGAATTGTAGAAAAAATGGCGAAGAATAATTTTCTCCTGTGTCCAAGACAGTGAACCAAAATGGCGTCCGGTAATTTGAACACATTATGTACGAGTAAATAATTAGAAAAGAACATAATGTTAGAAATATAAACTGCACAAGGTATGAAGTATCCTATGTTTTATTAATTGAGATTACTTAATATATTTTTTATTCAATGTTACCACTCCACTGCACGTGGATGCAGTAAGAGCCTGCTAAAGGATACCTCCGATGGGCAGCAGCGTCTTTCCGTGCACCTACTGCGCTCGCCAACCCTATGGCAGCTACGCCTCATGGAGATCCATGAGGGAGGCCTGTGTTCAGTAGTGGACGTTTTACTGCTGAAATGGTGATGATAATGATAAAAGCATTTTTTTTAAAGAAAAACATTAACTTACTATTGAAAACAAGTTTTACATAAGGTATACATAAGTATAACGTATTTTGTCTCATTTATATGCCATGTAAACATATCTACAGAATATAGTTAGCGTCAAGTTTGACTGGAAAAGATCGCTTCAAGCACCAAAGTAGCACGTATATGTAACTTGACTTAGCTAAACCAACTGGGTAAAAAAAACAGTTTTTTTGTCATTTCTTTGTATCTGTACTTTTATCTTGTAGTAATTGCAGAATGGTGGCGATTCTATTTCTGCAATAACTAGCTAAAGCTTAAAAATTTTTATAAAAAAAATAATAATTAATTATTAATTAATTTTGACGTAAAACGGACTAAAATTATATAATATACAGCTATTCGGTTAGTGCCGTTCTAAAATTGAAACGGAACAATAATAGGTATCGAATTTTACACTGACAGCTCTTAATTTAGAAACGTCATAGGTATCTCTAATTAAAATTAGTTTTTGGGAGCGTAAAATAATATCGACACCATTATTGTATTATTCTGACATAATCTAGAGATTCAGAAGTAGAAGCATGGTCTAGACTGGACACGATACATTAGTAAGGACAATTCGTAAATCATTATTCGTCTCGGGACAAATGTCTGTACGATCTGCAGATATTTGTTCAGGGTGTTCTGGGTGTTCTTCTATATGTAATAAAAATATCTATCTATGTAGTATAATGTATTAAGTATATCAGTCATCTAGTACCCGTAACACAAGCTCTGCTTAGCTTAGGGCTAGATGATGCTGTGTGATTTGTCCAGCATTATTTATTTATTTATTTTTATTTATTATAATTAGTAAGAAAATTATAAAAGATTCACTCTAAAACATTAACAAAAACTACTTTGGTAAGTAAATATAAGTAAATAAACATATGTTGGTAAATAAATATATATTTTTTTGTAATTATTTATTAACCAACTTATGGTAAAGTGGTTTTTGATAATTATCTAATTACTTTAGTGAATATCGCCATATTTTCTACAGGAGGAAGCGCATTTGATGTCGCAGTGGTTCAACCTGGTCAATAAGAAGAACGCGCTACTCAGAAGGCAGATGCAACTTAATATACTGTAAGTATCTTTAGATCATTTTTAACAAAAAAGAATCAAAAAGTTTTTATAAAAATAAATAAATTATATAAACAATTAATACAATAAGTATAATTTGGATAATGCAAGATGACATCATCGAATATCGCAGATGAACCGCAGGGTGATTACGTATCTCGCGACAGGTTTTGCAACAGGCGTTTGACAGCTACGATTCCTGTCAAATGTCAATTTTGTATAAGAGTACATCAAGGAATTGACATTTGACAGCAATCGTTCCTGTCAAATGTCAATTTTGTATTAGAGTACATCAAGGAATTGACATTTGACAGCAATCGTTCCTGTCAAATGTCAATTTTGTATTAGAGTACATCAAGGAATTGACATTTGACAGCAATCGTTCCTGTCAAATGTCAATTTTGTATTAGAGGACATCAAGGAATTGACATTTGACAGCAATCGTTCCTGTCAAATGTCAATTTTGTATAAGAGGACATCAAGGAATTGACATTTGACAGCAATCGTTCCTGTCAAATGTCAATTTTGTATAAGAGGACATCAAGGAATTGCCATTTGACAGCAATCGTTGCTGTCAAATGCCTGTTGCAAAACCTGCCGCGAGATACGTAATCACCCTGCCGATCACCCGCCACGCGAGGAGCGCCCGCCCGCGCAGCGCAGGCCCGGGGAGGCCTGCGTCCAGCGGGGGCGTCTCGCGGCCGGGATGGTGATGAAGTTAATGGCTCTATTTACCCCCGACCAAAAATACGGGTGTTATAAGTTTGACCGCTACGCGCGTGTGTCTGTCCGTGGCACCGTAGCTCTTAAACGAGTGGGCCGATAAAGAAATTTATTTGCATCATGATTTGATCATTTATTGCGAAAATCTTGATTGCCTTTAAATAGTTTATAAAAATTAGCTAAAGCGATATCTCTTCACTGCTACTGACACTGATTGTCGGACAGTGGGCAAGAATATAAGAATATAACAAGAGACGAGAAATAGCTGATATTTTATTTCTACTGAAAATTACTAATAACTCAATTGATTGTCCTGATCTATTAAACAAAATTAATATACACATTCCATCTAGGTTAACACGATTGAATGCAGCATTACATATTCCCATAGTCCATACAAACTATAGACAAAATTCATATCTTTGGAGAGTGAGTGACAACTTTAATAAAATATGTCTAAATTATGATTTAGACCTTTTTTGTACGAGCGCCTCCTCAGCACGAGCACAGCTGAGCAGTGAATTCTTCGTAGCGGATGGTTAGTTAGCAACATTCTATTCTCTATTTTCATTAGGTTTATTTGTATTTACGCGTGTATTAGTATTAGTTTTCCTTATATTTTTATATCTAGTATGAGTTTATCATTGTTTAATTTTCTACTTTTATCTTCTACTTGTGAAAACCTTTTATTGGCTTCCTATTTTTAAGCAGATGTTTTATATATATTTTAAAGCTGTTGGTTTTCCTTGAATAAATAAATAAATAAATAAATAAATATCTCCGAAGATTTCTGCTAGATGTCGCTACTCGGGTCTACAAAACCGATAAAAGGCGATCAAGATTTTCGACCCGACGACTATCGTCTTTGTGGCCGAAATGGTTAAGGTAGCCTGCGTTTAAGGCGTTCGTATGAACATTGCGGGTTCGAGTCCCGTCGAAGACAAAATTTTGATTGCATTTTTCATTTTCTATACGAGTGAAAATGTCATTTATTAATTAGATTAAAACTATGTATTGCAAACAACCAGACATGTAACTTTTTGTTGCGAATAAGTAAACTCATGGTTTAGTTATTGTCTTTTTTTAACTTTCGCGATCACAACACATTATTAACATACATATAACCGGGTATATATTTATGTATTTAAGACATGAGAGTCATTGAGTCTTTCCGGGACCATGCTTGGTGCAATCGAAGCGAAACGTCGGGAAATAATAAAGGTAATCTACGCGATAAATACCCGGTTATATGTATGTTTATAACCATCAAGTTGTTGGTTCCAGCGAGCAGGAGGAGGACCTGAGCCGGCGCTGCGAGCTGCTGGCGCGCGAGCTGCGCCTGTCGCTCGGCGTGGACGAGTGGCGCAAGGGGCCCGGCCAGAAGCGCCGCGAGAGGCTGCTGCTGCAGGTACCATTGAAGTTGTTGGTTCCAGCGAGCAGGAGGAGGACCTGAGCCGGCGCTGCGAGCTGCTGGCGCGCGAGCTGCGCCTGTCGCTCGGCGTGGACGAGTGGCGCAAGGGGCCCGGCCAGAAGCGCCGCGAGAGGCTGCTGCTGCAGGTACCATTGAAGTTGTTGGTTCCAGCGAGCAGGAGGAGGACCTGAGCCGGCGCTGCGAGCTGCTGGCGCGCGAGCTGCGCCTGTCGCTCGGCGTGGACGAGTGGCGCAAGGGGCCCGGCCAGAAGCGCCGCGAGAGGCTGCTGCTGCAGGTACCATTGAAGTTGTTGGTTCCAGCGAGCAGGAGGAGGACCTGAGCCGGCGCTGCGAGCTGCTGGCGCGCGAGCTGCGCCTGTCGCTCGGCGTGGACGAGTGGCGCAAGGGGCCCGGCCAGAAGCGCCGCGAGAGGCTGCTGCTGCAGGTACCATTGAAGTTGTTGGTTCCAGCGAGCAGGAGGAGGACCTGAGCCGGCGCTGCGAGCTGCTGGCGCGCGAGCTGCGCCTGTCGCTCGGCGTGGACGAGTGGCGCAAGGGGCCCGGCCAGAAGCGCCGCGAGAGGCTGCTGCTGCAGGTACCATTGAAGTTGTTGGTTCCAGCGAGCAGGAGGAGGACCTGAGCCGGCGCTGCGAGCTGCTGGCGCGCGAGCTGCGCCTGTCGCTCGGCGTGGACGAGTGGCGCAAGGGGCCCGGCCAGAAGCGCCGCGAGAGGCTGCTGCTGCAGGTACCATTGAAGTTGTTGGTTCCAGCGAGCAGGAGGAGGACCTGAGCCGGCGCTGCGAGCTGCTGGCGCGCGAGCTGCGCCTGTCGCTCGGCGTGGACGAGTGGCGCAAGGGGCCCGGCCAGAAGCGCCGCGAGAGGCTGCTGCTGCAGGTACCATTGAAGTTGTTGGTTCCAGCGAGCAGGAGGAGGACCTGAGCCGGCGCTGCGAGCTGCTGGCGCGCGAGCTGCGCCTGTCGCTCGGCGTGGACGAGTGGCGCAAGGGGCCCGGCCAGAAGCGCCGCGAGAGGCTGCTGCTGCAGGTACCATTGAAGTTGTTGGTTCCAGCGAGCAGGAGGAGGACCTGAGCCGGCGCTGCGAGCTGCTGGCGCGCGAGCTGCGCCTGTCGCTCGGCGTGGACGAGTGGCGCAAGGGGCCCGGCCAGAAGCGCCGCGAGAGGCTGCTGCTGCAGGTACCATTGAAGTTGTTGGTTCCAGCGAGCAGGAGGAGGACCTGAGCCGGCGCTGCGAGCTGCTGGCGCGCGAGCTGCGCCTGTCGCTCGGCGTGGACGAGTGGCGCAAGGGGCCCGGCCAGAAGCGCCGCGAGAGGCTGCTGCTGCAGGTACCATTGAAGTTGTTGGTTCCAGCGAGCAGGAGGAGGACCTGAGCCGGCGCTGCGAGCTGCTGGCGCGCGAGCTGCGCCTGTCGCTCGGCGTGGACGAGTGGCGCAAGGGGCCCGGCCAGAAGCGCCGCGAGAGGCTGCTGCTGCAGGTACCATTGAAGTTGTTGGTTCCAGCGAGCAGGAGGAGGACCTGAGCCGGCGCTGCGAGCTGCTGGCGCGCGAGCTGCGCCTGTCGCTCGGCGTGGACGAGTGGCGCAAGGGGCCCGGCCAGAAGCGCCGCGAGAGGCTGCTGCTGCAGGTACCATTGAAGTTGTTGGTTCCAGCGAGCAGGAGGAGGACCTGAGCCGGCGCTGCGAGCTGCTGGCGCGCGAGCTGCGCCTGTCGCTCGGCGTGGACGAGTGGCGCAAGGGGCCCGGCCAGAAGCGCCGCGAGAGGCTGCTGCTGCAGGTACCATTGAAGTTGTTGGTTCCAGCGAGCAGGAGGAGGACCTGAGCCGGCGCTGCGAGCTGCTGGCGCGCGAGCTGCGCCTGTCGCTCGGCGTGGACGAGTGGCGCAAGGGGCCCGGCCAGAAGCGCCGCGAGAGGCTGCTGCTGCAGGTACCATTGAAGTTGTTGGTTCCAGCGAGCAGGAGGAGGACCTGAGCCGGCGCTGCGAGCTGCTGGCGCGCGAGCTGCGCCTGTCGCTCGGCGTGGACGAGTGGCGCAAGGGGCCCGGCCAGAAGCGCCGCGAGAGGCTGCTGCTGCAGGTAGCTTTTATTTCATTCAAGGATATACAAAACTGTGAAATATGGGCGATTCCGGTGGGATTCGAACCGGCGTGCGTCAAGTCGATTCTTGACGCTTCCAGAGCGCCATCTGCAGGTGACATAGAGTTCTCCTGATCATTGTCTGATTCGATCTTTAACCGGTGGTTAAAGCTAGGAAGCGTCAAGAATAGATTTGACGGACGTGGGTTCGAATCCCACCGGAATCGTACATATTATACAATGTTTTAAATTTCCTTGAAATGTTCCACCTAAGTAAGCGTGGCTAAACACTATACAAATTAATAGGCCATTTTAGTACACTGCTGGTTGGACTTCGGTCTCTCCTGATTTTATGACGCCCACGGCAACACCCCAGTGTCGGCAGTAGAATGTTACCTACCCCTCCTCTCATATACACGTGGATGCAGTAAGAGCTGCTAACGTATACCTCCGGAAGGTGAACAGCAGCGTCTTTCCGTGTATCAGCAACCCGTACTGCGCTCGCCGACCCGCCTGCCAAGGCGGGTATGGCAACAACCCCCACATGATCAGGACTCCGAGATCCATGAAGGAGGCCTACGTGCAGCAGTTGGGCGTACTGCGGCTGAGATGGTGATGTTAATGGTGGTGTCGATGGTCATGTCGATGGTCATGTCGATGGTCATGTCGATGGTCATGTTGATGGTAATGTTGATGGTGATGTCAATGGCGATGTTGTAGTTGATGGTGATGTTGATGGAGATGTTGATGGTGATGTTGATGGTGATGAGGACTCTCCAAAATTGTTGTTTGTTATTTTTTGTTTGTTATTTGTTGTTCGGAAGATGGGCAGCAGCGTCTTCCCGTATATCAATATCCTGTACTGCGCTCACCAACCCGCCTGCCAAGCGTGGTAAGTACGGCAACTACCCTTCATGAAGATTCATGAAGGCCTTAGTTCAGTAGTGGACGTTTTACGGCTGAAATGATGATGATGATGATTTGTTGTTTGTTATTTGCAGGAACTGCTCTCAGCGGTGAACGAGAGAGACAGACTTGTGCAAGAAATGGACGAGCAAGAAAAAGCGTGAGTATCATAAACATAGCTATAACGTGCGCCACGCGCCGCGCGCCGACCGGCGGCCTGGCGCCAGCGCCCGCCCAGCGCGGCGCGTAGCAACTACCCTCATGGAGACCGTGAGGCCCGTGTTCATCAGTGGACGTTTTATGGCTGAAATTATGATGATGATGATGATTATAGTAAAATGACTATACCTGTTTTTTATTCGTTGTTTTAATTAAATTGTTCCTGTTCTTTTGTTGTCTGTATGTTTTGTATACATCTACCTAACCTGTGTTGTTTGTGTTCAAAAATAAATGTATAATTATCTTCTTCTTCCGTCTAAGAGGCCCTTGCAGTTCCACTGAGTAAAGGCTGTTGCAGTTAGATTTTGTTGTTTAGTATTTCGACTTGTAGACAAAACGTGATATCTGTCCAACAGGATAGCAGACGACGCGGAGATCGAACACAACCTGTCCCAAGTCGAGATGGACGGCAACAGGAAACAGAACTGCACTGTACAGTGAATAAGGTCCACATTAGCACGGCGAATGTCGACCCTTGCGTCCTTAATGGCCCGACCGCAGTCACGGGTAAAAATTACTTTCAAGTCCACTAGGTGTATAGGCGGTTTGTGTGAAGCTTGTGTGTGTTTGAAACTGTAGTGTTTACACTGTGGGCACTAGGCCTCACTTATGAATGCTACTTAAATTTAAGCAGGACTTAACAGTAACACCTGTTGCGATCTGTAGGCATAATAATTAAAACTGATTGATAATTTGATAATTTATTTATTTCGTCACAAAATACAGATTGATTACAACATATGTATGAATTTTGTCAATGTCTGCATTATTAGTTTTATACATAGCATTATAGTTTTTTTTAACTGTGTCTCAAAACTGGTTCTTTATTATTTCCCGAAGATTCGATGCAAAGCAAGGTAACAAAATAATAATATAAGTTACGATAAAGTCCCGTCAGTTTTAAAGGTACTGGACAAAATAGGGGCGATTGTTTATGTATTTTCATTTGAAACGGTCGAAGAACTATCTTAAATAAAAATATCTCAGAAATCTCCCAATCAGTGCTGCTTAGATCTAATAGCGTTTATGAGTTCTGTCATCTGTCACTTTGACATGAATAGTATCACTTCAGCCAAACCTGATGTGCAAAAAATGTTAACAAACTGTAATACCTAAAATTTGTGTGTATTTTTATTTTTTATTTTTGTCATTTTAAAACAACTGATTTCAACTGACTTTGATGGGAGTAGTAAACAATACATAATGAATAAACACCATACAATAAACAATCCATGTGCACATTGAAATTTGGCTGAGAGATAGGTGTGTGAGCTATGACTTCGCTGGGGATAATCTCCCACTCGATTTTTGGTGGGGATAATCCCGACACGATTTTTGGTGGTATAAAATAAAATGTTTCAAATTAGACATATTAAGTCATAATACTCATTATTATGTTTCCTATATTTAAATAGTTATTTAGTCGGTTCATGCGAATGTAATGTTGGAAATGACACGCTATTCGGTTTTTTTTACGAAATTTATTTAAAGAAACCTTTTCGTTTTGAACCAAATTGTACGTAGTGATTGTTTTAAGTATTTTTGGTATTTAATTTGTACCAAAGAGTTAATTTTATATATGTTTTAGTTTTAGCGCTTACGTGGTGATATGTTTTTGACGCGTATTGTAATTCTTTATTTTATATGGCTTGGACTTTGGACTTGATCCCAGATTTTGACAAGCTTGACATATTTTAATGGTACCTATATAATGATTTTTTGACAATTATAAATATCTTCTAGACTTAGAAATGTGAAATCCCAACATTAGCATTAATGTTGAATAAACACAAGCCAGTTTGATGTTTAATCATAATCATAATATTTATTTGCAGGAATTATAATTTATTTAATGTAATGTTTACTAAATGAACTTCCTTGTTTTTTATCTAGGAATATACAGTATCAAATTAAAATACCAATAAATCTTATATCGGCTCCCCGTTCGTCACGATTTCTCCTGCGGCTGCGTCGTAAAGGGGCGAAACACGTGTCGATTTCTTCTGGAGTATATTTAAGCACTCATTAAGTATAGATAAATCGGCTTGATTTGTTACTATATATTTGTTGTTCACTTGGATGTTATAATAGATTTCAGCAATGTCATTCCTGAATCAACTGATTATCTGTGTTGCGTGTTAAGAATATATCACCATTTATGAATCCATATAACGTAAAGTGATATTTAAGTACAATTCGCCTTATATTAAATATTTTTTTACGCTGCATAGAAGTCTAGTATTTTTGATTAACTTCGAAAGGAGGTTTATGATTTTGACATTTTACGTAATTTAATGTATTATGTAAATAAATTTATTTATTTTTGAAAAGTTCTTGCCTTTGATAACATATTTTTTTATTTAAAGACAAACATAGCACCATAGACATGAACCTCGAAGAATAAATCTGTAATATTGCCTGCCTAACTAAACTCGAGCCACGTTCGATGTAGAATATTTGTCAATAAACTGTCAATACTTAACCTAAAATAACTTTCTGCTGGTTTTTATACGCCGTGCCCCTTAATAACCCGAAAGATTTAAATCACGTATTTTTGACGACAATACAAGTAAGTAATATTATACCAACATGGGTCTAATTATTTGTATTAATTAAATTACTATTTCAGTACAAATTAAATCATATTAATTGCCCGCTTTTCATCAATTTATCAAATCATATTAGTTTCTCAACTAAAAACTTGTTCACAAAGGAACAAGTTTTTAGTTGAGAAACTCAAGTAGAGAAACAGAGAGCGAGCGTGACACTTCACGAATCGCTCCGAAATCATACGACGAACGGCGAATGCCGTGACTTGAAGTGTCAAGTTATGTCTAGCACGATGGTTGCTTTTAGGGTGTGTTAGACTGGAGATTTTTTAACTTGTAATTTGTTTTAAATAATTAATATCTCCTTAAGTATGGGTTTTTGGACTGTATGTTACATAATTTTATATACTCTAATTAGGCTCTAGAATCGTCGTTAAATCTTTCGGGTTATTAACGGGCACGGTGTATATGTTTCTCAGTCAGTGGGGATTTGTGACTGCTCCCTTCAATATAAGTTACTATTAACTCGGTCAAAAACCAGCCCTTAGGAAGCAATCCAATTTTAAGTTTGACAGTTTGTTTACAAACATTCTACATCGGAAGTGGCTGGAGTGTAGATAGTTGTCCACATTATATTAAATAATTCTTTCAATACGCCGTTTTCAGTTAAAAGTACTGAAGTAAAGACTTTTACTACAGGACCTTATAGATGGCGCCAGCGCTCAGATATAAATATACTTCTAAATGACGAGACAAGCCGAAGATGTCTATCTTCGGGGCTATCATAGACCTCAATAGGTACAGAACATACTGTACGGGAGTTTAGTTCGCGCTTTTGCCGTAACACTTCTGTGGTAGCGCCTACTCTAAAAGTAGAATTCCGCCAGTGTGCGGCACAAATGTTTGAATGTCATTTTGGTGTTTTCACCTAACAATAAGGTTTCAAATGACTTTCAAACATTTGTGCCGCACACTGGCGAAATTCTACCTTTATATTATCCTTGTCATTGCTGTCGATTCTGTTGCACTTTCTTAAGCTATAAATTGCAATTAAATATGTCGTTTCTTTTAGAGCTGCAAACGTAAAATTCAAAGATTAAAATCGTTGGTGAAATTAGGTAAAATTGTTCCACTTCAATATCAGAACGGCACGAACCGAATAGCTATCAGTCATTGTGGTCCATTATACGCAATTTTAGTTAGGAAGTGCGCTAACAGAATTGATAACATTGTTAATAAAGAACCCTAGCGCCATCTACAAGGTACTGTAGGGTCTCTGACGTATTTTTCCTGTTATGTAAAAAAGCGGGTTTTTTAAAGTTTATTTCAATAAATTTGTGCATAATTCTAAATTAGTTTAATATCTGTTAAATTACTGAACGAATAATCATGAAGCTTTGACCATTTTTGACGTTGACGTAATTATAATCTGCGCGGTGCTACGAGCGATTGGTACTGATTGATTCAATATTGTGCAATTTTTATAGAATGTAACGAAAATCGCTTAATTATTGTAATATAGGTATAGTTTTAAATTGTTTAAACATTATTAACATACATATAACCGGGTATTTATCGCGTAAATTACCTTTTTTATTTCCCGACGTTTCGCTTGGATTGCACCAAGCATGGTCCCGGGAAGACTGATGTGATGGAGGTGCCGCAGCAAAGCGAAGGCGTTTGTTGAACTACCCTCACTTGATCTTCATAAAAATTATTAGGGCCGGTTCCCACTGGGACAGCACACTACACTGACTGTATCCACATACTGAGTTGATTTTTCACGCCGAGTACACTTTGCTATCACTGGATTCCATGAGGCAGAGAGTCTGAAGCCGTCTTCACGATTGAAATTAGGATGCTTCTTAATCTCAATCGCTTCCCGAACCATTCTCTTATAATAGTGCCTCTCGTTGGCTAGGATTTTTGGGTTGTGTAATTCAATCCAGTGATTAGGTCCTGAGTCTACTATATGTTCTGCTATAGCAGACTTGTTTATTTGTCGATTTTTCACCGCAGCTATGTGCTCCTTAACACGTTCGGCGACAGTGCGCTTCGTTTGGCCTATGTAGGAGCGCCCACAGCTGCAATCGATCTTATAAACACCAGGAACCTGCAAAGGTACTACATCCTTTGGCGTACGCAGATGCTTAGCCACTTTTGCGAGTGGAGTATAGATCGACTTAATCGAAAACTTCTTCAGCAGGTTCCCAATCTTGTCCGTAACCCCTTTCACATAAGGCATGAACGCTGGCTGTCTTGCTACATCTGTGTGTTTCTGTTTGCGCCTGCGATTAGGATGCCATCCATTAGTCCTGTATCCGTTTCGTTTTAGAACCTCCTGAACATGTTCCAGCTCTCCGGGTAAATGTTCAGGGTCACAGAGGTCATGGGCTCTGTTCATAAGGGAAGAAACTACTGACTCAAGATGTAATGGATGATGATGTGAAGCAGCATTCAGATATCTGTCCGTGTGCGTCGGTTTTCTGTACACGGTATGAGATAAGGTTCCGTTTGATTTAACCATCACTTTCAGATCTAGGAAAGCTAAAGACCTGTTTTCTTCCATTTCATATGTGAACCTGATCTTCGGTTGTATTGAGTTGAGATGTTCTGTAAGCTGATCGACTTCCTGTTTACTTCCATTGATAATGCAGAAGACATCGTCGACGTACCTTTTCCATAGCTTTATACCATGGGCAGTCAGGTTAATCATGGTCTCAAAATGCTCCATCCAGATATTGGCAAGTACAGGGGCTACAGGACTACCCATAGCTACGCCATCAATCTGGAGGTAATGTTGCCCTTGGTATAAAAAGAAATTTCCGTCTAGACAGTTCTGAAGAAGACTGACGTACTGGTCCGGAAGTTCACTATCATTCAATCTCTGCCTCACAACATCAAGACAATCTTGCAGAGGGACACTGGTAAAAAGAGATTCAACGTCGAAGCTCACCATTATATCTCTGGGTTCCAACTTCATGTCCTTGATGATGCTGATGAAATGTCGTGAGTCCTTGACAAAAGATGCTGTCTTACCCGTTAGCGGCTGCAATGTCCCAGCAACATGCTTTGCCAAATTGTATGTTGGCGAGTCTACCTGACTAACAATAGGTCGCAGGGGAACGCTGGACTTATGTACTTTCGGTAATCCATACAATTTGGGTGACTGCACAATAGCTGGTCTATACAAACGTTCATAGACATCTTTATCGAACAGGTCCTCATACTCGTGTATAACCGCCCTAACACGTTTCGTGACTCTCGCCGTGGGATTGTAGGAAACCGGCTTATACACCTTTTTGTCACTTAGCAAACTCCGTATTTTAGTGTCGTAGTCTTCTGTCTTCATAACAACGGTGGCATTGCCCTTGTCCGCCCTAAGCACGAGGATTTCATCATTCTTGCGTAGGTCCTCTAGTGCTTGCCGCTCACCCGCCGTTACGTTGGACTTTGGAGTTCGACATTTTCGTAGGATAACTGATACATCCTGTCTTAGTGTTTCTGCGTCACTTGAAGGTATCCTATTACGAACAATGGTCTCCTCGACACAACTGACAATATCCTCATACGGAATTCTCTTAGGTGATAAAGCAAAATTTGTACCTTTCTCAAGAATGCTGAGTGTGTCATCATTGAAATTATGTTCAGTCAGATTGATAACCGTCTTAGCATTATGTGTCTGTCCTACCTTATTATGTATTGCGTTACAACTTCGAGCCAAAAGTCGGTTAAACTTGTTTTCGTGTCGCTCGGAACAACACTCGTAGGTTCGTTGCGCTTGATAATAAGTTACTCGGTCACACAAATCAAAATCACTGGACGACAACACCACACTGCACTCCATATGAACATTGTACAGGTCACTTTGCACTTTGCTTAGATAATAATTATCATTTTTAATTATCTGCTTAAGAAGGCGGACACTCGCGTTTCTTAGAATTTTTGCGGAATGTTCGATGTCACTACGCGGTTTTAGTCGACAGCACGTAGGTATTAAGTCCCAATCACGGCATTTTGTTAAAAATGCCAGTGATGTAATAAGACGCGCACTTTTGTTCCGCAAAGATTCCAGATGACACACTTTCTTTACTGTTTCCGGCCCGTACCGGTTAGCAATTGTCTTTTTTAAACTTTCGCGATCACAACACATTATTAACATACATATAACCGGGTATTTATCGCGTAAATTACCTTTTTTATTTCCCGACGTTTCGCTTGGATTGCACCAAGCATGGTCCCGGGAAGACTGATGTGATGGAGGTGCCGCAGCAAAGCGAAGGCGTTTGTTGAACTACCCTCACTTGATCTTCATAAAAATTATTAGGGCCGGTTCCCACTGGGACAGCACACTACACTGACTGTATCCACATACTGAGTTGATTTTTCACGCCGAGTACACTTTGCTATCACTGGATTCCATGAGGCAGAGAGTCTGAAGCCGTCTTCACGATTGAAATTAGGATGCTTCTTAATCTCAATCGCTTCCCGAACCATTCTCTTATAATAGTGCCTCTCGTTGGCTAGGATTTTTGGGTTGTGTAATTCAATCCAGTGATTAGGTCCTGAGTCTACTATATGTTCTGCTATAGCAGACTTGTTTATTTGTCGATTTTTCACCGCAGCTATGTGCTCCTTAACACGTTCGGCGACAGTGCGCTTCGTTTGTTTAAACATGATTATTCATATGTTTTTTGACATCCTAAGAAATCTTAAACCTGAAAATGACAAAAATGTGTACTGAAACGCATGTTTTTAAATGTGTACTGAGACGCATGTTTTTAAAACCTAAATTTGGAAAACCTGCTAACTATTTAATTTTATTGTTTAGAAGATTGTGATAGGAGATTGACCGTTCATGAGATGTTAAATGATTAATAAATATAAGAATTATCAAGTAATTATTAATTTTGTATGTTTAACGGCTATAAGATCACGCTTAGTATAAAATCAAACGAAGTAGAAATGATGTATTCAATGGCGTTGAACTTTAACCGTGTCTGTTTTACAAAACAATCAAAATTAATAGTCGAATAGCTATCGAAGAAAAATGCTTCTCAGTTTCGGGTTTCTATTCTAAATATCGCATCCGTAGTGGATAAAATTATTAAATTTCCATGTATAAATAACGTCACCGTGCCGTGGGGTGCCGGCAGTAGAATGTTGCCCCTCCTGTCTCGCAGGTAGATGTAGTAAGAATATTGGCGAGCGCAGTACGGGATGTTGATACATGGAAAGACGCTGCTGCCCATCGTCCGGAGGTATCCCTTAGCAGATTGTTACTGCATCCACGGGCAATGAGGGGCAACATTTTACAGCCGGCACCCCACGGCAATTTATGGATGGCCTCTTAAAAAACTGACATTCGATTCATTCGTACTCTTAACCATTATCTGTAAATTTTACATAATATCTTTGATTTAGTTTTTTATAACTCTTCGTAGCTTTTCCTATTATCATCGTTGTAACTATCCGTCTTGCAAGGAAACTGTTATATGTTTAGATGCAGGATAGTGGAACAGGGAATATGCATGTGGTTTAAATAAGGCTGCATTATTTTTTCAAAATCTTTAACCTCACGTTTTATCAAAAGTAAGGCCTTTATATCAATTATAGATGATTTATACAGCGTCAGTCTTAAACGTTTTTTATAATTCATTCCTATTTAAACCCTTGTACTATTAAATTGATAGTGCTGAAAGCGAAACTTAGTAAAAAAAATATTATTATTATCAAGTAATTTGAACATATCAAAGACTATATTTTTCTATGTTCAAAGAAATAATTTATGGGAACATTAAAAAAACATGCATATTGCTTATAACTACAATCTTGTTTTAATTTTCTATTAATTTTGTAATCTTTGATAGCTGAGTCTAGTCTGATTTCGACGCATTATTAATACAAAAGCTATGAAAAGTTATGAAGTTATTTGAATTACGGTAAATGTAATAAATGTATAGCCTTCCGCCATAACCGTAACGTAAGCTATTTATTGTAAAGCGGCAATAAAGTGATATTGTAAATTATACGACTTTTATTTGGGACCTTGGTTTAGTAGGCCGTGCAGTATAGGTCTATAATCTATACTCGCTAGCGACTGTAGTTAAAAAAAAATATGAAAACTTGTACAGCGCCTCTAGCGGATAGTTTGGTACTAAAATACGCAGCAAACTATACTACAGCTACTGTAGTTTGGGCTTCATTTAGTTACAATTTGGTACCATGAGCCAAAATCTGACAGATGTCATAGTAATGTACTGTTACGAGCTGGCGGTTCGGGATTAAATAATGAAGTCCAATTAAACCAAAATGAACACTTTAATCACATATCACACCGATAAGAATCTCTCAGCAGATTCTCAGTAGAACACTGATCATCACTATAATAACACTTGTTTACTATTCACTGAACAATATAAATAGCACTTGTACAAAAATCACTGTATTCACTTTGAAGTCCGAGAAAACACTGGTCCTGTCTGTCTATCTTTCGCTAACTTACTTGTTTGCGTTTACACTTAACGCCTATAAACCTATAATATATAACCGTACTAATTCCACTATTAAGGGGTTGGCGAGCACAGTACAGTTAATCAAGCGTGGTGAGTATGGCAAAAACCCCTCATGATTTGTAGAAAAGGAAGGCCCATGTCCAGTACCTACTACTAGTACTAGTATCCGTAGGATAATAGTGTTCTGTGGTCCAGTAGGAGTCGACCTTCGGCTGAGACGATGATGAACTCCTAGAGCCATGTTGGCGGGCAATTTGTGTCTTCATTTTTTTCATTATAAAAATAAAAAGCCGTGTTGCCGAGTGGTATGTAGGTACCCGACTTTTAATCCAAGTCGTGGATTCGACACCAGACATGCATCACTGTATTTTTATTTTTTGTATGTGTAACACGTACCTACTTTAACGGTAAGGGATCGCGAGGAAACCCGCGGCTTACATACATGCCGTCATATTTTCAACATCATCCTAAGTTTTACGAACTATACTACCACTACTACTAACTAATAGAAATACTAATACCTACCTATAGATTAGAAAATGTTCGGTGTAAATGAAAATACAAGTTTGTTTTGTATAAGGAAATTATTAATACTTCGTCTTACAAGCAGAATATGAATAACAATCGCCTAACATTACCACTGCCATGACGCAAAACCAGGTAAGTTACAAATCTTATTATTACTGGATTTAAAAAAATATACCTAAGTTAATTAATTTTTTTTTTAAATAGGTGTAAAATAAAATATAAATAAATAATACTGGATATTTCACACAGCATTTTTCGCTGTCGGCCATATTTGTAACTTATCTAATTTCTACGTGGCATAAAAATTAAACAATCATAATTTTGATTAGTAACTAATAATGTACTGGAAGATCTTTGATAAAATAAGTAATTAAAAAATCTGAATTTAATATTAACTTGTCAATATTATAACCATACTTTCTATGAGTAGCTACATAATTAAATTATATATTTAATAACTTTAAATGATTATGATAGTAAGCATTTTACTCCAAAGTTACTACACAGTACCTACTTGTTCTTAGAATAACCTAAAATAGTAAAATGGAGTGTAAAAGTAAAGATATTGGTCAGAATGTATAAAAGTTGTATTGAATTTAAGTTATGTGTCTATTCTAATATGAAGTTATAAGTACCTCCACCAAATTGGTGGGCACAACTTCCTAATTAGTTTATTTTATTCTGAGTTCATTTGCCGCACTTAAATATAAGTTATATTAAAGAGAAGCACTTGGGGCTCTTAAATACCATGTACATCATTTATATCCTATCATATTATTATAAATATTGACCTAAAGAGCGGTCTGAAAAAATCCAAAATTGGACTTGTACACATTTTCCCGTGAAGTCACGGCCTACTTCGTTTTTTTTCGAAGTATTTACATTTTAATCTGACCAGCAGATATTTTTCAAATTTAACTAATTGCATAATTTTTCTTACATTCTCGAATCAAATTTCGTAATCTACCGATCGATTCTATTGAATTAATTAATTTACAGCAATTTAAAGTTCTTTTCAATGAGGGTACCAGTAAGTACCTACCTACCAATTACAGTTATGTACTTACTCATATAATTTATGACAAATTCCAAAGATGAATTGTACTAGTCTTTTTTAAACTGTCGCGATCACAACACATTATTACTACCTTTATGTATTGGATTATCGGGTATTTATCGCGTAATTACCTTTATTTTAATCCCGACGTTTCGAATGGATTGCACCTGGACGTGATGGCGGAAAGAGCGGCGTGCTGATGTTATCCGCAGCAAAGCGAAGGCGACTTTTCAGCGAAACGTCGGGATTAAAATAAAGCTAATTACGCGGTAAATACCCTTTACTTAATCCAAAATAGTAATAATGAATTGTACTATTCTATACCTACTCATTCATAATTGCACCAGCGGGTATCGACTGATGCGATACGTTTTATTAAATAAGTGTAAACCACACACAAACACCGTACAAACAAAGTTGTAATAAAGCATAGAATGTGGTGTTTTTATTAAAAAAAAACGTCAAAAAGAGTTCCATCGAACCATAAAGATGGCGTAAGTATTTTGTCTTATCTTTTTATTTTATGGCTATTTTGTATTACACAATTCCGCCAGTGTCAAGTTTATAAATTCTTATGTTATTTCGCGTAAGTGTTTTAATGCTAATAAATACAATTGATAGTGACAGGACACTTATTATCTTGCTTACTCCGCACGCTAGCTCCGTCTATTACATTCAGTAAGTCGTAAATTAAATACATCATTCTTTTTTATTGACGCCCATTGTTAGGTACCTTTTAGATTGTTACTCACTAACGTGAAAGTGAAAATTACAGGATTTTATCGGGTACCCTTTTTATTATTTTCCTGCGGGACCAAGCACGCTGAAACGTGTACGAAACGTCGGGAAAATAATACGCGGTAAAATCCTGTAATTTAAAAACTAAATAATTTGATAACAAATCGCGAAAGTTTACAAGTTATTTTCACATTTCAATAGTTCGTTTGTAACTTTCAAATTCAAGTGACACCTTTCACTGTCAAAAAGTGATCTTTAAAAGATCTGCCAATGTTAACGCTGACAGTGACATAATTTTTTGACACGTTTTTACGCTGTGTGGTTGTTGGCGGTGACGGGCGGCGGCGCCTCCGCCTCCGCCGCCCGGGCCTCGGCCCGTAGTTTCCGGTATTTACCTGAAACAGATGCCAAAGTCACATTATATTATTGTGTATAGGAGATAGATAGATATGTTACCGGTGCAGTACCCTTACCACAGACCAGTGTTTATACTGGTCTGTGCCCTTACTGAGCTCATGTGGGACTATAACCTTATCAAGACCTTTAAGTAAGCAATAAATATTTTGCATTTGTATTTGAGTTTGGAGAGACTCACGTGATACTTTGACCATGATGACCCCCCACCAGATGGACCAGCCCCAGCCCACGAGGCAGAAGAGAACGGTGAACAGCTGCAGGAAGCCCACTATAAGGTTCACCAGGAACGAGCCTGTTGGAAAAAGGGAAAAATTAACAAATAAATCATCATCACCATCTGCTGTCCACTGCTATGTCATACATCTTTCGATCATGAACGGATTGTTGCCACTCGCCCCGCTTGCCTGTCGGGTTGGCGAGCGCAGATGTTGTGATACATGGAATGACGCTGCTGCCCATCTACCGGAGCAGAGCAGACCCTTAGCAGATTCTTACTGCATCCACGGGCAAGAGAGAAGGGGCAACGTTCTAATGCCGGCACCTCAATAAATAAATAATGCTGGACAATTCACACAGCAGCATCAAGACCCAAGCTAGACAAAGCTTGTGTTAAGGGTACTAGATGACTGATATAATACTTTTCAGGAGGCGAAGCCCCCTAATATGCATAGCGCTGTCTGTCTATCTTTCTGTGTATGGGACCGATTGACCGATTTACATGAAACCTTTTTTGTTAGCACCGTCTAATTGAGAGATGGGTACTGACTGATTTTGATGACCCTAGGTCACAGGGACCGAAGTTAATGTGACCTTCAAAAGGTCACCAAAAAAAATAAGTCTTCAAATGGCCGAAAACGTCCAAAACCCGAAAAATTAAATTTTTGACCTTTGGTGACCTTTTGAGGCCTTCGCCCCCTTTTCTGGTACCCCTGTACCAATGCTTGTTATTATTTATAGAAAAACATCCAGAACAACTCTCAACAAATCTCAACAAACATTTGCGGATCGTACAGATATTTTCCCGAGGCGGTAATGAACCGCAATCTCTTGCTTCGCCGGCGGACCGCCGCCCGCCGCTCCACAGAGGCCGCCGCATCGAGCTCGAGATATCGCACGCGATACCCCGAAATAATAATATTTATAAACTTTATTTCAGGCTACTTTAGTTCAAGTCGGTTACCTACTTGAGTGCGAAAGTCTTATAATGGAATTGTTTCTTCGAAAACCTTTCCATGAAATTTCTATGCTTTGACGCTTTCTTATACCGACGTCTCGTTTCTGCGATGTGTCGTTTCATCGAATAACTGTATTGCGAACGATTTAAGGCGATGTTATCCGAACACAATACAATACAAAATACCACCAAAACACCTTAAAAAAATACAGAAAAATACTTATATTACTAAAACTGGTACAATGGGCGGTCTTATCGCTTAGAAGCGATTAGAACACTTTAGGTAGGTATTTAAACGCTTCTTCGCCCCGCGCGCCCGCACGCGCTACAGATACTCGTATCTTGCGCCATAGTACAGTAATCCAGTAGGGGAATGCTAAAAATTTCAAACAGTAGTCACAAAACAAAATGTTCGTTGCTCAAAAACATTATTTTAATGATAATTATAGTATTATCTTATTTTTGATCTGTAGTGTAAACACATCAATAGAATAAGAAAATCCATAGAATAATTAAATAATAAATAAAATAAATATAGTATCTTAAGACTCGTATGTATTCGAACAGCACCGATCGCACAGCCAACCAATAAACACGTATACTGATACGAAGCTCTATCTCTCGCAGCGTCCAACCGAAATTACAACTACATCCTTACAGATAGTGTTTCGAATATTTTTCCCGAGAATTACACAGTTTTAATCCACGTAGTTACCTACCGGTAGACGTTTAGGTAGGGGGGTAGCGCCTAGGTAGACGTATGTGACACACTTTACACACACACTTTGTACACAGTTCTTTTTGTCCCATTTATCAGGTTAAATTCTTCACATCTACGCGGCTCATTAGACCCCATCCTTCCCCTCTACCCCATATTGCGTTGTGTCTAACATTATCATTAGGTATGTTAAAAACACTTGCCGTGGGGTGTCGGCATTAGAATGTTTCCCTCCACTCATGCCCATGGATGCAGTAAGAGCCTGTTAAGGGATACCTCCGAAAGATGGGCAGCAGCGTCTTTCCGTGTATAGCGTACCGCACTGTGCTCGCCAACCCGCCTGCTAAGCGTGGTAAGTATGGCAACTACTTCTCATGTAGATCCATAAGGGATGCATGTGTTTAGAGTGGACGATTTTTTCTCTTATACGCATGCTACAACAGATAATCGGGTTTAGGCAATTCAGGTGTCAAACTATGTTGCTGAGTTGAAAATAGCTAAAAATTAGTATTTACAAAAGGAAAATCGGAAAAGCTCTTTTTATCTACCTTATCTTACTTTACCTTTTTTATCTTTTATGGTGACGTGATTGAACGGGACAAACGTCCTTAAAGTTTGTCCCCAAAGGGCATCGAGCGGATACAAATAATACAAATGTTTTTTTACAATTCTCTAAATAATAATAACAGTCGCCATAGTGACCACGGTCGCCATTGTTATCACAATCACCCTAGTCACCACAGTCGCCATTGTTATTACCGTCACCCTAGTCACCACAGTCGCTATAGTCACTACAGGCACCACAGCCGCCACTTACACCAGTCGCCCTAGTCACCAAAGTCGCATCAGTAGTCCCAGTCACCACAGTCACCACAGGAACCGCAGTCACCCCAGTGCGCACTGTCGCCCTAGTCACCACAGTCGCCATTGTTATTACCGTCAACCTAGTCACCACAGTCGCTATAGTCACTACAGGCACCACAGCCGCCACTTACACCAGTCGCCCTAGTCACCAAAGTCGCATCAGTAGTCCCAGTCACCACAGTCACCACAGGAACCGCAGTCACCCCAGTGCGCACTGTCGCCCTAGTCACCACAGTCGCCATTGTTATTACCGTCAACCTAGTCACCACAGTCGCTATAGTCACTACAGGCACCACAGCCGCCACTTACACCAGTCGCCCTAGTCACCAAAGTCGCATCAGTAGTCCCAGTCACCACAGTCACCACAGGAACCGCAGTCACCCCAGTGCGCACTGTCGCCCTAGTCACCACAGTCGCCATTGTTATTACCGTCACCCTAGTCACCACAGTCGCTATAGTCACTACAGGCACCACAGCCGCCACTTACACCAGTCGCCCTAGTCACCAAAGTCGCATCAGTAGTCCCAGTCACCACAGTCACCACAGGAACCGCAGTCACCCCAGTGCGCACTGTCGCCCTAGTCACCACAGTCGCCATTGTTATTACCGTCACCCTAGTCACCACAGTCGCTATAGTCACTACAGGCACCACAGCCGCCACTTACACCAGTCGCCCTAGTCACCAAAGTCGCATCAGTAGTCCCAGTCACCACAGGAACCGCAGTCACCCCAGTGCGCACTGTCGCCCTAGTCACCACAGTCGCCATTGTTATTACCGTCACCCTAGTCACCACAGTCGCTATAGTCACTACAGGCACCACAGCCGCCACTTACACCAGTCGCCCTAGTCACCAAAGTCGCATCAGTAGTCCCAGTCACCACAGGAACCGCAGTCACCCCAGTGCGCACTGTCGCCCTAGTCACCACAGTCGCCATTGTTATTACCGTCACCCTAGTCACCACAGTCGCTATAGTCACTACAGGCACCACAGCCGCCACTTACACCAGTCGCCCTAGTCACCAAAGTCGCATCAGTAGTCCCAGTCACCACAGGAACCGCAGTCACCCCAGTGCGCACTGTCGCCCTAGTCACCACAGTCGCCATTGTTATTACCGTCACCCTAGTCACCACAGTCGCTATAGTCACTACAGGCACCACAGCCGCCACTTACACCAGTCGCCCTAGTCACCAAAGTCGCATCAGTAGTCCCAGTCACCACAGGAACCGCAGTCACCCCAGTGCGCACTGTCGCCCTAGTCACCACAGTCGCCATTGTTATTACCGTCACCCTAGTCACCACAGTCGCTATAGTCACTACAGGCACCACAGCCGCCACTTACACCAGTCGCCCTAGTCACCAAAGTCGCATCAGTAGTCCCAGTCACCACAGGAACCGCAGTCACCCCAGTGCGCACTGTCGCCCTAGTCACCACAGTCGCCATTGTTATTACCGTCACCCTAGTCACCACAGTCGCTATAGTCACTACAGGCACCACAGCCGCCACTTACACCAGTCGCCCTAGTCACCAAAGTCGCATCAGTAGTCCCAGTCACCACAGGAACCGCAGTCACCCCAGTGCGCACTGTCGCCCTAGTCACCACAGTCGCCATTGTTATTACCGTCACCCTAGTCACCACAGTCGCTATAGTCACTACAGGCACCACAGCCGCCACTTACACCAGTCGCCCTAGTCACCAAAGTCGCATCAGTAGTCCCAGTCACCACAGGAACCGCAGTCACCCCAGTGCGCACTGTCGCCCTAGTCACCACAGTCGCCATTGTTATTACCGTCACCCTAGTCACCACAGTCGCTATAGTCACTACAGGCACCACAGCCGCCACTTACACCAGTCGCCCTAGTCACCAAAGTCGCATCAGTAGTCCCAGTCACCACAGTCACCACAGGAACCGCAGTCACCCCAGTGCGCACTGTCGCCCTAGTCACCACAGTCGCCATTGTTATTACCGTCACCCTAGTCACCACAGTCGCTATAGTCACTACAGGCACCACAGCCGCCACTTACACCAGTCGCCCTAGTCACCAAAGTCGCATCAGTAGTCCCAGTCACCACAGTCACCACAGGAACCGCAGTCACCCCAGTGCGCACTGTCGCCCTAGTCACCACAGTCGCCATTGTTATTACCGTCACCCTAGTCACCACAGTCGCTATAGTCACTACAGGCACCACAGCCGCCACTTACACCAGTCGCCCTAGTCACCAAAGTCGCATCAGTAGTCCCAGTCACCACAGGAACCGCAGTCACCCCAGTGCGCACTGTCGCCCTAGTCACCACAGTCGTTTCAGTCGACACAGTTTGACATTTTATAAAATATTTGTATGAATATAAAAAAATCTAATTTCACAATTCTTTCCATAAGAAAGAGGCCAATGTTTTGGTGTAATTTTTATTTCATTTCATCGTGTAGTTTACTCAAACGAGTTGTTTTAGATTTTATTAAGAGGTAACTTTGGTTTTTTTTATCGATCAAATTATCCTCAATCGCGATTTTGATTTACCATTCTCTAGGTAATATCCTGAACTTTAATATGTTTGAATTTCAGAATTCTATCATCATTTCAGCCATAAAACGTCCACTAATGAACAAAGGCCTCCCTCATGGGTCTCCATACTCACCACGCTTGGCAGGCGGGTTGGCGAGCGCAGTATGGGATGTTGATATATGGAAAGACGCTGCTGCCCACCTTTCGGAAGTATCCCTTAGCAGGCTCTTACTCCATCCACGGGCATGAGAGGAGGGGCAACATTCTACTGCCGGCGCCCCACGGCTCAGAATTCTATGTTTAATCATCATCATCATTTCAGCCATAAAACGTCCACTGATGAACACAGGCCTCCCTCATGGATCTCCATGAGGGGTAGTTGCCATACTCAGCACGCTTGGCAGGCGGGTTGCTGAGCGCAGTATGGGATGTTGATACACGGATAGACGCTGCTGCCCATCTTCCGGAGGTATCCCTTAGCAGGCTCTTACTGCATCCACGGGCATGAGAGGAGGGGTATCATTCTACTGCCGGCACCCCACGGCGGATATGTTTAATGGTTATTGAGAAATACTTGTATAACTGTAAATCCTTGGTCAATCGACGTCTTGTTACTGATTGACAGATTTGACAAAGCGTCGCGGTAGATGTCGTTGAAAGGTTTTCGAAGAAACAAATTCGATGATACGGGCATTCGCACTCAATTTATATAAGGAACCTCTTTAAGTATAAGGTAAGCTAATTTTTATATAACCTCTTTATGTATAAGGTAAGCCAATATTTATATAACCCCTTTAAGTAAGGTAAGCTAATATTTATGTAACCCCTTTAAGTATAAGGTAAGCTAATATTTATATAACCTCTAAGTATGTATAAGGTAAATATTTATATAACCTCTAAGTATGTATGTATAAGGTAAATATTTATATAACCCCTTTAAGTATAAGGTAAGCTAATATTTATATAACCTCTAAGTATGTATAAGGTAAATATTTATATAACCTCTAAGTATGTATGTATAAGGTAAATATTTATATAACCTCTAAGTATGTATGTATAAGGTAAATATTTATATAACCTCTAAGTATGTATGTATAAGGTAAATATTTATATAACCCCTTTAAGTATAAGGTAAGCTAATATTTTCGATTCGAGCCAGTAGGTCCTGAGATTTAGAGCGATCAAACGAACATACAAACTCTCCATCTTTATAACATTAGTGTAGATTTTAACTCAGTTCGTCAAGGGTCAGCAGGGTTACTCAGGGTCAGGGATGGATTTGCTCAACAACGTGGTTCGAATCGCACCGGATTCGAACATTTTTGATAAGGTTTTTCATTTCCTTGAGACATGCTCCTTAAGTGTGATTAACACTATAAAAATTTAAAATTTGCACACTCACCTATCCTATACTTAGCTCCGTCGTGCACTCCGAAGCGAGGTATCCCGAAGCAAAGACAGAACATCCCGCTGAAGATAGAACCTGCAAGTAAGATCTATTATAAAACCAAGGCTTTTACATCTTTTGTAGATGAGCTATGCAGTCTTAGCCACTGGTATTCATGCTGTATGAGACGATGCAGTGCCTGGGACATTGTTAGATGGATTAGGCTTGTCCAGCACCTATACCATCCTCTCAGTTTAGTCAGCTATAAGTCAGAGGACAGAGCAGGTCAATACGTCTGAAGCTGACTAAGCCGCGGGTTGCCTCACCATGATGGTGATGATGATATTATAAGTTGAATTAAAATTATCATGGCTTAAAATCATTTAATAATTATAATACGGCTTTCACCATGTACATAGGTACTGTTCACTCACGTAAACTGTTCTCGTCTCGCGGCCTTCAAAGGCGGTCACGATAGGTGCTCATGATGAAGGGCTTTTAAACGGTCTAATAAGCTAAGTACGCGGTGAAAGCCGTAATATATTTATGACATTAAAAATTGTTGTGGCTATGTGGAGCTAGGGACATGGAAACTCAGGTATAAAAGCTGTGGAAATCGTCCAGGGTTTAGAATTGTCCGCGCAAAATATGATTGTTCCGTTCATATTTTAGAACGACACCAACCGAGCTCTATGTCATTTCAGTCCGTTTTTCGTCAATTAATTAGCTTAGCTAGTCAGTGCAACGACAGAATCGACACCATGTTCGACACATGACAGGTTTTAGAATTGTCCGCGCAAAATTGGGTATGATTGTTCCTTTTATATTTTAGAACGGCACCAACCGAGCTCTATGTCATTTCAGTCCGTTTTTCGTCAATTAATTAGCTTAGCTAGTCAGTGCAACGACAGAATCGACACCATGTTCGACACATGACAGGTTTTAGAATTGTCCGCGCAAAATTGGGTATGATTGTTCCTTTTATATTTTAGAACGGCACCAACCGAGCTCTATGTCATTTCAGTTCGTTTTTCGTCAATTAATTAGCGTAGCTAGTCAGTGCAACGACAGAATCTACACCATTTTAGCCGGAATATTTCGTAAAGTTGTATATAGTAAAGGTTGTGCTTACCCAGCCCCGGCACGACGACGTTGCAGACGAGACAGACGTAGGCGAGCACGATGGGCAGCACGGGGACGGCGCCGCGGATCATGTTGGTGTGCTCCACCAGGCTGGGGTCCAGCTTTTTGCGCGTGTCCTGAAGAGAAGGTCAGGAATATAAAAACAGTTCTGGACATTCCATACAGCACCATCTAGCCCCAAAGTAAACAGAGCTTTTCAAAGTCAATAAGTGTTATAACTTGTTCAACTTTCTCGATTTGTTAACTTTACATTTATAATACAATAAACACTTACTGATTATTTAGTTTTAAAATTACAGGATTTCATCTCTGAGGACTGAGTCCTCCTCCGACTAAGAACGCTGAAATGTGTTCGAAACGTCGGGAAAATAACAAAAAAGGTACGCGATAAATAAAATTGTTAAAATAAAAAAAATAATACATTCTGTAATTTTAAAACTAAATATCAATATATATTAATCAATAAGTGTCTATTCCATAGAGCAAAAAGCTACACAAAAAAGTCAATTTACAAAAGAAGAACAAGACACAATAAAATTGAATAGAGCACATAATGGAATTCGTTCGCTTCAGATAACTTTTTTTTCAAGCGAGGAAAGAAGCGAACAAGAAACCTTGTGTTTTGGGTACCAGATGATTGATAGAATACTCCATTCATGTGCCTTTTTTCCTGTTAACATAACATTATATAGTTTTTTTTTATATTGTAAGCGAACGTGTCTATGTTTTTTTATTACAAACTATTGAATTTAGTGAATAAATACTGTTTTTTTTTGTAATACTACGTAGGTAGCATACATAAAAAATCCCAAACATTCTTCATAAAACATCCTAAAAATCCCAAGATTTTTATTAACATATTGATAAGTACACCATATTAATTTTATGTAAACTAGGCAAGGCATAAAAATACCAAAACATCAAAATAAATAACAAATCAACCTAATAAAATTAAATATAATACCAACAGTCCGTGGTTGGCCTAGTGCCATTTCGAGATGGAAATTAATAAAATATATATATAAAAATACGAAGATTCAAGTTCGATAAGACGTTCGAAATACGTTGGGCGCCAAGTTTTACCGTATTACTTAAAGTATTTCTTATACATGTACCTACTCACCTAATTCCTAGTTATGGGCCAGAAATTTAATTGAACAGAGCCGATTCGTACGAATGTCTTCAAAATATTCTGAGACATTTACCTCAATATCTTCCTCTATATCTGTGTCCTGCTTCATAAACTCCGTATTGAGCAGTATTTTAGACCCTCGAGAGGTCCTCGACGAACTCTGCGACTTCGCTGACGGGTTGGGAGATATCGATGGCACTTGTAGGAGGTTCGACATGGTTCGATTTACTTGGTTGAGGTTGAATAAGTGAGGTTTTATTTGTTTTATGACAAGTGTGTCATGTTTAGTGTCTGTCGCTATTACGGCACCACTGAAAACTAGTGCTGTGACAGCATTCCTATTACAGCAAATAAGCCACCGGCAACCAGGTTACTTGTACGAAACTTGTCCGTAATTTTTCAACCCGTCATATTCGTTTCGCTACTCGACTTATTTGTCACGTTTCATGGTAGTTTTAGATTTACTGCCACGAAATGTTGGAATAATTTACCACCACCTTTAATTTATTGTAAATCTGTATTTAAGTTTAAAAAGTTATTAAAAATATATAAAAGAATATCAAATAAAATTAACCAATCTGACCTACCTAACTAACTAGGAAAATTATATGTTAAACTGATGCTCGTTTTGTAGCATGAATATTTTTTGTATTAGTTTTAAATGCAGGCAATTTTGATTTGGTATAATTTTATATTTGGTTTTGGTAGGTAAATAAGTTGGCTTATATATCGTGACTGATTATGCTTTTCGGTAACTGATTAATTTTAATTTTAATTAAGGAAGCAGGTGGGAGAGAATATAACTATAAACCATGAAAAGTCACTAAAACTGGCTTAACTTCAAATTATTTACATAAGTTATATAAATCATAGGTGCTTCGGTATTAAAAAAACAATAAATTGAAGGCCGTTTTAAAATATGTAATAGATATTGTTTAGGATTTTTTCACTACAAATATTAGTAAATTTAGGACCCTTTCCAAGTGACTCCAATCAAAGTCCGCGCCAAACTAAATTAACAGGTGTTACAAATTGCAAATCATACATTTGCCTAATGTAAGAGACATCGATTTTCGCCATTGTTGCCGACCTTGTGATTTCTTTTATTATAACAAAAAGCTTGCTTATAATGTGTAGGTGTTAATAACATACATAGGTATACATCGAGCAACACGCCAGTAACCATATGTCTACTTCTTAAAGATCTTCTAACACGACATCTAATTATATTTTGTATGATAAGGACGCTCAGAACAAGAATCAGATGACATTTTCTTTAATTATTTATTACCTAATAAATATTTTGGTTTACACTAACTTGGGCCGTGGGGTACCGGCAGTAGAATGTTACCCCTCCTCTCATGCCCGTGGAAGCAGTAAGAGCCTGCTAAGGGATACCTCCGGAAGATGGGCAGCAGCGCCTTGCCGCGTATCAACATCCCGTACTGCGCTTGCCGACCCGCCTGCCAAGCGTGGTGAGTATGGCAACTACCCCACATGGAGATCCATGAGGGAGGCCTGTGTTCAGTAGTGGACGTCTTACGGTTAAAATGATGATGATGACACTAACTTATTATCATCTTGCTGACGTTTATTACTTGCCGCACTTTGCAGTTTCACCCGCGTAGTTCCCGTTCCCGTGGGAATACGGGAATAATATAGCCTATGTTCATAAGAAACAGTGTAGAATTCTAATGGTAAAAGATTTTTTCAAATCGGTCCAGTAGCTTTGGAGCCTATTCAATGCATACAAACAAACAATCAAATCTTTCCTCTTTTTAGATGTAGATAACACCAGAGCGGACAGTAGTAATTTAAAGTATTATAAAATAACGATTTTTTTTTTATTCGGTTTTTGTCATCATGAAACAGTAGCCGCCATGTTATGACGTCATAGGCCGATGTAAATTAAAACGTGTCAGTGTCAACTAATACTGTACTATAACAATGACGCATTTTTTTACACGTTAGGTGACGTCATGACAACAGAGAAATATGGCGTCCACTTCGTAGCATTGATATAAATCGTTAGATACGCCCTCACCGTACTGAGACCGCGCCGTTGTGTTTCCAAACGATATGAGTGAGCTCACTCATGCAAGAAAGAGAAAGTAGTGTTTGCAAATAATGTCGGATAAAAAGAGATAAGATGATTAATGATTTAATGAAAATTTGGTGATTTTTAGTGGTTTATTTGCACTATATAATCTAACTAGCCTATGCCCGCCGCTTCGCATGCGTTGTACCATGTAATGTAATCCTATATAATGTTAATCCTGGTCAACATATACGTGCGCAAAATTTCAGCTCAATCCGTAGGCTAGTTTTTGCGTGAAAGAGTAACAAACATCCACGCATTCATACATACTTTCGCGTTTACAATATTAGTAGGATTAGATTAAGAGTGGATAATTATGATGATGATGACGCCGTAATTGTCCTTTAACTGTGAAATTCTATACCTAACATATTAAAAAGTAATCATCATCTCTTAATCACATGTGATTCGCATTGCCCAACAACTTTGAACGTCATGCTGGCAATAAAAAAATGGCGCCCAACATGGTGCATACAAAAATAATTGCTTTTGGAAATTATATCTGATTATAATGGCTTTTAATCAGATTGTTCAGAACATTAACAAAGCTCGAATTAAAAGATTTTTGATCAGCTCGTGCTTTCCTTGTGTTTATGCTTTGGTTAGTATGGGTTGACGAGCTCTGTGGCGCAGCGGGCGAAGGTCCGCCTGCGACGCAAGGGGTTGCGGGTTCGATTCCCGCCTCGGGACAAATGTCTGCACGATCTGCAGATATTTGTTCAGGGTGTCCTGGGTGTTTTTCTATATATAATAAAAATATATATCTATTTAGTATATTGTATTAAGTATATCAGTCATCTAGTACCCATAACACAAGCTCTGCTTAGCTTGGGGCTAGATGATGCTGTGTGATTTGTCCAGCATTATTTTCTTTTCTGTGAGACTTTTCTTTGAAGCATTTCTCTTCTCGTAAAGTTATCTGAACTTTTTGTCTTACCATTGAAATGAAATGAAATTTATTGTAGAAACTGTGTACAAAAAAGATCTTAAAAGCTAGGTGGAACAACAGTTTATCCATTAATTATGGACGTACAATATTTAACTTATATAACTAGGTAATTTATTGATTTTATAATTCTTTAATGTCATAAAAACATTTATCTAAGAGCCACCTACGGAGTTTTGTCTTAAATTTACTAGTAGGCAGTTCTCTTATATCTCTAGGAATTTTGTTATATACTTCAACAGTCATGGTAGAGCAAATTTGACCTAAACATTTGTAAATTTGGAAACATTTGTATTTTGTATTACAGATAACCTCAAAAACTACTAGACCGATTTTCAAAATTCTTTGACTATAAGAATGCTATACATCCCGAGGCTATATTTTATCCCCGTGTGCTACGCGGGTGAAACCGCGGGGTGCGGCTAGTATTAAATAAAAATACTGAATATTAATTGATTATCACTAGCAAGTCTATCAATCTTGATAAATTCTATTATTTTTCAAACTTTTTATATCTGTAATGCAACAACTTTTTCAGTAAAAAAGTTTGAGCTCACCGTCCGTCCACAGTCCATATATCAATGACCTTATATCGTTGACGGACGGTTTGTCACGCAAACCGTCCGTTCAAGGTCCAGTCATAATTGTTGGTTGTTTTCTTATGGTTTAATAAGCTATAAAGTACTTACTTAGTTAGTAGTAACGGTTCTTAAGAAGCGATATTACCGACCAATTATTAGCGAAATGCCGTGAGGTGCCGGCAGTAGAATGTTGGCAAGAGAGGAAGAGGAACATTCTACTGCCGGCACCTCACGGCTTCGTCTGATATCAGTATAGGACAGAATAAAGAATTGACTCGCATCGAAGTGAATATATGCGACATCATCGGCCTACATTAGTCTACAGCTGGACATAGACCTCCCTAAATCTGTGCCATTTCACCCTGTCTTCAGCTTGCCGCATCCAGTCAGTCATCACTCCATCTAGCTGGACGTCCTACGCTACGCTGACCAAGCCGCGGTCTCCAATCAAGCACTCGTTTACTCCAACGGTTATCAGTTCCTCGACAGATATGGCCAGCCCACTGCCACTTCAGCTTGCTAATCCTATGTGCTATGTCTACGACCTTGGTTCTCTATTGGATAACCTCGTTGCGGATTTTATCCTTCAGAGAGACTCCGAGCATAGCACGCTCCATAGCTCGCTGAGCGAGAGAGACTGGCTGACCAGCCGTACCGTAAGTGTCCACGTATCGGCTCCGTAGGTCATGACCGGTAGGATGCACTGGCTAACAACTATATGCTATATACGACTCTTTTACGTAATGAGATCACACCACAACCAAAAGTCTATACCAGACCCGCTTCATCATCTTCATTTCAGCCGTTACACGTCCACTACTGAACGCAGACCTCCCTCATAGATCTCCATGAGGGGTAGTTGCCATACTTACCACGCTTGGTGGGTTGGCGAGCGCAGTACTGGATGTTGATACACGGAAAGACGCTGCTGCCCATCTTCCAGAGGTATCCCTTAGCAGGCTCTCATTGCATCCACGGTTATGAGAGGAGGGGTAATATTCTACTGCCGGCATCCCACGGCATCCACGACCCCCTTCGTTTCCTCATTTTCCTCACTGAGGAGTGACAGTGACAGCAATTGTGATTAGGTACACTACCTATTCAATTCACAAACTCCTTTTCTCCGCTTGTTAGCTCCATCTGTTGGGTTTGGTCGAAAACACACTTGTCTCTTTTACTGAAAACGCCTCACTATGATGACAAGTTTTATATATATTTTACAATACAGGTACAATAGCCAATCGAACCAACAACCTACTTATCCAATAATCTATGTATATTACTTTTACGTTGTTGTTTTATATTCACGGGCGATTAAGTCCATTATTAGGCTAATTAGTTATATTTACACAATATTGTATTTTTCATGTAAGTGAATGTGCTATATTCTTTATGAAAAATAAATATCTTAAACAATAAACCATAGGAGAGATAGGAAACAGGGAATAGATACTAACCTCAGGAGGCAGCGTAGGAGACAGACTTTTGTTCTTGGAGAAGAGGCTGGCGCGCCGGCTGACCGGCTCCGCCCGGCGCCGGCACGCGCCTCGCAGCCACCTGCACAGCCGGTTGTTGCAGCAGCTGATGCAATAAAAAAAAGGTTAAAATATAGTTTAAATCTAAACAAATCGTTTTTATATCTCAAAAAAATTTCAAATTGTTCAATCCTGACTTAAATTTTGAAACTATTATGGTTGTGAACATTATATACGTGTAAAACCGGTCAAAATGACTCAAATCATGTTGAATAAACCGTAAATAAAATTAAGGTGTTGAATTGATAGAAATCTGTCGTGGGGACCGCATCTCTCTGAAATCAGCCGAAAAGTATTTGCAAGCGTAGGATCACTACGTAGACTGCGTAACTTCCTTCCTATCGCCACTAGAATGTATCTTGCTCAATCTCTTCTTCTCCCTATCCTTGATTACGGCGATGCGTGTTTCCTAGATCTGACGGGGCAACAATTGGAAAAGCTTGAGCGCCTGCAAAACGTCGGAATACGGTTCATATTTGGCTTACGCAAGTATGACCATGTTTCGGAGTTTCGCAGGAAGCTAAAGTGGCTACCAATACGGCTTCGTCGGAATTTCCATATCCTATTTTTATTGTACCATAGTATTTTTACTCCTTCTTCTCTTTCCTATCTAAAGGAACGATTCAACTTTCTTTATCTTTCCCATTCTCTATCTTTTCGTTCTTCTGATACTCTTGAGCTCATGACACCTATGCATAACTCGTCGTACTACCATAATTCCTTTTCTGTCAAGGCTGTTAACCTGTGGAACGCATTGCCTGTATCTATCAGGCGTACTCCATCCCTTCCAATCTTCAAATATATGGTTAAGGAACACTACCTATTTGTCCTGTTGTCACTAAGCTGATTGAATTATATATTTATTATTAACATGTAAGTATAATAAGTATATACATACGTTATCTATGATACTTATGTTATGTATTTTGTATGTATAATATGTTATGTACTTATTTAGTATATTATGTATAGTATATATGTAATTAGTTTAACCTACATGTACACCATTATAACCCCTTGTCATATATTACAATCCAATCCATCCCAAGGTTGTCATTTTGTTTTTCAGTGTTTCTTGTTATTATGTTTAGTTTTAAGATGTATAAAGTATTTTCTATCTGGCATCTATTTAAATATTTCCTAAAAAAAATCTTGAGTTGTTGCCATCATTGTCCATCATTATTAATTTATTTATTTTATGTAGGTGCGCCTGTAATATTTGAGTATTTTCCTCAATTTTTTAAACTTTCGCGATCACAACACATTATTAACATACATATAACCGGGTATTTATCGCGTAAATTACCTTTATTATTTCCCGACGTTTCGCTTGGATTGCACCGAGCACGGTCCCGGGAGTCTTCCCGGGACCGTGATATAGACTTACTTGGGTGTTTTAAGCAACAACTCCAGGATTTTTCAGGAAATATTTAATTAGATAGATATGAAATACTATAAACACCTTAAAACTACGCACTAGACGTACGTACTCGTAAGCCTTAATAATAAGATACACCATGTAACTTGAATTGATAATACCTAGTAAATTTGTCTTATCTTATTTATCTTATCTTAACACGTACATACAAATTTACAGAAATACAACAGAATTTATTGATAAAACCAATTTACATGTCAAATTTCTCAAGAGAATAAGTACCATATGTAATTGAAATCACAAATTAATAAAATAAATCACATGGAATCAAATAAATTAAAATAAAGTCATAATGGGAATATAAGGTTTACAGTTGTAAAAGTTCGATAACAGAATAGAAATTCTGCTCGATAAGCCAACGTTTCAGTCTTAATTTAAAACGAGATTTACTGCCATGTGACAGAGTTTTTTTACTATTATCAATTCAAGTTACATGGTGTATCTTATATAATATTAATAAAAACGTGTTATAAAAACACAATGGCCGTCTGTCACACCTATCTTCCTTTGGCGCTTACTATGTACATTATAGAGCACCACGTCGTTGGGCGCCTAGTCCAGCAAAGAACGGCACACGGTTGTCGTAAAAGACGGATATTTTTTATCCAGGGTGTCTTATCTGATTAATCTAAATGCAGACAGGTGCGTTGTATTTTCTTTTAATGAAATTACAACAATAATACAACGGGTTTTAGTGTTATAATTTAAAGAGTAATATCATGTAAGTCAACGCAATGGACATTAACATGACATTTATTACTTTGCTTTCACCGCGCGCTAGCTCCATTTATTAGATTCAATATATATTTTTCTTGAAAGAAAAATTGTAACGCACACTGAATCGAAGGGTGCGATGGATACTTTCTGAGACCGCAGCATTTTGGGTGTCAGATTAACGGACAAGATTCGTGACACCGAACTGCGCTCCCAGACGCAAATCGCAGAGGGAGCTCGAAAAGCCGCGAAGCCATATTAAGATTGAACTGGATACGTCTGCCGTATGCCAGGAGAGCTGTGGCCAAAGGTACAGTGACGCCCGGGCCCAGGAGAAGGTGACGCGACAGATTGAGACAGAGATAGCGGAACGAATTGGATCTAGGTACTTGGCCAACTGGTCGGGAGAAGCTCATGATAGCCTTTGCCCAGCAGTGGGATCATGGTGGCTCATAATAATACAAATAAATAATGAAAACAACTCATTAGTTTTAAAAGAGATCGGTAAAAATGGGCTGTTATTGTTAAACTTACGTTGTAGGAGGCCGATCACTCAGTATACTATCCCTCCTCTCCACCTGCCGTTTTCGGCCGCAGCAGCCGGCTTCGCTGGCAACACCGGACAGCCGCGGCGACATTGTGACGTCCGCGACGTTTTGAGCGGGAATCCCCGAGTCGCCGACGCGTCGCTTCCCGCCGCAGCATAGGATGTCGCGGAGTTTGCGCTTGCGTTTCGTTTCGTCTTCGAATTCGATCGTTGCTGCCTTAAACATCCAGATGACAATTGTATATTAAAAAATGCTGATTAGAATATAACTATAACAAAATATGAATGAATAGAATATAACTATATCAACTACAACAAAACTGAGTACATCCACATGAAACGATACAAAAACACTCGTGTTAAACGGCAAGATCTAAATGTGGGACATGTGGTGTACAAAGGGGTCTCGCAGTTCAAATACCTGGGGTGCACCATTACAGATAGAGTCTCTAGAGAGGAAGAGATCTACGCACGCATCCAGAATACGTTGAGATGCAGTGCAGCGCTCCACAAGGTGTTATCGTCCAGACTTCTGAGCAGAAAAACCAAGGTCAGAATATATAAAAAAGTCATCCGTCCCATTCTGATGTACGGTTGCGAGGCCTGGACGTTAACACTGAAGGAAGAAAACAAACTTCTCGTGGCTGAACGTAAGGTGCTGCGAAAGATCCTTGGACCAACAAGACGAGAGGATGGATCCTGGCGAGTCCGAAAAAACCAGGAGATAGAGGACCTTATCGCAGAGCCAAACATCATAGGCGAATTTAAAGGCTCGCGCCTGCGCTGGCTGGGGCACATTGAGAGAATGGCGGAAGATCGAGCCGTCAAGAAAGTGTACCAGGGAATACCTTTAGGGCGCAGACCAGTCGGCCGCCCCCGGTATCGCTGGATTGACGAGGTGGAAGCGGATCTGCGAGAACTCGATGCTGCTAACTGGCGAGAACTAGCGCAAAACAGAGAAGCCTGGAGAAGTCTTGTATCGGAGGCCAAGATCCACTTTGGGTCGCTGAGCCAGAAGAGTAAGTAAGTAAGAATATAATGCCTTGGGAGGCCGTAGAATGCTGCCGCTCAGAAGAGGGGCATCGCTGATTCTGACTGCATTTACGGGCAGGTTCTCCTGCCTGAATCAGCGAAGGTATACCTTCGGAAGATGAGCCCGAATTGCACTCGCCAACCCGCCTGCCAAGCATGGGAAGTATGGTAACAACCCCTTGGAGAGCCATGAGGGAGCCATGGACAGCAGTAGACATCCTACGGCTGATATGATGATAAGAATAATAGATACAACTGGTTTCAGCTGCTGTGATTTTGCTTAAATTTTGTTCCCATCTGACCAACGTACGACGAACGTAGGAGCAATTTGATCTTATAGTCAGCTGAAATCCGGGGTTTGGCTATTTCTACCAATCAATCTTCTGGTACCTTAACCGTAACACACGCTCTGCATGCCTTGTGGTTTTATGGTGCTTGGTATGAGAAATGACCAGCATTAGGTACCTTTATATTATTTTGGTTGGCACTTAACGATATAACAGAGATCTTTAAATAAAATAACTGATTAGTAGATTGTTATTATTTAAATTGGTTTTAATAAGCGCACGCCATAATAGGGCCTATTTTTATACATTTTTGTTTGATAAGGTCACACAATCGTGATTTTTAGTAGTTACATTTTAGTAGAGTTAAGACTTTTGTCTTTTGTTCTATAATGCTGAATGAAATTTATCAATGTTTACATATTCTAAGTTTGGAATAGACACTTTGTAAAAAAATCCAGCATCATTATTATCTATAAAAAATATTGATGTTTTTTCTACATTTCATCATCATTACCATTACCATCAGTCCCCTTCACCTTCAACCCACTGCTAGACATAGGCCTCAGAATATCTTCAATCTCATCGGACTTGGACGACCATTTAGTAATGTCACAGATAATATAATTACTAGTTACGAAAATAGTTTAATTACCTTCCCCGCAGCCCGTTCCGCCTCTTGCTCAACTTCCTCCTCAACTTTCGTCTTCTTCTTACAGCAGCTGAATTTACTCATCATACCCTGTTTCTTCTCTCCCCCCAACTCCTCGACTTCTTCATCTTGCATCTCTCTCTCATCAGCCTCCCCTTTGACGCAGCAAGGGCAGCATCTACTCTTACATTTCCCCATAAGTCGGGAGCAGATGTTGGGTTTTTTCTCCTCACTTTCTGGGGAGCTCTTGATTTCGGGAGATTCATCTTGTATATCTTTTTTCAGTTCTTTTTTTGTTCTCGCTGGGGGCTTTGGGGTCGTGCTTGTGCTTTGTGGAAATCTGTGAATTGTAAAATGAAGTAAACGTTAAAAAAATATAATAAAGGTTTCTGGGGATAATCGTTCTGTTTATGCTAAAACTCTGTTTTTTTTAATTATAAAAACAAAAAAAACCTTGAAATCAAGTTTTTTTTGTCTTTTGCGAAAACAAATACCTCATCATATCATTTCAGCCGTAAAACGCCCACTACTGAACACTGGCCTCATAAATAATTAAATGTTATTCTGTTATTTTTTATTATCAATAAGTATAAGGTCTCCAGGTCACTAGGTGTTCAGTTGTTTGACGAAATTAAGAAGTTCTGATAGTACTTAGTTTGATCTATAAGGTACATTGGTAACAATATTTTTAATCGGCAATCATAGGTAAGTTACCTTCATCTATTTTTATTAAATTATCAATCATATCCAACGACATGCTAATACATTCCCCTTGAAACTTAGCGTGTTGAGTGGAGACTTCATTTAAAACTACCAATAAAATGTCTAGCATGCAACTTTTTACTTGGAAATGTTTTAAATACTTGTTTTTTTTCCTAAAGCACATTTACCTGAGCAACGTAGCCGGGCCTGAGTAGCTAGAAGAAAATTTTGAATTTTGAATATTATAAGCCAATCAGCTTCCAATGGTGTTGCCACTGTCCAAATTAAATTTTAAAGCAATATTTTAAATTTAAATTGGGTTTATTATAAATATTCCTTATTCTGATCATTTCAATTAAATATTAAACTGAGAATATCATTAATAACAATAGATACAAATTAAATAATCTAAAAAATAGTCATCAACTAATTTTTTGCCGCTATATGGAAAGTACAACCATACTTTGAACATGTCAAATGTAAATTCATTTAACGCATATATACTTATCATTCACACTTAACATTATAGGCACATTCATGTTATCAGCATGCGATCGAAAGCAGTGCGCAGTGGAAACAGACACATATGCACAATGTACATGTGTCAAATTGATACGATCGTCGGAAAAGTTACAAAATAGGGGGTTACTTTTGACTTGATTGAGGTTGGAAAAGCTCTTTGCAACATTGCTTACAAATCTAGCGGAAGTATATTTTTGAAAGATTAGGTGAGTCTAGCGATCAAGTTAGTATTGTTTCTTTGTATTTGGGTATGAGGCATCTTATGCCATCTCTTTAGGTTACGTATCTTTTATTTACAAAACATAGGTTACCCTGACTCATTGTCGTACCGCTTTGGCAGCAACTCATTCGGCAGTATGTAAACAGTTCTGTTGTGCAACATTTTACACTAAAACTAACACATGTTAATTAAACCACTTATTTCAACCTTTTCATATAAAAACTTTTTAGGTTATCTTTCAGCGACATTAAGTTACTGGCCAGATAGAATTTTGAAAAGCGAGCGTTAGAACCTCCATTTTTAAATGAAAATCCAATTCAGCCAGTATTTTCAAACCTTAGAACCTTCAAAGCTTAGAAGCACACTACCCATTCTATTTTTCATTTAATTGTTGTTGTAGATATTTGCTGTTAGTCTTAGTTTTGTTTATTAAGTGGTTTTCGCGGTATTTTGTTGGCAAACCAAACGGGCGCGAAGGAAGGCGGACGAGGTCGAACTAAAGCTCGGTCTAATTTCTAAGGGCTCTATTGAATGCCAAGTTGTGGCGTGTTACAATAGGCCTTGAAATAAACAAGTTTTTACTGAAAATATGCAGACGAAATTCTTGGGATTTTACGGTAGCACTGATTATAGAACGCAGACGCCATTGCTGTTGATGCAAATGGCGGGAAACGGGAAAACATGTGTTTACTGCTTTCAGGTAAGCATCTCTTTTGTTAGGTTATATTCTCTTTTGTTAGCTTGCTGTAAATTAAGGTGACTATTTGATTATTATATTCCAATTTTATGTACCTATTCTATGGACCTATGTATGAAGTCTGAAATGAAGAAAATTTATTATTATTATATTGGTCCTTGAAATTGAGTCATGACGTGCAATGAATTTGAAAATAGGTTCAACTGAGAAGTAACAAAATTTTCTGTGCGATATTTCCTCTCTCCTGTATCGATCTTTGTAAGACAATTTATAAAAATAATAGACCAAGAACATTGTGTCGTCTTATAAGCTAAAAATATACGACAATCTGCTTTACTCATGCTACATACTTATTAATAAAAATGTCAAAAAATAATCTCTATTATTTAGAAGAATGTTACATCTCTTCACTTGCCCTTGGATGCAGTAAGAGTCTTCCAAGGGATATCTACGTAAGACGGGCAGCAGTGTCTTCCCGTGTATCAACGTACCCGCCTGCCAAGCGTAGTGAGTATGGCAACAATCCCTCATGACAAAGGCCATGCCTATGTCCAGCAGTGAACATCCTACAGCTGAGCGATAATGATGATGATTATTTAAAACCTGGATTAATGTTCGTCCTAAAATCTCATAATTTTTTCATCATTATTTCAGCCGTAAAGCGTCCACTACTGAACACAGGCCTCTCATGTATCTCCATGATGGGTAGTTGCCATACTCACCATGCAATCGCTTGGCGGGCGGGTTGGCGAGCGCAGTATGTTGATACACGGAAAGATGCTGCTGCCCATTTTCCGGACGTACCCTAAGCAGGCTTTTACTGCATCCACGGGTATGAGAGGTAACATTCTACTGCCGGCACCCCACGGCATAAATCAGGTACACACGTATAATTGCGGCCGTTTCGTGGCAGAATTTCGGGGCGGTCAGTAGGGCTGGCACGGTCGTTCCACGCAACGGAAATTAGTTCAGTTACAAAAAGCCGAGCTGAATAACGTGTGAGGTTAAAGCAGGTTATAGAGTTACATTGTGCGGGGCTCTGTGGAAATGATACGGCAGGGAAAGTAGCATTTTGTGAACAAAAGGTTACGTTGAAAAAATAGGCATTGCCGGGGGGTACCGAAGGTAGAATGCCACTCCTCTCTTGCCCTTGGCAGAAGTATCTGGCAAGGGATACTTCCGGAGGAAGCGACGTAGAATGACTAAGAATGACGAAGTACGACAAAGAAGCGACTTTATGTGGATCAACATCCCGCACTGCGCTTGCCAACCCGCCTGAAAAGCGTGGTGAGTATGACACCGCCCCCTCTATTCAGTCATTGGAGATCTGTATGGGAGGCCTATGTGTAGAATGTATGTATGTATGTAAACATTGTTACTTTCACTTTTATATATTAGTAGGATAGGATGAGATACCTACCAACTTTATTTTTGCTAAGTAAATAAATATTTTTGACTCTTTTTTGTTGTTCGTTAGCGTGTTTGCAATAGTTGTTCGCGAACTTGTTAGTAGCTCGCTACCGGCAGCCCTACATGGTATGGTGATGAGGCTGCTAGTCACGCCACACTACGCTCGATACTCGGGCGGCGGTCGTGCCGACCAATGTCTTGAGGATGTCATTCCTTCCTCTCATATCAGTCGTAGGACGCTCACTGCTGGACAAAGGCCTCCCTCATTATTTCCAAGTACTGCGATTGGAAGCCGTCTGCATCCACTGGCCTCCATTCGAGAACTTTGCGGCCCCATCGGCCATCTGTTCTGCGCGCTATATGACGTGCCCATTGCCACTTCAACGTGTTAATCCGTTTGGCTATGTCAGTGACCCAAGTTCTTCTACGGATCTCCTTATTACTGATTCGATCCCGTAGAGAAGTAGTTACAGGCAAGTTTTTTTTGTTAGATCTGCGACTTCTTTTAATAAACATTTAATTAAGAACTTTCCCGATTTGGATTGATTTATTACAAAGGCTTTGCGCGTTCTTTCCGATGACTGGTTCGTTTTGGTTTAAAAAAATATTATTTTAACTACCTATCTGATGTCAATTTGTAAGACGAACAATTACTAACTACCTAGTTTTCTAGTTTCTATATGCTATGTAGTTTTAATTTAGATTAGCTTTCTGGTTAAAATTGTACAATTTTTGTTTTCTAAAATAAATAAAAATGCTCTTACTCATACAAAGAAAACACTCAAACGCGAGACAAATATTTACAAATAAACATTACTTGTTTGTTTTCCGTCAGTTTCCTGTATCGTCACCAGCACATGCAATCGTTGCTGGACGCTATAACTTCCAGTTATGACGTTTTTACAGCGTGTAGTACGGTTGGCGGCTTAGTATAAATACTCGGCTGTTTCCTTGACAGCGTCGCAAACGCGAAGTTTAATTAACTGTCTTGTTTGTTAGAACTGTTAACGCGCACGGGAGGACCTGTTCATGACGTAGACTGGAAATAGAAGTGCACTAAAAAATAGGGGTTTCGACCCTAAGTAAATGGCCTGATAGCGACTGAGTAAATAGTAAGGACTAGTCTTAATTCTATAGTTTAAACTATCCTTAACGGCAAAAGTACATTTTATTTTGACGGGTTTAGTTATTATTTATACTACCTTTGGCTAAAGGCATCGTAACTTAACTCGATTCAGCTTCAGAAGTATTGACCTGTTCTTTCCTCTTAGAATATTCCGACAAAGCAGAGAGGATGGTATAAGTGCTGGGTAACCCTAATCCATTAAACATTGTCCCGGGCACTGCTGTCCCTTACATAACGAATACAACGGCAAAGAAGAAAGGAAGTGTCATGTTTCGCCCACCAGGACAGATACGTTGATAACTCAACATAGTTCATAGTGTTTCAACCGATTAATAGTATGATAATTTAAGAAATTACAAAGTACGTCTAGAAAGACGTAAAAGGCCTACTTACTTATCCTAACATCTAAAGATCTCATCACTTTTACCGCCGCCGTCAAGTAAAAGCAGCATTGTAATGATGTGCGGTTAGGACGCGCGTCGCACCACGGGGCATTACGGTGAAACTCTCCCCAAGCGCGCTTTCCATAGTCAAATGGGGAGTGCGCATAAGCACAACATGCAGTCTAATCTGTAGGGAGTCGTATAGGTTATGTCAGAATAGGAAATCTTTAGAGGAGAATTTTATTTTACATGCATAATTTAAAGTTATGTCAGAATGTATTTGCATGTACATGTTAATTGCAATTTAAGTGCGGTCTCCCTGTGGAGTTGTAAAAGAAATATTAATGAGCATTTCACATCTATGATTCAAACCGCATCGGTAACAGTTATCTGCTGTGCTTGGGATATTATTGGATAGATTAGGCTTGCCCAGCACCTATATATATATAAAATTCAAAGTCCTGACTGACTGACTGACTGACTGATAATATATCAATGCACAGCCTAAACCACTGAATCTTAAGACTTGAAATTTGGCACACATATACCTTTAGTATCCTAGAGGTGCACTAAGAAGGGATTTTTCTAAATTCCCACGGGATAGGGAATAAATGGGTTTTATATTTTCAATCAATCAATCAAAGTGGCTCTGCGTGAAAAAGGGGATTTTACGTTTTATGACTTCCACGCGGACGAAGTCGCGGGCAAAAGCTAGTAATTGTATAAAATCATATCTATGGCGTTAGTAGTCTGATGATTTATTTATTGTATATATGATGCAGTAAGAGTCTGCCAAGAGATACCGCCGGAAGATGGGCAGCAGCGTATGTATTAGCATCCCGTACTGCGCTCGCCAACCCGCCTGCCAAGCGTGGTGCGTATGGCAGTAACCTCTCAGGGAGGGAGGCATATCTTCAGCAGTCAATAATGATAGGAAATCTTTGAAGGTAAGGTAGGATGATACTTTTGAACAAGAAGCCAATATTTATTTTGGAACTTCAACCTAAACAAAAATATTTACTTTCAATTAAATCAGGTTTCTTTCCACTTGTTATACTTATTTATGGACTTGAATTTATTTACTCGAAGTTTCTTTTACGTTTCTTATGTCATGTTACATTCGAATTATTTACTGAGGGCCGATTTTTCAATAATCAGATAAAAGGTCGTATAATTATCCAACGAATAAAGTTATTAGATTGTTTATCAGTCTGATAAGTAATATTCCACAAATAAATATCTGACCGAATATTTCAATTATGGTCACACTACGTTCAAAGAAGCGAGAGAACAATACGGTATTGATTAATGTTAGAGAGGAATAGACAATATCCGTCTGTTTATCTGAGGATTGAAAAATCGGCCCTAAGTTGAATACTCATAATTTAGGCGTTAACTAGTGCAACAGAGTAGGTACAACGCGTGCCAAGCTAATGTTTTATGGATTCAAAGTGGATCAAAGATTTAAGCAATACGAGGTTGCCATAATACCTACCAATACAAAACCGTACGTAATTTCTAGAAATTTCATAACCAGATAACACGGCGTAGATGCTAAACATAGACAAGTAAGTAGGTCTAGACTTATGTTGTGTCAATTACAAATTAATATTCCTGTGTTCTGAATACCTTACTAAATATAAATAAAAATAAATAATGCTGGACAATTCACACAATCATCATATAGCCCCAAGATAAACAGAGCTTGTGTTATGGGTACTAGATGACTGATATACTTAATACAAAAAACTACATAGATATTTTTTTTTAATTACATACATATATATATAGAAAAACGTCCAGAGCACTCTGAACAAAATATCTTCAGATCGTACAGATATTTGTCCCGAGGCGGGAATCGAACCCGCAACCTCCTGCGTGGCAGGCGGTCCTTCACTCGCCGCGCCACAGAGGTCGTCAAAAACTAAATTCTAGTTAATTTTATTTCTTGAAAAGCCGATTTTCCGTTGCTTTGTTATTTCATATCCGGAGAAGATTTTAATGTTACAATAAAAGAACACGTAATTTTTTCAATATCCTAGTTTGAGATAATTATATTAATTGCTCTTAATCATAGCTGTGGTATCAGGATATAAAATTATTATGCGCGACAATAAGCTTAGTAAAAGCAAAACAAATTAACTTACCCGCCATTACTTTGCGACTTTTCGGACCCATTCTCCATCTTGCTGTCCAGATGCATCTTTTCTCTCCCCGGCGTAGACAAGTTGGAACTCTGCACTTCCACGTCTGCGTCTTCTTTAACTATCGCTTCATTCATCTTTTCAACTGCTTCATCTTTCTTTTTCTCTTTAACTACAGTAATAACAGGTTTTATAGTCTTTTTGACTTCGGCTTTGGGTGGTTCGGGAACTTCTTTTGGCTCTTCAACAGGAGTTATGATGCTTTCAACGATTTTGGTAGCTTCGGTGCGGATGGCTGTTGAAACTTCTTCGATCGGTTTTGTCTCCTCTTTTGGTTTCGGTGTCGATTCTTTAACTTCTTCTTCTTTAGGTTTTTCAGGTTCACCTTTCTCTTTCCCTTCAGTTTTGGTATTCTCTCTAAATTTAGCGGATGCCGTAAGGATGTTTTCTCTAGATATTTCAGGCGTTTTCAAAATATCGTCTATTTTCTGTCTGACTTTTTCTAGTTGAGGATCGTTAAATGGGCCTTGCAAAGGTTTTAATTTGTGATCTTCTGTGAATAGAGTCTTACGTTTAGTATCTTCTTTTTTCTTGTCTTCAACAACCTTTGTATCTATATCCTTCTTGTGTTCATCCTTCCCAGATAAGCTCTCTTTGGAACTATGTCTTTCAAAAATACCTTTCTCTCGAGCTTTTTCCAAAGTTGTTGGCAGTTGGTTTGTTACTGTTGTTACTAACTCTAAAGGCTGGGATGTGATCGCAGCTGTTGTCATCGACATAATGTTTTTCTTAGTCATTATCACAAGTTCACCTTTTTCATTGGTAATTTTGTCGTACTGAGTCTCACTATCCTGTGAGTTGTTCTCAGGGTCTGTAGCTGTGTCTGTTGTTTCCTTTTTAACTTTAGATGTATCTTTTTTCGCATCACTGCTAGATTTTTTTTCTTCTTTCTTGCCTACTTCATCAACCTTACTTGTTGACTGAGATTTTGCTGACAGGCTACTCTTGCTTCCAACCTTCTTCAGCGGTGGCTTGCTGCTCAAGTTACTCGGAGTTCTTGTCAAACTTTTCATACTATCAGTTCTAGTGACGGATTTACGAGATTCAGCTCCCGTGGTTTTACCAGATGCAGGCTTAGAGAGGCTCTTGGTGCTTGGGGTTCTAGTCATAGGTTTATTCACAGAAGGTTTAGAAGGGGTTTTGGGAGTTTTACGTTTTTCCGGGCTTGGATCCCTACTGGACGCTTTGCTAGGCTGCTTAGAGTTGATTCTAGAAGTTGCAGTATTTGTAACGGTTTTTTTAGCTGGTTGGCTTGTTGATTTGAGAGAAGATTTGGCGGATTTTGAAATTGGATGAGTTAGCTCTACAGGACTTTTGTTGGGAGTACCAACAATAGGAGAGAGACGTTTTGCGTTAATCCTTTGATTAGAAGGTGGTGGACCCCCTCTTCCTGGAGAGATGGGTGGTTTTCCTTTTATATGTTTGGGAGATATGCTCAAGTTTTGGGTACTTTGGCTCTTGTATCTTCTATCATGAGCAGTACTTCCGACTTTGATGGTCTCATGGTTGATACTGCTCGTGCTACTTGAAATAAACCTTTGATCATTAAGGTTGTTTTCCACTGGTTTTCTAGATACATATGTAACTCTCTTAGCAGTAGTTCTAACAGGCGACACTGAGCTTTGTCTTTTAGGTATTTTTGAGTGTTTCGGCGAACCATCATTGGATTGTGGTTGAGATTTGGATACCGATCTGGTTGTGACTCTAGATCTGTGCGCTGCTGGTTTGGGCATACCATCGCTTTTGTTTATAAAGATTTGAGGTTTGGTTTTCACGTCTTTAGTCATGTTAGGTTTTATGCTTGGCTTAGCCTTAGGTCCGTTTGATGCTGTTCCATTCGCAAGCTTACTGAGAGCAGTTAAAGGCGAGTTGGATCTTGATCGTAGCTTGATTTTACTTGGCGAGTTACTTCTAGAATTTGTCCTTGAGTTATTTCTACTATTAACTCTTGAAGTACTCCTTGAGTTAGCTCTGGATCCAACGCGAGAGTTAGCCACACTTTTGGAAATCTTTTCTTGAAGCTCCATCTCTCTTTCTATTGCATCTTCTTCTTCATGTCTCTTTCTCTCTGCTTCTGCTGTGTTCTTTTCCCTGTTAAATGCGCTTATCTCTCTTACTTCTTCTATGTTCTGTCTGACGAAGTCTATTGGTGTCAGTGATCGGAGAAGGATAGGCGGTGGGAGGGTCACCGCGGCCATTTTATCTATTCGTGGTAAGGAGCTCGTTCGTTTTAAAATATCGCTTTTTCTTCTCGGTGGTGAATTGTTCCTGGAGTTTTCTGCGGAGGTTTTTGGGGTGTTGTGTCGTGAGCTCTCTTCTCTGAATCCACGACCTAGAAAAGATAAACTTAGAAATAATTAAGATGAAGACTTTTGTCGTGAGGTGCCGGCGATGTTGCCCGTAGATGCAGTAAGAATCTGCTACGAGATACCTCCAAAAGATGGGCAGCACTGTTTTCCATGTATCAACATTCCATACTACGCTCGCCAACCCGCCTTCCAAGCGTGGCGAGTATGGCAACAACCCCCTTATGATCTAGGAGATCGATGAAGGCCTTTTTCTAACAGTGGAGGTGGACAGCAGTCGTACGGTTGAGTCGATGTCCAGCAGGTGGCGTATGATGATGATGATGACGATTACCTTTAAAGGGCGAGATCCTTTCGATCCGTGGGGGGAGGTCCACAGGCAAGGACCTCGGGCTGGTAGGTCGTGATGATGAGGGGGTCTCCGTGAGGATCGCAAATGACTTCTCCTTCTTCCGCTTTGGAGTTGACACCACTCTGTAAAAAGTTTTAGGTTAGGTAACTAGCAAACAGATGGAAAAATAATAATAATAATGGTAGGCATTGTTTAGGAATATACTAGAGCAAAAAGAAACTGTAAGATTTGCGGTTATTGATCAGATTAGTATTTAGTGATCAATGAGGGAGGCCTTTGTCCAGTTGGGACTTCCAACGGCAGGAGAAGAAGAGAACAAAAAGATTACCATAGTTTGTTATTTTTAGTGTTAAACCACACTAAGGTAGTACATTTTCAAAGAAATTAATAACCTTATCAAAAATTTTACGGTTCCGATGGGATTCATTTCTTTGAAAAGGCGACAATAAATATGTTTCATTTATATTTATTTTTTAAAATACTCGTTTCCACTGTGGCTGATCCAACCAAATTGAATTATAGTAAATAATAAAATAAATAAATAATACGCGAAAATTCACATAGCATTAATTAGCCCCAAGCTAAGCAGAGTACTAGAGCTTGTGTTATGGGTACTAGAAGACTTATATAATGAATAACCTTATTATTTCTTTGAAAAAGGAGATAACCATTGATTATCATTATTATTGTTTATGTGTTTTCTATATATAATACAAAAAATATCAATCTTTGTAGTATAATCTATTAAGTATATATAAGTCTTCTAGTGCCCATAACACAAGCTCTAGTACTCTGCTTAGCTTGGGGCTAATTAATGCTATGTGAATTTTCGAGCATTATTTATTTATTTTATTATTTACTATAATTCAATTTGGTTGGATCAGCCACAGTAGAAACGAGTATTTTAAAAAATAAATATAAATGAAACATATTGATTTGCGTCACAACATAATGAATAAATACATAACAAGCAATTTTTTTACGATATTTTTTGTAGGTTCCAACGCAAGTCTAAGATTAAGTTAAGTCATGTATTTTTGCCGTGGGGTGCCGGAACTAGAATGTTACCCCTGCTCTCATGCCCGTGGATGTAGCAAGAGTTTGCTAAGGGATACCTCCGGAAAATGGGCAGCAGCGTTTTTCCGTGTATCAACATTCCGTACAGCGCTCGCCAACCCGCCTGCCAAGCGTGGCAAGTATGTCAATTACCACTCATGGAGATCCATGAGGGAGGCCTGTGTCCAGTAGTGGACGTTTTACGGCTGAAATCATGATGTATTTTCAGATTAACATAATCGTAATTACAGGTATCCATTTCAACAACATACTTCTATTTCTATACATGTACTAGTACATTACCAAAACAATAACCACTCACAAACTCATCAACGACTAATCGCTGCAATAATTTCGTCCATTGTTACATAGCCGTACTCTCAGACAGAATACTTTATTGTTACAGACGAACATTAAAAATGGAGTTCGTCCCGAACTGAGATCTCACGAATCCAAAATATAATATTAACCTTTCTTTTGTTCAGAAAATATGCTACTTGGCACAGGCATGCCCCGAATCTTTCCACTTGTCTTTATGAGGAGCAATGATAACCAATCTCTTTGGAAGGTGGCTAGACCGCCAACGCTTTCTTGGCCAGCCGGAAAGACTTCGAGTTTCCAGATAGCGATATTGTCATGTTTGTTACTCGGTCTTTCCGACGAATTGACGAAATTTATAGTCAACTAAGCTTCATAAACCATCATATTGTAAATAAACATGATATCGGATTATCCAGGTACCCTCGGAGACGTTACCTTTGATCTGAAAACTATCTGTTCAAAAGTCAAATCTAACTCGTTTCGCTCGCTCGATCAATTACCGTGTCGATAACCACACTCCAGTAGTGTAGTAACGTCAAGGTCATTAAATTAGTGTCGTACGTTGGTGGTTACAGGCTACAATATTAAAATTTATTTTTAATATTAGAAATTTAATTTTAAGAAATTATGTTTAGAAATCACTATTAAGCTTTATCGGACAACTTCACAACCAATTTGATTTTTAGTTTTATGTGGGTAAGACACTTAAAACGCTAACTCATTGACGCGTGTATCCTGCCCGTCTAACCTACGGTGCAGACATGGTCTTTGATCGAGGCACAAAAGTCTCAGCTTAATATTTGCCATTCCTAATAGTACACTAACTGGCGTTGCTGACGCGGGATACTAAACCGCAAAGTTAGAGAGGTGTTAGACGGGCCATGTTAGTAGAAATGCAAGCTGAAAAATGGGTGCTACTCAATGGCAGCCTGAAGACGGTAGGCGTCATAGGGACAGACCGAGGAAGCGTTGGCGCGACGACCTCGACTCATTTGACGGAGATGGGTGGAAAATTGCTATGGAAAGGGATGACAGGAGATATTTGGGAGAGACCTTTCGGACGAGGCATTGGGACGAGATAGGTAAAATAAAAAATAGAGGTATGACTAATTAGAGATCTAACTCGTTTCACACACTCGATCAAGTAGTGTCGATCCACGCTCCAGTGCTGAAGTGACGGCAAGGTCATTGAATTAGTGTCGTAGTAAGTAACTGCCGAAAAATTAAGAACTTCTAGGAAATTACTAGTTAGCTACTACTTTTTTTATACTAGCAAATGTTTAGGAATTCGTTTCCGTGATCCTATCTCTCTAAGTACGTGTACGACCTCAAATTATTGTGAGGTAAACGATTTTGATTGTGAAGTACGTAAAAAAGCACATTTGCAACAACTACTAGTTGCAAAAAAAAAACTCAGGCATTTCGTGGGGTGCCGGCAGTAAAAGATTGCCCCTTCTCTCTTGTCCGTGAATGCAGTAGAAATCTGCCAAGGGATATCTACAGAACATGGGCAGCAGCGACTTTCCGTGTATCAATATTGTTTGTTCAGGGTGTTCTGGGTGTTTTCTATATATAATAAAAATATCTATCTATGTAGTATAATGTATTAAGTATATCAGTCATCTAGTACCCATAACACAAGCTCTGCTTAGCTTGGGGCTAGATGATGCTGTGTGATTTGTCGAGCATTATTATTCCACATCATTTATTTGTAAACTCATAAAAATACATTTTTTACTATAAAGAAATACAAAAACAAATACTCTACAGTAAAAAATATATCAAAACGGTGAATCACCGGCCGCGAAGCAATGCTAATTAATTAATTAATTAATGCATTATTATTATTATTATTATTATTATTATTAATATCCCGTACTGCGCTCGCCAACCCTGCTAAGCGTGGTGAGTATGGCACCAACCCCCCCATGACCCCCTCATGATCTTGGAGATTCCGAGGGAGGCCTAAGTCCAGCAGTGGACGTGAACAGTACGGCTCCCACGGCTGAAATATTGTATCTGTAAGTACAGAAAAGAACTCATCTTGTCCAGTATTATTGATTTGAACCGTTGCTTAAGCAAATTTAAACAGTTCATCATTATAATTGCAGCCGCACAACAACGTCCACTACTGAACACAGGCCTCCCTCATGGATCTCCATGAGGGGTAGTTGCCATACTCACCACGCTTGGCAGGCGGGTTGGCGAGCGCAGTACAGGATGTTGATACACGGAAAGACACTGCTGCCAATCTTCTGGAAGTAATCCCTTAACAGGCTTTTACTGTATCCACGGGCAGGAGAGGAGGGGTAACATTCTACTGCCGGCACCCCACGGCGGTTAAACAGCTACTTAGTAACATACATTTTCAGAAGCAGGTGGTAACAATTTACCTGTCACAATAAACTATTTTCTATGCATTACTGCATTTAACTATGCATATTGTCCTACTGATGAAATCTACGCTCCGACCCACTCGCGCACCTATCCAAAACCTCGAGAGCTTTCAACTCGAACTCGCAAATCGCTTTGACTGTCTAGGAGTAGATGCATCGGTGGACGAGATCAATAACAGGTTCGTAGAAACCGTCCATACGGTGGGGTCCCAGTTCTTTAAGACCCCCCGTACTAATAGACCTCAGAAACTTTCTGATGACACCCTAAACCTCATGGCTGAACGACGTTCTTTGCGACTGCAGTCTCCCGATGATGCTCAGTCACATAGGCAGCTCAATAGACAAATTTGGAAATCCTTGCGGCACGATATTCGTACCTTTAATACAGCCAGTATTAAAGATACGATAGAGCGGAATAAAGGCTCCAAAGTGTTCGCGAGAGATAGTTCTATTGGGCAGAGCCAGATGACGAAGCTGAAGAGGGAAGATGGCAGCATAACGTCAAGTAAAGCAGAAGTGTTAAGGGAAGTCGAAAGGTTCTATGGACGGCTCTACGATTCGGTCACTAAACCTGTTTGCAGTGCGGCCAACGACCCAAGAGCTAAACTGACCCGACATTATACCGAGGATATCCCGGACATCAGCCTGTACGAGATCAGGATGGCCTTGAAACAGCTTAAGAACGACAAGGCGCCGGGTGAGGACGGAATCACTTCAGAGCTTCTGAAAGCGGGTGGATCACCGGTACTTAAAGTCCTTCAGAAGCTATTTAATTCCGCCTTGCTTGAAGGTACGACGCCGAAAGCATGGAACAAGGGCGTGGTGGTTCTGTTTTTCAAGAAAGGTGACAAAACCTTACTTAAGAATTACAGACCCATCTCGCTGTTGAGCCATGTTTATAAGCTGTTTTCAAGGGTCATCGCGAACCGTCTCGAACGCAGGTTTGATGACTTCCAGCCTCCCGAACAAGCCGGGTTCCGAAAAGGCTACAGTACCATAGACCACATACATACGCTGCGGCAAGTCATACAGAAGACCGAAGAGTATAACTTGCCGCTATGTCTTGCGTTTGTGGACTATGAGAAAGCCTTCGATTCGATCGAAACATGGGCGGTGCTTGAGTCTCTCCAACGATGCCGAATTGACTATCGGTACATCGAAGTGTTGAAGTGTTTGTATACAAACGCCACTATGTCAGTCCGAGTACAAGAACAGAGCTCGAAGGCGATTCCCTTAAAAAGAGGCGTAAGACAGGGAGACGTAATCTCTCCGAAACTGTTTACGACCGCTTTGGAAGATGCCTTCAAGCTCCTGGAATGGAAAGGGCTGGGCATCAATATTAACGGCGAATACATCACTCACCTTCGATTTGCCGACGATATTGTGGTCATGGCAAAGTCGATGGAAGAGCTCAGCACGATGCTCGAAGGCCTCAATCGAGTCTCCCAGCGGGTAGGCCTTAAAATGAACATGGACAAGACGAAAATCATGTCAAATGTCCATGTCGTGCCTGCCCCAGTTATGGTTGAGAACTCGGCTCTTGAAGTTGTCGACGCGTACGTATACCTAGGACAAACAGTCCAATTAGGTAGGTCCAACTTCGAGAAAGAGGTCAATCGTCGAATCCAACTCGGATGGGCAGCGTTTGGGAAACTTCGCAACGTCTTTTCGTCCAACATACCTCAGTGCCTTAAGACGAAAGTCTACAACCAGTGTGTGTTACCAGTGATGACATATGGAACCGAGACGTGGTCCTTCACTATTGGCCTTATGAACAAGCTCAGAGTCGCTCAACGAGCTATGGAGAGGGCTATGCTCGGGGTTTCTCTACGGGATCGAATCAGAAATGAGGAGATACGTAGAAGAACTCGGGTCACCGACATAGCCAAACGGATTAGCACGTTGAAGTGGCAATGGGCAGGCCATATAGCGCGCAGAACAGATGGCCGATGGGGCAGCAAAGTTCTCGAATGGAGGCCACGGATCGGCAAGCGCAGCGTAGGACGTCCACCTACAAGATGGGCAGACGACTTGGTGAGAACTGCTGGTCGGCGGTGGATGCAGACGGCTTCCAACCGCAGTACTTGGAGATCAATGAGGGAGGCCTTTGTCCAGCAGTGGACGTCCTACGGCTGAAATGATGATTGTCCTACAGTTACCTGTTGCTATTGCGGGCGAATACGCGGACTGTCATTAGGCTTGATACTTTCACTCGACATGCGTCGCTGAAGGCGGGTCGTAGGTTATTAGAGGTAGCGGGTATGTTTTCTTGTAAGTAAATTTAATATGCTTATAAATAATACATTTATAATATTATTGCGGTTGGAAGCGATCTGCATCCACCGTGGACCCACGGTCTTCACCAGGTCGTCAACCCATCTTGTTGGTACGGTGCGCTTGCCGGTTCGTGGCCTCCATTTGAAAACTTTTTGGCCTCTTCAATCAAATAAAGCTCATTTCAGTTCATTTATTTATTTTCTTAATAAATATAATACGGCTTTCACGTACCTAACTTATTATCATCTTGCTGACGTTTCGCAGACCGTTAAGAGGCTCTTTTTATGAGCACCGTAAATTGCAGCACATACTATTGTGTTTAATTTTCGCATTGATTATTATAATATTATGTTTCCTAATTACTATTTTATTTTATAATTATGTCACCGTCATAATAATATTTATAACTTTTCATATCCTGTCCATCAAAAAGTTGCCTAGTTGAGATCGTTCTTAGTGATAAGGCCGCCCATTGTACATGAATTTGTTTTAATTTCTCCTGTATTTGTGTTATTTTTAAGTTGGTGTACAAAAAGTTATTATCATTTATTCATCATTCATTCATTCACCGTTCGTGGCCGCCTCCGAGGGCCGCGAGGCGAGAACTGTATTTATTTACTTGATACATAATGCGTTTTAAATCGCCTCCGCTTGTGCGCGAGACAGCGGCGCACGCACTCTGCGCACGGCCGTGTTATTTACTGCGCCGGCGACGGCCGCCGGGTACTGAACCCGCACCGCCGATCACGGAAAATCAGAGCAAGCAATATCACTAGTTTACTAAGCATTTCCTTATTAATTTAGAAGCTTGACTCTCAGCTCATATAAAGGACAATCTAAACCTGCAAATTCCTGTGGGGTGCCGGCAGTGGAATGTTACCTCTCCTCTCAAGCCCGTGAATGCAGTAAGAGCCTGCTAAGGGATACCTCCGGAAGATGGACAGCAGCATCTTTCCGACATCCCGCACTGCGCTCGCCAACCCGCCTGCCAAGCGTGGTGAGTATGGCAACTGCCCCTCATGGAGATCCATGAGGGAGGTCTGTGTTCAGTAGTGGACGTTTTACGGCTGAACATCGTTTATACAATACAATACACTTTATTGCACACCTTAACAAAATAATACAGAAAAAAAACTTACAAAAAAGATTGGTACAATGGGCTGTCTTATCGCTTAGAAGCGATTTCTTTCAGACAACCTTTGGATGGAAAGAAATATGGAAGCAAGAGAGGCAGGGGTGTGTACTGTACATAATACATAAACTAAAAAAAAATACATATTTACAATAAATAAATAAATATGTCTAATAAGTAAATAATATACATATACATAAATATATGTATAAAACTATAATACTCATCTATCATTTATTCTCAATAATACAAATATTTTACTGCCGGCACCCCTCGACAAACTCACGGCTTAGTTAAATAATTATGCCAAATATCTCCTTTGTAAAAACTACGCTGAATCAACGTTATCAAGAAACAGTTGTTATTGCAAGTATATCGTCAACACAATAATGTTCTCATGCTTTCCCGTTAATAATATAACATTATTTTTTCTTTGTCTATTGTCTGCTGTGGGGTGCCGGCAGTAGAACGTATCTCTCCTCTCATACCTCCGGAAAATGGGCAGCGCGTCTTTCCATGTATGATCGTACTGCGCTCTCCAACCCACCTGCCAAGCATGGTGAGTGTGGCAACTTTTTCTCATGGAGATATGTGAGAGGCATGTGTTCAGTAGTGAACGTTTTACGGCTGAAATATTCATTCTACTGTCACCACGCCAGTATTTGTTTTCACGTTTCAAACCACGTTGTACCTTCAGTTATTATCGTATTGCACTTTGCATTTCGCGGCGAGCAATCATCGTGGAAAGTGTGCAAATATTGCTTTATATCGAGGTTCTTATCAAGGTCGTCTAAACATAATATACTTTTATGCTTCGGTATACTGACAGCTAGTATTTGCCCGCAGCTTATTTAGTAAATAATGTTGGACACTACACACAACACCATTTAGATATTATAACCAATTAATTAACTCATTTATATTTTCATTTGGTAAAAACAGGAATTACTCACGTAATATTAATAATCTGCGACGTTACAATACTACGTGAGTAATTCCTGTTTTTACAAAATAAATAGTTATCTCACGTTAATTTTGTAAGTGAGACATTTATATTTTGTATGAAATCTGTAAAATGTAATTATCTAATGCGTTACTCATATGCCAAAATATTTACACGCCGAAAAGGTAGAATAGAATAGAATAGAATGACATTTTTTATTTAAAGACCAACTCTGTAACTTAGAGGTATACACGTGCAAATAAACATATTTTATCTTTAGTCCCAAACTAAGCAAAGCTTGATCTACGAAAACCAGATGTTGCTTCGCCTCTCCTGCCTATGGATGGAGTAATAATCTGTCGAGGGAAGATTCCCTCGATTCGTAAGAGTATCCGTAGGGATAGATTGGGAGAAGTGCCAGATGGGACTTCTCCCAACCTTACTGCATCCAGCACTGCTACTGCATGCTTACTACATTACTGCATGGGCAAGAGATCTGAGGCAACATCCTGCTGCCGGCACCACACAGCCGGTACCTACCCGTCCTACTTTTACACACAAAGCTACAAAACATCTCGTCGGAAACCATCAAGTCAAATTAAACTAATGCTTACAGAGTTTTAAGACGCATCCACCATAGGGTATCGAATCATAGACAATGGATTGCGCAACAGAACAATAGGGCTCGGCAGACGTGGGTGTCCGTTGCAACACGCGGGTAGGTCGGTTGTAATGGCAGGTGCAGCCGCGCGTTAACATTAGTGTGATGAGTAATGTATGTAGGTGGATGTATTCATCGAGTGAGATATTGACGTTGCGTATGCTAAATCTGAGTAATTGGCAGTCATAGTAGAGAGGTATCTCTACTTATGCTAATAGTTGCATAATAAGCTTTTTGGTTAGATGGATAGGTGCTGGTCCGGCCTAATCTGCAACAATGGAGAGTCGACACATATAACAATGGTGTCGATTCTGTTTGAGACTTCCTAAAACGAATTATAATTAGAGATCTACGTTTCTAAATTAAGAGCTATCAGCGTAAAATTGGGTCTTTTTGTTCCGTTTTAATTTTAGAACAGCACTAACCGAATAGCAGTAATGCCATTTTCGTCATTTTTACGTCAATTTAATTAGCTGCAACAACAGAATCGCCACCAATGTCCTCCCATCATATTCAGCAACTGGTATTCACGCTGCAGTGCCTGGGACATTGTTAGATGGATTAGGCTTGCTTAGCACCTATACCATCCTCTCAGCTTAGTCAGCTATTAGTCAGAGGAAAGAATAGGTCAATTACGTCTGAAGCTAACTAAGCCGCGGGTTTCCTCACGATGTTTCCTTCACCGTTAAGCACATGATAAATATGAACGTAAACTTTTTAAGAAAGAAAAATCCATTGCTTCACGCCCGGTATCGAACCCACGACCTTCGGATTGAAAGTCGGGGGTACATACCATTCGGCCAACACGGCTTTGGGCACTAGATGACTGATATACTTAATGCATTTTACTATACATAGACAGTTTTTTTTTATTATAAATAGAAATGCATCCAGAACACCCGAAACAAAAAGTTGTCTGGAAGAGATCGCTTCTTAGCGATAAGATCGCCCATTGTGCATTTATATGTTTATTGTATTTTTTTAAATTGTTCTGTTTATATTTGGTGTCATCATTTCAGCCATAAAACGTTCACTAATGAACAAAGACCTCCCTCATGGATCTCCATGAGGGGTAGTTGCCATACTCACCACGCTTGGCAGGCGGGTTGGCGAGCGCAGTATGGGATGTTGATATATAGAAAGACGCTGCTGCCCATCTTTCGGAGGTATCCCTTAGCAGGCTCTTACTGCATCCACGGGAAAGAGAGGAGAGGCAACATTCTACTGCCGGCGCCCCACGGCTATATTTGGTGTAGGTACACTAAAGAATTTTCATATATTCATTCATTCATTCATTCAACAAATATCTGCAGATCGCACAGACACTTCTCCCGAGGCGGGAAGCGACCCGCAACCTCTCGCGTCGCAGGCGTACCTTCGTCCGCTGCGCCACACAGGTCGTCACAAGATTGTACCACTCTCCTCCGGTAGTAACGATAGTAGGCAGTAATTACACGTCATTAACTCATCAGCCAGTGGGCAGACCATCTGCCTCCAAGGACAATGTCTACGCCCACAGATTGCGAAATGCTAGATGCGCTTTTGTTTAATTGTAAAATGACATAACGTAGGCGCAGGTCGTGGTAATTGAAGAGGCTTGAGTAATAAACGGCAATAGATAAAATCAGGGCATCCTCATCTAATGAGTAGGTACTTGGTTCACAAGATACAAGATACAAGAACTTTATTTGTACGAAACACAGGTTACAATAATGGTCTTTAATAAAAATAAGTTCAGCCATGTCTCGCCGCAGATGGGCATACAAATATTAAAACCCAGTTATTGATATGATCTATTTATTTAAATAATAATAATAATGATAAAAATGAAATTAGTCGCATGCAAATAGTAGTAGGTACTTTACAATAATAATTTAACAAACAATAATTTATAAAACAATGTCAGAATGAGGTGAGTAGTATATATTTTTTTTTTTTGGTCTTAGTCAAATTTGTCGGTTAGATATTCATGCACGTTATAATACGCTTTGTCTGTCAATAACGTTTTAACTCTACTTTTAAATAGGTGTAAATTCTCAATTTCTTTGATGCATTTATGATGCATTTCACAGATGCTTTATTAACACATATTTAACGGGGTATTTATTTATTTATTTAGAACACCAACATAGCTAGCACTAAAACATTTTTAAATAAGTGTAACTAGATACATATGTTAAGTGCAAGTATAATTAAAGGTGTAGACAACATGCATAATGTCATAACTTAAAACAAAAAAAAATAAGTATTACAGTCGAGTGTCAGTTACAAGAGTATTATCGCGCTATTTACCTTTATTATTGCCCGACGTTTCGACAGGATTGCACCCATCGTGGTCCCGGGAAGACTGAACGCGATAAATACCCGGTTAAATATGTGTTAATAATGCGTCGTGATCGCGAAAGTTTAAAAAAGACTATTTCACAGATGCTATCAAAGCTGCTACTGTAGCGTGCCTCCTTGGACCACTTCCGAGCCAGATCCTTCGTATTATTTAGGATGATGATGCGACTGCCCCGTTTCTGCAGTGCGTCGGGGATGTGTGCGCAGTAAACTGATGGCTTTTTTGCTATCATACGCAATCGCCGTGGGGTGCCGGCAATAGAATGATACCCCTCCTCTCATGCCCATGGATGCAGTAAGAACCTGCTAAGGGATACCTCCGGAAAATGGGCAGCAGCGTCTATCCGTGTATCAACATCCCATACTGCGCTCACCAACCCGTCTGCCAAGCGTGGTGAGTATGGCAACTACCTCTCATGGAGATCCGTGAGGGAGGCCTGTGTTTATCAGTGGACGTTTTATGGCTAAAATGATGATGATGATACGCAAAAAACGGCTTCTCTGATGCGCAGGATACGAGACAGTCGCAACAGCATCTTGAGAACTGTGCCAGATATTTTTTTTTATACTAATAAATGACGAGACAAACCGAAGGCCCACCTGATGTTAAGCGGTAACCTCTACCTATAACAACTGCAATGCCGCGGTGATCACGTTCACTAAGCACGTGACCAACGCTGCACTGCAATGCGCCCGTCACCCTGTGACAGAGTTGTACCGTCTCATGTGCCCGTAATTTCAATCCTGAGACTATCATCCTTACTCTGGAAGTGCCTTGTGCAGAGGCCTGAGGCTTGTGAGAGAGAATGAAGGGACCTATCTCCTTAATTAATCACCCGTGGTGCACCACAGTCTCTTTCTTTTTAAGTTAAAATATGAATAAATTGTGATCTGAAATAAAAGGTTTTTATTTAAGTTTTTATTTCGAAACAGTTGATTTTTGTTCTAATTTGGTATTCAGAAGTATAGGCCTACATAAATGTTGTAATCCAACTTTGTGTATAATTTTGTGCAATATAGAATTAAATTGCTATTATTGTATGTCATTGATTTGAAGAGCTCTGTGGCGCAGCGGGCGAAGGTCCGCCTGCGACGCAAGGGGTTGCGGGTTCGATTCCCGCCTCGGGACAAATGTCTGTACGGTCTGCAGATATTTGTTCAGGGTGTTCTGGGTGTTTTTCTATATATAATAAAAATATCTATCTATGTAGTATAATGTATTAAGTATATCAGTCTTCTAGTACCCATAACACAAGCTCTGCTTAGCTTGGGGCTAGATGATGCTGTGTGATTTGTCCCGCATTATTTATTTATTTATTTATTATTTTATTGATATGATAAAATTGTTGATACCTAAATTTATTTAAGACCTTCATGTATATGTACCTACACAATTTAACAATAACATTTTCTTATTTCTTATTTGTCTTCAATGTTTTTGAACTTTTTGATACTTTATCTTTTTATACGATTATCTATTTTACACGCGTTCAGTTTTCACTATGTATATTGCTGTGGGGTTCCGGTAGTAGAATGTTGCCTCTCACTGAATGTAGAGTCTTGCATCCACGGGCAAGAGAGGTCTCATGCCCGTGGATGCCAAGGGATACCTCCGGAAGATGGGCAGCAGAGTTTCCGTGTTCCATCGGCGCCGCGGCGGGTTGGCGACCGGCGACCGCAGTAAAGGATGTTGATACACGGAAAGACGCTGCTGCCCATCTTTCGGAGCTATCCTCTTAGCATACCACTTACTGCATCCACCGGCATGAGAAGAGGGGCAACATTCTACTGCCGGCACGGCCACGGCGTTTGTAATTAAATCCATTATAATTACCTTTTTGACCTAAACAATCTATTTTGACACAACAATATAGTGTAGCGCCCACTTTGGCCAATTCGGGGCCTTGTACATTAAAACAGTAATAAATAGAAATAACTTCACACTTTTATCGTAGTAATTACCTACTACACAATAGTTTTTAAATCTAGCTATAAAAAATCCCTGTCTTTGCTTGCCTTCTTGGATTGCAATTAAATGAAATAACATTTATTTAACATTAACAGGTTGTTTGAAACTAGGCCAATTACAGTCAAACAGATAAATAGAACATAAAAGAATAACATTAGAGAAGAGAACTACACTGCGGAACTAGTTATGTTTAGTCATCACTCGCATGTGACCAAATAGGTGCTATATCAGCTTAATGCTGCTTCTTTGGAAGCAGAGCTGGTTTTCAGATAGCACCTGTGTGGAATACATGAATAAAATACAAAAATAACGATTTTAAGTCTTTCTAAATTGTATGTTCAGTTAATTTGAATTCTCCTTGAAGCACCCTAAATTATTTATCAATAGTAAAATAGTTAGATAAATTTGTTCATTTTTAGGATTCCGCACTCAAAGTGGTTGACGGGACTCCAATACTAAACCTGCAGCACCGTCTATTTCTTTGTCCTTTCCTGATCTGTCACAGGCATCAATTTCATTTTCCACTCAATTACCCAGGCAACAATTGTTGCCCGAAACTGAAAAGCGCCGATTGCCCAGGCAACAATTGTTGCCTCGCATAATATGTGGTGACATATTATGCGAGGATCAAAAAAAAAGTTATTTTATGCGAAAGTTTTGTTTTTTTATACCTTATGGTCTTTTACCGTTTCAGCAAACGTTGTTATAAATTCTTATGCACTTTTTATACAAAATATATAAATAAAAACAGTGAAAAAGTACGATCGTAGTCATACTTTTTAAATTTAATTTTGTTGCGTGATGTCAGATTACTTTGCGATCGAATAGTTAATAGTTAATAGATTGAATAGTTAATAGTCTCTTCAAAATAGTTCACTCCCATATCGACTCTCCAACTCTGTTATCCCTTATTAATTTCAATACAAAGCTAAGATCTCGTAATCCCTTTGTCAACACGTTTGCTCTTCAAGTTTATACGAATAACACTTCTTTTTATAATCCATGGGTTAGAATGTGCCGCCAGTATAACGATTTGTTAATTGACCATAGTGACAGGTTAGATATATTTGATAATAATTTATTTAGGTTTAGAAACGCTTTGCTTAGATTGTTATAAGTTATTTAATTTTTTATGTACTTGATTTATTAATTTAATTGTAAGTTCATATACTTAATTTTCTTTGTATTTTTTTTTGTGTGTTATGCTGCTTCATATAAATCATGATGTGTATGCATGCTTTGGAATGCTGTCTGGTTCAATACCATTTATATACATTTATATTTATTACATTGTACTGACCGCATTCTGTTTTGTGTACCAAATAAATAAATAAATTATAATAACTGTTATATTTATTTATACATGTGATAATAAACATTAGACGGTCAGCTTTACGATTATTTATATAAACAAATTAAGTTAAATTTTCATACGTAAATAAATTGAAATGAAAAATAAGAGTCCGTTGCCGGGGGCTGCTTTTTAACGTGTTAGATTATTTATATTTTTTCTTTCATTCGTATTTCTTTTCTTTGTATTATTTCATTCTGTACCGTCTGAGCTATTTTTCAATATTTTTGTTGTATTTTTAACTTATCTAGTTTCCGGGATACAACCATCTTTATCCGCCGTGTGTCTGTAGGGAAACGGGTAAATTATTATTTCAGTGATCAATTTTAATTACACATATTGATAGCCTAAGCTATTTTAAGGTATTTTTATAATCTCTCTGTCTTAACAAATGTCCGAGATGTGATTAATTTTATGAATTAGAACACGCGCGCCGGCGCGCTCTCCGTGTAAACGAGTATAAAAGTTTTTCAGTTCTTAGTATTAATTAAAATTTTACACATTTCGATTTGTGACATTCTAAGCTATATTATGGAGTTTTTAGATTTTTTCCAAGTGATCTAATTTACGAGATATACATTTTTGTTCGCAATTTTTTTGCAAACACGTTTGAAAACACGATCACGCAAAGCGGGGCGAGAAATGCTAAAACTTTCTCACTTACGAGTAATTAATATGGTGATAGGAGCTTATGAACATTATAACAATAATAAATAATAAATATTACTTTTTAGACTATCGTTGACCAATGATTTGATGACCATGATTTGAGTCTTTTTGAGTTTCCCGATATGATATAATACGAGCTTAGTAGTCCAACTCGTACTAGACTAGTTTATAATTATTGATAAAGAATACTAACATAATAAGCCGCTTGCAATAATAAGCCGTGGGGTGCCGGCAGTAGAACGTTACCCCTCCTCTCATGCCCGTGGATGCAGTAAGAGCCTGCTAAGGGATACCTCCGGAAGATGTGCAGCAGCGTCTTTCTGTGTTTCAACATCCCGTACTGCGCTCGCCTAAACGCCTGCCAAGCGTGGTGAGTACGGCAACTACCCCTCATGGAGATCCATGAGGGAGGCCTGTTCAGTAGTGGACTTTTTACGGCTGGAATGATGATGACGATGAACCCGCTTATATAAATGAATAAACGCAACTTAAGTTTATTTTAACTGCGCCGAAAAACCGGAAAACTTAAAACGACAAAAAATCATTTTATTTTAATTCTTTTATTGCATATATTGCATATAGACCTTTGTTTGACCACAATCTCACCTGATGGTAAGCGACGATGTGGCCGATGATGGATCACAAAGGTCTAGACGACACCTATTCACGCTTGACTTAAAGAGACCCAGGTTGTAGTTTTCGGGGGAAACAGAAGCCGGCAGCGAGTTCCAGACCTTGGCGGTGCGGATGATGAAGGTGGGAAGAACCGCTTAGTACGAGTGGGTGGAATGTCCACTAGATAAGGATGGTACTGCGCTGTTCGTCTGCTTGTCCTGGAGTGGAATGGAGATGGTGGTATCAGGTCGTGGAGTTCCTGAGAACACTCTCCAAAATTTATCCTGTAAAAGATCGCGAGGCAAGCGACCTTGCGGCGGTGGTCGAGACTGGATCTTAGTCTCCGCAAGATACTGCTCACCGATGACTCTGAAGGCTCTGCGTCCAATCGAGTCTAGGGCAGCCAGCTGATACTTGGCTGAGCCATCCCAGACATGGTAGCATTACTCCATACCAGACCGGACTTGAGCTTGGTGATGGGATGGAAGCTGTCCCGGTGTGAAGCATCGCTTAATTTTGTTCAGGATCCGGATCAGGATCATGGCCGCAGTTTTAGCTTTGGACTCGATGAATGTGCCAAAGTTGAGTGAAAAATTCAAATTTTAAGAAACACACAAAATCTTGAACATGATAATACGGAGTGCTACTAGTGTCATACTCACATTTTAGGTAGGCTCGTATGTAACATAACTTTGTTTCAACACACTTATTTATAGGTTTAAGTTAGTAGATATACATGTATTACTGTATTACGGGAGTGACATAGTTAATTGTCTGACTAAAACTCCCAGGTCAAAATAAAGAAATAAAAAAAAAAAAAAAATTTGGCCAGTTTATTAGCGTTTTTGCCTTTTATTGTGGATATCATAATAAAATATATCCAACCAACTAACAGACCTTCAATTGAATTTGTTTGTTAGTAGTAATCGTGTGGGCAGACAATCGCAGTACCAATATGACTTTTACTGTGATTGGGTGGATGTACCTACCATAGATTTAAATCGTTAGATATGCCCTGACACCAATAACTGTGGCATTGTTTTTATATGTGTGTTAACATGTAATACGTTATAAAGGTGATAAATTTTTTTTATTTATTTATTTATTTATTATTTATTTATTATTAAGTAACACCAACAAAGTAAACACTCACATAGAACTAAAGGTATCATACATATAAAACACATGACTAGTGTTACCTCAATTATAGGTGTTAACCACATGCCAGTTACATTAGATGCATAGAAATAAAAAAAAATTAAAAGAAAAATTATACAATATTATTATACTTTAAGTTAAAATTAAAATACATCAATGTCTAATTATATTATTAAAATCACAATTAGAATACATTAATATTAAATTATACTTAAACCTACAAAAGCTATTTGAAAAAATATCAATGATTGATGAATGATTGATTAATATTGTGCAATCATGTTGTACGAACTTTCTTGAAGAAAATAACACACACCACGGCCGGCTAACACTGTGTTTAGGGGTACAGTGATTGCAAATGAGTGAGCTCACTTATCTCTTGTGGAAGTAAAACGGTGCAGTCTAATTACGGTGAGGGCGTATCTAACGATTTAAATCTTTGCCTACTACTATGAATATAACGAATACTTGCGTTTGTTTTGCTGCAAGATTGTTGCAAAAGCCAAGGTCTTTTGCATTAATATTTAAACATTTAAAATGTTAATAAACTTTGAATAGCATACATTATTAAGGCCTTTCACTTGCGTGCTTTAAGGGTGACGGAAAACATCCTGAGAAAACCCGCGGCTTGGTCAGCTTTAGACGTATTGACCAGTTGGTCAAGCCAACAATATCAGACTATGTACTGGACACTGCAGCGTCCCGTACCGAACAAATACCAGTTGCTGACTCTGTGTAAATTATCTACAATAGATGTGGAAGGCTTTTTTAGAATATTATAAACCAGGCAAGTTGGACTGGCACACTGCGGTTCCGTTCAAACACAAAGCAAAGATATCGTTTGACGTTTAGATTTTAATAATTAAATAATAAATTCTGCAACTAACTTAGGAGTTTTTGTCGAAGCGTAAAAAATGCCCTTTATAAAATATTTTGAGTACAAAACAATTTGATAGGCGTATTGTTTATATATTTTGGTCAGTCCGTTCCGACCTATTTACATGGAACTCCAACTAATTAAGGAACTGTTACATGCACACATAATTTAATAAAAAAACGTATACTTTGTATGTTTCACTTTCTACACTTGCTTAATTAGTTTACAAAACGGGGTTTTGTATTGTATATTTTTAACAGAATCGTTTCGTAATGTACGTTCACCTATTAGTTACTTAATTGCTCCAGCCTAGAAGATTTATAGTAGACTAGTTAGGGCCAGCTATTTTGTCTGCGCATTTCACAACATACAGTACTTTACTGCTCCGTTATTGGTTGTCAGTGATGGTTCTCTATTTTGTCTCCGAAATTTTATTTCCAAAATATAATTCATAAAATTTATATTCATAATCACCGATTGCCCGAATAATCACAATCTAATTACAATCTATAAATCCATAATATAGTTTCCACTAATATCGGTATCCATAACGATTACAATCCATAAAGTGATTCGCAATAAGTAAAGAAATCCATAAAATTATTAACTCATAAACATTATTCTCATAATTATTTATTTAAATAATTTTCAAGTACCATAATATTTTGTTGGCAGCCGCAAACCTAATAACCTACTGTCTTTCCATCTCGGTTCTGTCACAGGCAGTGTTTTCCGATGGTTATAAAAAAATCTAATAACCGTCTCTCCATCTCGGTTCTGTCATAGGCAGTTTTCAGATAATCATTAAAAAACCTAATAACCTACTGTCTCTCCATCTCGGTTCTGCCACAGGCAGTGTTTTTGGATGGTTATAAAAAAAACCTAATAACCTACTGCCTCTCCATCTCGGTTCTGTCACTGAAAGGTTTTAAAATCTTTAAATATTCGGGATTGTACCTAAGTTACATGATTCGTTATTATTATGACACATATATGTTTATAACGATGAAAATTATGGAAATTATATATTAGGTAAAATAATTTTATGCGTAATTGGATGAACAATATCTTATTGCAAATGAAATTTATGGGACTGGAATAAATTATTTTCTGTCCAAAGTGGAAGCTGACGTAAGTGGAATAAGTCCATAATATTATGGATGATGATAAGTCCATAATATTATGGATGTTTCGGTGACATTTGTTATTGATTGTGATTTTATCTCCGAAATCGGCATTGTATTTTAATCAAGAGATGTATGCTGAGATAATATGGGAACCTATATGTATATATATGTAGGTTTACCATCATTACCTGTCATCCTAAACTGGTTGACAACCTAATTCTAGTTATCCATTTCTTTTATTCCCGAATTTATTGATATTAATTATGTACATATTAGTCTAATTATTTTATTTTATTTATTGAGATATGTATTAGTTTGTATGGTGTTTTATAATGGTGTTTATAGTATTAATATTATGTATTAGTTTGTTTTTATTAGTTATAGTTAAGTTAATAATGTATGTTTAAGTAGTTGTTAACACTAAGTTACCTATTTTCCTAAAGGGATTGTAACCCACCGCCTTCTTCTTGCCCTATGCTCTATGAATCAATTGGTTGCCTGGAAGAGATTGCTTCCAGCGATAAGGCCGCCCGTTGAATTGCCCAAAATTGTTTTACTATATTTTTGCTTGTTTTTATACCTCGGTATATTTTTTGTTACATGTGGTGATCAATAAAGTGTTATCTATCTATCTATATATGTATCTTTGGAAACATTTGATTATTCATCGTCACTTTTACCCCCCATTTCCTGCGTCTTAATAGTTTTTGATAAAACCTGTTTAGGAATCACCGCTAGAAAACCTGCTTTCATTTAAAACAAGTTGAGTTTAAAACTAAAAAACTTTTTAACAACAAGCTTTTATTACTTGTTATTAAAAAGAACTAAAACGTTAAAAATTGCTTAATGACTGAGTTCTTAAGGCCACCTTCCAGTTCCATCATCAGATCCTGGTTGCAATCTAGCACCAAAGTACTCGTCAAGACGAATCAAACGAGACCAAACTCGATGGGGTTGTGTCGTTTGACTACCGAGTTCCTATGACCACCTTTCGGTTCCATCATCAGATCAGCTCCATGTTATAATAATAATTTGCATTGTCAACCCATGCATGCAATATTTCAGCTCAATCGCACATCGGGATAGGTTGAACTAAATAAAAGCTTATAAAAACTGCATTCTTTCGTTTCCGTCAACTCGTTCAAGAGCCACTAAGCTACTTTTTTTTTCTTTTTCGAAATGACAATATATGTTGTTGACCGCAGATGGCCATGACAACGTTACCGGACTATGGCGAGCGCAGAAGGCGCCCAGCCGCAAAAGTTAGGTTGGGGCAACAAGCTCAAGGGCACCACTTAGGTTCGAACCACGGCTTGGACTGTTGCCAGATTTTTGAATGTACTGATGGTTAACGTCCAGGTGCAAAACTACACCTTAAGACGGAAGAGTGTAATCTTCGGCCCCGCCGGCGGGACCTGTTATTAAATGTGTGTCTAGCAGCTAATGTGGGACGGGTTGACGTCACCTCCGGGTTAGCGGCGGTGAGCTCGTCAACGGGCAAGCCGAGAACGTGTCTCGGTCGACGGAGGAAAGACTAAGCTACTTAGCGGTCAAACTTAGTTAATATAAGACCCCTCTTCTTATGTCGGGGGTTAAATACACAATGTTAAACCTGTATTAAACACAACACGTAAATTTGTTACTACACTCGACCAGTAGTTCGTTTAACGAAGGTCATTTTACGTCGTCGCGTCGTTTGTTTTTGTGCAGAAACCTTGGGTTCTAGTAATCAAGAAAATGGCTCATTCGAGAAATACTTATAGCTAGGTTGAACTGGCTCAGCTGACTGAGCAAAGTTAGCTGAGCTGACTAAGCTAAGTAAGCAAGCTATGCGGACTATAATAATAATAATAGTAAATAAGTATTATATTATAGTAATATATAGTAAATAAATATAAATAATGCTGGACAAACCACACAGCATCATCTAGCCCCAAGCTAAGCAGAGCTTGTGTTATGGGTACTAGATGACTGATATATGTATACACATTATACTACATAGATAGATATTTTTTTTTATATATAGAAAAACACCCAGAACACCCTGAACAAATATCTGCAGATCGTACAGACATTTGTCCCGAGGCGGGAATCGAACCCGCAACCTCTTGCGTCACAGGCGGATCTTCGCCCGCTGCGCCACAGAGCTCGTCCCGTCTCTCTATCATCGTTATCTCAGCTTCTCAGCCGTAGGAATACTGTCCACGTGCACTGCTGGACATAACTCTGTGCTACTAACCAAATTGTATATGGATTATTATTATCTGAAATAAATATATATTCATTGCTTATAGACCTCCTCATGAAACTCCAAGATCATGAGTGGATTGTTGCCCTACTCTGGCGAGTATGCATCTCATACTGCGCTCGCCAACCCGCCTGCCAAGCGTGCTGAGTATGGTAACAGCCCCCTCATGATCAACACTTAGATATCCATAAGGGAGGCCTATGTCCAGCAGTGGACTTCCTACGGCTGAGATCATGATCGAGACGGAAGTACTATCAATTCGGTACAACTTTTGTTTAAGTTATTAAGAGAACAAAACTTTCAAAATGTCAGATCCAGAGACAATAAGTAATTTGTGAACAAACTAAATACACTAGAGTAGACGAGTAGAACTCATCACCCTCAGGTCAAAAGCCGTAGTACCGCCCACTATGCCAACAATCCCAAATTGTATGTAATTTTAAACTAAGATTCCAACAAAAAAGCCAAAAGTACAACAAACTTTACGTCATCAAATTGTTCCGACTTCCAATTTTTTCATTGTTTTGGCAATTACATAATTATGGAAAATTACTGAGTACCATGTAGGTATATTGTACGTACGTATATTGTATGCATAATATTAAGAGAAATATTGTAACAATGAATAGAAGTGAAAGAGTAAGGTTTCTTTTTCGCTTCTTACTCTCACTTGGAAAGAAGTTTTCCGAAGCGAACGAATTCACCTGTGTGCTTTTTCTCTCATCTCTCAATATTGTAGAGGAAAGATTTGGTTGTTGTATTTTGTATGTTTGTAACGAATAAACTCAAAAACTACTAGACCAATTTTCAAAATTCTTTCACCATTAGAATGCTATATTATCCTTGAGTAACATAGGATATATTTTATCACCTTATTCCCACGGGAACGGGAACTACGCGGATGAAACCGCGTAGTGCGGCTGGTTCAATATAAATGTGTTTTGTTTTTTTTTATTTTGTAAACTGAGTATTCTACGTAGCTTTTTGCTCTAGTGAATGAACACATATTGACATTGACGTAGGCCTTTTTTGTTAAATGCGCTCCACTAATATGTCTATCGTAGTTATTATAAATGACCGAGCCGTAGGGTGCCGGCAGAATGCTGCCTCTCCTCTTTGGGGAGGCAGGCAGGGGAGGGGCTCTAAGATCTTAATTAGGTAGCTTTTCAAATCTGAATAAAATCAAAAATGTAGTTTTAACCATGAACTTTCCAGGAAAACTATAACGCTTAAGCTAGCTTTTATAGTTTCGGATAAATTGCGGCTTAAATACGTGATACGGTTTACCAAACATTACCGGAACACTACCTCTATAAAACTAGAACTCAATTAACTCCTGTGTTTTGGTAAACGTAAAAAAAACATACACCACTTCTGACAACAAGTCTACAGTTAACTACGGAACACACAGCGCGTGACCCGACACGCACCTGACCTAATTTACTATTTACTAGCCGCACTGTAACGCACTAAATAACGGCTAAATTTTATTCGCACCCGTGGGAATAAAATTTAGCCATGTTACTCAGGGATAATGCCCGTCGATACAGTAAGAGCCTGCTAAGGGATACCTCCGGAAGATGGGCAGCAGCGTCTTCCCGTGTATCAAACATCCCGTACTGCGTTCGCCAACCCGCCTGCCAAGCGTGGTGAGTATGGCAGCTACCCCTCATGGAGCTCCATGAGGGACGCCTGTGTTCAGTAGTGGACGTTTTACGGTTGAAATTATGAATGTAGCATCCTAATGGTGAAATAATTTTGAAAATCGGTCCAGAAGTTTATTCGTTACAAACATACAGAATACAAATCTTTCCTCTTTTTAATATTAGTATAGATAAACCGTTTTAAGAATTACAAAAACTATGATCTATTATCATGGAAAGACCAGTTGGGTTTGTCTAGCTGGAATCTAAATGCTAAGGTTAAAAAAAATGAAATAAAGAACTTTATTGAGAACATTTGGTGTTTGTACAAATAGCGTGTGTGAACGTTGACGCTACAAAAGTTTACAACTGCGTCGTAGCGTCAGCGCCCTCCTCCTAAACATTATACATTTTATTCTTTAAATAAAGAGTAACTAAATAGAATAAAGAAATGAAAAATGCAATCAAAATTTTTGTCTCCGACGGGACTCGAACCCGTAACGTTCAGACGAACACCTTCAACGCAGGCTGCCTTAACCGTTTCGGCCACGGAGCAATTAACCGTCGGGTCGAAAATCTTGACTGCCTTTATCGGTTTCAAACCGAGTGGCGACATCTAGCTGAAATTCTTAGAGATATTTCTAGCCCACTGTCCGACAACCAGTAGTCAGTAGCAGTGAAGAGATGTCGCTTTAGTTAATTTTATAAGCGATTTTTTTTAAAGTGTAAACCCACACTAAGGTATCATTATAGAAATGAAAAATGCAATCAAAATTTTGTCTCCGACGGGACTCGAACCCGTAACGTTCAGACGAACACCTTCAACGCAGGCTGCCTTAACCGTTTCGGCCACGGAGCAATTAACCGTCGGGTCGAAAATCTTGACTGCCTTTATCGGTTTCAAACCGAGTGGCGACATCTAGCTGAAATTCTTAGAGATATTTCTAGCCCACTGTCCGACAACCAGTAGTCAGTAGCAGTGAAGAGATGTCGCTTTAGTTAATTTTATAAGCGATTTTTTTTAAAGTGTAAACCCGCACTAAGGTATCATTATAGAAATGAAAAATGCAATCAAATTTTCGACCCGACGGTTAATTGCTCCGTGGCCGAAACGGTTAAGGCAGCCTGCGTTGAAGGTGTTCGTCTGAACGTTACGGGTTCGAGTCCCGTCGGAGACAAAAAATTTTGATTGCATTTTTCATTTCTATAATGATACCTTAGTGTGGGTTTACACTTTAAATAAAAAATCGCTTATAAAATTAACTAAAGCGACATCTCTTCACTGCTACTGACTACTGGTTGTCGGACAGTGGGCTAGAAATATCTCTAAGAATTTCAGCTAGATGTCGCCACTCGGTTTGAAACCGATAAAGGCAGTCAAGATTTTCGACCCGACGGTTAATTGCTCCTTGGCCGAAACGGTTAAGGCAGCCTGCGTTGAAGGTGTTCGTCTGAACGTTACGGGTTCGAGTCCCGTCGGAGACAAAATTTTGATTGCATTTTTCATTTCTATAATGATACCTTAGTGTGGGTTTACACTTTAAATAAAAAATCGCTTATAAAATTAACTAAAGCGACATCTCTTCACTGCTACTGACTACTGGTTGTCGGACAGTGGGCTAGAAATATCTCTAAGAATTTCAGCTAGATGTCGCCACTCGGTTTGAAACCGATAAAGGCAGTCAAGATTTTCGACCCGACGGTTAATTGCTCCGTGGCCGAAACGGTTAAGGCAGCCTGCGTTGAAGGTGTTCGTCTGAACGTCACGGGTTCGAGTCCCGTCGGAGACAAAAATTTTGATTGCATTTTTCATTTCTATAATGATACCTTAGTGTGGGTTTACACTTTAAATAAAAAATCGCTTATAAAATTAACTAAAGCGACATCTCTTCACTGCTACTGACTACTGGTTGTCGGACAGTGGGCTAGAAATATCTCTAAGAATTTCAGCTAGATGTCGCCACTCGGTTTGAAACCGATAAAGGCAGTCAAGATTTTCGACCCGACGGTTAATTGCTCCGTGGCCGAAACGGTTAAGGCAGCCTGCGTTGAAGGTGTTCGTCTGAACGTTACGGGTTCGAGTCCCGTCGGAGACAAAATTTTGATTGCATTTTTCATTTCTATAATGATACCTTAGTGTGGGTTTACACTTTAAATAAAAAATCACTTATAAAATTAACTAAAGCGACATCTCTTCACTGCTACTGACTACTGGTTGTCGGACAGTGGGCTAGAAATATCTCTAAGAATTTCAGCTAGATGTCGCCACTCGGTTTGAAACCGATAAAGGCAGTCAAGATTTTCGACCCGACGGTTAATTGCTCCGTGGCCGAAACGGTTAAGGCAGCCTGCGTTGAAGGTGTTCGTCTGAACGTTACGGGTTCGAGTCCCGTCGGAGACAAAATTTTGATTGCATTTTTCATTTCTATAATGATACCTTAGTGTGGGTTTACACTTTAAATAAAAAATCGCTTAAATAGATTAAACTTATGCTTGAAAATAAAACTAAATATATTATCTATATATTAACTAAATATATTGTAGAGCTACAAACAAATAAAACAGTAAGAAATACCGTGAAAGGTAATGAATGGTATCTCTAAGCAATGAAGTCATCGCTTAGTCTTGGCGACATTTTAATTGAATAAACACGCGTTTTTAGACAAATTGTGGCTTGTTACAAAACCACACAAATTAGTTAGTTGTAAAGTGGAAACTAACTAATTTAATTACCTATGTAATTATTTAACAACAGAATTACAGTAACGTTGTGACACACAGACGGACATGTGTTCCGTTATATACAATGGGACTAATAAGCGTTGCGTGTACAGAACTAGCATCTGCCCGCGGCTTCGCATGCCTGGTATCCGGAAAAGTGGCCTGCTAAGTCTCTAGATAATTTGCACTACAAAATGTCACTTCTATTCTGTTATAGATATAACAGATTCATTCTGTGGCTTATTTTCTGTTAACATAAGATTTAATGGTTTTTTATTGTAAGTGGACCTGTCTATGTTTTGTAATTGCAAATTGTGGAAATAAATTAATGAATTTCTGATTTCGAAAAAAAAAATCGAAATTCAAATGTAATAAGCATACATATACAATGTGTATTGTTGAACCTTGATCAAACGAAATGTGCGGATACACAACATAAATTTATAGAAAAAAATCGGAAAAAAAATATGTTAGCTATCTCAAAAACAAAGCCGATTTAATTATTTTTTAAAGTGAAAACTAGTTCATTTAGTTTTTCTTCGTTTCTTTTAGAGTAAACGGTGTATTTTATTCCAAGTAGTCTTATTTGAAAGCTAGATAGACTACCTAGCTAACAAAATACCTAATTAATAATTAAAGAAAGTACCTAATTTAAATGGTGGATAATATGACAACGAAAAGAGGTAGACCCATAGTTTTTGGAGGATTTGTAGAATTAATTATGTAATAATACAACATGAAAAAATGTACACCTCAATAAACCAGTTTTAAAGTTACTTATCAATAATAAAATAAAAATAGTTTTTTTTGTCAAATTTCTAAAAAAAATATTATTTTTACTAGGCTTATGTACTTACCGAAATTGTATTATTTATTTTTATTTTCTAAGCTAGCTAGTTCTAGCTTTAAAATGAGACTACTTCGAATAACATACACCGTTTACTCAAAAAGAAACGAACAAAAACCAGATGAACTAGTTTACATTGAAAAAATAATTAAATCGGCATTGTTTTTGATATAATATTTTTTTACCGATTTTTATCGATAAATATATGTCGTGTATCCGCACATTTCGTTTGTAGTTACCATTCTCACCACGCTTGGCAGGCGGGTTAACGAGCGCAGTTCAGAATGTTGATACAAGTAAAGACGCTGCTGCCCATCTTCTGGAGGTATCCTTTAGCAAGCTCGTACTGCTTCCACGGGCATGGGAGGAGGGGTCACATTCTACTGCCGGCACCCCACGGCAGTTATTTCAGTTCCTCGATATTTCCCGCCGGCGTATGTGCGCATGATTGCGGAAGAATGTGTGTTAGTAGCGGGTAGGAAGTTATTTTCCGGCCTTTTTCTGTGAATCTTTTTAACACGCTTATTTAGCATCTAGCCGGTGCCGGCAGTAGAGTTTACCCCTTCCTCTCTTGCCCGTGAATGCAGGCAGAATCTGTCAAGAGATGCACCCGGAAGATGGGCTGGGCGTCTTATCATGTATCAACATCCCGTACTGCGTTCGCCTGCCAAGCGAGTAGGCATCACCCTTCCTGGATACTTGGAGATCCATGAGGGAATATATCCAGCAGTGGACGTCCTAGATGATGATGACTATGGGCTTATAAAAATAGCTTGTTTAATATTAATTTGTTACGTAAAAACGTTGGTTCGCTTTGAATGAAAACAAAATATTAGATAACCAGTCGCACTCCGACGTTACTAACATTCAAAATACAACATACAAATCTTTCCTCTTTTTATTATTGGGACATGAGAGATAAGTCTCGGGTGCTTCTTTTTTGTGGTTTAACTAGCGTTCATGGGTTTGGTCGTATTCAAAGTCAAAGTCTTAATCAATAGTATTTAATTCTTGACGACCTCTGTGGCGCAACGGGCAAAAGTCCGCCTGCGACGCAAGAGGTTGCGGGTTCGATTCCCGCCTCGGAACAAATGTCTGTATGGTCTGCAGATGTTTGTTCAGGGTGTTCTGGGTGTTTTTCTATATATAATAAAAAAATATCTATCTATGTAGTATAATGTATTAAGTGTGTCAGTCATCTAGTACCCATAACACAAGCTCTGCTTAGCTTGGGGCTAGATGATGCTGTGTGAATTGTCCGGCATTATTTATTTATTTTATTTAATTAAATTATTTAATCAATAGAGCAAAACGCTTCTTAGAATAGTCAGTTTACAAAATAAGAACAAAACACATTTAAATTGAAAAAGAATAATAGACAAGACTTTGAAGATGAAATTAATAAAACCCTCCGGGACATAATAGATTGGTTAGACGTCTTAAATTTAAAAGTTAACATCGATAAGACTAAATTTATAAGATTCAAAAATTACAAAACACCTACATTCAATTTATATATACATAACAAGGGGAGCATTGTAGAAGAAGTCAGTGAAATCAATTTTCTAGGAATAAAAATTGACACATATTTAAATTGGAAATCTCACATTAGTAAAGTAAATGGCAAAATATCTAAGTACTGTTATGTTCTACACATACTGAGTAATGTCTCATCAAAATCTATAGCAATTAATGCATATTATGGTTACGTTTTTCCTCAATTATGTTACGGGGTGATATTCTGGGGAAACTCGGTTGAGATGCAGTCAGTCTTTGTTATGCAAAAAAAGTGTATTAGAGCCATCTATAACCTAAAAAGTACTGAATCTTTACGTAATATATTCAAAGAAAATTATATTCTGACCCTTACGGACATATATATTCTAGAATTATGTTTATTTGCAAAAAATAACTCTTCTTTCTTCAATATAAAATCAACCAGATCGGATCAGTTGAGAAATAAATATAAATATAACCTGTGTATACCACAAGTCAATAACTCAATGTACCACAAAAGCACATATATCACAGCTATTAAAGTTTATAATCATTTACCATTAATTATTAAACAACTTGAAGGAAATATGTTCAAGATTGAATTGAAAAAGTGGCTTGTAAATAGAGTTCATTATAACCTAACGGAATTTTTTGATAATTAGTCATGTAGGTTGATTTTTGTTCTAATTTGGTATTCAGAAGTATAGGCCTTCATAAATGTTGTAATCCAACTTTGTGTATAATTTTGTGCAATATAGAATTAAATTGCAAATTTATTATTGTATGTCATAGATATGATAAAATTGTTGATACCTAAATCTATTTAAGACCTTCATGTATATGTACCTACACAATTTAACAATAAAATTTTCTTATTCTTATTCTTATTCTTAAAGCACATAATTGAATTCATTCGCTTCAAAAAACTTTTTTTTTCCAAGTGAGGGAAAGAAGCGAGCAAGAAACCTCACTCTTTCACTTCTAATCATTGTTACAATATTTGTCATAGTATTATGCTTAATTTAATGTCCGCAAGGATATTGGATGATTAGGATATTGATGAATTAAGATGACATAATTTCTTATCGCAGCTGTACCGAGCAACACTAGGCCAAGAGTCAATATCATTCAAATGGGGTGACGGCAGTGATTCCACTGCTACCCTTATTGAATGTTACCCCTCTCATGCCCGTGGACGCAGTAAGAGCCTGCTAAGGGATACCTCCGGAAGATGGGTAGCAGTGTTTTTCCGTTCCATCATTCTGTCCTGCGCTCGCCAACCCGGCTGCCTATAGTAGTAAGTAAAGCAACAACACCTCATGGTACTTTGTACAGATACTTGTACCTACAGCTGAGATGATGGTGACGAAGCCACAAAAAACTGTAGCGCCCAACCAGCCGAGACTTATTATCCAATGTTTAGTTTTTCATTAACTTTACAAACGTTTTTACGTAATAAATAAATAGGAAACATTTGAATACTATAATAGAATAGGAAGTTATCTAAGTTCTACCACGCTCTATTTAAGTTAGCAAGTACTTAAGTAATATTGTTAAGTATTTAGCGGACTGTGGAAGCCTCGTGGGAGGTGATGCGTTTGAGACCTTGAGTTAAACTGCAAAAAGTTTTCGGTAACTTGTAGTCTTACTTAGATGGGTAGATATTTATTTGTGTATTTAGAATAGAATGGCATAAATTAGAATATAATATATTATTCTTTATATTTTTTATTATTTAAATAAATATATTATATTTATTTGGTAAACATTACACCAGAAAGCATAGAACAGAAGATAAAAAGAAAAGTTGTAAATAACATAGTAAAAACCTATAACTAGCACCAATAGATTAATATGTACAAATAAATATTAATAACAGTGCAGCTTGTAATATTTATATAGCCGCACTTTGCATTTTCACCCGCGTAGTTCCCGTTCCCGTGGGAATGTGGAAATAAAATAATGCCTATGCCTCAGGAATAACGTAGCATTCTAATGGTGAAAGAATTTTGAAAATCTATCCAGTTGTTTTTGAGTTTATTCATTACAACATACCTCTCATGACCTTGGAGATCTATGAATAAGGCTTGTGTCCAGCAGTGGACGTCCTACGGCTGAGATCAGCATCATCATCATTTCAGCCGTAAAAATTCCACTACTGAACACAGGCCTCCCTCATGGATCACCATGAGGGGTAGTTGCCATACCCACCACGATTGGTAGGCGGTTTGGCGCAGTGCTGGATATTGATACACGGAAAGACGCTGCTGCCCATCTTCCGGAGGAATCCCTTAGCAGGCTCTTACTGCATCCACGGGCATGAAAGGAGAGGTAACATTCTACTACCGGCACCCCACGGCTGAGATGACTTCTTTATTTTACACACAACACTTAAAATATAGGACACATAGATGAGTCACGAATGATTCTAAATGAAAAGTAAAACAAACATTGAAAAGGCAGACAGAAATTAACATATAATTAAGGTAGTTTCATCAGATAAGAGGAACTTTTGACATTACCGATATGGTCAGACACATTTTGATGCTACTTGTCGTCTGCTTAGCCATTACATTTACGAATTGGTATAGTTAATTTGGTACGGGATAAACTAAAACATTTTGTGTCCTTAAAATAAGCATTTTGTATTTTTTAGGGGGTGAAGCCCCTAATATTCATAGCGCTATCTGTCTGTCTGTCTGTCTGTGTGTATGAGACGATTACGACCGAACGCGTTGACCGATTTACATAAAACCTTTTTTGTTAGCACCGTCTTAATGAGAGAAGGGTACTGATTGATTTTGATGACCCTAGGGTCACAGGGACAGGAGTAATTGTGACCACAAAAAGTCACCAAAAAAATAAAAGTCTTCAAATGGCCGAAAACGTCAAAAAACCCAGAAATGCCATTTTTGACCTTTGGTGACCTTTTGAGGCCTTCGCCCCCTTTTCTGGTACCCCCGTACCAATGCTTGTTTTATTTAACCTATGTTGTCACAGATCTCCCCTAAAGTCTTCCAACCATCCCGATCCCTCGTAGACTCCCATGACTTCAAACTCAATGTCAATAAGTGTTTGCTTAATAGAGCAACATAGAATATTCAATTTACAAAAGAAGAACAGGACACATTTAAATTGAATAAAGCACATAATTTAATTCGTTCGCTTCAGATAACTTTTTTCCAAGTGAGGAAATAAGCGTGGAGGTGTTTATTGCGCGCGTAAAAAATACAATTTAACTTTATAGGCCTAATCTTAATCATTCAAACTCAAAAAACCCTTAATTAGTGGGACCACAAAGGCCTCTTAGACAAGCCTTTTTTATATAGCTTCCGAATTTATTTCGGAATAAAAAGTCAAAGTTTATAAGTGTTTATTCAGTAGAGCAAAGGCTATTTAGAATAGTCAATTGACAAAAGAGCAAGACACATTTAAATTGATTATGCAGATGATTGAATTCGTTCACTTAATTAAACTTTTTTCCGAGTGAGGGAAAGAAGCAAAGCAGAACCCTACAAGATAAATCCTAAGCCTCTAAGATCATTGAATTCGGTCTAGCCGTTCTCGAGTTATAAGTGGTGTAACTGACACGACTTTGTCTTATATAATATATACTAGCCACACTCCCCGGTTTTACCCGCGTAGTTTCCGATCCCGTGGGAACACAGAGATACCATGCAGCATTCTAACGATGAAAGTATTTTGAAAATCGGTCTAGAAGTTTTTAGTTTTGTTCGTTACAAACACATTAAATACAAATCTTTCCTGTCTAAAATATCAATAAATAATATAATAATATAAATGATAAATATATTTTTATTCATCATCAACAAAGAATGTACAATAATTCAGTTCAGGGTTGAAAATGCCTTTTAAGTATCATAGATAACACTTGTATTAGACATTTTTGCTCTTTCACATTGAAGGTTACTAATTACATAATATTTAATTTATTATTATTGTAATATATATATTTTTTTCTTTTAAATACATTTTTATAAACAAAATCAGAGAATGAATGTCAAGATAATTGTATCTTGACAGATGAGAGGGTAGGTGTTGTGTTTGTGTGTTAAGTGTGGTCCAAGTTATAAGAGAGATAAGAGATGAGAGAAGATATATCATCATCATCATCCATAGTCCCACTTCACCCACTGCTGGGTATAGGCTTCCCTTAGTTTGTACCATCCGCCACGATTCTGCGCCAGTCCTATCCATCGACGACTTTATCAATGTCGTCTGCCCATCTCGCTGCCGGACGACCAACGTTTCTGTATCCTTGTCTCGGCCACCATTCAGTAATAGCTTTACTCCACCTGCCATCACCACGCCTCGCCATGTGCCCCGCTCCATTTGAGTTCCAAAATCCGATTACCAACATCTCTAACTTTCGTTCGTTTTCGGATTTCGACATTTGGAACTCTCTCGATAAGTTTGATGCTTAACATAGCGCGCAGTAGAGATTTAGATAAAGAGTGTTATTGTTAGCCCGAATCATCTCATTGTTGGGCAAAGACCTCCCTCCACTTCTTTCAGTCGCTTCGAGTGTTAGTATTGAATATAAGAAACCTTATTCTTCCATGTCAGTGACTTCCTCCAACGCACTCCAAACATGGACGTAGACAATTTTGCGGCAAATAAATTAATATCAGCTGTATTTGGGTATTGAGATAAAATGAACTGCGCAGGAATATTAATAGACTATGACGTCATGGTTTGTTTTGAGATGGTAAGCAAATATTATATATATATATAATAATAATATATATTTATTATTAATTGGGTCTCTGTATGACATTTTTGCCTTGTTTCATTACGTCAAGTAACACGTATGGTTGCCGTCGGGTGCCGGCAGAAGACTGTTTCCCCTCCTCTCTAGCCCGTGGATGCAGTAAGAATCTGCCAAGGGATAACTCCGGAAGATGGGGAGCAGCGTTCTTTCGTATGTTTGGTAAACCGTATCACTTATTTGAGTTAGAGTTTCTTCGAAACTGAAAAAGCTGGCTAAGCCGATATAGTTTTCCCAGAAAGTTTTTAGATAAAACTAAACCCGTGATTATTTTGAGATTTGGCCTCTTACAACCGAGCACATGTACACAATTAGGGATACTCAGAGAGCCATGGAGCGGTAATGCTGGGCATCCACATCGTAAACAAAGTCAAAGTCAATAAGTGTTTGTTCAATAGAGCGAAACGCTACTTAGAATAGTCAATTTACGTACAAAAGAAGAACAAGACACATTTAAATTGAATAAAGCACATAATTGAATTAGTTCGCTTCAAATAACTATTTTTCCAAGTGAGGGAAAGAAGTGAACAAGATACCTCACTCTTTCACTTCTATTCATTGTTACAATTTCTGTCTAAGTACTATGCTTAATTTAATGTTCTCAAGGATATTGGATTGCTAACGTCGAGATTCGACGACGTAAGACGTACGTACAAAGGAAGGTAGCGGAGAAATATTCGACGACCTCGGGACAGATCACCAGCCCGAGGACATTATAAACCCAGTAGGAAATAAGTGAATCCGACTGGCACAAGACCGTCAGTGGTGGCGTAGTTAGATAGATATATTGTAAAGCTTATAGGGTATTTAGTTGCGGCGGAAGGTACACTCGAAAAAAGAAAATTGTCGCAGCAGGAATCAAATCCATACTCCTCTGCGTCTCAGCTGGTTGGCCCGCTGCGCTAGGACATCAAATTGACCCACAAAACACTACCTCTTAGGCATAAAAGTGTCATATAATTGTGTGGCCTAGACATATAAAGTAAGGCCTTTGCATCTATTATAGATGATTTATACAGCGTCAGCAACTGGTAATCATGCTGTACGGGACGCTGCAGTGCCTGGGACATTGTTAGATGGATTAGGCTTGCCCAGCACCTATACCATCCTCTCAGCTTAGTCAACTATTATTCAGAGGAAAGAACAGGTCAATACGTCTGAAGCTAACAGAGCCGCGGGTTTTCTTACGATGTTTCCTTCACCGTTAAAGCTCGTGTTAAGTGTGCACATACATTTTTCAAGAAAGAAAAATCCATTGGTGCACGGCCGGTATCGAACCCACGACCTTCAGATTGAAAGTCGGGGGTACATACCACTCGGCCAACACGGCTTATAGACACATATCAGGCATCATAATTAGTCACGCTATCAGAGGGCAGGGTGGCTCTTGTTTTTGGTAATGGTCTAGGAAATCTAAATATATAGGTAATGTTTCGTAGGTATAAGCCGGGTAAATCTAGGGTTTAGGACACATGCTCAAGTTTTTACCTTATATCTCTTCCAGCCGTAAGTCATCCACTGTTGGACAAAGGGCTCTCTCATTGATAACTAGGTACTGATCTTGAGGGGTTATTGCCGTACCCACCGCGCTTGGCAAGCGGGTTAGCGAGCGCAGTACAGGATGTTGATACACGGACAGACGCTGCTGCCCATCTTCCGGAGGTATCCCTTAGAGCTCTTACTGAATCCACGGACAGGAGAGGAGGAGCAACATTCTACTGCCGCAACCCAACGGCAATTTTTTTTCAAAATTTTAATTATATGTTAGACAATTAATGTTTACAAATCACGAAAGTTGAATATAGTTTGTTTTTCATCACGCAAATCTCACTAATATTATAAAGCCGAAAGTTTGTTTGTATGGAGGTTTGTTACCTCTTCACGCAAAAACTAGCGTACGTATCGAGCTGAAATTTTGCAAACGTATAGATTTTGACCAGGATTAAAACATAGGATTAACAATATACTTTTTATCCGGGTACAACGCATGCGAAGCGGCGAGCACAAGCTAGTATTATATAATTAAGTCAATTTCTTTGAAACTGTCATTAGATTTGACGGAACAAAAATCGATGTTGTAGTAGATACGTGAGTAATCTCCATATTTACATTAATAATATAATTTACAAACATAGCTTGATAAAAATAATTTTTTACATAAAAGGTAATCTTGCTTATTATTTTTATTTTACATAACACTAACAACAGTTTCAGAAAAACAATTGTAACTATAAACTAAATACTTACGGACAGGGTGCAGATCCAGGGGACACAGCTTTCACATCACTATTTAACACTTTAAACGCGTCCACTGCACTAGGCGTCCGCTGTTGTGTCAATTTCGCATCCCTATCCAAACGACTGTCCTTTTTCGAACTCGAGTCCGACAACGCCAAATCACTTGTTATTGTCAAATCTACCGACTGCCGCGAAGAAAGGTCGAAATATCGATCCTGTGCGTGAATCAACTGTGTAACTGTAAACGCCGGAGCGTCTGCTCTGAACAAATCATCGTATTCTAAACTGAGCTTCCTGAAAAATCGATTATCTTCGATGTCTTTCGACGGGGAAGCGTCCGCCCTATCGATTGTTATATCGAGTTGGTTGCGAACAGGTCGTTCGGTTGCGAACGCATAAGGCGTATTAGCGAGTTCTTCTTCGATACTGTTGTAGCGGCTTCGGAATAGCGAAGGTTGATCCCCACTAGTGCTATCCCCACTTATGCCTTCGCTTTTTTCGTACTGCGAGCCGAAAAGGTCGTATTGCCCGAATCTGTGGTTGATCGTGTCGAATTTGGGGTCTTCGATCTCGTCCCGGGGACTCGTCTTGGGTGACATGTTGATCTGCACAATACCGTGTTCGTCTGTGTATTTGAGTTTCAGCGCCATTTTAGCTTGTCATTGTTGTGGTTTACCTGTAAAGAAAGGAGGCTGGTTATCAACATTGAAATATACTGAAAATACAATGAGCCATTTTTAGGAAAAAAAAAGTGTTGTTTACTAAACCTAACAGATGGAGCTGGCAAGCGGAGAAAGCAAGTTTATGTGATTTATCACAATTGCTGTCATTGTCAAATTGCGTTTGGTACCAGTAAAAGAAAACTAACGCCATAGCGCTTATCTTTAAAGGTTTGAGGAAACTATTTTTGAAAGTTTTTACTTTTTAATTTTCACGCCTCAATCGAATTTTTATAGAAATTGAACTTTTTATAAACAAATCAAGCGACGGTTAAAATATCTATCTATAGGGCATCATTTTGCATATTTTTATGAATAATAATAATAATTGAATACTGTATATTTCGCCTAACAACCATCTCATCATCATCATCATTTCAGCCGTAGGACGTCCACTGCTGGACACAGGCCTCCCTCATGGATTTCCAGTTATTGCGGTTGGAAGCGATCTGCATGTACCGTCGACCTGCGGTCTTCACCAGGTCATCAGCCCATCTTGTTGCAACAACCATCTAGTCCCCTAGTAAACAGAGCTTGTGTATAGGTCCCAAATGATATGATAGCAACGTCAATATTTTTTTTTATGAATAAGTACATTATTATTAACATTACTTATGATACAAACAAACAGCCAGACCTGAGACAATTCTCTGTTCCAGAAAGCAAACATTTTGTCCCTCGACGAGAAACGAACCCGCTACTTCGTCGTAAATTATATATAATGTTAAATTGCGCTTATAAATAATACATGTAATATGCATCACTAAATAATAAAAAAGACATTAAAATTATATATGTATTAAGTATATCAATCATCTAGTAGCCATAACACAAGATCTGCTTAGATTGGGGCTAGATGATACTGTGTGAATTATCCAGCATTATTTATTTATTTGAGAAAGGAATCGAAATCTATCAATAGTCACGATTAACGAGATAAAAGCATTATAAACTTTCACGATCACAGATAACTATAACACATTAAAAAGTTTGGTAAAATATATGGTAATTTAAGCGAGAAGTCACATTATGAGTTTAAAATATTTATTAAATTCCTAATTTCGACAACCGGTCTAAGTTATTTGCATTGTTGTTGTTTTAAACTTTCCCGAAATGTAGACATCGTTTAAATGCAGACTATTGCATAAATGTCTCCCCATGACCACGAGCACTCTAACGCATTCAAAACGTCGGGAAATAATCATCATCATTATCATTTCAGCCTTAAAACATCCACAAATGAACACAGGCCTCCCTCATGGGTCTCCATTAGGGTGAGTTGCCATACTCACCACGCTTGGCAGGCGGGTTGGCGAGCGCAGTGCGGGATGTTGATACACAAAAAGGCTCTACTGCCCATCTTCCGAAGGTATCCCTTAGCAGACTCTTATTGCATCCATGAGCATGGGAGGAGGGGTAACATTTTACTGCCGGCACCCCACGGCACAAGTAATTTTATTACACAACACAACGTATTAAAGTTACAAGGTAAAAAAAGATTTTAATATAAAAAAAACTATTTTGTTCAGGTTGTTCTGGATGTTTTTCTATATACATTGAAAAATATATATAGATATATGTAGTATAATGTATTAAATATATCAGTCGTCTAGTACCCATAACACTCTAGCTCTGCTTAGCTTGGGGCTAGATGATGCTGTGTAACTTGTCCAGCATTATTTATTTATTATGAGGTTGTTCATCATCATCATCATATCAGCCGTAGGACGTCCACTGCTGGACAAAGGCCTCCCTCATTGATCTCGGAACTGCGTTTGGAAGCGGCCTGCATCCAACACCGACCTGCCGTTCTTACCACCATCTTGTAGGTGTCGTCCGACCATCTTGTAGGTGGACGTCCTACGCTGCGCGGCAAGCGCGTCCGTGGCCTCCATTCGAGGTTGTTATGTTATGTAAAATAAAAAATATTAACTTAATATCAAATAGTTAAGCGCAAAACGAGACGCCATGTTTCTTTAAAATTGTATATGCAAATTGAATATTTGTTTGTGAACGGTGAAGGAAAATATCGTGAGGAAATCCGTGGCTTAGTCTGTAAATCCGTTGCCATACTCGCCACGCTTGGCAGGCTGGTTGGCGAGCGCAGTACGGGATGTTGATACACGAGAAGACGTTGCTGCCCACGGGCAAGAGAGGAGGGGCAACATTCTACTGCCGGCACCCCACGGCACATCATCAGTCTGGCCTACACGTCCCACGGCCCTACACTTACCTAGTGTTAAATGTACCTCTAATTGGTCGTTTTGAAGTTGCATAAAACTATATTTTTAATTATCTAGTTCTTAACATAACTTATACCTATATAGCATCACCTAAATTAACCTATTGTTCAAAAGTTTTGAGAGGTCTTTGGCCTAAAAAACTTGTAATAAGAGTTTCAATGCCTTGAGCCATTTTAACATTAAATAAAACCTCTAAGTGGTCATCTTCATCAAGTTTCATATCTCCAAATCATATTTTCTAAATGCAATAGCTTGAATTTTTGCTGCAAACATTAAAAAACGCTGTGTACCCATTTGAGCAGTTCCCTCGATTACTCTTAGATCCCATCATCAGAACTTAGTTATGGAAAATGAGACCAATCTGAAAGTGTATCTAGACGAACCCGAAAATAAATTTCCGACCTTACGACCGAGTACTGTAAAATGCACTCATACTAGAACCTTCTACAGAACCATTTTGGTTCTTCTATGAACACAAATTGATGGTTATAACTATATATTTTTTAGCATAGTTTTATCTGCCTATACTTGTATTACTTTTTTACTTTACTTTAGATTTTAATTTTAAGTTATCTTGTGTTTTGTAATTTTTTTTTTCATTTTACCTTAAATGGAACATGCTATGTACACTCCGAGGCGTTTTGATTAAAAAGTAAAAACTTCAAAAATAATTCCCTCGAAATTTATAGATGGCGTTAGTTTTCTTTTACTAGTAGGAAACACAAATTGACAATGACGGCAATTGTGATTAACTACAAACTTGCTTTCTCCGCTTGCCAGCCCCATCTGTTAGGTTTAGTAGAAAACACATTTTTCTTTTTTACTGTAAACGTCTCATTGTATCAGATCGAATACCATGATTTTAAATGTGTTAATTAATGACTTTTTAATACTTTTGATGTATGTGTACTTTTAATAAATAAATAAGTACTGAAGTAACAAAGTTGTGTTTTTTAACACAGACTTGGGAACCTCCTTTTGAAGTCGGTTAAGTTGTATTTAAATGAAAATTTGTATTTTATTTTTATGTTTTTATAGATCTAGGATAAAATTCACACTGGAAATGTACTTCATAAATTTTACTTCAATAAAGATCCTTTAAAATTAAAAAAATTAAAGTCCACTGCTGGATATGCCTCTCACGGATTTCCTACAGCTATATTTTTTCGGGGATTCAAATGACCTCTTGGCAGACCACCTGCCAGATGGATGGACGATATAGTTCCATACCTGGATGCAAAAGGCCTGGAGTAGAGCTGATTTGCGGTTATGGAAGGAGGCTTATGCCCAGCAGTGGGTCACCACAAGCTGACAATGATGATGATATTTACATTTAGTTTTTAGCCACTGAATATTGAGTCCACACTCATAACTCATTCTAAGTAGAGCAAGTAAGCAAATTGTAAAAATGTAAAGCAAAATATTATCAAAAACGCCTCCTCCCAAATTACACAAAAGTATTCGTTAGTGTTGTAAGTAAAGATTAACCTAATTAAATAATACACTAGTGTTGTTCCATTTACTTTTGTATTCGGGCTTCGGTTGTGAAACGAAAAAATGGAGGTATAAAATAAATAATAAATAATGCTAGACCAATCACACAGCATCATCTAGCCCCAAGCTAAGCAGAGCTTATGTTATGGGTACTAGACGACTGATATACTTAATACATTATACTACATAGATATATATTTTTATTATGTATAGAAAAACACCCAGAACACCCTGAACAAATATCTGCAGATCGATTTGAAACCTCCTCCTTTTTTAATTACTATTTATAAATATAACTATCTTGTAAGTCTGAAGTTCTTAATACAGGCATTTAAAACACATAACTTATATTATAATAAAATTTATAACTGCACTTTGTTTAGCGCACATTTTTACAATTGACCATAACAAGTTTATAAGACCTAGCATAATTAGGTTCATCTAATTTAAATCTATTTAATTATGATTTCATCTGATAAATAAAAATGGAAACATAGAATACGGAAAGATTGTTGCGAACGGCATAGATGCAGTAAGACACTGCTAAGGGATACCTCCGGAGGCTGCGTCTTTCCGCGAACCAATATCCCGTGCTGCGCTAGCCAACCCGACTGTCAAGCTTGGTGAGTATGGCAACAACCTCTCAAGATCAGTACATGAAGATCCATGTCCAGCAATGACGTCCTACAGTTGTGATGATGATAACCTATATGATAACAGCGCAGTTTTAGTTAAAATAAGAAAAAGAGTTTGCGTTTCGGTGTTCTATTGTTGAGATATAAGTAAGTAAGGTCTTTGCATCTATTATAGATGATTTATACAGCGTCAGCAACTGAGCAACTGGTAATCATGCTGAACGGGACGCTGCAGTGCCTGGGACATTGTTAGATGGATTAGGCTTGCCCAGCACCTATACCGTCCTCTCAGCTTAGTCAGCTATCATTCAGAGGAAAGAACAGGTCAATACGTCTGAAGCTAACTAAGCCGCGGGTTTCCTCACGATGTTTCCTTCACCGTTAAAGCACGATATGTTGAGATATAACAATGTCACAAAAGCTGTTGAGAAATTTATACTTCAACATATGAAATGAATTAATTGTATGCAAAATTATTTTGCCAATATTATATCGAGAACGAATTAGCAATACAAGCATAAACCAGGCCAAATGAACGCATAGACTTTGAATGAAATAGTCAAAGTCAAAGTTCACTTGGCTATTACACACCACCAACCCGTATAGTTGACATTGTGAAACTAGTAATATACAGGATGAATTATTATATATTATGTATTTTTTTTTTTATTTACAATATAAGCAGTTGGTGTTATGCGAAAATTATCCTAGGGTCAACATTGGATTTTTTAAATTTTAATAAGGAAAACCTGGTTGTGGTTTTTTAATTTGATTTTTATTTTTTTAATTTGGTTGCCTGAAAAACAGGATTACCTAGTTCAGGCACACAACTAATACGTTAGATTTTTTGTTTTTATTAGATATACATAAGTATCATGTACCTACGTAATAGTTATTTGAATAAATTTATTTTTATTTTTTATTTAATTTGTACAAAAACACTTCGCGGAGTTCAATGACCCTGACAAGAATCAGCTGGCGTAAGGTTGTCATTATCGTATAGTCACATGTTGAAGTTTAAACTTTCGTAGTCTGAATGAAAATCACTTTGCTCCAACTCCGAAATAACTTTAAAAAACTAACTATATAAAAGAATTGTGTTTTCTAATCGCTTATTATCACAGTGCTTAAAACAGGGAAGCGAATAGATGTGTCCTATCTCCTGTTATCATAAGATTAAATATGTTTTTGACGTGTCTGTTTTGTAATTGCAAACTATGGAAAAAAAATAATGAATTTCAGGATTCAGAATCGAAGAAACTTGTACAAGTAGTCCTTGGGATAGTCAGAATCACCCTCTTTCGACTTAGTACACATAATAAAATACAGCCTGTATAGTAGCTTTGACATCTGAATTGAGTTATTATAATTGTAAATTATTGAACTATAGACTCAGTTGATGCTAAAACATTGATATCACTCACAATGGGATTTTTATGTTTGAATATGTATTATACTAGCCGCACTTCGCGGTTTCACCCGCGTAGTTTCCGTTCCCTTGGGAATACGGAAATACAATTTAGCCTATGTTACTGAGGAGTAATGTAGCATTCTAATGGTGAAATAATTTTGAAAATCGTTCCAATAGTTTTCCACTAGACCACATTATAGCATAACATCAGGCAAGGTGTGTTAAAGCCTATATGTAATAAAAGAAAAAAACATACAAGATACAAATCATTCCTCTTTAAAATATGAGTATAGATACAGATTATGGAATATAATGATATCTTAATTACTGCAAAAAATTACGGATTGATTTTACGAATCATCATCGACATAGGCCTCCCTCATTGACTTAGAGATCCAAGTGCATGAGGGTTTGTTGCCATACTCACCACGCTTGGCAGGCGGGTTGGTGAGCGCAGTTCGGGATGTTCTTACACGGAAAGACGCTGCTGCTCATCTTCCTGAGATATCCCTTAGCAGATTCTCACTGCATCCACGGGCAGGAGAGGAGGGGTGACATTCTACTACCGGCACCCCACGTCAAGATTTTAAGAATAGCGTCAATGTTAATGGAAGGCTATATTTTTATATTTTTACAAAGCCGTAAGAAACAGCCAGTTTTTAATATTTTAATACTGTTTAAACACCACGACCATACCTCCTGAACAAATATAACCGAACTATCTTGCGCCCGCCGCTTCGCATCCGTTGTACTCGGATAAAAAGTAGCCTATCTGTTAATCTTGGTCAACATCCATACCTACGTGCGCAAAATTTCAGCAGGACAATTTCATTCAGTAATTTTTGCGTAACGTAACCAACATCTATACAAACAAACTTTCGGCTTTATAATATTAGTGAGAGAGTTTAGCCGAGGAACCACAACACTAATGAAAATAGTTCTTTGCCAATAGCACGTGGTGGTTATAAACAGTCCGCCACACAACATTTTTCAAGCTTGACGAAGTGGGTAAGGGCTGCGGTCCAGTGCACGCGACAGCAGGCTAAGCAAGGAAAAGCGATAATAACATTGTATTGAACATTTTAATTTTTGAAACTGTCTTGGTTCTTAACATTATATGCAATATTTAAGGGATATACTGCGACGCAGTTTCACACGTCATGATCACGGATAAACTCAAAATGACTCAAATCATGGTATATATGTTACGGGTAATGCTAGAAGATTGAGTAAACCTAGGTTTACCCGGGTTTACTAAGAATCACCCAAGGAGTTTGGGTACAGTCCGAATAATAAATAAATTAAATTTGAATTCGGGTATTTATATACATATGTTACGGCTAATAGCCGAAGTGTGCCTACACCTATTTTTAGCTGGGTACAACGAGGTGCAGCCGGTTACACCTAGGTACGGGTACGTCGACGGAGCCCCGCTTCGCGGGGCTTTTATTTCTGTGCAAAGAGTTAAAAGTAACCTAACCAAACCTAACCTCGGGGTGCCCTTAGCTCGCTCTTGCATCCAACGTCGCCTATCGACCGACCGAGTTGTACCCGGCTAAAACAACTAATTATAATTCGGACTTTACCCAAACTCCTTGGTGATTCTAAGTTAACACGGGTAAACCTAGGTTTACTCCATCTTCTAGCATATATCCCGTAAATATTGCACATAATATTGTACTATTGTTTGAAAGAGGATAAGATACGTAGATATTGGGATGGTTGTAGTAACTAATTTGACTTTGTTTTCTATCGTTCTTATTTGGCCTTGAGTCTCCCGATGATGCTACGTCACATAGACAGCTCAATAGACAAATTAGGAAATCCTTGCGGTGCGATATTCGTACTTTAAACACAGCTCGTATTAAAGATACGATATAGCGGAACAAAGGCTCCAAAGTGTTTGCGAGAGATATATCTACTAGGCAAAGCCAGATGACGAAGCTGAAGAGGGAAGATGGCAGTATAGCATCAAGTAAAGAGAAGTGTTGAGGGAAGTCGAATGATTATATGGACAGCTCTACGATTTGCTAAACCTGTCTGCATTGTGGCCAAAGACCCTAGAGCCAAACTGACCCGACACTATACCGAGGATATCCCGGACATCAGCCTGTACGAGATCAGGATGGCCTTAAGACAGCTTAAAAAACAAAGTGCCGGGTGAGGACGGAATCATGTCGGAACTTCTGAAAGCGGGTGGATCACTGGTACTTAAAGTCCTTCAGAAATTCTTTATTTCCGTCTTGCTCGAAGCTACAACGCCCAAAGCACGGAACGAAAGCGTGGTGGTACTGTCTTTAAGAAAGGTGACAACCCCTTGCTTAAGAACTACCGACCGATCTTGCTTTTGAGCCATGTTTACAAGCTGTTTTCAAGGATTATCGCGAATCGTCTCGATCGCAGGTTTGATGACTTTCAGCCTCCCGAACAATCCGGTTTCCGAAAAGGCTACAGTACCATAGATCACATTCATACGCTGCGGCAAGTCACACAGAAGACCGAAGAGTATAACTTGCCACAATGTCTCGCGTTTGTGGACTATGAGAAAGCCTTATATTCGGTCGAGACATGGGCGGTGCTTACGGCTCTCCAGCGATGCCGTATTGACCATCGGTATATCGAAGTGTTGAAGTCTTTATATAGAAACGCCACTATGTCAGTTCAAGTACACGAACAATCAGTGTGTAATATATGTTATGTTACCAATGATGACATATGAAACCGAAACGGCTCAGAGTCGCTCAACGAGCTATGGAGAGGGCTATTCTCGGGGTTTCTCTATGCGATCGAATCCTAAATGAGGAGATACGTATAAGAACTCGTGTCACCATCATAGCCAAACGGATTAGCATGTTAAAGTGGCATTGGCAGGCCATGTAGCGCAAAGAGTAGATGGCCGATGGGGCCGACAGCTTCTCGAGTGGAGGCCACGAACCGTTAACCGCAGCGTAGGACGTCCAGCTACAAGATGGGCAGATGAATTGTTGAAGACCGCAAATCGACGGCGGATGCAGGCCGCTTCCAACCGCGGTACTTGGAAATCCATGAGGGAGGCCTATGTCCAGCAGTGGACGTCCTACGGCTGAAATGATGATGATGATAGTAAATTTCCGCAGGTTCAAGCCTGAATTAAATTTGACGGGTTGGGTAAATTAAATTCATCCTATGACGTCTCATCCATGTGTATGAAAGTAATGCTTATGGGTGAGCCTGTAGAAAGGGTACCTATACGAGGCGCGTAATTTATTGATTATGAGTTTATAAAAAATGATTACTCTATAAGAATTATTGTAGGTATAGTTATTTTACCGGCTATAAAAAAAGAGCTCAAATTCCTATTAGATCATGATCATCAGCTGCTTCTTCATTCATTGCATTCTTATAACTGTGTAAAATTAGTGTCACAAATAAACAAATTTTCATTTCATTTCATCATGTACTCCTGCCACCATGCATGTTATTCCTAACTCAACCAATTATTGATATTTATTCGACTGACAGCAATTATTAGATTTTTTAATCTATATTCATCCTTCAAGTTACTTTACTCAACTCGCATAATGCATTCTAGATGGGTACATACAGTAAGAGTGTTATAAAAATAATATGACAAAAATATCACAGATAAAATGATCACTTCCGGTCGTCTGAAGCGCGTTGATGTCTTTTGTATGTAAATATGATGTATCGACATGACAATCTCTTTGTCTCTTCGGCCGTCTCATTATTATTCCTCGGAAAATTAATGGCATTAATTCCTAAAATTTTAACGAGGAAGAGACAATTGTGCGTTTGGACTCGTTCATCGATGGTTCCGTACAATATATTTTTCTGTCCATTATGATTTTCAAACATTTTTCTTCGATGACCTTGCTTCTTGTAGATCTTAGGAAGCATAATTAAAAAAAAATGTTTTTTTGATTGAAAAAAACGGGCCTTGATCAACAGACAGACGATTTCAATGGTTGTTATCGATTCAGTTCTTCTTTACTTTTAACGGTACTTGCACAATAAATATTTCGCAACTATTAAATAAAACTATCAAAGTACTAATAACTAACAAAGTAGTAAAAATAGAACTAATAAGCATTTATGTATCGAAACATGTAATACAGAATACGGACTAACATGATTTAGTACATATAGTACCCTAACTACAATTAAATAATATACAGTTGGAACTCGTTCCCTTTAGCAGACCGAAAGTCACCGAATGCTAGCGTAGCTGTTAAATCTCTATATCGCTTGTAGTGGTGACCGACCCTATCATATATTCAAAGCCTCATACTTCACGACCGCGGCGCAGTCTCAGCAAAAACTGCCGTATTACAGTAACTATTTAAAGTTATGCGCGACATTTCTAAGACTGGGAAGTAGGAAGGCATTTTAATAATTAAATGTTGTACAGGACTTTGACTTGTGTTAACAGGTCATCCAGTTTAGTACGTCATCTACTTTTGTATCATCATCATCATTTCAGCCGTAGGACGTCCGACGAGATAGGCCTCAAAGTATTGATCATGAGAGGGTTGTTGCCATAGTTACCATAGACAGGCGGGTTTGCGAGCGTGGTACGGGAGGTTGATACACAGAAAGACGCTGCTGCCCATCTTCCTGAGGTATCTCACGGCAGATTCTTACTGCATACACGGAGCAAGAGAGGAGAGGCAACATTCTACTGCTGGCACTCCACGGCAGCCTCTAAAGCTAAGCTTCCACTCTTACGGTAATAGAAAATTTTCAAATATATTGTACAGTCAGGCCAAAATTATTGAATATATTAATTAGAATTTATTTACGAATCATTTCTTATAAACATTATCTACCAAGCTACTTTTTTCATTGAGTACTACAATCACTATCACTCCTTAAAAAAGTCCAATGTCCTGTCAAAATAGATTTAGCGCCCTAGATTACCCTAAATTTGCCACGTCCGGTGCGTGGACCTTGGCACAGGGCGATAAGGGAACTGTACCAAGGCCCTTCGCCGTCCTTCGACCGCGCGCACCGTCCAGGCGAAAATTATGTTTTATTGGCAACGATTTAAATCGTTAGATGTGACACCACAAACTGGAGCATTGTCTTTCTTTATATTTCATTAATTATTTTGCTTACATGTACATATTTTATACAGCTTAGATCTTATATTAGCCTTAAAAATGTACATGCACCCTGCAAGGGCACAGTAATTTTGTGTTAGATAGATAGATAAAACAATTATTTGTAACAGTCATAACAAAACACATAAAAAATAAAAGACACAACAGAAGAGAGAAAATAAGAAAATAACAAATTAAACTAAGAAAAAACAGTTACGAAAAGGCGTTTGACTCAGTCTAAGTTGAGCATAAGCACAACGCTGATCTTCCGTCAGAACCGGTTTGATAAGGCCTTCATAAATACAAAAAATTATCAGGTTCTAAATGATTTGGAGTATATGTAATTATGAATTAAATAATAAGTAAAAAATAAAACAAAGGTTTACAATATCTTTTATAATAAAAATGTCAAACATGCCATATTCACAAATAAATGTATAAATTTTTATCTATGATATGATAATATAAAACATTATATTAGGTTAAATTATGTAAAAAAAAATTATTAACAAAAAATAAAAGTTCCTAAAGTCCTCAAATGATACAGTTAAAAATGACAAGAATTATAGTTGCAATATGTGTGTTAACAATAATGCCGACGCACGTACACTGGTTTTGCCAATAAACCAAACGCTTGCTGTTACCACTGTGAAATCATATAAAATGAATTTTCGTGAAAAAAATAAAAAAAATAACACGCACCACTTCCAGCTGACACTGTGTTTAGAGGTATAATTATTCCAAATGAGCGTGCTATCTCATTTCGTGTAGCAAGGAAACGGTAAGAGCGTATCTAACGATTTAAATCTTTGACTGTTCGTAGGTAGTTAGCATAATGTTGGGAGGTTCATGTGTTCGCAAAGTCGCTCTGTAAATACAATATATTGATCTTGTTTATAAAAAAGTATTTAAAAAAATAATCACATATAATAAATAAGTATTTATGTAATTAAAAACATTCTATGTGGAAGAGCAAAATGTCTAAGACAAGTATTATCAAGATACTTAAAAGACATTTTCAACCCTGAACTAAGTTATTGTATTTTTTGTTGATGATGAATAAAAAAAATATATTTTATACATCTAATCTAATCTAAACAGCGGCAAATGCCTCCCTTCTCCTCTTCCACTTATCCCGGTCTAGGGCTTCTGTCCGCCAATCTGTGCAATGCGCATCTAGCTCGTCCCGCCAATTAAACATGTATAATGTTACGTTTTATTTTATACACCAGGACAGCCGTAGCACGTCCACTGCTGGACATAGGTAGGCCTCCCTCATGGATAATAATAATAATAATAATAAAGATATATTTATTTTCTCTCATAAAGGTTACAGCACAGTAAAAGATGAATGTTGATGGTGTAAAAAGCTTAATCCTAACCTGTATTATGAGAGACTGGTGCTAGTTATAGGCGCACAGCCTGTGTTACTAGTCACCAGGCCCCCAACCCACGGATACAAAGAAAATACATTTGATATCTAAACGAAGGTAAAACCTTCACAGATGGAAGTGAAGGCAGCTTGAAAATAATTTTATAAGAGACAATAAAAGATATAGTAAAAAAGCAACACAACAATCTACAACTAGAATAACACAAAAGACAGAAATTTTACACACTAATAACATTCACAGGATGGATCTCCAAGTTAAGATGATCGACACGCTTGGCAGGCTGGTTGGCGAGCGCAGTATGGGGTGTTGATGCACAGAAAGACACTGCTGCCCATCTTCGCCTTGCCCCGACGTCGCCTTCCATCTTCCTAATACTTATCATCAATGAATTACTATTACGACTATTATTATTATTAAACCAGACAACTATCTATTAAACGTACCTTAACACCAGCACCGTACAACTGTCAATTTTATTTTATATGGGAAAAACATCAAGCAACACCACAATATTTCCAAAAATAACAATGCAAAAAGTTGCAAAAATACAAGGTACTAATAATAAGCTTTTTGATATGTAATTCCTTTATTCCGCCATTCGTATCGATAAGGTCTTGCTAGACATTGGTCAGCCGCCGCTGGGACAATAACGCCTTACCAAATTATAGAGCAAACCGAGCGAGTTATTGCTGTTGAGCATGAAATAGGGGTTTATTGCTAAACGTTTCTGCTGGTAATCGCTGAGAGTTATAATCATTATTCTGGCTACTGCACGCAGCTTTACGCTTATTATACGGAGTAAAGCCTTTGGGTTTTTCTAATTCATAATTTAACAAGCTGAGACTTACATATTATTATGCTAAAAGACAATTAATGTTGTCGAATTAAAATTAACAAAACATTGAAAATAAGGGCGGTTTGATAAGTCAGTGATTTTTTGAATTAAGTATATTATTTTGGCAATAAAGCGCCGTGGGGTGCCGGCAGTAGAATGTTACCCCTCTTCTCATGCTCGCGGATGCAGTAAGAGCCTGCTAAGGGACACCTCCGGAGGATGGGCAGCAGCGTCTTTCCGTGTATCCACATCCCCGCTGCGCTCGCCAACTCGCCTGCCAAGCGTGGTGTGTATGGCAACAACCCCTCATGGTCAGTACGTAGCGATCCATGAGGGAGACCTTTGTCTAGCAGTGGATGTCCTACGGTTGAGATTAAATTGATTAATTATTTTTTGATATATACTGTAAGAACCTAATAATGTGTAGTAATCTGATGCCCTTATAAATACCAAAGATTAAAATCGTTAGACGTGTCCTGCCACTAAAAACTGTGTGTTGACAATAATGCCGACGCACGCACACAGGTTTGTAATAACCAAACTGCTATTGTTACCATATATTGTACAATAACATTACACCACGTCCGGCTTACACTGTCTTTAGGGGTACACTGATTCCAAATGAGCGAGCTATCTCATTTCATGTGAAAACAAAACGGCGCGGTCTCATTACGACGAAGGCGTATCTTTTTTTTTTTTAATGCTGGACAGATCACACAGCATCATCTAACCCCAAGCTAAGCAGAGCTTGTGTATGGGTACTAGATGACTGATATATTTAATACATTATACTACATCGATAGATATTTTTATTATTTATAGAAATCGTAAATAGTATCTAACGATTTAAATCTTTGACAAATATTATAATATCCACCAACGACTGTCATTTGTTGCACGCATTATGTACAAGTGCCTAATACGAGTATTGTATGTAACGATTCAGTATTTCATCTTGCAATATCCAAATTATCCAATATCCTAGCGGATATATAATTTAGCATTAGGTATATGAAGACAAATATGGTAACAATGAATAGATGACGAGCTCTGTGGCGCAGCGGGCGAAGGTCCGCCTGCGACGCAAGGGGTTGCGGGTTCGGTTCCCGCCTCGGGACAAATGTCTGTACGATCTGCAGATATTTGTTCAGGGTGTTCTGGGTGTTTTTCTATATATAATAAAAATATCTATCTATGTAGTATAATGTATTTAAGTATATCAGTCATCTAGTACCCATAACACAAGCTCTGCTTAGCTTGGGGCTAGATGATGCTGTGTGATTTGTCCAGCATTATTTATTATTTATTTTTATATAAAGAAGAGAAAGTTAGGTTTCTTGTTCGTTTCTATGCCTCACTTGGAAAAAAAGTTGTCCGAAGCGAACGTATTCAATTATGTGCTTTACTCAATTTAAATGTGTTTTGTTTTTATTTTGTAAACTGACTATTCTAAGTAGCGTTTTGCTCTACTGAATAAACACTTATTGACTTTGACTATTTTCCTATACTTCCTAAACGTGAGAACCAAAACCTCTTCTGTGCTCATATACCCGTTACGTTTCCAAATAACACTCATTAACATTGAACTCTACAAGGTTTGAATAGAGTTCAGAATGAGTCACCATTTCTGATTCACTGTTTCATAGTTATTTCATATGATCTCACTGGTCATATTATATGCTGACTGGACTTCATGACCTCATCATAGGTCAGGCGTCCAAGAAGCATTGCCGTGGGGTGCCGGCAGTAGAATGTTACCCCTCCTCTCATGCCCATGGATGCAGTAAGAGCCTGCTAAGGGATACCACCGGAAGATGGGCAGCAACGTCTATTCGTGTGTCAACATCCCGTACCTACTACGCTCGCCAACCCGCCTGCCAAGCGTGTTGAGTATGGCAACTATCCTGGGAGGGAGGCATGTGTTCAGTAGTGGACGTTTTACGGCTAAAATGATGATGAAATGGTGAGGTCAGACGTTAAATTGGCTCAGGACTGCACTGGAAACGCAGGTGGTGTGGTTCGATTCCCGAAGTAGGAGCGGATGGCCTAAGTGGTGCTGTGGGCTTATAGCATTCGATTTCCGAAGCAAATGTTTTTAAAGTAAAGAAATATTATGTCGGAATTCGACCCTGCACGTATGACGAACACCGGAAAAGGTCAATTATACCTACAGACATCGAGCGTGCCGTGGCAGACAAAATTATATTAGTCTATGCATTGGACTGTAATGTTGGCAACCGTACTGCCATGTTACGATATTTATATATACGTCAATACACACTGCATGGAATAATATTATTTGTCTGCCACGGCACGTGTCCGGCACGCTCGATGCCTGTAATATATAAACGGACCATAACGCGATCTTGGGGCTAACTTTACCGTTACTGCGTTACTATAAATGACTAAATACTTTTGTGTGTTTTTGCACTTTTCTTTTATTTGGCCTATTTCGTCCCACAGCTGGGCAAAACAAAACTCCCCCAAACCCTTTCGGTTATCCCTGGTTCGAAACGAACGAGATTGTTTTTGGACTTAAAAATAAATATTAAATCTTTCAACAACAAAAACCGACTTCAGTGACTTGATTCCTATGGAACCACCTTGGCAGTGCACACTTTGAAATAAAAAAGAATTTTGAAAATCGGTCCATAATTGACAGAGAAATCGGTGTCATTCACTTACAGAGAAAAAATATACAGTCGAACATAAAACCTCCTTCTTTCTTATCTCTTTTTAAAGTTTGTTAATCCCACTAATATTATAAAGCCGAAAGTTTGTTTGTATGGAGGTTTGTTACCTCTTCACGCAAAAACTAGCGCGCGTATCGAGCTGAAATTTTGCAAACGTATAGATTTTGACTAAGGTTAACACATAGGCTACTTTTTATCCGGGTACAACGCATGCGAAACGGCGGGCACAAGCTAATAAAAAAATATATAATCGTTCATGGAACAATATTACAAATTACCATTCATTTTTTTCATTTCAGTCGTAAAACGTCCACTAATAAAACATATCGCCTTTAGCGATAAGGCCGCCCATTGTGCATTTAGTTAAGTATCTTATCCTCTACTGTTATTTCTTTCATTTTATGGTGTACAATAAAGTTATAATCATTCATTCATTCATTCACAGGCCTCCTGCATCTCTCCATGAGGGGTAGTTGCCATACTCACCACGCTTGGAAGGTGGGTTGGCGAGCGCAGTACGGGATGATGATACACCGAAAGACGCTGCTGCCCATCTTCCGGAGTATCCCTTAGACTTTTACTACATCCACGGGTATGAGAGAAGTTCTACTGCCGGCACCCCACGGCAATACAGGTACAGGTTTTACTCAAATAGGCGCCGAGTGTCCAAGTCAAAGGCTGACTGTACAAGGGTCAGTGACTCTGCAGTGTTAGCGATTTCCTCGAGAATTGCATTTCATTATCGTTTTCATCAAGAAAATAGATTTTAGATTGCACTGAAACGGAACTGAAGTAAAAATACCTATTACCTAAATGCCTTAGCTACTCGTATTTCCGTAGAAGCAGCTATACACCAATTGTTTGTTATGTTCTATACTAATATTATAAAGAGGTAAAGTTTGTGTTGTTTTGTCTAGCCGTGGGGTGCCGGCAGTAGAATGTTACCCCTCCTCTCCTACCCGTGGATGCAGTAAGAGCCTGCTAAGGGACACCTCCGGAAGATGGGCAGCAGCGTCTTTCCGTATATCAACATCCCATACTGCGCTCACCAACCCGCCTGCCAAGCGTGGTGAGTATGGCAACTACCCCTCATGGAGATCCATGAGGGAGGCCTTAGTTCAGTAGTGGACGTTTTACGGCTGAAATGATGATGATGAAAGTTTGTGAGGCTGTAGCGGGTAATCTCTGGATCTACTGAACCGGTTTTGAAAACTTCGTTTACTAATAGAAAGCCACATTATTTGTGAGTGTCATAGACTATCTACATACATGTATGTATGTACCCCGAAAATTTAAAGGACTTTTTCGTGGTAGTCAGATTTGTTACCGCTCAACGAAGTGGGCACGGCTAGCTTAGCTAGGTTAGCTAGTGTTTTATAAATGTAAATGATGCCGTAGGGTGCCGACAGCAGAATGTCACCCCTCCCCTCTTGCCCATCGATGCAGTAAGAGCCTGCTAAGGGATACATCGGCAGTAAAGCTATAACTGAATGGTGGCCGAGACAAAAATACAGAAACGTTGGTCGTGGAGCCTAGGGCGGCAGACTGATTTAAGGGGGCGGCAAATGTAGACCATTTAATTTTTAGTCCTAGAGAAACGAAAAACAATGTATTCTACAGAAAACAAGGCTCGGAAATCATACAAAAATGTATAATCATACCAACTAATAACGGGAAAGAGCTGATGTAATGAAGACAATAGAGCATAAATTATAAAGCTGTAATTTAATTGTTTCTAATTCCGTAGTATGGAGAGAGGGCCTTTGCCCAGCAGTGGGATCCTACAGGCTGATTAGATAGATAAATAATTTCGTAGGTCAGTAGGGGCGGCAAAAGTGTAATAGCCTACTGGCGGCCAATTTGTCAACACGCCACCGAATTGGAATAAGTTCAATGACTCACAGAGTGCTGAGTCAGCGCCGTTCAAAGACACACGATTAACTGCGCGCCACTGCAATTATGCTTTCTTCGAGGCAGAGGTTCAGTTATTTGGTTCAGTGCAAATTGATTGGGTTCGTAGGCTCTACACAGGGTGTATTAACTGTACTAACCTGAAAGGGAGTGATTATGACCACGCCAAGGAACAACATTAGTTGTACGACTTTTCAGGATTCGGATTTGTATTGATGAAACGACCACGAAAGATAATAACAACAAGGTAAGGATATATTTATTTGCTTGAACACAATGTTTTAAAGCTCTTAAAATCTTAGACGAGTTATAAACACCAGCTGATTCTTGGCAGCGCCATTAAATTCAGCAGAATCAACCGACAAATATAAAATACCTAAAAGCACAGAGATTTTTTTTGTAATAAAATATTAAATAAATCTAATTATTATAGCTCAGGATCGTGTTCACATTACATCTACTTGTAAAAATGTTAACAAAAACAATGAAAAAGGAATAAAACATATAAAAAAGGACTACGAATCCCCAAGAAAACAAGTCGTTTTGGGTAAACTTCAACCCCCTTTTTGGGTTATTGCACATGTTGTAATACGCCCTGTATTGTGATGGCTCGCCTATATCTTGCATGACTATGTCACTGGAAACGAGTGGTCGCAACCAGTCGTGTCGATTGGCGTTGAGTCGAATGAAATTGTCGCCAGAGAGATTCAAAGGCGAGAGATTTAATAATTAAGCCTTTGCTGAAATAAGGGCTTTAAAATGGCCCTTGGGGTGGATTTTTAGCGTAGGTATTTAAGTGAAACAATACAATAGGCATTGTTTCCTTAAACATGATTTCAGGCTTGCAGGAATAGGGCTTTTAAAACCATTGAGGGGTTGCAAAAATAATTTTTCGATTTTGAGTTTCGTTTGCGAAATTAAAAGTGTAAGTTTTTTTTCAACCGTCTTCGCTCTGAAATCACAATTGTAATCTAACAATATTACGTATAAAATTACAAATTATACAAAATGGTAGAATAGTGGCACGACTATATATATATATGCCATAAACAGTAAAACAAGAAAAAGCAAACTAGTAGAAATATATTATATACATATATGTACATATACATATATATAGTATATATGTTTTACATAAATAATAAATATTGCTGGACAATTCACACAGCATCACCTAGCCCTAAGCTAAGCAGAGCTTGTGTTATGGGTACTAGATGACTGATATACTTAATAGATACTACTACTAGGTACTACATAGTACATACTGTATAGATTATCCGCTCGTTTGGTTTTGGTCAGTTTACTTACCAAGATTTTTTAGCCGTCGTTTGGTTTTGGTAAGTAAACTGACCAGTGAGTCATCGCTGAGTCATCGTTCCACGAAAACAATTGTCATTTTTAAACTATGGTGTTTATCAACTTCTTCTTTGTTTTGTAGCCTTCTCAATGAAGTTGACAATGACAATAACAAATAAAATTTACGTAGCCCAAGAAAAAATAATTTTATTCGATTAAATTAAAATTAAAAAAAAAATTACGCAAAAAAAGTGCATAAAAAATGCACTTTATAATTACGATCAAAAAATATTTTGTTCTAAGACACCTAAATGTTATGTTATATATAGTGAGGTTATACCACATACTATGTATATACCGCAAAACATGTAGATATATGATAATACATTTTGAATTACAAACAAAAGTATTTTTTATATAAAATTAAATCAATAATTAATAGAAAATAATTTTTACGCTATATATCCCGAACACAGACTAAATTATGAATGATTGTACTGACAAGCTTCATTCAATCCCTTTCCATAGAGCGTAAATACCACGATACGCTCCATTGTAAAAACCGAGCCAGTATCCACTTAGCGCCGACGCGGAGCGCCCGCCGTTTTTCGCGCCAAAATGCAAACCAAATGAGGGTCGAAAAATTATTTTCGCGAAACCAATTTAGCGGTTATATACATATTTTTTTATTATACATACAAAAACATTCAGAACACCCTGAACAAATATCTGCAGATCGTTCAGACATTTGTCCCGAGGCGGGAATCGAAGCCGCTGCGCCACAGAGGTCGTCGGATATAATGAGAACTTAAAAAAATAATAATCTTTGCAGACAATAAACAAAAAACAAATCGAAAGGAAACTCTTCTGCTCTGGCTCTTCCAAAAATATAACTTGATGCCATGACACTTTTCATAGCATAATAAACATTTTCATTCTGTTATTTTAGTAATTACAGTTTTTTTATAACCATTAATTAATCCATATACTCACCATCAAAAAGTTTGTGAGTCAGGGTTTCAATAACAGGGCAAAATACATTTCACTCGCATTATCCTTTAGACAAGCTAAAAACGAGCGAAGAAACCAAAAACTTGGTTAAAAATATTATTTGCCCAGAGGAAATGAAGCTACAAGTTAGAGGCCTTCGTAAAACAAGAAACGGAGGAGTTATCATTAGCACTGAAACGAGGGGTGACATAGAAAAGCTCAAGCAGTCTATGGAAATTTCCAACTCAGCCCTGATAATTGATGAGCAACTCAAACGGAAACCCAGAGTCGTTGTAGTAGGAGTGCCTTCGAATATGCAAGAGAAGGAAGTTTTCACCTGCATCTACCACCAAAACCTGGCTGAAACTCTTCAAGACCTTTCTCTGGAAAAATTCCTGGGCCTCATTAAATTAAGTCACAAATCAGGTAAAAAGGACGCTGAAACTTGTAACTTTATAATAGAAGTTTCTGCAATAATTCGCAAGGCCCTTATATCGAAAGAAAGAATATACGTGAACTGGTCATCCTGCCCTGTAAAAGACTTCACTTTTGTCACACGCTGCTTCAAGTGCCAGCAATACGGACACGCCGCCAAGACCTGTCGAGAGACCACCACCACCTGCAGCCACTGTGGACTTCAAGGACATTCGTTTAAGGACTGCACAAAAAAGGCCGAAGATCCTCAGTGTGCTACATGCCTTCACTACAAAAAGCCTTGCAAACACATAACAGGTTCTGCTAAATGTCCGGCAAAGATGATTGCGGAAAAAAGATACATCAACTCGATAGATTATGGGGCCACTTAAGAGCGATATTATAAACTTTAAATCCTAATCATTTTATTGTACTGCCTAGTGACTAAAAACGACCTTGATGCACTTAATTTCAGTAAATGTTGAAAGTAACACCATCAGCAACTTTGCCACCGCCCTACTTTTTTCTGCAACTCATGAGTTCACACATTGCGGTTATAGCATTGAAAAAGATTCCGCTCCAAGATTACCTACATATTCTATTAATTAATACACTGTGTGATTATATTAAATGTTATGTACGTATGTATGATCTAGATTAGTACCTTTGTTAAATAGTCAGTTCACATTAATTTATACTTAGCATTATTACAATAAGTTTACAGATTTTAGATTTACTAGGTACCTACTATCATTATAGATGTTCGTCTCTTTGTAGTTATTTCTTGTCCTTGAAAAATGCAGCCGTAACAGTGCTTATATTTTATTATTACATAGTGTATGTTAGTCTGTAAGGTATGTATTAAATCTTCGTAAGGTATTTTTATATGTGTGCGTGATTGGATAGACTTTACCTTGCCGTAACACAGTTTTTAACTAGCACGGGAGGTGAGGGCTTGAAAATTGCGCTTAATATGTAATACTTTGTAAAGATTTTAAATAAATAAATGATTGATTGATTGATTGATTGATATTAAGATTGGAGAAAATGGTTGGATATTTTGTAAAAGCCTTTGTAATCACGGTGTTATAGACACATCATTAATCTTGCTTTGATGGCGTTAATTAAATTGTGCTCCATGACGTGGAAAATATTGAGGTTTATTTTGAAGACATTTGTGGCGCAGTAGAAGCGGCCGTGTAAAATACACAGGTTTGATTCCTGCCGCAGGGCACATTTTTGCATTTTTCTGTTTCCTTGGAAATCTTAAGTTTTCTTGTGGTTTGTTGACTTTTGAATGTTTGCATATTTTTTCGTTTTGAATGTTTGACTTCTTCGACCTTCATATTTTTTTATTGCTTCTTTGGGCTTGGGCCCTTTACTTATTAATCTAGTGTATTGTATTCATTACTAATGTTTTTATGTTCAAATTATTTTCGTCTTTAGTTTTGGTTCAACTGCTCTGCCCACCCAAATTTAGAAATTGCATTTATACCTAAGTTCTATAGTCTGTAAGTGGTAGTAACTGTTTATATTCGCCAAATTGCTAATAGTTAAACCAATGTTGTGATCGCCTATAATTGGCATATATACACGAGATATATAATAGCGCCGTGGGGTGCCGGCTGCAGAATGTAACCCTCCTCTCATGCCCGTGAATGCAGTAAGAGCCTGCTCCGGAGGGATCCCTTATCCCTTCGGGAGATGGGCAGCAGCGTCTTTCCGTGCATCTAAGCCTTGCCAGGTGCGACATGGCACAATGCTGAGTTGGGGAGTTGAGGACCTTCTTCCCGCGCCACATCCCTTCCTGACCGCATTATTATTTAAATTCATTTTTTTACTTGTTTTCCTGTTTTGTTAGCTTATAGTTCTGTGTTTGTATTTGTGAACGTGGTAAACAAATGTTTTATCTATCTTTATATATACTATATGTATGTACATACATATGTACCTACTGTTGGCGTTCCTTTTATAAATAAAATATAAATTTTGAACGTTGTGGCACCCTTCAAGGAAACACACAGTTGTATGTAGGGTAGTACCTACCTACTATTAACTCATGTTATGTGATTTTCTTGTTGGATGCCCCTTAATAATTAAATAAATAAAAACTTCCACACATAGTAAGGTGATTTATTTATCTACGTAGTGTTTACAAAAAAGCGTAGGTATAATTTTTGTTTGTAAACCCATATTTTATAAAATATACAAAAATGCCAAGATCCTGGATAAATATCGTAAGAAAAAATTAAAAATACCAAGTATCTGCAGCAAAAATTTGTCCCCCGGCGGAAATCGAACCCTCTTGAGTATCAGACGGCTATACAAACTGAGCCGCGGAAGTCGTTCTATTTTATTATCAGTGAAGTAGGTATACCTAGAGTTAGGTTGAACTTGTGTGACCTTGGGTGTTTTGGAGAGCCGCCAGACCTAGGTACAAGACAAGGGGGGCACTACCTGCATTGTTCCTACCCGTGAAACATAAACTTAAAGAAAATATAGAAAACTAGCTGCACACCGGTTTCACCCGCGTAGTTCCCGTTCCCGTGGGAATACGGGGATAAAATACAACCTATGTTACTCGGAGATAATGTAGCATTCTAATGAAGAATTTAGGAAATCGGTCCAGTTGTTTTTGAGTTTATTCGTTACAAACATACATAATACAACATACAAATCTTTCCTCCTTAGAATATTGGTATAGATTATTATAGATAACAACCTCCGTACTTCAGTTGGTCGAATTGCCAGCACAAGCTCTGCTTATTTTGGGACTAGATGGTGCTGTGTGAACTGTACACAAGTAGAGGTAGGTATTAAAATTTCATATGTTTTTTGTAACTTTTCGCTCAACGAACTATGGAGAGGGCTATGCTCGGGGTTTCTCTACGGGATGGAATCAGAAATGAGGATATACTTAGAAGAACTCGGGTCACCGACATAGCGAAACGGATAAGTACGTTGAAGTGGCTATGGGCAGGCCATGTAGCTCGCAGAACGGATGGCCGATGGGGCCGCAACGTTCTCGATTGGAGGCCACGGACCGGCAAGCGCAGCGTAGGACGTCCACCTACAAGATGGGCAGACGACTTATTACGTTGTATTTTTTGGGTTTTTGCCTGAAATAAACGTACTTTATTTTATTTATGTGTATATTTTAACTATCGAGAATTGCGAGACATTAAAGAGTTATAACGTTATATCATAATCATTATAATTAGCTCATAATTAGCCTGGGTTAAGAGCTGCCTAAGGATTATTCTAAATAATTTTAGAAATCCGTATGCAAATCAATTAATTTCTTGTAAAATACATTATCTGCATCTTGTAATGCAGATAATGTATTTTACAAGAAATTAATTGATTCTTGTAAAATACATTATCTGCATCTTGTAATGCAGATAATGCATTTTACAAGAAATTAATTGATTTGCATTCGGATTTCAAAAATTTTTAAAGTGATGTGATTTGATTTTGATTTGCAATTTTCGGCAAATCAAAAACAAATTACTTTGAAAACGGCCAAGGAACTAATTTATTCTGGCATGACTTTGCGGAAATCCATTGTACCATATACATAATGAACAACATATATGTACATATATGGTAACAAATCCGCAGGAACAAAACCGTATGGAACAACGATGTTGTTCATTGCTGGGCATGGGCATTTGTTGTTGCTAGCAAAGATTAAATTCTTTGGTTTCTAGTACATCCGTGACGAACGGGGATCCCTTTTATACTGAAGATGCCTTGAGGCGACACACGTGTCGAATTCTTTTGTGCGTTTTAAACGCTCATTAGATATACGTTAGCGGTTTGTTACTAGCTATTTGTTATTCATTTAGATGGGTGAGTATCAATAACAGGGCTTCAGAATACATACATACATATAATCACGCCTCTTTCCCGTAGGGGTAGGCAGAGACCACTTTTTTCCACTTGCTACGATCCTTACAGACTTGTTTCGCTTCGTCCACTTTCATTATTCCCTTCATTCATGCTCTTCGGTTTCAGAATCGTTTTAATAAAATACAAAAGATAAGAAAACAACTACATCTTGAACTGTCAATCACAATTTAAGTCAACACCACAACTTGAGTTGTTGCTAGCCTCGCGTTTAGTAAAGACTATTTTCAAAACAGAGTTCTAGCCGTTATTATAAAGCTTTATTATTTTGATGACCTCTAGAAGGTTTATCTGATATCTAAGTAGCTTTAGTACCTTATTAACTGTAAGGTTATCGCCTCGGATATTGGCTATAGGGTACAAAAATTAAAGATATATTAGCCTAGGACAGGAATCTTGATATCGCACCTCCAGTCGTAGACTGACTCAATCCAAAATTCATGTTTTTTGGGAAATGAAGAAAACGTGTTTCAGTCCTTGACAGTTTTTGATAAATCACACTATAACTTTATGAAACAGAGAGCTATTACAGTTTATTTATGATTTACGCTGTTTCTGATTTACTAGGCGATAGAGCGCACTTTTTTGAGTCGTTCTGTATACTTAACTTAGTTCACCCAAATTTTGAATTGAGTCAGTCTACGACTGGAGGTGCGATATGTACCGATGCTAAAATAAAACCGAACAGGTGTGGGCTAGACTCGCCCATCGAGGTAGGTTGATTCCTTTGAGAATGTCGAAACATGATTTTTTTTGCGGCATAAACGGTCCTAACACCCAAACCACAGGCATTACCTGAATCGTCTGTAATAGACGAAAAGGCCGATGATGATGTTGATGAAACGGTCCTATCTTTTTGTTTAATATTGATTTTTCCACAGCTTAAGGAGGCTGTAGATTTGAGTATATGGTTTTAATTTCAACTTGATATCTTTACACGTTCTTGAGTTATAGGGTCTTGGCAGCTGTCTGCCCTTACAGGAGGAGACAGGCGGACAAAAAAGTGATCCTATAAGAGTTCCGTTTTTTCCCTTTTAAGTCCGGAACCCTAAAAAGGATCTTTATAAAATATTATATCAATCATCAGGAACCACAACCTCTGTTTACCTTGAGGCAATGTCTAATACAATACTTATATATTTACCTATATTCAAAATCTGTTTACAAGCTCGCGTGTGATAGCTGTAGGTCAGCTCAAGCATTAAAACCTAGCTAAATGTAAATTAAGAAATTATAGTTAATAAGCTTGTAACCCTGAATCGTACAAATAGGTATTGATTACAGTAAAAAATACCATTAAGCATAGGATTATTGTCTAAGTTAAAACCCATCTAGCGTGTTAATGTCGAGATTCAAAAATAAGTACCTGGATATATTAATAATCACGTCAAATATATTTTCCAAATTTTAATTCAACTGACGCTGACGGAAAAACGCTAGACACAGGTGGTATCTCGCGACAGATTTGCAAGAGTTGGTTTTAATTTTCATTAAAAGCTTTAAAGTCAGAGCCGTGCTAATGAGTTTTAAATGTAAGAGTTCTCAAGGTGCTGACATGGCCTACTAGTTTTCTAAAAACTATACATACTTACTCTGACTGTCATTCTGATAACCCATCTAACGAACCTGTTATAAAGACTATTTATCAAATCGTTAGCAAAATGTAAAAATAGGAATAGCTATTCGCGTGGATAAAGAAGTAACGTTTGGCGTCCCTCAAGGCAGTGTACTCGGCCGGACTCTTTTCCTTATATACATTAATAATAGATTATTATAATAGATTTGCGCCGCCAAAGGTTTCTTCTTTAACTACGCTAATATATTTTGTAACATGAAGACCGATTAGGGCCAAGTTCTCTCATATGCAGATGACACAGCTTTTATTTTTTCCGAGAAAACATGGGACTGTGTCAAAACATCTGCTGAAATAGGTTTAAGATAGGTTGCATCGTGGTTAGACAGCAAATACAAATACAAATATTTTTTATTTCTGTAACTTAAACTAAAAAATACATTTCATGGGTTTGGGACCCTCTTTTAAGTATAAAAAATACCTGTCTTAGAGGATCTCGCTCTTCAATTATTAGTTACTAATATCTAGAGTACAGACACGTAAGTGTATAATATTTAAAATATTTACAAAACTAAAGTAAGTAGGAACATTTAAAACAAGGTAATACTATTGCGTGTGAGTAGTCGGTTGCGTATAAAGTGTACCTAGTGTTGTGTGTGTGTAATGTTTGTGTGTGTGTGTGTGTGTGTGTTTGTAATGTGTTGTGTGTGTATGATTGTGTGTGTAATGTGTTGTGTGTGTGTGTATAAACGTGCTATCTAACAATTTCGAGAAGTTTTTCAGCCTTCTCGTAGCTAAGTGTCAGGAGCCAGTCATAAACAGACTTTTTGCATTTGTAATTATTTTTTTGGTAAATATTTAGGGCAGCAATCTCCTAAACTTTAAATACTTTAAAAACTAATTATATACCTACTCTATATTAGACAGTACTCAGCCCTTATCTGATTTTCATCTAAATATTCATAAATGTGACATCAATGGTCTTGTCTGTTGTTCACTAAAATAATGAAAGTATAGCAAAATAAATACCTAGGAATTAAGCTTGATCAGAGATTATCCTGGCATATGCGTATAGAACTAATCATGAATAGAACTAGGAAATTGATATGGACCTTTAAAACATTACGACATGTTGCATCAATTGCATCACGCCATCAGTTGCAGTTGCATTGGTTAGGGACCTGCTGTTTGCACACACGTTTTGACAGCGCTATTATACCGTGACGAGTTTCGACTGTATGCCAGTTTAGGTACAACACACACCGAAATTGCTACTATAATGGTAAATAGGAGCAAACTGAAAACCAGCGTTGCTCCATTCCTATTCCAGGAGCGGAGCAACACAAGCTGAGGCTGCCTCCTTTTTAGTGCACATTATCAGCGCAGACCAGCCAGTAGTACCCTTAGTTAGTGTATAATATAATAGTATTGGTTCAATAATGTAATTAATAAGTTTTACTATAATCTGTCTTTTTTCATAATTTGTTTCATGTTTTTTTGTTTTTATTTTTTGTTGTTTTTTTACCAATTAATACTCTTTTATGTTCCTACCTACTGTTATAAACTAAGATAAATGTGTTATGTAATGTATTATGTCTGTGCTGTTTTTGTGAACTGAATAAAAGTCTATTCTATTCTATCAACAAATCTATCGGAACAGATCTATATTGCCCTTGCCCAATCAGTTTTAGGTTATTGTTTGCCAATTTGGGGTGGTGCCACAAAAATAAAGTTCTTGGAACTGGAGAGGGCACAACCTTAGCCGGCCTAGGCTTCTTTGCCGGAGCAACGAATTCCAGATTCTCGCAGTACGCATTAAACATGTGGAATCGAAGCGTTTAGTGCGTACGAATGGTATTTCTAATGTGTGCCAATGGTGCGTTAGCCGGGTTTCCCTGGATCTTAGACGTTAGAAAAGTCTATAAGGGTTTCTTGTTTTACTAAGCAACCCTTAAAAGGGGCGTGCGGATCAAATTGTGCAATCGAAAGCACACTCCTCAAAATGTATCCTTTAGAATACCAACAAGCTAGCCACCTTGCATCGATATTCTAGGCTTTGCTACTGACACCCGAGCGGTTCATACCAAACATAAAAGCAGATATATAGAATAGGTATCATATGAATGAAAGGACGTTGTTTAATGTTTAACTAACGGTAATTTAAATTATATTTTGAACTTAAACGTTTTATTAGATGTTTTTCATTTGATACAATATTTTTAACACATCAACAGCCCTTACGGCGTGACTAATATATTAAAACGTAGCCCTGGCAGCAAGTTCCCGCCACCCTTGAGTACAGGAAGTGACCTTGTTTTGGCTTCTTTGCCGTCGACAAGTGGATTTTCCTACGCTATGCTAGATTTCATAATTATCATAATCACTCGCTGACCCGGACTTCGTATCGCACCTATAACTTCAGCTACCACTTACAACTTATCCTACAACTACCTTACTACTACCCTACAAATACCCTACAACATCCCTACAACTATCCTACAACTACCCTTAAAATTACCCTACAACTACCCTACTACAAATGAGAATGTTACCCCTCCCCTCATGCCCGTGGATGCAGTAAGAGCCTGCTAAGGGATACCTCCGGAAGATGGGCAGCGGCGTCTCCGTGTATCACAAGGCCGTGTATCTTCCCGTACTGCGCTCACCAACCCGCCTGCCATGCGTGGTGAGTATGGCAACCCCCCATGGAGATCCATGAGGGAGGCCTGTGTTCAGTAGTGGACGTTTTATTGCTGAAATGATGAGGGTGTGACTGCACGCATTATATAATTAATAACTACATATGTATATCTAATAATAAGGCGTGACTGCATGAACTATAAAAACAATCGAATAAACTAAACAACGTTATTTTTTGACCGCCATACAAGGCTTTCTGTTATAATTAATTATAAATTAACTTTGGAATGCTTTGTATTTTTAGTCTGTAAGTTCAATTGTGTTTTTTTAAATAAATAAACAATAGTATTATAGAAAAGCACCAAATTTGTTACTTTTAAGTTATTTTTACCTTTGTTTTTGTGTTCAATTGTATAAGTAGTCCACAGTAAATACTTATAAATTAGTTTTTAGAAACATTTTGTTTAATTAATGTTTTGTCTGCCGCAACTGGTATAAGTAGGTAGTATTAACCGTTCTAATTATAATTAAATAAATAAAAAGATGAATGTTGAGTTAAAATTCTATAATTAAAAAAAAGTGTAAAAACTTACCGGAAGTACTATGGTGAAAATAAAAAATATCCAAAAAATCTAACACTAATACACAGTCAAAAGTTTTGGAAGATCACTAATGTATATGTTCACATTTTCGCCATCATCTCACAACTCGGCACAATTTGAACGTCGTCATTTCAATTTAATTTTGAAAACGTGGAAGATAACGGTAAACAGGTCCACCATTTTGGTTTTTTTGGCGCGAACCAGCACTTTTCCTGTCATTTTGCTGTTTCACATGAAATCACTAGCTAGGCGGCCAAAGTCGCTGTGCACTCGCGAAGGTTATACTTAAGCTCGACCATTATACTTATTTTCACACAGATCACTGAGAAAATCACGAAAATGCAGCTATAAAGCACTCTACCGTTGACTGCGTTGGCCAAAAAGTCAAAATCTGCAAAGAAAACAGCCTTTTTCATTTGCGAATTTGATGTTTATTTTTGTTTTGCACTTAGTTTCTAAGGCTACGCTGGCCCAAGGCGGTTGTGGTACAACTGACCGTAGTATGAAGAAATGGGGTGGACACCCCACCAGGCTAGGGGGAGGCTCTTAATCAAGTGGTGGGGGAATAATTTTGTTTTTTAATTACGTTGGTGCGTTCAGGGAGGTTTTATGCGGCCGTTTTAGGTTACGATGCCATGTTCAATAGAAATGTAGGAATGGCCTAGTTGCTATTTTGGGTTTGTTTTGGAGGTCTGAAATAAGGAAGGGTCAGATAAGTGGGTTGAATGGGCTTTAAAAATATTTTCTGTGCGTTTTTGTATGATTAATTGAAAAAAAATATACATAAATCAATAACTGGAATGGCTTACCTAAATTATGAAATAAAATCGCACAGTTTTGCGACTTGAAACATAGGTACGAAACCTAATTTTAAAAACTATTTCTCGTATGTTGAAATAATATGGGATAGTACGAAATCTTGTAAAAGTAATTTAACGAATTCGTGACTATAGGTACCGACTATATAGACGTGTAATAATAATACATAGCTACTTTCCTGCAAGTCGGGTAATCACGTTCCTATGTGTAAGGTGTGTCAGTTTTCACTTTAGTTCTCAGTCTACCTACACTTTAATGACTCTGGCTTGCTATATTTTACATCACCAAGATACCTTATGGATGTTGTGTGACTATTTAGTTATACCTAAACAATTTTCTTAAAGACGGATGAAGCCAAGAAGAAGGACAACATGAAAAAGCTTAGAATTATAACGTTTTCTCAGTGAAAATGTCCTATCCTAACCCGTTCGAGCGGGACGGCAATGTATCCTCATCTCTCTCTAGCTTAACTAAGAAATGTTTAAAACAAGAAAAGCGTGTCTCTTGTACATTCTCACTACCAAGATACAAGTTTTCTTTAACTTAGTTTGGTAGGGAGAGCTTATAACAATATGTTTTGTACTTAATTGAAATAAATGATTTTTATTTTATTTATTATAAATTTTTTTAATGTACAAGAGACGCGCTAGATATATTAATGTATCATATTTTCATTTGGTATTGTATGTAGGCAAATATGTTAGTTAAATCGGTATCTGTAGCAGTAACAAATGACAGAACGAACATCATACATATTTTCAGTTCTTTATTCCATAATACGAACAGGTTATGAGCAATGACACTTTAGAAGTTAATTACCATAATAATCATAAAATATAATTTAAACAACCATAAATGCGCTTGTCTTAACCATAAAGGCATATATGATAAGTAAGTACTTTAAATATAATACTTATGTAGGCTATGACTTACTCGTTCGTTTAGACATCTATTAACTGCGCAGTGAAAAATAGTACCTCAGTAGTGAGATTTTGTGTTTTTATAATAATAAATAGAAATAATTTATTTCGAACTACGGAGTCCATACATATAACATGGCACACAAACACTAATAAAATTGAAAAACACAAGAATAAAAATTAAATAAAAGATATACATAATTACAAAGGATGGTCAGAGGAGGAAATAGTCGTCTTCTCAGATCACCCTTTGCACAAAGAATTTCCATATCGGAGAAAACACATTGTCCGACTGCCCCCAGGATGCTGTTTCGGCTGATCCTAATTCGGCTCGTCAGGGATGCTGTTTTTGCCGCTAAGATAGATAGATAGATAGATAAACTGGAAGAAACCGCTTTTAGCGATAAGGTCGCCCATTGTGCATTTAGTTAAGTATCTTATCCTCTACTGTTATTTATTTTATTTTATGGTGTACAATAAAGTTATAATCATTAATTCATCCATTCATAAACTCTTTATTGTACATTCACCATATAACATAAATTTGATAAGATATGTCGTATAACTTTGCATTTAAGAATAAACAAGAATACAGTCCATCAAGAAGCGTTTTACTGAAGGATCCCTGGATAGAATAACCCCCATAAATTTATATCAGTAACAAGTGACAATTATCTACTTGTTTAAATCTTTGCTTGTACCTACTCATAAAATAAACGAAGGCATCCGTAGGGCCGGCTGAGAACCGCGGCAGCCGGTTCGGTTCCCACCGCACGCCACGGTAAAATATTTGTAAGAGATATTTCTAAAATGCGTCCAGGTCGTCTCTCCATCGGCGCCTAGGCCTTACACGCGGTCGTCGTCCATTTGGGACCCACGTTGTATTATTTTTTGCCCATAGTTCTCTTCCGGCATACGACAAACGTGTCCAGCCCAGTCCATATAGACGCATATTTGAAGGAGTGGCCTCAACTAGCCAGCGACAGGCAGAAATGGAAGGAGGGAAGGGAGGCCTTTGCCCTGCAATGGGACAATAAAGGCTTACAATAATAATAATAATTTCTAAAATATTTGAAATATACAACCCAAAAATCCTAGCCAACGAGAGGCACTACATAAGAGAATGGTTCGGGAAGCGATTGAGATTGAGAAGCATCCTAATTTCAATGGTGAAGACGGTTTCAGACTCTCTGCCTCGTGGAATCCAGTGATAGCACTCGGCGTGAAAAATCATAACAGGAAGGCCTGTACTCAGGTACAGGCCTTCCTGTTATGGACCAAGCCACTACTGACGGTCTTTACCGTCCTACCTATCTATACTAATATTTTAAAAAGGTAGAGTTTGTGAGGTTATAAGGGCTAATCTCTGGATCTACTGAACCGATTTTTAAAATAATTTACTAATAGAAAGCCACATTATTTGTGAGTGTCATAGACTATACATTAACCCGAAAAATTAAAAGACTTTTCGTGGTAGTCAGATTTGTTACCGCCCAACGGTCAGATTTGATATGAGATGGTTTACCTTATGGAAGGGCATTATAAAATCTGTTCATATAATTGCCGTAGGTAGTAGAATTTTTTGTGAAGTCATCCGGGGAAGTACTACCACTATACCTATTTCTGCCGCCAAGCAGTAATGTCTGCATTGCTGTGTCCCGACTTGAAGGGTTAGGGGCCCGAGGACGTTACGGGCACATGAGGCCTTACAAGTCTGCCTCAAGGTTACGAGCGCAATGTAACGCAGCGTTGGTCACGTGCTTAGTGAACGTGATCACCGCGGTATCGCGTTGTTATAGGCAGAGGTTACCGCTTAACATCAGGTGGGCCTTCGGCTTGTCTCGTCATTTAGTAATATCATCATCATCAGCTTAGTCATAGGACGTCCACTGCAGGACGTAAGCTTCCCTCATGAATCTCCAAGTACTGATGATGGGCATAGTTAAAAAAAATACCTTAACACTAGAGCTGTGTTGGCCGAGTGGGGCCGTGTTGACCGAGTGGTATGTACCCCCGACTTTCAATCCGTAGGTCGTGGGTTCGATACCGGCCGAGCACCAATGGATTTTCGTTTCAGCCGTAAAACGTCCACTACTGAACACAGGCCTCGCTCATGGATCTCCATGAGGTGTAGTTGCCATACTCACCACGCTTGGCAGTCGGGTTGCGAGCGCAGTATGGGATGTTGGTACACGGAAAGACGCTGCTGCCCATCTTCCGGAGGTATCCCTTAGCAGGCTCTTACTGCATCCATGGGTATGAGAGGAGGGGTAACATTCTACTGCCGGCACACCACGGCTAACGGATTTTGCTTTCTTGAAAAATGTATGTGCATACTTAACACGTAACACTAACGGTGAAGGAAACATCGTGAGGAAACCCGCGGTTTAGTTAGCTTCAGATGTATTGACCTGTGCTTTCCTCTGACTAATAGCTGACTAAACTGAGAGGATGGTATAGGCTGGGCAAGCCTAATCCATTTAACAATGTCCCAGGCAATGCAGCGTCTCCGTACAACATGTTAACTAGTTTCAGACGCTCTATAAATCATCTATAATAGACGCAAAGACAAGATTTGAAGAGCTCTGTGGCGCAGCGGGCGAAGCCTGCGACGCAAGGGGTTGCGGGTTCGATTCCCGCCTCGGGACAAATATCTGTACGATCTGCAGATATTTGTTCAGGGTGTTCTGGGTGTTTTTCTATATATAATAAAAATATGTATCTATGTAGTATGATGTATTAAGTATATCAGTCATCTGGTACCCATAACACAAGCTCTGCTTAGCTTGGGGCTAGATGATGCTGTGTGATTTGCCCAGCATTATTTATTTATTTATATAAAGGCCTTGCTTTTTCTATAAAATCGTATCGGCAGGAATAAATAGGTTGTTAATGGAGCACATTAGAGTAATTGAAAGTATCTATTACGTAGATTTGGGATGCCGGTATAGCCCCGCCGCGCCTACTTCCGGCTTGTGAGCTACCCAGGTATCTCATCTACATCATCAGCCCTTGTGGCACCACTGCCCTAGGCCTCCTCCATTTTAGGCGTGTTTTCTATGAAAAAGAATTTAAAATTGAGCCGTGGGGTATTTTATTTTTATTTTATTTTTATTTATTAGGGAAACAAACAGTACATATTTCTTAAAACTAGAGATAAAGTTAAACAATACAAAAACCAGCAAAGTTTCCACCATTACGTTGTACAGATACAGCAGGTGAACAGAAAAAAAAGAAGAAAAATAAAAAATTAAATGATACAATACAACTTTAGAGACATTCAATTATGCAGTAAACGAGACCTTAGATAAATTGAATTAGACTAAATTGTGGCAAAGCTCCTTCAAAATTTCTCTTTTTAAACATAGTCCATTTAAATGAAATATGTCTATGTGGGTAGAATGTTACCCCTCTTCTCACACCATGGATGCAGTAAGAGCCTGGTAAGGGAAACGGAAGATGGGCAGCGGCGTCTTTCCGTGCCAACCCGCCTGCCAAGCGTGGTGAGTATGGCAACTGCCCCCCATATTGATTCATGATGGGAGGCCCGTGTTCAGTAGTGGACGTTTTACGGCTGAAATGATGAAATAGATTCAAAGTGAAATAAAATTAGGGAAAAAGTACATTGATCACAGCAGTAATCGAAGCCTTCTTTCAAGTATTAATACCTGTATTAGGCCTCACTCTTCGTTATCTTACATTTAAAGATTTTAAAATTTATTTATAAATTATTCCATAACACATAAATACAAATTAACATAGTAAAACAAGACAATTTAACAGAAGATCAGTCATTGAATACAAATTTAGAGTTTTTTTGAGATACCTACAGTTGTAATTATTGTTGATTTCGAAACAGGATTTACTGTCAGCAGTGGCGGATTTACATTAAATTTGCCGCTCGTAGGCTATTTTTCCCGCCCCTAATGACCTAAGAAAGGAAACGATAAAATTGCAACTTTATGATTTGTACTCTATCATCGTAATAACATCAGCTTTTTCCCGTTATTAGTAGGTCACCATATCAGACATAAGGCGTCCACTGCTCTGGACAAAGGCCTCCCTCATTGATCTCCAAGTACTGCGGTTGGAAGCGGCCTGCATCCAGCGCCGACCTGCGGTTCTTGCCAAGTCGTCTGCCCATCTTGTAGGTGGACGTCCTACGCTACGCTTGCCGGTCCGTGGCCTCCATTCGAGAACTTTGCGGCCCCATCGGCCATCCGTTCTGCGCACTATATGACCTGCCCATTGCCACTTCAACGTGCTGATCCGTCTGGCTATGTCGTTGACCCGAGTTCTTCTACGTATCTCTTCATTTCTGATTCGATCCGAAACCCCGAGCCTATGCTCAGGGTTTCTCTACTGGCCCTCTCCTTATTAGTAGGTATGATTATAAAATTTTCGTTAAATATCCGAGACTCGTTTTCTCTTTGTGTTTATAGATAGATAGATAGGTAGATAAACTATTTATTGTACATTCACCATAAAACATAAATAAAACTTATATAATAGGCAAAAAAGAAATGTTCCAAAAAGACACAAAATAAATGTTCTAAATTTGCCGCCCTAGGCATTAACACATTAACCTACTCAGCCTATTCGTAAATTTATTGCTAAATCCAGCACTGACTGAGAGGTAAAACTTCTCCTAGATCCTGTATGGATCTGTAGAAAGGATCTATTGAGAGTGATCCGAGTAAAAATCGACATGAAGAAAGTGATTTTAGGTCTGTGTACACATCGAACTCTGCTGAAATATATATTTCAGCAGAGTTAGAATGGTCAGTGACCATTTAATCTCAGCCGTAGGACGTCCACTGCTGGACATAGGCCTCATGGATTTATAAGTACGGATCATAATGGGGTTGTTGCCATATTCACCACGCTTGGCAGGCGGGATGGCAAGCGCAATACCGGATGTAGGTAGCACGCACGTGTCACACGTAAAGACGCAGCTACCCATCTTCCAGAAAGCATACCTTGGCAGGTTCACACTGCATCCACGGGAGGAGAGGCAACATTCTTCTGCCGGAAAAATACTGCATAGCTGGCTAAATTCACGTGACCTATACACATTCTGTGCTTACAGTGAAGGAAAACTTTCCCGTGTTCACCTACTCGAGAATCGTTTTTCGAGGTATCATTAGAAAAAATATGAATAAGTGCTTTGTCAATTATTTTGAACTTGATTAAACCACATAACAGTATACTCAAAAGTTTAAAATTGTGGGCTATACAGGTGTATTTATAATAGCATTGACAACGCGTTCGATTCCCGCCTCGGGACAAATGTTTGTACGATCTGCAGGTTTTTTGTTCATGCTATGGATGTTTTTTCTATATATAATAGAAAACGAATCAGCTCAAGACGAACTCAGATAGGGTGGGCCGCCCTTAATAAGTTGGAAGATGTATTTAAATCAAAAATAAGCTGTTCAAACAAATTAGTTTTTAAAAAGACAAGACAAGAGGCATTCAGAGTGAGGGTAGTGAGACGGATTGTTAAAAAAAAGTAGTAGATCGAGAGACATTGAGTAAAAATAGCGAAGAAACGGAAATTACTAAATAATATGCGATTAATCAGTGCTAAATGTAAACGAGATATTGTGAGTATATTAGTAAGTACCTACTTTTAGAGGCTTGAAGTAATAAAGGAGCTATATTAATATAAATACCTGCCTTATCATTGGATAAGCCTTCGGAAAAGGAAAGTCTAACACAAGGGACTCAATGCAACCAAGAGGCACCACCCGCCCGAAGGAAAAAATACATCGTTAGTTCCGCTGGAAACCGGTGGACACAAATCGCGTCGGGATCGTAAAGAATGGCGCAATACAGGTGAAGCCCAGCAATGGGTGCTAACGAACTGAAATTATGATTATTAACATACATATAACCGGGTATTTTTCGCGTAAATTACCTTTATTATTTTCCGACGTTTCGCTTAGATTGCACCAATCATGGTCCCGGGAAGTTTGGTGCAATCCAAGCGAAACGTCGGGAAATAATAAAGGTGCTTTGCCGCGGGAAACATCAGGCTTATAAATAAATAAAAAAGTATATCAGTCATCTAGTATCCATAACACAAGCTCTGCTTAGCTTGGGGTTAAATGGTGCTGTGTGAATTGTCTAGCATTTTTTTTGTGTGCAAAAGCCAAAAGGAGGATTTTGAGCCCATGCAAACAAGGAGGTAAAATTAGAAATCAGAAATTATCTTCTATTTTCAACGGAATTAATGACGCATTTGGTTGAATGTAAATAAAAAATTATGTATTTATAACGTAATTCATTTATTTAATCAGAATTAAGGAATACACACTGTCCTAAGTGACATAGGCATAATTATTATATGATACAATATATTCACAATAAAATTATATTTATAGTAATATTATTTTTATACAATTTATGAACAACAATAACTAATTTCAAAACATATTTTTCAACATGGAATAGAGATCTTGCGTAGATCTTATTAAATTTATATTTTAAATGGTTTAATCGAATAAAAATCAAAAGTAAAACGCTACTAACATCTAACTCAATGAGTAAAGATGTACTTACTTTAATTAAAATTATAATATAACTATGCGATAATTACAATAATAAGGCACCAAATTATATGTTTATACATAATACTTAAACAACAAAATTACTACTTAATTTTGCTAAATACTTGTAATTTATCATTTGAACATAAGATTTATTTACAGTATAAATGCTAGAATAATGCTTTAAAACGAAAATATAATAATTATTATTACACTGATAATTTCACATTATATATTTATGTATTTTTAAATAATATTTTGTTGATAACAACTTAAAGCTAATTCGATAACTATAGTTAAATAAAAATTCAGACATTTTCAGAAGTTTGAACTTAAATATTGAAACTGTTCTCATAAACAGCACTTTACCGAGCCTCAATCGCCCAGGCAGCTATCAAGTTATAGATGTCCTTTTTGACAAAAGCAAAAAGGATGGCCGCCAACATGGCTAGCCAAATAACTTACGAATTTATAAAATAACTTGACACTGGCGGAATTATGTTAAACCAAACACAAAAAGCCATAAAATCAAAAGACAAGTTATAGATGACATCTATCAATGAGCTATAAGAACTGCTTGATTTTCACTGTTGAAATTACTCAACGCCGTTGACTTTGTAACTACCATTTCATTTTAACGATATGTAAATATGAATAATAAATATTTGATTTTTAAAAATTTTGTTTTTTGTTAAAACCAAATCGTTAGTGCCGGTTTTTGAGGCGTTTGAGCATGTTTTATAAATTCTAATGTATAATTATTGTGAAACTGATTGTTATTATAAATTAAGTGATTGCGTTGTATCAGTTGTTAGTTTAAGAATCTTTTGCATGCTTTAAAAGTAAACCATGCATGCTCATCAGTGTCATTTATTGTCATCTGTATCGCAAAATTGAATAAATGAAATAAATTTTCTGTCAATTGAAAATACGCTCAAAAACAGGCACAAGCGAGGTAACGAGAATTACAAGACCATCTTATACCCAGTTTATAGAATTTGTTGTACCTTATCTTCTGCAGTTAGTAAACTTGAAACACGTCTTTTTTTAATCTTGCCAGAAATAACGTGAGATACGAGTATACTACTCATTATCGAAATACGGGAATTACTAACGCAGTATTTGTACACATCATGACACACATCATGTCTGCCTTATGTGTATGATTCAATCCCATGATGATGATTTTCTTGAATAATCTGAACGTGTCGGAATAAACTTCGACGTTATAATACCTACTACAGTGCATGACTTTATTTTATTATAGAAAAAATATACAACGTTTAATTAGTTATTTCTAAGCAGTACTCTTTTCTAACTTCATTTAATAGCCTAGATGAGTAAATTTTAATCGTGAGCCCGTTATGTAAATTAACTCAATCTATTGGACACGTATTTTTTTAACGTAATCAAAAACTACTGTTATTTTTTGATTTATTTATTTATTATTTTTGATGACGTTAAAAAAATACGGATAGGTACATTATAGGTATGGAAACGTCGCGTGAAGTCACTCGCTGGTACGCACGCGCCCACTTACCTCGTTACAGAATTCGACGTCACGAGAGACTCCTAACTCGCTTTATCCAAGTGCTGTTTCATTAATCGTGTTCAATATAATAACGGCTTCAGAATGCTGTTGGGGTTTCCGCGCTTTTAGTGCATCAGGGATGTTTGCGGATGTCTACGCGATAATAAGAATAAGAACTGCATCCCTGGCACGACGCACGCGCCGGCGCCATCAGCACGCTGACCGTCAATGCACAACATAGTGCTTGAACCTCATGAGGCACAGGATGGCTGTGTAGAAAGCCTATCTCATGTCAGGTGTCACAGTAGATGTATTTTGTTTAGATTCACATCTATATATATACATATTCCTAGCTTGTGCCCGCCGCTTCGCATGCTTTGTACCCGGATAAAAAGTAGCCTATTATATATAGCGTTTGCAAAATTTCAGCTCGATACGTACGCTAGTTTTTGAGTGAAGAGGTAACAAACCTCTTAAAACTTTCGGCTTTATAATATTAGTGAAACTAACACTATTCATAAGTAGTAATCACTACTTATAAAACTATGGATCTGTGGTCTGAAAAAAATGATTATTTAATTAAATTAATCTGAAAAAAGTAAAATATACTTGTCTACATACTTGTGTGTATTATTTTTGTATTATCTAACTGACGTACTAAATAGCTTAGATTGTCGACACGCCTATTCTTCTAAAAGAATATTCATTGTCACGATCTCACGTTTCGCCTTCCATCTCGGGAATATCATCCAAATCATAGAACGGGTAGGGTCAGATATCCCTCAACACATGCTTCAGAATCGCGCCCTCGTTGTTCCTCGTCTGGTTCACGCCCGTGTCCAGCGTCTGCCTGAGTTCCAGCGAGTCCCTGGACAGTTGGGACGAGGTCTCTATGTTGTCTATGGCGGTGAAGAGAAGGTTGTTGGAACCCGTCGACGCGGTGGACGGGTTGCGCTTGTGCGACGAGTCGTTGAATGTCGGGTTCGGACCTGTGGGCAAGACAAAACATTTTGAACTTTGCAAGAAGGGGGGCCTGGTCCGGGCAGCGGCCCCGGACAGTCTCGCCGCAGAGTTTGTCAATTTCCTACAGAGCACCTATAGTATCATCTATCTTGTAAGTATCTTAATAGAAAAACAGCCAGTAACTCTTCTTCTAACTACCATGAAGTGCATGGCAGTTTCTGCTTTTGCCTTTTGGCTACCAAATTCCCCAAAGTAAGTAAGAAGCTGGGCCTAGTCTAAGTAGTTGCGTCAGAAAATCTGGTCCAATGAAAGTTATGGGTCTAAAGGTACAGCAAGTGATCTCTCCTTTCGCCCAATGCACTTGGCAAACGATGCCACACACCGGCAGGCTTATTACGTATCTCGCGACAGTCTTTTAGTCTTTCTATTTAGATTACTTTCATGATAAATGGAAATAGCACTAGATCGTTTAAGTCGGCGAGTTGGTGGTGATTGTCATGATATCTGGTCGAGTCTTCATAGCGATGATTCTCGAGGTTCTATAAGAAGCTTACCAGTGGCAAATCTCCTTCTCAACAGACAAAATGTCTTCGCTCACCGGCCACGACGGTTCTTGCAATTGCAAAGCTAAAAATGCCCATAATTGAAGCTAGAGGAACCACTTATTCCAGATTCTATAGTAACTTACCAGTAGTAGAACTCCTTCTAGACACACTGGGGGTTGTGCTCCTCGACGAGATAGCCGGCAGCGTGACCGCGGGTCGCGGTTTCGACTCGTTCTGTAGGAACTTGACAAACTCCGCGGCTAGACTGTCCTGGGCCGCTGCCCGGACCAGTCCCAACTTCTCACACTCCTGCTGGTTGAAGTCTAGGACGGTTGATAGCACGCGGAGGACTTGCAGTCTGGAATGAGGGTTGTGACTGGTTACGCAATGTTCAGTTCCATCTGATTAGTTTTGTTTAGACTACCTGAAGATTGGAATGCAGTAGTTGGTAAACTTTCGAGATCTGTTGACAACTGTTTAACGGGACTTGAATGCACCCGGGACGTTTAAACAGCAGGGGTCGATACCGGCCGTAAATAAATTGGAACAATCCAATTTATTTACGGTATCGACCCCTTCTAGAAATGTCAATGTGCATATTTTAGACGTGTTCCAACTGTCAAAGACAACATTGTAAATAAATTTGCGGCTTAGCCGGCTACAGACATATTGACTTGAATTTCCCTCTGGATACAGCAAACAAAGCTGAGAGAGATTTTTTATTTATTTATGTTAATTTATATCTGTTTATATGGTGTACAATAAAGAATACTCTATCTATCTTGTCCAGGGTTGACAAAGCTTGCTGAAGCTGTATGAACTATTCGACAGTACTTTACGTCTGAATGGTTAATTGCTGCATAAATTTAAAAAGCGTTTATAATCTCGGGAAACCCCCCGTGCTGATGGGAACTAAGCTACGTAACGAAATCTACAAACTCACTTGCTATTAATCGCCGTGAGCACATAGTTGATGATGAGGTTCTTCACCAGGTTCTTGTCCACTTTGTCCTGCTGGTTCGATATCGCGTTGTAGTACCTCTCTTCGGCAGCCGCTACTGATGTTTGTAGTGTTTTAACTGTTACAATAAAATAGTTAAAATAACTTTCATGACTTTTACTTTAACATGAATGTAAAAGTCACGAAAGTTACTTTAACGACGACGACGCATTGGCGATATGATAAGCGCTAATGTTCGATACAGGGATTTCAACTTTTCTCAGCAATCACAATAGTTTCGGGATTTATATTTTATGTGTTCGATTTTTTATATTTTTAACTTTAACAACGGAATAAAAAATCCATAAAACTTCCCTATCAAAACATAGATTTTCACTTTACAGGTGAACGAAACCGATTTAAGCCTCTAAATTTTCTGTACGTATAAGTCTATACACTATTTTCAAAACGGTGGTTGGATTTTACATAGTTACCAGTTGTTTTTATTTTTGACAAGAATTACTCTTTTGGCGCTTACTACTTTTCGTTTTAAGCTAGCTTTTCACGCCGGTTTGTATGCAACGGCACCTCAGTCCGCATTTTACCATTCTAATTTACACAATGACAAAATAATTGTTTACCGATGCGTCGTCTAAATCAGCTAGAATGTTCACGTACTTATCCATGTCGTGCACGGGACGCGGAGGGAGTGTGTCGCAAAACATCACTCTTAAGAAGGCCCTCGGTAAGGGTCGATACAGTCGCTGCCTCCTCCAACATAACAAGTACGTGAACATTCCCGCTTATTAATAATTATTAAGAAACAGCATAAATTTAGTCTTAAGGTATTAAAAATGTATAACCTTAACGCTAACTATTATCTATTTGTCAATGGTTTTGGACGTGCCAAAAAACCTCATAAAGTTTTGTTATTATAAAGGAAATGATTTTGATTTGTAATTTATAAACGAAATGTAGTTCCAGTTTTTGTAAAAAATACGAATACACAGCAGTATTTTAAGGAATTTGTTCTAAATCTTTATGTTTTTGTGTGATAATTATAGAACAAGATCCTATGGAAAGGCAGACTTTTGATTTACTTTTTGTGAGCATTAGCACCTAGGCTAACGTAATTGATTAATAAGTATCAAAATGTCGTGCATGCGTTTTTACAGCTTAACCGAACTAACAAGAAAATAAAAAGTAAGCGTCTAAAGATGCGTTTAAAACTTGCAGTATCATTCAATCAAGCCTAAAAAATCTTGAAATAAATATTCTAAAATTTTATACAAACAAACACATTTTAACAATCATCAATAATAAAATATAAAAGTCTACATTCTACTCTTACCATGCATATAGCACAAATCTTCGAGCGGCCGATGCACGACGAAATGCAAACACGATCTCAAAGTATTAATCAGGAACTGGGAAGGGGGCGAGCACCACTTCTACGCACAGCTATTCTCACAAAAAACCTTACTTAGACAATTAAAACCGATAAATGGACATTTTTGATGGATTGAAGATGTCGATAAACTCATTTAAAGGCAACGACAATTTCAAATTCGGAACTGAATAGTTTCAGGCTGAAACTTCTATACCTAGTGGTTATATTCGAATGTACGCAAATACCAACTAGGGTACATACCCTTGTAAGTACTGTACATTATTATTATTATTGTTGTATAGTAATACCAATGAGGGCAATTGTTTTCCTTAACGTTTTAGCGCATAGCTGAATTACGTCGCGGATGCAGTAAAATCGACAGGTTTTCGGTATGCCCTTTGGCTTAGATAATGCCCCGAAGTCTAATAGATTTCGGTACGCCCATGGGTTTGCAAAATGCCCCAAACGTCTAGTAAAGTCTCGCGTGATACTGAGCCGAGCGACAGTGGTTCAGACCCCCCTTTCTATACCACCAGTACCTGAAGTAATACTCAGAGACAATGTCGCAGTCTTCTACTTCTACTGTCTACTAGAGGGAGCGGTTTCGGACAAAAATAAATAGCTTACATTTGGAACTAAATTATATACTTTTAAGGATATTTCATTTATAGAAAAATAATACATAATAAACGTATTTCTATGATAAGAATACGTCCTTGATTACTTTCACTATGATTTTGATAAAGGCAAAATTTATTTGGTTTGCCTTTTTGTTTCATAGCTGCACAATATTTAAGTTATAAAGTTAGTACTTTAAGTTATAAACTTATGACCAATATGACATATTTTATCAGTATTAAAATTTAGTTCCAAAAGCAACATAACAATAAAAACAAACATCAAAATGCGTAACATAAACTTGCAACATGCAAAAAACGGTGAAAATATAACACGGGACGACACGATGTGAAGCCGAAAACCTCAATCAAACCCCATATGGTAATCTGAGTGTGACGCGGTGACGCTGTCAAACTGCGACAGTGACAGTTGACAAGCTGACAGCAGTGACAGTTGACAGCTTGCAGCCGCGGTGGGTAAAGCCTCACAGTTACCAAATGAGATTAGACCGAAGTAGGCAAAAGCTCTTGATTGTTTGCAAATTAAAACTAGCGGAATGATCTTCTTTTTTCCATTCATTATAATTTTTTAAATTCTAAAACGCGGGGCAGACCACCTGCTCGCTGGTCGGATGCCATTGTGAAGGCAGTAGGGGAACAGTAGATCTGGCTGGTACAAGACCGTCATGAGTTTACCTTTACCCAGCAGTGGGTGTTACCGGCTCATAAGATAGGAGAGGAATGGAAAATAAATAATTAAAATTGTCGAATTTGGTGAGCCTTGAACCCATATTGATCAGACGATTTCGCCTAAGCGGAGACGCTTTTACTAATTCAGCTACGGAGTTCGAAGACTCTGGTTGAAGACCTGAACTATGCGTATTAGAATCGATTTAGCGCCATCTGCAAAATTTTATGAAAATATAAATTCTTTTCAAAATTTTCGATTGATTGATAGAGATTCCAGTGGGATTTAAACCCGCATTGGTCGAATCGATCCTTGACCATTTTTAAAGTAGAAAAGAGCTTTAACCGATTAAGATAAGGACCCTATCGGACCGGCTCGAAAATTTTGATAAGATCATATTCTTAGGATATTTTCCTACATAACAATTTTGTATCTTCTATTACTAAGGTATTATACTATTTTTCTCTAATAACCGTATCCAAAATCAATAACACTTGTTAAGAACAGAACTATTCTTACATTAATTTAGCCTAGTATGGAAATAGTAAAATATCAAATCAAAAACGACACACTCAAACAAAACATATATCAAAATCAAACAAAAAGTAAAACGATAATTTAATGCAGGAATTTATCGCGTACCATTTTATTATTTTCCCGACGTTTCAAAAAGAAAGAAAGCAAGAAGAAACTACATTTATTTTTAGCCAGAGACAACAAAGTAGGTGAAAGAACAGAGGCAAGGAGAGATAATAAAATAAAGATAACAGGACAAGAATAAGAAATAGGAAAAAAAAATAAGTGTTGCATAGGGCCAGGAAAGAAACACTCTGTCTCAAGATTAACTGCCACATCAAGCTACAGTCGTAAAACTAGCTTGATCGCTGGAACAGCTCAGAATCCCGCTCATCAAGTTCTAGATAAGTAACGGTTTAAATGACCTGTGGAAATGTGGCACTTTATGAGTGCACAAATAATGATGTGCGATGCCAATGAGTCATCGTAACCAACATATACCGTCATATTTTCAACATCGTCTCAGCCCTATTTGTGTCACTTGGCTTATGTCTCAACAGTCAAGCCAAGTTTTATGAACTAACAGGTGTAACGGTTAAACTTAGATGCAAGTCCTCAAACATCGGGAAAATAGTAAAAAAGGTACGCGTAAACATTCCAAATGAAATATGTGAAAATTTACTTAAGCGACATCTACAGATATACAAACAGAAGCAACATTAAACTTACATCGTGTCTAGCCTCTACTGCTGTACGAAGGGTCAACCCAGACTGCATACCAACTGATAGCCTGGGGTATATGTCCTCCCAGAATTACCAGCTGATATTTAGCCGGTGGCCGACATGTTAGTCAATACTCGTTCTAGGAAAGCTTATAGATATAGTAAGGTTTTTCTTAACAATTACAAACTAACAAAAATAATATAGGAATGTAATTAAGGAGCTATTTTGATACAAGTTAACGTCATTTACGACTACATCACACCGCGGTAACTTCTACCTATTAGAACTGCAACTGGTTATGCTTAGTGATCACCGCAGTGGTGATCACTAAGCATAACCAACGCTGCATTGCATTGCGCCCGTCACCCTGAAACATAGAGTTGTGAGGTCTCATGTGCCCGTGCATTTCCCGGCCCCCTTTCCCCACAGCAATGCAGATATTTAGTGCTTAGCGGCAGAATTATGTATGGTGGTTGTACTTCCCCGGATGAATAATTATAACACCTACTATTAGTGGTCATGTTTCCGTATTTACTTTCAGTATACAATAAGGCAACTGATTTCAATAGTGCAAGGCTTTGCTTAGTTTGATACTGTGGCTGTGTGAAATTACCAGCATTCATAATAATTACATTTTGGATTGCGTTAAACTTGTATCAATTAATATAGTTGATACAAGCAATGGATACCAATAGGATGAAGACGAAACTTGTATCAACTTGGCATTAAATATACAAAAGAAGCCTATGAAATTATTGCATTTTCTAACTAGACATTCCAAACACACAACTTCTTAGGTCAATAAAAAGTATTCAAGAATCTTACTGAACCAGAAATCTACTTAAACTAATATATTTCAAGAGTTTAAGATGTTTGTTTGTATAATTTTATGTTGGTTAACGTCTAAATTCTAGAATACTCTTGCAAAAACGACTTGACAGTCATCACAAACATGACGTGTGTATAAAGATTTTTTTATTATCAAATCGTATGCATAAAATTTTGATGTTAATAACTTTACAACAAATAGCATAAAACTCAATAAAAACAAAATAAAAGGTACTCAATAAAAACAAAATAAAAGGTACCATAGTATTCTATAAAAACCGTGTGTTTACATTTTTTTATTGGCATTTGTGAATTCGGAAACTATCCATCACTCTCTACTAGACACACAGAACAAATGCTACAAAAAATATAACCTTACGGGCAAAAAATCAAAATGGGGCATTTTCAGTACAAAAGAAAAGCTCTTGTTTCCTTCCGATTTTCCTTCCTGAACTGAACTTGAACCTAAGATGGAGGTAACGAGCGGAGCTTGCAAGGTAACAATATTTCTGGCACTGTTATTTGTGTTTACTAACAATAAAGTAACACTTACGCCATCTATCAGGTTCTGAACTATTTTTGACGTTATTAACATACATATAACCGGGTATTTATCGCGTAAATTACCTTTTTTATTTCTTGGCGTATTAACCCGGTTATATGTATGTTAATAATGTGTTGTGATCGCGAAACTTTAAAAAACAATATTTTTGACGTGCAGTTCAAGAGAGAAGAGGCCACTGACGAAGATGGCAACTGCTGGCACCCCACGGCAACCACTGGCGACTCACGGCAACTGCTGGCACCCCACGGCGTGGCAACTTACCTTGCTCTTTCAAATCGTTCATTTGCGCCGTCTTAGTCTCCAGCTGGTCTCCCAGTCGACTAGCGGCCTGCAGTCCCGCCATGGACTCTTCCAGCTTGCCGTTCAGGCGGGCGATCTCTTCTAGGAGTGCGCAGTTCTGGTGTTTCATCTCTTGCATCTTGTTTCGGATCTTCTCTGTGGCTGCTGCGATTTCGCGTTCTTTGTCTGTTAAAGAAAATGCGTTTAAAATTGTATCCGCGCGGCTTGTACCCCCGACTTTCAAACTGAAGGGTTCCATTTTTTAATACGACTAAATGACGAGAAGAGCCGAAAGCCCACCTGATGTTAAGCGGTGATTGCGTTCACTAACCAATGCTACACTGCATTGCGCCCGTCACCCTGAGACACAGAGTCGTAAGGTCTCATGTGTCCGTAACTTCACCAGTTCCCTTACCTTTCAAACCGATACGGGCGTGAACCAATGGATGTTTCGTTCTTGAATAGTGAATGTTAACATTTAACACGGTGAAGGAAAACATCGTTAGGAAACCCGCGGCATAGTCAGTTTCAGACGTATTGACTTGTTATGTCATGTACATTAATACCAGTTGCTGACCCTGTATAAATGATCTATAATAGACGTCAAGGTCTTACATTTTTATAGAAAGTAAGTCGTGAATAAATATAAAAAAAATACTTGGAACTACCTCAGGATCCGGAGAACTGCTCTGGAAGGTAGGAAACCTCAGTTTCCAACTATAGTTCCAATGTAAGGTAAGTATGTAACAATCTTTATCTTTGACCCAGTTAATAAGAAACGTGCATCTCAACTGCATCCATCCCTTAATTTGAAAATAAACATTGTAAAAGTAAAAATAAATTAAATCACTGATGACCTTGTTTAATCACTTGGTTACCTAGGTCTGCTCTCGCAACAGTCTGGTCATTAGCAAAGCTTGTACCGACTCCTATGTTTGACCAGGTTCCCATAACATACTCTTCACTCACCCATTTGGAACTGTTCCAGTACAATTTGCAGATTGGTGAGCGCGGCTTCACTCCGTCCGCTCGCGTCATCAGCCGAACTGAGACGCGCCTGGGACTCCTCTCGTTGCTTCTCCAGTAGCTTTATCTGGTTGCGGAGCGTTTCCACTTCTTGGTTCGCTCTGATGCTGAAAAGTGGGTAATCACGTTCAGACAATCAGTCGAATATAATGTACGAGAATATTAACTTCCAGTTATAGTAGAAGGCTACTCCTCCTCTCATACTCGTGGATGCAGTAAGAGCCTGCTAAGGGATACCTCCGGAAGATGGGCAGCAGCGTCTTTTCGTGTATCAACATCCCGAACTGCGCTCGTCAACCCGCCTGCCAAGCGTAGTGAGTATGGCAACTAACCCTCATGGAGATACCCCTCATGGATGAGGGAGGCCTGTGTTCAGTAGTAGACGCTTTACGGCTGAAATGATGATGAATAAGAATCAGTGAAATCTTTCATGATCCACTTACCTGTTTGATTATTTTTGAGTATGTAAAAGCAAATTACAAATAGTTCATATAACTATTGAATTACTAATATTGGTTCACATCTGTCACTATTATATGTATATGGTTTAACACTTGAAAACTACTAAACTATGGCTTTCCATAATTTAGACTAAATAGTATTATTTCCTACGAATAAACAAATCCTGGCTACATGTGCCAAAAAGTAAACCGAGCTTGGATTATTTTCTGTTTTTACTCATCATGGAGTAGAAGATCATTTAATACAATCCAAATATAAATTATGTCCATCCAACAACCTCGTAAATCCAATGATGGAGTAAAAGGCCAATGTATCGACTAAAAACAAACTTAAATAATATGTCCGCAACGACAATCTATTTTTTTTTTTTTTTTTTTTTTTTTTTTTTTTTTTTAAATAATGCTACATTTCGTAATCCGCAACTCTTCTTACCTGTTGCTAGTATAAACAGTACTAGTCTGCTTCGCCCGTTCTTCCACGGTGTGCAATCTCGTCTGGCACTCGGTGAGTTTCTGCTCTGACGTCATAAGCTCCTGCGTGTAGCTTTCCTCCGTTTCAACTAGATGGCGACGCAATCGCTCTAGTTCCTTGGCTGAGTTTTCCTCTTGCTCCGACAACTGGAAGAAGGTGGTGAGAATTGAAGAACAAACACAATATTATTATGATTTGATATCCCACTAATATTATAAATCCGAAAGTTTGATTGTATGTTTGTAACCTCTAAAAAAAGTCGTATAACGAAAAGCATTGAAGCACGGATTTTTTCGGATACCTTTCAAAAGACATCGGATTCGTTATATTAATAATGATATAGTCTACGTAAAATCAGAGTGAAAATAGACGTGTCTATATTTTGCACTTACAAACTACAATGAAATAAAGTGAAATAAATTTGAATTTGAATTAAAAATAATATTTACCTGTGCTTTTTCTGCTGTCAGTTTCTTGACTACCTCCTGCTGAGCTATCAGATTTCTATCAACAGTATCACATTTTTCAGTCAAGTTTCTTACAACTTCACTCGCGTTTTCAAGCTCAGCCTTAAGCCTTTCTACCTCAGTGGTATTTTGATTCAAAGTTTTGATTATAGAATCTTTTTCTTTCAATGTCATTCTAAGGTTATCACAATTTGTGCACTTTACAGCTGAATCATTTGTTTCAAGTTGTTTGTCTGTTTCTTCAATTATATGTTTGAATGCGTTTTCCCTTTCTTGCATTGCATGGTTTAACCTTTGTATTTCTGCGTGGTACTGTATGCTTTCATTGTGTTTTAAGTTCAAATACTTTAATAGTTCTGTTTTCTCGGCGACTGCATTATCTATTATTGTTTTGTATTCAGTTTTCAGTCCTTCTAGTTTTCCAACGTTAACTTGCAATTCTTGAATAGTTTTTTCATTAGAAATTATGTTGTATTGCAATTCTGTGATTGTATTGTCTTTTATTGTGATGTTATTCTTCAGTTCAACGATCATTTTATCGTGTATGGAGATATTTTGTTTCAAGTTAATAACCTCTTTATCAACTATTTCTTTTTCGAGGGCAAGATTGGCATAGTCATCGTTTTGATGCAAGTTTTCTGGTGTTTTATTTCTCTCTTTAATTTCAATAAGAGATTGATTCAGTTCTTTAATTTCTTTATCTTTGTTTAGGATTGTGAATTTCAATTCTTGAATGTTGTTTAAAAGCTGAGATATTTCGATATCTTTATGAATAATTTCCTGTTTTAAGCTGTCTGATTCTACGCTAATTTTACGAGTAATATTTTGGACACTGGTTAATTCGTCTTCAACGAGTTTAGATCTTTCTGTAAATTGACTTGAAAGTGATTCAGTATTTCTGTTTATGTTCTCTATATCCTCCTCTTTTTCTTTTAATGCTATAGTTAAATCAGCAATGGTTTTATTCAGAGTTTGAATAGTATGCTTATTGTTTTCGATGGTTGAATTCAGTGCGTCAGTAAGTTCGTCTTTTTCATCGATATCTTTTAACAGTTTTTCAAATTCTTGCTCTAAATTAACAATTTTAGTGTCTGTGTTCGAAAGCTCAGTTTCTAGTTTATTATTTCTCTCCTCTAGCTGTTGGATATTGTTTTTGAGACTGTCTACTTCGTAACTGTTGTCTGTTTGACTATTTTTAGATTTAAGATTTGATTCTGTCTGACTGTCTTTAGTCTCGTTATTTCGTTCTGTTTGACTATTTTTAGATACTTGGTTTGATTCTGTTTGACTGTCTTTAGTATCTTGAATTAATTCTGTTTGATTATTCTTAGACTCCTGTGATATATGAGCATCTCTTTTGAATTTATTAAGTTCTTCTGTTAACTCGTCATTTTTAGATTGCACAGATTTTATTTCAGCTTTAGTTTTCGTCAATAAATCATTTAAATTAGAATTTTCCATCTGTAACTTATTGGCATTTTCTCTAAGTGTAGTTATTAGCTCAGTAACGGTTTCATCGTCATTCAAATGCAATATTTGAGCTTCAAGAGACTCTACTTTACCTTCAAGTTCAGATTTTTCGTATTCTATTTCATTTTTGTGCAAAATGACTTCGTCGAGTTTAGTTTCAAAATCGTGGAGTTTATTGTCTAAGGCTAGTTTTAAAACTTCTAATTCCTTGTGGGCATTAGCTTTTTCTTCAATAGTGTTTTTGAGACCATCAACTTGTTTTGATAGTATGGCTTTATCGTTTTCAATTATATGAATATCGATGGAAAGTTGTTCGTTTTTAGAATTGGCTGCAACGAGTTTCTTGTTTAAGTCATCGATTTTATCATTATCTGTTTTGGATGTTACACTTTGTTGGCTAATAACAGTTTTTTCAAGTTCATCAGCGGCTTCAGATTTGTTTTCACACATCTCTATTTCACGTAGCATAGTCGTATATTTAGTTTTTAAATCAGTTAAACTATCTTGAAGAAGGGTTTTTTCTTTTCTGACTTCTGCTAGTTCTGTTTCTATCTTCTTTATTTCAGACTCGAAACTCTTATTTACTTTGTTACAATCAGCTAACTCTGTTTCTAATTTTGCTAAGTTATCTTCGTGGTTAGTTTCTATAATTGGTTCTAACTTAGATGTATTTTTAAGGGAAGTAAGCTCAGATATTAAGAAATCGTTATTCTTTTTCATCGAAGAGAGCTCCTTTTCAAAATGTTGGATATCAGTGGTCAAGAAATCATTTTCTGTAGTCAACTCATCTATTTGATCTTGTAATTGATTGATGTTACTGTTTTTATCAGACATTTGGTTTTCCAAATGACCGATTTCTTTTTTAAATGAATTAACGGTTTTGAAAACACTTTCCAGTTTGTAAATAACTATATTATCACCTACTGATGGTATTTCTCCAACATAATCTAGAGGTATCTCAAAGTCTACGTACTTATTGTAAAGCTGCATGATTTTTTCGGCTTTGATTATTTTATGATCTGCATCAACTTGACTGTCCTCTTTATGTTTAAGCTGATGCTTCAGATCATTGATTTCGTGTTTCAAATTCTCTATGACACTCTTAGCGTTATCATCAATGTTGATTTCATCGAGATACATTTGATTGGCATTTCTCCTATCTTTCAAATCATTCAATTCTTTAAGAACTTCATCAAACACATTTTTTGGCACGGTTGTTTGTATATCAGCATTTTTAGTCATGAGTTCTAAGTCATGTTCTACTTTGGTAACTTGTTCTTGTAATTTGAACACTTCTTCATGCAACTCTTGATTCTCTTCTTGGAACTTCTCTGCGTTTTCTCTAAGCAATGCGTATATCCTCTCCAGATTTTGATATTTGTGATGTAACGTATCATAATCTGATTTGACTGTTTTAAGATTTTCATGGTCTTCGAGTTTTTCGCTAAGCGTTTTAATTTCTTCTGCGAATTCGTCATTCGTAGCCTTTAGATCTACGTGGTCTTGTTTTAGCCTTTCAAAGTTTTGCTGCAGATCTTTTTTCAAGTTTAGAAGCCTTTCCATGGCTAGCTGGTGCTGGTTATCTAAATCATCTAGGCTCGCAGTTAAATTTAGGTTTTCTTCCTTAAGTCTGCGGATTTCTTCATCACAGTCAGGTCTGACGTCTACGGTTTCCCGTCTTAGGGAGGATATTTCATCTTGCAATGCTCTGATTTGTACTTGGTAGTGGTTGTCGTCTTTTTCGTTGACTTTTGATGATTGCGGAGGCGGATCCCAGTACCAATTCGACTCATCCTCGTTGGCGCCATTTTGTTTAGCGAGCCTCTGTAAAAAAAAGAGAAATGCATTAGTTTTGAGGACGAGATAGCGAAGATAGATAGCTAACAGTGAAAATGGCAGCAACATTTTTGCCTGTAATTATGAAATTTTAATCAAAGTATCATGCATATCTTATGCCGAATAGAAGTATTGAGAACAACATGAAGCACAACATGAACAGTTGATTCTACGCTAGTAAATGTCAGAAAACGTGTTGGCCGAGTAGTATGGATCACTAAACTTCAATCCTAATTATGTCGAATTTCACTAATAGTATTTTGATTGTAAATCATGTGCCTAATTTTCTGACAACACAAGAAGTTATTATTTTTAAAGGTTCCGTACCTCAAAAGGAAAAAACGGAACCCTTATCACATTGTTGTCCGTCCGTCCGTCTGTCTGTCTTTCTGTCCGTCTGTCGGTCTGTCAAGACCCTTTATCTCGAGAACGTGTAGAGGTATCGAATTGAAATTAAAACTACATACTCAAATCTACAGCCTATTTAAGCTGTGAAAAAATCCATATTCTAAGTAACCTGAAAAAAAGTTACGACCGTTTATGCCGCAAAAAACGCATGTTTCGACATTATCAAAGGAATCAAAATGCATAGGGTACTTCCCGTAGACCTAGAAATATGTAAATTGGCAAGGTTTATCATCTTATACTGTAGATACAGATAAAAATCCAAAACCTATACTACCCTATGCAATAGAATCATATAAAAATCCTTAAAAAAGTACGAAATCAATCATCACGAAGTTAAGCAACGCGCGGTCATAAATTGGATGGTGGGCCGAATCTTTTTGTGCATTTTAAAACGTCTACTAAATCAGATCAGCTAATTTATAATAATTATTATGTTCCTACATACCTACGGAACCCTGGGTGGGCGAGTCCACCTCGCACTTGTCTGGTTCATTTTTATATTGTAAGAGGACATGTCTATGTTTTGTAATAACAAACTATGAAAATAACATGAATGAATTTCTTTGGCTAAATTATTTGTGTTAATTAAACAATTAATCAAATTCAGACTTATCTTGGACCTGTTAATTCCTCTAAATAGGCACTAGCTGAGTACAGGTAGGGCAGGGAAAGCTTATACAATGTACCAGAATAGTTTGCGGAAGATTGCTACATGGTGAGAAACCTATCTTGTATAAAATTCATCTCCAGATATTTGTAAAAGGTTTTGCAAGACAGGACGTCAATTTAATAATCTAACCGACCGTCACTACCAAACTCTAGAAGTAAAACTAAATTATATCCAAAGTGCCAACAACATTCTCGAAATAAAACACAACAATCCCAAGGTGTTCTGTAAAACGTTGAAAGACAAGCTGCGCACAGTAACCGGCGATTCGGTCGCGCCAATGTGAAATGAAAGTCGTCAGTCGCGCTCGTGACAAAGCAGACATTAGTTGCGCGTCTGCGAGGGTGTCACGTGGGCAAACGGCCACGGAGCGTTTACTCGAAGCAAACGATATTGTAACATTCAAAGTAAGGCCTTTGCATCTATTATAGATGATTTATACAGCGACAGCAACTGGTAATCATGCTGTACGGGCTTGCCAGGCTTGCCCAGCACCTATACCGTCCTCTCAGCTTAGTCAGCTATTATTCAGAGGAAAGAACAGGTCAATACGTCTGAAGCTAACTAAGCCGCGGGTTTCCTCACGATGTTTCCTTCACCGTTAAAGCACGTGTTAAGTGTGCACATACATTTTTCAAGAAAGAAAAATCCATTGGTGCACGGCCAGTATCGAGCCCACGACCTTCGGATTGAAAGCCGGGGGTACATACCACTCGGCCAACACGGCTTTCTTTCATCATTCAACATTCACACCACTATTACGTGGTTGGGCACATTAAATGCAATATTAACGAGGTATTTACCATGTGTGTTTTTGAGTTTCCCGACATTTCGACGCAGTTTCACACGTCATGATCACGATAAACTGAAGTCTTTTGCGAGTGGCAGACGAAAATACCCTCTTTCTAAGTCTCTGACGAATGTCTCTACGAATGATTCATTTATTTATTTGAACAATAACATCATTACAGGTTAATCCTAACGCGATGTTATTTGTACGAACATACACTTATCGAGCTATTTAGAAACATTTTCTATGGTAAGCTGTGCTATTTCTATGAATTTCGGCAGACTGCGGTGAAAAACATCCACTCCGTTCTCGGATAGGATGTTGAGCAGGCAGATAGCGAGTGACAAGAGGGCGAACTTAAGTAGCTTGGTTCTGGCTAGCGGCGCGGCGAGCATGGCGGGGCGGCGGCGCAAACCGACGAAGTCGCGGGGCGCGCGCAGGCGCAGTGCCGCCAGCACCTGCGGCTGGTGCACGGCCCCGCGCAGATGATGGCACTACTGTGGTTGGGAACTCCCATCACAGTAGCCAGGGGACTGCTGTCCAAGTCCACTCTGCTGGACATAGGCCTCCCATCTCCCAGACCATTTGGGGGTTTCACTTTCAAAATTAACGTGAGATATACTATTCATTTTGTAAAAACGGGAATTACTCACGTAGTATTGTAACGTCGAAGATTATTCCGACACGTTTCGATTTTTCAAGAAAATCATCATCATGGGATTGAATGCCCGTCCGCGCGTGGGGGGAGTGGCGTGTCGGACACTGTGTCGTGTCGGCCCCACGCGCGGACGGGCATAATCTACGACGTTACAATACTACGTGAGTAATTCCCGTTTTTACAAAATCATTTGGGGGTTTTATTAAAATATGGGATTATCGGGTAATTACGCGATAAATACCCGATAATCCCATATTTTAATAATGTGTTGTGATCGCGAAAGTTTAAAAAAGACATTTGGGGGTTGTTGTCATACTCGCCCCGCTTTGCACGCGGGTTGGCGAGCGCAGTGCGAGATGTTGTACACGGAAAGCCGCTGCTGCCAATCTTTCCGACGTATCTCTTGGCAGATTCTTACTGCATCCACGGGCAAGCGAGGAAAGGCAACATTCTACTGCCGGCACCCCACGGCTGCACGCGTGCGGAGCAGCGTCATGGGCGCCCAATCGAACACCAGTTTACATACATACATGAGGGTGTCGTGTACGTCTGTTTGCATGCGAGATACGTTATCTGGTTTATGGGTGTGAGTCAGTGTGGTGGTATTTAGTTTGGCTCGTTTAGAAAGTGTGGCTAATGTACTGTGCCGCTGAAGTCGTTACTTCACAACAAATAGGATAAGCCGTGGCTTGCCGGCAGTAGAATGTTGTCCCTCCTCTCTTGGAGCAGTCATCATCATCATTTCAGCCGTAAAACGTCTTCTACTGAACTAAGGCCTCCCCCCTCATGGAACTCCATGAGGGGTAGTTGCCATACTCATCACGCTTGGCAGGCGGGTTGGTGAGCGCAGTACGGGATGTTGATATACGGAAAGACGCTGCTGCCCATCTTCCGGAGGTGTCCCTTAGCAGGCTCTTACAGCATCCACGGGTAGGAGAGGAGAGGTAACATTCTACTGCCGGCACCCCACGGCTCTTGGAGCAGTAAGGATCTTCAAAGGGATACCACCTCCGGAAAGCGTCGTGCCTAACATATTATTAACATGAACCGCGCTCGCCAATCCGCGTGCCAAGCATGGCGAGAATGGCAACAAAGCCCCTCATGATCAGTACTTGGAGATCCATAACGGATATGGACCTTACACATATGTCCAGCAGTGGACGTCCAACGAAGTGAGGAAGGAGGGTAGGGTTTGCTCTGCATTGGGACTTTGGACACCATCATCATCATCATCAGCATCATCATCATGAATCTCCAAGTACTCATAAATCATGAGGCCATACTCGCCACGCTTGGCAGGCGGATTGGCGAGCGTAGTACTATAGTGCTGAAGTCACGGAAAGACGCTGCTGCCCATCTTCCGAAGTATCCCTCAGCAGATTCTCACAGCATCCGCGGGCAAGAGTGGAGAAGCAACATCGCCACCCCACAGCAGCAGGACAGTACAGGCGCCGAACAATAACAAATGATCGCTGGCTGGTCGTGTGCACAAACAAAGTGTGTCACGCTATCAACCTCCGGTTCATGCGCAGGTACATGGCAAGCGGTGCGTGAAAGGCGACTGATAAGGAACAGGGCGCAAGTGACACCGCTTATGTGCTAACTTGGCTAACCGTTGAACTCGTTTAACTTTCGCAATTTGTCAACGTAACGTTTTTTTTTAATCTATATAATATAATTAAATAGTTTTCATAATAATAGTACAATGTGCTTTGAGGAACTCTGGACTCATGACATTTTATCGAAAGACTAGTCCATGAGCTGTCTGAGGAACTCTGGACTCATGATATTTTATCGAAAGACTAGTCCATGTGCTTTTTGAGGAACTCTGGACTCATGACATTATATCGAAAGACTCAGTGAGTCATCTCTCAGTCCATTTGCCGCGAATCGTTCCGCTAGACTTTGAATGCTGTGTCGTTATTTAAGACAGGGTTTTATCGCGTAAATTTAAATGACTAGATGACGGGACAAGCCGAAGGCCCACCTGATGTTAAGCGGTAAGCTCTACCAATTACAAATGCAATACCGCGATGATCATGTTCGCTAAGCACGTGGCCAACGCTTCATTGCATTGCGCCCGTTTTTGACACTGATACTGGTTGTCGATACACGGAAAGACAATGCTGCCCATATACCGGAGGTATCCTATGACAGATTCTTACTGCATCAGCGGGCAAGAGAGGACAGGCAACATTCTACAGCCAGCACCCCACGGGAAGAGATTTAAAGTAAAAGTAAATGTGCGAAATGCAGGTCAATCCCAACTTGGGAGATGGGCTGGACACGCAGACCGAATCACAAACGAAGATGGAAAACGCATCACCAATGGACAGGTCCAAGTAGAAAAACTAAAGAACTCTGGAGCGATGAAATACAAAAAAATCGCTGGTAAATACTGGATGCTGAAAGCGCAAGACAGAGATAAATGTAAAGAATCGAAGGAGGCCTATATACCTCTATATACCCAGAGCCGGCTCCTGTATATAGAAGGAGTTTAAAACCACACTTGATCAATAAAGTCCATGCGGCTTTATATACAATAAACATTTATATAATAAAGTATTATTTGAATCCAGGCAATTCCATTGAAAGGTCTGATGACGATTTGAGTTCAGCTTTGTTCGTGTTTCGGGGAGAAACTAGCCGAAATATACGGCTTGATCTGGGTGGATTATGATAACGACATCTGCTTATCTATAAGACCACCTGTCCATAATGTATTAAGCCCAAGCCATGATAATTACCAAGAGGCAAGACACTATAATTTAAACTATAAATTAGCTGGAAATTATCATAAATTAGCTGGAAATTATTATAGGAATTGAAAGTGTACGAGTATATAACATTCGGAGTTTAACACGTCATGTGTCACAGTTCATCCGTGATCATGACTTGTGAATCTGTGTCGTAATGTTGCATATACATATAATGTTCACAAGCATGATAGATTCAAAAGATGTACATATATAGATACATTTTCATTTAATTGAAGGATAAGTATAAACTGCCAAAACCAAAACGTTCAAGTGTCAGAGGACTTGAAAATTCCGATGAATGTTGTGTTTATTTAGTGGGCCTTTTAGATAAGACAATTTAGTACGAAGAGGAAGGAGGCGAGAAGGCATATTCCTTGCAGGAAGCCACGATCCTAAGCAGTGAGGACCGACGGAGGATAAGGAAGAATAGAGAAAGATATAAAACAAGAAAACATATTTATCAAAAAAAACACAACACCTTGTTCGAAAATGGTATTTTTGCAGGAATATTTGGATGACAAATCAAGAGTTATGTTATAATAATCTTTAAAGGAAACAGTGAATTTTAGAGATTTCAAATACTCTGATTTAAATACTTAAAAAATTAGAATGTATCATATTTATATGACTTTTGAATTGGAAAACTGATGTTATATTATGATGACTTATTTTCTATTTTTACATCATTGCAGCTTTTAAGTGACAAGAAGGTGTATCCTATTCATTTAGATTGCAGCGCCCATCGGGGTTCCATTCTGTACTACAAGACCTATGTATGTTCAATGGAAAGCCATGGAAAGCAAAAAACAACTGAATACTGACTAAGTTTAGTCCCAAATTAGGTGAAACGTCAAAGACAACACCTCAGACATCCATAGCCCTGAGTCGTCCAAGCTCGTTACATGGCGGGTACGAGTATCCAAGACGATTACCGGCATTACAAGCAACAATACAATTACTAAGGCTGAGGGAATACGGTCAAGGTCCCGCCATGCCAGCGACGAATGGAGTAACGAAAAACAACGTTTCGCACTAAGCGCTTGTTCACAGTGCGGAAGAATACCTGTGCTAGAATCTACAAAACGATTACGATATTATCTTCAGAATCGCGGGCTCGATTACGATTTCGATTCATCGCGATTAAGTAACGAAGAACACGGCTTTGCACTAAACGCTTGTTCACAGTGCGGAAGAATACCTGTGCTAGAATCTACAAAACGATTACGATATTATCATCAGAATCGCAGTCCTTACGCAGTAAGAGTTAGTTGGGCTTGATTACGATTTCGATTCATCGCGATTAAGTAACGAAAACACGGCTTTGCACTAAACGCTTGTTCACAGTGCGGAAGAATACCTGTGCTAGAATCTACAAAACGATTACGATATTATCATCAGAATCGCAGTCCTTACGCAGTAAGAGTTAGTTGGGCTTGATTACGATTTCGATCCATCGCGATTAAGTAACGAAAACACGGCTTTGCACTAAACGCTTGTTCACAGTGCGGAAGAATACCTGTGGGCCTACTCTAACGGTTACGATATTACCGTCAGAATTGCCATCCGTACGCCATAAGAGTTAGTTTGGCTTGATTGCGATTCATCGCGATTTGCATTCGAGAGTAGGCCCGTTGACCACTAGGCATCACGTGGTGCGGACATGTAGATTATTAAATTGAATTAATAAATAAATAATGCTGGACATTTCACACAGCATCATCTAGCTCCAAGCCAAGCAAACTTGTGTTACTGATATATTTAACACATTATATTACCTACCTACATAGATATATTTTTTATTATATCTATATAGGAAAACATCCAGAACACCCTGAACAAATATCTGCAGATCGTACAGACATTTGTCCCGAGACGGGAATCGTGCCCGCAACCTCTTGCTTCGCAGGCGGATCTTCACCCGTTGCGCCACAGAGGTCATCATGCCAGAGTTTAAGTTTTCTTATATACATTCGTAATAAAACTTAATGCCTCTGACAAATATACCTATAGGTAATTAATATATTACGGCTTTTATCACGTACCTAACTTATTATCATCTTACTGACGTTTATAAATAGATACTTTAAGTCATCATCATCATCATTTCAGCCGTAAAACGTCCACTACTGAACACAAGCCTCCCTCATGGATCTCCCATGAGGGGTAGTTGCCATACTCACTGCGCTTGGCAGGCGGGTTGGCGAGCGCAGTACGGGATGTTGATACACGGAAAGACGCTGCTGCCCATCTTCCGGATCCGGAGGTGTCCCTTAGCAGGCTCTTACTGCATCCACGGGCATGAGAGGAGGGGGTAACATTCTACAGCCGGCACCCCACGGCCAAGTGCTTAAGTTTAAATGTTTATGACGATACCGTGGCTTTTTCATTCTTGTTGGTTTAGGCTTTAGTCCATCCTACAATTGCCTGGAAGAGATCGCTAGTTGTGATAACGCCGCCCGTTGCACTTCTACTTTCAGTTTTGCAATTTTCTATCTATGATATTTTATTTGATGTTTTAGTATTAAGTTATTTATGCGAAGGGATTAATGAAATGGTACAACGAATCTGAAATAAAAACCTTCGCTGGATATTTACAAAAAAACCATCTGGAATAACACAAGCTCTGCTCAGTTAGACCTAATCGGTGCTGTGCCATGTCCAGTGCGTCTACCATGAGTTGTTACTGTTAGACCGCCTGCCGCTACTACAGTAGTAATAGTACGTTATCATGACATCTGTCAGATCTGTAACTCATGCTACCAGAATCTAAGCAAATTAAGCCCAAACTACAAGAAGAATCAAGAATCAAAAAATACTTGATGACACGCGAGTTAAGAAAAGAAGTGAACAGAAGAACCGAACTCGGTCGTTATAGTCATCATTTAACAATTTTATTTTGTCTTATGTTACGTATGACGGAGTTGGAGCAGATTCCTTCCAAAGTGGTTTTGTCCTCTAGGTAATCTGATATTTTATAATAAGCTTTATTGCACAGATTGCGTTTGATAATGTTTTTGAATTTATTCAATGATAACTTTTGCAACTCACTTGGGAGTTTGTTGTAGAAACGTATACATTGCTCTTTAAAAGATATTTTCACCTTATGGAGCCTAGTAGTGGGCACAGCGAGTTTATTCTTATTTCTTGTATTTACATTGTAATTGTCGCTGTTTTTCTTAAACGAAGCAATATTTTTATATATTTTTATACAGTAGCTGTAGTATAGTTTACTGCGTACCAAACTATCCGCTAGAGGCGCTGTACAAGTTTTCTTGCATTTTTTTACAGTCGCGAGTATAGATTGCGAAAACTACTGGTATAACACAAGCTGTTCTCATCGGAGCTAGTCGGCGCTGTGCCATGTCCAGGATTTATATTATTAGTTTTGCTCAAACTGTCAAACACTGCCCTCGGCGTGCGCACCATAGCAAAAACAAAATGCTTTGGCCGGGCCAACAAAGGCACATAAAATAGTTACTGCCCCCGTGTGCAGGAATGCTGGACTCCGGGCGGAAGTTAAACTGGAGCTGATTACTAGAGGTCCTAGAACCCGTGTCAAATGTCACGCACTAAGGAAGCTGATTGATTTCCTATATTCCAAGCTTGATTCGCGTGCCTGTTTACTGTTAGGGGTTGTAGCGTTCTGATGTGACCCCTAGTGGAAACTGACCTCAAGCGATTATTTTTACGATTCCCACGGTGGGACAAAATGGTTGCTTTTTCTGTAGATGTAGATTTGCCTTGGGTATTTTTCTATGTATGAAGAAAATTCAAACTTATTTTTTTACAGAAAAAAACAAAGTATCATAATAAAAAAAAACACAAGTTATTATACTGTTGTAGATACAAAATATGTTATGCTGGGCACTTATTAGCTAGGTAAGGTAATTGCCGGCTTGTCGGTATGATAAATATGTCATCATCATCATCATCTTAGCCAAAGGACGGCCACGCGGGACACAAGTCTTTCACGGGTCACAAGTATTGATCATGAGGGGTTGCTGCCATACTCACCACGCTTGGCAGGCGGGTTGGCGAGCGCAGTACGGGATGTTGATACGTGGAAATAAGTTGCTGCCCATCTTCGGGAGGTGTCCCTTGGCAGATTCTTACTGCGTTCACGGGCAAGAAATGAGGGGCAATCTATTGCCGGCTTCCCACGACACACGGACAAATATGTATTTAAAATGTACTTCAACAATCGATTTTCCAGTCACATCATCATTTTCGCCGAGACAGGTGCTCCAGAGAAAATGCCTAAAATGTGCTGTTGATGCGTCCAAAAAAAAATATTATTTTTACTTACCACGTCACTAAGCGACAACAGGATACAATTTGACAGCTCCGCCAAATATAGTAAGGCGCACACTTTGATCAGAGTCATTTTGTGGTCTTCATAGTTCACTTGCAATGTTCTTAGTTTTGTTAACTTGTCTTATTCTTAACTGTTTTTACTTAGATATTTTTTTTGGTTTAAGTTTCTCCATATGACCACACGGCAGACCACAAATGCGTCGGTAAGACGACATCAAGGGAATGGCTGAAGCCAATGGGATACAAAAAGCTCAAAAAAGAATCAAAGATAAAAAGGCTGAGAAGAAGGAAATCATGTTTAATTTTGTGATAGGCAACTCCTAAAATTTTAATTATATTGGTTTATGTGAAGATCAAGGTATTGAGCATGAATTGCTTATGGTCACTGACGTATTTAATCTGATGAGGATTAGTATCGTATCCGTCTATCTATTTTTATAATACATTATTTATGTGACAATTGTTTCTTGTCACAATGGTTTTACAAGCATTAAAAGCTATCCCTAAAAGATAAGTATTTGTTTGGTAACAAACATCCATACATACAAAATTTCAGATCAATATTAGTGGGACGCGGGAACGCATCACGTAATTTTCCTAACAGTCTCCGCTCCGTAGTCGCACCAGCAATATGGGCGACCAGGTGAGGTATTCAGATCGGCGGTGGATGCTGGCCGCTTCCAGCCGCAATACTTGGAACTTCTTGTGGGAGGCCTGCGTCCAACAGTGGACGTCCTACGGCTGAAATGATGATGATTCGCTCCGCAGTTTTCACACATGGCCGGCTGGATATTTGGATATTTTCCGCTCTGTATAATATAATTATTGCCAAACAGGTTGTACGCTGCTTGGTCACGAATGATACGAGTATTTCAATGGTTTTTAGGGTTCCGGACCAAAATGGAAAAAAAGAACCCTTATAGAATCACTCTGTCTGTCTGTCTGTCTGTCACAAGTGAATATCTCGAGAACTACTGATGCTAACGACTTGAAATTTGAAATGGTTAAAGATAACACTTTTTTACTAATATAGCATACTTATATGAAAATGATAAAAATATTCTTATTATGATTGCAGGGGGGCGGAAAGGGGATCTCAAAATTTTTAAGTTACTAGGTTGTGTGGGGTATCATATGAAAGGTATCCATTTACACATTAATAAACAATTTTTATTTTTTCCTATAAGCCGTATAGTTTCCGAGTTATTTACAAAAACGTTGCAAATACGACTGTTCCCCCCCTTATCTCTGAAGTTTGCGGAGGTAAACTTGTGAAACTTTTATAGCTAATAGAATTGTACATAAAGTTTTTGAGAAAATTATAGCGAACTCTGTAATTTCCAGCTTTTAGACAAGAGAGGTGGAAGGTGGGTTTTAAAAAAAGTTGTGGAGTTACTAGGTCGTTTGGGGTATCATATGAAAGGTATTAAATTTAATTATTTAATTATATATAATATATAAATATTTAATTTGCACATTAATAAACAGTTTTTGGTTTTGCTTCAAGCCGTATACTTTTCGACTTTTTCACAAAAACGTTGAAAAAAATTGCGTTCCCCCTTATCTCCGAAGTTTGGGGAGATAAGCTCTGAAACTTTTATTTCTATTAGAAGTGCATGTAAAGATAACGGGAAAATTATACCTCTAACGAACTCTCTAATTAGCATACTTTTTGAAAAATCATCGAAAGTATAAAAAATCTACATAAGTTCCACTAACAGACAAGAGATGGCGCTGTCAAGGTTCTCCAACAAATATAAACCGCCTTTATCATTTATTATAATTATTGTATGATGGCACGGAACCCTCGGTGCGCGAGTCCGACTCGCTCTTACCCGGTTTTATTTATATAATTAATCATTCATATTCAAGGTACTGGTATTTTTGTGGATTAATTGAAGTTTTTAATGTACAAATAAGTGGTTGGCTAAATTATTTGGTAAGATAGTAAAGCAAAGCCAAAAAAATAAATGCTAAAGATGACGCTCTTATTTTTTTATATTACTAGAACGCGCCGAGCCGTGGGGTGCCGGCAGTAGAATGTTAGCCCTCCTCTCCTGCCCGTGGATGTAGTGAGAGCCTGCTAAGGGATACCTCCGGAATATGGGCAGCAGCGTCTTCCCGTGTATCAACATCCGTACTGCGCTCGCCAACCCGCCTGCCAAGCGTGGTGAGAATGGCAACTACCTCAAGGAGATCCATGGGGGAGGCCTGTGTTCAGTAGTGGACGTATTACGGCCGAAATTATAAAAAAAATAATGAAACTGTTGGCGATCCTTTTCTTAATAAATAAATTAGATTTCCTTCCAAATTTGTTCCATTTTTGATTCTGATGATGGGATCCATAAGCAACTAAATAATTGTAATAGTGTCTACTGGACTCCCTTACACCATGCCCTAAATTTTAACTTCCGAAAATTAAAGTAATAAAACAAAAAAATATTAAATTTAAAATAAACGTTTTTAACAAGCGTCTACGAAAACTATACCTAACGATTTAGCTAGCTATTTTAGTTTCGAAGAAATAGTTGCTCAAAATAGGCATACGTACATTATGTATTATTATACCGGAAAACCGAAAACTCAATTAATTCCTGTTAATATGTATGTTTTTTTTTTACTTCTAACAACTCTGGTCTACGGTTAACCACGGAACCCTACATAGTGCGCGGCCCGACTCGCACCTGGCCTAATTTAATTTCTTATATCCTTATTTACACAGTCCATTCATCGCTTCTTTGGTTATACCTCTTTCATTATCTCCATGAACATTCTTCTCACATGCCCGTACCATGATTACCTACCCCCTATATTCCCACATTTTTTCAAATACTAGTGCAACTGTGTCCTCATATTTTAACTGTTTACTCAGAATATTTTATTTTTGGTAGCGATAGATGGAACAAAGTAAACAGAATATACTAGAAAGAAAAGACAGGCGAGACATGTCTATGGAATAGAGAAATGCATGTATAACCTCAAGGAATTGTCTAATTTCATGACAGTACTCTACCTATTTTGTTATGTATCTATAGTTTATCCGTGTCTAATTTTTAGTTTTTCAATGCAAAGCCTAAAGGTATTTTATAGCTCAAAATATCACATTTAATAAAGTTGAGATATAATATGCACTAATAATCTTTAAAATTACACACCACTTTTTTATCACTACACTAACGCACATGTTATAAAATCAATATCACGATTCCGATTTACAATTAGGCATGATTTGAATTTCGAACGCGAACAATGGCGCGAATGTCGACCGGTCAGCGAATACTGTGAGACTAGTAGAGTTGGGACTAAAGTTAAAATGGTTTGATAGAATCGGAATGTTTTGAAAATGTCCGAAGAGAGACTTCGGGATAAAAACGATGAACTAAGCAAATAAACTAGAGTAACTTGAAATTTTTAAGTTAGTTGAAATAAAAATATTCTTATTCTTTTTATTTTAATCATGTGCACAGTATTAACTTAAGAGAATTACCTAATCGGTTTTCCTTTGTTTTAATTGATTTTCACTTAAATTAAGAAATTTAAATTTTGCACTTACCACATTTAGATTACAATTTTTAGGATGAAGCCTTATGAGTAGCGTAACCAAATTTAGAGCAAGTTCTTAAAAACCAAACGGTAATTTTTTTGTGAAAATACTAGGTCATTTTATATCTTTCGTCATAAAATTTTTTTTACGATCCTTTTCAAAGATCTAACGATAGTAAATGTTACCATGCCGCATTGGCCTATTTATCAGCTTAGCAGAAGAAAAATAATCAAGCATCTATCACAATAATTCACGTCACCATAAATAAAAATCTCATCGTACTCGGCGTTACGTAAAAAAAAATCAAAAATATCATAACTCCGAAATTACGAAAAATCTCAGAATATACATGGATATTCCGCGATTTTTCGTATTTTCGTGTTCGTTTTTCGGGTGATTCGGAGAGCCTTTGAGGTCATCTACCTCCCAGTTTTATTATATCACTATTTCTTGGGACACATTGTATAGATACAACTCTTTATTGCAAACAAGCATTTGAACGGGGGTACCAGAAAAGGGGGCGAATGCCTCAAAAGGTCACCAAAGGTCATAAATGGCATTTTTGTGTTTTTGTACGTTTTCGGCCATTTGAAGACTCATTTTTTTGGTGACCTTTTGAGGTCACAATAACTCCGGCCCCTGCGACCCTAGCTAGGCTCATTAAGACGGTGCTAACAAAAAAAAGGTTTCATGTAAATCGGTCAACGCGTTCGGTTGTAATCGTCTCATGCAGAGACAGACAGACAAATAGATAGACACACAGACAGAGAGACAGACAGCGCAATGCATATTAAGGGGCTCCGCCCCCTAAAAACAATACAGAAAGTCCTTCTAACTTGCCCCCTCTCTACCATACGGAGTCGTTTTCAAAACACCACCTGTTAACTTGCGCGTGTTATGACTAGATGCGCATGTAATCGATATTGATCCATATTGATTCGATAGACAATAGGAGGTGGATTCCCGATGGGAATATTACCTACTGGGTTTAATAAATGCATAGATATATAAACTCTTTTTTGCATAAAACTATACAGAAAGTTAGTTGCTAGGCCTCTGCGTCTCCGTTGTTTCTAGTGTATCCCGTGACGAACGGGCAGCCGTTTTCGCCTAAAGTTGAGAGGCGTAACACGTGTTAAGTACCGCATGATCGATAGGATGTTTTTTGTATGATCATCATCATTTCAGCCGTAAAACGTCCACTACTAAACACAGGCCTCCCCCATGGATCTCTTTGAGGGTAGTTGCCATACTCACCACGCTTGGCAGGTGGATTAGCGAGCGCAGTACGGAAGGTTGATATTGCGAAAGACGCTGCCGCTATCTTCCGGAGGTATACCTTAGCAAGCTCTTACTGCATCTACGGGTATGAGAGGAGGGTTAACTTTCTACTGCCGGCACCCCACGGTTTTTTGTATACATGAGAAAAAACCCAGACCATCTAACAATGTCGTAGGCACTGCAGCGTCCCGTACATCATGGATAGCAGTTGCTGAAGCTGCGTAAATCCTCTATCTATATATATATAAAAAAAATTCAAAGTCCTGACTGACTCACCGACTGACTGACTGATATATCAACGCACAGCCTAAACCACTGGACCTAAAGACTTGAAATTTGGCACACATATACCTTGAGAATCCTAGAGGTGTACTAAGAAGTGATGTTTTGAAATTCCCAAGGAATAGGGAATAAATGGGATTTATATTTTCGAATCAAAGTGGCTCTGCGTGAAAAAGGGGATTTCCACGCGGACGAAGTCGCGGGCAAAAGCTAGTACAGTTTTATAACATGTGAAATGGCTTACTGTAAGTATACAGAGTAATGCGCGCATGGCAGAGTCATGCATAGAAGGTCCGTGCGTCACAATGCATAACATACATTCGACACCTAATCTATTCATCCACAAGATGACCTCATTACCGTGTTAGGTTTTTGCTACATTTTAATTATTTATATTGTACGTACGAGTACCTTCTTGTAGCTTAATTTCGTGGGAAGGTCGTATTATGATAAGTAATTGGATTATGTTTTTGTACGGTTCCACATTTTAAAAGTGCAACGCGGAAAATAGATAGATGGAACATAAAAATAAGAATAGCTTTATTTAACTTTGAAATACAACACAATTAGTATACTTAACTAAAAACTTAACATGCTTTAGTGCACACCTTAAACTAAACATATTATATGGACGACCTCTATGGCGCAGCGGGCGAAGGTCCGCCTGCGACGCAAGAGGTTGCTGGTTCGATTCCCGCCTCGGGACAAATTTCTGTACGATCTGCAGATATTTCTTCAAGGTGCTCTGGATGTTTTACTGTATATGATAAAAAAAATCTATTTATGTAGTTTATTGTATTAAGTATATCAGTCATCTAGTACCCATAACACAAGCTCTGCTTAGCTTGGGGCTAAATGATGCTGACATACTTAATATATAGATAGTTTTTTTTTATAATATATAGAAAAACATCCAGAACACTCTGAACAAATATTTGCAGATCGTACAGACATTTGTACCGAGGCGGGAATCGAACCCGCAATCTCTTGCGTCGTAGGCGGACCTTCGCCCGCTGCGTCACAGAGGTCGTCAAATTATACAGCATTATTTATTTATTAACAAAAAAAAAAGAGAAAACGTCAACTATAAAGCTACAATCGGAGGACTATGAAATAAAATACTAGATTGCGTGAAAACTAGGCCAGCGTAAAAATAAATTGCCGTGAAATAGAATGTTGCCCGTGGATGCAGCAGGAATCTGCCAAGGGACACCTTTACCCTAACACTCTTATATACGGGAAATAAATAAATGAATATTCTGAGTATAACGGATTGCTCATACTATGTTTTTTTGTCTCCACAACGAGTTTCCCCCCTCCCCCCCTGTGGGAAAATCATAGCAGCCGTAGGATTACTCCAAGGTCCTGTCACAATTGCCGTCCGCTTAATTATTTGAATCGCCTAGAAATGTAAATGCCTGCGTTATTCACACGACCTCAGCGTACTAACTGTTGTGCTGTCTGTGTATGCTGATGGTGCATAGATGTGAAACTACTGCTGGCTGCGATTCAAACTAAACTCAAAAAATACTTTGAACATTGTTTGATATGACATTCGTACGTACGAGAAGAAAATTATAAAGCTGTTCTCTCAATGTCACCTAACACAACAACTAACTATTTTAAACTGTAAACCTAATTGGTTTTAGATAAGTGTATTCATTTCTTCAGTTAAGTATTTTAAGTGTATGTAATGTGTACAATAACCTGCTGCACGCATTGGCGTCGGCTATAAGTGATCTGATCACACAAACACTTAAAATACTGAACTACAGAAATGAATACACTTATCTAAAAACAAATTAGGTTTACAGTTTAAAATAGTTAGTTGTGTTAGGTGACCTTGAGAGAACACAGAAGGAAAGACAGAAGAGTCTTCCCGGGACCATGCTCGGTGCAATCCTAGCCTAACGGGAAATAATAAAAAATTACGCGATAAATACCCGGATAAAAGAGTTTTAATCATGTATTGTGATCGAGAAAGTTTAAAAAAAGACCATTGAGAGAACAACTTCATAGTTTTCTTCTCGTACGTGAATATGAATATCACATCTGTTCAATGTTAACACCGTTGCAATTTGCAACGAACCGCAGCTAAGTACAAGTTTAGCCAACCGTCAATCAAGTTGTATGACATTGGACAGTTCTATTCCTTATTAACCCGTGAGAAACGCCTTAACATTGCGACTGCGTTAGACGATACGCAACCTTATATTAGGGTACCTGAAGATCGGTTTTCGCTCCACTCTGGCGAATTTAAGTGTTGCGGTGAAGGAAAATTTATTTTTATGCAGTTAAAGTTTAAAGTTGATTGAAGATAGCTATAAAACGATCAGCATTCAACATTTTTAACCTGAAGATCAGTGGTGTCGATTCTGTTTTACACTTCCTAAAACAGATTATAATTAGGCATTATGACGTTTTTTAATAAAGAGCTGTCAGCGGAATATTGGATGTCATTGTTCTGTTTTAATTTTGGCACTATCCGTTTTAAGTCAATTTAATTAGCCTTAGCTAGTTAAAGCAGCAACGGAATCGCCACCAGTGTCTCTGGTCTAAGCAGTAAAGGCAGCCAGCGTTACAGGTGTTCTGACCGTTGCGCGTCAGAGTAAAATTGTGATTGCATTTTTCATTTCTATAAATTGATTGAAGGATTTTTATCGTCAGATAAAGTTATCGGTTGCGAAGTTACGCTATTGCGCACTACATTGTTCGAGAAAGAAAATTCCATCGGTACACGACCGACGCGGCGCCGGCTGTAAGGTAAGCCTGGGCTTGATCATCGGACTGCGGTCCACGCCCACAGCTGGACGTGTGCCTCCCTCATACATCTCCAAGATCCTGAGGACTCCCTCAGTTGCACAACCCACTACTCTTGGCAGGCGAGTTGGCGAGCGCAGTGCGGGGCGTTGATACACGGAAAGACGCTCCTGTCCATCTTCCGGTGGTACCCCTCGGCAGATTCTTACTGCATCTACGGGTAAGAGGAGAGGCAACATACCGCCCCCCCCCCCCACTTTGGCTTGAGCTAAGCTGGGCTTAGCAGACAGATGTAAATCAATGGCCGCGGTAACATGTGCCGTGGGGTGCCGGCATTAGAATGTTGCCCCTCCCCTCATGTCCGTGGATGCAGTAAGGGATACCTCCGGAAGATGGGCAGCAGTGTCCTTCCGTGTATCAATATCCCGTACTGCGCTCGCCAACCCGCCTGCCAAGCGTGGTGGGTACGGCCACTACCCCTCATGGAGATTTATGAGGCTTGTGTTCAGTAGTGGACGTTATAAGGCTGAAATGATGAAGCTGGGCTTTATAGACAGATGTAAACCAATGGCCGTGAACGCAAGTGAAGCCGCGGACCGACGCCGCTGGGCAATGATTGGGGGAGGCACGCAATCGTTCCGCTTGCAGCTCGCCAAGGACATGTGAAAATAAACGTCAGTGTTGTGTAATAACGCAGAATCGTATGAAAATATATACTGAAAAAAATACAGATTCACAAATCGCCTGCCGTTATTACAGTAGTAATAGTACGTTACTATGACATCTGTCAGATTTGTAACTCATGGCACCAAACTCTAAGCAAAGGAAGCCCAAACCACAGTCGCTGTAGTATAGTTTACTGAGTAATTTACTACCAAAATATCCGCTACAGCGCCTGTATAAGTTATATTTATCCAAATATATATAGGTTAAAATTGATTTGACATTTGCATTTTTCCCGTGAAGATGACGCCACAACACGTGGTCCTTTGGAAGAGGAAATGTTGCGTCGACCCTAGGTATAGTGGCAAAGAGGGACGACGTCTTGAAATTTGTGGCCACCACGGCGCATCCAAGTGCTTTGTTATTGAAAAATAAAACTCCATACATTGATTCTCATAGCATCCATGAGTTCTTAGGTACAATCAACCGAGTACAAATGATTTAAACGAGATTTAAAGGTTATCGGATTCAAAACCTTGAAAATTACTACCTCTGTAGTTCTGCACTCCTGGTACAGGTGGGACCTACAAAGTAAGAATTTTTTTAAGAAATTAAGTTCGTGAAGGTTTGTTTGATTTTAAATCGTAATTTATTCATTCAAGAAAACTTTGAACCTCCTATATTGATATGGTGGCCTGGTACTTTTAAATACGAATCTGCTTATAGACTGAACTTATCTATTTTACGTGGAGGCGGTGATCATTAATTTGTGTATGCCGGGGTAAAAAGCCCAATTTGTCCCACGGCGGAAATAGAACGTGCATCTCACGGCTTGCAGACCGCGCCACAGAGGTCGTAAAGTCTGACTAAACCACGTTTACGCGTCGCCTTGCCCCCGATGCGTACCGAACAGATTGTTGACAATCTACTGCAACGAAGGTCATGGGGTTCGAGTCCCAGGCTTGACCCGACGAATTACCAACAATAATATCAATAGCTATGTAGTTTTGTCCGAGTAGTGTAATTTTCGAAGAGACCTATACTCAGCTTCAGGTAACAATTGGTTGAAAAGCTGGAAGAGGAGGTATGTAGTTTATCAACAATGGATCAATTTTAAAAATGGGGTAACGCTTGGAGATGCTTTATGTGAGCCTTACGTACCTATGACCTACCGTTAATGTACCCTTAGTACCCTATCACGGAAAGCCATATACATACAACCAGTTTAGCATTAACTACAAACGCCAAAGTGCTTAAAAAACGACTAGGTACTTGATCTTGCTTGTAGAACGCAGTAGGTAGTAGAATGTTACTCCTCCTCTCATGCCCATGGATGCAGTAAGAGTCTGCTAAGGGATACCTCCGGAAGATGGGCAGCAGCGTCTTGCCGTGTACCAACATCCCGTACAGCGCTCGCCAACCCGCCAGCCAAGCGTATGGCATTTACTCCTCATGGAGATCCATGATCCCCGTGGAGCCCTGTGTTCAGTAGTGGACGTTTTACGGCTGAAATTATGATGACTTGATCTTTGATCCCGCAGTGCAAGTCAAGTCAATACACGCACATATTTCGGTAGGATTATGTAATTAGGATCCTAATTTGTACACCCGGCGTGCGGTCAGAGACTTCGCCAAGTCACAGGTCAGCGCGTCTTGTAATGCAACACTGAGGTTTAGGCTGTCAAAAGCATTATTATCGGCCTGCGATTTGAGAAGCCGGTAGGATGTGCAAATTTTCCACTAATTTATTTTATGTATCTACCTACATGAACAGCAAATAATTAGCAATACTTTCTGTTCGGCGCCCGCAGAGCCAGCACGTCCAGGTAGCGGAGGTGTTGTTCGTTATTAGGCAACTGCCTCGGCGTCTTCGTTGTTTCTAGTGTATTCCGTGACGAGCGGGGAGCCGATTTCTCCTGAAGCTGCCTTGTAGAGAGGCGAAACACGTGTCGAATTCTTTTTGAGTGTTTTTTTCAAGCGCTCATCTATGCGTTATTAATTTATATTATAATGGATTTCCGCAGTCACGCCCGAATCAATTAATGTCTAATTTATGTATTTCTTGCCGTGGGGTGCGGGTAGTACAATGTTGCCTCTGTGCTCTTGCCGGTGGATGCAGGCAGAATCTTTCAAGGGATACCTCCGGAAGATGGGCAGCAACGTCTTTCCGTGTATCAGCGACGAGTAATGCGCTCGAAAACTCCCCTGCCAAGCGATGTGAGTATGGGAACAACCTGTCATAACCAGTACTTTTAGATTCATGAGTGAGGCCCTGTGTCCAGCAGTGGACGTCCTACGGCTGAGATGATGTTGATGTATTTTTAGGCAGAGAATCGCAGTGGCCGCAAACAAGAAAAGAACGAATGTTAATGAATGTTATTTCAAAGAGTTGGTAGCGGGGGGTAGTGCAAAAGTCACCTCAAATTTTTGTTACACCTACTAGATTTAAAGGTGTTCTTAATGGCTATTTCTATGTATACGTGAAGTGTGTGTGCGTGTGTGCGCTAAGTAGTATATAAATGGTGTCATCTATGTCTATATTTCATAATTTGTGACGCGTCAACGTGTCCATGCGACCGCACTAAATAAAGGATTTTTTGAATTTTGAATCATCTATTTGGTCTCCTCTTGAGAATAAGGCCCAAAGTTGTTTGTTATTTCAGGAAGTTGCGCTGTCTAGGGTTGGAGTAGTAAAATGCACAAGAAGGGGCTTCTAACCGGATCTGGTTTCCTCCTTCAGAAGAAGAATTAGGCCCAGAGTTCTTCTTCGTTATTTCACGGAGTTGATAAGAGAATTTTAGTATGATTCTAAGAATGAATACTGTTACCTAGGACTTTTAAAAGGGCCTGATGTAATGACCCATCAGTTTTTACAACAGCGCAACAATGTTGGAAACTCGCCTTGGCAGTATAGTAAATATATATTGGGCATTGTCACATTGTCAGGAGTTATATGCGGTTTACTTGGGTAACACTTCGTTTGTTTATTTATAACTGAATTTAAGTTAGCAGTAGTAGACGTACCTATTTCAGCCGCCAAGCAGTGATGTCTGCATTGCTGCCTTCCGATTTGAAGGGTAACCGGGCCGGTGAATGCAGTGCAGCGTTGGTCACGTGCTTAGCGATCATATTGCAGTTGTAATAGGTAGAGGTTACCGCTTAACATCAGGTGGCTCTTCTACAGTACTTTCGGTTGCAATTCTATTTTTATTACTAGCCCCACCCCGCAGTTTTACCCGCGTAGTTTCCGTTCCCGTGGGAATTTCGAAAAATCCCTACTTAGTGCACCTCTAGGATACTCAAAGTATATGTGTGCCCAATTTCAAGTCTCTAGGTCCAGTGGTTTAGGCTGCGCGTTGTCTGTCAGTCACTCAGTCAGTAACGGAAGAGTTTTATATATATTGATGATCTTTAGCCTGTGTTTTCCCTCTGCAGGGCAAAAGCCTCCGCTTTTTTTGTTATTTCGTACCCAAATGGTAAAAACGGGACCCTATTACTAAGACTCCGCTGTCCGTCTCTGTCTGTCGCCAGACTGTATGTATCTCATGAAACGAAATAGCTAGACAGTTGAAATTTTCACAGACGATTTATTTCTGTTGCCGCTATAACAACAATTAAAAACAGAATAAAATATTTTTTAAAGGTGGCTCTCATACAACTAACGTGATTTTGTTGCTATTTTTGCTCGATATTAATAACGGCAACAGGTAGACAGACGCTTAAAATATTCACAGAATATTTAGTTGTTTACTAGTTTTAAACAAGCTGTTTTGCCAAATCATGTTACGGAACTCTTTGTGCGCGAGTTCGACTCGCACTTGGCCGATTTTTTCTATTCTACCCACGATAAAACTACTTTCTAGAAAAATAAAAGAAGCGCCTTGCTAGAGTTAACCTTCTTAAATGGGGAGGGAAATGTTATAGATGCTGGGTAAGCCTAATCCATCTAACAATATCTCAGGCTCTGGTAGTGTCCCATACATCACTACTTCATATTAAATAGCGGGAATGTTCACGTACTTGTTATTGTTGGTGGAGGCACCAACTGTTTCGACCCTTATCGAGGGGCTTCGTCAGGGTGAACTCGGCTCGCGACCCGCCACCTCCGCGACCCGTCGTGCACTGATCAGGTGAACTGAACAGGTGGCGGGTCGCGAGCCGAGTTCACCCTGACGAAGCCCCTCGATAAGGGTCGAAACAGTTGGTGCCTCCACCAACAATAACAAGTACGTGAAAATTTCCGCTATTTAATATGAATGTAATAAGTCACGAACGTTACTGTAGTAAAATCACTACTTCAATTTCGTAATTGTAGTTGTAACGTCAAGCAATACGACACATACGATAACTACCTATCCAAACCCCATGATCTGTCCGACGCGACCTTGTGGCGACAACCTCGTCACACAAACAGACGAGCTTACCGGATCATTATTTTAAGGTCTTTTAAAAAATCTTTAAATGTTCAACAAAAAAAAACGACTTGAATGATAAAATCTATAATGTTGCTGAAAGTACCCAAACCGCTATACGTATGCTTATTACATTTGAGTATTTCCCTCGATTTATCATGGACCCCATCGTCAGAATTGAATTTTGTTATATAACCTAATTGAAAGTGTATTTATTATAATTCAAACTCAAAAACAATTTTCCAAATCGGTTCATAAATGACGGGTTCTGATAACAACGTTTTAAAAAAAATACAGACACCTCGAGAACCTCTTCCTTTTTTTGAAGTCGGTTAAAAAGAACTTAACATACATAGCTCTTCAACACAGTACCGTTTAGCAGTTTGGCTTGAGTTTTCAACTATCTAATTATTTAGATTAAAATAAAAGCCATATTTTGGACCACTCATTACCAACGACCAATATGAAACGTATTATTATGAAGTGAACAGATTCAATTATGTGCTTTATTCTATTTATTTGTGTTGTTTTATTTTGTAATTTGTGACGCGTCAATAAGGTACATGCGGCCGCACTGAAATAAAGTATTTTTTGATTCTTGATTATTTTGGGATCGGTACATAAATATTACATAGGAGAAATTGACGGCTAATTTTATTCATGCGTGGGGTGCTTTTCATGCCCGTGGATGCAGTAAGAGACTGCTAAGGGATGCCTCCGGAAAATGGGCAGCTTGCGTCTTTCCGTGTATCAACATCCCGTACTCGCCAACCTGCCTGCCAAGCGCGGTGAGTATGGCAACTACCCCTAATGATCAGCAACCCACGGGAAGGGGGAGGGCGAAACCGCGGAGCGCTACTAGTATACGTTCGTTGAGTAATCGACTGTCGACCGTGCATCACCACGCGACACAGATGGCCAATGGCGCGTTTAGTCACGTCATTTATTGTTTTTTTTATCGGTTGATGGCTGCGGAAACACGTTATCGATGCAAGTTCATACTTTGACAGCTGACATGATGATCTCATCATCATCTTCATCCACAGTGTTCGAAATTCAAATCTTCGCGCGCTTATTTGTGTTGCATGCAAGTGACATTTGTTTTAAGTTTGGAATCTATGATCCCTTCCGTCTGGCCATTTTTTACGATTAGACGTATCCTGCAGAAAATTATTGATTTTTTTTTACTTATTGGGACTAGGCTGGGCACGTTTAGGCTTTAATAACAACCAAGTGGGCCCCCAACGCTGGAAGACGTCACCGCTGCAGACATAGATTGAGATAGCGAGACGAACTTGACTCGTTTTTAAAATGTTGGTCCTCCATAGCACAGGATCGGGAAAAATGGAAGGGAAGGGAAGCATTTGCTCTGCAGTGGGACGAAATCGGCTAGTAATAATAATAATTTTACTTAATCATACCCCACGCCCTTAGACACAGTCTGAATGAATGCATGAACACTTTATTGAACAGAAAATAGAGTATTCTGTGTATTTTAGGTCATAAACGTTAGAACCTCCTTCTTTTTTTGCAGTCAGTTAAAAAGTACAGGCGACTCGAAAACCTCGTTTTTTGAAGTCGGGTAAAATGGGTTAAATCGTGACCATATCAAAAAATCGGCATGTCAGGCATTGCAAACCTAGACTGAATATACGAGTATTTTTGTTATTCAGAGATTAACGCGGTAATTCTTCAACGGAAAGGATGATCATAGGCTACCATTACCCAAATAGGAAGTCAAAACATAAAGAATCATAAGGAAGCAATAAAACGACTAATTAAACGCTTTAAATCCACCGTGAACAGCCTTTATCGTTCAGGCAACCCTTTCAGCCGGCCCCTCGCTCGCACTCGCTGCCACGTATACGTCTGTCCCGCTCGCCGTTGCTAAGCAACGCCGCTGTTTACACAGTAAGGTTATTGGTCCGGGAATACGAGGCTTGGAACACTATGGTATGTTCGCGGGATTGGTTCAGGTATTGTGTTCGCGCCATTTGTGACGGTGGTGAGTTTGCAAATTACGTATTAAAGATTGTAGAAAGCAAAGTTTTAATGTGCATGGGGAAATGTAGTGAGAATTTTAATGGAATTAAATGGTTATCGATAAGTTAGATTCCGACGGCATTACGCAGTAGATTGTTGCCTCTACTCTCTTGCCCGTGGATGCAGTAATCTGCCAAGGTATGGAAGATGGGCGTCTTTCGGTGTATCAACATCCCGTACTTCGCTCGGTAGCCCGCCTGCCAAACGTGGCGAGTATATCAACAATCCCCTCGTGATCAGTACTTAGAAATTGTTGACATAAAAATAAAGATGGGCAGGCCTTTGTCCAGCAGTGGACGTCGTATGGCTGAGATAAAAAAATGTTTACTATAAAATAAAGATGGCTTCCTAAGACCCCTAAAAAAAGCGCGAAAACCACAAACCCAGCGCGGGCCCACCCACCTGATTCATTCTCACTTCCGAACGAAATTGAAAAAAAAAACGTATACCTTTTCGCGGAGTCATTCCAAAAGCAAACTCGGGCCTTTGCGAAACGTCAACACTAAACAAAAAAAATGCTTCGGCGTTTTTGAAGGATCTTTATGATAAGCATGTATGGTGGGAGCTAACAGATAAATTGTTTTGACCTAAAAAAAATGGCCGTTACATTCGTCTTGCTTCTCGTTCTTACGTCTCTTGTTTTTGGAAAAAAGTAAATTAAAGCATTGCCTTTCTCCTTTTACAACAAATTGTAATAGAGACAAACTTCTTCAGCTGGTTAAGGAGATGTTTTATTTGGTAAAATAACAATTCAAAGATTTTGTAAGAACTATTGAATTTCCCGAAATTAGAACCTTAATAATTAAGCAAGGACATTTGACAGCAATCATTGCTTTTAAATGCCTGTTGCAAAACCAATGTTGAAGTTGATTGAAAAACAGCATCAATTGAAGGTTGTGGTAAATGATGCAGGTCTTGAAATTTTCTCTTATTCAGTAGTGGACTATTGATAATCATTTCGAAATCATTAACGTAAGTAACATAATAAAATACTAGCTAGAAGAAAAGAATAGGAAGGAATACATTATTGCCTGTTTTCTTTTTAACTTTCGATAAATCAATTAATAAAAACAAAGTCAGTTAACGCACCCAAACAAAGGCAAACTAAACTTGAGGACAACCCAAATAACCCAAAAACTAACAGTAGCGCGCGAAACGAAACGACCTACCACAAACAACACAAGTCTACGAAATCACAAAAGAAAGAAGATTACATCAGTGCTGCCAGAGCGGCGACAACGTTCATGGGTGATTTAAATGTATTTGAATCACAATGAAAACTGTGTATTTACTTGGTAATAGGTATGCCAGTTTATTGTCGCTAGGGCTAAGAGGGGTTAGGTGACGAAATGTCACTCGGCTCTGGTACCTATTTTTTATTGTATTGTTTGTGGTGGTGAACAATTAGAATGAATAATTTGAGTACTTCTGGATATGGAACATGATGAACTGGTTAACTTGGTGAAGTAGGGTGACTCACAGGAGTTAACTTTTAGTGCAGGTGCTGCCCAGAACATGCAAACAAAAATGTTTTCAGTATCAAATTAGCAATAAATGTAGAAAGCGTTTTTAGATAATGTTTCATGATTATTGTTACACATTATGCTTGAAATAAAAAAAACCTAGCATAAAATGTTGTATTATAGGTCTAGGTTTTGTTTTAATGTGTATTTCGTAACTTCCGTATCCCGTAGCTTAGTGGCTAAAGCACTTCGCGCTTTCGGAAGGGTCAAGGATCGATTTGATGGACGTGGATTCGAACCCCACCGAGATCGTAAAATTTTGATAATGTTTAACTTACATCGTTTCTATTATCGCTAATATTAAAAATCCGAAAGTTCTTTTGTATTGACGGATGTTTGATTAACACATAGGCTATATATATTATTTTATCCGGGTACACAAGTGCAAAAATGCGGACAGAAGCTAGTACTAACACATTTTGTGCCATCCTAGGTATGCCATACAAGGAAAAGTCGGTAAGACTATTATACAGACGAGTTTTTACAAATTACACAACTATTGACTGGTTCTTCTGAATTTGAACCAAACACGTGTTAATATTTCACATTTCATAACTAGTATGGAATATTTAAAATATGAATACCTTTTACAAATACAATAGCTCGGCATCCTAAGCATTTAGAGGTCAACACATAAGACCTCTACGGATACCTTTACTGAGGTCGTCGACGAAAATTCACTCTGGCAATGCATGTAAGTAAAAAACTTAATGCTGTAACTCATTCTACTTTAGCAATGAAAATGGGTCTGTATTCAACCTCTTTACTCCGCAAATACATTTTCAGGCAACGCATGGAATGAAAAAAATGGTACTTATCAACTTTATCTTATTCTACTTTTGACAGCCCTGAAATGGGTCTGTATTCAAACTCTTTACTCCGCAAATACTAGCTCAATTAAAAAAAAACTCGTGACACTTGACAGGTGCTAAGCCCGCATTCTCATTTCGAAAATTTATCTTCAATGGCGTCTCATTCTAGTCACGTTTTACACGGCCATTATTGGTTGAGCCTCACGAGTTTACATAACTACGAGTTTTTGAAAACAATAGGTGGATTATGTAGTTCAGTCTAAGCTGGTGATATGTGGTACGCGGACAGAATTGTGGCAGATGGTTGAACAGTAGACAAATTAGAAGATGCGGGAACAATGTGCAACCGGTAACCATTAAGATTGTATCACTTTAAGGTTGTGAGGCAATTGAGGAGTGAATTGGGGGGAAAGCTGGCTTGAAGAATCTGCATCTTAGGATTTAAATTTAGAACAAATATGTCTCGTTTGTTAGAGGCTAAGGCTCTGAAACCTCTTTTACCTCTAACCTTAACTTTATTTGTCACTTAAATTATTTGAAGCAGGTAAGGTTTCCCGTGAAAAACTTAAGGGCAGTGAAACTTATTGGCCTAGTCTGACAAGCAAGAACCACAATACTTAATCGGGTTGTTCCGTATTCATTCTATGACGTATCATCTTATTCATGTTTTATTCCTGACTCACTTCCTGACATTTTTGATCTTTGTTCTTCCCACAAATATTCCTAACTGATAAAATTAACAAAAATTACAAGGTCTGTGTGCACGGTCTGAACAATAATATTGCAATGATTCCACAATGCTTGCTTGATGTAGATGTTAATGTCAATTCGCCTCAAACGCTAGATGCCAAACGCCAACAACGCAAGGAGAGACCAAAGCTCTCCTACATATACACATATAACTCCGAGGGCCAACTATACTGCCACACGTATCATCGCGTATTAAGTTTGGTCCAAAGTTTGGTCTGGCGAGCCACACATTTTTTTTATTGCAATTGCGACGATGTGGCCGACGATGGATTACAAAGGTCTAGACGACACCTATTCACTCTTGACTTGAAGAGACCCAGGTTGTAGCTTTCGGTGAAAACAGATAACATAACAAATTATAAATAAAAACAAATAATTAAGAAAAGGGTCTCTGTCATCGAAATCCATGAGGACTATATATCGTCAATTGAATTAACATATATATTATAAGTCTTCGTCCGGAATAGCTTCACCGCGTACACGCCTACTGAGATTCAGTGCTGTGTCCCATGTTCTTAATACGCACCTCTCATTCTGAACGTATTCGCTTTGTCTTCGGAAACATGTAGCAGGCAATTTCAAATTAATATCTTGAATAATCCTTACACCGACGAAGGCATGCCGTAGCCAGTGTCAACAAGGCCCAACTGAGTCAACAGAGCCTGCGGCCGCCATCGCCGGGCTGATATAGTTTATTGTAGTATTTGTGTTTGGTCGTGGCTTTACTGTTTCGTAGGAATGTGTGGAATATGCCTAGGCGACCAAGGAGACCGAAGATATAGGCAACATGAGTAAGAAAGAAGTGTGAGAAAAAAAAAACGAATATACTTAGGTTTTCTTTTTAAATGCGTAGAATGTACCTTGAAATGTTGGGCAATTATCCATCCAACTGTCTAAACGATTCTCTAAACCAGGGATACTACGACGTGACCGGCCGTCCTGACACATCACATCGAACGGTCAACTTTAAATGTTTTTTTTTTCTTTTAGAATACGATAGAAGCAACTGTCTGAGAATCGGAAGCAAAATTAAGCAGTTGATTCAATCAATTCAAGCAATTAAATTCGCTTAGAGACCGTTTTCATAAAATTGGATTTTCCGAGACTTAAGAGGGAGGTAGACCAAAGAAACATTGGACTGCTTGAAAGAAGACACGATTATGAGAATAGTGAGACTACAAGAGACAGAACAGGATGCAAGAAGAAGAGATACCGACTCTCACAAACGGGTCAGATTCTTGATACTCTTACTTAGATAGATTAACTCTTTATTGTACGTACACCATAGAAAGTAAAAATCATAAGGATATAAACAAATAATAACACAATGGGCGGTCACATTGCTAAAAGTGATCTCTTCCAGACAACCTTTGGACGGACAGGATATACTTGATCAAAAGATGAGAGAAACAAAGGAAATTATACACAAGACGCGCGGTCTCGAGAATAACTTTTCAATATAATATATGGCTTTTTTCCAGTTTTAGGAATATTGTCACGACATTATTCACCAAAGAAACATTAAGTACCCAATTTACAGTTAAAACATAGCCTAAAAAACGCACTATGACCCATCAAAATGCCATCAAATCATGTGCATTCATCAAAATAACAAATTACCCTCATAAATAAAACAGATTTAACAAATGAATTTAAAAAAATAAATCCATATAAAATCCCGGTCGTTGATTCGGTTACCTATTTTTGATATTCAAATGGACCTATTTGAAGTTATATTTTTTTGATAAGCTCCCAACAGGTCGTATATCTATGATTCATGTAAACTGAGTCACATGTAACAATAATAAAACATTAACTTGAACAGTACATGCCTAATTCTCGTGAAGGTGATAAAGTAACAGCACACTACTGCGCTCACCAACCCGCCTGCCAAGCGTGCCGAGTATGCCAAGTACCCTCGTCATCTTTAAGATCCATGAGCGCAAAGGAACATCTCTCTATTAGAGGACATCCGTACTTCAACTCGTCTAATACTCGGTTGAGACGTAGACGTTGCGGGTTTGATCCCGCCGGGGATTAATATTTCATTATCATCATCATCTCAGCTATAGGCCTGCTGGACATACCTCATGGCTCTCCAAAAGATCATGAAGGGGTTGTTGCCATACTCGCCATGCAGGCAGGCGGGCGGCGCAGTGATACACGGAAAGACTGCTGAGATGCTGCTCATGAGGTAGATTCTTATAACAAATACGCGGGCAAGAAAGAAGAGGCAACATTCTACTGCCGGCAACGGCTAAACCTCACTCGGCGCGCCAAGCGACTCAAATAAACACAGTAATACAAATGTGCAAGCAAAGTCATCGGGTGAGGCAGTAAAAGCTTCCTGGAAACCGTCGGCAAGAAACCATGCTGATGCGGCAGTGTTAAATGTCAACGGGCAGTTCTCACAACGCTGTGGAATCTCGCTTGACATAAGTTTTGCTGTATTCAAAATTCTCTTTATTTCCATAGTTTGTAATAAGAAAACATAGACACGTCCACCTACGATATCAAGAAAGAGATATCAAAAAAAAGAGATATCGAAAGAGATATAAAGAGATCAGGAAATAAGGCACATGAATGAATCTGTTCGCTTCCCTGTTTGAAGCACCTTTATAAGAAACGATTAGAAAACACAGCTCTTATTAATAATTAGTTTTTTAGTTGTTTCGGAGCTGGAGCAAATTTAATTCCAAGCTTCTTTGCCTTCTTGTTGTGAATATTTCTATAGATACTTCATAATCCGTTGACAATGAACGGTCCTATGTACCATACTTTACTCAAGACGGCGCCGACGCATTGGCGCTATGGGCGAAGGGATTTAAACTTTTATACATTACCGTCTTAATAAAATCAAAGTCAATATGCGTTTATTCAGTAGAGCAAAACGCTACTGAGAATAGTCAGTTTACAAAATAAAAACAACACACATTTAAATTGAATAAAGCACATAATTGAATTCATTCGCTTCGGAAAACATTTTTTCAAGTGTGGGAAAGAAGCGAACAAGAAACCTCACTCTTTCACTTCTATTCATTGTTACAATATCCATCTTAATATTATGATTAGTTAAATGTCCGCAAGGATATTGGATGATTTGGTTATGCAAGATGACATAATTTCTTAACGCGGTTGAACCGAGCAACACTCGGCCAAGAGTCAATATCATTCAAATAAGCATCTATGGAGTAATAAGCTTTTCCTATGCGATTTTATTTTATAAAAAGCTTAAACATATGAATCGATAGTTCGGTCGCCTCAGATGGAAGCTTATTATAATAATACAGGCTCTCACACTTACCATATCATGGTGTGCAAATAAAAAAAAGTACTTGAGTTTAGATTACATTTTCAATGATATACAAAAAAATAATAGCCATTTGAGTTGGCGTGTTAAAGAGGCGGCCTATACCCAACAGGTGGTGTCAACGGATTGATTACGATGATGATGGTTGGTTCAATATTCGTGCTAATCATCATTTCAGCCGTAAAACGTCCACTGATGAAACAGGCCTCCCTCATGGATCTCCATGGGGGGTAGCTTGGCAGGCGGGTTGGCGAGCGCAGTACGGGATGTTGATACACGGAAATACGCTGCTGGCCATCTTCCGAAGGTATCCCTTAGCAGGATCTTAGTAAGAGCCTGCTAAGGGATCATGCCCGTGGATGCAGTAAGAGGCTCTGACGAGGAGGGGTAACATTCTACTGCCGGCACCCCGCGGCAATTCCTGCTAATACTAGAGAATAATGTGGGCCATCATTATCTGATAATGGTGCACCTACCTGTGATTCCAGTAATAGATACGTTTAAGTGTTTCGCGATACAACTGGTACTATGAAATGAATGTATCGAGTAGTTTCTATGACTTCGATTGTAAGTACAATAGAAAACTAAAGTAAGTCCACCATGGATACACCATCGATTTGACGGACGTGGGTTCGAATCCCACCGGAAGCGTAAATTTCTGATAAGGTTTTTAATTTCCTTGAAGTTTAAAGTATTCTATGTTCTATGTATGGATACGTGTTATTTACAAAATAATGTATTCTATCAATCATCTGGTTTGTAAGGTTTTAGCTTAGTATTTAGTAAGCGTTTGTGATCTGTAACATAGTTCTAAAATACCACCACCAGCGCCGGCGGCTATGTCCAGCCCGAACGCCGCGCTCAAGCTAGTTCTCGTCTCGCGACCCTCGGAGGCGGTCACGAACGGTGCTCATGAAAAAGGGCATCTAAATGAACGATACGTCAGCAAGATGATAATAAGTTAGGTACGTGGTGTAAGTTAAAATGTATTAATCAAATTCTGTATCAAGCGCATAAAAAATTACTTGTAATTATTATTACCAATAAATGACTATTATGTCGTACTATATTTATTAAATAGTTTTAAACTGTTGATCGCGATAAAGTCCCGTTTAAAGTTTAAGCTTTCCAAACTAAGCAAGATTGGTAGCGTTATCCTATTTCATTTTCTTTACTTAAATTTCGATATAAAGCCTTATAGGTGCGGAGGAACGCACCACGCAGGCGAATGTCCAACGAGCAAGGAGGACTTACGGACGTGCGTCAACTGCCACAGCCCTTACACGGCCAATAAGACGAGTTGCCCCACGTTCAAGCGGGAGGCCCGCAACAGTAAGGCGGGCACGACCGCCTACACCACGGTGTATTAGAAATTAAATCACGTCCCGCTGTCCCCGTGACGAGGAAATGGCGTACGGGGACAACGGGAATAAACCTAGACCACAACTCGGGAAGGCCGTGACAAGCCACGAGCCAGACCGCAACAGCCACAGCGCAACGCTGTGGCTCAACCCTCACAGACAGAACACGGTGGTCCTCATGGCCCCAGCAAATTACCCCACAGCTCGGTCGAAACGCCTACAAAAACGGAGGAGGAAGGTAAGATTGGCAACCTTACCTTCAACCGACACCGACACAAACCCACAAAATTATATTAAGCACCTTTAAAAATGTTTTATCAGTTTCATTCAAAGGCGAAATGTTTCAATGTATTTCAAGTTATCTATGTAAATGTGGTGTATGCTCAGTTGTCTTCGTACATACATTACATACATCCGGTTTCAGTGGAGTGTGACAATACCTAACTTCACCTCAGCTACTTAATATGAAAATTATGTTGCTAGGCGAAAAAAAGCGTTGTCATTCTTGAGAATGTAGGTTACTGTCGGCCCTACACCTATACTATATAATAGTAATATACTATATTAAGTTCAGTTATCTATGCCTATACCAGCGATGCAGAATCAATCGCCCGAAATGGCAAACACATGATGATGGAGAAATACAATCAACTTAACCCTATTTACGATTACTTGACACTGGCAGAATTGTGTAAAACCAAAGCCATAAATGAGCAGGAGCAGAAGAAGACGAAGAAGAAAATCAATCGCTAGTAGGCGATAGGGCCACTTTTATATGAACAACGACAGTTATCTTCAATTCACGATTTACAATCTAGTAAATTGTGTATCTTTATAGACTTCAAATCTCTTTCTGCTAGAATATAGCTGCTAGATGATGAATCTACGGGTACTCATCAAATAAAATACCTATATTTATGCGTGGCGAGTATGGCAACTCAATCCCCTCATGATCTTAGAGATCCAATGTCCAGCAGTAAATGTGGGCAGCAGCCCTACGGCTGAGATAATAAATAAATAATAAAAAATAAAAAAAATAAAAATATTTTATTTCGAATAACTAACAAGATCCATATTTTGTTTGTAAAGATATTAATGAAAAAACTTAAAAGTTAGGTTAGTAATGATGAATTATTATAATCAGTCCGTTGTGTCCCACTGCTGGGTTATGGCCTATTCCCTCCAAACGTTAGACCGTCATGAAGAAACGTATTCTTTCGGATCTTGGTGCCACTCAGTGGCCACCTTTGCCCACGGCTCACTTGGTGTGGACTTCTTATTACCGCGATAAAATTAAAAATTCATAGTTTAACCATAACTAACTATAAACTATGCTAAAATTAAATATTCCTAGTCTAAATATCCTTAATCCTCATGGTGAATCGAAACTGACACAAATGCCAAGTGCCAACGATAAATATCAACCGATAGCAAGGTAACGGTTCCATTTCCCGCCATTTTCGTCGTGTCAAACGTTATCTATGGCGTAAAAGCTCTATGGTCTATTTACTTTTAAAAATTGCGTTCCAAATACGAAATTCGTGGAGCGTGAGCCGTTCGTTTTTAATAAGGCAGTAAAGAGGCGGAGTGTTTTAGCGATAATTTTGTCATGAGGCGTCGTAAATTTGTAATGAATATGCATTGTTGTAGCTACGTGCCTACTTCTACGTAAGTTGAATTGTTACCTACAAGGTAAATACTTCTTGATGAGCAGAAAAATACAACAAGTATTCGTCATGTGACCTAAACTAGGACCTTCCCTCAATTCTATTATTTCTTGAGTATCATTAGGTACTAGAACAATTTATTTGGGTTGTTGCGTACAAGCATTTATTTTTAGTTCTATTGGGAACAAGTGGAGTCGAATACGTAATAATAAAAGGGTCCGGCAAGGGATTGGAAAGGTAGTTAAAGCGGCTATAAACAACAGTTTTTTTTTGTTAAACCATACCTACATAGGTGGCAAGTTTCATCGAAATTAAATTTATTAAGTACAAATATTCGTTTCAAAATAATTAAACCAAACAGAACATATTTTTGCCGCTTCACATCCTGGAAGTTTCCAGGATGTGAAGCGGACTGAAAATACGAATGCTGGATATTTCATACATCGCCATCTAAACTCACCCCAAAGTAAGCAGAGCTTTTAGTGAGACAATACTTAAAAACATATTTATCATAAATAGAAAGATACCGAGACAAATATCTGCAGAAGAATTGCATTTTTTTTCCCGTGGCGGGAATCGAACCCAACTGAGCCACGGAGGCAGTAAAATAGTAAACCAAAAACCGATTCACCATACATTCAAACACGCATTCACCACGATTCAAACATATTGAAGCTACGACTCCACTGATTATGAACAATGACATTGACCAAACGCAGTCCAAGCCCATTACATCTGCGATCTATCATTGACGGTACACACAATTACATGGCAGGTACATCATCATCGACACGCGATTCTGATTCTATTGTTGTGGAGAGAAAAAAAGAGGACACCTTTAATTGTCTATGTGAAGGAAAAATGACGATCGGGCAAGCGATTTGCTGGGAGAAAATCGCTTGCCCTTGTCGTTTGTCGTGAGTACGTCGAATTCCTTTTCCTAGTGTCTACCATGAGTTGTCACTGTTAGATCGCCTGCCGTTACTACAGTAGTACCTAATAGTACGTTACTCTGTAATTTTTTTTTTTAATTTACATCTGTCAGATTTGTAACTAATGGTACCAAATTCTAAGCAAATGAAGCCCACAAACTACAGCAGCTGTAGTGGTTTACTGCGTATTTTAGTACTAAAATATCCGCTAGAGGCGCTGTAAAAGTTTTCATACATTTTTTTTAACTACAGTCGCTACCGAGTATAGAATGTGAAAACTCATGGTAGACCTACTGAATGGAACTAGCCGATATCAAAATAATAAGCTAAGTAAATACAATAAAATGGTTACCGCTTTGCATCAGGCGGGCCTTGGGTTTGTCTCGTCATTTAGCCGTAAAAAAATAACCAAAATGACAATTGATTCTCTGAATAACGCTATGGGTAACAGATATTAAATTGAAATATCAATGAGCACGCAGCGCCACTAATAACCAGGTAATTATAATGACTATTGAGGGGTCATCCTTGACATCGATACTGGCTGGCAGAATGAAAAGCTGATCGTTGCTATGGCTGGTAGAATAAACCGCTGACTGCTGCCATATTCAACAGACTTCATAAAGAAGGTTCTAATTCGACTGTATGTTTTTTACAGGTTTGTTAAGCGATTACATCGCCAATTTTAAATGGATTTTGATGATTCTTATTTATAAGGCAGGTAATGTTTTTGCACTCATTTCTGACTTAAATTAAGGTGGACCCATTTTTCCAAAACTTGATTCTGATGATGGGATCCATGAGGAATTAGATAATTGTAAGGACCCCAGTGTTTACTATTAGGTACTAGAATCTATATTACCACACCTTGATAATTATCAAATAAGCATTGTTACGGGGGTACCAGAAAAGGGCGCGAAGGTTTCCGAAAAATGCCATTTTTGACCTTTGGTGACCTTTTGAGGTTACAATAACCTTAGGGTCACCAAAATCAATCAGTACCCTTCTTTCAAAAGTCGGTCAACGCATTCGGTTGTAATCGTCTCATGCACAGACAGACAGACAGACAGTTATTCCTAAATCCTTAATTTTGCGATTTCTGTTCAGTTCTGATGATGGGCTCCATAATCAGAACTGGGTGTAAAGATAACAGAGCGGTTTGGGTACTATCACTTATCTATCAGCAACAAGTCGAGGATTTTATCGTCAGTTTTTTTTTCTAAAAAAATAAAAAATATTTTACACGCTTTTCTTAGCCTCACCGATATCTAGGTGAGGTGTATCTACAAGTATGTAATCATGTAATGTAAATATGCATGGAATCTTCGAACGTTATTTTAACACACTTGAGGACATCAGGTTTAATCATATTTTTATACTTGAGTTATACAGTATTTTTTTTTAACTGGGACAGTAGGGCAGCACCCATAACCAGAGGAGATACAGGTGCAGTTTCTTTTAAAACATCAGCTGGTTTTTGGAGAAAAATATTTTGGCATTTAATTTTTTTTGGTCAAGCGTGATTAGCGCCTTAAAATGAATCAAGTTGGTAATTTTTTTTGTGATGCCAGTTATAAAACAAACTGTATAACCTTAAACATTTTAATAGGTAATATCTACCTAATTGATAATAATGTTAAAAATATCTTATCTAGTTTATTTATTGTTAAATTCAATACTATTATTAATCTTCGATGTTTTGTTTCGGTCAGTGTTGCGTCCTATGGGACAAATACGGCGCCACTGAAAACAAGTGTCGTGTTCTCACGGCGTGTGCTGAGTTGACGACCGATTTATGTTTCTGTACCTTAATGTGTTATTTTTCATGTATGTATGTACCTTTGAGACATAAATAAACATTTTCTATTCTATTCTAATTAAAACTTTGCTTTGTTATCAAGGCCTGATAGATAACAATACGATAATTCGACGCGTTTTTTAGTTTTTGAACAATAATTTATTTCGTAATCTAATGAAAAGAGTTTTATACTTGACCACTAACAGAATAGTAAACCCTAAAAAAAACATAATTCAGCGGACCCTACGCAACACATGTCATAATTTAGTTTTATTTTTGCAAGTACACATTTATTCCACTATGCCTAAGCCGCTATAGAGCATTTAAGTTCACAGCTAAGAAGTTCCGTATTTTCCAAAAGTGAAATTACAGTATGTGAATTAAGTTCAAGGGTAGGAAAGTTAATATTTAGATTTTATTTTCGTATTCTGTACTTTCTTTCATTAGCTTAGATGCTAAAGAAATATCAGAATTTAAAATGAAAGCCGTAGCCCGGTCGTACACGAATAAAACTGATGTTTCATTTGGGCCGCGCCGCTGCCTGCGTCATTGTTTGATACTTCGGTCGGAGTATTTTGTAGTTTTAAAGGGACATACATTCTGGTTGTATTTTTAAATGGACATAAATCCTAGCCAACCGCAAAAGCGCACATAGAAATAATGATAAATAATTTAACCTTGCGAGCGCTGATGCGTTGCGAGTCTCGACTGTGCAATGTGCAAGTACACACAACCTGTTTAGAATTTGACAAAAACCGGAGTCTGTGATGTTGGTGGCAACTTTTGAGGTGCTACGAGTAAGAGTGTTTTTCTTAGTATTTACAATAGTCCGCCAAGCCGCTATATACATTCTACGCCTAGTACATTTGAGTATTTCCTCTATCATGGATCCCATCATCAGGACTGGGTGTAAAACAAGCAAGCTTTAATTCAGGGCATGAAATTATGCCCTGAGGCGCTCCAGTTGACACTATTACAATTATTTAACCCCTCATGGATCCCATTATCAGGATCGAGTTTTAAAAAAAATGGCACTTAATTGAAAAGAGATAGCTTTTCAATTAGGTGCCATTCGAACCTAAGAGGTCTAAAATACTGAGTTCTGAGGTAACAGAGACGAAGAAAAAAAATACAGTCGACTTGAGAACCTCCTCATTTTTTTTGAAGTCTGTTAAAAATAAAACTCTATTGGTATTGTATTGGCACAGCCGATGTTTAAGGGCAAAGTACAGTCTAAGACCACGCGATCGCTTGGGATTTCCAAGAGGGGTACAGGTCACCACAGTTACACACACACACGCATGTGATAGAATTTATTACAGTTTCATTTCAAACGATCAAATAAACAAACTAGAATATTCGTTTTGTATTTACAGGGGTTACTGACGTAGTATTATAACGTCCAAGTTTATTGCGATTTTTTTTATCGATTTATCAAGGAAATCATCATCATGGAATTAAACGCCCGTAATACTCACGTTATTTTTTAAGGTGAATTAATATGAGGCTTATTTCAGCATTTGCTTTAGAAGCGAAATGGCTTTGGAACCCGGTTGTTTTAATGCTTTGATGCATTAAGATGGTGCAGTCAAAGGCATTAGCAATTTTATTTATGATAGATCTAACTAAAGCCTCAATGACTGTTAGCCGATTGACATATTATGTACCTCTATAAGATGTGTACTCGACTCCCGCCATGGGATATAGTTTGTCAGATCTGTAGATATTAGTTAAGTCTAGCTATGTTGGATCATTAGGTATTTCAGGTTTATGAAATGTTGGTTATGGTATAGGAAATCATGAAGAACTTACGGAACCCCTCAATTATCGAAGTTAAAGGTAGGTTATTTTTATTGTTAAAACTAACTATGAATAATAACGAACATATTTAGACTTTTATAATTGTAAAAAATACTTGTTTGTTAAATTTCTTTGTTATATACGAAAAGCAGATATATTCTTTTCTCAAGAAGAAAATCTAACGCAAGGTGGACTCAGTTAAAATCTAATAAAAGTCATGCAGTCATGTAACAAGTCAAGTATTCTTTTCATTGTCTATATTTTAGTGGGGTTGTTCACAGACAACAGTTAAACGGAGTACTTAGAATTTTTATTTGCATTTATATAAAAAATTAAATACTTCGAAAAACCGTTCATTCTAAACCACATTCTAATCCTTTAGTGATAATGAAACGTTATCAGTATCACCTATGTACCTAATACCAGGTGAGTAATAAGCAAATACATGATTCACATGATAACCAAGTCTCCACCAACTTAACCGTGTGATGTCACAAAACCGTGACTAAAGTAAAAAAAAATACCATACCATGCTCTAATCAAACGCAAACAGACGGAATGTAAACATTACAAAACTCACCCAAAGCCACGGATATCCTATCTGCAAACACCGATAACTCTATTTGAACGGCACGGGTGTTCAATTTCGCTGCGGAGCGCGCGTCCGCTCGCCTCGGCGTTCGGAGTGCAACTGAGCCTCACTGACGGATTAGGCGGCGCCTGCGCCTTCAAAGTTACGCCTTCACGCACACAAGACATGGTTTTTATGTCGGCGTAAACCTTCATGAAAATGCATCGTTTGAATACGCTATTAATATTCGTGTCGGACTTGAACCGAGGACCTTAGGGTTTGTTTGTGCATAATTTGTTTTATATTAACCCGAACATCCGATGGACATTCGATAGGTATTTGAATTTCAATACTTAACATTTCTTAGATATTTTTAATGAATCAGCTAATATTGGCGCCAACCAACGCCAATTACCAGCACTTATAAACCAACGACAACTCACGAACCAACGACACCTGAAGAACCAACAACACTGCTGTGTTTGTCGTCAATATTTATTTTGAGGGTTTCAAGCCTCAACCGTTCATCAACATCATCTGCTAGACTATAGTCAAATAACATGGGTTAACGGTTGTTGACACGGTTGGACGAGCCATTTTAACCTACACAAATTGTCAACCTTTCAAATAGCAAAACTTTTGTGAAGTCTAGCACTCGTCCTGAACAGAAAAGAAAAAAATGTTGGGTATTCTATGTACTTATGATTTTTTTTTTTAATTTAACACTAATGATTACCTATTATAATATTATCAATAATTGTCGCTAATTTAGAATGAATTAAACTTACAATAATGTCGATAATGCTTGCTGTTCTTTATCTAGTCCTTTTAATTTTGCATTAAGTTTAGCCATGGAGCAATGTACAGTCGCGTTCATGGCAGAGGATACCACGAAGGCAGATAGATAATCATTTATTTGCAACCACAAAACAAACATTACATAAAGGTTTCATAAATTTATAATCTGGGTCTTGCCGTGGGGTGCCGGCAGTAGAATGATACCCCTCCTCTCATGCCCATGGATGAAGTAAGAGCCTGCTAAGGGATACCACCGGAAGATGGGCAGCAGCGTCTATCCGTGTATCAACATACCATACTGCGCTCACCAACCCGCCTGCCAAGCGTGGTGAGAATGGCAACTACCCCTCATGGAGATCCATGAGGGAGGCCTGTGTTCATCAGTGGACGTTTTATGGCTGAAATGATGAATCTGGGTTTGTCGCTGCAAAAGGGTCCTTGCTCAGCATATATATTGCGGGATGCAGGGCCAGTCCGCGCTGGTCCGTAACGTAAGGACCGTTTCAAAAACGCGGATATCGACATTAACAAAAAAAAACACAGCAAAAATATATTATTCAAAATTAACAATAATAAAACTAATATTCGGTCGTTACATATGAAATTGGCGTTTTGTCGTACTGGCCACTTTGATCTCAAATAACTCCTCTTTGGTTAGGAATTGCCAATTCAAATTTATACAGTTTTTGACACATTCGTGTTTCGAAAACCATAATTAATTTGTTTTTTCTCTTTTGTATCTTTTCCTTGCGTCACTCAGTTTACAAAACGGAAAACTTGAAATATCGCGTTATTTACGAGCACGAGTTCCACCGTGGCACCAGCGTGCAGAAACGGCTCGAAGGATTAATTATGTGTATGGCGGCGGTGTCGCAAAAAAAAACACAGTGCATTTTTGGTTCCAACATTTTTTGTCAATTTGCACGATTATGTACCATTGTACATACTTTTATTAATAAAATCTATATATATAAAATCACTAATATATATATGTATATATATATTTAAAAGTCCTAACTGACTATCAACGCACAGCCTAAGCCATTGGACCTAAAGACTTGAAATTTGGCACACACATGCCTTGAGTATCCTAGACGTGCACTAAGAAGGGATTTTTCAAAATTCCCACGGGATAGGGAATAAATGGGATTTATATTTTCGAATCACAGTGGCTCTGCGTGAAAAAGGGGATTTCCACGCGGACGAAGTCGCGGGCAAAAGCTAGTATGTTATATAAAAAAATCGACTTTATGTTCCTCTCATACAAAACGACAATTTCATATGTAACGACCTAATATAATATAATAACTATGAAATTTAATAGATACACTATGGTACCACTAAGGTTTAGTGGATCCTTTTCTATGAACGCGACTGTACGCAGACATATGTACCTAATGTTTAAATGCTCCAACAGCCGCATTATCTGTCCCGAAGAATAACTATTCGAATACATACACCCATACAGAAAATGCCCAGGCATTTGCATTAGTTACTAGCTCGCTTGGTTACGGTCACACTTGAACAAATACACTACAAATTACATATAGAGAAACTCGTACCTTACGCTTCTTTTCATGATAAGAAGTTTTATTTTTGAATTCTAACAGCAAGTTGCTGTTACGGTTAAAAGTAATTGTGGTTCTTTAAGTATAAGACTAAATGGACACGGACTAAATGGACATGGACACGGCTCGCTCGAGACAGAGAAAACTGGCATAGATTGGAGCAGGCCTTTACCCATAATAAAAATTAAGTGAAGTGGAATAATATATATTATGTCATCATCATCATCATTTCAGCCGTAGGACGTCCACTGCTGGACATAGGCCTCCCTCATGGATATCCAGTTATTGCGGTTGGAAGCAATCTGCATCCACCGTCGACCTGCGGTCTTCAGCAGGTCATCATCCCATCTTGTTAGTTGATATATTATGTAACTACTTAGATTTAGAAGAAATAATGTAAAATGAGGAAATAAAGAGGCTTAATATATTAAATAATCATAATAATAATAATAATGAGAGCCTGCTAAGAGCTACCTCCGGAGGATAGGCAGCGTCATTCAGTGTATCAACATCCCATACTGCGCTTGCCAACCCCAGGCGGGTTGGCAAGCGAGGTGAGTATGGCAACTGCCCCTTATGGACATCCATGAGGGAGGCCTGTGTTCAGTAGTGGACCTTTTACGGCTGATATGATGATGATGATAATAATAATGACTAGGCAAGCAGAAGGCCCACCTGATGTAAGGCGGTAACTTCTATTACAACTGCAATGACCACGTGGCCATAGCTGCCCTGCACTGCGCCCGTCACCCTGAGACATAAGAGTTGTAAGTAGGGCTTGCATTCGAATATTCGAATATTACATTAGTTCGAATATTCGAATACTGAAATTGCAATATTCGAATAGTCGATTAAAATCAAGAACCCCAAACTCGGAACTCTGTTGTGCATAAAATGCCACACAAAAGTTCGCGCGACATATCCATACAAGACAATACAAGTTTACGTCGTTCGGGTGAACAACATGACAAAGTTATAGATTTTGAAAACATTTGTTTTTTACTAAGAATTTGTGAATGTTACTCTAATTGCTAATTTTATTATGATCGTGTGTATAAGACCTCTTAAAAATGTTTGTGTACTTAGTCCAGTAACTACTTACTACTGTGTTACCGTTACTTACCGTGTTTATTTATCTACTTGTTATTGTGTAAAATTGTATTGTAGATATTGTTAAAATACAAGTACACATAACAATTTGGAGAAACCAATTCAGTATAAAATTTGTTTTTCCAAATTTTGATTTTTTGTTTGGATAGAAACCTAGACATAGTGCACAAGATACCTGTTAGATCAAAAGTTTCATAGAAATATCTATTACGACGCCACACCCACGTACGAGCGGTTGTATGAAAAGTAAGTTGGATTGGCCCCTCTTAAGTAGGATAGTAGTATAAAAATAAAACTTACCCGCAGCACCCACAGTCACTAGGAAACAAAGGCGGAACCCGCTTATCAAAAGCTTTTATACCGAGCTTATCGGTATCCGATATAAGGTGATCGATACTTTTATCTCGCGGCTTCGTGTTTCACCCTTATGTGTTAGTAACGAAATTATAGTCATTTTTATTAAAGCCCGGTGGAACAGGGTTATGATTTCAAACTGTTTCAGTCAGACTCATTTCAGCCGTAAAACGTCCACTACTGAACACAGGCCTCCCTCATGGATCACGGGCAAGAGAGGAGGGGCAACATTCTACTGCCGGCACCCCACGGCCACGGCGCCGGAAAATAATAAAACAAGGTAATTAGGCGATAAACTCACGTAAAACAGGTTAAATCATGTCTATTGATCGCGAAAGTTAATCGCGAAAGTTTACAAAGGAACAGAGTTAATAGGGGTGCCGGCAGTAGAATAATGCATTTTCTCTCTTGCCCGCGGATGCAGTAAGAGCCTGCTAAGAGCTACCACCGAAAGATGGGCAGCAGCGTCTTTACGTGTATCAGCATCCCACACTGCGCTCGCCAACCCGCCTGCCAAGCGTGGTGAGTATGGCAACTGCCCCTTATGGAGATCCATGAGGGAGGCCTGCGTTCAGTAGTGGATGTTTTACGGCTGAAATGATGATGATGATGTAAAGCAGAATAAGTAGTGGAAATAGAGGCATTTTTTTATTTCATGGTGTGACATGGTTTTAGTGCGTTCCTGCTCGCATGCGAGTATACCATACAGTGCGCCTACTCTTATCATCAGAATTACAATCTTTACGTAATCGCGTGTCATCTGAAGTGAACCAATTGAATTATGTGCGTTATTCTATTAATAATGTTCTTTTATTTTGCCATTTGTGACGCGTCAGCACGGTCTATGCGGACGCACTGAATAAAGCATTTTTAGAATTTTGAATCTTTCCGCAATAAACATAAGAGTTAGTTTGGCTAGATTACGATTTCGATTCACCGGGATTTGCATTCAAGTGTAGGGCCCAAGTTCCCAAGGGCCCAAGTTCATAGGAAGCCGGGTCATCGGATCACCATGTTTTTTCCACCTATTTCACCCGGCGATACATATCGATATCCCCTATTCAGCTTTGCACGTCATACATATGTAGGGACCCGATTTTGTTGCATTTTGATGCAAATATAAAAGGTTACATACATATTGATTCGGGATGGATAGATTTGTGTTAGTTTTTTAGACGTAAGTAATAGTGCCGTGGGGTGCCGGCACTAGAAGTTACCCCTCCTCTCATGCGGTAAGAGCCTGCTAAGGGATACCTCCGAAAGATGGGCAGCAGCGTCTTTTCGTGTAAGTATCAACATCCCGTACTGCGCTCGCCAATCCGCCTGACAAGCGTGCAAATGATCAGAATTTGGGGATCCATGAGGGAGGCTTTTATGTGAACGGCTTATAACAGGGCCTTACAAGTTTTGTTTTTAACCGACCTCCAAAAAAAAGAGGAGGTTCCCAAGTCGTCTGGTTGGCAGGCTGAATACGTGCCTCGCGGTTTGCAACAGGCGTATATCTCGCGATCAACGCAGTCAAACTTCAATTGTTTGCTCAAGCTCACTTCAACTTCGTGATCATGTTGCCATACTCACCACGCTTGGCAAGCGGGTTGGCGAGCGCAGTACATTGTGATGTTGATCGGAAAGACGCTGCTGCCCATCTTCCGGAGGTATCCCTTGGATCTTACTGCATCCCCGGGCAAGAGGCGGGGCAACATGCTCCCGCCGGCACCCCACGGCACGTCCTGTACGTATAATCGAAGGCCTCACCTCTGACTGCAGTGAAGCCTGCAGCTCATCACTGAGCTTCTTTAGCGCTGCAATCTGAAAGCGAACAAAGAGAGTTAATAGGCATTTTCTAGGAAAGCTCGCTTCATCGTCGAATTCATTTTCGCCAAGCCAAGGATGAAGTCAAATGCTAACCTATCTCACATAAAAATAAATACTTTGTCAATCAAATCACTTTCACACGAGATATGTGAAGATAGCGAGCCGTGAGGTGCCGGCAGTAGAATGTTGCCCCTGCTCCAGCAGGCTCTTACTGCATCCGCGGGCATGAGAGGAGGGGTAACATTCTACTGCCGGCACCCCATGGCGATTACGTCCTTTATTAAATTTAAATGTGTTTTGTTTTTCTTTTGTAAATTGACTACTCTAAGAAGTTCTTAACTCTAATGACTTTGATTTGTCAAATTCACTAATTCCTATCAATTGCAAATCTTATCCTACTAATGTATAAAAGTGAAAGTAAGTTGTAGGGTAGTTGTAGAGAAGTTGTAGGGTACTGGTTGTAGTAGGTGCGATACGAAGTTCGCCGGGACAGCTAGTACCTAGATAGATATTTTTTAGTTTATATAGAAAAACTCCCGCCCTGCTTCCGCTGCTCGACCTCCTGGCGGAGATGGATGCACGAGTGTACGTTCGTCTACGGCAGGAGGGCGATGATGGTGGGGCTGCGCCAGCTGAAGTGCGGCATGAGGAGCGTCGACGTGCGGGAACCTACGACCTCGGGAAGTGGCGCGAGCGGCTCGAGGAGCCGAGGAGCTCGCGCCAACGCGCCGTCGGCGCTGTTCTGCCTAGCTTCGAAGCCTGGCTAGGGAGGGAGGGAGGTAACGTCAACTATCGACTTACTCAGGTACTCACCGGGCATGGTTGCTTCGCTGAGTACCTGAGTAGGATCGGACGCGAACCGACACCGCAGTGCCACCATTGTAGGTGGGGCCAGGATTCCGCCCAGCACACGCTCGAGGATTGCTCGGCGTGGTGCGTGGAAAGGCGGAATTCGGCACTCAGGATCGGGCAAGATCTCTCTCTGCACTGCGTAGCAGCGGCTATGCTGGCAGACGAGACGGCGTGGAAGGCGGTTGCCTTTTTCTGTGAGACCGTGGGGATGCGGCATCCCCTATAGGGGACCATCTGGGTCCGTAGGGTAGTCAGAGTGAGGGCTTGGTTGGACTATCCCAAACGGACCCAGGGAGGGCGATGGTGCATGATGGCTATGCACCATCTTTAGTTCCGCGAGACGTAGGGGGCATTAGTTGTGGATGCCCCCGGGACGTGCACAGGCAAGGTGCTATAGGGGCTCCGGAGTGTTCTTTACGAGGAACCGGAGCCCCTAGTGCACCGAGGCCGGCCATCGGGGGGTTTTAGTGAGTCGTCGGGAGACAACCTCACATAACCATGCTGTGCCCTTACGCAGCATGTGTATCTGACCAAGAAGATCCCCCCCCCCCACGTCATCGAGAAAAATAAGGGTAGTTTTAGGGTAATTGTAGGTTGTAGGGTAGTTTTAGGGTAGTTGTAAATAGTGGTTGTAGTAGGTGCGATACGAAGTTTGCCGAAAAATCTAGTTAATGGTAAATGTTATAAATGTTCTTATTAAGGTAGAATTACACCAGTGTGCGGTACAAATGTTTGAACGTCATTTTGGTGTTTTCTATCATTCAAACATTAGTGCCGCACAGAGCCGCACACTGGTGGAATCCTACCTAACCCTTGCACAGGGATCTTAAAAAAATTTGATGAGTTACTAGGTGTAGGTAGGAACGCATCGAAACACGCGGCAGCGCGTAACAAATAAATCGTGAGCTTAAATCGATCCTAAATTATCAACAATATTCTATTAAATAAATTTCAGAATTATCTACAAAACTTGGCGACATTTAGATCTCAATTCTTTAGTGGGCGAAGTCGACAGTCTAAATATTGAGCTTGGCTTCCATTTTCAAATTTTTGTTTTTGATTGGATAGTTTTTTACAAATCATAGCAGAACCCTCGGTGTCTCCGACTCGCTCTTCGGTTTTATTTATTATCGAAATCGTTTTTAAGTGTACCCATAATTAATCCGCTTCTTTATAAATAACGGCCAACGGTAGGACTTCGTCGTCGGCGGGCGGGAGGTGGTAAAAAAATAACCAGCCAATCGCAGGTCTCTCTTTTGTAATTCAAATATGGAGCGATTTAAATGCACGCAGCCAATAGGTCACGTGGATACGAATACATCAATGTGTACCATGAGTTGTCACTATTAGATCGCCTGCCATTATACAGTAGTAATAGTACGTTACTGTGACATCTGTCAGATTTGTAACTCTTGGTGCCAAATTCTAAGCAAATGAAGCTCAAACTACAGTCGCTGTAGTATATAGTTTACTGCGTATTTTAGTAGAGATAAACTATTCTTCGTGATAGGTTATTTGTTGAGAAACAATATAGCCTTGGTACTAAAAGATACTAGTATGTGTTTTATAATATTTATTCCACCCTCATCCTCTGCTGTTAGGCTTAGCAGATAAGACTAAACAGGTTTGCTGCCTTGCTGAGTAAGTCTTGGTAGATATAAGCAGTAGGTACTTATTTATTTAGGAAACTCTAGGAATATACCTAGGGACTAATACTAAATCTGATACGCGCTTCCCGCCATACAATGGCTACATCTCGACAGATCGCACGATTAGTTGACTTGTCAGTGAGCGGATTAGTCCATGTTTCCTGAAAAGTTGCAAAATGCACACAAGAATAGAGATGCACTAAGTATTCACACACATTGTAAGTATCAAGTTTTGTGGAGGAGCGTGCATTTTTAAAATGGTTTATCTCTAAACTATCCGCTAGAGGCACTGTACAAGTTTTCATACATTTTTTTTAACTGCAGTCGCTAGCGAGTATAGTTTGTGAAAACTCATGGTAGACCTACAGTTGTACACGGTAAGAGTATATTACAGTATATCACTTGGCGTGTGCGCGTGTAGTCTCTAATTTTGATAGTGTGAAACCACACTTAGGTAGTATAATCAACAACATCATCATCATAGGCCTACGTATACCAGCGTTGATCCTTATTTCTAAGGATTAACATTATGCTGAGGTAGGACCCTATAATGTTATTTCTCCTCTCATGCCCGTGGATACAGTAAGAGCCTGCTAAGCGATACCTCCGGAAGATGGGCAGCAGCGTATTTCCATGTATCAACCTTACTGCGCTAGCCTAGCAGGCACGCGGGGCCTGCCAAGCGTGGTGAGTATGGCAACTACCCCTTACGCTCAGAGCCTACAGATTCATAGGGGTCCAGCTGTGGACGTGCTACGGCTATGATGTTGATTATTTATCTGCAGACTCAAAGTTTTATTGGAAACAGTGGTCACGAAAGTAATGTCACAAGATAGGATCAGCATGCTTATGATACTGCGAAATTGTACGTGTAGTTGTATGGATGGCATCCAATGACTTCGACAATGAATGCTATATAGATGCATGGTGGGCAAATCATAAGCAATTCGCTACTACCTGTCCGTCAGTTATCTGGGGAGGCAGTTATCTAGGGAGGCAGCAGAAGCCCAGTACAAGCATTTCCAGTCATACCGGCTTACCTTTACTAAAAACATTCTGGAAAAGAATACAATTTAGATGTATTTACTAAGCTTTTATTAACATCGGACCCCTTGATCAGCTCCAAAGAGGAAATAAGAAACCTTGAAGCAAAGTATTATTACTTCCTGAAACGATAGAAATGCTGATGTCTGCCAAACCAAATAGAGAGCCAATAACGGAAGAATGCAGTCAAAGGAGGAATTATATTTATGTAAATTTTATATTGTGACATAAAATGACAATTTACCATGTGTGACATGTATGTTATTTTACTATAATATAAATAAAAAAATATAAATATTCTTTTTTATATATTTTTTATTAAAATGCCGTGTCTAAAATGTTTTAATATCAAATAAAAAAAATATTTGATCAAAAAAGTTTATTTCAATTTCACTGTGTTTTTTTTTCAAGTGAGGGAAAGAAGCGAACAAGAAACCTATAATATACATATATATATATATAGTAAGGAGATTCCTCTCCCGCAGCCCTAGTCACCGACCGCTTGAGCCTTGCTTCGCGGCCGCCGATTCACCGTTTTGGTATATTTTTTTATTGTAGAGTATTTGTTTTTACATTTCTTTATAGTAAAAAAATATGTTTATGACTACAAATAAATGATGTGGAATACTAATATAATAATGACTTCTTGTAGTGCGTAATGCACACGCGGCTCTACCTTCACACGGCGATTGAAGAACGTGGCTCGTCGACTGCTTCAGACATCGAGCTCATCCAATTAAAGAACTCCGAAACACATAAGTGCATTGCACTAATGCAATGACAACTGTCTCTCGCCTTTGACAGCACAGCGCCATCAGCTGACCTGTGCACTTTTCCGTACAATTATGAAATATTTTTGGCGGAATTGTTGTTTAGACAAAATAAATGACATTTCCTCTCTATTGGGTACGTCCCCGATGGCTTCAGATAAATAAACAATTATTCTAATAGAAACCTGCCGATGTTTTTTTTTCTACGCAGTTAGCAAAAAAAGGCAATGCAAATGATCCGAATTAATTCACGTCAACAATATTCCCGTTCCAATATATCGGCGCAGGTAGATGTGGCGCAGCTGAGAATGGTAACAGCTGGATCCTAAACGGATAATATAAGATCAAAGCTCGACGTGGTCATGGCAAAAACGTGCCGTAACGCCGCGGTGCCAAAAGAAGAATCCGAGTTTTTAATATTCTATTCTTATTTCATTTCCCTTCTTAGGCCCATAAGCTATTATGTATTATTTATACATTTTAAATATATATACATACATATATATAAATATATTTATGTCATGTAATGTGTTGGTATATTTTATGTTAACTATATATATTTTTATGTTAATTAATATTTATATAGAAATTTTTCTTACTTCTGTTGTTAGTGCCTTCTCATGTTTTCTTGCACGCCCAGGTTGACTGGTAGAAAATGCTATTAGCATTAAGTCCTCCTCTGTACATTGTTTTTGTGCACAAAGTATTAAATAAATAAAAAAATAAGAATGTTGCCCCTCCTTTACTTCTACAACAAACTCCCAAGTTAGTTGCAGAAGTTGTCATTTAATATATTAAAAAACGTTAACAAACGCAATCTGTGCAATAAAGGTTATTATAAAAATCAGATTACCTAGAGGAAACAAACCACTTGTAAACAAGACAAAATAAAATTGTTGAATGATGACTATAACGACCGAGTTATGTTCTTCTATTCACTTCTTTTCCTAACTCGCGTGTCATCTGAAATGAACAGGTTCAATTATGTACTTTATTCTATTAATTGTGTTGACCTTATTCTACAGATGAGTCGATATGCTTTGTTGGTCTTTTGTAAATTTATATTTCTAAATGGCCTTCGGGTCGGAATGAATATACAATTTTGACTTTGCAGAATCGCTGACTAAGCAGATTTTTGCACGCTTTGCACCCGAATCTGATTAAGTAATTGGGAATTATAAGTTTCTGCTATGGGGACGCTGCAATGTCTGGAACCTTTTTAGATAGAGCACCATCCATTCTAGTGAATTTAATGTTGATAAAAATAAAATAATAACCTAAACCATCCTGAATGACGCTATATTCATAGGAAATAACTATATCAACTAAGCGGGTTCGTGTCATAATTGAGGGATAAATCTATATACACATGTAAGACTATTGTTTATTGTCTTAAAATAAATCTAATATAACATATGTATACTTAATCTTAATCATTACATCTATACTAATATTATAAACAGGAAAGATTTTTGTTTTGTATTTTTGCAACGAATAAACTCAAAAACTGCTGCACCAATTTTCAATTTTGGTCTTACAGGCCGATCAGCTTGCTACCGGTTCTCTCAAAAGTCTGTGAGAAGATAATACACAGAAGAATCATACCTATGTTGAATGAATGCAAAGTAATACCTGACCACCAATTCGGATTCAGACAAGGACACTCCACTACAGAACAAGTGCATAGAGTCACAGAAAAGATAAGAGATGCTCTGGAAAGAAAACAGTACTGTTCTGCAGCTTTCCTAGATATCCAACAGGCCTTTGACAAGGTGTGGCATAATGGTTTACTTAGCAAGCTGAAAAACTATCTTCCTCATAGCTACTATGGAGTCCTACACTCATATTTGACCAACAGGATATACCAAGTAAAGGAACTGGGTAAAACATCAAATTTTCACGAAATCAGAGCTGGTGTTCCGCAGGGATCGGTTCTGGGTCCACTAATATACACCATATTCACCGCAGACCTACCTGACGTAGAAGGAGTAACCACTGCAACATTTGCCGATGATACCGCAATAATGGCCTGTAATGTTGACAAAGCAACGGCATCAGAGGAATTACAGAAAGGTCTCAATGAGGTAGATACCTGGTTGAAGAAGTGGAAAATTAAAGCAAGCGCTACTAAATCTATGCATATAACGTTTACCCTGAGAAAAGGCGATTGCCCACCAGTTCGGCTTGGTGCTGATACTCTGCCTCATACCGATCACGTAAAATACCTTGGCATGCACCTTGACCGTAGGCTGACATGGAAAAACCTCATCAAAACTAAAAGAGAGGAACTTAACATCAAATTCAGATCTCTCCTATGGATTCTGGGTCGCAATAGCAGACTATCAATGGACAACAAACTACTTATTTACAAAACTATTCTAAAGCCCGTATGGATGTATGGAATACAGCTGTGGGGCAGAGCCTGCAAAACAAGCCTTAGCGTAATACAAAGAGTACAAAACGCAATCCTACGCACTATATCAAATGTCCCATGGTTTGTGAAAAATACAGAAATCCACGAGGCTCTGCAAATGGACACCGTTATAGCAGAAATAAGAAAAACTTCTGAAAACTACCAACTACGGCTGGCCCAGCACTCTAACGAACTTGCCACGCAGTTAACAAATCATAGCTATCCCAATCGCCTCAAGAGGCATGACGTCCTAAAGCTCCATCAAAGGATGTAAAAAAAAGAAGTAGCGTGCTCAATGGAGCATGCACTTAACTTGCGAAACGAATGACCAACAAATTTGCTCATAGTCAAACGACTGATCGCAAATAAACCAGAAAAAAAAAAAAAATGTTTCAACATTCTTTCACCATTAGAATGGAACATAGGCTTTACCTTATTTTTTACCTTTACCCGTACTGCCACGGGAACGGGAAATACGCGGGTGAAACTGCGGAGTGCGGCTTAATATTAAAATTCAGGTAAGTGTTGCATATTGCACAACAAAGGAACACAGACTGACCCAGCCAACCTCACAGCACTGCGGCACAAAACAGAAGCGAACTCAGCAGTCAGGACATTAGCATAAAATCTGGGACACAGATCTGAATCTCAGATGACCCTCCATTGAGAAATCGAGCTCTATTTCTGAGGAATAACGTCACACGCATGTTTTAATAATTTAGCGAGCGTTCGCATTGTGACCTGTGGCACAAAGGACTTTTGTCTTGTACGGGCTGGGTTTTGACCCAGCATGTAAAGAGGGCGGAATATGATTCCAACAGAAACGTATGCCAGGTCGTTTGAGTTTGAAAACTCCTGTGGTGGCAAACACCTGAATTATGATCAATACCAAACTTTTATCCACGTCTCAGCCGTAGAACGTCCAAGCGCACGGCTGGACATAGCCCTCCCTCATGTAACATCAAGATCACGAGGGGGTTGCTATACGTCATCATTTCACGTCACAGATTTTGACATGGTTATTTTATATGTATGTTAGATTGTAAGGTATATATTTAATATGGGCTGTAGTTTTAAGTATTTTACATCTTGTAACTTGTCTTATGTTGCCTGAAATAAATGATTTATTATTATTATTATATTAGCCACGCTTGGCAGGCGGGTTGGCGAGCGCAGTAGAGGATGTTGATACACAGTGGTAGTGCCCATCTACTGGAGGTATCTCTTTGCAGACTCTTACTGCATGCACGAGTAAGAGAGGAGGGGCAGCATTCTACTGCCGGCATTTCACGACATTATAGTGTTTTTCATTGTCTATATTAGTTGTACTTTTTTAAGCTGATGGCTTGTGAGTCGTGTGGTATGTACCCCCACGAACTTTCAATCCGAAGGTTGAAAAATATGTGTGCACACTTGCATAACGGTGAAGGAAAACATCGTGAGGAAACCCGTGGCTTAGTTAGCTTCAGACGGATCTTTTTTCTGATTCTGCGTAATAGCTGACTAAGCTGATAGTATGGTACAGGGTGCTGGGCAAGCCTATTCCATCTAACAATGTCCCAGGCACTCCCGTGTAGAATGAATACCATGAATAGCAGTTGCAGATGTATATGTATAAAAAATCTCCATAATAAATTAAAAGGCCTTACTTCCTTTCCGAAATAAATATAAAAACAATAAATAAGGGATACCTCCGGAAGATGGGCAGCAGCGTCCTTCCGTGTATCAACATTACCTACTTCTGCGCTCGCCAACCAGCCTGCCAAGCGTGGTGGGTGTGGCAATGGCCAGTACTTGGATTTATGACGGAGGTCTATATCCAGCAGTTGACGTCTAGGGCTTTGGTGATGATTACGATGAAAAGAAAAAAAAAGCCTCATCTATCCAACTGCAGAGCAAAGGTATCCCTTTATTTGTATCCTGATCCTGGCACCTTGATGCCCCACCACTAAGTTTGCGTCCACTTTACCCACGAAAGTTGTTAAAGTCGAATAAAAGGGACATCATTACAATATCACCGATTACCGACAGCATATACCCCAAAGGCCAGTCGCAGGTTCTTATCCAGAAAGCTGCGTGTTATCTATGTATCGCTGTGCAAACAGAGATTATGTTATCTACCCTATATACGGCGGGAATGTAATGGTTGTGGCTATGGAACTGGCGAGTTTAACGCGGGTTTTGATACACCTTACTTAATCAAACTCAAATAATTCTTTAATTTTATAACAAACTAGCCGCACTTTGCGGTTTGGCCCGCGTCGTTACCGTCCCCGTGAGAATACTGGGATAAAATATAGCCGATATTCATCAGAAATGTGTAGGATTCTAATGGTGAAAGAATTTTTTAAATCGGTCCAGTAGTTTCGGAGCCCATTCAATGCATTAAACAAACAATCAAATCTTTCCTCTTTATTATTAGTAACAATAACAAATAAACCGGATTCAAAGTTAAATTTTACGCTGAAAATACCCAAACCGTTTATATCTTACAATATTATACATTAAAAGTAAAAAAAAACTTTTTAACAAACAAGCTTTGATTTAAACGTACTAAAAATAATAAAATAATAATTTTCCCTTAAATTTTAATGTCAACTTAAAACGTCTTTACACAATTTATGTGATAAAAAAGCTTGTCGCGAGATTAACTTGTGTGCCTGTAACTTGATCTAATTGATTTTTTTTAAACAATGTGAGTACCTGCTTAAATCTCGCGAAAAGCTTTTTTATCACATAAATTGTGTAAAGACGTTTTAAGTTGACATTAAACTTTAATTGGAAAATGTTTATTTTATTATTTTTAGTACGTTTAAATAAAAGCTTGTTTGTTAAAAAGTATTTTTTTACTTTTTAGTTATCACTGGACAGTTGGTTTCTTGTCTATTCATCTCATGTCCGCCATGTTGGATTTAGAGTGATGTCATTTAATCTTTCGAGTAACTCTCAGCAAGGCCTTTCATTTGATACCCATATCATAGGAGTGCATTAAGAATAAATAATCTTAAATGTTCGGCCATGTTTGATTCAGAGTATCGTCATTTCATTTTCGAATTATTCTCAGCAATCCCTTTGATTTTATACCCCTATTGTAGGAGTCCATTAAAAATAACTAGTTCGCCATTTGATACCCATATTATAGGAGTACATTAAAAATAAGTAGTCCGCCACCTTGGGTGTTCCGCCATGTTGGAATCAGAGTAGCGTCACATAGCTGACCATGCATTGTCATCCAAAGAAAATCATGTATACAAAATTTCAGCTAGGTTGAAGATATCTGCTTCAAAATTGAGTTGCAAGATTCCCCGAACAAACATAGTTACATACATATGTACATAAATATAGGGCAAGCTAAATAAAAGCTTGTAATAAAGAGGAACGATTTGTATTTTGTGTGTTATATTTTGTATGTGTTTAACAAATAAACTCAACAACTACTGTACCGATTTTCAAAATTCTTTTACCATTAGAAAGCTAAATTACTCCTGAGCAACACAGGCTATATTTTATCTCCGTATCCATGCATCCACGGGCAAGAGCTCCTCTCTTGCCCGTGGATGCAGTAAGAATCTGCCTATGGCAAAATTCTACTGACGGCACACCCCATTTCCCTCGAGCTTCGTGGCCCAACTTCTAGTGAGGCAACAAACCAACAGTACTTACTTTAATATTCGTCCGTAGAGCAACGTGTCGGTTAGAATGGGACATAACAGGGAACTTAGTGCCATACTGTTTTACTTTGTACCCATCGCTACAATGCAATAGATTGCATCAAGACTGGGGTTAAATCATAAAAAGGAAAGATTTGTATTTTGTATGTTTGCAATGAATAAACTCAAAAACTACTGGACCTATATTCAAAATTCTTTCACCATTAGAAAGCCACATTATCCCTTAGTTACGTAATAACGCGTAAAATCGCGGAGTGGGGCTAGTTGTAAATAATTATACTTAAGAACTGGCCTGTAACCAAAAACGTTATGAATAGCTAAACTAAACTATAAGCCACTAGCTGCTCTCCGCGGTTTCAATGCTTTTGCTTTTCAATACATTTTGACAGAAGGAATAAGCATACGAGTGGTCTCTCTAATTTGTCATGGTACTTTATAATAAGCCGATGCTTTCTGTATGTCAACCATGGATGTTCACAGTTCACAATCTATACTCGCTAGCGACTATAGTTACAGAAATGTACGAAAACTTGTACATTTCTGTAACTACTAGCGGTCTAGCGAATAGTTTGATACTAAAACTACTGAGGTAGCCCGCAGAAAGAAACCTTGCAGCCGAAACAAGTGTGGCGCGCGCCGCGCCGACCGGACCAAACTACTTGTTGCGCCCGGCCGTGCCTACTGCGCTGCTGTACGTGTCCAGGCTTTACTATACCACAAAGGTAGAGGAGATCGTGGAATACGTGAAGATGAAGACCAACTACTTGGTGCGGGGCGAGCTGTTGGAGTCGCGTCACAGGAATTTAAATTTTGTAGTGCGTGTTCCAACAGATATTCTTCCGACCTTCACAAAGAAAGAATTCAGGCCGTAGAATGTGCTGTTCCGGCGTTTTCGCGGACGTCTGCCGGTCTCAGCACATACCGTGTGTCCGTCACCAGACATTACGTGCTAATAGATAAGTTTATTTTAAATGTATGTTAGATTGTAAGGTATATTTTATTTGGGTCGTAGTTATGTATTTTACATCTTGTAACCTGACTAATGCGATTAATGTTGCCTGAAATAAATGTTTTTGTTTAATTACGCAGTAAACATTAGCTACAGCGACTGTAGTTTGGGCTTCATTTGCATAGAATTTGGTACTATAAGTTACAAATCTGACAGATGTCATAGTAACGTACTATCATTACTACTGTAGTAACATTAACATCCTTAACATTAGTAACATCCTTATAAAAAATGGCCGCTAACATGGCTAGCCAAATAACTTACGAATTTATAAATTAACTTGACACTGGCGAATTGTGTTAAACCTAACACAAAAGGCCATAAAATAAAAAGACAAGACAAGACTGTAGTAACGGCAGGCGATCTATCAGTGACAGACAACTCATGGTAGACACTGTAACAAATCCAATCGCAACAAATCAATAATGTTCATACAAACTGATGATAATATTGTATGTAAAGATAGTAATGTTTGTTTATGGGGTTATGGGCTTTCACCAATTCGACATTAGGGTCAACATCGTCGTAAAACGCAGAAAAACGTCCACTACTGAAGGGTAGTTGCTATAATCACCACGCTTAGCGGGCGGGTTGGCGATCTCACACTGGGACACACTATACTACACTAACCGTATCAGCACAGTTTGTTCATTCAACACGCCGAGTACACTTGGCTATCATTGAATTCCACTAGGAAGAGAGCCTGAAGCCGTCTTCACGATTAAAATTAGCATTTATTTATTAATTTCAATCGTTTCCCGAACCATTCTCTTGTAGAAGTGCCTTTCTCATCCAAGTGTCTTTAGTAGATCCTCTGTTTCCTCATATGTCAAGGTCTGAAGCCAGAGTGAGCATTTGATTTTGCATCTATTAAGAGTTAGCGGGTAAATATCTAGAATTTTGTTTATTTTGTTGTATAATGAACTGCTACGAAAGTAAACGTGACGACTAGCAGTAGCGGTTCTACGGTAAAGACGTAGGTCTTTCAATTTCACAGACTCTATCGTAGCGTCTTTTCTTCTTCTTGATGTTTGGATCGAACTGTTGCTTTGAGTGTTTACGTAAAATTGTGGCTAAAACAAACAATTGTCTCACACTGAGGACCCCGCACATTGAGTACAGTGTGGTGGTTGAAAAGCGTCTAGGACTTGAAGTCATCACCTTTAAAACTGCTCTTTGAGCTCGCTCCAGCCTCAGTATGGGCGTCTTTAAACTACCACCCCAGACAGAAATACAATAGGACAAGATAGATTGACCAAGGGCTTGATAAACCATCTTGATGCAGTATAAGTCAGCAGCGTTTCGAATCCTTTTAAAAATAAACATTAATTTTCTAACTCTTTCTGATGTACAATCTATGTGAGCCGGCCAAGAGAGGTAAGAATCAGTCCAGACTCCAAGATACTTTATGCTAGGCACGGAGTCCAGCCGAGGGCAATCACATAGGCATTGAGCACTAGGGTAGAAACAGGTGTGGGCACAAAGATACAGAGATGCAGCAGGTTGTATTTTAGGAGTTGGTGAAAAGGTGATATATTTATTTTTAGAAACGTTTAAGGTAAGAAGGTTAGAGGAAAGCCAGTTTAGAATAGTTGCTAGGGAAGTCTCAGCCAGAGAATGTGCTTCGTTCCAGTTTTGACCACTAATGATGAGAGCAGTATCATCGGCATATGTAAATATATCACAGCCTTTGATCTTAACTTGCAAAGGTCATTAATGAAGATAAGAAACAGGGTAGGTCCCAAGACGCTACCCTGTGGAACTCCGAATTCGAATGCTTCCTCCTCACTTTGGACGTTGTTTATAATGACTGACTGCCGGCGGAAGGGCAGATAACTTCGGAAGAGATTGTTAACGTCACTTCTAACACCTATACTATTTAACTTTTGCAACAAGATGGGACAGAGACAGTGTCAAACGCTTTAGAGAGATCAAGGAAGATACCGAGCGAAAATCTTCCACAACTGTAAACAGTCTTTCGTATTTAGATTTTGGGCTTCCTGAATGTCCACAAACATTTTTTTCATCTTAGACATACTAGATACCAGTGTACCGTAGTCAGTTTCCTCACGTTTTTGCTTTGATGTTCTAGTGTTCATGATAGGTGTGTTACCTCGGGGCGTACCAAATACAGTTCCAGCTTCATTATTTTGGTCTGCTACAAGATTTGGTACTGACGTGCTATGTTGTAGAGGGGAATCTGAAGTCACCGGAAATGGAAGTTTAGGTAGTATTCCTTTCAATGGCATTTTAATTCCTTTTCGGTAATGTTTGAAAGCAAAAATATTTCTTTTATGTGAAGTAACAGGGGTACAGGACGACTAAGAGGATATTCGTTTCCGGCGTACAAGAAGCCAGGCGAAATGCAGAGCAGTAGGTAAGTAGTTCCGTAGTAAAGTCAAGAGTACCAGGCGGAGAGCAACTCAAAGCAGTGCGCTACTCGGCAAAGGCGGCGAGCAATAAGTGAAGGTGGTAGGTGAAGAGCTCTGGTTTGGTTAGATTGGACTGATAGGTTACTAGGCTGACCAATCAGTGGGCGTCGTCAAGGCGTTAGGCGTGGTCTCAGATCTTATTGGTGTATGTTGTAGCAATGGCATCTTCAGTGATGCAAAATGGCAGCTTACCAAATGCTGGATGCAGTAATGGCGGCTTGTTGTTTTGGACACCTCTTCACTTTTATGAACTTCGAATATTTCTTTCGAATTTAATTAATGAAAATGAATTTAATTTGGCAAAAATTAAATAAAATGAGGTCTTGGACATGTCTACTCGATACGGAGGTCCGGAAGGAATTGGCAGAATTAAAGTATTAAAGAAACATTATCAAGATTAAATATACACCGGCCAGTAGTCAGAATAACTAGAATAATAAAAACTTGTGGGCCAGCGTGGCAGGGCCAATAGACAAATGGTGTGATGATCTCAATGAGTTTCATAACACATGGGAGGTATTCGCTGTGGATTAAAGAGACTGGAGAAAGTGGATATAGGCATTTGCCCAACATTTGGATGAATCAGGCTAACAGTAACAGGTGTACGGAATTGATCATAGTCTAAAATTTTCAAGATTAAGCAGAAACAAGATCAGTGAGAGCAAGAATTGTTGAAATCTGTGATTAAAGGTAATACCAAGTTACTGTAGCTAAAGAAACATGCATGTGTGGGTAGCAAACTAGTGGATCTAATCAATTGAACAAATACATAACATACCCACACAGTATCATGACCATGTGACCATTATGACCATAGTTAATAGGTACTTCTAGTTGGAACCATTATTTAATGTCATAAGTCATATAACTTCATAACAGTCACGTCATGCCCATTAGACGACAACTATTTGATGAAATCTATATATTTGTGCTATAAAAATGGTCACAGATGTCAATTTGATTAAATTTTAGGCTTTTTTCGTCGAAAAAAACATCAAAACATAACCTTAGCATAAAACTGTCAATCGGGAAAATCAATTCAAAATTGAGCGTGAAAACTCACCTCGAGCTCCTGATTTTGGCATTTCTCTTGTAGCTGGGATAGTGAAGGGTCCAGATTCACCACTTCATCACTAGATTCCTGCCCAGGAACTTCAGATAACACTTCTGTAGCAAAATTCGTGATCTGTCCTTTCAAACTGTTGAAACTCTGGTTCAAATTCAGCCACGCCATTGTTGGTGCGTGAATCTAACGCAGCATATCACTATGTAGATAAATTTTATAAAAACCTCATAATAACAGATGTAAACAATCAGAAAATTGCATTATTTTCACAATTATTGACAGGACTATGACCAGTTGGCAAAACAAATCGCCATTTTTTATTTTTGACAATTGAATTTTGATTTGACAGATTCATTGAAGACAGCAAAGGAACTTAGACGAGAAGGGTAGGAAGCTAGGTTAATGCTACATATATCTAATAATATTTATTTAAAGTAAAAAGGATATTTTACAAGCCGCATTTAAATGTCATAAAACAACTACATTTATGCCGGACAATATGTTTCAGATGACAAATAAAATTAATTATGCAGTCCTTCGACTAGTAAATAGTCAAATAGCAGTCGAAGCAAATTACTAAGACCAGGTTATATGTTACTCACAGTTATACCTAATACCGAATACCGTCTCCCGGTTAAATAGCCTGTCTACATCTACTACTGTTCGCGGCTCGGTAGGTACCTACCTATAGGTAATTGCAATTGTTGCTTTGCTGCTGTGCTATTGCTCTGCACTTGCTGTCTGTGCTATTTTGTACATATTTTTTTTAATTCTATCCCTTTGCCTTTCATACAAACGAAAATAAGAGTTTTTAATTTACAAATGCAATTCCCTAAATTGTCATACCTCTATTATTATTCGCATTGTTTACATCACCAATAAACATAACCTCAAAACATGGAGATCGACACCCTTGAGTTTGTAAAATTCAATCCCCAATTTAGCAAGAAAACCTATTCAAAAACAACACCAATCTGTGATGAAGCTAATACTGTTCCTATTCCACAAAATACTCCGGAAAAATACGACATAACCGATGAAGAGATTCAAATACCTCAAGTGGATAAAACGAACGTCACAAATGAAGAGCTGACAACCAGAAATGCCGTCAGTTTCCTGCTATCAGGTACTCTGAAGACCAAAGTATGTAGGTACTGCCTGGTCGTAACAGAGGAGTTGCATGAATTGGAAAAGACTTTCGAAATTGGGTCTAAAGCAGGCCTATATTCTGTTACCATAAAAGACATGCTGGCCAGTTTTCATCCATTTCAGGTAAGACCCATATAAATCTTTATTTATATGTTTGTAATATAAAAGAATCAGTAGGACCATAATAATAAGATAAGTCAGTATTAGCATCTTGTTTTGTTGAATCCACTGGCTCGTGTAACACAGAAATTTACTAGTTTGGGAGCCTATGGATTCATATGGATTAATTGTACCACCTTAGTTATGTCAATAAAACATTTTTTAACTTTGCTTTATCTGCTCTAACATAGACATGTTGTTGGTCTTTTAACCCCTAAGCTCCGAATGCATACAATTTTTTTATGTATTCACTGTTACTTTAAAAAGCTTGTTCTAGTATTGCCATCTTAAACTGTATGTATGGTATGTCTGTACAAGAAAAAATGGGTTTTTAATTGGTTGACAGACAAGCTTAATGTTTTAGATATCTACTAAGATGGAATGTTATTATTATTATTTGTTTACCACTGCTGTGGATGAGAGCCTGCTAGGGATACCTCCGGAAGATAGGCAGCAGGTTGGCGAGCGCATCCTCTGGAGGCATCCTTTAGCAGGCTCTTACTGCATCTACGGACATGAGAAGAGGGGTAGCATTCTGCTGCTGGCACCCCACGGCAACAAATCTGTGAGCCGATGGACAGAGCAGCCCCACTTATATAGCATCGCCCACCAGCTCGGTCTAATTAGATATCAACTTTTATGGTATTGACAATGGTGTCACTTGTTGTAAACGGCCAACACCTGTTGTAAAAATTTGTTGGACTTCGTTCTCTGCATTGTCGCTGCTTCTAGTGTATTTCGTTGATTTCTCCTGAAGATGCCTTGTATCGAGGCGATCCTTTTATATGTTTTTCAAGCGCTCATTAGATATTGGTTATGGGTTTGTTACTAAATATTTTATGTGCATTATTTTATGCGTCGAAATATCGGGAAACTCAAAAAGACTCAAATCATGGTAAATTCCCGTAAATATTGCATATAATGTTAACAACCGTGATAGTTTAAAGAAAAACTTAATATAAATATAAATAATGCTGGACAAATCACACAGCATCATCTAGCCCCAAGCTAAGCAGAGCTTGTGTTATGGGTACTAGATGACTGATATACTTAATACATTATACTACATAGATAGATATTTTTTATTATATATAGAAAAACATCCAGAACTCCCTGAACAAATATCTGCAGATCGTACAGACATTTGTCCCGAGGCGGGAATCGAACCCGCAACCCCTTGCGTCGCAGGCGGACCTTCGCCCGCTGCGCCACAGAGCTCGTCAAATTAGATATATATTGTTCAATATTAGATAATAACAATAATGTTACTTGTTACAGGTGTCTGATGATCCAAATTTCCCTACCAAAATCTGCAACAAATGCGTAGACCGCACTTTAAACTCGTACCTATTCACTCAGCAGTGTGAACAGTCAGAACGAGCCTTATCAAACTGCTTCGATGACATCTACACAAAGTTAAGCAAATTGGACCCGATAGAAGGCACCAAACACACCCGTGGCAGAAAAAAAACCAAACTTAACCACAACAAAATAAACGCTGAACATTTACATGTAATTGACTATGCTGATCCCATTTACCAGATCGTTAACACAGCATCAGATTCGCTGTCAACGGAACCAGGAATTTCACCTTTAGAATGCCTCAAATGCTGCCAAGTTCTGCCGACAATGGAGTCCTTGGTGAACCATTCCAAATTACATCCTTCGACTATGTGGTTTAACTGCCGTCTCTGTGGCAAATCATTTCCTAAGCTCTATCTGTTGAGACGTCACTTTCGGGAGCACAATGCTGTTTCTCCCGCAACTGAGCAGAAGTTTGAATGTAAGACTTGCGGCGAAACTAATGAGAAATACTACAGGCATATCCAGCATCTAGAAAAGCATAAGTTTAAAATGCTGCTGGACCATTTAGTGCATAGAAAGATGGATTCGTTATGTGCAATCTGTTATGATAAGGGTGACTTGGTTCCATTAGACAGGCTGGTGAGCATATACGGAGGCCCACCAGGTCTGATGGGAGTTAGGAGTATGCAGAGTATTTTGGCATCAACTGTGCCTGAGGTAAGCTTCGTTATTGTTATGAGGCCATCTGCCCCACTGTTGGTCAAAAGCCCCCATTCCCTCCATCTTGACATTATAGTATTTTAGCTGTGGGGAGCTGGCAGTAGAATGTTGCCTCTCTCTTGCCCGTTGATGCAGTTAGAATCTGCCAAGCGATGCATCCCGAAGATGGGTAGCAGTGTCTTTCCATGTATCAACATCCAGTACTCAGAAATTCATTCATTTATTTCCATAGTTTGCAATTACAAAACATAGACACGTCAACTTACAAAAATAAAAATAAAAACATATTTAATCTTATGCTAACAGGAAAAAAGGCACATGAATGAATCTGTTCGCTTCCCTGCTTTTTAGTGTTTAGTTAGTTCCCTGGTTTACTGCGCTCGCCAACCTGCCTCCTAAGCGCGACGAGTATGGCAACAACCTTCGCAAACTTAAGTACTTCGGTCAGCTCATGGAGTCATGCCCTTCTTCTTCCACAACATTTGCATACCCTTCGGGGATGCTCATGGAATGCTGCCGGCGACCCCGAGTCCTTCTCCGGTATTTCAAGGAGTTGGGCTGGTTAGGGTAGGGTAGAGGCAGCACCTCGGGGGACAATGCACAATACACCCCTATGCGGGACGTCAGTGCAGATCTGGTAACCCCCCCCCCCCCCCCCTTAGAATTAGAATCAGTACTTGGAAAATCATGAGGGAGGCCTTTGTCCAGCAGTGGATGTCCTACTGGCTGAGATGAGTTCTTCAATTAAGTAACCCCCAAGCCGCGCCCGCGCCACGTAGGGATTTGATGCTAGGTGTCTTGTGCAAGATTATCCCCTTCTCTAAGATGCTATCTATGCATACATCCTCACTGATTAGGTGACCTAAGGCCTAACGTACCGCCAGGGTTGCAATACTTAATTTATTCTGTTTGTTTGTTACAGTTGGACTACATAAACTACACAGGATCTCAAATATGTGAAAAGTGTGTAAACAATGCAATAACATCTTACAACTTCAAGATTCACACATACTTTGTCCGAGAACGCTTATACACATGCCTCGGACACATGCTGGATAGTCTTAATAATATATCAACAGATAATAATTTGTGTATTGAAATATCTAAAGAAACAATAATGCCTTTAAAAGATAGTTTAGATGAATCAGTATTTAATGAAGAAATCAATGAATATGATGACGCAAAGGAGGAAGTATATCTTGAAGATGAATATAGGATAAAGTCTGATGAAGAATCCGATGAATTTGATGAAAAACCCACAGTGAAAAGTCAGGATGAAAATGACAAAGTTATTGAATGCGAAAGAGAAGGAACGGTGTATATGAACGGACTCCAAAATGTAGAATTATTGCCACGCAATGATAAACAGAAACACAGAAGTTATAAGTTCACTTGTCATATTTGCAGCAAATATTTTGCTTCTGGTTATTTCCTTAAACGGCATTGTCGGAAGCATTTTAACCAGAACCAACAATGCAAACTTTGTGGTACCACTTTTGCCAACAAATTCTCCCTGCAGGAACATCAGAAGTATGCCCATGTTCTATACCAAAGTGATTACAAACCATGCAAAATCTGCGGCAGAGGATTCACAAAAGAAAATAAGCTTAAGCTTCACGAGAAACAGCACGAAAACAAACTCTGTCTCCTATGCAATAAGGTCTTCAAAACGCAAGGATTCTTTAATGCTCACTTGCAAAGGCATAAGCCCAAATTAATGGAGTTAAAGAGAAAATACAGCCAGTCTTGCAGCTTCTGCGAGAAAGTCTGTGCAAACGATAACCAACTGTCTATACATGTGAATAAGGTGCATCTGCTAATGAAAGCCTACAGTTGTGATATGTGCGAGAAACAATTCTATTCGGAATACAATTTGAAAAACCACAAGAAAATCCACAGTAGAAAGAGCAAGGAGCAATGTCACTTTTGCAGCAAAACTCTGAAATCTAGGAAGCAACTGGTTAGTCACATAAGGAAGCATATCGGGGCTACGCCACACACTTGCCATTTGTGCCACGAGTCGTATTACACTGTGGCAAAGTTGAAAAAACACATGAATTTTGCCCACGGGGGCTCTGTCATTTGTAAGATTTGTAAACATATATTCGTAAGCAAAAGTCAACTTAAAACACATGTGAATAAGGCGCATAGTTTCTTATAGCGGTTAGTTAAATTCTGTCTTCTAAAATTGCCTAATTTTGTCTGGCTGGTTATGATGAAGTTCTGCTCTTATCACACTACGCTACAATTTGTAACTTGCAGATGCAGTTTTCATGCACCATTATATATTTTGCTTGGTTTAGTAAGTTAATGATGTATTTGTTTCATCATTTCAGCCGTAAAACGTTTACTACTGAACACAGGCCTCCCTCATGGATCTCCATGAGGGGTAGCTGCCATACCACGCTTGGCAGACGGGTTGGCGAGCGCAGTACGGGAATTTGATACACGGAAGGACGCTGCTGCCCATCTTCCGGAGGTATCACTTAGAAAATAAAGATTTTTATTATTATTCACATCCCACGGCGATACCTCCTATATTTAGGCTAAATGTGGCAAAAAAACCGAATGGTTAAGCCCTGTAACCTACCAGCATTATAAGTGCAATCGAGTTAAGTTTATAATTAATTACAAAGTTTAATTATGTATTGTAGTACCAATAAAGTTGTACCTAGAATTGAATTTACTCTAAATTTTCTTTCAAGGCACCTAAGTAGGTACGATTTATAAACCATGTAAAAAAATCTAGGAAATATAATTAGATACGAGAGTGGTTGAACCAGCTATACATATAGTTATAAATAATTAATATTTCAAATTAACTAATTGTTTTATTGTACCTAAACAAGACGATCTCTGTGGCGCAGCGGCCGAAGGTCCGCCTGCGACGCAAGAGGTTGGCGGGTTCGACTCCCACCTCGGAACAAATGTCTGTATGATCCGCAGATATTTGTTTACTATGTTTTGGATGTTTTTATATGTATGTAAGTTTATTAAATACATTAGGAGTAAAAAACTTTAATAAACGAATAACGATTTTTTTCACACAAACTTTAATCCCCTATTTTACCCCTTCTGATTACGATTCTGATTTAATTTACGCAACGAAAAGTAGCCTATGTCCGTCTCCATGGTCTAATCTACTCCTTTATGTACTAAAATTCATCCAAATCGGTTCAGCGGTTTTGACGTGAAAAGGGAACATACATTGTTACTTTCACTTTTATACTACCTATATAAAAAGTAGGATGACAGAAAAAAAATATACATTTTGAAATTTTTCAAATACTGAAGAAGTAACATTCATTTTATCAAATCATGTTTTATAAAAAACTTTGAAATTTTCCACTATTACCTATTGAAAACATTGGACTATTTTCATTCAATAACAATTACCTAGGTACGAGAGATATGAAATGCTTTTCATTGCAAATTTTTTTTTGCTTTATTTGCCTTTACGTGGCTCAGTTGGTCCAATAGCCATTTATTTACCATTTGTTTCATTTGTGTAATCTGTTACTTCCTGCGTATAAAGTCGGCAATTAGACCAACAACGTAGCGGTTAGTTTCTGTAATCTGTAGAGGGTTCGATTTCCGCCGAAGGAACATATGTTTGTAATTGTTCTGCAGATATTTGTACCGGGTCTGGGTACTTTTTATCTATCTATTGCTAAAATCTCAATATTATAAACGGGAAAGATTTGTATGATTGTAAAGAATAAACTCGAAAACTACTTATAGTTCGCGCAAAACTTCTTGAGCTCTGTGAACGTTGCGGCAAATGCAAAGTTGCGCATGTTGACATGTTCATTCAATATTGTCAACTAGCTAGGTTATAAATAATCTTGTTAATAATGTTGTCTTCTACACAGTAGAAATTTTATATTAAAAAATTGGCTTATTGCGATAAGTAAAGGTGATGTTGTTCTGGCATTTCAGTTTTTATTAATCCTTAATTGAATATAATAATTGATTTTTAAATACGTTTGTTTCAATAATTTAAAAATAAATAAACGTATAGTAAAATGTGTGCTAGATAAAACGAAAATACACCAAAACTTGCGCTGGCAACCCTAGTTTCTCAGACTGAGCCCCTCTCGCACCCCTTTAACATTCCTTCCCCTCAACGCCCTAAAAACTGTGTACTGCTGTGGTACTGCGCAGTCACTGAAGCTAACTTCACAGAGCTCAAGAAGTTTTGCGCGAACTCTACCTCCTGTTTATTGTAACTCAATGGGTTCATATCAGTGAGTTGTAAATAGTTAGAGTAGCTATACCAAACAAAAAACGTGTCGCAACTTGATGACAGCGGGGGTGCCTGCGCGGGGCGTGCTCGCCCCCGCACACAAGTATTCGCTGCAGCGCTACACGATTAGAATGTCGTCTATCCATACCATCAATACATGCAGCGCTAGATCGCTAATAGAGAATAGTTTTCTCGCGACCAAAACGTCGTAAGCGCCCCGTGAATTTCGTGGCGCTTACACGTTTCGTTCAACATAGTGTAACAACATGTCGCTCTAATAGATTTTTTTCACCGCAGAAGGGACACTTCAGACAGCTATTAATGCAGTAGGTACCTATGAATATTATATTTCAAAACGTAAAAATATTTAAGTACATTAAATTAAAACGAATCGTTAAGCGTTTAGTCATTTTTTTTTAAATAAATTGGTATTTTATCCAACAAGTACGTACATAGGTAGGTAGGTACTTAGACTAACTAGACCCCACACTTTATTTCACTCTGCCCCTCCTCTCATGCCCGTGGATGCAGTAAGAGCCTGCTAAGGGATACCTCCGAAAGATGGGCAGCAGCGTCTTTTCATATACCAACATCCCGTACTGCGCTCGCCAACCCGCCTGCCAAGCGTGGTGAGTATGGCAACTACCCCTCATGGAGACCCCATGAGGGAGGCCTTTGTTCATTAGTGGACGTTTTTTGGCTGAAATGATGATGATTATCTAGCCCAAAACTAAGCAGAGCTCTTGTTATGGCTACTAGATAACTGATATAATAAATACAATACATAAATACCTATTTATTTATTATTATACGTAGAAAATGACCTGAACACCCAGAACAAATATCTGCAGCGATCACTAAATATTTGTCCCAAGGCGGGAATCGAACCCACCTCCTGCATCGCAGGCGAACCTTCGCCCACCACGCCACAGAGGTCGTCAATCTATTACATTAAGAATTTGTTCAGACAACAATATAGGTATAATACAGCTTCAGTTTATAAGTAATGACGATTGAAAAAGATACCTACAGTAGGTACCTAGAGTACCTACTGTTACTGATCAGACAGACGGCATAGGGCGAGTAATATGAGTTAAAAATAATCAGTTAAACCTTTGTCGCCAACCCTTAGTAGGTACCTACACATCCCATCTGTACGAATCACTTTTCATAATCTATGATTTTCAAACAAAATGTCAGTACAATAGAAAATAATGTACAAAAATTAATTTTAGTTGGTTTTAGTTGATATTCTGTTTACTTTCCGATGATAAGTCACGCCACTATCTTTTTTCTTCGCAGTTGATTGATTAATTACACGTTTCTAACACGCAAGACGGCATTTTTAATTTGGGTTTATTCGCATGCGGCCGCGATGGGCGTCGACGAACGACTAAATGAGTTGTTGCCGGCCGGCAACAACTCATGGCGCAAACTTGTTGTTCGCGGGTGTCAATTCTATACGCTAGTAATAATACTTCAATGGTTCATATCAAAAAACTCTTGCAAGGTATAGAAACAATTGTACTTACCTAATTTAAAACAACTTTACATATAGTTAGGTATTTTAAAAATGTACTTATCATACTTAAATCTTAAAATTTTGCATAGTTTTAGGGTAAGGTGTAAGAAGTGGTTGTAGTAGGTGCGATGCGAAGTTCGCCGGAACATCTAGAGGTACCTAGTATATTATATAAATTGTCTAAAGACGTTATAAATTGACATTAAATATTTATGGAAAATGTTTATTTTATTTGACGAGCTCTGTGGCGCAGCAGGCGAAGGTCCGCCTGCGACGCAAGGGGCTGCGGGTTCGATTCCCGCCTCGGGACAAATGTCTGTACGATCTGCAGATATTTGTTCAGGGTGTTCTGGGTGTTTTTCTATATATAATAAAAATATCTATCTATGTAGTATAATGTATTAAGTATATCAGTCATCTAGTACCCATAACACAAGCTCTGGCTAGCTTGGGGCTAGATGATGCTGTGTGATTTGTCCAGCAATATTTATTATTTATTTATTTATTATTTTTAGTACATATAAATAAACTAGGTATCCCGGCGAACTTCGTATCGCACCTACTACAACCACTACTTACAACTATGCAAAATTTTAAGGTAAAGAATAATGATTTTTCCATACAAACTTTCATCCCCTTCTGATTTAATTTACGCAACGAAAAGTAGCATATGTCCGTCTCCATAGTCTAATCTACTCCTATACTAAAATTCATCCAAATCGGTTTAGCGGTTTTGACGTGAAAAGGGAACATACATACATACATTGTAACATTCACTATTATTATAAGTTTTTTTTGAAAAGTTTTTTACTCCTAATGTACTTATTATACTTACATATAAAAACATCGTGAACAAAATATGTCTGCGGATCATATAGACATTTGTTCCGAGGTGGGAGTCGAACCCGCCCCGCCAACCTCTTGCGGCCATGTCACAGAATAATTATCTATATTCCACCCCGTGGCCATGTTGCACACACGCAATTCGCTGATTGGCTCAATATCATAAGGACTTAGCTACATTTGAAAAACTGTGTCTCATGGATCTATCTGACTTTGATAAAATGTTATGATTTTGACGGTCTATGTTTATTTCTCTTCTTCTTCTTTTCTTTTTAATGGCTGATGCATGCCACTTGCTGCAACTCTGCCAGTGTCAGGTAGGTAAAAGTATCATAAACGTGTTGAGAGCGGGTAAGGCAATTTTAAGCCACAACATTATCGGAAAACAAAATGATTAAGCCAAGGAAAAGCAAATAAAAACAAAATAAAAAAAATATATTTCTACGTAAAAGTAAATTAATGATGCTTCGATCTATAAGAGCCATTTGGATTTAGACACAACTGATAAAACTGTTCCAAAGGTTTTTTTTTTTACCTTTTTTGTACAACATTTTGTTTATGTAATTCTACCCTAACATTTTTTTTGATACCAAAATCTTAAAAATATTTAAAATTGGATTTATCCGAGTTTGAAGATAAGCGACACAAGTGACCAACGTTAAAAATAACAGGTTAGTTTTAAATCACTGCTACTTTTCATTTATTATCCAACGTCACGTCACGTTACGGATAGCCACCGCCATCATAGGTCGCCATTTTTCGCATCGACTAGAGAGTAGCATAGCAATAAGGCCATTTTCGTGCACGTATCTCTGGAACATTTCGTAAGCTTAATTTCGAAAGGTACGTTTCAATTCTATTTCTATTTTAATTCGATTGTTTATTTTCTTGCTGGTCTGTAAGTTTCCATTTCACGTAGTCTCAAGGAATTCTTTGAAGTTCATTCTTTATCTGGATGACCTAAGAAATTCCTTCTTATAATGTGAACGGTGAAAAGAAACGAGATACAACTTGACTGTTTGTTACCGAGGACTAGAGCTGGATATCATGTGGATCACAAATCATGTGGGGTTTGTTGCCATACTGTATGTAAGTACATGTACCGCGCTTCGCAGGCGGGTTGGCGAGCGCAGTACGGGATGTTGATACACGGAAAGACGCTACTGCCCATCTTCCGGAGGTATCCCTTAGCAGATCCTAACTGCATCCACGGGAAGTAGAGGAGGGGCAACATTCTACGGCAATGCACAGCACACCCGAACATCCCAGAATCCCACCCGAATAAGAATCATAAAATTATGCCTCACAATTCACCAACAAAATCTTTCAGAATAAAAATGGATGCACAGTCCAAGTCATTCAAAGAACGGTTGAACATAGAATGGCTGAAGGATCGCTTGAAGACAATATGGTGCTGCCCCCGGTACTGCCTGCTTTGCCTTGCAAGGAACGGGCAGTTCTACTCTCTGGACATGGAGTTTGCACCCAATGAAGAGATGTCTTCAGTTCCTTTGAGAGAAGTTGTCAATTATGTGTTTAATTTTGATGTGAGTATACAAGATTTTTATGTTCTGTGATTTTTTATTGTTTAAATGACGAGACAAGACAAATTTTTGGATTAAAAATCGTGCATTAAGTGTTTATACATTAGAGTAGAACTTTTTAGAATAGTAAATTTACAAAAGAAAAACAAAACACATTTAAATTAAATAAAGCACATAAGATGCAAAAGGCCTAGGGTAGAGCTGATTGGTGGTTAGGGAAGGAGGCTTCTGCCCAGCAGTAGGTCACTACAAGCTGACAGTGACAACAATGAAAAAACATAATTGAATTGGTTTGCTTCAGAAAACTTAAGTGAGGTAAAGAAGTGAAAAAGAAATGTCACAATTTTACATAGCCAACTGATATGCAAAAGAAAGCGGGTTTGAATCCCACCCCAATTATCTTTTTTAATACTGTTACTGTCAGCCCGAATCATCCCATTGTTGGGCAAAGGCCTCCTTACACTTTTGTAATTGTAAAGCTGAAAAACAATTTATCCTATCAGTCATCTGGTACCCCTTATACAAGTTCTGCTTACTTTGCTAAATGGTGCTATGTGAAATGTCCAATATTATATATATATTATGTCTTTTATTTATTACTGAAACTATATTTATAATTTCCAGGTTGAGGACTACATGCCAAGCAATGACATCTGTGAAGTATGCGCAGAGAAAACAATACAATCCTACATATTCATTACAAACACAAAGAAAACCTACCAGATTCTAAACAGCTGTTTCAATGATATGGAATCAAAAGTAGATGACATAAGCTGCACTTTAAATGATGAAACCAACTATGAGAACTCAAACATTATGATTGTCATTGAATATGATGACAAAACATACAATCAGATTAAAGAATTGAATGCTGGTAATAATACTGTACTAACTCACAAACCTATAACTATTGGAAGGAACATAAGCACAATAGTGACGGAGACTAAAGAGCTTAAAGAAAAAAATAGGCTAATTATCGCACCTACACCAAGAGTAATAAGATATCCAAGAACTAACATAGTAAAGAAGAAAGTATCCGTTCAAGAGAAGGTACCAACCCCAAACGTAACGTTGAAAGAAGGCAAAATTGTCATTGAGCCATTGTTAACCAACACGGTACCATCCTCTCCGCGATTCAATACATACTGTTGCACGTCTTGCGAAGATATATTCACAACTTACAGATCTCTGAAAGAGCATGAAAAGGCGAAGCATAATGCCGTTATATTTAAATGCAGGTTCTGCAATAAAGTCTACAATACTCAACAGTACTTAGACTTTCACTACCGGTCGCTTCACAACAAATCCAGATGCAGATTCTGTCCAGACCTATTTGAGGCTGATCATCTGAACCAACATTTAAAAGAGGCTCATAAAAGTCATGTATACAGCTGTCTGGACTGTGATCTTGTTTACTACACAACGGAGAAGCTAGACACACATTACAGGTCGACGCATGTCGGAAAAATAGACAATGATGAAACAGTATGCATTATGTGTTTGAAGAATTTGAAAGATAAGGAAGTAGCTAGTCATAAATGCAAGTTCTCCTGCTTAGAATGCCCTGTGGCACCCTGCATTCACTACAGCTATTTAATGTCGTACAGAGAGCAGATATTAAACAATTCAGCAGTAATCAGATGCATAGATTGTGACTACACAACTAAACGGAAAGAGCATTTGATAACACATGTCAACCGTGAACATTTAGACTACCATCCATTCACATGTGGCGACTGTGGAACGCAGTTTTACACAAAATTGTCTTTAAAAACTCACATAATGCAATTCCATCAAGATCTCAAATGTCAGTATTGTGATATCACTTTTAAAAGCATGAAGGCTATAAAAAGTCACCGAGAGGCTTGTAAACTGATCAGTCGGTTGTATGACTGTGATAAATGTGTGGCCTCATTTGATTCAGCCCCGGAATTGCATACTCATGTGAAACTCAATCATAGTGAGTTTGTATTTCCTTGTTCATTGTGCACCAAAGAATTTCCTATAGAGAGCAGCTTGGAAGAACATCATGCTAGAGTTCACAATGGTATACAATACAAGAAGCGTAGGAAGATGATTGAATGCACCGTGTGTGACATCACATTCAGAAACCTCAAAGAAATGCTGGAGCATGAACAAACGCATCCCTCTGGTCAAGTATACCCATGTAAAGTGTGCCCAAAGTCCTTCCAAAGTTTGAAGAAGATCTACCTACATAAGCAGAGGCATTACACACAACGAGACAAATGCATCGGCTGTAAAAAGCCTGTTGTATCATCATACTATAATCAGCATAAAGTACTCTGCCCTTTTTTGAAAGATGGTGGAAAGGAAATGCATGTCTGCGATGTGTGTGGCAAGTCATTCCTAACAGAGGCAACTCTAAAAACCCATCTACAATCCCATACAAACCCTGATCCGTGCATACATTGCGGGAAAATGATAAAACCTCTCTCTATGAAGCGGCATCTCGAGCTAAAACACTCAGTGTACGCGAACATAAGCGATACTCAAATGTCTAAGTTTCATAAGTTGAAGTGCGATCATTGCGACTACGTGACGCGAAAGAAAAACGACTTTGAGAATCATGTCAATAAGGTCCATTTGCAAATAAAGCCGTACAGTTGCGATATCTGTGGAAAACAATTTTGCGGCAAATCTAGGCTGGCTGAACACATGCGTACACATTCTTCTAACAACACATGCTATTGCCCGATCTGCAGTAAGAAATTCGCGAACAAAGTTTGCCTTAAAATGCACGTAAGAAGACATACGAACGAAAATCCTTACGAATGCAACATATGCTTTGAAAAATTCCGATCTTCGAGCATTATGAAGACGCATCGGTTGAAGAAGCATCAGGATAAGACGATAGCCTGTCCATTATGTGACGCCATGTACCATTTGGTGGCAGAAATGAGGTTTCATGTGAAGAAAACTCATTGGAAGCTTCCGGAACCGTTTGATTATAGGAAGCTGGTATCTGAAGAGTATTACCACCTTTTCCGAGATAGGCGATTGCAGAAACTTGGTAACGAGAGTGATATTGTTGATGAGTTTATTATTCCATAGCTGTAGAATAAGAATAAGAATAAGAATAAATGAACTTTATTTGAAGCATCAAAATTTTTTACAAACTTAGAACTAGACGTGTATATGACAAATTGAAAGTTACAATAATGAATAAGACAAAAAATAAAATAAACAAGATGCTTCAAATTGGTGTCCGACTCAGCATAAATGTTGTGTAAATCTAAGATTACCACAACGCTGATCTTCCGTCAGAAACCAACCTGGGCTGTTACGCACGAGATAAACAATTACTTAATAATAAAACTAATAATAAAACTACACTACTTAAATACGGGTCTAAAACATAAATAACGACGTATACACTACTTTATTTGGCAAACACTGAGAATAATCCAAATTGAACTAAAATCATTAAACACGTAGAAAAATACAAAAAAGAAATAATAATAATAACACTGACGAGCACAAAGAATAAGATAAAATAGTAATGGCAAAGAGGACAAATTTTTAGGTGCGGATAATAATAATTGAGCAAAAGAGGTAGAAAGGAACATAGAGTAAGAGAGATGGGATTCATAGTAGTGAGATCTCGTGAATGAAATCATTCATTTTCTTCTGACCTTCCAAGAGCATTTTGTTTAAATTTAACCTTAAACTTTGAATGCCTTGAAGCTCTCTTATAGGCGGCGGAATATTATTCCAGCACTTAGCCGCAGCGTACCGGAAACTTCCTCTAAAAGCTGCGGAGTGATGGCGCTGGATCAATAGCTGCTTTGAGCATCTTCGTAAAGATCTGGTACTAGATACCCATGTAAGCCGCTCATATAGATACAGTGGATTTTTAAATTTAACCACACCAAAAAGAAGGCAAGCAAGATGAAGTTTCTGTCTCGCCTTCATTTTCAAGATGGAGTTATGGTTCAGATAAGGAGTAACATGGGTTCTATTCGGAATTTTGAAACAAAAACGAGCGCACGCGTTCTGTACCCTCTGTATAAGACGTTGTGTACGACACAGCAGTCGAGGACCCGTGACAGTATCCACGTAGTTAAGCCTAGAAAGTACCAGGGATTCGACCAACTGAACTCGTAGATCCTCATTTAAATATGGCCTAATATTGTAGAGCACTTTGAGCCTGTAAAAACAAGTACGTACTGTCTCAGTGATGTGTTTCTCAAACCTTAAATTTGCGTCAAAAATGAGACCCAGGTTTCGAGCCTCATAAACACGCTCAATAGGCTCACCCATAAGCAAAATATCTGAAGGCAGGTGTAAGTTCCGCACTTTATGCTTAGTGCCGATTACCAGGAGCTTACTTTTTGCAGGGTTAAGAACCAGGCTATTTTGATTTGACCAAATAGCTAACTTAGTTAGGTCTTCATTGATTTTAGTGATAGCCGAACTAATTTCCTCGGGTCTGAATGAAATGTAGAGTTGAACATCGTCAGCATATAAGTGATATTTACAGTTTTTAATACAATTTACTATGTCCGCGGTGTAGATGATGAAAAGTAAGGGGCCAAGAATAGATCCCTGCGGGACACCCCTTTCTACAGATAGTTCATTCGACACAATAACTTTACCGCTAGAGTTCTGTATTTTGACATGCTGACGACGACCGCTCAGATAGCTATCAAACCATTTCAAAGCATTAGTACCGAAACCATAGTAACTCAGTTTAGAAAGCAGCAAGGTGGTATTTAAGGCGTCGAACGCTCGTGAAAAATCTAGCAAAACCAGTAGAGTAACTAAACCTTCATCTTGTGCATTGAGAATATTATCAGTTACGTCGATAAGAGCGGTAGCAGTACTGCGTCCTCTTCTAAAACCTGACTGAGCATCCGGTAAAATCTCATTTTTATCTAGATACTCAGTCAACTGGTAAGACACCACTCTTTCTAATATCTTAGATGTACAAGGTAGTATGCTGATTGGGCGAAGATCTTTAAACACGACAGGTTCAGGTATTTTAGGTAGAGGACAAACACTGGCAGACTTCCACGCATCAGGGAACGTTGACGTAATAATAGATGTATTAATGATAGATGTTATCACTTCTAACGTGTTCGGTAGAGTCATTAATAACATTTTTAGATTTATTTTGTCAGTTCCCTCTGCATTTGATTCTAGGGAGAGGATAATTTTCATGATATCTTGACAACACACGGGAGTAATGTTAAAACTGGCATCGCTGTGTCTATGAAACTCGAAAAAGGTAAGCAAAGATATTTCGCACTCAGGAATACCAGGAACTTTTAGAAAATGGGCGTTAATAGCATGGGGATCATTGAAGTGGGGAGGAAGTTCGCTAGACTTAGGCAAAAGTATTGTTGATTTTAAGTTTTTCCACAAGTGTTTAGGGTCTTTGATTTTATTATTTATATTTTGATTAAAAAAAGCAGTCTTCTCGGAATATAGAGCTCTGCTAACTTCAGACTTAAGTTCCTTATAGTAAACTTTTTTGGGCTCAGATTTAGTGCGATGGTAAGAACGTAGTGCTTCGTCTCTTAACCTCATCATCTCTTTTATGGTGTAAGTAATCCACGGGTAGTCACGGTCTCTAACAAAAGACATTTTAAGAGGGGCATGTAGATCAAACAATGTGACAAGATAAAAGTTAAACAGTTCAACCATCTCAGTTACTGTTTTAAGTGAAATTACTGATGTCCAAGGTAGAGATTTAAGGTCCTCATTAAAAACATCAATTAGGATATTATTAAGAGGTCTATTGGTAAAAACCCGTAAAGGAATTTTATCGCGCTTAATCTTGAACTCGCATACTAGTAAATGGTGGCCATTTAGTCGTCCAACAGGGTCGTCTATTATGCTTTTTACTGGTAAATTGCTACATACGACATCAATAAGTGACTCCGTGGCGTCAGTGAAATGCGTTGGCATTGTGACCAATTGCAAGAGACCAAGGCATTCTAGGAATGTTTGAAACTTTTGAAGCTTACAATTGTCGTTAATATTAAAGTCGCCTAGCAATATAAGATTATCACAAGAAGGAGATGCATTAATAGAGGCCGTAAGTGCGTCAAAGAATAGGTCAACATTTAAACGAGGTGGTCTATAAGCGGTTCCTACAACAATTTTCTTTCCCTTGACTGAAGTGGTAAGCCACATTTGTTCAACAGATGAGTGCAAAGGGTCTACAGGATGAGTCCAGGTTCTGGCTACTATCGTACATTTCTGCATCTAAAGATATGTTTATTTTGTTGTGTAATAAAAGATAAAAGTAATGTATGAATGAAAATACTTTATTTTATACCAAACTAGCTTCTGCTCGCGACTTCGTCCGCGTGGAATAGTTACTTTGGGCTATTCCACGCGGGTTATGTAGAAGCTTCGCGGGTTATGTAGAAGCTTAGCTTAGTTTGCTACTAGATGGTGTTGTGTAGTGTCCAGCATTTTTACTGAGATGACTTGGGGGGCCAGAACACCGAATAATTTAAGTTTTGGAGAAGGGGAGTCTCATCTGTCGCGGGGTCTTAAATGTGGTGGTCTAGAATGTACTGGGCAGAGGTTTGGGTTCTTATTAATTAAACTGTGCCACGAAGTTCGTTCAAGAGGAAAGGCGCAAACAGCGGAACTGCCTGGGCGGAACTTGGCGCGCTGCTCACGCACGCAAAGCCGTCTAGCTTCGCTCACTAGGTTAGGGCAGTCTTCCACTTTATTATTATTTATTTTCATTTTATAATTTTCTTGCCGTTTTTCGCCGTGGGGTGCCGGCAGTAGAATGATACCCCTCCTCTCATGCTCATGGATGCAGTAAGAGCCTGCTAAGGGATACCTCCGGAAGATGGGCAGCAGCGTCTTTCCGTGTATCAATCTGTCCCGTACTGCGCTCGCCACCCCGCCTGCCAAGCGTGGTGAGTACGGCAACTACCCCTCATGGAAATCCATGAGGGAGACCTGTTCAGTAGCGGACTTTTTACGGCTGGAATGATGAAGTACCTACAAAATCCTAGTGTATATTTACAAAGCAAATCAAGCAATAAAAAATGTGGTGAAAATACATTTCAGTGGCACAGTAATATTTTTATGGCCGACATCAATTTAATAACAAAAACTGTATTATTCCATGTCGTAACAAAGTTTATCAAATAACAAAAATGTTAACTCCTTTCGGAAAACAGAAGAGTTTGCGACTCTCTTGGATTTCGGTAGGTCTGGCTGAAATTTTTGTTAAATTCTCAAGTGTTTCCATGAAAAGAATGTGTGAAAATCAAGTATCATGGTAGTAGATAACTTATGAAGAGTTCATCCGGGAAAGTATTACCACCATATTTCTGCCGCCAAACAGTAATGCCTGCATTGCTGCGTCCCAGTTTGAAGGGTAAGGGGGCCAGTGAAATTACGGGCTCACGAGATCTTACAACTCAATGTTGCGCTATGTAGTGCAGCGTTAGTCATTTGCTTAGTGAACGTGATCACCGCGGTATTACAGTTGTAATAGGTAGAGGTTACCGCTTAACATCAGGCGGGCCTTGGGCTTGTCTCGTCACTTAGTCGTATAAAGGCTGGAGTGCGGCGTGAGAAGGGCGTGCGGACTGTTATACCCATTTCACTGAACCCTAAATACCTTAGGTACCTTTGCTTCCTAAAACGCTGACCTAACGTCTAGACAATATATCCTTTACATCCGAGACCTCCTACAGTCAGTCGGTATTTATCTCTCGCGCTGAGCTCACGTTTAAACCCCGTTTATTTCTTTGATTTAAAACTATCGTAAAAGTAAAATAAACGTTTTTTTTTAACAGTTTAATTATAATCTATTTTTTAAAAAGATCCAATCCGATCCCCGGATAACAGGACGTCTCCATAAAGCTCTTCAACCTGTATGTGGACCCGCTGATGGATGAGCTCAGAATTCGACCCGTGTCGGTTGTCACATTGACGGTGTCTGCATCAACAGCATAAGCTATGCAGACGACATGGTGCTGTTGAGCGCATCTACGTGTGGTTTAGGTAAATTATTAAAGATCTGCGAGAGGTACGCTACAGAACATGGACTGAAATACAATGTGAAAAAGAGTGAATGCTGGTTTTCTAGGCCAGAGGAAGCTGTCCCGTACATAACCGCCCATAAAGTTATATGGAATCCCATTAAAGAAAGTTAGAGAATTTAAGTAACTTGGGACATCTCTTAACCTCTAACCTGAAAGACGATGCAGACATCGAGAGAGAACGGAGCGCGCTGTCTGTAAGAGCGAACATGATAGCCCGCAGGTTCTGCTCTAGAGAGGTAAAAACAACGATTTTTAAAGCATATTGATCTAGTTTTTACACATGCAGCCTGTGGGTGAACCATACGCAAAGACAGTACAGCTGTGGTACAGCGCCCTACGTGTGCAGTATAATAACGCGTTCAGGGTGCTGATGGGGCTGCCCCGGTTCTGCAGCGTGTCAGGGATGTCTGCCGAGGCGCGTGTGGACTGTTTCTACACCAACATGCGCAAGCGGGGAGCATCTCTGGTGCGCAGGGTCCGGGCCAGCTCCAACAGCATTCTGAGCGTGTTCGCTAACAGGTTTGACTGCATCTATATGTATCACTCCTCGAGGATGCACGCTTATACAAATAATAATAATATAAAGCACAACATTGCCAAATAATTATTGTAAGTACTTAAATACTCCTTATTTTTTATTTTCCTTGTTTTGATTATTGTGTTGTTGTTTCAATTCGACTAATGCTTTCTCTAAATTAAGGTGACTATTTGATTATTATATACCAATTTCATGTACCTAATCTATGGACCTATGTATGAAGTCTGAAATAAATAAAAAAAAATATATTAAAATTATTATAATATATTTACTTTCCATATACTTTATACCAATACTTTCCATGGGTAGGCAGCCTTGCCGTGGGATGCCGGCAGAATGTTGCCCCAACTCTCTTGCCCGTCGATGCAGTAAGAAGCTGCCAAGAGATACCTCCGGAAGATGGGCAGCGGCATCTTTCCGTGTCTGTAGACAGTTGGCGAGTATAGCAACCACCCCTCATGATCATCATGGAGATCCATGAGGGAAGTCTTTGTCCAGCAGTGGACGTCCTACGGCTGAAATGACGACGAGGAAGGTAATCCAGATTGTTATTTAAGTTCAAAGTTCAAAGTTCAAAATATTTATTGTAACCATGTTGTAACATAAAGATCTTATAACATAAAAGTATCATACATGGACCCAGCTAGGGCACAACAATTTTAAGATGCTCATAAGTATCTAGAAGTATCATCTTATTTTATACACTAGGTTCTTATGTCTAACTACCTAAAATATAAAATTTTATTCTTATGTCTAACTGAAAGATACAATCTTAAGGTAGCAAAATTAAAATTTACTAACAATTCAAATCCCTACTCGGCCACCATCTGAATTATAAAGCACATACATACACGTAATATAATACATAATAAAACAATCAAACTCGTAAATTCTTCAGTAGGTACAGTAGGTGGGTATTATTATTATTGATCTAAAAACTCTTGTAATGAATAAAAACTATGTTGTAACAGATATATTTTTAGTATTTTCTTAAATTTGGGAAAGTTATCTTCATTTTTAATCTCTGTCGGTATTTTATTGAATTTTATTGTATTCTTTCAGTTATTATCAGTGTTACCGTGGATAAGCTGTGGATTTGAAGAGATTTACGATGTGAACTACCAAAAATATGGTAAGTGTTATCAATAATACTTCCGTCAGTTACGAAGTTAAAAAATACAGACGACTTGGGAACCTCCTTCTTTTTTTGAAGTCGATTAATAAAAAGCGATTTTTTTCATATTGTATATTTTCAAAAGTCATATTATTATTGACCGTTGAAGAGCCGGGTTGGCCGAGTGGTATATAGGTACCCCCTTTCGATCCGAAGGTCGTGAGTTGATAATTAGATACCGATCGTGAACCAATGGATTTCTCTTTCTTGAAAATATGTTAACACTGGCCGCACTCCGCGGTTTCGCCCGCGTAGTTCTCATTCCCGTAGGAATACGGGGATAAAATATAGCTTTTGTTACTCAGGGATAATGTAGCTTTCTAATGGTGAAAGAATTTTGAAAACCGGTTTAGAGTTTTTGATAGATAGATAATTTCTTTATTTGTAACAACAAGCATTTATCCTTTGTAACATACAAAAATACATAAAAATAATGGTGCTTGAGTCATAAAAAGGTCTCTGTCTCAGCTTAATGTTGGCTATGTCAACCAACGCTGGTCTTCCGACTGTGCCGTTTGGAGACGTCTTTCTGAGTTTATTCTTTACAAACATACAAATTACAACATACAAATCATTCCTCTTTATAATATTTCTATAGAATAAACACGTACTTTAACAATAAAGGATAACTACATACAACATTTAAATTTTCCAAGATTTGAGTCTTCGAGTTTCCCGATATTTCGACGCAGTTTCACACGTCACGATCAAGGATAGGTACTATAACTACAATAAACATGGTTGTAATGTTTACAACCATGTTTAGTGTAGTTTCAAAAGTTATGTAGTAAAGGAAAACATCATGAAATCCACAGCAAAGTCAGCTTCAGATGTAAGGCAGGCAAGCCTAATCCATTTAACAAAGTCCCCGGCACTGCAGTGTCCCGAACGGCATGAATACCAGTTGCTGACGCTGTGTAAATCATCTAAAATAGATGTTACCTTACTGATTGATTTTTATGCTTTTTCAGCCAATCAACTTAAGGCGATGGACATGGGTAATTCTGTTTATTTTATAACATAAATATTTTCAAATCTTAGTTTATACTATATATTTTCAAAATCCGCCGTGCCGAGCCGTGGGGTGCCGGCAGTGGAATGTTACCCATCCTCTCATACCCATGGATGCAGTAAGAGCCTGCTAAGGGATACCTCCGGAAGATGGGCAGCAGCATCTTTCCGTGTATCAACATCCCGTACTGCGCTCGTCAACCCGCCTGCCAAGTGTGGTGAGTATGGCAACTACCCCTCATGGAGATCCATGAGCGAGGCCTGTGTTCAGTAGTGGACGTTTTACGGCTGAAACGATTGCATGTTCACAATACCATGATAGCTTTAAAAGGTACTAAATAAAAGTTTTTAATAAATAATAACACTACTCATTTCAGAATATGGCGAAAGGCTTACAAGTAAGATTTTATTTATTTTTTATTTTTTTCTATTTTTATTTCACAAAATCTACAGCTCTTAGAATTAATAACCTTATCTTACATATTATGACTGACAGCCAATAACGGATTTACTTTTTTTAAATTATTCTTATTTTAACAAAAAGACTACGGTCTATAAATGTATCTTAAATTAAGAAAATAACTATGGTATCTAAATTATATGCTATGTACTTAAACTACAATATCAAATCAATACATCCACACGAAACAAACACTCAACAGGTTTTACTTAATAAATTAACATAAATAATTAATTGGATAAATAAATAGACAATATACATTACAAATAAATAATATAAGAAACGAAAACGTGAGATGGTAAGTAGTATAAGCAAGCTAATAAACAATATAATATTAAATAATAAGTAATTAATATGATAAATAATATGGATAAGTTGTAAATAGCACTTACGAACCTTAGATGGGTTCATTAAGTGTATTGAGCACTGCTTTCTTAAAACATAATTTAGTGGAGTGGAAGATGTCAACACTCTTAAATTTCTTAATAAATGATCTGTGCAATCGGGTTGCAAGCAAGTTCTGAGCGTAGTTCGTTACACACCGTGCTACAGCAAAAAGATTAGTGTGCCTTGTCCTCATTTTAGGAGCACTGAAGCACAGTATTTTAGAGCTAATTCTTCGCAATCAATGTACCCGTTACAAAGATCATGAAACAGAGAGAGGTCAGCCAGGACGCGTCTATTTTCTAAAGTAGAGAGGTGATGGTCTCTACATGATTTAGATAATCGTCAGTTTGCTCGAGGTGCGTCCTGTAGTTAAGGTGTTTAAAAAATTACGTTGGATCTTCTCTATACTCTGAATGTGAGTTAGATACTGCGGGCTCCAGACTGTACTACAATACTCCAAAACGCTGCGTACAAAGGAGAATTACAATATCTTTAAACACGACTCGTAAATATATACGTAATCATAGCGATGTGTTCGGCGAAGGTGAGTTTAACAATATTCCGAGATCTCTGACAGCTTCCAGTTTACCTACAGGATTGCCATTAATTGTATATACAAACTGCGTGGGAGATTTTTTCCTTGTACAATATCGAAGAGCTCTTAGCTACGTTAATGCCCAAGCGGTTCAGCCTGTAATAGCGCGCCAACCTGTCGAGATCCTCTTGAAGGATGAGGCAATCATATAGATTTCTAACCCTCATGAACACCTTCGTGTCATCAGCGTACATAAGACACCGGGTATGCCTCAAACAAGAACTTATGTCATAAATGTATGACGCATATAAAATAGGACCCAATATAGAGCCTTGAGGCATACACTATGGTAAACTAACGAAAATAGAGCAGAACCCACCCACCACTACTGATTGATACCGATTTCGCAGATAGGATTTCATCCAACGCAAGAGATTGCCTTTGATTCCGAGGTCGTAGAGTTTGTTTAAAAGTATGATATGATCTACACGATCAAAGGCTTTCTCAAAGTCCGTGTAGATCACATCCACTAGAGACCCACCGTCCACGTCTTGGGATATATTGTCTACAAAGGCACCTAGGTTTGTGGTCGTGGAACGTCCTTTTATATACCCATCACATGCTGACTTAGAATTGAAACCAATAGTATTGGATATAGCCGCTTATGAACTACCCTCTCGAATAATAATAATAATAATAATAATTTATTTTCTTTTACAAACGTTTCAAATCATATAACTTAGATCTAAAGTTTTTATGCATATAAACAGTTCATGTTAGAAAAACATAGGTACCCAAGCTAGGTAAATACCTGTGTTATGGCGTACCTATACTCTCCACCAGACTTACCAGACAGAATACCTTACTAAGGACGCTAAGAATGGAGATTGGACGGTAGTTTTCGACAGTCGTAACAAGTCCATTACTTACCTTACTTAGGTTTTGTTTACTAGGTAAGTATTTCAATTTTAAAATAGAAATTATCTCCTATGGTCAAGCTGTTTGTCTTTATTAAGGTGTAATTTGAATATAATTTATCTATAATAATAATAATGTGTTGTGATCGCAAAAGTTAAATAAATCCGGGCAAGAGCGAGTCGGACTTGCGCACCGAGGGTTCCGTGCCATCATACAATATAATATATGATAAAGGCGGTTTATATTTGTTCGAGAACCTTGACAGCGCCATCTCTTGTCTGATGGCGGAACTTATGTAGACTTATTACACTTTCGATGATTTCTAAAAAACTACGCCAATTAGAGAGTTTGTTATAATTTTTCTATGATCTTTACATACACTCCTATTAGCAATAAAAGTTTCAGAGGTTTATCTCTGCAAACTTTGGAGATAAGGGACGGGAACGCTATTTTTTTCAACGTTTTTGTGAATTAGTCGAAAACTATACGGCTTAAAGCAAAAGTAAACACTGTTTATTTATGTGCAAATGAAAACCATATTTCATATGATACCTACCCCACATGACCTAGCAGGTCACGCTTCCCGCGTCGCTTGCTCGCAGGTTTGGTTTTTCGGACTGAATTTCAATACAAAGAGCTTTGCTTCAATATTTTTATTATTTTGTAGGTTTGGAAAATGGTGAGTCGGACTACTATAGCTCAAAACGTTAGTATAAAAAAACTAGTTAACTTAAAAAGTTATTTTGGGATGTTAGTGATCCATTCTACCAGCCTGCCTGTCTGACAGGAGTTAGAATTGAATTTAAATACACAACCCACAAACTCTCACCAGTGGCTCCTAGCAGCTGTCCTGCACGCAGCGGTCACCCCCTGGTAACCACATCGGCTTGTGGGCCGAACCCTTGAGGGGAGACTTACTGCCTTGGCACTCAAGTCCTGACGGCTGACTCCTGTCTAGTGCATGAACCTCGGCCTTTGGCAATCCAGCCACGGTGGCGAGGCAAGTCGACGACAGGGTCTTAGTAAGCGTCGACAACCAAACAACAAGCATTCCCAAAGAGGGGTGACGTCAGGCAGGCGGCTGGTCGTAAAACTATAGCCAATATGTTCTTACAACATGGTTTTGGGCAATTATAGAATGCGCGATAATGTCAGGGCGTACCCCCGAGGCGACGCGTAGGTGCAGCACCCGGCGCCTGTGGGAAATGGACAAGGGTTGTCGTACCAGGGACGGGTGCGACGTAAAAAGCTAGTAGGAAGTAAGAATGAGGATGGCTGGTTGGAATGTAGGGACGATGAATGGAAGGGGACAAGAGTTAGCGGATGTTCTGAAAAGAAGACGAATAAATGTGGCCATTCTAACTTATTCTAACTAAATACATACTTATACCATCTATAACAAGTAACAGAACTTAAAGTAAACATTTTACTCTAGCAGCCGTGCTAGGTTGTACCTGTGTTACGGCTGCTAAATTCTTCCATCTTATTACTATATACGTACACATAAAAATAACACAAAACGTTACTATCAGAACAATTTGTGTTCAGCCAAGTAACACATTTACGATAGACCACAGATTACATAAGCATATTTTTTATTTTTTTCGAATTGGCTTTAAATGTTGTTGACGGCACATGGCCACGACAACGTTACCGGACTATGGCGAGCGCAGAGGGCGCTCAGCCGCAAAAACTAGGATGGGGCAACAAGCACAAGGGCACCACTTAGGTTCGAACCACGGCTTTGACTGTTGCCAGATTTTTATATGTACTGATGGTTAACGTCCAGATGCAAAACTGCACCTTAAGACGGAAGAGTGTATTCTTCGGCCCCGCCGGCGGGACCGGTTATTAAACGTGTGGCTAGCAGCTAGTATACGGGTTGACGTCGCCTCCGGGTTAGCGGCGGTGCGTTCGTCAACGGGTAAGCCGAGAATGCGTCTCGGTCGACGGAGGAAAAACATAACCATAATGAGAATATTTCTCTTTAAAATAGGACGCACCAAACGGAATTCAAGAGGTCAGATACAAATGAGATGCACGACAGAAAGACCACTGGACTCACGTAAGTTCCTTTTTCATAACAAAGAAAATAAGTAAGGCCTTCGCATCTATTGTAGATGATTTATACAGCGTCAGCAATTGGTAATCATGCTGTACGGGACGCTGCAGTGCCTGGGACATTGTTAGATGGATTAGGCTTGCCCAGCACCTATACCATCCTCGTAGCTTAGTCAACTATTAGTCAGAGGAAAGAACAGGTCAATACGTCTGAAGCTAACTAAGCCGCGGGTTTCCTTACGATGTTGCCTTCAGCGTTAGAGCACGTGTTAAGTGTGCGCATACATTTTTCAAGAAAGAAAAATCTATTGGCTGGTATCGAACCTTCGGATTGAAAGCCGGGGGTATATACCAATCGGCCAACACGGCTATAACAAAGAAAATATTTATTACAATTACAATTAGCCGTAAGTTTCCCACGGCTGGGCCAAGGCCTCCCTCCCATCTCTCCATGCTTCTCGATCTGCAGTCAATTCCACCCACGCCCTATTATATTGGTCTAACTCGTCCCGCCATCGCTTCTTCGGTCTGCCGCGGCGTCTTATCGTGTCGGGGTTCCACTGGGTGATGATCTTAGCCCACAGAAGAAAACATATCAATAATAATTTCCTACGGGCCAAAAGATGGCGCTAGCTTTCTATTTCTTAAAGTAATTGAAAAAACATTGACAATTATCGGACTTTTTTTCAAGAGAATATTTTTTTTATCACAATGGAGACCATGAAACTATGAAAAATTTACCATTTCGACGGGATTTGAATCCACATTAGTTGAATAGATACTTGACCCTTATTAAAATATGGGATTATCGGGTATTTATCGCGTAATTACCTTTATTTTATTCCCGACAGTCTCCCCGCGACCACGACCAGGTGCAATCCGGTCGAAACGTCGGGAATAAAATAAAGGTAATTACGCGATAAATACCCGATAATCCCATATTTTAATAATGTGTTGTGATCGCGAAAGTTTAAAAAAGACTACTTGACCCTTCCAAGGCCGGAAATGCTTTAACCGTTACGCTACGAACACCACGACGACCTAGTCTAAATCGTATTTGGGCCTGGTGTACACTCTTATAGATAATTATGAAAAACTTTGTAATATTTGCAGTTGATCCTTCGTTCGATCCTTGTAAGTATATTTATTTAAGTTCTTATATGGCGTTATAATATATATTTAAACTATGAAATAATATAAGAGGACTAACATTAATGGTAATAAGAACAGATAAAGTGTTATAGCGCACTAACTGTATAGGAGGGCAAATCGTCGAACTTAAATATTAAAAAAAAAATTACTTAATAACACCTACTACATAATACCTACTAGTGTATTGTATTATCTGTGATAACACTGGCCGACGAACAACTGTCAGCGCTGTAGAAGCATAACGCTCGTCGGCATGTTGCTGAGCTTGGTCCTATTGCCTGAATATCTTACTTGTATTTTTTTGTTAAAATTAAAATTGTAATAAGTGCATGTTAAATCGTTGTATTATTATTAATTATGTGTAACAACTTATTCTTAGAGTAAGGATTGTTCAGGCAATAAATATTTTTTATTCTTATTCTTTTCTTAAATATCCCAAGCACTTCCCGTATCCAATTGAACTGCTCGTTAAGGAGGCTTTGTCATTTCAACCGTAAAACGTCCACTACTGAACACAGGCCTCCCTCATGGATCTCCATCAGGGGTAGTTGACATACTCACCACGCATGGCAGGCGGGTTGGCGAGCGCACTACGGGATGTTTTTACACGGAATTACGCTGTTGCCCATCTTCCGGAGGTATCCCTTAGCAGGCTCTTACTGGATCCACGGGCAAGAGAGGAGGGGCAGCATTCTACTGCCGGCACTCCACAACGAAAGCTTGTTAAAGTATTCATTAGTTATTGATTTTCTAGCAAACAACGCTGGTAAGTTCGAAGTCAGATGTCTTAGAGATCCTTAAATAAAATGGGAACCATGTGGGCCGGCCAATTATCGGTGGGCCCAAACCATTCACTACAGCCGTAAAAAGTCCACTACTGAACACAGCCCTCATGGAACTCCATCAGGGGTGAGTATGGCAACTTCCCCTCATGGAGATCTATGAGGGAGGCCTGTGTTCAGTAGTGGACGTTTTACGGCTGAAATGATGATGATACATAACAAGCACTGGTACGGGGGTACCAGAAAAGTGGGCTAAGGCCCCAAAAGGTCACCAAAGGTAAAAAATGGCATTTTTGGGTTTTTGGACGTTTTCGGCCATTTGAAGACTTTTATTTTATTGTGACCTCAAAAGGTCACAATAAAATTCCGGTCCCTTTGACCCTAGGGTTACCAAAATCAATCAGTATCCTTCTCTAAATAAGACGGTGTTTTTGTTAAAAAAGGTTTCATGTAAATCGGTCAACGCGTTCGGTTGCAATCGTCCAGTACACAGACAGACAGCGCTATGCATATTAGGGGGCTTCGCCCCCCAAAAACCTTCCCCTTGAATCACTCTATCTATTTAAAAAACCGCATCTAAATCCGTTGCGTATTTTTAAAGATCTAAGCAAACATAGTGACAGACAGACAGCGGGAAGCGACTTTGTTTTATACTATGTATTGATGTTGACGCGTCAACAAGACCCTTGCATTGAATAAAGTATTTCTTTGAGTTTGAGTTTAAAATTGCTAAAGTTATGCTTAAATATTTTTTCAGTTGATTCTTCAGACGACCCTTGTAAGTTATGTTAAAAAAAATACAAACGACTTAAAAATTTCTTCCATTTTTGTAGTCGGTTAATCTCTCAATACCATAAAGAGGAAAAATTTGTATATTTATTGCATTTTGTATGTTTGTAACGAATAAACTCAAAACTAATGAACCGATTTTCAAAATTCTTTCACCATTAGAATGCTACATTATCCCTGAGTAACATAGGCTATATTTTATCCCCGGGAACGGGAACTACGCGGGTGAAACCGCGGAGTGCGGCAAGTATAAAATAAGCAGAAACAAAGCAGAAAGACGCTGTTGCCCATCTTTCGGTGGTATCCCTCTACTGCATCCACGGGCATAAGAGTAGGGGTAACATTCTACTGCCGGCACCCCGCGGCAATGAGCATTATCATATTTATTTATTTAATACTTTGTTAAAAAATTATGTACAGAGGAGGACTTAATGCTTATAGCATGTTCTACTAGTCAACCTGGACATGTAACAAAAAAATATAAACTTCTAATTGTTTTTTATAATGTTTTTGTTATTAAATTAACCGTAGAAGGCTGGCAGTATAATGTTGCCCCTCTCTTGCCCGTGGATGAAAAAATAATCTGCCAAGGGCTACCTCCGTATATCCTCCTGTACTTCGCTCGCCAACCCGCCTGCCAAGTGGTGAGTATGATTGGCCATAAGGAGGCACTTTGTCCAGCAGTGGACATCCTACAGCTCATATGATGATTATAATGATGTTGTTAATTTTATAGCAAACGGCAGTGGTAAGTTCTAGCTGACCCACGCGGTTTTAATCTCGGACTCTCAGACCCGGATTACCGCCCGGGCATTGTGGGCCTCCAGGCCTAGGAGCCTTCATGGCGAAAGATTCATAAATAAATAAAATCATGTTGCATGTGGAATATATTGTAAAGCAACCCTCAAACACCAAGTACCTGGGCCCTGTATCCATTCAACCGGCACGGTGATTACGTATCTCGCGACAGGTTTTGCAACAGGCAATTGACGCCGTGGGGTGCCGGCGGTAGAATGATACCCCTCCTCTCATGCCCATGGATGCAGTAAGAGCCTGCTAAGGGATACCTCCGGAAAATGGGCAGCAGCGTCTATCCGTGTATCAACATCCCATACTGCGCTCACCAACCCGCCTGCCAAGCGTGGTGAGAATGGCAACTACCCCTCATGGAGATCCATGAGGGAGGCCTGTGTTCATCAGTAGACGTTTTATGGCTGAAATGATGATTTGACAGCAATATTGCTGTCAAATGTCAATTTTTTATCAGAGAACAGCAAGGAAGTGCAATATTGCTGTCAAATGTCAATTTTGTATTAAAGAACAGCAAGGAAGTGACATTTGACAGCAATATTGCTGTCAATTGCCTGTTGCAAAACCTGTCGCGAAATACGTAATCACCATGCTAGCCTGCGGAGCCTGGGAATCCTGTTGTGAAGAGATGTAGCAATCGAAAATGTGCAGTATTAGCCCCGCGTAGTGATACCGTCAGTGTTGAGTGCCGTGATCGAGTTGCATTCGAAAGTGAAACCGATAGTAGGGCCATCATTCGCAGTCAGACTTAGAAGGAGGGTAGATCGTTTCGTCTGCCAATGGCTATCCACTCGCAAGACTTCAGTTTATCCGTGATCATGACGTGTTAAACTGCGTCGAAATATCGGGAAACTCAAAAATACTCGAATAGTGGTATATAATGTTAACAGCCATGATGGTTTCAAAAGTTATAAATAATAAATAATGCTGGAGAATTCACACAGCATCATCTAGCCCCAAGCTAAGCAGAGCTTGTGTTATGTAGATAGCTGATATGCTTAATACATTATGGATAGATATTTTTTATTATTATATAGAAAAACATCCAGAACACCCTGAAAAAATATCTGCAGATCGTACAGATATTTGTCCCGAGGCGTGAATCGAACCCGCAATCTCTCGCAGGCGGACCTTCGCCCGCTGCGCCACAGAGCTCGTCAATGATTCACTAACATTAAACAATTATAACTATTTATTTTTACAGACGACAACCAAAATATTATAGTGTCGAGTAAGTATAAATTCCACATTACCTACGAAGAGGATACTTAACTATCTAAATTTTTTTTTTGAGTTAATTATGAAGATTAAGAAACTATTGGACACGTATTTTATAAGTTCTAACGTAATCCAAAAATAATGGCGATACGTTATGTCGAAATGTAGCGTGACGTCAAAGTCAAAGTCAAGAAGTGTTATTCAATAGAGCAAAACGCTACTTAGAATAGTCAGTTTTCAAAATAAGAACAAAACACATTTAAAATGTTTAAATCACATAATTGAATTTGTTCGCTTCGGACAACTTTTTTTTCCAAGTGAGGAAAAGAAGCTAACGAGAAACCTCACTCTTTCACTTCTATTAATTGTTACAATATTTGTCTTAATATTATGCTTAATCTAATGTCCGCAAGGATATTGGATGATTGGGATATTGCAAGATGACATCATTTCTTATCGCGGTTGAAAAGAGCAACACTCGGCCAAGGGTCAATATCATTCAAATAAGCATCTTAAAGCTTTGAATCGATAGTTCGGTCGCATCAGAAGGAAGCTTATTATCGAAACGCAGTTTCCCTTAAATAATTTATTTACTTTTTCGAGCCTAAATTTAGGGATTTGCAATTTATATTTGTTTCTTGTATTTATGCTATGCACATCTTACCGTGGGGTACCGGCAGTAGAATGTTGCCCCTCCTCTTATGCCCGTGGATGCAGTAAGAGCCTGCTAAGGGATACCCCTGGAAGATGGGCAGCAACGTCGTCCCGTATATCAACATCCTGTACTGCGCTCGCCAACCCGCCTGCCAAGCGTGGTGAGTATGGCAACTACTCTTTATGGAGATCCATGAGGGAGGCCTGTGTTCAGCAGTGGACAATTATCGGCTGAAATGATGATGATGATTGTAACGTCAGAGATGATTTTGACACGTTTAGATTTTTCAAGGAAACCGCCCGCGCGTGGGCCGACCTGACACATGGAAAATCGAAACGTGTCGGAATAATCTTCGACATTTCAATACTACGTGAGTAATTCCCGTTTTTACAAAAGGAAAAAGAGGGTAGTTTCAAAACCACCATCGCAGCAGACTGGAGATTTAAAATCACCAGTCTACCCGACACAGCCGAAACGTCGGGAATAATCAAAGGTATTACGCGATCAATTCCCGTGTTTTTGTTACCAATTTTATAATTATTTTAAAGAAATCACTTGTTCTACAAATTAATTTGTTCATCTATTATTACAAGTTTGTTATCTAATGAGTTTAATAACCAAAAACGAATGAGATAAGGTAATTTAAAACAAGTCAGTCTATTCTAATTTGCTTTAATTTGATTGTTTATTTATTTTATTTTAAATAATAATATTATTTATTTTATTTTTAATAAATAAATAATGCTGGACAGATCTCACAGCATCATCTAGCCCCAAGCTAAGCAGAGCTTGTGTTATGGGTACTAGATAACTGATATACTTAATACATTATACTACATACCTAGAATAAATATTTTTATTATTTAAAGAAAAACACCCTGAACACCCTGAACAAATATCTGCAGATCGTACAGACATAATGTATTAGTTTTGTCGTCTTTTTATTTTATGGCTTTTTGTGTTTGGTTTTACACAAATCCGTCAGTGTCAAGTTAATTTATAAATTCCTATGTTATTTGGCTAGCCATGTTGGCGGCCATTTTCTATAATAGTTTTATTGTTATTAATTTCGAATAATATATTTATACTGTGTTTTTTTTTTGTTAATGTGAATATCCGCGTTTCCGAAACGGTCCTTACGGAATACTAGCGCGGACTGGCCCTGCAGCCGCAATAAAATCCTCTTTGTGTTTTAGCTATAATGATCTTGTTTGTATTGCCTTTTAAAGTGCATTCTGCTATGTACATATGTGTTTCTAAGTTGCAAATAAACGTTTTTTGATTTGATTTTTGAATATGCTGAGTAAGGACCCTTTTGCAGCGACAAACCTAGATCATAACTTTATCAAACCTGTATGTAATGGTTGTTTCGTAGTTGCAAATAAATTATTATCTATCGATTTAATTAATGTAATTTACCTACGTTTTGCAGTTGAAAAAGTTGAAAGTGAGGACGGTAACGTAAATTTGTCTTTAACATCTATTATACGGTCAATTCATACAGCGTTAGCAACTAGTATTTATGCTGTACGAGACACTGCAGTGATTAGGCCTGCCTAGCACCTGAAACCTCCTATCAGTTTAGTTTACAATTTTTAGGGTTTCGTAGTAAAAGAAGAAACCCTTATAGTTTCGCTTTGTCTGTCTGTTTGTCCGTCCGACACCAGTTCTTCAGGGTTCCGTTTGCGAAATATTAAAGTTTTAAAATTATTTTCGACCGTCCCCCCCCCTCTAAAATCCTAGCAGCTTTAGAAATCTGTAAATAATCAGGAATACTTACAGTATTAACCATAAACTTTCTAGAAAAACTATATAGGTTGAGAAAACTATATGACTATATAGGCTTTTTTAGTTTCGGGGAAATTGTCACTCAAATATGTGACGCGGGTTACCAAACATACCGTCATAAACATATAATTTCAGCCATAAAACGTCCACTGATGAACACATGCCTCCCTCATGGATCTCCATGAGGGGTAGTTGCCATTCTAACCACGCTTGGCAGGCGGGTTGGTGAGCGCAGTATGGGATGTTGATACACGGATAGACGCTGCTGCCCATCTTCCGGAGGTATCCCTTAAGAGGCTCTTACTGGATCCACGGGCAAGAGAGGAGGAGCAGCATTCTACTGCCGGCATCCCACGGCCAAAGTTTGTTAAAGTATTCATTGGTTATTGATTTTCTAGCAAACAACGCTGGTAAGTTCGAAGTCTTAGAGATCCTTACAAAAAATGGGAACCATGCTGGCCGGCCAATTATCGGTGTGCCCCAAACCATTCACTACAGCCGTAAAAAGTCCACTACTGAACACAGCCCTCATGGAACTCCATCAGGGGTGAGTATGGCAACTTCCCCTCATGGAGATCTATGTCTAGGGCCTGTGTTCAGTAGTGGACGTTTTACGGCTGAAATGATGATGATGATGATACATAACAAGCACTGGTACGGGGTACCAGAAAAGTGGGCTAAGGCCCCAAAAGGTCACCAAAGGTAAAAAATGGCATTTTTGGGTTTTTGGACGTTTTCGGCCATTTGAAGACTTTTATTTTATTGTGACCTTTTGAGGTCACAATAATTCCGGTCCCTTTGACCCTAGGGTTACCAAAATCAATCAGTATCCTTCTCTTAATAAGACGGTGTTTTTGTTAAAAAAGGTTTCATGTAAATCGGTCAACGCGTTCGGTTGTAATCGTCCAGTACACAGACAGACAGACAGACAGCGCTATGCATATTAGGGGGCTTTGCCCCCGAAAAACCTTCCCCTTGAATCACTCTATCTATTTAAAAAACCGCATCTAAATCCGTTGCGTATTTTTAAAGATCTAAGCATTAGTTTGTGTTAAAAATTGCTAAGGTTATACTTAATTATTTTTTTTCAGTTGATTCTTCAGACGACCCCTGTAAGTTTTGTTAAAAAAAATACAAACGACTTGAAAATTTCTTCCATTTTTGTAGTCGGTTAATCTCTCAATACCATAAAGAGGAAATATTTGTATGTTGTATTTTGTATTCTTCAGACGACCCTTGTAAGTTTTGTTAAAAAAATACAAACGACTTGAAAATTTCTTCCATTTTTGTAGTCGGTTAATCTTTCAATATCATAAAGAGCAAAGATTTGTATGTTGTATTTTGTATATTTGTAACGAATAAACTCAAAACTAATGGGCCGATTTTCAAAATTCTTTCACTAATAGAGTGCTACATTATCCCTGAGTAACATAGGCTATATTTTATCCCCGTATTCCCACGGGAACGGGAACAACGCGGGTGAAACCGCGGAGTGCGGCTAGTATAAAAAAAGCAGAAACGAAGCAGAAAGACGCTTCTGCCCATCTTTCGGAGGCTACTGCATCCACGGGCATAAGAGTAGGGGTAACATTCTACTGCCGGCACCCCGCGGCAATGAGCATTATCATATTTATATATTTAATACTTTGTTAAAAAAAATGTACAGAGGAGGTCTTAATGCTTATAGCATATACGAGTCAACCTGGGCATGCAACAAAAGAATATAAACTTATAATAATTGTTTTTTATAATGTTTTTGTTATTAAATTATCCGTAGGGGGCTGGCAGTATAATGTTGCCCCTCTCTTGCCCGTGGATGCAAAAATAATCTGCTAAGGGCTACCTCAGTATATCTTCCTGTACTTCGCTCGCCAACCCGCCTGCCAAGTGGTGAGTATGATTGGCCATAAGGAGGCACTTTGTCCAGCAGTGGACATCCTACAGCTGATATGATTATTATAATGATGTTGTTAATTTTATAGCAAACGGCAATGGTAAGTTCTAGCTGACCCACGCGGTTTTAATCTCGGACTCTCAGACCCGGATTACCGCCCGGGCCTTGTGGGCCTTCAGGCCTTCATGGCGATAGATTCATAAATAAATAAAATCATGGTGGATGTGGAAAATATTGTAAAGCAATCCTCAAAAACCAAGTGCCTGAACCCTGTATCCCTTCAACCGGGCCTGCGAAGCCTGGAATCCTGTTGTAAAGAGATGTAGCAATCGAAAATTTGCAGTATTAGCCCCGCGTAGTGATACCGTCAGTGTTGTGTGCCGTGATCGAGTTGAATTCGAAAGTGAAACCGATAGTAGGGAGGGGCCATCATTCGCAGTCAGAGACTTAGAAGGAGGGTAGATCGTGTCGTCTGTCAATGGCTACCCACTCGCATAATACTTCAGTTTATCCGTGACCATGACATGTGAAACTGCGTCGAAATATCGGGAAACTCAAAAATACTCGAATAGTGGTATATATCCCGTAAATAGGTATTGCATATAATGTTATCAGCCAAGATGGTTTCAAAAGTTATAAATAATGCTGGAGAATTCACACATCATCATCTAGCCCCAAGCTAAGCAGAGCTTGTGTTATGGGTACTAGATGACTGATATGCTTAATACATTATGGATAGATATTTTTTATTATTATATAGAAAAACATCCAGAACACCCTGAACAAATATCTGCAGATCGTACAGACATTTGTCCCGAGGCGGGAATCGAACCCGCAACCTCTCGCAGGCGGACCTTCGCCCGCTGCGCCACGGAGCTCGTCAATGATACATTAACAATTAGAACTATTTATTTTTACAGACGACAACCAAAATTTTGTAGTGTCGAGTAAGTATAAATTCCACATTACCTACGAAAAGGATACTTAACTACCAAAATTTTTTTTTAAGTTAATTATGTACTTAGGTTAAGAAACTATTGTACACATATTTTTTATGTTCTAACGTAATCCAAAAATAAAGGCGTTATGTCGAAATGTAGCGTGACGTCAAAGTCAAAGTCAATAGTGTTTATACAATAGAGCAAAACGCTACTTAGAATATTCAGTTTACAAAATGAGAACAAAACACATTTAAATTGAACAAAGCACATAATTGAATTCGTTCGCTTCGGACAACTTTTTTTTCCAAGTGAGGGAAAGAAGCGAACGAGAAACCTCACTCTTTCACTTCTATTCATTGTTACAATATTTGTCTTAATATTATGCTTAATTTAATGTCCGCAAGGATAATGGATGATTTGGATATTGCAAGATGACATCATTTCTTAACGCGGTTGAACCGAGCAACACTCGGCCAAGGGTCAATATCATTCAAATAAGCATCTATGGAGTAATAAGCTTTTTCTATGAGATTTGTTTTATAAAAAGCTTAAGCCGGTAGTTCGGTCGCCTCAGAAGGAAACTTGTTATAGAAACGCACACAGTTTCCCATAAATAATTTATTTACTTTTTCGAGCCCAAATTTAGGGAAGTGCAATTTATATTTGTTTCTTGTATTTAAGCTATGCACATCTCTTGCCGTGGGGTGCCGGCAGTAGAATGTTGCCCCTCCTCTCATGCCCGTGGATGCAGTAAGAGCCTGCTAAGGGATACTTCCGAAAGATGGGCAGCAGCGTCTTTCTATATATCAACATCCCATACTGCGCTCGCCAACCCGCCTGCCAAGCGTGGTGAGTATGGCAACTATTTCATACTCGCCTTTGTTCATTAGTGGACGTTTTATGGCTGAAATGATGACTAAGACTCCGCTGTCCGTCCGTCTGTCTGTCTGTCTGTCCTTGTAAACAACAAACCTAGTTTTTTTGCCGTTTTTCGATAGATATTAATAACGGCAACAGGTAGACGCGCTTGAAATATTCACAGAATTTTTAAGTTGCTATGCCAAATAATAGTACGGAACCCTTCGTGCGCGCGTCCGACTCGCACTTGTCCGGTTCTTTTTACTATAATCTGTTTGTATTAGGTATTTGCTTTAAACAAAACTATTTAATCAAAGCTAGAATCGGCAGCCATCTCTAGGAAGTTAATGGTTGGGTCTTCCTTCCTATTCACAATTGGCTGGAAATGGCTGCATGACCTGTGAATAATTTGGCCAATTTTGAATTCCAATTTAGATTACGTATATACATTATATATATGGAACCGAGACGTGGTTCTTCACTATTGGCCTAATGAACAAGCTCAGAGTCGCTCAAAGAGCTATGGAGAGCGCTATGCTCGGGGTTTCGCTACGGGATCGAATCAGAAATGACGAGATACGTAGAATACTCGGGTCACCGACATAGCCAAACGGATTAGCACGTTGAAGTGGCAATGGACAGGCCATATAGCGCGCAGAACAGATGGTCGATGGGGCCGCAAAGTTCTCGAATGGAGGCCACGGACCGGCAAGCGCAGCAGTAGGACGTCCACCTACAAGATGGGCAGACGACTTGGTAAGAACCGCAGGTCGGCGTTGGATGCAGGCCGCTTCCAACCGCAGTTCCTGGAGATCAATGAGGGAGGCCTTTGTCCAGCAGTGGACGTCCTACGGCTGATATGATTTATTTATTTATTATAATAGGATACCCAACACAGGTTTTTTTTTTTTTTTTGTTTATTGTAACCATGTTGTACAAAAGATCTTATTATATAAAAGTTTCAGACATGGACCCGGCTAGGGCACAACAATATTATAATGACGCTAGGTGACAATTAATATTAAATAAAAACATTATTCAAATTTTTTACACATAACAGACTAAACAAAAGAAAAAATATAATAAATGTACTTAACTTAGGAATCTTATAACTTTAAAAATTATTTATAATATATTTTAAAAACCTACAATGTTGCTTTTGAAGCGTAATAATAACATAAGATACGGCTATACTAAGGAATGGTGTAACAAACATAAAATAACAAATAACGGTTTACACATAAAATAATAAGAAAACATTCAAAAACAATTTATAGCATTGTGCTCCCGTACTTAAAGGGTACCACAGCATGCAAGATACTGATGATGATATTACATTATGACAGGTCAGGAAAATACTCTGGATGAGTGGGGTGAGTATTACCACCATATTAAGTACTACATTATGGTCTTTACATCTATTCTAGATGATTTTATATAGTGCCAGCAACTGGTGCTCATGCTATACGGGCTGCAGTTCCTGGAACATTGATAGATTTATTTCTTTATTCTTTATTGGACACAATAATAAAATATTATAATAATACACAATAAAAAGTCATGTACAAAGGCGAGCTTAACCCTAAAGAGAGTTCTCTTACAGCAAACCTATGTTAGTGAGAAATTATATTAAGCGTAGGGGTCGTGTACACAAGAACTAAACATAAAAAGGATACTATGAGATACATAACCTAAACAAAACTAGAACTAACAATATAACCGAATTCATAAATAAATATATATAAGAACTGATATAAAGTTAAGGTTACATAATATAATACAAGGTAAAAATTTAATTTAGTTTAATTTTATAGATTTATTTACGACAAAAAACTACAATCAGACTTCTAACTAAACTTAAGCTAAAATAACTAATTTAAGAAAGTAGGTTATGAGTAACAATGACAAAAAATGTAGATGAACTTGAACTGTGCATGATGCAGTAGACTTGCCCATCACCTATACCATCTTCCCAGCTTAGTCTGCTTTAGTCAAAAGAACTGGTCCTTACGTTCAAAGCTGACTAAGCAGCGTGTTACCTCATCATCACCATCATTTCAGCCGTAAAACGTCCACTACTGAACACAGGCCTCCTTCATGGATCTCCATGGGGGGTAGTTGTCATACTCACCACGCTTGGCAGGCGGGTTGGTGAGCGCAGTATGGGATGTTGATACACGGAATGACGCTGCTGCCCATCTTCCGGAGGTAGCTCTTAGCAGGCTCTTACTACATCCACGGGCAAGAGAGGAGGGGCAACATTCTACTGCCGGCACCTCACGGCAGTGTTACCTCACGATGTATTAATTAGGTACTATAATATAACTACATTACCTACTTATTCAATTGCCGTGGGCAGTGGCAGTGGAATGCCCCTCCTCTCATGCCCGTCGATGCAAGAGCCTGCTAAGGGATATCTCCGGAAGCCCATCTTCCGCAGTTATCCCTGCAGCGTCTCTCTGTGTCTCAACATCCTGTTCTGCGCCCGCCAACCTGCCTGCCAAGCAACAACCTCTCAAAAAAACTCCATGAGGGAGGCCTATGCCAACAAGTGGACGTTCTACGTCATATACTCTACCTTTTTGGAGGATCTCTCATCTCTGCAGAGTCTTATCTAACTCGCTCTTGAACAATCGTGTTTAGTTAAACGTTATTATTTTTCTGTAAAGTAATGTAATAGTTATTTAAGTACGTAAAAAAATGTTTTTTAAGTAAGTTGAAATAAATATTATTCTTCGTAGCTAACAAGAGCACATAAACGAATTTTTTCTGAACTAAAATCCTGGACGAAATAAGTACCGTAACATTGTTTTGACACTGACACAAAATGAACTATGGAACTATTTGTTTGACCTCATGGTCCGGCATTCGAGCGTGTTTCGTTTGCGCCGACCACGTTCCGTTACTCATTTGCGGCGATACCGTAGCATTGGGGGTCCACGCGGACGACTCTTCAGAGATTACAGATCCTACAAAGGTTGGGTAGAGTAGCAGAAGTGGTTAGCGAAACATTATGGAGCATTGCTGCTGCAAAACTCAATACGACCGTGTCTTCAGGAGGAGTAAGAGGAGACTTCAGAGATGAGAGATCCTAGGTAGCCCGCGTCTTGGCGGGTTAGCGAGCGCAGTACACAATGTTGATACACGGAAAGACGCTGCTGCTCATCTTCCGGAGATATCCCTTAGCAGGCTCTTACCGGATTCACGGGCATGAGAGGAGGGGTTACATTCTACTGCCGGAACCCACGGCACGGTACATGTGAATAATTTAACCAATTTTTAATTCCGATTGAGCTCACCTTTATAACTATGTTCACAGAACAGGAAAATACTCTGGATGAGCAGAGTGAGTATACCACCACATGGGTAATACAATAAGTAAGGTTTCTTACATAAGTATTACTTACATAATTAGACTTAATTAATGATGCATGCTGCATGTTGGAAAGACCAAACTAGGTTTTACCTGTATTTTAGCATACCTATACCTTCCGCCTTACATACCATAGAATAGAGGGTTACAAATTACATATTTAAATTAAATATAAAGTAACAAAAGATCATAGATTATATAATAGGAATTTAAAAATTGAAAATTGAAAAATAATAATAATATTAATAACAACATAATCATATTTACCCAATGCATAATTTAAGTAAAGGAAAACAATGTCGTATTATAATAATAAATGAAAATAAATAATATTTATAAAAGTAAGTAAGGCCTTTGCATCTATTATAGATGATTTATACAGCGTCAGCAACTGGTAATCATGCTGTACGGGACGCTGCAGTGCCTGGGACATTGTTAGATGGATTAGGCTTGCCCAGCACCTATACCATCCTCTCAGCTTAGTCAGCTATTATTCAGAGGAAAGAACAGGTCAATACGTCTGAAGCTAACTAAGCCGCGGGTTTCCTCACGATGTTTCCTTCACCGTTAAAGCTCGTGTTAAGCACAGAATAGTATATACACTGTGTGTTTAGCCGTGTTGGCCGAGTGGTATGTACCCCGACTTTCAATCCGAAGGTCGTGGGTTCGATACCGGCCGTGTACCAATGGATTTTTCTTTCTTGAAAATGTATGTGCACACTTAATATTTATAATAGACGTAAAAAACCTACACAACTTCTAACAGGTCTACGGGTTACTACGGAACTCTACAAAACGCGTGATCCGACACATAACTGGCCTTATTTATTTAATTTACTTATGTTTTATTGTGATATATATGTTTTATTTTCTTTTTATTTTAGGTTCTATGGTACCACTGCCACCTTACAACGCTCCACCTCCGGCGCCGCTCATGGAGTTCTTCGTTGATGATGAATAGTGATTAAAGTTGCGAGTAAATTATTTATACTCCAGCCACTTTCGATGTAGAATGGTTGTCAACAAAATATCAATACTTAACCTATAAAATAAATATTTATTTTAAAAAGTAAGTTACAATTTACAGTTTTTTGGCACTAAATAAAGATTATAAGTGTTGAGACCATCAACATTGAGTCCTCGCTCTAATAATAGGCTAACTATACCTACACACGTAAAAGTACTTTAAATTTATTAGGATTAAAAAAATAGTTTGTTTACAAACATTGTACTTATGTACATCGAAAGTGGCTGCTGCAGTGTTGATATAAAATATAATAGATTTTGCACTTTTAATTCTCTATATAAAAGAATAAAAGGGAAATAGAATTATTATTTTTAATAATAATTATTTATATTATTATTTAATATTTTTTTTATTAAATAATATTTTATATAAATTAATATAATTTATATAAAATAATATACTTAATTCCTTATATTTTTATTAATTTGTCATATTAGTAATTTTACGTACTTAAGTCTATTGTGGACTTGAGACGATTGTGGATCAATAAATGATTTTCTTGTTCTTCTTCTTCTTATATAAAGCCATGTGGAATAGTGTACATGTTTTCTTAGCTAATTCAAAGATTTGAATCGTTAGATGTGTTCACTAAAAACTGTGGCATTGCCTTTATAAGAGTTTTAACAATAATGTCTAAAAACGCTCTCTGGTTCTGCCAATTAACGAAACTGTTATTGTTACCATTTATAGGGCAATCATGTTGCACGAACTTTCGTGAAAAAAATAACACATACGTTCGGCTAACACTGTCAACTATGTACTTTCAAATGAGTGAGCTCACTCATTTCGTGTGGAAACATAACGATGCGGACTGATTACGGTAAGGGCGTATCTAACGATTTAAATCTTTGAGCTAATATATTTACACGATATTTGCACGAAAAGTTATTGACATGTGTAGAATGTAGCATTATATTAAATAATGTTTGCATTTTAAATAAATAATAAATCATAAGCTATTTTTTTAGTTGTAAACCCACACTTAGCTGTCGTCATCAAAATTCTATCAATTAAAAAACAAGTTAAAATTACCTAATATACAAAGGCTGATATTATCACAGATACCTAATATGGTTAAAAAACAGGATATATTAATTATAATACGAGTACTAACCCAAAAGGGGGTCATTCTGACCACCCCAAAGAACCATGTATATTGTAATAGACATACATATAGCGGTTTAGGTAATTGTCATCATGAGTTCAAGAATTTTTTCATTGAAGTAGGTTTTTTTTTTGTAAAAAATTAAGGGATTATAATAGTCTACTCTTCATTGTCTTCACCCTCCGATTTTCGCCTACTGAAGCATTGCTGCAATGTTGATCAGAATGTTGCTCTATTTTTTCTGCCAGGCACTGCTTTTAAATAAATTTTGCCGATACCTTAAGAGCCTATCTTTTACTCGTAGTTACAGGGTTCTATCTCACTAATATTATAGAACCGAAAGTCTCTTTGTATGTTTCTTACTTCTTAAAAGACTACCAGACGGATCAAGTTGAAACTTTGCAGTCCAACGGGTGCAGTTAGCGCATAGCGTGATAAAGAAAAGCCCAGTAGAGGGTTCATTTGTACTGATAGAATAATAAAAAGTCTCTAGAACAAAATTAACACTGAAAAATTTGTTGAAAGTCGTACAAGAAGAAGCTATTACGTTAACCATGTAGTTTTAATCAACATAGGTAATATTTGATATTAACTTAATTTAATAACCAGTATTTACAATAATAAACTCATATTGGTGGCGATTCTGTTGTTGCACTAACTAGCTAAAGCAAATTAAATTAACGTTAGACGGACTAAAATGACATGAAGCTATTCGGTTAGTGCCGTTCTAAAATTTAAATGGAATACCTAATTATACCCAATATTACGCTGACAGCACTTAATGTAGAAACGTCAGATCTCTAATTATAATTAGTTTTAAGAAGTGTAAAACAGAATCGATGCACTCTCAACCTAATTTAATTTAGGCACTTGAGCTTTCAAGTCGTGTCGGCTCGTCACCGCATCTTTCAAGTCGTGTCGGCTCGTCACCGCGTTTTTCAGTCAGTGGCTTGCCATGACTCGCTACGCTCCGAACCTTAGAATAATGACATAATAGAAAAGTATTTAACGCGTTATTTACCTTTATTATTGCCCGACGTTTCGACAGGATTACACCCATCGTGGTCCCGGGAAGACTTGTCTTCCAGGGACCACGATGGTACGAGGTAGCTTGAGGCTAGAACAAATATATGCCATTTAGGCTCTTAATTACAATAGGAATATTATATGAGGCGCATGTAGCGACTTCTACATAATTTCTCTAGATTATACCATCGCTGTAGGCTACAAAAAATATACTTATTAGGTTTTAGGCTCCTAATTACAATAAAAATACTAGCTGAGACGTACTTAGCGACCTTTTAATAAAGTGTCTCATACCTACAATCACTGTAGTCTAAAAAAACAAGTTAACTGAATTTTACGCATAACAACAATAGCAATATTTATCCAAGACCCATGTAGCGACTCATAAATCAGAGGTCTCCAAACTTTGAAGCCTTGGGGCCATAATATTTTTTTCGGTATGTTGCAAGGGCCATAACAATTTTAATTCTGCCCACCTAAGCAAACATAGACTTTTATTGCATTTCAATTTCTATTGATTGTGTATTGTGACACGTAACGGGCCGGATTGATCGCAGTGGCGGGCCGGATTTAGCCCGCGGGCCGTAGTTTGGAGACCTCTGCTCTAAATAATACTCATAAACTTATCATCGCCGCCGTAAGCTAAAAATGTAATAAATTAACTAAAATTAAGTAGCTCATAAGTTTCAAAATAAATTGATTAATGTCTCTAATACTTACAAGAGCTGTAGGCTAAATAAATATATAAAAGTTTAGACTTTATCAAAAATTTACGATTCCGGTGGAATTCAAACCCACGTCCTCCATCTTCCTATGAAGAGGGCTATGCTCGGGGTTTCTTTATGTGATCGAATCAGAAATTAAGAGATACCTACAAGAACTCGGGTCACCGACATAGCCAAACGCATTAGCACGTTGAAGTGGCGATGGGCAGGCCATGTAGTTCGCAGAACATGGCCGATGGGGCCGAAAAGTTCTCGAGTGTATGCCACGGACCAGCAAGCGCAGCGTAGGACGTCCACCAACAAGATGGGCGGACGACCTGGTAAGGTTTACAGGTCGGCAGTGGATGCAGGCTGCTTCCAGCCGCAATACAAAACAACTAACTACTAATAAGAGCGGTGTTTCCTAATCGCTTCTTATTACAGTGTTTAAAACAAGAAAGCGAAAGGATTCATGTGCCTTATTTCCTGTTAACACGAGCGTGGTCCCGGAAAGACGCTCTGTGCAATCCAAGCAAAACGCTTAGACGAGATATAGATTTATCTCGTCTAAGGCGAAACGTCGGAAAATAATAAAGGTAATTTACGCAATAAATACCCGGTTATATGTCCGTTAAGAAAGTGTTGTGATCGAGTACACAACCTCCTTATGCTACGTATAATGTATAGGGTGGTGCCATGGTGGTGCTATGGTGGTGCCATGGTGGTGAATATTATTAATTATACTACTCGTATCAATGGAATTTTACCTGAGTCATGAAGGGTAGGTTTGGTAAAATTCCAAACTTACCACATCTAACTTTAAGTATTTTGATACGCAAACTCGTTGGTAACTGAGTTCATAAACCTAGTTTTTATATACAAAACAAACGTAGCAATAAAAAGTGTGATGAAAATACATTTCAGTGGTACAGTCATATTTTATTACCGACATAAATATAATAACAAAAACTTTATGTCGTAAAGTCGTAAAAGTAACGCGCAAAGATGTTGACTCTCCTTAGAAAATCGGAGTTTTTTCGACTCTCCTGGATTTCGGTAGGTACCTCTGACTGTATTGTTAAATCTTCAAGTATTTACATGAACAGAATAAGTGAAATTCAAGTTGAGTAACCCTGACTGTTATTTATTGTATTTTCAGTTATTAACTGTGTTACCTTGGATGTGCTATGGACTTGAAAACGTCAATTTGAAGCACCAGAATCATGGTAAGTTGTATTAATAGACATAAGTCCGTAATTAATGGTTAACACCCGGTTTAAAAGCTATTTAATTACTTATTTGCAAATAATTTGCAATACCTTTTATTATTGCAATAAAGAAGACTAGCTTTTGCCCGCGACTTCGTCCGCGTGGAAGTCATAAAACGTAAAATCTCCTTTTTCACGCAGAGCCACTTTGATTCGAAAATATAAATCCCATTTATTCCTTAACCCGCGCGAATTTCGAAAAATCCCTTTTTAGTGCATCTCTAGGATACTCAAGGTATATGTTTGCCAAATTTCAAGTCTTTAGGTCCAGTGGTTTAGGCTGTGCGTTGATATATCAGTCAGTCAGTCAGTCAGTCAGTCAGTCAGTGAGTCAGTCAGGACTTTGAATTTTATATGTACAGATGAAGTCGTTATTTTCCCGTAGAACAATGCCCAAGTGACTGGCGATTTGGCCCAGTATGATTATTGTTCAACGTTATTGTGTATTGATCAACGAAATGCTTGAAATAAAAGTTAACAGTTTTGCGACAAAACTTGTCAGTCCGCGGAAACTTTGATATAAAGTTCTCAAAAACTCAAGGAAAAATAAAAACCCGTCAAGAAAACGGCAATTTTCATCATCAGGTCAGCCGTAAAACGTCCACTACTGAACACAGGCCTCCCTCATGGATCTCCATGAGGGGTAGTTGCCATACTCACCACGCTTGGCAGGCGGGTTGGCGAGCGCAGTATAGGATGTTGATACACGGAAAGACGCTGCTGCCCATCTTCCGGAGGTATCCCTTAGCAGGCTCTTACTACATCCATGGGCATGAGAGGAGGGGTAACATTCTACTGCCGGCACCCCACAGCAAGCCGGACGTGTTGTGTGTTATTTCTTTCATGAAAGTTCTTGCAACATGATTGCACAATAAATGGTAACTATAACAGTGTGGTTTATTGGTAAAACCAGTGTGCGTGTGTCGGCATTATGGTTAACACACATATTAAGACAATGCCACAGTGTTTGGTGTCAGGGCACATCTAACAATTTAAATCTTTGGCTAAAATATCATCATAGACACATGGTTTTAAAAGAGTGAATTTTGACGAGATCCACCATCCATAAGTCCTCATTATACCAAGGAGTTTAAATGCTGATTACAATAAAATGAGCCGTTTTCAGTAAAAAATTAAAAAGTGTTTTCTACTACACTAAACAGATGGAGCTCGTAAGTGGAGAAAACAAGTTTGTGATTGATTACAATTGTCAAATTGTGTTTCCTTCCATTAAATGAAAACTAACGCCATCTATAAGGTTTGAGGGAACTATTTTTGAAATTTTTACTTTTTAATGAAAACGCCTCATAAATTTTGTAAAATACTTAAAGTACGTTATAGAACGACAAAGATAACTATTTAAAAAAAATGATTTTGAGACTAAAATTGACTGCAATATTAAATAAAACCTGGCAAAAGCGAGTCGGACTCGCGCACCGAGGGTTCCGTGCCATCATACAATATAATCTATCTATATATAAATAAAAATGAATCGCCGAAATGTATGTACGCGCATAACTTCTGAACTACTGCACCATATTGGATGATTATTTATTTTTGTGTTTGTTATTTTTAGAACAAGGTTTGTATAAAATATTTTTTTTTTATTAAAATCAGATTTTATATAACCTCTTAATAAAGAAAAGTGACATTATTAACACATATTTAACCGGGTATTTATCGCGCTATTTACCTTTATTATTGCCCGACGTTTCGACAGGATTGCACCCATCGTGGTCCCGGGAAGTCTTCCCGGGACCACGATGGGTGGAAATGGAATGGCAATGAAAAAATGGAAACGATAGATAGATAACTCTTTATTGTACTTAATACTAACACATGACATAATATAACAAAGAAAGAAAATTACAAAAGTAGAAGTACAATGGGCGGCCTTATCACTATTAGCGATCTCTTCCAGGCAACCTTAGGATGGACTTAACCAACAAGAATAAAAAAAGCACGGTGTCATCATATATATTTAAACTTATGCACTTAATAAATATATAAGTATAGTTAATAACCTATTTAGCGACTATAGTACATACAAAATTAAATTATAATACATAATCAATAAATAGCATATAGATATGCGCATATATATACATATATATATCTCAAATACAATAAATACTAATATATACTATAAAATGTTACTGATAGGAAATAAAGTTAAAGTGATAAATAGTGATTGAACACTAGCTTTTTGAAAACGGGCAATGATTTGGCTTTTCTGATTTCAACCGGCAGAGCATTCCATAGCCGTATCGCTAGCACAGTGAAAGAATTTTCATAAAAAATAGAAGAGTGAAGAGGAGTACTGAGTTGCAGAGTCTCAGAAGAGCGCGTTGTGCGATCGTGCGAGAGATGAAGAAATTCAAAGCGCTCTTTGAGATAGGGAGGAGAAAAAGGACTAAACAGGATACTGTACAAAGAAAAGAGGAAATGCGCATTTCTGCGGGAACGAATAGGTAACCACTTAAGCTTACTCCGATATTCTGAGACGTGATCATATTTATGCAGGCCAAATATGAAACGAATACAGAGATTCTGGAGGCGCTCAAGTTTCTCTAGAAGAGCCTCAGTAATATTGGAGTAGCATATGTCGGCGTAATCAATTATAGGGAGCAAAAGAGAATGTGCAAGCGTAACCTTAGTGGATGTTGGTAGGAAATTCCGTAGCCTCCGCAATGAAAACAATGAAAACGATACGGTTTAAAGGAAAAATAAAAACTGTTTATTAATGTGCAAATTAATACCTTTCGAACTTCCACATTCAGATGTCCATGAGATGCTAGGATTCACAAGAACACATGAGATTAACACGCGCGCGGTCGGTTAGGAATCGATGCTTCTAGCGGGAAGCATTCGCAATATGGTCGCGTGTAATTCGTCCATTGTCCGTTAAAGAAGTAAAAAATATAAATATAAAAAAAAAATATTGTACTTACCAGTTTATTTAAGCACGGTTATAAAATTTACCACCACTCTGGAAGGAAAGCGGCATTTACAGCACAATATTTCAGTTAGTGTAGATGCTGCAGACAAACTTCATTGACGCAAGTCTTACACTTCTTACCATGTAATAATATGCTTAATTATTTTAAATATGTACCTATAATGTCATCATTACAGCCGTAAGATATCCACTGTACATACTAAAAAATGTAATACTAGTATGATGCGGAAGAGTATATTCAGTAACGCTTCCTTTGTTTATAACCAACTACCAAGAGACTTAAGATAAATGCCAGTTGTAATGTTTCAAAGAAAGTTGAAAACCATATTATTCAATAAATGTTATTATAATTTAAATGACTTTATGAAAGATAAAAAAATACAGTAGGTAATTATATTATTCGATGTCATTATGTATTTTATATAATTATTTGACTTGAATTGACAGACATTTGTTTTTAATTTATGAATTTGATTGTGACATTAATTTTATTATTTTAATCAACATTTTTTATTTTTATAAGTTTAATAATTTGTTTGTAACAAGACATTGCATGCCAATCATGGTAGAGTACATTGAGACTTTTTTATAAAATATGTAACACCTTGTTATACATGTACTAGCAATAAAGATACTTTTACTTTTTACTTTACTGCTGGACATAGGCCTCCCTCATTGGCTAATAGATCGAAGTGCATGAGGGGTTGTTGCCATACTCACCACGCTTGGCAGGCGGGTTGGTTCGGGATGTTCTTACACGGAAAGACGCTGCTGCCCATCTTCCGGAGATATCCCTTAGCAGATTCTTACTGCATCCACGGGCAGGAGAGGAGGGGTGACATTCTACTGCCGGCACCCCACGGCATAACCTATAATGTAAACTGTAGGTAATGCTTACTTTTGAAATAAACAATTTTGTTTTAATTTAATTTTTAATTCAGGAAAACATGACGTAATGAGATGCACTACAGAAAGACCACTGGATTCACGTAAGTCCTTTTACTATTATTGAATGCAATCTACCTACATGCCTACTATTATTATAGGGATTGGAAGGTGGATGTCTTAAGGGTCCTCCCTCAATTAAAATAGAACCAAATGGATCGGCCATTCGGTTGGCCCAAACTATTCACGATACTGAAATTTATTCTTTACCCATAAGTCAAACTGGATATCTAGCGGTGATTATTATAAATAATCTTATTTGAGTACATCGACTTCTTATTAAGTATAATTTAACAACAATTTATTTTAAATATTGTGTAAGCCTAGATAATTATCATCATCATCATCATTTAGCCGTAAAACGTCCACTACTGAACACAGGGTGCAGGTCTAATGGATCCACTAAGGGAGATATCAGATCTTACTTTTAAAAAACTGTTTTTAGTACTGTTGTCTCCCCGCAGGACTTATAAAGGATGTTTCTACATTTTTATCATCGATTAGGTTAGTACCCACCCAACAAACCATCCTGTACCCGGCCTCCCTCATGGATCTCCATGAAGAGTAGTTGCCATTCTCACCACGCTTGGCAGGCGGGTCGGCGAGCGCAGTAAGGAATGTTGATACACAGAAAGACGCTGCTGCCAATTTTCCGGAGGTATCCCTTAGCAGGCTCTTACTGCATCCACGGGCATGAGAGGAGGGGTAACATTCTACTGCTGGCACTCCACGACACGATATAGATAATTATAAAAGGCTTTATTTATTTCAGTTGATCCTTCATTTGATCCTAGTAAGTTTTAATACCTATTCAAAGTCAAAGTCAATGAGTGTTTACGCAATAGAGCAAACAGCTACGTAGAATAGTCAATTTACAAAATAAGAACAAGGCATTTTTGTTTTAATTTAAATTGAATAAAGCACAATATTGCATTTGTTCGCTTCAGAAAACTTTTGTTCCAAATGAGAAAAAGAAGCGGAGAATTTCAACGTCATGGCTTGTTCAAAAACTTAATTAGGGGAAAAAAATATTTTTCTTAAAGCTATAGATCGGGTTTAAGCAGTTCAAAAGTCAACCAGAACGAGATGAAAGTAGCTTTTAGTATTTCATCATTTCAGCCATACTGAACACAGGCCTCCCTCATGGACAAATAAAATAAAATATGAAAAATAATTTATTGCTTTAAAGATAAACAAACACTACAGTATTATGAGAACACAGTAATAAGCGTTTAAATAAATTATTGGATCTCCATGAGGGGTAGTTGCCATACTCACCACGCTTGGCAGGCGGGTTGGCGAGCGTAGTACAGGATGTTGATACACGGAAAGACGCTGCTGCCCATCTTCCGGAGGTATCCTTTAGCAGACTCTTACTGCATCCACGGGAATCAAATAAGAAATAAGAAAATTTTATTGTTAAATTGTGTAGGTACATATACATGAAGGTCTTAAATAAATTTAAGTATCAACAATTTTATCATATCTATGACATACAATAATAAATTTGCAATTTAATTCTTTATTGCACAAAATTATACACAAAGTTGGATTACAACATTTATGTAGGCCTATACTACTGAATACCAAATTAGAACAAAAATCAACCTACATGACTAATTATCAAAAAATTCCGTTAGGTTATAATGAACTCTATTTACAAGCCACTTTTTTAATTCAATGAGAGGAGGGGTAACATTCTACTGCCGGCAGCCCATGGCAATATATATAGTATTTACAATATGCTAAAAGGGAAAGCGATGTTTGTCTATCCCACACCTCGGTAAGGTCAAAGTGCATCTATTGCACTTCCCCCCGCGGAGACGTTTGTCCCCAAAGTGCAAGGGTGGGGAGAAGGGTCTCTTAGGGGCCGTCTTCACGAGCGAGAGAATCGCGACGATATTATCGTCGTGCCACGTATTTCTATACACTCTCTTAGGGGCCGTCTCCACGAGCGAGAGAATCGCGACGATATTATCGTCGTGCCACGTATTTCTATACACTCTCTTAGGGGCCGTCTCCACGAGCGAGAGAATCGCGACGATATTATCGTCGTGCCACGTATTTCTATACACTCTCTTAGGGGCCGTCTCCACGAGCGAGAGAATCGCGACGATATTATCGTCGTGCCACGTATTTCTATACACTCTCTTAGGGGCCGTCTCCACGAGCGAGAGAATCGCGACGATATTATCGTCGTGCCACGTATTTCTATACACTCTCTTAGGGGCCGTCTCCACGAGCGAGAGAATCGCGACGATATTATCGTCGTGCCACGTATTTCTATACACTCTCTTAGGGGCCGTCTCCACGAGCAAAAGAATCGCGACGAGTCCGCGCTATAGAAATACGTGGCACGACGATAACATCGCCGCGATTTCCTCGCTCATGGAGATGGCCCCTCACTGTTTTATTACTTATTCGCACCAGTTGCCAGTAGTTCCTGAGATTAGCGCGTTCAACCAAACAAACAAACTCTTCAGCTTTCTAACATTAGTATATAGATAATAGCAGAAGCTACACGCACTGATTTGATTGCAGAAAGCAGCTTTGTGATGTTTTCTTGCCAATCTAAAAGGTGTTACGCAGATGCATTATTTTTAGCCTTATTATGTTAACTATCGTTATCAGCATAGAATTAATTGTGTTTAAGCTTACAGGGATGGTAATTTTACCAAATTAATGATTACTAAAAAAAGGATATTGTGAGCAAACATGAAAAGATACATACATATATATCCATCAAACAATGTCCCACACGCTTCAGCGTCTCGTAGGTACAACACGAATTGCTGACGCTGTATAAATTATCTACAATACATGTACAGTAAAGGCCTATATAAGAAAATAGCTAGTTTTTAACCGACTTCAAAAAAGAAGGAGTTTTCTCAATTCGGCCGAATATATTTTTTTATGTGTGTTCGCGGAAACTTCGTCGTTTATGAACCGATTTTGGTGATTTTTTTTTTGTTGAAAAGGAGATATCCCAATGATGGTCTTATGATAAGGAAACCATAATCTGATGATGGCATCCTAGAGAAATAGAGAGGAACCTTCGAAAATCGTAGGGGCGACTAGTGCGTTTGTTAATTGTTTTATTAAGAATAAGCACTGCAATTTATCTCATTTAAAGTCGGTTTTTTTGTTGTCAACAATTTTGACGAGCTCTGTGGCGCAGCGGGCGAAGGTCCGCCTGCGACGCAAGGGGTTGCGGGTTCGATTCCCGCCTCGGGACAAATGTCTGTACGATCTGCAGATATTTGTTCAGGGTGTTCTGGGTGTTTTTCTATATATAATAAAAATATCTATATATGTAGTATAATGTATTAAGTATATCAGTCATCTAGTACCCATAACACAAGCTCTGCTTAGCTTGGGGCTAGATGATGCTGTGTGATTTGTCCAGCATTATTTATTTATTATTATTTATTTATTTATTAAATAATTATTATTGCAAAGGTTATTTAATTATAACTGTTTACAGCACGTGACGTGACGAATAGTAAGTATTATCCACCTAAAACCAAATATTTAAATCTTTAGATGTGCCCTGACACCAAAAATTATAATGTCTTTTGGTTATATCTGGTTGAACCTATAAACCAAACTGTTATTGTTACCATTTATTGTGGCATTATATTGCATGAACTTTCGCGAAAAAACTAACACAAACAACATGTGGCTAACACTGTGATTAGAGGTACTTTCAAATGAGCGAGCTCGCTCATTTTGTGTGGAAACAAAACGGTGCGGTCTCACTACGGTAAAGGCGTATCTAACTATTTAAATCTTTTTGCCAACAACTACCTAAGCCTAGCCTCTACCGGGCCTTCCGTACCTTTACGTACCTTCTTACTGTTTATATTTTAACGGTGAAGGAAATCATCATTTCATTATAATATAATAACATAAACACGGGAATTTATCGCGTAATACCTTTTGATTATTCCCGACGTTTCGACTGTGTTTCAACAATCGTGGTCCCGGGTTGACTGTAGATTTCATTGGAGTGTCCATCAAGAAAGCGATGGTAGTTTTGCAACTACCCTCACTTTGTCTTCAGAACTCGGTAAGGCCGCATTGCGGCAGTGAAATCTCCAGTCAACCCGGGACCACGATTGTTGAAACACAGTCGAAACGTCGGGAATAATCAATCAATCAATCAATCATTTATTTATTTAAAATCTTTACAAAGTATTACATATTAAGCGCAATTTTCAAGCCCTCACCTCCCGTGCTAGTTAAAAACTGTGTTACGGCAAGGTAAAGTCTATCCAATCACGCACACATATAAAAATACCATAATAATATAATAATAAAATATAAGCACTGTTACGGCTGCATTTTTCAAGGTCAAGAAATAACTACAAAGAGACGAACATCTATAACGATAGTAGGTACCTAGTAAATCTAAAATCTGTAAACTTATTGTAATAATGCTAAGTATAAATTAATGTGAACTGACTATTTAACAAAGGTCTAATCTAGATCATACATACGTACATAACATTTAATATAAGCAAACAGTGTATTTAAAAAATAGAATAGGTAGGTAATCTTGGAGCGAAATCTTTTTCAATGCTATAACCGCAATGTGTGAACTCATGAGTTGTAGAAAAAAGTAGGACGGTGGCAAAGTTGCTGATGGTGTTACTTTCAACATTTACTGAAATTAAGTGCATCAAGGTCGTTTTTAGTCACTAGGCAGTACAATAAAATGATTAGGATTTAAAGTTTATAATATCGCTCTTAAGTGGCCCCATATCAAAAGGTCAATCAAAAGGTATTACGCGATAAATTCCCGTGTTTATGTTATTATATTATAATGAATTGTGATCGCGAAAGTTTACGAAAAACTATCATCATTTCAGCCATAAAACGTCCACTGATGAACACAGGCCTCCCTCATGGATCTCCATGAGGGGTAGTTGCCATACTCACCACGCTTGGCAGGCGGGTTGGTGAGCCCAGTATGGGATGTTGATAGACGGATAGACGCTGCTGCCCATCTTCCGGAGGTATCCCTTAGCAGGCTCTTACTGCATCCATGGGCATGAGAGGAGGGGTATCATTCTACTGCCGGCAACCCACGGCGTTCGGTGAAGGAAATATCGTGAGGAAACCCGCGGCTTAGTCAGCTTCAGACGAATTGACCTGTTCTTTCCTCTGACTAATAGTTGACTAAGCTGAGAGGATGGTATAGGTGCTAGCCAAGCCTAATCCATCAAAAAATGTCCCAGGCACTGCAGCGTCCCGTAAAGTATGATTACCAGTTGCTGACGCTGTATAAATCATCTATAATAGATGCGGATTGTTTATATAAATTTTCAAGTTAACGAAAAATATAATACCTTATACCTTATAGGTTACCTTCGCGCTGACTTTAAATATCGGGTTGTCTCGAGTTCACCCTCTGCTTACTCTGGATCTATGGAACATCTGTTTCTTGAGCTGCAGATAGGCTCCGTAAGGTTCCTTCTATAGGTTGTCTATGCTCCGCCAGCCATCGACTATTTTAGTACTTTGGACTAACTTCTAGATGTTTGGCTACCACAATACGACCATTTTACTATAATCATTTCAGCCGTAGGACGTCCACTGCTGGACATAGGCCTCCCTCATGGATATCCAGTTAATGCGGTTGGAAGCGATCTGCATCCACCGTCGACCTGCGGTCTTCACCAGGTTTTACTATAATGAGCGACTCTAATACATGTTTTTTGCGTAATGATTCCAGATGTAAAAAAATATTATATATAACAACTTCTTATAACAATGCATTTTAGACCTTGGCACAACGTATCACGTAAACGACCACCACTCAGAACTTGACCTTATTCTTGCTAGAGACACAGAGCGCATCTCCGTCTATGGTCAATATCCGGCCCCTGGGTTTTTACATCACGATCTTATTTACGCATCGATTAAAATAAAATCCCCTAAAAGCCTAAGATTGTGTTGAATTTAGTGGCTGTAAATCAGGATGAGCTGCGCTCTGATGCCAGTGTTTTGGATTGGTCTAGGATGTTATCTGCTTGCGACATCGATGAAAAAATAATTCTACTCTCGCCGAGCTTTACATGCTCCCATTATACCAGTCCGCATGAAAGACCACCCGCTCCGTGGTTGACTGACGAAATTCGCAAACAAATGACTGGGCAAAATTTTCTGTACCGAAAACATAGGAGGAACCCCAATGAGGAAACATTTCTCAGTTTTAAGGCGAGTAACAAATGCAATCAAATGATTAGAAACGCTAAGCGCCGCGAGATATTTAGAGTAATTGAGGATTGTACCCCAAATAACGTATGGAAGGTACTCCACGGTTTGGGTTTTGGGAAAAGCAATCATGTGGCCGACTCATCTGTCGATGTTAATGAGTTAAACCGCCACTTTTCATATATTCCCTTCACAATAAGTAATCTAGTCAAAGAGGAAACAGTATTACCACTATCGCAATTACCACTAGGTAATACCTCGTTCAGGTTTGAGGCGGTCGATCAAAACTAAGTGCGGAAAATTGTCCTGAGTATCAGCACAAAGGCGGTAGGACATGATGGCATTGGCCGTAGACCCATTTATTGACATAGTTGCTCCATATATTACCCACATCATACATTTCTCTTTATCTAATTGTTGTTTCCCCTTAGCATGGAAGAAAGATTTTGTTATTTCCATACCAAAAAAGACAGTAACTTCTGAATTAAAAGATTTTCGGCCCATCTCTATTTTACCTTTTCTTTCAAAAATTATTGAAAGATCGCACATCGGCAACTTTCCTCTTTCCTTGTAATAAATAATCTCTTATAGTAGCAATGTAAGAGCGAACATGATAGCCCGCAGGTTCGCTCGCTGCTCTAGAGAGGTAAAAACAACGCTTTTTAAAGCATATTGTTCTAGTTTTTAGACATGCAGCCTGTGGGTGAACCATACGCAAAGACAGTACAGCCACGTACAGCGCCCTACGTGTGCAGAATAATAACGCTTTCAGGGTGCTGATGGAGCTGCCCCGGTTCTGCAGCGTGTCAGGGATGTTCGCCGAGGCGCGTGTGGACTGTTTCTACACCACCATGCGCAAGCGGGGAGCATCTCTCGTGCGCAGGGTCCGGGCCAGCTCCAACAGCATTCTGAGCGTGTTCGCTATCACTCCTCGAGGATGCACGCTTATCAGTGCAACATTGCCAAATAATTATTGTTAATATTCCTTATTTTTCATTAGTTAAGTCATTTGGTGGTTTAGTTAGCAGAATTAATTAAGAGGTCTTGTATTATTTTATTTTAATTTAGTTTAATTTATCTTGTATTTTTATGGGTGTATTTTGCCTGAAATAAACGTATTTTATTATTATTATAGCCGACGACGATGATGGTAAGTCTAAGTAACTTATTTTTTATTCCCATTATCAAATCTGATTCCAAATGCCATCTCATTTCGTGTCGAAACAAAACGGCGCGGGCTCATTACGATAAAGGCGTATTCACGATGATTAAAATATTTACCAACAAATACCTAAGCCTAGCCTCTACCGGGCCTATATAAGCATTTTTTATATTGTATTGAAATGCAGTACTTAGTGTTTATATATTTGTTTTAGGCAACGCAAATTATGATGGTATGTGTACTTAAAAGATATTATTAAATGAAGTGACAGAGGCGCTAGATGCATGTCAGATAAATGGCAGCTTCTTGCGTCTATCTGAACTTATACTAGGGGCGAAAGCCACAAAGGCCTTATAAGGTCACAAACCCGGCAAGAGCGAGTCGGACCTACGCACCAAGGGTTCCGTGCCATCATACAATATAATATATGGATAAAGGCGGTTTATATTTGTTGGAGAACCTTGACAGCGCCATCCCTTGTCTGATAGCGGAACTTATGCAGATTTATTACACTTTCGATGATTTCTAAAAAACTACGACAATTAGTGAGTTTGTTTTAATTTTTCTGTAATCTTTACATACACTCCTATTAGCAATAAAAGTTTCAGAGGTTTATCTCTGCAAACTTCGGAGATAAGGGGGTGGAAATCTTTGTTTTTATAAAAGTCAAAAACTATACGGCTTAAAGCAAAACTAAAAACTATTTCTTAATGTCCAAATGTATACCTTTCATTTCATACCTTACATGACGTAGTAACTATAATTTTTTTTTTAAACCCATTCCACCCCTCTTGTCTTAAAAAATTATGCAAATTAGTGAGTTCGCTATAATTATTCTATAAACTTTACAAACACTTATATTATCTTCAAAAGTTTCATGGGTTTATCTCCGCAAACTTCGGAGATAAGGGGGGGGGGGGAAGGAACGATCGTTTTCTCAACATTTTTGTAAATAACTCGGAAACGATACGGCTTCAAGAAAAAATAATAACTGTTTATTAATGTACAAATAAATACCTTTTATATCATTCCCCACAAGACCTAGTAACTTAACTTAAAAATTTTGAGATCCCCTATCCATCTTGGATGTTCTGCCATGTTGGATTCTAAGTATCGTCATTTCATTTTCGAATTATTCTCAGCAAGCCCTTTCATTGATACCCATATTGTTGGAGTCCATTAAAAATAACTTGTCCGCCATCTTGGGTGTTCCGCCACGTTGAATTCAGAGTGAAGCCATTTAATTTTTTGTGTTATTCTCAGCAAATCCTTTCATTTGATAAGGGGGGGGGAAGGTCGTTTTCTCAACATTTTTGTAAATAACTCGGAAACGATACGGCATAAAGAAAAAATAATAACTGTTTATTAATGTACAAATGCAAATACCTTTCATATCATTCCCCACAAGACCTAGTAACTTAACTTAAAAATTTTGAGATCCCCTATCCATCTTGGATGTTCTGCCATGTTGGGATCTGAGTATCGTCATTTCATTTTCGAATTATTCTCAGCAAGCCCTTTCATTGATACCCATATTGTTGGAGTCGATTAAAAATAACTTGTCCGCCATCTTGGGTGTTCCGCCATGTTGAATTCAGAGTGAAGCCATTTATTTTTTTGGTATTATTCTCAGCAAACCCTTTTATTTGATACCTATATTATAGGGGTACACTCAAATTATGTAGTCCGCCATCTTGCGTATTCCGCCATGTTGGACTCAGAGTGACGTCACAAAGTTGACCATGCATTGTCATCCAAAGTAAAAATTTATACAAAATTTCAGCTCAATTGGTTGAAGATATCTGCTTCAAAAATGAGTTGCAAGATTCCGCGAACAAACATAGTTACATACATACATACATACATACGTACAATACATACATACATACGTACAATACATACATACATAGAGGGCAAGCTAAATAAAGGCTTGTTAAAAGCTTGTCGCGAGATTAACCAGTGTACCTGTAACTTGATCTAATTGATTTAATTTTTTTTCAAACTATGTAAGTACGCGTACCTACCTGCTAAATCTCGCTATAAATGTATAATAATATTTTTAGTAGGTACGTTTAAATAAAAGTTTTTTTTACTTTTAATTTATTTCTCCGTGTACCCACGGGAATGGGAACTACGCAGGTGAAACCGCAGGATAATAATTATAAAATTCAATAGCTAGCAATCATTTCACTTTCAAAAGACTCGTGAGTTACACTATTCATTGTTATGTTAAACGGGTATTCTACTCACGTTAATTATTCGTTGAAAATAGGTATCCAACGTGAGTAACTCTCACGCGGGAAGGAGACGGTACCCCGTAAAAAAAGCTCCATTCCCTGACGAAAGTTCCCCTGGGAGGAACTGAACACGTTGGATACCTATTTTCAACAAATAATTAACGTGAGTAGAATATCCGTTTAACATAACAGAGCTAATAATTATTTGAAACATATATTCCTTATTGTAATTAGCACCGGTTTTACTACTTTTACGGCGTGGAATACTCGCCGGTTGCCCTGCACCCGTTAGCTCATCTGCAACTCTAAGGCTCAGCGCAGACAGACCCCAGCGCAACAGAGAGGATTTTATTTACGGACTTGAAAATAAGCTTTAAAATTATTAAAATAACGTGCAAAACGCCGCGCGGGGATCCCGCGTATCTTCGAGGACGCGCGAGCATTTTTTGTCAGGTTCAAGCATTTATGTTTAGTTTAGGCAACTTTCCTCTTTACTTATAATAAATAATCTCTTATAATAGCCGACGACGATGATGGTAAGTCTAAGTAACTTATTTTTTATTCCCATTATCAAATCTGATTCCAAATGCCATCTTATTTCGTGTCGAAACAAAACGGCGCGGGCTCATTGCGGTAAAGGCGTATTCACGATGATTTAAACATTTGCCTGCAACTACCTAAGCCTAGCCTCTACCGGGCCTACATAAGCAATTTTTTTAATATTGTATTGAAATGTAGTACTTAGTGTTTATATATTTGTTTCAGGCAACGCAAATTATAATGGTATGTGTACTTATAAGATATTATTAAATGAAGTGACAGAGGCGCTAGATGCATGTCAGATAAATGGCAGCTTCTTGCGTCTATCTGAACTTATACTAGGGGCGAAAGCCTCAAAGGCCTTATAAGGTCACAAACCCGGCAAGAGCGAGTCGGACCTACGCACCAAGGGTTCCGTGCCATCATACAATATAATATATGGATAAAGGCGGTTTATATTTGTTGGAGAACCTTGACAGCGCCATCCCTTGTCTGATAGCGGAACTTATGCAGATTTATTACACTTTCGATGATTTCTAAAAAACTACGACATTTAGTGAGTTTGTTTTAATTTTTCTGTAATATTTACATACACTCCTATTAGCAATAAAAGTTTCAGAGGTTTATCTCTGCAAACTTCGGAGATAAGGGGGGGGGAAATCTTGTTTTTATAAAAGTCAAAAACTATACGGCTTAAAGCAAAACTAAAAACTATTTTTTAATGTACAAATACCTTTCATTTGTATACCTTTCATTTGATACCTTACATGACGTAGTAACTATACATTTTTTTTAAAAACCCCTTCCACCCCTCTTGTTTTAAAATAACTATGCAAATTAGCGAGTTCGCTATAATTATTCTATAAACTTTACAAACACTTATATTATCTTCATATTAAATAGCGGGAATGTTCACGTACTTGTTATTGTTGGTGGAGGCACCAACTGTTTCGACCCTTATCGAGGGCCTTCGTCAGTGTGAACTCGGTTCGCGACCCGCCACCTCCGCGACCCGTCGTGCACTGCGCGCCAAGGCTCTCTCAGCTTCAAAAATTCTTTGAGAATGTTTACAACAAATTATGCTCGCGGGTAGTACGAGATTATTACCGGAACATCGCGTTAGTGACGGAAGAGCTATACGATCTACATATATGTACGTCTGTCACAGGTGCTAAGTGCGGATTTATGGGATACTCTTGATGCTATGTCGTTTAACAGGGCTGTATGTGTAAGTAACAAAACCATAAGCACCCACAATTCAAAGTTTAAACGCCTCACAAAAAACGTTAAACAAACTGGCGGTAGGCTTTGCCCTACAAATGATGAACGGACCGTGATAAATCTATCGTCACAAACTTTATCAAATGATCTTAAACAAGTCCTATCTAAAGGTTTAAACTTTGCACCTACGCCGCACAAGATACCGTCAGAGTCCATAATAACTAGTATCGAAGATTCTATTATTCGTAATAAAATTCCCACTCACGATGCCGAATGCTTACGACAAGATTTTGCAACGTTAATACGAGAAGCTAGACTACCTAAATCCAATATTTCACGGCTAGAAATTAACGCCCTAAAGCAACTACGTAATAATTCAGATTTAATGGTACTACCGGCAGATAAAGGGAATGCGACGGTTATTGTAGACACAATCGCTTATGAACAGAAGATAGCTGAACTGCTGAATGATAGCACTATCTACAAGCGAGTTACCTATAATCCAACTACTAGAGTAACCAGCAAACTGAGGGATTTGCTACTCGCCTTATCAGACGACTTGTACAAGTAGCTACGCCCTATGAACCCGACGTCACCTAAGATCTATGGCCTACCGAAAATTCACAAAGCCAATTGGCCACTCCGTCCTATTGTCAGCCAGATAGACTCGCCAACGTATAAGACGGCCCGTTTCATGGCAGAGCTCCTACTTCCTTTCACAGGACATACCACTAGTTACGTAAAAGACTCCACACACTTTACACAACTGCTGGAAGGGGTAGTACTACAAGAGGACGAACGGATGGTGAGTTTCGATGTGACGTCTCTCTTCACTAATGTATCGATAGTAGACACGATAGAGATCATTCAGGAATTATTACAATTGGCAGCAATACCTATCGCCTACTTGAAGGTAATTGAGTTTATTCTTAACAGTGGTTATTTTGTATGGCGAAGCGATTATTATGTACAAAAGGATGGGGTGGCGATGGGATCACCGATAGCTCCTGTGGTTGCAAATATCTTCATGGAGTGGTTCGAGAGCATCGCACTAGAAAATCTATCCCACAGGCCTAGATACTGGTGGCGCTACGTGGATGATGTGTTTGCCATAATACATAAAGATCACATAGCCTCGGTACTAGCAGCTCTAAATAACAAACACCCAAGGATTGCCTTTACCGTAGAGCAAGAGCAAGACGGTGCACTGCCCTTTCTGGATGTGTTGGTAAAGCGGGAAGAGACGGGGTTTCTCTCACACTCTGTATACCGCAAACCGACGCATACTGATAGGTACCTAAGGGCTGACTCACACCACCACCCGGCGCACTTGTCTTCAGTACCACGCACTCTGATAAACAGAGCGCTGAAACTATGCGACCCCCAGTACATAGAGGCTGAACTTCAACATGTTAGGGGAGTACTGGAGAAGAACGGGTACGGCTGGAGACAAAGTTTCCGCATGGCGAGTTCATCCACGAAAAAGCGTCGAACATCAGTTGAGAGAGCGGTAACATTTCTACCCTTTGTAAAGGGGTTAACGGACAAAATTGAACATCTACTGCAGCGTAAATACAGCATTAAGACGGTATTCCGACCCCTGACACAACTGCGGCAACTTATACGCTCACCCAAAGACAGTGACCCGTTGGGTGCCCCCGGCGTTTATGCTATCCCCTGCGATTGTGGCAAATGTTATGTAGGCGAGACCAAGAGGAACGTTTCCATTAGGCTCACGGAACACATACGCGCTATGAAGAATCTGGACACCAACAAGTCCGCAGTGGCGGAGCACGCTTTGGACTCTGGGTCGAGCCATTACATCCGGTTCGACAAAGCCCGGATCTTGTCGAGGGAAAAGTATTTTGTTCCTCGTAAGATCCGTGAGGCGATCGAAATTAGTCGGCTACCTAATTTCAACAGAGACAGAGGGTGGGCTCTGCCACCCGCTTGGAAACCGTGTCTTCAAAAAAGTCACCTAAGCGCTACCATTGAACCTAGTGAAGACGTAGTGAGTGCTGCCTGTTTGGCGGCTTCTATGTCGCTTCAGGGCGACGAAGAAGCTAGCAGCAACGACGAGGAAGCACCACCCAAAGACACCCCGTCCACACCGCGAGCACTGACACGCCCCCCACCCCCTTGCTTGCCCCGTCCGAAGACGCGCGCTGAGAGAGCCTTGGCGCGCAGTGCACGACGGGTCACGGAGGTGGCGGGTCGCGAACCGAGTTCACCCTGACGAAGGCCCTCGATAAGGGTCGAAACAGTTGGTGCCTCCACCAACAATAACAAGTATATACGTGAACATTCCCGCTATTTAATATGAATGTAATAAGTCACGAAAGTTACTTATATTATCTTCAAAAGTTTCATGGGTTTATCTCCGAAAACTTTGGAGATAAAGGGGGGGGGGGGAGGTCGTTTTCTCAAGATTTTTGTAAATAACTCTGAAACTATACGGCTTAAAGAAAAAATAATAACTGTTTATTAATGTACAAATAAATACCTTTCATACCATTCCCTACAAGACCTAGTAACTTAACTTAAAAATTTTAAAGATTCCGCGAACAAACATAGTTACATACATACATACATACATACATGCGTACAATACATACATACATACATACATACATACATACGTACAATACATACATACATACAGGGCAAGCTAAATAAAAGCTTGTTAAAAGCTTGTCGCGAGATTAACCAGTGTACCTGTAACTTGATCTAATTGATTTAATTTTTTTTCAAACTATGTAAGTACGCGTACCTGCTTAAATCTCGCTATAAATGGTGTAAAGGCGTTTTAAGTTGACATAAAACCTCAATGGAAAATGTTTAATATAATATTTTTAGTAGGTACGTTTAAATAAAAGCTTTTTTGTTAAAAAGTTTTTTTTTACTTTTAATTTATTTCTCCGTTTACCCACGGGAATGGGAACTACGCAGGTGAAACCGCAGGATAATAATTATAAAATTCAATAGCTAGCAATAATTTCACTTTTAAAAGACTCGTGAGTTACACTATTCATTGTTATGTTAAACGGGTATTCTACTCACGTTAATTATTCGTTGAAAATAGGTATCCAACGTGAGTAACTCTCACGCGGGAAGGAGACGGTACACCGTAAAAAAAGCTCCATTCCCTGACGAAAGTTCCCCTGGGAGGAACTGAACACGTTGGATACCTATTTTCAACAAATAATTAACGTGAGTAGAATATCCGTTTAACATAACAGAGCTAATAATAATTTGAAACATATATTCCTTATTGTAATTAGCACCGGTTTTACTACTTTTACGGCGTGGAATACTCGCCGGTTGCCCTGCACCCGTTAGCTCATCTGCAACTCTAAGGCTCAGCGCAGACAGACCCCAGCGCAACAGAGAGGATTTTATTTACGGACTTGAAAATAAGCTTTAAAATTATTAAAATAACGTGCAAAACGCCGCGCGCGGATCCCGCGTACCTTCGAGGACGCGCGAGCATTTTTTGTCAGGTTCAAGCATTTATGTTTAGTTTAGGCAACTTTCCTCTTTACTTATAATAAATAATCTCTTATAATAGCCGACGACGATGATGGTAAGTCTAAGTAACTTATTTTTTATTCCCATTATCAAATCTGATTCCAAATGCCATCTCATTTCGTGTCGAAACAAAACGGCGCGGGCTCATTGCGGTAAAGGCGTATTCACGATGATTTAAACATTTGCCTGCAACTACCTAAGCCTAGCCTCTACCGGGCCTATATAAGCATTTTTTATATTGTATTGAAATGCAGTAGGTACTTAGTGTTTATATATTTGTTTCAGGCAACGCAAATTATGATGGTATGTGTACTTATAAGATATTATTAAATGAAGTGACAGAGGCGGTAGATGCATGTCAGATAAATGGCAGCTTCTTGCGTCTATCCGAACTTATATTAATAAATCCAGCAAGAGCGAGTCGGACTAGCGCACTGAGGGTTCCGTGTCATCATACAGTATAATATATGATAAAGGCCGTTTATATTTGTTGGAGAACCTTGACAGCGCCGTCCCTTGTCTGATAGCGGAACTTATGCAGATTTATTACACTTTCGATGATTTCTAAAAAACTACGACAATTAGTGAGTTTGTTTTAATTTTCCTGTAATCTTTACATACACTACTATTAGCAATAAAAGTTTCAGAGCTTTATCTCTGCTTCGGAGATAAGGGGGGGAACTCTAGTTTTTATAAAAGTCAAAAACTATACGGCATAAAGCAAAACTAAAAACTATTTATTAATGTCCAAATGAATACCTTTCATTTCATAACTTACATGACGTAGTAACTCCACAATTTTTTTTAAAACCCCTTCCACCCCTCTTGTCTTAAAAAACTATGCAAATTAATGAGTTCGCTATAATTATTCTATAAACTTTACAAACACTTTATATTATCTTCAAAAGTTTCATGGGTTTATCTCCGCAAACTTCTGAGATAAGGGGGGGGGGGGGAACGGTCGTTTTCTCAACATTTTTGTAAATAACTCGGAAACGATACGGCTTCAAGAAAAAATAATAACTGTTTATTAATGTACAAATAAATACCTTTCATATCATTCCCCACAAGACCTAGTAACTTAACTTAAAAATTTTGAGATCCCCTATCCATCTTGGATGTTCTGCCATGTTGGATTCTAAGTATCGTCATTTCATTTTCGAATTATTCTCAGCAAGCCCTTTCATTGATACCCATATTGTTGGAGTCCATTAAAAATAACTTGTCCGCCATCTTGGGTGTTCCGCCATGTTGAATTCAGAGTGAAGCCATTTAATTTTTTGTGTTATTCTCAGCAAGCCCTTTCATTTGATACCTATATTATAGGGGTACATTCAAATTATGTAGTCCGCCATCTTAGGTATTCCGCCATGTTGGATTCAGAGTGACGTGACAAAGTTGACCATGCATTGTCATCCAAAGTAAAAATTTATACAAAATTTCAGCTCAATTGGTTGAAGATATCTGCTTCAAAAATGAGTTGCAAGATTCCGCGAACAAACATAGTTACATACATACATACATACATACGTACAATACATACATACATACAGGGCAAGCTAAATAAAAGCTTGTTAAAAGCTTGTCGCGAGATTAACCAGTGTACCCGTAACTTGATCTAATTGATTTAATTTTTTTTCAAACTATGTAAGTACGCGTACCTGCTTAAATCTCGCTATAAATGGTGTAAAGACGTTTTAAGTTGACATAAAACCTCAATGGAAAATGTTAATATAATATTATTATATATTAAAGTAATATAATATTTTTAGTAGGTACGTTTAAATAAAAGCTTTTTTGTTAAAAAGTTTTTTTTTACTTTTAATTTATTTCTCCGTTTACCCACGGGAATGGGAACTACGCAGGTGAAACCGCAGGATAATAATTATAAAATTCAATAGCTAGCAATCATTTCACTTTCAAAAGACTCGTGAGTTACACTATTCATTGTTATGTTAAACGGGTATTCTACTCACGTTAATTATTCTTTGAAAATAGGTATCCAACGTGAGTAACTCTCACGCGGGAAGGAGACGGTACCCCGTAAAAAAAGCTCCATTCCCTGACGAAAGTTCCCCTGGGAGGTACTGAACACGTTGGATACTTATTTTCAACAAATAATTAACGTGAGTAGAATATCCGTTTAACATAACAGAGCTAATAATCATTTGAAACATATATTCTATATTGTATGTAATTAGCACCGGTTTTACTACTTTTACGGCGTTAAATACTCGCCGGTTGCCCTGCACCCGTTAGCTCATCTGCGACTCTAAGGCTCAGCGCAGACAGACCCCAGCGCAACAGAGAGGATTTTATTTACGGACTTGAAAATAAGCTTTAAAATTATTAAAATAACGTGCAAAACGCCGCGCGGGGATCCCGCGTATCTTCGAGGACGCGCGAGCATTTTTTGTCAGGTTCAAGCATTTATGTTTAGTTTAGGCAACTTTCCTCTTTACTTATAATAAATTTATAATCTCTTACAATAGCCGACGACGATGATGGTAAGTCTAAGTAACTTATTTTTTATTCCCATTATCAAATCTGATTCCAAATGCCATCTTATTTCGTATCGAAACAAAACGGCGCGGGCTCATTGCGGTAAAGGCGTATTCACGATGATTAAAACATTTGCCTGCAACTACCTAAGCCTAGCCTCTACCGGGCCTATATAAGCATTTTTTATATTGTATTGAAATGCAGTAGGTACTTAGTGTTTATATATTTGTTTCAGGCAACGCAAATTATGATGGTATGTGTACTTATAAGATATTATTAAATGAAGTGACAGAGGCGGTAGATGCATGTCAGATAAATAGCAGCTTCTTGCGTCTATCTGAACTTATACTAGGGGCGAAAGCCTCAAAGGCCTTATAAGGTCACAAACCCGGCAAGAGCGAGTCGGACCTACGCACCAAGGGTTCCGTGCCATCATACAATATAATATATGGATAAAGGCGGTTTATATTTGTTGGAGAACCTTGACAGCGCCATCCCTTGTCTGATAGCGGAACTTATGCAAATTTATTACACTTTCGATGATTTCTAAAAAACTACGACATTTAGTGAGTTTGTTTTAATTTTCTTTAATCTTTACATACACTCCTATTAGCAATAAAAGTTTCAGAGGTTTATCTCTGCAAACTTACGGCTTAAAGCAAAACTAAAAACTATTTTTTAATGTCCAAATGTATACCTTTCATTTGATACCTTACATGACGTAGTAACTATACATTTTTTTTAAAAACCCCTTCCACCCCTCTTGTCTTAAAAAACTATGCAAATTAGTGAGTTCGCTATAAATATTCTATAAACTTTACAAACACTTATATTATCTTCAAAAGTTTCATGGGTTTATCTCCGAAAACTTTGGAGGTAAGGGGGGGGGGGAGTTCGTTTTCTCAACATTTTTGTAAATAACTCTAAAACGATACGGCTTAAAGAAAAAATAATAACTGTTTATTAATGTACAAATAAATACCTTTCATATCATTCCCTACAAGACCTAGTAACTTAACTTAAAAATTTTGAGATCCCCTATCCATCTTGGATGTCTGCCATGTTGGATTCTGAGTATCGTTATTTCATTTTCGAATTATTCTCAGCAAGCCCTTTCATTGATACCCATATTGTTGGAGTCGATTAATAATAACTTGTCCGCCATCTTGGGTGTTCCGCCATGTTGAATTCAGAGTGAAGCCATTTATTTTTTTTGTGTTATTCTCAGCAAACCCTTTCATTTGATACCTATATTATAGGGGTACATTCAAATTATGTAGTCCGCCATCTTGGGTATTCCGTTATGTTGGACTCAGAGTGACGTCACAAAGTTGACCATGCATTGTCATCCAAAATAAAAATTTATACAAAATTTCAGCTCAATTGGTTGAAGATATCTGCTTCAAAAATGAGTTGCAAGATTCCGCGAACAAACATAGTTACATATGTATGTACATACATATGTATGTACATATGTACGTACAATACATACATATATACAGGGCAAGCTAAATAAAAGCTTGTTAAAAGCTTGTCGCGAGATTAACCAGTGTACCTGTAACTTGATCTAATTGATTTAATTTTTTTCAAACTATGTAAGTACGCGTACCTGCTTAAATCTCGCTATAAATGGTGTAAAGACGTTTTAAGTTGACATAAAACCTCAATGGAAAATGTTTAATATAATATTTTTAGTAGGTACGTTTAAATAAAAGCTTTTTTGTTAAAAAGTTTTTTTTTACTTTTAATTTATTTCTCCGTTTACCCAAGGGAATAGGAACTACGCAGGTGAAACCGCAGGATAATAATTATAAAATTCAATAGCTAGCAATCATTTCACTTTCAAATGACTCGTCAGTTACACTATTCATTGTTATGTTAAACGGGTATTCTACTCACGTTAATTATTCGTTGAAAATAGGTATCCAACGTGAGTAACTCTCACGCGGGAAGGAGACGGTACCCCGTAAAAAAAGCTCCATTCCCTGACGAAAGTTCCCCTGGGAGGAACTCAACACGTTGGATACCTATTTTCAACATATAATTGGATGCTGTTAAGCATAACTAGTCCAAGCGCCATTTTCACTTTTTTGGCAAATGACATAAACGCGTTTTTATTAACAGGAGAGTTGAATTTGCTTTATCTGAAAGTAAATCTATATACATCGATGCTTCTATTTGTAATTTAACATATCACAAGAAAAAAATACAAAATAAATATTTTTTTTAAAAGATATAGCTAAAAATGCACTTGGACTCTCGATAAATGTGATGTTTTTATTTTGCAAAACGAGTCCAAGAGACATTTATGTCGTTTAGACTCCTCATGTGTAACTAAATTTGATAGAATAGGTTTCTCTGCATCTAAAACCAGGGTAAAGAGAATTGAGAAAGCTAAATAAAATTACTTATTAAATGACACAGGTAATGGCAAGATTAATATCCAAAAAAAAACAATCTTAAGACAAACTAATTTTACCAAAAAAATTTAAACATGTATTCTTTAACATAGTCCCAGATGTATTTTCTTAGACAAAGACGCAATTGAAGATGATATTAGTCAACACCACCCTCACCCCAGAACCTGTCTAGTACCTAAAAACTTACGATATAGTAGATGGAGTAGATGCCAAATCTTCTCTTCTTCAACATGTTCTGGATCAAAATCTAAGTTACTATCAAACCCTTTAACGTCATCATCAATCGTATCGTCTGTAATATTTTTTTTGTAAAATGACTTAGAATCTTTTGGGTTATATGGGAACAGTGATTTTTAATATTAGTTTTTTCTCCGAAACAGGCTATCCATTAGGCCAAAGAGGTTTAACCACGTCTTTACAACAGTTCTCTATTTCGTCTCCGAAATTTTACATCCCTAAAATAGTATTACATATTTTTTTTTCATAATCATCGTTTGCTCGAATAATCAGGATCTATAATATAGTTACCACTTATGTCGGTCTCCATAATGATTAACACGCATAAAGTCATTCTCAATAAATAATGAAATCCATAACATTATTAAATAACTAAATCATTTTATTAGAATTTGATTTATAATTTGTTAATTAGTGGACGTTTATCGGCTGAAATGATGAAGTTGATTATTAGAATAATTTTAATATTCATAACATTGTATGTTGATTGTATTTAACACCTCAACAAGCAAATGAAACCGCTTGTTTAGTGATTTCTTTTTATTGTTGTCAAGACAAGAGTAATTTTATTTAAATTAGTCTTCAATTCAATAAATTTCCTCAGGCGGCCGCTCACTACGGTTGCTCGTATTAAGTATTTTGGAGTTTTACTTAAATATATACCCAGTATCTACTTTATATAGACAGTAGCGCCGTCTTAGCCCACGAAAATTGCACCCTGACGAAAAATTCTTCACAGGCAGTGATTTTGGATGGTTAAAAAAACATAATAACCTACTGTCTCTCCATCTTGGTTCTGTCGCAAGCAGAGTTTTTGGTTGGCTATAAAAAAAACCTAATAAACTACTGTCTCTCCATCTCGGTTCTGTCACAGGCAGTGTTTTCGGGAAGTTATAAAAATAAAATAAGTAGGTAAATAATGCTGGACAATTCACACAGCATCAACTATCCCCAAGCTAAGCAGAGCTTGTGTTATGGGTACTAGATACTACATAGATAGATATTTTTTATTATATAGAAAAAAATCCAGAACACCCTGAACAAAAAAAACCTAATAACCTACTGTCTCTCCATCTTGGTTCTGTCAAAGACAGTGTTTTAGGATAGTTATAAAAAAACCTAATAACCTGCTGTCTTTCCATCTCGGTTCTGTCACAGGCAATGTTATCGGATAGTTATAAAAAAAAACCTAATAACCTACTGTCCTTCCGTCTCGGTTGGAAATTGGAAGTTTTATAATCGTTCGAAAATATTCGGAAGAATAAGTTTTATGATTCGTTATTATTATGACGCATATGTTTATAACGATGAAAATTATGGAAATAATATATAAGGTAAAATAGATACAATGCGTAAATAGCATAAGGATGAACAGTAATGTTATCTATGGGACCATGATATCCTGGATGGTGATGTTTCAGAGACACTTGTTATTGATTGTGATTTTCGGACAATCGATTTTCGGAGACAAAATGGGCACCCCTTTAAAACATGTATGTCCTTTCCTACCTTTTTTCTCTCAACATCAATTTCTACTGTGTTTCTACCCCTATGGTATTTATGCAGTCATGGTAGTTACAAGACCATGCGAAAAATGTTTGTATGATTGGTTTGCGTTCGAAACCAAACTCATGTTTTTAGTTTTGCAAAACCAGTCCAAGTCACAAATAAATGTCGCGTGGGCTACTGATGCGTAACACTATGCCGTTTGGGTTTGTTATGTATAAACGGAAAAGTGTTTTTTCATTATTAAATTTCGTTGTTAGTTTTGAATTGGTTTTTGGGCTTGTTTTGCGTATCAAAATATCTCGTTTGCTATAGAAGGCGCTTGGACTGGGTATTAAAAAATACCACTCAGAGTGAAGCTTGCTGCATAAGTGTTTTTTCTATGGCTAAATTATGTCTTGGAGATTACGAAAATGCAAAAAAATGAAAAAATGCAATTTGGCGCTTGGACTCATTATGCATAACTGTATCCTTAACGTGAGTAGAATATCCGTTTAACATAACAGAGCTAATAATGATTTGAAACATATATTCCTTATTGTAATTAGCACTGGTTTTACTACTTTTACGGCGTGGAATACTCGCCGGTTGCCCTGCACCCGTTAGCTCATCTGCAACTCTAAGGCTCAGCGCAGACAGACCCCAGCGCAACAGAGAGGATTTTTTTTACGGACTTGAAAATAAGCTTTAAAATTATTAAAATAACGTGCAAAACGCCGCGCGGGGATCCCGCGTATCTTCGAGGACGCGCGAGCATTTTTTGTCAGGTTCAAGCATTCATGTTTAGTTTAGGCAACTTTCCTCTTTACTTTTATTAAATAATCTCTTATAATAGTCGACGACGATGATGGTAAGTCTAAGTAACTTATTTTTTATTCCCATTATCAAATCTGATTCCAAATGCCATCTTATTTCGTGTCGAAACAAAACGGCGCGGGCTCATTACGGTAGAGGTGTATTCACGATGATTAAAATATTTACCAACAAATATGTACCTAAGCCTAGCCTCTACCGGGCCTACATAAGCAATTTCTATATTGTATTGAAATGCAGTAGGTACTTAGTGTTTATATATTTGTTTTAGGCAACGCAAATTATGATGGTATGTGTACTTATAAGATATTATTAAATGAAGTGACAGAGGCGCTAGATGCATGTCAGATAAATAGCAGCTTCTTGCGTCTATCCGAACTTATATTAATAAATCCGGGCAAGAGCGAATCGGACTCGCGCACTGAGGGTTCCGTGCCATCATACAATATAATATATGATAAAGGCCGTTTATATTTGTTGGAGAACCTTGACAGCGCCGTCCCTTGTCTGATAGCGGAACTTATGCAGATTTATTACACTTTCGATGATTTCTAAAAAACTACGACAATTAGTGAGTTTGTTTTAATTTTCTTTAATCTTTACATACACTCCTATTAGCAATAAAAGTTTCAGAGGTTTATCTCTGCAAACTTCGGAGATAAGGGGGGGGGGGGGGGAATCTTGTTTTTATAAAAGTCAAAAACTATACGGCTTAAAGCAAAACTAAAAACTATTTTTTAATGTCCAAATGTATACCTTTCATTTCATACCTTACATGACGTAGTAACTATACATTTTTTTTAAAAACCCCTTCCACCCCTCTTGTCTTAAAAAACTATGCAAATTAGTGAGTTCGCTATAAATATTCTATAAACTTTACAAACACTTATATTATCTTCAAAAGTTTCATGGGTTTATCTCCGAAAACTTTGGAGATAAGGGGGGGGGGGGGAGGTCGTTTTCTCAACATTTTTGTAAATAACTCTAAAACGATACGGCTTAAAGAAAAAATAATAACTGTTTATTAATGTACAAATAAATACCTTTCATATCATTCCCTACAAGACCTAGTAACTTAACTTAAAAATTTTGAGATCCCCTATCCATCTTGGATGTCTGTCATGTTGGATTCTGAGTATCGTTATTTCATTTTCGAATTATTCTCAGCAAGCCCTTTCATTGATACCCATATTGTTGGAGTCGATTAATAATAACTTGTCCGCCATCTTGGGTGTTCCGCCATGTTGAATTCAGAGTGAAGCCATTTATTTTTTTTGTGTTATTCTCAGCAAACCCTTTCATTTGATACCTATATTATAGGGGTACATTCAAATTATGTAGTCCGCCATCTTGGGTATTCCGTTATGTTGGACTCAGAGTGACGTCACAAAGTTGACCATGCATTGTCATCCAAAGTAAAAATTTATACAAAATTTCAGCTCAATTGGTTGAAGATATCTGCTTCAAAAATGAGTTGCAAGATTCCGCGAACAAACATAGTTACATATGTATGTACATACATATATATGTACATATGTACGTACAATACATACATACATACAGGGCAAGCTAAATAAAAGCTTGTTAAAAGCTTGTCGCGAGATTAACCAGTGTACCTGTAACTTGATCTAATTGATTTAATTTTTTTCAAACTATGTAAGTACGCGTACCTGCTTAAATCTCGCTATAAATGGTGTAAAGACGTTTTAAGTTGACATAAAACCTCAATGGAAAATGTTTAATATAATATTTTTAGTAGGTACGTTTAAATAAAAGCTTTTTTGTTAAAAAGTTTTTTTTTACTTTTAATTTATTTCTCCGTTTACCCAAGGGAATAGGAACTACGCAGGTGAAACCGCAGGATAATAATTATAAAATTCAATAGCTAGCAATCATTTCACTTTCAAATGACTCGTCAGTTACACTATTCATTGTTATGTTAAACGGGTATTCTACTCACGTTAATTATTCGTTGAAAATAGGTATCCAACGTGAGTAACTCTCACGCGGGAAGGAGACGGTACCCCGTAAAAAAAGCTCCATTCCCTGACGAAAGTTCCCCTGGGAGGAACTCAACACGTTGGATACCTATTTTCAACAAATAATTAACGTGAGTAGAATATCCGTTTAACATAACAGAGCTAATAATGATTTGAAACATATATTCCTTATTGTAATTAGCACCGGTTTTACTACTTTTACGGCGTGGAATACTCGCCGGTTGCCCTGCACCCGTTAGCTCATCTGCAACTCTAAGGCTCAGCGCAGACAGACCCCAGCGCAACAGAGAGGATTTTTTTTACGGACTTGAAAATAAGCTTTAAAATTATTAAAATAACGTGCAAAACGCCGCGCGGGGATCCCGCGTATCTTCGAGGACGCGCGAGCATTTTTTGTCAGGTTCAAGCATTTATGTTTAGTTTAGGCAACTTTCCTCTTTACTTTTATTAAATAATCTCTTATAATAGTCGACGACGATGATGGTAAGTCTAAGTAACTTATTTTTTATTCCCATTATCAAATCTGATTCCAAATGCCATCTTATTTCGTGTCGAAACAAAACGGCGCGGGCTCATTACGGTAGAGGTGTATTCACGATGATTAAAACATTTGCCTGCAACTACCTAAGCCTAGCCTCTACCGGGCCTACATAAGCATTTTTTTTAATATTGTATTGAAATGCAGTACTTAGTGTTTATATATTTGTTTTAGGCAACGCAAATTATAATGGTATGTGTACTTATAAGATATTATTAAATGAAGTGACAGAGGCGCTAGATGCATGTCAGATAAATGACAGCTTCTTGCTTCTATCCGAACTTATATTAATAAATCCGGCAAGAGCGAGTCGGACTCGCGCACTGAGGCTTCCGTGCCATCATACAATATAATTTATTTATTTATTTACTTTAATCATAACGGTACAACACCAATTACAATATAATTAAAGAAAAAAAAAACAAAAATGAACACAATTAAAAGTAACATAATAATCATAATTTTCATAATAATAATATGAATAAAAAAATGAATATATAACAATTGAAAAATAAAAGAAAACGTAATCATCCTTCCTTCTCACAGAAACACAAACACTCTGACAATATATCCAGCCATCCATCAAATTCATAATATATGGATAAAGGCGGTTTATATTTGTTGGAGAACCTTGACAGCGCCATCCCTTGTCTGATAGCGGAACTTATGCAGATTTATTACACTTTCGATGATTTCTAAAAAACTACGACATTTAGTGAGTTTGTTTTAATTTTTTTTAATCTTTACATACACTCCTATTAGCAATAAAAGTTTCAGAGGTTTATCTCTGCAAACTTCGGAGATAAGGGGAGGGAAATCTTGTTTTTATAAAAGTCAAAAACTATACGGCTTAAAGCAAAACTAAAAACTATTTCTTAATGTCCAAATGTATACCTTTCATTTCATACCTTACATGACGTAGTAACTATATTTTTTTTTAAACCCCTTCCACCCCTCTTGTCTTAAAAAATTATGCAAATTAGTGAGTTCGCTATAATTATTCTATAAACTTTACAAACACTTATATTATCTTCAAAAGTTTCATGGGTTTATCTCCGAAAACTTTGGAGATAAGGGGGGGGGGGGGGGGAGGTCGTTTTCTCAACATTTTTGTAAATAACTCTAAAACGATACGGCTTAAAGAAAAAATAATAACTGTTTTTTAATGTACAAATAAATACCTTTCATATCATTCCCTACAAGACCTAGTAACTTAACTTAAAAATTTTGAGATCCCCTATCCATCTTGGATGTCTGCCATGTTGGATTCTGAGTATCGTTATTTCATTTTCGAATTATTCTCAGCAAGCCCTTTCATTGATACCCATATTGTTGGAGTCGATTAATAATAACTTGTCCGCCATCTTGGGTGTTCCGCCATGTTGAATTCAGAGTGAAGCCATTTATTTTTTTTGTGTTATTCTCAGCAAACCCTTTCATTTGATACCTATATTATAGGGGTACATTCAAATTATGTAGTCCGCCATCTTGGGTATTCCGTTATGTTGGACTCAGAGTGACGTCACAAAGTTGACCATGCATTGTCATCCAAAGTAAAAATTTATACAAAATTTCAGCTCAATTGGTTGAAGATATCTGCTTCAAAAATGAGTTGCAAGATTCCGCGAACAAACATAGTTACATATGTATGTACATACATATATATGTACATATGTACGTACAATACATACATACATACAGGGCAAGCTAAAAAAAAGCTTGTTAAAAGCTTGTCGCGAGATTAACCAGTGTACCTGTAACTTGATCTAATTGATTTAATTTTTTTCAAACTATGTAAGTACGCGTACCTGCTTAAATCTCGCTATAAATGGTGTAAAGACGTTTTAAGTTGACATAAAACCTCAATGGAAAATGTTTAATATAATATTTTTAGTAGGTACGTTTAAATAAAAGCTTTTTTGTTAAAAAGTTTTTTTTTACTTTTAATTTATTTCTCCGTTTACCCAAGGGAATAGGAACTACGCAGGTGAAACCGCAGGATAATAATTATAAAATTCAATAGCTAGCAATCATTTCACTTTCAAATGACTCGTCAGTTACACTATTCATTGTTATGTTAAACGGGTATTCTACTCACGTTAATTATTCGTTGAAAATAGGTATCCAACGTGAGTAACTCTCACGCGGGAAGGAGACGGTACCCCGTAAAAAAAGCTCCATTCCCTGACGAAAGTTCCCCTGGGAGGAACTCAACACGTTGGATACCTATTTTCAACAAATAATTAACGTGAGTAGAATATCCGTTTAACATAACAGAGCTAATAATGATTTGAAACATATATTCCTTATTGTAATTAGCACCGGTTTTACTACTTTTACGGCGTGGAATACTCGCCGGTTGCCCTGCACCCGTTAGCTCATCTGCAACTCTAAGGCTCAGCGCAGACAGACCCCAGCGCAACAGAGAGGATTTTATTTACGGACTTGAAAATAAGCTTTAAAATTATTAAAATAACGTGCAAAACGCCGCGCGGGGATCCCGCGTATCTTCGAGGACGCGCGAGCATTTTTTGTCAGGTTCAGGCATTTATGTTTAGTTTAGATAACTTTCCTCTTTACTTATAATAAATAATCTCTTATAATAGCCGACGACGATGATGGTAAGTCTAAGTAACTTATTTTTTATTCCCATTATCAAATCTGATTCCAAATGCCATCTAATTTCGTGTAGAAATAAAACGGCGCGGGCTCATTACTGTAAAGGCGTATTAACGATGATTAAAATATTTACCAACAAATACCTAAGCCTAGCCTCTACCGGGCCTACATAAGCATTTTTTATATTGTATTGAAATGCAGTAGGTACTTAGTGTTTATATATTTGTTTTAGGCAACGCAAATTATGATGGTATGTGTACTTATAAGATATTATTAAATGAAGTGACAGAGGCGCTAGATGCATGTCAGATAAATGGCAGCTTCTTGCGTCTATCCGAACTTATATTAATAAATCCGGGCAAGAGCGAATCGGACTCGCGCACTGAGGGTTCCGTGCCATCATACAATATAATATATGATAAAGGCCGTTTATATTTGTTGGAGAACCTTGACAGCGCCGTCCCTTGTCTGATAGTGGAACTTATGCAGATTTATTACACTTTCGATGATTTCTAAAAAACTACGACAATTAGTGAGTTTGTTTTAATTTTCCTGTAATCTATACATACACTACTATTAGCAATAAAAAATTCAGAGCTTTATCTCTGCTTTGGAGATAAGGGGGGAACTCTAGTTTTTATAAAAGTTAAAAACTATACGGCATAAAGCAAAACTAAAAACTATTTATTAATGTCCAAATGAATACCTTTCATTTCATAACTTACATGACGTAGTAACTCCACAATTTTTTTTTAAAACCCCTTCCACCCCTCTTGTCTTAAAAAACTATGCAAATTAATGAGTTCGCTATAATTATTCTATAAACTTTACAAACACTTATATTATCTTCAAAAGTTTCATGGGTTTATCTCCGCAAACTTCGGAGATAAGGGGGGGGGAACGGTCGTTTTCTCAACATTTTTGTAAATAACTCGGAAACGATACGGCTTCAAGAAAAAATAATAACTGTTTATTAATGTACAAATAAATACCTTTTATATCATTCCCCACAAGACCTAGTAACTTAACTTAAAAATTTTGAGATCCCCTATCCATCTTGGATGTTCTGCCATGTTGGATTCTAAGTATCGTCATTTCATTTTCGAATTATTCTCAGCAAGCCCTTTCATTGATACCCATATTGTTGGAGTCCATTAAAAATAACTTGTCCGCCATCTTGGGTGTTCCGCCATGTTGAATTCAGAGTGAAGCCATTTAATTTTTTGTGTTATTCTCAGCAAACCCTTTCATTTGATACCTATATTATAGGGTTACATTCAAATTATGTAGTCCGCCATCTTGGGTATTCCGCCATGTTGGATTCAGAGTGACGTGACAAAATTGACCATGCATTGTCATCCAATGTAAAAATTTATACAAAATTTCAGCTCAATTGTTTGAAGATATCTGCTTCAAAAATGAGTTGCAAGATTCCGCGAACAAACATAGTTACATACATACATACATACATAAATACGTACAATACATACATACATACAGGGCAAGCTAAATAAAAGCTTGTTAAAAGCTTGTCGCGAGATTAACCAGTGTACCTGTAACTTGATCTAATTGATTAATTTTTTTTTCGAACTATGTAAGTACGCGTACCTGCTTAAATCTCGCTATAAATGGTGTAAAGACGTTTTAAGTTGACATAAAACCTCAATGGAAAATGTTTAATATAATATTTTTAGTAGGTACGTTTAAATAAAAGCTTTTTTGTTAAAAAGTTTTTTTTTACTTTTAATTTATTTCTCCGTTTACCCACGGGAATGGGAACTACGCAGGTGAAACCGCAGGATAATAATTATAAAATTCAATAGCTAGCAATCATTTCACTTTCAAAAGACTCGTGAGTTACACTATTCATTGTTATGTTAAACGGGTTTTCTACTCACGTTAATTATTCGTTGAAAATAGGTATACAACGTGAGTAACTCTCACGCGGGAAGGAGACGGTACCCCGTAAAAAAAGCTCCATTCCCTGACGAAAGTTCCCCTGGGAGGAACTGAACACGTTGGATACCTATTTTCAACAAATAATTAACGTGAGTAGAATATCCGTTTAACATAACAGAGCTAATAATGATTTGAAAAATATATTCCTTATTGTAATTAGCACCGGTTTTACTACTTTTACGGCGTGGAATACTCGCCGGTTGCCCTGCACCCGTTAGCTCATCTGCAACTCTAAGGCTCAGCGCAGACAGACCCCAGCGCAACAGAGAGGATTTTTTTTACGGACTTGAAAATAAGCTTTAAAATTATTAAAATAACGTGCAAAACGCCGCGCGGGGATCCCGCGTATCTTCGAGGACGCGCGAGCATTTTTTGTCAGGTTCAAGCATTTATGTTTAGTTTAGGCAACTTTCCTCTTTACTTTTATTACATAATCTCTTATAATAGCCGACGACGATGATGGTAAGTCTAAGTAACTTATTTTTTATTCCCATTATCAAATCTGATTCCAAATGCCATCTTATTTCGTGTCGAAACAAAACGGCGCGGGCTCATTGCGGTAAAGGCGTATTCACGATGATTAAAACATTTGCCTGCAACTACCTAAGCCTAGCCTCTACCGGGCCTACATAAGCATTTTTTTTAATATTGTATTGAAATGCAGTACTTAGTGTTTATATATTTGTTTTAGGCAACGCAAATTATAATGGTATGTGTACTTATAAGATATTATTAAATGAAGTGACAGAGGCGCTAGATGCATGTCAGATAAATGACAGCTTCTTGCGTCTATCCGAACTTATATTAATAAATCCGGCAAGAGCGAGTCGGACTCGCGCACTGAGGCTTCCGTGCCATCATACAATATAATTTATTTATTTATTTACTTTAATCATAACGGTACAACACCAATTACAATAATTAAAGAAAAAAAAACAAAAATGAACACAATTAAAAGTAACATAATAATCATAATTTTCATAATAATACTATGAATAAAAAAATGAATATATAACAATTGAAAAATAAAAGAAAACGTAATCATCCTTCCTTCTCACAGAAACACAAACACTCTGACAATATATCCAGCCATCCATCAAATTCATAATATATGGATAAAGGCGGTTTATATTTGTTGGAGAACCTTGACAGCGCCATCCCTTGTCTGATAGCGGAACTTATGCAGATTTATTACACTTTCGATGATTTCTAAAAAACTACGACATTTAGTGAGTTTGTTTTAATTTTTTTTAATCTTTACATACACTCCTATTAGCAATAAAAGTTTCAGAGGTTTATCTCTGCAAACTTCGGAGATAAGGGGAGGGAAATCTTGTTTTTATAAAAGTCAAAAACTATACGGCTTAAAGCAAAACTAAAAACTATTTCTTAATGTCCAAATGTATACCTTTCATTTCATACCTTACATGACGTAGTAACTATATTTTTTTTTTAAACCCCTTCCACCCCTCTTGTCTTAAAAAATTATGCAAATTAGTGAGTTCGCTATAATTATTCTATAAACTTTACAAACACTTATATTATCTTCAAAAGTTTCATGGGTTTATCTCCAAAAACTTTGGAAATAAGGGGGGGGGGGGGGAGGTCGTTTTCTCAACATTTTTGTAAATAACTCTAAAACGATACGGCTTAAAGAAAAAATAATAACTGTTTATTAATGTACAAATAAATACCTTTCATATCATTCCCTACAAGACCTAGTAACTTAACTTAAAAATTTTGAGATCCCCTATCCATCTTGGATGTCTGTCATGTTGGATTCTGAGTATCGTTATTTCATTTTCGAATTATTCTCAGCAAGCCCTTTCATTGATACCCATATTGTTGGAGTCGATTAATAATAACTTGTCCGCCATCTTGGGTGTTCCGCCATGTTGAATTCAGAGTGAAGCCATTTATTTTTTTTGTGTTATTCTCAGCAAACCCTTTCGTTTGATACCTATATTATAGGGGTACATTCAAATTATGTAGTCCGCCATCTTGGGTATTCCGTTATGTTGGACTCAGAGTGACGTCACAAAGTTGACCATGCATTGTCATCCAAAGTAAAAATTTATACAAAATTTCAGCTCAATTGGTTGAAGATATCTGCTTCAAAAATGAGTTGCAAGATTCCGCGAACAAACATAGTTACATACATACATACATACATACGTACAATACATACATACATACAGGGCAAGCTAAATAAAAGCTTGTTAAAAGCTTGTCGCGAGATTAACCAGTGTACCCGTAACTTGATCTAATTGATTTAATTTTTTTTCAAACTATGTAAGTACGCGTACCTGCTTAAATCTCGCTATAAATGGTGTAAAGACGTTTTAAGTTGACATAAAACCTCAATGGAAAATGTTTAATATAATATTTTTAGTAGGTACGTTTAAATAAAAGTTTTTTTTACTTTTAATTTATTTCTCCGTTTACCCACGGGAATGGGAACTACGCAGGTGAAACCGCAGGATAATAATTATAAAATTCAATAGCTAGCAATCATTTCACTTTCAAAAGACTCGTGAGTTACACTATTCATTGTTATGTTAAACGGGTATTCTACTCACGTTAATTATTCGTTGAAAATAGGTATCCAACGTGAGTAACTCTCACGCGGGAAGGAGACGGTACCCCGTAAAAAAAGCTCCATTCCCTGACGAAAGTTCCCCTGGGAGGAACTGAACACGTTGGATACCTATTTTCAACAAATAATTAACGTGAGTAGAATATCCGTTTAACATAACAGAGCTAATAATTATTTGAAACATATATTCCTTATTGTAATTAGCACCGGTTTTACTACTTTTACGGCGTGGAATACTCGCCGGTTGCCCTGCACCCGTTAGCTCATCTGCAACTCTAAGGCTCAGCGCAGACAGACCCCAGCGCAACAGAGAGGATTTTATTTACGGACTTGAAAATAAGCTTTAAAATTATTAAAATAACGTGCAAAACGCCGCGCGGGGATCCCGCGTATCTTCGAGGACGCGCGAGCATTTTTTGTCAGGTTCAAGCATTTATGTACTTTGTTGTAATAATATTAAAGATTATTTTCAAGTGCGTTAAGACGGCGGGGATGTGAATGAATTGGAGTAACTAGGGCTCTGCTTTTATTCGTATTCCGCCACATATATAGAAGATATGTCGGCCCAAATTAAGGCTTATAGCTTTATATGTAACTTGCCGTACTCCGCGGTTTCATCCGCGTAGTTCCCGTACCCGTGGGAATACGGGAATAAAATATAGTCTTTGTTACTCAGGGATACTGAAGCATTCTAATTGTGATTGAATTTCGAAATCGGGTTCGTAGTTAATAAAGTTATTTGGTTACAAACATATAAAATACAACATACAAATGTTTCTTTATGATATGTAGAGATTAAATTAGTACCTAATTAAATTGCCAACGGCAATGAGATGTACAAATGTTTCCTTATTATTGAGAGATTAAATTGCCAACAGCGATGAGCTTAAAAAAATTATATTTTAGCCGACGACGATGCTGGTAAGTCAGATATTTTTTCTTACTTGTCACTTATTTTTTATTCCCCTTATCAAATCTGATTCCAAATGCCATCTCATTTCGTGTAGAAATAAAACGGCGCGGTCTCATTACCATAAAGGCGTATTAACGATGATTTAAACATTTTCCTTCAATTAGGTGAATGGCCCACAGTGCCTTAATCCGATAGCAGATATATATATATACATATATATATATCGGCGTTCCTTTTTATAAATAAATAAATAGCGGGGCTGTCACTTTAGAGCCTGCGGAGATGCGCGGTTTGTTTCGGGTATCCTCCTTGTGAGCTGATTCTGCTTTACGGCGTAGAATACTCGCCGGTTGCCCTGCATCCGTTAGCTTATCTGCGACTCTAAGGTGGCGGCGCGCGACTGCGCGGTTGCAGCAGTTCCCCGAGAAGACGGGGACGTGGATGGATTTGAGTAACTAGGGCTCTGCTTTCATTCGTATTCCGCCACATATACAGAAGATGGTTGCTTGGAACTTTATAGGTAATGCTGCTCTCACTCACAGCGATTCCCACCAAGACCATACCCTAACTTGCCCCTCATAGAGGTTAAATTATTTTTAGCCAGCAGCGATGAGCTTAAAAATATATATTTTTAGCCGACGACGATTCTGGTAAGTCTAAGAGACATTTGTTCCTACTTATCACTTATTTTACAAGATTTTATTAAGCTTGCCAAGTTTGTGTAATAAATAATACACGTTTTAAGGACAAATTGCAAAATTATGGGTTTAGATTGAAAAAAATAAACAAAAAGGGTACTTTTGGGGTAATTCAGTGCGCTTTTATAATGAAATTCCTGACAGCATACTTAGCTTATATATTTGTTTTCCAGAAAACAAAATTGATGGTATGTATTAGAGATTATTTAATGTATTGACAGAGGCGCTAGGTGCATGTCAGATAATGGCAGTTTCTTACGTCTACGTGTATCCGAACTAATATTAATATTATTAATATGAGTTTGTTTGCTTTGTTAGGCTTTCACGCCTATCACCAATAAATCGATTTTTAAAATTATATCACCAATAAAAAGCTGCATTTTCAGCAAGTATCATAGGCTATTTATTCTCCGTAAACCGACGGGACCGGGAACCATGCAGATGAAACCGTGAGGCGCTGCTAGTAGATAATAATTAAGAATATAATAGAATAGAAATATATTTATTTGGTTTATATAACAGCACAAGCATAGAACAAAAGGCAAAAAAGAAAAATAATAAATAACATAGTACCTAGCACCAAAAGCAATAACATTGCAAGTACCGATTAATATTAAACAGATTGGGTAATTCTAGGTACATACGGCAAAGGATAACAATGAAAAAATAATAATAATAACAATAAATTGAACCTTTATACAAGGTTAAAACAAAAAAACATTGTAGGCTGTATGCTGCCGTATTCCCCAACCACAACAAGAAATATATTTATCTAGGTACTATCCTACCGGTAATCCAGTCATTGATCCTAAGAGTAGGTAGTGAAAGATGTGCTGCAGTAAAACCAAAAGGGATGGATCTAAGCTTGCGTTCCTTCGCACCATAACACGAAGGAACGCTGATTTTCAGACCCCTCCTAAAAGGTAAGTGATCAGAGGCGGCTCTAGCCCTTGTGGCGCCCGTGTGCCACCAGTACCCTGGCGCCCCCTAGTAGGAGCGGGGTCAAAATGGAATACTTACAGTTATATTTTCATACGAAAATTCGGGTGCAAATAGTGCAATTTTAAATAATGTCAAGAAGCTTTTTAGGAAGGAAGGGGTTACCCTGCTCTCCCATCGAGTATTTGAGAGTGGTTTTAGACTTAAAGTTGGCACTTCTTTAGCAAGTATTTGCCAACGGAACATAAATAAATAACATATAACATAAATAGTAACATAAATTTCTTGCACAATTGAAAATAAATTTACTATTTCTAATGAACCTTTAGCAGCGTATTCACTACCAAAGGAGATTATTCACGAATTTATGGAATCCAGGCTAACTAGGTGTACACGTGCACAAAAATGGCTAAATATTTATTAAACATTTTCCCACTATCAGTTTTTTAATATGTTGCTTCGTTTGATGCATTTCCCTAAAAATAACTAGCCTAAGTCGAGCAACACAAAACTGTAGAACAATATGGCGGACCAATACAGTTGGTGACGTCATTTTGACAGCTGTTGACATAATAGTGAAATGAATGATTTATGATAGAAGCTAAATCAAGTCAACCTGAGGTATTTCAATTTTCGAGTACCTAAGTACCTCAGACTACCTACGTAAACTACATTAAGAGCCTAGCTACTGTTATAAAACTTTAAAATCTTCAACTCAAACACGTAAAACCATCTGTCAAAATCATTAGGCAGTGACAGTTACAAGAATTTATTAGAAACTGTCTTGGCTGCCTAGTAAAAATGTTACCAGTGATAATTATGCCTCGTATTTAAAACATTAATAAAACAATCATTTTAGTTAAAATTAAATAAAGAGTATTTTTTTCCGAAATCACCGATTTTTGCGCAATTTTTCAGTCTGGGTACATAGACCTAGCCCATTTTGAAACATCTCCTTGTTGGCTGTGTGTCGCACATGGTACATAAAATGCGCGCGGGTTTATATCTGAAATTCGTTTTTAGAGATCTATAATTTTTCCTTTCATGTTTGCACCATTATCGTAACCTTGACCACGCATATCTTGTATGCCAATTTAGTTTGAGATTAAAAAATCTAACAAAAGTTGAGTTAAACCCTGGCCAGTAGTGTCTGTAATAGGAAAAAACACAGAAAGTGTTATTTTGCCTTGTTGGTGCTTGCATTTAAAAGAACGTACCGTACGACAACCGATATTTGTTCTTCGTGTGCAATATCTGGAGTGCAATCTAAAATAATTGAAAAATATTTGGATTGTGTCAATTGCAAAACAATAGCTTTTTTTATTCTTTCTCCTAATAATTGTATTATTTCATTCTGAATACTATGACCAAGATAATGAGTTTTGAATAAGGGCAATGTGTTCCGCAAGCACATTATCAAAATTAGAGGTATATTCAACCAGCTTTAAAAAGTTACCATTACCAGAATCGTATTTTTTTCAGATCTTCCCCGAAAAGCCAGACATTGCCTAGCTAAAAAATGAATAATGTTAATTATTCGTTCGAGTACTGCAACCCAACGTTTTTTTTCCCGTTTATCCGGCACGCTAAATAAAAAATTAATAAAGCTTTGGTAGTGATGCGACACTACGCCAATATAATCATTAACCTATAATCTGTTGTGTCACATTAGATGGCACTCGGCGCCCCCTTAGACCCGGCGCCCGTGTGCACCGCACACCCTGCACTATAGGTAAAGCCGCCTCTGTAAGTGATACCACGAGCAGTGGCCAGCGGTTTTGTAACTAATTGAAAAATAAAACATAAATAATTAAACAATAACAAATACTTATTAAAACAAAAATAAAATGAATAGGAATAAAGCATGCAAAAGCAACGGAACGTAAAATGTAAAGCGAAACGTAGAAAAATATACCAAATAGGGTACTAAATTATCTGTGACCTAGAATAGATTTCCTCTTAAAATTGTTAAAAGAACTGTTTCCTTTTTTGTTAATTTTTTGCTAATTAAGAAGCGAAGCCCCTAATATGCATAGCGCTGTCTGTCTGCCTGTGCATCAGACGATTATAACCGAACTCTTTGAACGATATACATAAAACCTTTTTTGTTAGCACCGTCAAAAGGTCACCAAAGGTCAAAAATGGCATTTTTTGGAAACCTTCGCCTCCTTTTCTGGTACCCCCATATCAATGCTTGTTATTATAGTCAATAGGAAAAAATCATTTGAAACTTCATACAAATATTCCTTATTGTAATTTTCTCCGGTTTTTTTTAGTTATTATTAACGAGGGTAAGTTTTATAGTTTTTATTATTTTTACGGATGTTATGCTAGTAGGTAGATAATAATTGTTATAATAAGCATTTGAAACTAAAAACAAATATACCTTAAAATAATTCTAGAAATTTCCATCACCGGTTTTTTTAGTTAATAGATTATTTGCCTGAACCACCTGAACATAGTAGGTAGGTACAGATATATTTATTTATTTAGGACTCCCATCATAAGTGACGCAATATAAACAAGGTAACAAGCTTAACATTAAATATCTAGTGCACTTACAATAACAGGGTGGCTTTGCATGTACTGTAAATTTTTATTCTACTAAACTAAACAACAATATTCATATGCGCCACGGTAGGTGGGTAATAGGTTGGTATAATATAATGAGTTACAAACAGTTATTTTAAACAATTCAGCATAGGTAGATAATATCTAAAAAAAACAGATATAAAACGAAGAAAATAACTAGAAGTTAGAAAAATCTAAATGGGTATTTTACGCTTGACTTATTTATCCAAGTGTAAATAATGTTCTACTAGCAGTTATAGAACATAATAAAACAGATAAATAAGATAGATTACTTATTAGGGATATATATTAAAAAAATCAAAATATGCTAATGAGATCAAAAACTATTAGAGTAATTTAAATTTATTTTGGCAAAATAATCTTATTATACAATTTTTAAACTTTGCTAGCCTTTTAGAAATGTCGAGGTCATCGCTTATACAAAAAGTAAATAGTGCCTATAGAGTCTTGGGAGAGTGCAGTGTCTACCAAGGTTAGTCCTAGAATAATGCGTGGTAAAAAGATTATACGAGCATTTCCTCGGTAATCGAGTTTGCTGCATAGATAGACAATTTTATTGTTCAATAAGCTCAGGAACAATGTGTGAAGGAACACCAGATCTAGGTATGTTCTGCGACTCGACTAATATTTATAGTTGATAACATTTTAGAACACAATACTTAACAGATAAGCCACGGCTTTTGACATGGCTAGACGCTGCTGCCTATTTTCTGGAGATATCCCTTAGCAGGTTCTTACTGCATCCACGGGCATGAGAGGAGAGGTAACATTCTACTGCCGGCACCCCGCGGCCTCACGTCCAATGAAAGGCTTATAGCCTAACGTTAAATTCAATTATTTTAAGCCAACGACGATGAGCTTAAATATATATTTTTTTAGCCGACGACGATGCTGGTAAGTCTATGAGAAATGTTTCTTACTTGTAACTTATTTTTTATCAAACCTGATTCCAAATGCCATCTCATTTCATGTAGAAATGGAACTATAGGGCTTATATTAACATTTTTTTATATTAGTGCAGTACTTAGTGTCTATATATTTGTTTCAGGCAACGCGAATTATGATGGTATGTGTACTTATAAGATATTATTAAATGAAGTGACAGAGGCGGTAGATGCATGTCAGATAAAGGGCAGCTTCTTGCGTCTATCCGAAGTTATATTAATAAATCCGGGCAAGAGCGAATCGGACTCGCGCTTTGAGGGTTCCGTGCCATCATACAATAAATAAATATTTCCTTAAACAGTTCTCTAAGTGAGTCGCGAGGATTCATTTTGTAAATGGCACGAATTGCCCTTTTTTGAGGGACAAAGATTGTCTGTACATCGGCCGCCCTTCCCCATAGCAGAACACCATAAGACATCACACTATGGAAGTAGCTAAAATAAACCAGTCTTGCTGTAGCTTCATCATTTAATGAATTGAAATATAATTTATTTGAACTGTATAGAAATAGAACTGAATAGTTGATAACATTTTAGAACATTATAATCAACAGATTTAACATGGAAAGACGCTGCTGCCTATCTTCCGGAGGTATCCCTTAACAGGCTCTTACTGCTGAATCCAGGGGAATGAGAGGAGGGGAAACATTCTACTGCCGGTACCCCACGGTCCCAATTAAAGGCTTATAGCTTTGTACTTAACTTGCCTCACTCCGCGGTCTCACCCTTGTAGTTCCCGTACCCGTGGGAATACGGGAATAAAATAAAATATTTATTACTCAGGGATAATGTATCATTCTAATTGTGAAAGAATTTTGAAAATCGGTTTCGTAGTTATTAAGTTTATTCGTTACAAACATTATAAAATACAACATACACATCTTTATTCCTTATATTGAGATATTAAATTATTTATTAAATTGACAACCGCGATGCTTAAAAATATATTTTTTAGCCGACGACAGTGTCGGTAAGTCTAAGAGACATTTTTTTCTTAATTTGGACTTATTTTTTATTCCCGTTATCAAATCTGATTCCAATGCCATCTCATTTCGTGTAGAAATAAAATTGCGCGGGCTCATTACGATAAAGGCGTATTCACGATGATTTAAATAGATAGATAGAAAATGCTTTATTGCACACCTTAAATATAAAAATAACAACAGAAAGATAAACACTAAACACAAAGTGACAATTGGCGGTCTTATCGCTAAAGAGCGATCTCTACCAGACAACCTTGGGATGGATTGGATTTGTGGATACAACAAGGGGTTTAAAGATGTACGAAAGGTTTTATGAAATTTTCAAATATACCATACATAAATTATACAATATCAAGACGTATGTACATATATACGTATATAAGACGTTTAAATATTTGCTTACCTAAGCCTTGCCTACATTACGCCGTCTAGAACTACGAGAAATTTATTATCTTTTCAGGCACGCCTACGTTAGCCAATCGGGATCAGATAGTAGACCGGCGTAATGTGTCAAAGGCTTTTTCAAATTCGACAAAGAGGGCAAACTCTTTGGAATACTGTTGCCTGTTAAAAAATTATTCGTATGGTGTTAAACTGGTCGACACAGGATCTGCCGGGACGAAAGCCTGTCTGCTCATGGCGGAGAATGAGGATCACGGCTTTTGAAATTCAATTCAGCAGTATTTGGCACATGACTTTAGAGGGGTCAGACAGTAATGTAATGCCTCTCCAGTTGTTGCAATTGCTGAGATCTCCCTTCCTGGTTACCGTTACCAGAAGGCCTTTACTCCACTCATCTGGTATTACCTCCTCATCCCAGATCTTTTTCATGAGGGAAGTAAAATTAAAAAAAAACCGCCCTGTAGCTAGGTGGGGCGATGATATACGTAAGGAAGCGGGGAGGGATTGGAGGAGGAAAGCTGAGGATCGAGCTTAGTGGCGTGCCATGGGAGAGGCCTATGTCCAGCAGTGGACTGATACGGGCTGATGATGACGATAATGATATGATGACTCAAACATACAAAATACAACATACACATTTTTCCTCATTATGATATTGAGAGATTAAATTATTTTTAGCCAACGGCGATAAGCTTAAAAATATATATTTATATTTTTTAGCCGACGACGATGATGGTAAGTCTAAGTAACTTATTTTTTATTCCCATTATCAAATCTGATTCCAAATGCCATCTTATTTCGTGTCGAAACAAAACGGCGCGGGCTCATTACTGTAAAGGCGTATTCACGATGTTTTAAACATTTGCCTGCAACTACCTAAGCCTAGCCTCTACCGGGCCTACATAAGCATTTTTTTATTGAAATAAAGTACTTAGTGTCTATATAATTTTTTTATGCAACCAAAATGATAATGGTATGTATTAGATATTATTGCATGAAGTATCAGAGGTACTAGATGCATGTCAGATAAATTGAAGCTTCTTGCGTCTATCCGGAGTAATATTAAAAATGTGAATGTAAATTTGTTTGTCTGTTAACAACTAAAATTATAAGTATTAAAATTTAAAGATTTAAATTGTTCGATTTGCCTGAAACCCGAAACTGTGGCATTGTCTTTATGTGTGTTTTCAAAATGTATTTATAGTTGATAACATTTTAGAACCCTATAATCAACAGATTAGCCACGGCTTTTGACAAGGAAAAACGCTGCTGCCTATCTTCCAGAGTATCCCTTAGCAGGCTCTTACTTCATCCACGGGCATGAAAGGAGAGGAACATTCTACTTCCGGCACCCCAGGGTACCACGCCCAATTAAAGGCTTATATCCTTACGTTTAAGTAAATTATTTTCAGTCAACGACGATGAGCTTAAAAACATATTTTGCAGCCTACGACGATGCTGGTAAATCATTTTTATTTTTTATTATCCTATGTTGTCCCACTGCTAGGCAAAGGTCTCCCCTTTCTTTCTCCTCTTGTTGCGGTCCATTGCTACTTCTGGCCATGTCGTCTCGCAATATCTTTCTGGGTCTACCGCGACTTCGTTGTCCGCTTGGCACTCAATGTGTGACGAGATTGGCCCAACGTCCCAGGTGCTTTCGAGTCACATGGCCTGCCCAATCCCCCTTTAGGCAAGTCGTCTTATGCCTACATCTGTAATCCCAGTCTTTGCGCGTAGGTCAATGTTTCTAACGCGATCTATTCGTTTGATACTGAGGATGCTTCTCTCCATCGCTCGCTGGCAAATCTTGAGTTGGGACTTTTGTGACTCTGTCAAAGACCAGGTCTGAGCTCTGTAGGTCAATATGGGCAGGATACACATGTCGATTAGTTTTCGCTTCAATGTTAGTGGAAGAGAACCCTTCAATGGCGGTTTACTGGCCAGAAGCTCCTCCAGGCGTTTTCAATGCGGCGACCGATTTCGTGGTCTTGCCGGTTGTTAAAGGAGAATATCAGGCCTAAGTAGATATACTTATCGACATACTGTATTACTTGCCCATCTACTTCGAATCTACTCTTTATGCTGGTAAGTGTAAGAGACGCTTTTCTTACTTGGGACTTATTTTTTTATTACGATTATCAAATCTAATTCTAAATGCCATCTCATTTCGCGTAGAATTTTTTTTATTTTTTTGGTATTGTAGTGTAATAAAATAGGTGCCTAATCAATGAACAACGGACGCGGAGGTGGCGGTTCGCGAGCCGTGTTCACCCTGACGAAAGCCATCTTTAAGGGTCGAAACAGTTGGTGCCTCAACCAAAAATTACAAGTACGTGAACATTCCCGCTACATATGAAGATAACTAATGTTGATATATTTTTTTTAGGCAAGGAAAATTATTATGGTATGTAGATGTAGAGGCACTAGATACATTCAGATAAATAGTTACTTCTTGCGTCTATTCGAACTAATATTAATAATGTATGCCAGGTGCGTGTCGGGCCATGTGCTATGATTAAATTAGATTTCATTTATTGACATAAAAGCAACACAATAACTTACGTATTTATCATATAAATAAAAATTAAATCTCGTGCTACATTTTATGCCTCGTCTGGTAGGTACAAGTTTCATTATAAATAGGTTTAGAGAAAAAGTTATCACAATAAAATAATATGAGAATACTTAATTATTGGTACGCTGTATAGAGGCGTCAATAAAGTAACATGCGAGGCGCTAGTTGCATATATGTAGGGTTACGTAGTTAACCGTAGACCTGTTGTTAGAAGTTGGTGTATGTTTTATCACGTTTAACGTCTATGTTTTATCATCAGACAAAGTCTGTTTCAAGACCAGCGAAGTCTACAGCCATTGCAGCGCTCACTGCCAGCCAACCTGCTCCCACCCTCTTCCGGTATGCAACAAGATGTGCATGGCTGGGTGCGTCTGCGCCGCCGGCCTGCGCAGGAACAAGGCAGGAGATTGTGTACCTGAGGACCAGTGCGCGAGTGAGAATGGTACGGTTGTAGGTCTGTTGACTGTATTTAAATGTTAGTAATAGGATTCTGAGAGTTTATAATTTGGGAATAATATTTGTTACTCAAACATACAAAAAACAAATCTTTCCTCTTTATGATATTGAGAGATTAAATGGCAACAGCGATGAGGCGTATTAACGATGATTTAAATATTGAAACTGTGGCATTGTCTTATGTGTGTTTTCAAAATGTAAAATCGAAACGGCGCCGGCCGGCGCGGTATCATCACGGCTTATATAGCGTCTAAAATATTTGCCTTCAACTACTTCTTATCTAAGCCTAGCCTTTACCGCGCCTATATAGGGATTTTTTATATTGTAATAAAGTATTAACACACTGTGTTTATATATTTTTTATCCAGGCATCAAAATTGATGATATGAATAATTAGATATTATTTAATGAAGTGACAGAGGCGCTAGTTGCATGTCAGATAATGACAGCTTCTTGTGTCTACGTCTATCCGAACTAATATTAATAATGTTAGTGTGAGTTTGTTTGCTTGTCAGGCTTTCACGCTTAGACCGCTAAATCGATTTTAAAAATGATCTTAGCAATAAAACAAATAATTGTCAGCAAATAACATAGGCTATATTGATTCTCCGAAATCCCACGGGAACGGGAACCACGCGGGTGAAACCGCGGGGTGCTTCTAGTAGATAATATTAATTATAGTCAAAAGGTAAAAATCATTAGAAACTTGAAACAAATATTCGTTTTTGCAATTATCACCGGTTTTTAAGATAATAGCGAATAGTTTTCGAGATATTATTAAATGAATTAAAATATAATTTATTTGCCTTATCAAATGCAGGTACAGGTTTTATAGACGAATTAGAGGCTTATATCATTACGTTTAAGTAAATGATTTTCAGTCAACGACGATGAGCTTAAAACTATATTTTTTAGCCGACGGCGATGCTGGTAAGTCTTTTTTTATTTTTTATTATTCTATGTTGTCCCACTGCTGGGCAAAGATCTCCCCTTTCTTTCTCCTTTTGACGCGGTCCATTGCTACTTCCGGCCATGTAGACTCAAACGCATCCAGGTCGTCTCGCCATCTCTTTCTGGGTCTAGCACGACTTCGTTGCCCGCTTGGCACCCAATGTGTGATGAGATTGGCCCAGCGTCCCGGGTGCATACGAGTCACATGGCCTGCCCAATCCCCCTTTAGGCGAGTCGTCTTATGCCTACATCTGTAATCCCAGTCTTTGCGCGTAGGTCAATGTTTCTAACGCGATCTATTCGTTTGATACTGAGGATGCTTCTCTCCATCGCTCGCTGGAAAATCTTGAGTTGGGACTTTTGTGACTCTGTCAAAGACCAGGTCTGAGCTCCGTAGGTCAATATGGGCAGGATATACATGTCAATTAGTTTCCGCTTCAGTGTTAGTGGAAGAGAACCCTTCATAGCAGGTTCAATGACCAGAAGCTCCTTCAGGCGTTTTCAATGCGGCGACCGATTTCGTGGTCTTGCCGGTTGTTGAAGGAAACTATCGGGCCCAAGTAGATATACGTATCGGCATACTGTATTACCTGCATATCTACTTCGACTCTATGCTTTATGCTGGTAAGTCTAAGAGACATTTTTTTCTTACTTGAGACTTATTTTTTATTACCATTATCAAATCTAATTCTAAATGCCATCTCATTTCGTGTAGAAATGATATTTTTTTTTTGGTATCGTATTGTAATAAAGTAGGTGCCTAATCAATGAATAACGGGACGCCGAGGTGGCGGGTCGCAAGCCGTGTTCACCCTGACGAAGGCCCTCGCTAAGGGTCGACACAGTTGGTGCCTCAACCAACAATAACAAGTACGTGAACTTTCTCGCTAATTAATATGAAGATATCTAATGTTGATATATTTCTTTTAGGCAACGAACATTTTTATGGTATGTAGATGTAGAGGCGCTATCATTCAGATAAATGGTAAGTTCTTGCGTCTATCCGAACTTATATTAATAATTAAGGCCAGGTGCGTGTCGGGCCATGTGCTATGTGGGGTTACGTAGGTAACCGTAGACCTGTTGTTAGAATTTAGTGTATGTTTTATCATCAGGCCAAGTCTGTTTCAAGACCAACGAAGTCTACAGCCATTGCAGCGCTCACTGCCAGCCAACCTGCTCCGACCCTGATCCGATATGCAACAAGATGTGCATCGGTGGATGCGTCTGCGCCGCCGGTCTGCGCAGGAACAAGGCAGGAGATTGTGTATCTGTGGACCAGTGCGCGAGTGAGAATGGTATGGTTGTAGCTCTGTTGACTAAGTATTTAAATGTTAGTAATAGGATTCAGAGAGTTTATAATTTGGGAATAATATTTGTTACTCAAACATACATAATACAAATCTTTCCTCTAAATGATATTGAGAGATTAAATGGCAGCAGCGATGAGCTTAAAAATATTTATTTAGCCGATGACGATGCTGGTAAGCCTGAGAGACATATTTTATTACTTGGGACTTATTTTAATATAATAGAATATAGAACAGAATAGACATTTATTCAGTTTACAAAAACATCACAGACATAATACATTACATGACACATTTATCTTAGTTTAAAACAGTACGTAGGAACATAAAAGAGAATTAATTGCTAAAAAAATACAACAAAAAATAAAAACAAAAACATGAAACAAATAATGAAAAAGACAGATTATAGAAAACTTGGTACTTAAGTTTTCTAAATTTAAAATTTTTATTCCCATTATCAAATCTGATTCCAAATGCCATCTCATTTTAATAAAACACAATGTAGTTTGCAGCCATTTAACAAGAGAAAATCTAATAATTTTATACTTTTAGTTATGCCTGGGCCCATAACCTAATAAAACACAATGTCAGGCTTACCACAGACTAAAAATAGTTTTATTCCTTCCCTATAACATTGACACATATAAAGTTCCGACATTCTACTAATAGATGGCGTTAGTAGTACATTTTGATAAATACTAACACATTTCTTGTGGAAATAAAACGGCGCGGGGTCATTACGGAAAAGGCGTATTAACGATGATTTAAATATTTGCTTAAATAAATTTATTGATATTTTTACGTGTAATTGACCTTTCCAATTGTACTGTGTATGTATCTTAATGGAATAAAATATATCTGAATCTGAATCTGCCAACAAATACCTAAGCCTAGCCTCTACCGGGCCTTATAAGCATTTTTTTTATATTGTATTGAAATGCAGTACTTAGTGTCTATATATTTGTTTCAGGCAACGCGAATTATAATGGTATGTGTACTTATAAAATATTATTAAATGAATTGACAGAGGCGCTAGATGCATGTCAGATAAAGGGCAGCTTCTTGCGTCTATCCGAACTTATATTAAAAATTAATTCACAGCTTAAAGACCTCTGTGGCCCAGTGGGCGAAGGTCCGCCTGCGACCCAAGAGGATGCGGGTTCGATTCCCGCCTTGGGACAAATGTCTGTACTATCTGCAGATATTGGTTCAAGGTGTTCTGGGTGTTTTTCTATATATAATAAAAATATCTATCTATGTAGTATTATGTATTAAGTATATCAGTCATCTAGTACCCATAACACAAGCTCTGCTGGTTCAAGGTGTTCTGGGTGTTTTTCTATAGAGGTATATAATAAAAAAATACCTATCTATGTAGTATAATGTATTAAGTATATCAGTCATCTAGTACCCATAACACAAGCTCTGCTTAGCTTGGGGCTAGATGATGCTGTGTGAATTGTCCAGCATTATTTATTTATTTAGGTATTTATTCATTAAAATTATATAACAAAAATATTTAAAACACCAGAAACTGTGACATTGGCTTTATGTGTGTTTTTAAAAGAAAAAGTTTTGGAAAAGTGAAGTGGAAAAGGAAAAGTGTTTGGAAAGGGGATCTCAAAATTTTGAAGTTACTAGGTTGTGTGGAGTATCATATGAAAGGTATTCATTTGCATATTAATAAACATTTTTTAGTTTTCCTTCAAGCTGTATTGTTTTTAAGTTATTAACAAAAATGTTGAAAAAACGACCGTTCCCCCCCTTTACCTCCGAAGTTTGCAGAGATAAACCCGTGAAAAGTTTTTTAGCTAATAAAAGTGTATATAAAATTTATAGGAAAATTAAAGCGAACTCTCTAATCTGCATAGTTTTTTAGACAAGGGAGGTGGAAGGGGGGTTTTCAAAAATTTTGTGAAGTTACTAGGTTGTGTGGGATATTTTGAGAAAGGTATTTATTTGCACATTAATAAACAGTTTTTACTTTTCCTATAAGTCGTTTCGTTTCCGAGTTATTTACAAAAATGTAAAAAAATGACGGTTCCCTCCTTATCTCCGAAGTTTGCAGAGATAAACCCGTGAAACTTTTGTAGCTAATAAAAGTGTATATAAAATTTATAGGAAAATTAAAGCGAACTCTCTAATCTGCATAGTTTTTTAGACAAGGGAGGTGGAAGGGGGTTTTTAAAAAAAATTGGGGAGTTACTAGGTCATATGGGGTAATCATATGTAAGGTATTAATTTGCACATTAATAAAAAGTTTTTAGTTTTGATTCAAGCCTTACAGTTTTCGACTTATTCACAAAAACGTTGAAAAAAATAGCGCACCCCCTTATCTCCGAAGTTTGCGGAGATAAACATCTGAAACTTTTATTGCTATTAGAAGTGTATGTAAAGATTACGGGAAAATTATAACTAACTCTCTAATTGGCGTAGTTTTTTAGAAATCATCGAAAGTGTAATAAATCTACATAAGTTCCGCAATCAGTCAAGAGATGGCGCTGTCAAGAGTCTCCAACAAATATAAACCGCCTTTATCATAATATATTATATTGTATGATGGCACGGAACCCTCGGTGCGCGAGTCCGACTCGTTCTTGCCCGGATTTATTTTATATTGTTTTTAAATAAAGTACCTTCTAAGTGTTTATAATATTTTTTTCCAGACAACAATATTATTGGTATGTTTTAGAGATTATTAAATGAAGTGAAATAGGCGCTAGATGCATGTCAGCTGATAATGGCAGCTTCTTTCGTCTACGTCTGTCCAAACTAATATTAAAAATGTTAATGCGAGTTTGTTGCTTGTAAGGCTTTCACGCCTAGACCCTTAAACCGATTTTAAAAATTCTCTCACCTCCAATCTTATCCATTGCATGTACAGTCTAGCACACACGTCCGGTCCGAGGCTGGCGTTACCAGCAAGTTCAGTGTAGCGGCAGGCTTGCACCTGGGATCGGCTTTAAGCCCCTCCTGATTATGGATGCTTTGACATCAGACATTCAGGTGGAGGCACCCTTGGTGTATGCTGTTCGCGGATGAAATTGATCTTGTCGGAGAAAATGAAACTGAGGTCCAGAGTAGACTGGAAAAATGGCGGGGAAGACTGGAGAGTGTCGGATTGAAGTTAAGCAGAACAAAAACCGAACACCAGTTCTGCGACTTCGGTGATCCAGTTTTTCCCACATAGCCTTAGATGGTGTATTCCTACCAGTCTGTTCAGACTTCCGGTACCTCGGTGCATTAACCTGCTGACCGCAAGCTGACCCGTGGCCATTTCGTTGGGCGATGAACATTTTTACTTGTGATGATTGTCTTTCATGAGTTACAACCCTAATTATAAATCAAGTTATAACAACTGCCCATGGGAAAAATATTTTTATCCCGGGACTAATTAATCGTGAGGACAAAAGAGATCTTGACAGGGTACTGTAGCCTTAATAAAATATTGACGTGTTGGTTAAGAAAAAAGCCGTTTAACAGAAATATCACTCAATAGATTACGACATGGTCGCGGTTCCATACTTAGTTCGTATTATCTCTTTAAACATTTGTCCAAATTATAAGCAGTAAAAAAAGAAAAATCTTTTGTTTTAAACACTTGAGACAATAAATTTACTTATTATTATAAAAAAATATAATTGTCGATAATATGACCAACAAAGTAAATTTTATAGCCTATGATACTCGCAAAACTGTAGCTTTCTATTAGTTAAAGAATTTTCAAAATCGGTTCATTAGGTCCAGAGACTACCCCCTAAAACGTCACAAATTCACAAATTTTACCTCTTTATAATATTAGTTTAGATAATTCGGAGATCACAACTGCCCGCCGTGCTGTTAGGAGGATGTTGTCCCTCCCCTCTTGTCGTGGATCCAGTAAGAGTCTGCAAAGGGATACCTCCAGGAGATGGGCAGTAGCGTTTTTCCGTGTTGATGATACACGGAAACACGCTACGGATGTCTGGTGAATGAATACAATATTATAAGGTACTTCTTCATTGAATGGAACCCAACAGTGAGACGTTGGTTAGTAATCTATTACAAAGCATTGTAAATTGTACTTTATATTTTTAGGTAAATCTGACTATGAAATAGAAGAACCAAGTGAGTAATCTATCTAGTTATTTCGTAAATATTTACTATTTTTTATATTATTGTATATAGACCTTTTTTACCAGCCTAAACTGTCCCGTAGATGGGCAAAGGCCTCCTCCGTTTTCCTCCATTTGCCCCTGTCCAGTGCAATCTACCGCCAGCTCCCATGGAACCCATCTAGGTCCGTTGACCTAGATGGGTTCTTTGCCAGCGCTTTTTTAGTCTGCCTCGCCGTCGTGTTTCCTCAGAAGTCCAATCAGTGGCAACCTTTGCCCATCACTGAGGATTTATCCGGGTAACGTGACCCGCCCAGTCCCATTTTAGTTTGGCCGCCTTTTAATTTTTTTAAATCCCTCACTGTCCAATTATACTATTCCACAATAATTTAGAAATCCCTTTCTGAAATGTGTTATACAGGGAGCCTAAATCTAAAATGTATTATACACTTGGGTGCAAGTGGCGACCTCTACCTCTGTGTTATAAACTTAAGACCTTATTATTAAATCTCGAATATTAATATAGGCCGTGGGGTGCCGGCAGTAGAATGTTATCCCTCCTCTCACGCCCGTGGATGCAGTAAGAGCCTGCTAAGGGATACCTCCGGAAGATGGGCAGCACCGTCTATCCGTGTATCAACATCCCGAACTGCGCTTGCCAACCCGCCTGCCAAGCGTGATGAGTATGGCAACTACCCCTCATGAAGATTCATGAGGGAGGCCTGTGTTCAGCAGTGGACGTTTTACGGCTGATATGATGATGATGATGATTATTATTATTATTGGCGTTAGCTAATATACAACGTGTTACAAAATACCCCGTATAAATATAATTAATTATCTAAGCCAAAAATATTTTCAACCCTAGTAAGCATGACAGCCAGGGAACCAGATTATTTAACAGAAAGGCCTACGTACCTATTTTACCTAATAATTGTCTACTTTAATAGTTTTTCTATTTGTCATTCATAAATATTTGCTACCTCAATGTCATGACAAGGACTCAAGTACTGGCTTCAAAAAATGTCAAGTTGGAAAAAAAATATGTTGACAATTTCAAATCTTCTAATCAATAACCTACAACTGTTCCGAGTTTTTTTTCAACATTTTTTGCAAAATAACGATGCTTTCTAACTCGGAATATTACGATTATAGTATTAATAATATTATATTAGGCAGCAAGGCAGAGCACACTTTGAGCCGTTTCTGTAAATTTGACGTTTATTTTAAAAAAGTAAGTGTTCGTTTAGGTTTTTTCGTAAGGTTAGTTCTTTTAAAATTTTTGTCGTTCCGCGAATTAGCTAGAAATATCATACCGCGTAGTTAACTCTTTAATTTTACTGAAATAAGGTTTGCACATCAGTGAAAATAATAATATTTTTTATTTTTTGGGGTATGAACTTACAGCGTTACTACGGTTCTTAAATATTGTAAATGGACTCATTATAAGGCCCCATTTAACCTCCTTTCGGCTTTACGGGTAGTTTTGTAACACTCTGTATAATCTAGGCTTATGATGGCGTGTTTTATACTTGGACGAGATAAATATTATATACATATATTTTTACCTGTTCTGTTCTTGTACTTTATCTTTATTTATTTCTTTTTTCTGCATTGTCTAGGACTTCCGCTGCCGCCCTACAATGGACCGCCTCCAGCGCCGGTTCCTCTATTTTTCGTTGATGATGAATAGCGGTCAAACTTTTAAATACTTTGGTGTCGAGTCTATGGGCACACTTCCTAACTATAGCTAATTATAATTGTGTAAAATGGACTAAACAGACGTATAGCTATTCGGTTTGTGCCGTTCTAAAATCAAAACGGAACATTTGATCTAATTTTACGTTGACAGTTCTAAATTTTGAAATGTCAATTCTCTAATTATAATTAGCTTTAGGCAGTGCAACTACAGAATCGATACCATTACATATAGATTGATTTAAATTGTTATATTCTTAGATTATAGCCAATAGATATCACGATTCTTAATCCTTCGCATGAAAAATTGTATATGTACAATGTGGTATTTATTTATTGCATCTTTGGATTTTAAATATTGATTTCATTATTGTTTTTTATATTTTACCTAATTTTATATAAAGAAGTTAGGTGAGTTTACTGTTTGTTCACTAAAAACACTTTAAAGTTTAAGTTAAGTTAAAGTTTATAAGTTTGGATTCAAACGGCCAAAAAATAAAAAAATACCCGCGCGTTGAAACTGTCTTTTTTCATAGAATTTTAAGCGTCGTGTATAATTCAGGTCATGCAGTGTGTTGAAAAAACTTGCAATCGCTGTTGGCGAAAAACAAATATAGCTTTAGACTCATAAATATAGAATATACCCCCGGAAGATGGGCAGCAGCATCTTTCAGTGTATCAATATCCTGTACTGCGCTCGCAAACCCGCCTGCCAAGCGTGAGTATGGCAACTACTCCTCATGGAGATCCATGAGGGAGGTCTGTGTTCAGTAGTGGACGTTTTACGGCTGAAATGATAATGATACCAACGCATTTAGCGACCTCTGAATAATGTCTAATAAACTTACAATAGCTTGAGGCTGAAACAAATAGTTCTATTACAGGCTCATTATTACAGTATATGAATATTATATAAGACGCATGTAGCGTCTTCTACATTATTTCTCTAAACGATACCATCCCTGTAGGCTACAATAAATATATTAAGTTTCACGCTCCTAATTAGAATAGGAATACGAGCTGAGACGACTTTTTGCGACTTTTGAATAAAGTGTCTAATACCTACTTACTAGTCTAAAAAAACCAGTTTACATAATTTTACGAAATAAACTTGAAATATACTATTGATTTTGTAAACACGGAGATTACTCACGTAGTATTGTAACGTCGAAGATTATTCCGACACGTTTTTCAAGAAAATCATCATAATGGGATTGAATGCCCGTCCGCGCGTGGGGCCGACATGACACTTAATGTCACGTGCATTAATGATTTCCTTGAAAAATTGAAACGTGTCGGAATAATCTTCGACGTTACAATACTACGTGAGTAAATTACCGTTTTTACAAAATGCTGGACATATGCCTATTCCATGGCACTACACTAAGCTCGATCCTCAACTTTCCTCCCTGATTCCCGCCCGCTGTCTTTTCAATATCGCCCTAAATAGCCACAGGGCACACAGGGTACACTACGTTTGATGACAGCGGTCTGCCCCAACGGTTATGTCGCATATGAGACCTTGCCAATTATGCTTGCTAACACGCTGAAACGATGTAGATTACCACGGCTCTCTGACGAATAACTACGTTCCGCTAGCCAGATCTGATGAATGCTGAAAATAATTTATCTTTTGGAAGAACAGGGTTTTCTGGTTAAGTAAAAGTCACTGGTCTATGGTACGGACTTCACTATATTGTTCCTTTCCTCATTGGTAAGTGGTAAAATGGTATGAACTCGCGACGGTGATGGTTGAACGCGAACTAACTCAAAGCGGGTGAATCGCGGCGAAAACGTATGCCAGTGCAAGCGCAGCAGAATGCGTATTTGCTGAGTGTTCGGTTTACCCGAACAAATGCGCCGGTGCCGCTCGCGAGCTACCCGCGAGCCGCTATTGCTATTTATTACCTACTATTCAATAAAATAAACATTGTAAAATCACACATTTTTATTAGAAAAATAAGGTACAAAAGGACTTTAATTTAAATATATTTGTAAATGATTTACAATACAATAAAAAGGTTGAACGGCAGTGTTTATGAGTATTATTTGACAAAATACCTAAAAGAAACATTAATATTCATAAATTAAAATAAAAGAATCACAATGAGTTGTAGAAAATATTTTCTATTAGCTAGAAACATAAACTTTTAACGTATTTAAATCTGTGTTATACGACTATTTATTATCTGAAATTATCTATAGGTACGGAAAATAGTACAATTCTTATACAATGTTTTAAAATGATAGGTAATGTTGGTTCCTACATACATAAATTGTGTCAAAAGTAAGTATTTAAGAAGTTGAAAATTGTTGTAAAAACAAAAACCTTAAAAGAGATAATTTGTGAACAGAACTGAGAATCTAAACATTTTTTTTTGTATAAAACTTCAACAGAATAACTTATCTAGTGGTAACTTTAATTACTTAATGGTAAACGTACATAATCATAACCAAATAAAAACATTTTTTTTTAACATTTTATACACACTCTTAATATGCACATTACCAATAGTTTAATATCAACGAAAATATCACAAAACTTTTAATAAAATAACATGCAATTATTTATAAAACGTCTTGTATTTACGACGAAGATATCCTAATATCACGCGGTTAATTTTATTTTAAAGCGGAGAACGAACTTTATGATGGTTAATATTTTTTTTCCAATATTGTAGGTACGGGATTCGGGGACTAAAAAGAGAATGGAATGAGAAAAGATGGAATTATTTGAATGAAATTAACAAAAGTGATAGGTAGGTAATAAAAAGGTTTTTAAATTTTTCCTTTCATAGGTTTGCCTAAAAAATGATAAAATTCAACAAATCGTAGACCAAACCGTCGATAGATTATAATTATGCCACTTTTAAAACTCCACCTAGCGACAGTGTTGTGAAACCGCGTAACCATTCCAACATTAAAAAATCACGTTCTGTTATCCGCACCAAATTCGAAAGAGTTTGTATCACTTAATACTGGTATCCACCTCCTTGGCTGGGTGGGAGGTATTCCTGGCCTCCTTGCTGGACGGGACCGCGTCCGTAGCCTCCGACGGGTGCGTCGGGGTATCTCGCTTCACCTTCGTAGGTGACCTGGATAAAGTTAAGTTTATGTTTAAAAAATATTTTTTTATATTATATAAGCTGGAAGACGAGCAAACGGGCCACCTGATGGAAAGTGGTCACCGTCGCCCATGGACATCTGCATCACCAGAGGCGAGGCTGACGCGCTGCCGGCTTTTAAGGAAGGAATACCCGCCTTTTGAAGGACCCCATTTCAAAGCTCCGGGGGAATACCGCAGATGGGAGTTCGTTTCACAACTTATATATATAACTTATATAAAATATAATACGGTCGTATTGAGAAACCTGCTCCTGTTTTTTTCGTCGGTCAAAAAAACAATCTGTTTCACTTAGTGCCAATTAGGTAGAACTGTACAAAGCCATTTTGAATATTGCTTAGTTTATTGTCATCGGAACTAAAGGATGTATGAAAAAAAATTGCTGCCAGCAAGTAAAAATTACGCAAGACAAGAACTGCAAAATTAACTAAAGGGAAAATAACATAACGTTAGACTAGGCGGTATGGTTTTAAACTATAGCCTGTTCCGAAAGGAGCGAAAAAAATAACAAAAATACCTAAAGGATGTATTGTATAATGACAGCTCGGGAAGTATACAAGTGGACATTATTATACTTTGTCAAATTTAATTTTGACCAAAGTCGTCAAACCAGTTCTAATTCAGTTTTTTTTTTTTTTTGGCGGGAACTACGAAAGTGGAAAGGCGCGCATAAAATAATATTTTCGTTTAGTTATTTAATTATATGTAAATAATCTCCAGGGGTAGTCCGTAAAGCTCTAAATAGGTGGATTAAATCAGGTAGTTCAAGTTTGAGGTCGAGATGGGTAAGAAAAGGAAGAGAAAGGAGGAACCGCCACCCCCTGATGGATCGATACAGACATCGCCTTCTGATTCTTCGGATACAGAAGAGGAAAAGTCTGTAGAGGATAGCTCATCACAAAGCAGGAACTATAAACAAGCAGCGGATAAGTATACTATATTTAAGGTCTCTGGATACTCGCGTAAGTACCCCGAGGACTTGTCCAAAAATGAGTTCATTGTCTTTCTGACTCATAAAACAGAAGATAGAGCTTTTAGTGATCGAGACCGTATGTCCCTCTCAAAAGGGATAAGAGATCATGGCGTCTCAGGTGTTATGCACCTCAGGTCCATCAACAAATATAAGGTAGGGATCACATTTGATCTCCCTAACAATGCAAACATGTTCTTGCAAAATGTAAAACTGCTAGATCAACTGTCCCTTAAAGCTACCATACCAGCAGGAGATACCGAAGTGACTGGGGTTCTTACTTCAGTCCCAGTGGAGATGTCTAATAGACAGATCTTTTCAATGATTGGCAGTTCAAAGAATGTTATTCAGGTGAGACGCTTCATGCGCAGAGTAAGAAGTGATGGTGGACCTGCCTTTCTACCCACACAGGCAGTTGCAGTGACCTTTGCTTCCACCATTCTTCCAGAACATGTGTACCTAGACTCCTGGAGACATGAGGTAAAGGTGTACATACCTCCTGTGAAGCAGTGTCTTAAATGCATGAGGTATGGCCACATTGCCAAGTTTTGTAAAAATGTTGAAGTATGCTCTATATGCACTGAGGAACACAATTTCCGCCAGTGTCAAATCGACCCAAAAAATGCCAAATGTAAGAATTGTAATGGTAATCACATAGCCATATCATCAATGTGTCCTCTCAAAAAGCAGAAAGTAGAAGAAAACAAAATCAAGTCTAGGACTGCAACCTATTCGGATCTTTTTGATTCTAAATCGTTTCCACAGCTATCTGCAAGAACCCTTGATGTTCAGGTTAATAATTTAATGAAGTCAGATGTATTTATAAACATCATAATTGAAACAATAAGAAATGTGGTGAATAACAAAGATGTTCCAATAAATTCTGGGTCTATCAGAGAGACCTTAAAAAAAACTCTCAGTAATAAGCTTCCTCCATCTGGATAATGGTTTCTTTAAACATTATTCAATGGAATGCACAAAGTCTAAACAGTAATAAGCAAATATTTACTAATTTTCTTTATACAAATAATATTCATATTGCAATAATTTCAGAAACATGGTTTAAACCTCACCAACAATTCAAAATAAAATATTACAATGTTGAACGTAATGATTGTGGTAACACTCATAATGGAGTGGCCATTTTAATTCATAACAGTATATCTTATTCTAATATTACCACTTATTTTGATAATTCACTGCAAAATATTTGCATTAGAGTTGCTATTAACAGAATGGAGATAAGTATTCTTAGTTTTTATTGTCCAACAAATAGTGTTCCAGCCTTTAGTAAAAGTAATTTGGACGCACTAATAAAATCGATTACTGGGCCATTAATACTCGCAGGCGACTTTAATGCTCATCATACATCTTGGGGCTGTGGCTCTGATTCTCCTCGTGGGAGAGAGGTTTTGGAGGTCATTGATGAAAACAATTTGGTTCTGTTAAATGACGGTCAAACAACAACAATCGGTTCGCCGTCCTGGCGTCCAAACGCACTAGATTTGTCACTGGTTTCGCCGTCTTTGGCACTACAATGTGAATGGTCCGTTCATGACAGTCCTTTGGGGACTAGTTATCACCTTCCTGTAATAATTAAAGTCTTGGTTAACAATAATAGTAATTCAGATATTATTAATTGTACTAATAGACATTTGCCCATCTACCCAAATTTTAAACATGTAGATTGGAAAATGTTTAATGATTGTATGAATACCTTGTTTGTTGATTTTGAAATAGACGGTCGATGTCCTCAAGATTCGTACAAAGAATTTTGTAAAATTGTACGCACAGCAGTTGCGAAATCTATCCCTAACAATAATTTAGCAAGCTCTAATGTCACTGTCAGTAATGTCAGTCAGCAGCAGTCATGTCGTCATAAAAATGGTAAAATGCCTTCCCTTCCATGGTGGAACCAGAAATGTTCCGAGGCCGTTTTGAATTCCAAAGAAGCTTATCTACATTTTAGATCTAATCCAACAAAAGAAAGTTATTGTGAATTTAAAAGGCTTCGGGCTCTTAAAAAACTAACTATAAAATTAGAAAGACATAAAAGTTGGTTTTCCCTCTGTGAAAAATTTAATCGCTGTACCCCGATATCTTTAATATGGAAATTTATTCGTAAATTTAATAAAACATACATTTCTAACGATAATGAGGACGATACGTGGATTTTGGATTTTTTAATGAAGTATACTCCTGATTTTGTGCCACCCAGACAATATGCATTTAACTCAATTAGTATAAATACCAGTAATTCCTTTTTACTCGATGTATTCTCAACAAATGAACTAATATCTGCGATTCATTCTAGAAGAGATACAGCTTTTGGTCTTGACGGAATACCGTACATTATTTTTAAAAAATTGAGTAGTTTTAGTTTGGAAATATTTCGAATGGTTTTGAATTCACTCTGGGCAAATAATGACATACCTCCGGATTGGAAAATCGATTGTTTGGTACCAATTTTGAAGCCTAATAAACCCAAGCTATGTCCTGATTCCTATCGTCCTATAGCGCTTACGTCATGTGTCGGTAAAATATTTGAACAATTGCTAAAACAACGCTTGGAATTTTATGTTGAACAAAACAAAATTCTGTCGTCAAACCAATTTGGTTTTCGTAGAAATCATTCGGCTCGTGAAAGTATTTGTCAATTACAACTTGATATTCATGACTCTTTGGCTGCAAATAATCGTTTGGTGGCGGTTTTCTTTGACATTTCTGGCGCCTTTAATAGTGTCAATATTGATGTACTCTGTCGAGAATTGTTATCAATAGGAATTCCCGAAAAAATTGTCAGTTGGGTTCAAGCTTTTTTAAGAAATAGAGAAGTTTTCGTAAAATACAATAGGCATCTATATGGGCCGAGGTTATCTTCGGTAGGTGTATGTCAAGGTGGTATTTTGTCACCTTTAATATTTATTTTGTATATACGTCGCTTAAATTTAATACTGGGTTCGCAAGTAAAGAATCTTCAGTTTGCAGATGATTTGGTTGTTTATGCATCGGGAACAGGTTTAGCTCAAGTAGCTGAAATTGTTAACGATGCATTGGCAAAGCTTAACAAATATTTTTCCTACCTAGATCTTAATGTTAATCCATCGAAGTCTAAAGTGGTTGTCTTTGGTAAAAGGCATATTATTGACATGCCAGTTATTCGATACAATAATTTGCCTTTGCCTGTATCGCAAGAGGTTAAATTTTTGGGAGTATTATTTTCTCATAATTTATCCTGGGTTAATTATACTAAGCATATAATTAACAAAGCTAACAAAGCTTACAACATCTTAAAGTCTTTGTCTGGATCCTATTGGGGTGCAGACCCAAAAATACTACTAACATTGTACAAATCTTTAGTTCGTAGCCATTTTGAATATGGTTTCTTTTGTTATGCTGCTGATGTAAAAATTGTAAATAGTGTAAACGTCTTTCAAAACAAATGCCTGCGTTTGATTTCAGGGGCATTTAGGAGTACTCCTATAAATGCAATGCAAATCGAATGCAGACTTTCGCCAATTCATATCCGTTTTAACTATCTAAAAGAAAGATTCATCTTAAAACTTTTCAGTGTTTCTGGCAATAATCTTTTGGCCAACCTGTCCAGTGCTCAGCCTGGCTCAAAACCATTTTACATGTTAGAGGGCTTCCAAGGCTTTCTAAATTTTCTTCAAAATTTAAACATCTACCAATCAAGTCTTAAGTTATCTTGTTATAAAGGATCCTTTATTAGTAAATTCCCAGCAATTAATATAGTCATCAATAATGATTTGTCAACAAAAGAAGAAGTTTATGCGATGCTCTCCGAGTTTATAGATTACAAATTTGTTTATACAGATGGATCTAAAAATGAGAACGCTGTGTCCTTTGCCTTATTTGAACCGTCCTTGAATATCAGTGTCGGTCACAAAATTGATAAAAACGCCAGTATTTTTACTGCGGAAGCTGTTGCAATTCTGAGTGCTTTAAAGCACATTGGAAATCGTAATTTAGGTCACACAAAATGGGCTGTGGTAAGTGATAGCATGAGTGTTTTAAAAAACTTAAATAATAATAAATTACATGCTAATACTAACTACATCATTTATCTAATAAAACAGCTGTGGGTTGAGCTGGCTGATTCTGGTATTAATATAAGTTTTGTGTGGGTCCCTTCGCATAAAGGTGTAGAAGGTAACGAGAGGGCGGATTATCTAGCCAACACTATAGTAAAGTTATCAGATACTATAGATTCTAATCTTGAGAGTAGTGATGCAGATGTAGCTTTACCACACACAGACGTTTTAAGTCTTTTAAGACAACGAATGTGTCAATCATGGGGGAGACATTCATATCATTGTGCGCAGGTCGAGAATAAGGGTTCCTGGCATGCTGCTTTGGATGTTCAGATTGATTCTGTACCTTGGTTCTGTAAGAGTAAAATTTTCATGAACAGAAAGTTTTACTCAACCATTTGCCGCTTGCGATTTGGTCATTGTCGTTTGAATTATCATCTCCACCGTCTAAAAATGATAAATTCCCCTTTATGTGATTATTGCCAATCACAAGAAATTCAGTCTGTAAATCATATAATATTCGAGTGTTCATCTTTCAATATTCAGCGCCTTGTATTGATAGATGAACTGCTTCAAACTTATCATGAGCCCGATTTAGTCCCGCGTTGCATTCAGGAATTGCTCAAGGTTGAGTCAAATTTTATCCATTTGTACAATTTTATTATTAGCACTGTAACAGAGATATAACTATATCTTTGTATCAATTCAATCAATTGTAAATAATAATATTTAACAACTATTGTATAAATTATATAGGAAATGTAAATATAATGTATTAATATGTAAATAAGAAACTCCAAATGAACGAAGGGAAAATAATAATAATAAAATAATTTAAAAAAAAAAAAAAACCTTTCAGATGTATACCAGCTGTTGGTATAATATTTTCATTCAGATGTATATCAGTAATTGATATATTTTCTATATATAGAAATTAAAAATACGCAAGACAAAAACTGCAAAATTAACTGATGGGGAAAAAAAAAAACTACGTTAGACTAGGCAGTATGGTCTTAGACTATAGCCTGCTCTGAAAGGAGCGAAAAAAAAAAAAAAAAAAAAAAAACCAGTTCTAATTCAGATTGCAAGGTTTTTAGCGCAATAATTACGAACTTTGCAAGTTATAAGTTATAAGCTAGTAATATAAATGGAGAGTAACTTGTTCATTAAGTTAATGAAGGTATGGTTACATGTTTAAGTAGTTTGTGATCAACACTTGATTCGCTGCAAGTATAAATAAAACTCACAAAAGCTGTCAAAATCTCTATTGTAACGAACTTTCTGCATTCTGGCGGTCTCACAATAAATAAATGTCTATTGCAAACCGACCGTGATGCATCGACTTTTAACGAGACGATATTATACGAAATGATAGTAATGTAAGAAGTTCGAAGAAGTGAAATGAGACAAAGTATCACGCAGGATCACGATCCATGAGAATTCGTCCCCAGAGTAGAATACCTAACATTCTACTCTGGGGACGAAGAATGAAGTTTGTATAAGAATTAGTACAGCGCTTCAAGCGTGCGATATCAGCAACAAGAATAAAGCGTAGTTAGCGTGCCGACCGCGCTATGTCGCTTTTTACATCTCTATAGTAATGTCTGGAGTCAGCGCCACCAATAAAGTCTTACGGCAAAAGCGGGAACTAAACTCTACAGTACAGTCTGTTGTCTGTATCTAGTTCTATATGCCTACCATGAGTTGTCACTGTAAGATCGCCTGCCGTTACTACAGCAGTAATAGTACGTTACTATGACATCTGTCAGATTTGTTACTCATGGTATTAAATTATAAGCAAATGAAGCCCAAACTACTGTGACTGTATAATAGTTTACTGCCTATTTTAGTACCAAACTATCTGCTAGAGGCGCTGTACAAGTTTTCATACATTTTTATAACTACAGTAGCTAGCGAGTATAGATTGTGAAAACTCATGGTAGACCTACAGGTCACCGGGCTAAATGATGCATATCAGTTTTTTGAGGAGCAGGAGAAAATGCTTACGTTCGGGGTCACGACTCCCAGTATGGGGGAAACGACGGAAGGAGGGATTCCTTGCTCTTGTTGAGTCCTTACCTCAGCATTGAACCCGTTCTTCCAATCAGCAGTGTACTTGACGATCTGCGTGCGGCCATCGGGCAGGGCGACGCGGTACTCGCCGCGCGTCACGTCACCGTCCGATATCGCGTTGTGACTGAAGTTGTTGTCGTCCTCGTTGACGGCGTACGAGAAGTCGAACGGCATTCCCGGCTCGTGGTGGTGATGCTCCTCGTGGTGCTCGTGCTCCTGATGCTGGAAATTAATAAGCATACATTATTATTGTTGGCCTGCTTCGTGCTTTTCTGCTTTTCAGCTCAAGTGGGACTGGGCAGGACACGTTAGCCGTATGCCCCAACAACTATGGGCAAAAACCACCACCGATTGGGTTCCCCAACAAAGACGACCACGTGGTAGACCCAGGCGACGATGGCGAGACGAGCTTGACTCCTTTAGCATAGACTGGCTTCAACAAGCTCAAGACAGGGATAAGTGGAAGGAGGGAAGGGAGGCCTTTGCCCTGCAGTGGAAAACATCAGGCTTATAAATAAATAATAATGAATAAATTATTGTTGGGCCAAGGATGTCACAGAATGGTATCCTAGAGAAGGGAAGAGAGTGAGAGGAAGACTATTCTGAAGATGGGAAGACGATTTCAAAGAGACAGCAGGCGCACTGTGGAGGAGGAAAGCTCGGGATCGCGAGCTGTGGAAGAGTCTGGGGGAGGCCTATGCTGGCTAGCAACACAAGCTCATTACCGATGTTTGAATTTAATATAATGTATGTAACGCTAGATTTAGGTTTGTAAATAAAGGCTATTGCAATTGAAATTGAAATTATTGTTGAAATTAATTAATTTAGGCGTGATTTTTCAGAAATCTTTTACAATCGAAAACAAATCTTATAAATTATAGTGTATTCCGTGACGAACCGGGAGCCGATTTCTCTTTGCTTTGTAGAGAGGCACGTGAGAAAGAAACACGCGTTGAATTCTTTTTGAGTGTTTCTTTATATTATTATTTAAGCCTTTATTACAGATACATGATTTTACTTAAATTTAATTATGTTACACTACGACATCAACACTTACATATATCTGGTTGCCCTTTTCTGGCAAAGGCGTCCTCTAACCTCTTCCAGTCATCTCTGTCTCTCGCGCTCCTTTTTTCGTTGCTTTATAAGCACTCTTTAGATATAGGCTAGCAGATTTGTACTACTATGTACCTCTATTTGTTGTTAATTTAGATATAAAATTTGTCACATACCACATGTAGTTGGAAATTATACGATTTTTTTCTGAAGTAGACCAAATTCAATTATGTGCTTTATTCAGATTAAAGGTATTTGTTTTTTTTTGTCTATTTAAATTTTATATGTGGCCTTTGAGGACAAATGAACAAACCACAAAAACGAGCAAAAACTAACCAAAGGCTAAGAATAGCCTACGACAGAGGCGAATGGCAAAATCAAAAAGAGACCTATGCCCAGCAGGGGGTCGATAAAGGCTGATGATGATAAGGTGAAAAATATCGTCATTTAAACCATTGAATATTCTATAACGTTTATTCAACTATAACATATATTTTTTCCCGATTAAAGCAAAGGGTATTCGATCGGCAGGGTGATTACGTATCTCGCGACAGGTTTTGCAACAAGCGATTGACAGCAATATTGCTGTCAAATGTCAATTTTGTATTAGAGAACAGCAAAGAATTGACATTTGACAGCAATATTGCTGTCAATTGCCTACTGTCGCGAGATACGTAATCACCCTGCGGTTAAAATTGAATCTAAAATTGGCTTATTTGAGATTTCGTGACCTTAACTTTGTGTTCATGTATAACCTATGTTATATAGCTCACCTCATGGTTAACAGTGGGGGGGATGTATGTGTTCGGTCTGGGGGCAGGCGGGGTCGGTCTCGGAGGCCTGTATGCTGGTGGGGTAGGTAACTGAAACATTAACAGAAATTATGTTAAAGAATGAAGTTAAATATAAATAAATGTATTTTTGTCTTATACAGTCATACAAATCACAGCTTATAAGTATAAGAATAATAACAGCCTTTAACAGCCGTAGGACTCTGTCCACGCCCAGAGCTGGACATAGGCCTTCATCATGGATCTCTAAGATAATAAGCGCCATCGCTACAGACTGTGCACATGCTGAGCGATTTTCTTTTCTTGTTTCCATGCTTGTACATTTTAAATTTTTGCCCATATGTTGTATTATTAGTTGCATAGCGCTGTCTGTCTGTCTGTGCATGAAAAGATTACAAGCGAACGCGTTGACCGATTTACATGAAACCCTTTTTGTTAGCACTGTCTTAATGAGAGAAAGGTACTGATTGATTTTGGTGACCCTATGCTCACAGAGACCAAAGTTATTGTGACCTCAAAAGGTCACCAAAGGTCAAAATACAAAATTTCAGCTCAATTGTTAGAAGATATATGCTTCAACATAGGATATACATGAACAAAAAGTTAAGGTCACAAAATCCATAATAAGCCAATTTTAGATTTAATTTTAGAAGACCGAATACCCTTTGCTTAAAAAATATATATTATAGTTGCCTTGGGGTGCCGGCAGTAGAATGTTACCCCTTCTCTCTTGCCCGCGGATGCAGTAAGAGCCTGCTAAGGGATACCTCCGGAAGATGGGCAGCAGCATCTTTCCGTGTATCAACATCCCGTACTGCGCTCGCCAATCCGCCTGCCAAGCGTGGTGAGTATGGCAACTACCCCTCATGGAAATGCATGAGAGAGGCCTATATTCAGTAGTGGATGTTAAATGGCTGAAATGATGATATGCTTCAAAATTGAGTTGCAAGATTCCACCCGAACAAACATACATACATATGTACATGGCAAGTTAAATAAAAGATTGTAATAAATCTATATCTTTAAAGATAAATAAATGTTTTTAAACTCTACTGCAGATATCTATATCTAGCAACATAAAAAACTGCTTCTCCATTTGCGAAACAACAATCAAAACCTTGCTACCGTTATGGTCGCAAGGTCTTGTGAAGTTCAAAATTATCTCATCAAATCATGACCCACATAATTTGAACAATATTACGTTGATTAATCACGCTAAAACAATTACTAAAACCACGTCACTACAATGCTCAACCCACACGCAATACAAAGCACATCACAAAGCGTAACCTTGCGTCAAGCAAACTGTTGAAATGTCAAAATTACAGATAAACATTTTTGGCCGTGATGGTGCATTGTTTCTGAATTAGTGAATCATGTGAGAATTAATTTTGGTAAAGATCATCCTTAACGATTTTAAAAATACCTACTATTTCTACCAATATTGTTTGTCTGTAATTGTTTTTACCAGAATGTCCGCTTAAAATGTTATAATGGAATTCTTGATGTGTAGTTTATACATCAAGATTTACACTATAACATTTGGTTGGCGGTCCTTTAATTAATATTTATTATTTACATAGAAATATGATTTTAAAACTGTGGTAAAAGCCATCTACTAACGAGTAGAAGAACTTTATGAGATTGAAACCTCTTGCTTAACATAGACACGACTTGTGAAAATATGTGAATATGAAAACAATAAAAGTTACAATATAAATACGAGAGGGTTGTCGAGCCAGTGCGTAATAAGTAATCATATAGATCCTATTAAAAACATAAATGTGAAAATGGGAGCCTAGTTCACTATCTAGAATGTCGTGGTGGTGCTTCGCCCTCAAGAGTTAACATCTAAATGACGCCAAGTTCTTGTCTTTTTTAAACTTTCGCGATCACAACACATTATTAACATACATATAACCGGGTATTTATCGCGTAAATTACCTTTATTATTTCCCGAAGTTTCGCTTGGATTACACCAAGCATGGTCCCGGGAATACTATGGGACTACGGGGCCATGCTTGGTGCAATCCAATCGTCGGGAAATAATGAAGGTAATTTTCGCGATAAATATCCGGATATATGTATGTTAATAACGCCAAGTTCTGTAGATAATCCTGAAACTTATTTAATAGAATATTGTTTTCACGTGTTTGTGTTCGATAGATTTTGAGTTATGAAGGGACCGTAAGCGCCTCCAAATGGTTCGGGTAAAATAAACACTGCTGCGTTGTCCCCCTTCCGCTTCGCTTGAACTTAGCTGGACACGCTCCCGCGTGTCTAGATCTTAGCAACCCCTACAAGTTACTTCATCATTTCAGCCATAAAACGTCCACTGATGAATACAGGCCTCCCTCATGGATCTCCATGAGGGGTAGTTGTCATACTCACCACGCTTGGCAGGCGGGTTAGTGAGCGCAGTATGGGATGTTGATACACGGATAGACGCTGCTGCCCATCTTCCGGAGGTATCCCTTAGCAGGCTCTTACTGCATCCATGGGCATGAGAGGAGGGGTATCATTCTACTGCCGGCACCCCACGGCGATTGCACATTACTTACGTTACGGTACAAGTTACTTACGTTATTCGCATTGTTCTGGGGAGGGAACGGTACTTTTGGTGGCTCGTAGTTGTACCCCTTGTTCGGGGGTAGGTATTCGTTGCCCTGGGCCGTTGCCATGGCAACCACGCATAGCGCTACTGCGCAGGGCAACCACATCTGGAACAAAAACAAACAAAAAATGTTTAAAATCCATGACGGAGATACATGGCTGCAGTTCTCCTAACAGGGCATGTATGATAAAGATACTATGATCAGCATCGTCATCGTCTCAGTCGTAGGATGCCCACTGCTGGACAAAGGTTTCCCTTGTTGATATTGATCACTAGGTACTGATCATGAAGGGTTGTTGCCATACAACGTAGTTGTGACTCAGGCGGGTCGGCGAGCTCAGTACAGGATGTTCATACACGGAAAGACGCCGCTGCCCATTTTCCGGGGGTAGCCCTTGGCAGGTTATTATTGCATCTACAGAAGAGGAGGGGCAACATTCCATTGCCAGCATTATGCTACCTATTCATATCAAAATCTGGGTTGTAATCCGTTCAGCTGAGCACTTACTGAGTTGATCGTTTAAACGTGGGTTAAACAAGAGACTTATATCGTTAGATACGCCCTTACTGTAACGAGACCACACCGTTTTGTTTCCACACGAAATGAGACAGCTTCAGCATTTTGAATGAATGTACCGCTAAACAAAGTATTAGACGGACGTGGTGTGTGTTATTTTTTGCAGATTCAGATTCATTTATTTGCATACACATATACACGTCAAACATTACATTAAACAGTCAAAAAAAAAATATCAATAAAATAAATTACTTACGCACAATGTTCAAAGTTAGATAGATACCTATTATATCGTAACCAAAAAATAGAATATACTTATAGTAGTATATAATAATAATAATGTACATGTCAAATCAGATTGAATTAAAGTATGTATGAAGTTTCACGAAAGTTCGTGCAACATTATTGCACAATAAATGGTAACAATAACAGTTTGGTTTATTGGCAAAACCAGTGTGCGTAAAAGAAAATGCCACAGTTTTTGGTGTCAGGGCACATCTTACGATTTAAGTCTTTGGGTTGAACACAGTTCGTGAGAAGACTATAGTTCATCGCTTTTAGAGCTATCAACGACGCATTCCAAATTGAAGGTGTGGTATTCAATCCTGTATTGTGCAAACGAACAACATTGATAGTGCAATAGACAAGGCGTATAGTGTTCTAACCCGAAATGGTTTGAGCCCAAGGAATCAAGTAGTTTTGGAGGGGAAAAACGAGGATATCTTTTGCATATTCCTATTTTTTATCCTGAAGTTATAATCGAATGTAGATTCGAATAAGATTCTAAGGACAACATAGAAAAACATAACATAATAATAATATCAAACAAGTATTGGTACCAGAAAATGGGGCGAAGGTTTCCGAAAACTGTGATTTTTGACCTTTAGTGACCTTTTGAGGTCACAATAACTCCGGTCCCTGTGACCCTAGGGTCACCAAAATCTCTCATTAAGACTGTGCTAACAAAAAAGGTTTCCTGTAAATCGGTCAACGCGTTCAGTCGTAATCGTGTCATGCACAGACAGACAGACAGGACTATGCATAAAAGGGAGCTTTGCCCCCTAAAATATAATTACATAATTATATCTTGGCCGCTTTGGACCATGATTTTTACTGGACAGCAAATAAGGCCGTAGAGAATAAGATTCTAAATAGGAATCTGTAGATTCCCACTTCGAAGAACTTGAAGTTAACTCTACAAACTTGCATAATGCAAGGAGATTCGTAAAGTGCAAGGTCGGAACACAGCATCCCAGCAGATTGTATCTATGATGCCACCTGGTTACGCCTCCGTGGAAATATCTGCCATCATGAAGAAGGGCCTTTATAATAGTCTACAAAACGTCAGCAAAATGATAGTTAGTTAGGTGCGTGGTGAAAGCCGTAGTATATTTATTAATTACGGCCTTCAATTCAATATCTAGCTAACTCGCGATCATGATTAACTGTGATAGCTGCGTTCCTATGTTTGAGATTGTAAACATTTATACACGCTGCTTTTAACTTCACCTGTACCTTAACTGTAACGGAACCTTCGAACATTGATTTAAACCTCTTTTTGACATCATATTATAAAAAAAATGTATTCTATACCAATAGTATACCAGTGACATTAAAAAAGTTCGTCGTGTTTTTGTTGTTAAACTTTTATTTTATAGTGCTAGATAGGCGGGTAGACCCACTAGTCTACCCAGCTAAATGTTAAGTGCAGGCCATATTTGCCTTAAACTCTGCTAGCCACAATAATTAAACTATTTTCAACTTTAGATAAAAACTATTTTCATTGATTAATTTCACTATTAATTTAAACTAAACAATGTAAACTCTACTGTAACAACTATTGACTGGAAAGTTTCACAAAATTTGTAGTCACCTGCGCCATCTTAAAATTGAGTTTGCCGCAGAAAGGTAGCAAATATAGCAATTCAAAATTAAATTTGCAACGCCTTATAGCATGAAAAGATTCAAACTCAGGACCCTAGGCATAAATCATCTTGATTTCAAAGCCTGCAGACGAATTTTATGAGCCTTGTCTATGAACATCTTTTAGGAAAATTAATAAGATAAGTCAAATGGATTGACTAAAAAGATATTATATGCAATAGGGGGCTTTGCAATCCTTTGAAACCCTTGTGTAGTAAATCTTTATAAATCATCAGAGGGTAAATAGGTGAGGTAATACTCTTTTTCATAATGTAAGTGGAAACTGTATAACCAGTTATTGTCTACAGTAGTATCTCTCTCAGTAGGTATCTATGTAATGCATTAATTGAAGTTGTCAATCTCTGTAAATCATCAAACTTTAAGGTAAGGTAACTTAAACTTCTTGATAATTTATATGGTAACTTTAGTGCCTACATTAATAATGCTTTGATTGGGATATCTCATTAGATACAACATAGGTAGTGTTTTGAATGAGTGTTTTACTCAATGTTTTATGAGTTATAAAATAATTCCAAGTTAACTATATATAATTTTCTTTTTTAACCTATATTGTGTTACACACATTAGGTAAGAATAAGTCATCTATTTCCAAATTCGTGAATCGTGATTTTGCATGATATTTCGTCTCATCTCGCTTCTCACTGAATCTCTCTCATCTCAATCCTAGGCAAAAACGTAAAAACTATTCTCGCAACGAATGGCACGTCCTCGATCTGATGATCATGATGATAATCAAGTAACTACCATGAGAACATAATATAAAAATAACGTATCTAAACCTAATAATCAATTGTATGGGTTATAAAATAGTAATTTATAACCCATACATCCTGGGAATTAGTTTAAAACAAGTAAATGGTAAAAAAGTAAGTTATCAACTTTTAAAAAATGGAACTATTAATTATATAAAAATAATAGTCCTGTGTAGAAAAGTACACTGACGCCATTTATTAGGATATAGGAAACAATTTTTGATATTTATGTTTTTAATGAAAACAACTAATTACAAGCAAGTATACTATGAATAGAAATACCAACCAAGGAAGGTCTTCCACAATGACGCTAAGCATTGATTCTTTCTTAAGTGTCGTCTTTCTGACAGAAATAACTAACATTTTTTTTAATGAAAATACGTCTTAACTTTAACAAACATTCTGTTGGTGTCCAGAATGTTACATGGTTGAGGAACCCATGACTTTCACTTTATATTTAGCGTACCTCCTACTAAGCTATTATTTTATATTTTCGTGAGTATGCAATATCTAGACCGATAATCTTCAAATTAATAACCTTTGCAACGGAACCGTGAGAAGTTTAAGACCACCTAACGACATTTTAACTATCATAGGCAGAATGAATTTACTGACGTGTTCACTTTTTCAACTTGGTAGAATGGGACTTGCCATAGCCATTTTTATATAGTGTCAAAATGACCGTCTGTTTTTTATTAGGGATGGGATATGGTGGTAAAAAATGTGTTCATGAATGGTGTCGTTACATAAATGATAAGAAATAAAAAGTAATGCTAAGGTTGATATTATATAAAAGTTCGAATAAAAGTTGTATAACTTTATTTTTATTGGGAATATAATGAAAATTATATACAATTTAGGTATATAAAATATTAAGGTTCATAAAGTTTAGAAAAGTTATTACTACGTAATTTAGGTTTTAGATTAATCTAACTCGTGGATGCCGGACTAGGGCTTGTCGGTGGCCCCAAATTATCCAAATAGGGCGTAAATGTATTAAATAGGTATGTACCGTTGTTTGCATAAATATATTATCAACGTAATGGAAACAATCAATGCCTGTTTTTTATTTTTTTGGAATGAATGGTTATTTCTAAGTAGCCTTTAATTAAACTAATAATCAGTTATTAAAGATTAGTTTTGAATCAACATAATAGTAATTAATAAATCTTTGCAAATTTTCCCGATCTGTAGCCATAATTTTATATTTTTTATAATGAGGTAATTACGCGATAAAATCACGCTAAACAATTAAACATTATAGTAAGTAATGTTAAATAATCTAACAATGTCAGATAATACCAACTTTTCAACTTGCAAATAACAGGTTGCTTTGAAATAGAAGCAAACTAACTTTACTGGTTGCAAGTACGCAATCATTAAAGGTTGGCAACTTTTTAAACTTACTCGTGTAATTTTGTTGTCAAAACATTGCCATAGTTAAATATGAATTAAATTGACTTGCGGTGCGTTTAGTTTTTGTACGATTATGCAATGTTTTGTCTGATCTGACCTATGTCATTCTGTTTTTGTTTAATAACATTGTTAGATTGTGGGTACTAATTAATATGCCAGGGCTGGTATTTAAAGCTAAGTATGAACACAATGGCACCTAACAACGTCCATAAATTTCGCGATCGTTATATTAATTCACATTTCTCAACAAAATCCAACCAACACAAAAACTAAACATTTTCCTTTCCAATTCATTTTTAAAACTTTTTTAAAGTATGTATCTGAATTACCGTGGGGGCCGGCGGTAAAATCTTCCCCTCCTCTCTTCCCGTGAATGCGGTAAGAATCTAATAGGTAATTTTTATTTTGTATTTATTGGGTTACTCTTAAATATGTATCTTCTATTTGTCTGTATTGTTAACCTTTTTGTGCTGTATCTTTATGTGGTCAATAAATACTTCATTCATTCATACGTCCGGAAGATGGGCTGCAGCGTCAAAATAACATACTGCGCTCATCAACCCGTACGCCAAGCATGGTGAATACGGCAACAACCCTTCAGTATTTTGATCAGTTTTTGAGGTCTATGAGGGAAGCCTATGTCCGGTGGACGTCGTAGGCTAAGACGGCTGAATGAACGGAAGTGAACATATTCATCCATGTGCCTTATTTCCTGTTAACATAAGGTGAAATATGTTTTTTATTGTTAGTGGCCGTTATTACTATATTGGATTATCGGGTATTTATCGCGTAATTACCTTTATTTTATAACCAAATAAATACATATGATGATCGCGAAAGTTTAAAAAAGGTTTGTGGACGTCTCTATATTTTGTAATTGCAACCTATGAAAATAAATGAATGAATTTCTGAACGCGAAAGCCTCCTAGCCTCCTTAAAATTTGCTTACTATTAGATAGGTAGATAGAAAAAATGGAAAATACTTTATACACACCTTAAAACTTAGCATAAGAACAAGAGAAACACGAAAAACAAGGTTTTTTTAACCCATTTTGTTTCACTGCTGGGCAAAGGTTTTCCTCAAACTCCAACCCTATCCCTTGCAGACTCCCACCAATTTCTGTCGAGACATTAGACAGATATGGCACAAATATTTAACGTTTTTATATTTCTTACTACCATCGCCTGATGTGAAAATAATTATCTAAGCTTGTGGAATGCTATTTTGCATATAATGTTATAACAGTTTATTGGTAGGTTCTCTAGGCATGTCTTCACCTAGGTGCTAGTACTAAAACCATGCTAAGTTATGCAACATCAGGTTCCTACAACCAAAAGACCATCGACTGACCATCACCTTCATTATTTCGCGACGCAAAGAAGAAAGACAGTATGTAGTTTTCAATCTCCTGTTGAGTTAATAGTTGTTACACGCTTTTATTCATATCAGCCGTAAGAATGTCCACTGCTGGGCATATGCCTACCTGAGAGGATTTTTCCATACTCACCACGCTTAGCAGGCGGGTTGCTAAGCGCAGTACGGGATGTTGATACACGGAAAGACGCTGCTACCCATCTCCCGGAATCCCGGCATCCCTTAGTTTAACTTTCTGCATCCACGGGTATGAGAGGAGGGGTAGCATTCTACTGCCGGCACCCCACGGTTTTTTTAAACTGATGTTTGGCAAAGTCAATTTGGAAAAACGACTAATGTCAGTGCCAAATCAAAAATGAGATTTTGGTGTCTATGGGTTTTTTGGAATGATGCCCAACCAACGAACGTAAAACACAGTTTTTTTGTAAAACCGCCCCTGTCACGAAATAATTCTGGTAAAATTTTGTTCGTTATTAGGAAAAACAACCAAGGTGAACTCCGTTTTTTGTTTATATCTTTACTTTTACCAAAATTGACGTTGGTTGTTTTTCCAAATTATCCTTCAATTGTCAGCGATGATTGCGAGATTTACGCCTGTTGGAAACCTATCGCGAGATACGTAATCAGCCTGCCGGTTGCCTCAATCCATTTAGGTTGTATAACTTGAATGTCATCTCCAAAATTATGGTTCCCAACACTTCAAATTCACACGTTATAAAATAACTTCCCAATGTAATAATTTATCTTATCAACCATTTTATCTAAATAAGTCAGGTTTTGTAACAATACCTCAATGTAATTTGAACCGTAACGAGAACGAACAAGATCTAAATTAGCGATGGGCTTTCCTGTGGCTGGTTCACATAAAAACAATGGAAGTTGATAGATGTTCACACGAAATTATTGTGCGCATGCGGCAACCTATTTATGGAGTCCTTCATAAGAGACAGTATGCTTGCAACCGCGCCTTTAGATAAGAGCTGATCTCAGTTCGCTAAACTACAGTAAGGTCTTACATATAATATAGTTGTAACTGAGAGACTTCGCACGCCTTATAAATTTTAAATTGCATTTCATTCACAATGATGTTAAATAGCCTTCTTCGATAAATAGGCTTAAATATAATTTTTGATTATTATATACTTGTTTTGTTTTATTGTTCATATCATTAATATTTCTTCCATTGTTTAGATTAGTTTGTTTAATCCTTGTAATTATTTACACAATAATTTAATTAGTGATTTATTATAAGAGGCCTTGGATCTCGAAATACAGCCTAGGCTAGTTCAAGATCCTAAGGAATCAACAATACAATTGTAATATTATGTGTCAAATAAATAAATGATTATGATAATATAATTTAATTCGAACCGTTGGCTTAGACTAACACGTACATCCAAACAAACCAACTCTGCAGCTTTTATTATAAAAGATTTATACAGCATCAGCAACTGATGTCCAGATGTACGAAACGCTGCAATGCCTGACACATTGTAAGATGGATTTTATAAACATATAAAAAACAGGTAAATACGTCTGAAGCTGACTAAGCCGCGGGTTTCTCCACTGTTAAAGCACGTGTTAAATGTGCACATACATATTCAATACTGAAAAATCCATTGGTCGGTCGGGATCGACCCCCATGATTGAAAGTTTTAGACTGATGCCTAGCTTACACAACATACGCACACAAAACACGAGTAACCGAAGTCTTAAAATCTCATCGTGTACAACGATTTGCGAGTATGGTTCGATGTTGCGTTATACCGTTACGCTGATTTTCGCAAAAGCACTTTATTTTAGTTGTGACTCCGTGAAAAGAAAAGATGCATCTTTGCTTCCAAAGAACCTAAATATCACGGTATTAGGCAGTCAGTTTTGATTCTGTTGTATTTGAAATAAATCATTTTCTGTGTACCTAGTTTAATTGTAAGTAGTAGTACTATGTACCAGAATTTTGTTTTAAAAAAGAGACCTTTGCCCAGCTCCCACTGCTGGGACATTAAAGGTTATTAAAAAAAAGATGTAAGACATCTTTATAAGATTTCTCAATTAAAAATATTTTTGGTATACTTTAAGGTCTCCTATATAGGTTACATTAGATCGCTTCGCGCATTGTCGAGTAAAACCTTTGTTGCATCTACAATTAAATCCGAAGCAGCGAATTAAAAATAATTCACGGCAATTATCTAAAGCCACGACTAAAACAGCGCAAACTTTAGTTAAATTAGAGGTTAGCACATCCCTAGTCACGAGTGACAGAAGTGTTGCATCTGGTATTGCCAGCTCGTGAGCAATCCGTTAGGTCTGACGATTTTAAAACGCCATAATGTTTTTTATGTCTTTTAAGGAAGTGTTTCGATTCAATCTGCTTAGATGATTTAATAAAATGTATTTTTAATTCATACTTTTTCAAAATTATTTTTTAGATAATATATGTACATTTTATACAGCTCAGGTCTTATAATTAGCTTAAAGAAGGTACATGCACCCTGCAAGGCACTGTATATTTTTGTTTGGGCCTATATTTATATAAAATAAATTGTTTGATCGTACCTAAATAATTTAGAATACAATTACGATATATTACACCATGCCTTTATCTAAATGTCAATCATGTAAATTAAATTGCATTCTCCATCAGACGTATTATACCTACTTCTAGTATCTTATTAGGTACTTGATCAAGATGAGACCTTTCTACAGCAGTGAGTGAATGAGCTGAATACGAGCTGCTCGTAAGGACTTGTTCTTCTTTTGTAAATTGACTATTCTATGTGACTTTTTGCTCTATTGAATAAAAATTTATTGAGTTTGACTATGTGGCCAAATAAAACAAATTAAACTGGCAACACAGCTCAGTAAGACAAATAGACTGCCGACATTAGCAGCAGAGTATTTCCGAATGCTGCAATGCAAAAGGCGGGAGAAACCACGATCTACTTTCTAAATTTGAATGCGCTTCTTGCATTGGATTCGAAATTTAAATTACTGGGTTTACCTAAGCTGTATTGTATGAACACCGAATAATTTGCAGCTTTGTAGCGCTCCGTAGAATAACATAGAGCCTTTATTATACTATACTTTCTCAGTCTGTCTGTCTTTCTGTCTGTCAGCGGCTTTACCTATCTTATTAATTATTTGCCTAGAAATGGTATGGGCATAGTTAAAATTGTCAAATTCGAGCGATTATCTCATGAACAGCGATTCATATGTACCTCGGTTCCTATAGCTATAGAGTGCTAAGATCTCATTGCATACAACTATACGAAGAGTAAGACCAATTTTATCCAAACGCGCCTTAAGGGCTTCATAGATATTAAGTGGTTCCGGTCTCAGATAATACTGTTTGTTCTATTATTATCTCGTTTGAAGTATTACCATAACATGCCTTGTATCGGCAATTTAGGAGTTGACATAATGTGAGCTCTTAAAACGGTTCCTATTTGAAGTAATCACTTAATTCTGTTTAGAATTGCTGGAATACGCACGCAGATTGGAAATCTCATAGTAAATGTTGTTATTAAGAGCTGTATTCTGTTAGAGATTGACAAGAATTTTAAAATTGGAATGCCCCCCATCACCTAGCTTCTTTTGTCTATCTAGAGGAGAGCCAGAAGGGTATGTTGGTTACCACTGGGCTACTAACATACTACTAGAATAACTTTTGAAACTATCATGGTTGTTAATATTAATGCAATTTACGGGATATTTACCATGATTTGAGTTTTTTTTTCAATCGAGAAGATGGTTTATAATCTGGAGCCTGGAATCCTGTTGTGAAGAAATGTAGTGTGCCGAAAAAATGCAGTACCTATTAGCCCCGCGTAGTGATACCGTTAGTGATGTGTGCCGTGATCGAGTTGCGTTCGAAAGTGAAACCGATAGTAGGGCCATCATTCGTATTCAGAGACTTAGAAAGAGTGTAGATCATTTTGTCTGTCAATGACTACCTACCCGCAAAATACTTCAGTTTTTCCGTGATCATGACGTGTAAAACTACGTCTAAATATCGGGCACCTAAAAAGACTCCAATAATGGTATATATCCCGAAAATATTGCATAATAATACTGATAGTAAACAGTGTTACCCACTAAAAATCCTTACATCTTCCTCTATCACCTTAGTGCCAGAGTGTTGTCAAACCATTTGTCACCAGACGATTGGTTCGATGGCGCTCTACCACTTAACAGGGTTGCGGGTTCCCGTTCGGACTCGACCACTAACCAACATTTAGCTCCTACAGAGCTTGTTATATGTATCAGATGGTTATAAGAAATACATACTAAATATACTTTTTCTTGTAAATGCAATCTGAACTACAATCTGCTCTGGCGCTTATCAATTGAATAAAACGTGAAATGACAAATGTTTGTACGATCTGCAGAGTTCAGGATGTTTAAATGTTTTTCTATATTATAATAAAAATATATCTATCCATGTAGTATAATGTATTAGATAAATCAGTCATCTAGTACGCATAACACAAGCTCTGCTTAGCTTGGAGCTAGATGATGCTGTGTGAATTGTCCAGCGTTTTTTATTTACTTATTTGCCAGAGTTTCTTGGTTTAAAAAAATACTCATATTAAAGACTTAAACGCGCTCCCCCTTGAACTAAATTTCGCACAAGTGAAAAGACTAAGTGAAAAGAAAACTAAGTAAAGTAACTAAGTAATTGACTAAGTAAAAGTGAAAAGTTTAGACTCAAGCTACAAGCAAAGTTGTAAACAATTACATTCAAATAATTGTTTATTGCCGTGGGGTGCCGGCAATAGAATGTTACCCTTCCTCTAAAGCCCGTACATGCAGTAAGAGCTAAGGGATATCTCCGGAAGATGGGCAGCAGCGTCTTTCCGTGTATCAACATCGCGTACTGCGCTCGCCAACCCGCCTGCCTGCGTGGTGAGTATGAAAGCTACCCCTCATGGAGATCCATGAGGGAGGTCTGTGTTCAGTAGTGGACGTTTTACGGCTGAAATTATGATGATGATTTGTTTATCAATGCGTCGCCTTAAGGTAAATAACATGATATAGTACCCAATTATGTGTTATTAATCTGTCGTCATCGCGAAAGTTAAAAAAAAACTACTCTTCACGGTTACATCATCATAATCATCATGATCACCCCAGCCGAAGACGTGCTTTGCTGGACATAAGTCTCTTAAGGATCTCTAGGTACTGATCGTGAGGCGGTTGTTGCCATACTTGCCACACTTAGCAGGCGGGTTGGCGAGCGCAGTATGGGATGTTGATACACGGAAAGCCACTGCACATTCCGAAGGTAGCACTTGGCAGATTCTTACTGCGTCCACGGGCAAGAGAGGAGAGGCATCATTCCACTGCCGGCATCCCACGCCAACGGCGTAGTAATGTTATAACTTACAATTCGCTACAGATGTCTATGATATGTCTATGATAATCAAATTTGATGTGTATGTTGAAGTGTTTTCATTTCACTAACATCTTTATAACGTACAATACTTGCTAAGTATCCATTGTATGTATTGTGATACAATGAATGGAATATGATATTGCAGCCTTAAGTGACTTATTAGGGGGCGAAGGCAGCCCTAATATGCATAGCGCTGTCTGTCTGTCTGTCTGTCCGTCTGTCTGTGTATTTGACGATTACAACCGAACGCCTTGAACGATTTACATGAAACCTTTTTTGATAGCACCGTCTTAAAGAGAGAAGGTGACTGATTGACTCTAGGGTCACAGGGACCGGAGTTATTTTGACCTCAAAAGGTCACCAAAAAAATAAAAGTCTTAAAATGGCCGAAAACGTCCAACATCACAAAAATGCCATTTTTTACCTTTGGTGACCTTTTGAGGCCGTCGCCCTCTTTTCTGGTACTCCCGTACCAATTTTTGTTAATATTAGGTTAACGTTTTAATACAAGCCTGCCAAGTGTGAGTTGAACACGTAAATTATATTTATTCTGACTGGTTCCGTTGCCATACTCACCTGTGTATCCTGTCCGGTTTTGTGATCGGAACGGTCTCGTCATGAACGATGTTGACCGACCCCGTGTTATAAGTAAATATATTTTTATTGTTTCTATAATTAGTTTAAGTGTTTAATTGTTTAGAGTAAGAGTTTTTATTGGTTGTAAATTTATTGTATTCATTTGTAACCTGTCGACACGTACCAAAGGTCCTGCCAGAATACCAGCATTGGCCCATTATAATTAAAACGTATCAACATAATGCTGAGGCAGGACCTTTTGATCCACAACTCGGACAATTGTATTAATATTTTTATATTTATTTTTATATTAATTATGTTTGTTGTTTATGTTGTATGTTGATCAATAAATACATTATCTTTCTTTTTCTTTATTTCATGTATGTTAAAAGAAAGATATTTTATTGGACTCTACTTATTTTCTGATGGTATTATTATATCCGTCTTTATATTCGCATAAGTATTTTATTATGTATTTTAAGTACCTAAAATTAATTACTTTGTCAAAAAATTAAGAGAAAGGTTAAGGAAAATCGTTAAATATATTTTAATTACAGCAGAATCATGAAATAAAGTTTACCTTTATTGCTTTCTTATGAACCCTGATGGCTTGTTATTTATGTACAAGGCGTGTAAAGCCACGGGCCGAAGCTAGCAGATATATATATAGAGAATGAAGTAATATAAAATGCCGTAGGCTGCCGGCAGTAGAATGTTACCCCTCCTCTCGTGCCTGTTGATGCAGTAAGACCCTGCTAAGGGATACCTCCGGAAGATGGGCAGCAGACTCTTTCCGTGTATCAACATCCCGTACTGCGCTCGCCAACCCACCTGCCAAGCGTGGTGAGTATGGTTATAACCCCTCAGGATCAGTACTCGGCCACGAGGCAGGCCTTTGTCTAGCAGTGGACGTCCTACGACTGAGATGATGATGATGATGATGATGATCTTTATCAACCATTGGTTAAAGATGTTTGCTTTTCCGCATAGGCCTAGGATTCCTCCATGACTATCATGGACCCATCATAGGTATACCATGGGTCTCCTTGAGAGCAAGGAGACACAGTTATGGTATGGAAAATCCCCGAACCGACTCAAGACTATCCTACAACATCCCACTGTGATGATGATGATGATACCAACAAAACTCATAAGAAACACATCATTGGTTAGACAAGCCAACAATAACATTAAATATTGAATACCTAGTTTTTACGCCGGCGCGGGCGCAACAATAGATATTCGTGAGAAAGCCGTCACGGCCTTAATTTGGTAATGATTGTTTTCATTGAGTTCTGTATGTGATGTGCAGGTGGTTTTAGGGTTCCCTAAATAAGAAATGCTGCTGTAAGATAACTCTTTCAGTTTAAAGCTCGCCTTTGTACATCATCATTTCAGCCATAAAACGTCCACTGATGAACATAGGCCTCCCTCATGGATCTCCTTGAGGGGTAGTTGCCATTCTCACCACGCTTGGCAGGCGGGTTGGTGAGCGCAGTATGGGATGTCGATACACGGATAGACGCTGCTGCCCATCTTCCGGAGGTATCCTTTAGCAGGCTCTTACTGAATCCATGGGCATGAGAGGAGGGGTATCATTCTACTGCCGGCACCCCACGGCGGCCTTTGTACATAACCATGAAGTATAAAAGTTCAGAAGTTATTTTTGTGAACAACAAAGAATTTAAGAAAATTAAATGTTTTTTGTAAACTTTCGCGATCACAATTCATTATAATATAATAAAAAATTAAATGTAATGAAAAATTATAATAGTCTCATTTACTAAAATACAAATGGAATTTGTTACACGTGCATATCTCAATCTTGGCGCTTTTTACGCTATTATTAAAGTCATTAAAAAAATCTCAGCGTTAGTGACGGAACCCTCTACAAACACGTGCTTTACTCAGCCTTGGACAAATATGCGAATGCAACAATATGAACTTCATGTAAATATATAATTTGAATGTTTAATTGATGTATTAATGAGTGGGCACGTGTTTATAAGGCATTTTAAGTTTTAAGTATGTAATTTATTTTATTGCTTAGTTAGACAAGCATTGGTACGGGGGTACCAGAAAAGAGGGCGAAGGCCTCAAAAGGTCACCAAAGGTCAAAAATGGCAGTTTTGGGTTTTTGGAAGTTTTCGGCCATTTGAAGACTTATTTTTTGGTAACCTTTTGAGGTCACAATAACTCCGGTCCCTGTGACCTTAAGACGGTGCTAACAAAATAGGTTTCATGTAAATCGGTCAACGAGTTCGGTTGTAATCGTCTCATGCATAGTCAGTCAGACAAACAACGCTATGCGTATTATGCCGGCACCCCACGGCAACATTGCCTCACCGCAATTGAGGAAGCGTGAGTTTGCCCAGCGCCTACGCCACTCTTTCGACCCTAGCCCACGGTACCTACAGGAACGACTCCGAAACTAAACCATAAAGGACTCAGTATTTACCGATTTACGGTTTTAGAAATGTATTTCTCAAAGAAATATACATTCACTTAAAAGAGAAATAAAAGCTTATATTATTACAACGTAATTCGTGCAGAACTAACATAATCAATAAGCTACTTTAAACACACAGCTGCACACAGTATTTCTGTCTATTTGTCACAGATATTCATTATCGTCATCATCATTTCAGCCATAGGACGTCCCCTGTTGGATATAGGCCTACCTCATGGACTTTCAAGTATTGCGGCTGGAAGCGACCTGCATACCTTACCAGGTCGTCCGCCCATCTTGCTGGTGGACGTCCTACGCTGCGCTTGCCGGTCCGTGGCCTCCACTCGAGAACTTTCCGGCCCCATTGGCCATCTGTTCTTCGAGCTACATGGCCTGCCCATTGACACTTCAGCGTGCTAATCCGTTTGGCTATGTCGGTGACCCGAGTTCTTCTACGTATCTCCTTGTTTCTGATTCGATCCCGCAGAGAAACCCCGAGCATGCCCCGAGATGCCCTCTTCATAGCTTGTTGAGTGACTCCGAGCTTATTCATAAGGCCAGAAGATAAGGATAGCTGGTAGCCCGATAATATCTTATTTAGACTTGGAGCATATATTCATGACTTACCTTTGTTACTGAAGCCATCATGTTTATTTTAGACCTGAAATATAAATAAAAAAATATTAGTTTACGATTTTATGACTATTAATAACCGAGAGTCGTGGGTTCGATACCGGTGGTCAACCAATGGGATTTTATTTCGTTAAAAATGTATGTTAATATTTGACATGTGCTTAACGGTGAAGGAAAACATCGTGAGGAAACCCGTGGCTTAGTCAGTTTCAGACGTGACTTGTTCTTTCCTTTGAATAACAGCAAACTAAGCTGGGAGGATGGTATAGGTGCTAAACAAATCTAAAGCATCTACAAATGTCCCAGGCACTGCACCGTTCTGTACAGCATTATTACCAGTTGCTGACGCTGTATAAATCGTCTATAAACTCTTACTAACCGAAAAAGGGCCGGGTGGAGATTACCATTAAGAAAAGTCCACTTAAAATTAGCGCAGTGCTCTTGAACTAGAAAGGTTTTTGCGCATTTTCCATATGATTATGGGAAGTATAATGCAATTATTAGTTACATGTACATATGTACATATAATTATGTATAATTGATAGGTCACGAATCACGAATCAGGAAGAAGTGCACTAAGCATATTCACATGGTTATATACAATGTAATATTCATTAGGACTTTGTTAGTAAACAATAATTAAAATTAATTAAAGATGATCGATCCATCTTTGAGTTGATATATAGGGAAAAATGTGTTGTGTCGTGGGCTGCCGGCAGTAGATTGTTGCCTCTCATCTGTTGCTTGGGTGCAGTAAGAATCTGCTAAAAGATACCTTTAGAAGATAGGCAGCGGGCGAAGGTCCGCCTGTGGTGCAAAAGGTTGCGGGTTTGATTCCCGCCTCGGGACAAATGTCTGTACGATCTGCAGATATTTGTTCAGGGTGTTCTGGATGTTCTTTTATATATTATAAAAATATCTGTCTATGTTGTATAATGTATTAAGTATATCAGTCATCCAGTACCCATAACACAAGCTTTGCTTAGCTTGGGGCTAGATGATGCTGTGTGGATTGTCCAGCATTATTTATTATTTATTTATTAAGGCTAGATAGTGCTAAATTTCTATAATAATTTCCATGTAAAGATCAAACAACGTTTAATCCGAATGAAATCGCTAATATCCTAAGCTCGTTGGTTTAATGACCACAAAATCGTATTGTTACGGATTTGTTATGGTTTTGAACAATGCATAATATATACATTTGTAGGTCAATATGCAAGGTTTATTATTCACACTTGCCGTGGGGTGCCGGCAGAAGGATGTTACCCCTTCTCTCATGCCTGTGGATGCAGTAAGAGCCTGCTAAGGGATAACTCCGGAAGATGGGCAGCAGCGTCCTTCCCATTTCTGCGTTTTATAATGTTTTGTAAATTCTTTCTGTTGAACTGGTTTATGATTAAATACGTCGCTGCTGTACAACCCTCTTTAGTCAAGTTTCAGCTGAAAATCAGCGATGGTCTGTGTCAACGCACTCAACATATATGCTGAGCTGAACGCCTTATATGTTTATGTATTTATATATTTTGGTTAAGTATTTGTGTAGCGCCTAAGTTGATTGTTGATATTTTGTGTTAAATAAATGCATTCTTATTCTTATATCAACATCCCGTACTGCGCTTGCCAACCCGCCTGCCAAGCGTAGTGAGTATGACAACTACCCCTCATGGGAGGGAGGCCTGTGTTCAGTAGTGGACGTTTTGCGGCTGAAATGTTGATAAGTGAGGAATGGAGATTTTTTGAACTTATACATATAACAAGTGCTCTTACGGTGAAGGAAAACATCATGAGGAAACCTTATTCAGCTTCAGAAGTATTGATATCTTCTTTCACGGCAAATATTGTTTATCAACAACTATTTCTCAATATTTTGCCACTCCGATGACACCTGAACATGCCTACCAGAGCACAGCATTCCCACGTCTGTCGATTTCATAATTAGCTGTTATAAATTATACCTAAGTTATGTGCCCTAATTCAGTTCTTAGGTCATCCAATTAAAATGTTCAAAGTTCTATAGCCCTTTGACATTTGCTGTTGGAATCCTGGGGTGTAGCATGAGTGACTGGCGCTACCGCAACGACAATTTAATTTAAGTCGTTCCTTAACTCGGCCAAAAAATTCGAAAAATGTGTTAAGGTATTGAAATTAATTTTGATTAAAAATTATATTATTTTCGTGTCTTACCTCGGCCATTTTTTTTATTACAGATTATACACATAAGATTTAGTACAGTCAGAGAAAAAAATGCTTTTACAGAACTCTTATTTATATTGATATTCTATGGTTAAATTAACATGAGTTTTTAGTTTAATATAGTAAGCGTTTTGGTGTAAACTGTGAGCTTTCTATTATAACTGTAATAAATAAATAAATAAGTCACTCATCAAGTAAGGAGCTAAACGTAGAATAATAATGAATTTATATTGTTAAAAATTAAGCAAAAAAGGTACCTAAATCAAAACAAAAAAAAATTAAAACAAAAGATATTCTATGGTAATGACGTCTTCCGTGGCTCAGTTGGTCTAATAGCAGGTAGCCGTAGCCGGTTCGATTCACGGGGAACAAATGCAGATATTTGCCTAGCGTATCTATGATCAGGTGTATACTATATCAATCGGTTCCATAGTACAAGCTTTGCTTTATCCGCGACTTGGTGCGTGGTTCTGTGTGCAGTTTCGAGGATTATTCATTTACTGATTGATTTATAGCGTTTAGCAACCTGCGCACAAAATGAATAACAAAATTAACTATTTGAAACTAACTTAATTCTAGTAAATGCGATGGCCCTGTAGTAAAACGGTCCTTCTTTCCCGACACTTGTAACTACTAAGCTCATAACGGATTAGCGTAACGGTAGCGCTACTAACTCGTGCTAACCCGCCCAGCTAATTGCACGTCCTGTATGTATCACATTACAAATTGAATAGATTACTCTGACTGAGTTATTAGTAGATATTTAATGTGTTATTTGTAAGTGAAGATAAGATGCGTCAGTTCGAGGACATGTGCCGATCCCTAACAATTTAAGATAATCAAGAGATGGGCAGCAGCGTTCTGTTATGTACTTCTCTTTCAATCCGAAGGTCGTGGGTTCGATATCAGTAGTGAATTTTTCTGCCGGTGGATTTTTATGTATAAAGGGATGTTGAAACACGGAAAAACGCTGCTGCCCATCTGTTGGAGGCATCCCTTGGGAGATTCTTACTAAATTTACGGGCAAGAGAGGAGAGGCAAAATTCTACTGCCGGCACCCCTGGGCATGGCACCACGGTGTGTAATTATTGCATAAATCTTGCCACAAAAAGTTACAAGCACATAATTATTTTAATTCTGTACAGTGTATCTACTATGAGTTGTCACTGTTACAGTAGTAATAGTAGGTTACTATTATATCTGTCAGATATGTAACTCATGGTACCAAATTCAAAGCAAATGAAGCCCAAACTACAGTCGCTGTAGCATAGCTTACTGCGTATTTTAGTACTAAACTATCCGCTAGAGGCGTTCTAAAAGTTTTCATACATTTTTTATATTACAGTCGCTAGCGGTATATTGTAAAAACTCATGGTAGACCTACACAGGATGCCACAAAAATAAGTATAATATATCAAAAAAATAAAAGGTCAAGGAACACAATAATGATGTTTGCAATTTCCTATTTCAATCAAAAATAATAGCACAAAGCACATTACCTACTGTTACTACATAATAGTATGTTATACATAATAATCATATGTAATTTGCTATGTGGTAACCGAATAAGATGATTCTATTAACTAACAATCTGAGATGGTCTCTGGCATAGTGGAGATAGATGCGGGTTCAATTGTCTCGGGTCCTGGGTATTTTATTTTTTTATATATTTCAGAAAATTGACTCAATGGAAATGCTTATAAAAATATAATATTTTTAAATGGACTATGCTATAGTATTAAAAATTACAACACTGTTTTTTTAATCTTCAGGTGATAGTACCACAACCGGAGGTCCCATTTGCTTAAGGTCTGACTCGTAGTATAGAGCCTATAAGTAGAGCCTATAAGTCTCATCATCATCATCATTTCAGCTGCAAAACGTCCACTACTGAACACCGGCCTCCCTCATGGGTCTCCATGAGGGGCAAGTTACCATACTCACCACGCTTGGCAGGCGGGTTGGCGAGCGCAGTAAGGGATGTTAATACACGGAAAGACGCTGCTGCCCATCTTCCGGAGGCATCTCTTAGCAGGCTCTTACTGCATCCACGGGCATGAGAGAAGGGGTAACATTCTACTGCCGGCACCCCACGGCCATAGCTTATGGCCTATAAGTTTGTGTTCTTGCAATTGACAAATAAGGACTTTTCTCATTTCCGCTAACACATAACCCTATATACTTCATACCTTAGACGTTGCATAATATAAATTGGCGTCTCACATCCACTATAGATGATTTATACAGCGAGTAGCCGTGGGGTGCCGGCAGTAGAACGTTACCCCCCTCTCATGCCCGTGGATGCAGTAAGAGCCTGCTGAGGGATACCTCCGGAAAATGGGCAGAAGTGTCTTTCCGTGCATCAACAAGCCGTAATGCGCTCGCCAACCCGCCTGCCAAGCGTGGTGAGTATGGCAACTACCCCTCATGGAGAGGCCCGTCCATGAGGGAGGCCTGTGTTCAGTAGTGGACGTTAACGGCTGAAGTGATGATGAGAACTTTTACGATACGCTCAGTGATATAAACAGTGGAAAAAACATGTCCACATGTTTGAAACTGACTAAGCCGCGGGTTTCCTCACGATGTTCCCCTGCATCATTTAATCACGTATTTAATGTGACTACTGAAGTACATCTCAGTAGTTTAATGTGCATACTTAAGTACATGAGTACCTCTACCATGAGTTGTCACAATCCGTAGGAACTCGCTAGCGACTGTCGCTTAAAAAACGCATGAAAACTTGTATAGCGCCTCTAGCGGATAGTTTGGTACTAAAATACGCAGTAAACTGTACTACAGCGACTGTAGTTTGAGCTTCATTTGCTTAGAATTTGGTACCACGAGTTACAAATCTGACAGATGTCATAGTAACGTACTATTACTGCTGTAGTGTCGGCGCCACAACTCAAGTCTTACGGCAAATGCGGGAACTAAACTCTACAGTACAGTCTGTTGTCTGTATCTAGTTCTATGTTACCAGCGCCGCGTCCATCGGACATGAGTGGTGGCGTGGACTCTAGTAACGGCAGGCGGTCAAATAGTGACAACCCATGGTAGACACACTGAGTCAAATGCATAATTAAAAGTTTATAGCATTCGTACAATTATTTATACCAATGTGAAGAAACCACTTTTTGATGAAGCTGTTATGTGTAAAGGTATTGGATAGGTAATTATCGAACGAGTGAGCGAAGTATCATGCCGTAGGGTGTCGGCAGTAGAATGTTACCCATCCTCTCATACCCGTGGATGCAGAAAGAGCCAGCTAAGGGATACCTTCGGAAGATGGGCAGTAGCCTCTTCCGTGTATCAATATCCCGTACTGAAATCGCCAACCCGCTTGCTAAGCGTAGTGAGTATGGCATTTACCCCTCATGGAGATCTATGAGGGAGGCCAGTTCAGTAGTGGACGTTTTGCTATCAGGATGAGTGGGCTGATATCATGATGAGTGGGCTGATATCATGATGAACAAAGTTCTTAGAGGCAACTAGGCCTTTCGGTTGAATGTTTGTGTGTATGTGTGTCCGCAATTTTTGTCCGATGATTACTCTTGAACGGATAATCAGCTTTTGGTGAAATTTAAAAATAAAGGAGATTACAAATCGATTTTTGAGGGGAAGTTTTATGCTATTCGGTAGTTTTAGAGATATGGGGGTTTCATCGTTTTTACTGTCTGTTTAAAGGGATGATCCGCTTTTGAAATGAAGATAACATCAATACAGAAGGAATGTCGTGGTACATTTTTAATTAGTGGTTGTAGTTTTTGAGATATAGGGATTTATTAATAAATGTTTTTTGTCCGTGCTTATGACATTTTCATAAAGTTTAAACACAGGGAGATTTTAAAAACACACAGTTAGTAGCCGATTGAAAAGCAATAGGTTGCAGGTTCTATTCCTGCCATAAATCAACTTCAAATGCAAACTTCATTTAAAAAAGTAAATCTCACTCGTTGTAAGTTCAAGGCGAACAACTAGTATACAGTTAGTTTGACAGCGATGATTGCGGGACTTACGTCTGTTGCAAACCTGTCGCAAGATACTTAATCAACCTGCGGATCTGGGTGACAATACCCATCAATAATGCCAGCATTGCAGAGAATTATCGTAAAATTCAAAGCTCTTACAAAGTATTACCTAGCTGGTATTATACATGATTATAAGTTACACGGGCTTTGTCTACTAATACATTACGGCGCATAACAACATTACATTGCGCCTGCGCACCCAAGCACCTTAATGCATTGTAAGGCTTGAGTCTATTACATAGGTATTTAAAGTACCTATCTAGACAGTGATACCAGTATAGTATTTTGTCGCTAGCTACATTCAGAGATTTAGATTTATCATGTTTTTGTTAAGTATGAACAGTGAGTGTGAACTGCCACACTTTACGCTAAATATTACTCACTAGAATTTAACCAGCACTGCTCGAAATGTCTAACGAAGGTAGACCATCAATCCGTCCACATACCTTGTAACTCTAAGTTAATAGGTATTTGAACTTTGTCGAAGAACTAGTCACAACTTAGAGCTTGGATTGTAAAATTAATTGGTAGTATTGTTTTATTTATTTTCTAAGACTCGCAGTTACATTTATAATACAAGCCGTAGGACGTCCACTGCTGGGCATAGGCCCTATGTCATGAAGGGGTTGTTGCCATCTACCACGCTTGGCAGGCAGGTTGGCGAGCGCAGTACGGGATATTGATACCGGAAAGACGCTGCTGCCCACCGGAGTGTATCGTTTATCCCTTTGCTAGATTCTTACTGCATCCACGGGCAAAATAGGAGGGGACACATATGATGATGTTGTAGATATCTGATAATCTCAATAATCTATATTAATATTATTAAGAGATAAGATTTGTATGTTGTATTTTATATATTTGTAACGAATAAACTCAAAAACTACTACACCGATTTCCAAAATTCTTTCACCATTAGAATGCTACATTATCCCTATATATATACATATATTATTATTATATTTATTATTATCTATATGTATATATACATATATATTCATATGTTATGTATTTAATTATGTATGTATAGTTGCTGAATATAGGTTCATACTTATGTATATATTAATTAAGTACTTAAGTTTAAATATTTATGAGGACACCGAGCCTTTTTCATTCTTGTCGATTTTATCCATCCTAAGGTTGCCTGGAAGAGATCGCTTATAGTGATAAGGCCGCCCATTGTACTTCTACTTTTAGTTTTGTAAGTTTCTTTCTATGTTATTTTATGTGTTAGTATTAAGTTAAGTACAATAAAGAGTTATCTATATATCTACCGTAATTAAAATAGGCTATATTTTATCCCCGTATTCTTACGGGAACGGGAACTGCGTGGGTGAAACCGCGGAGTGCGGCTAATTTTCAAATATTAGGTTAACTTCTCCGACTATGCAATTTATCACAACAATTATCACAATGCAGGTTGGCTGTAAGAAATTTCTTGGAGCAATAACGCCGCCAATTTGTACATATTGGTAAATATTTTTATTATTTACACCTATTTTTATTATTTGTGTTCCGTTGTGCTGTACATGAAGAAACTGTTAGTTGATTAATTCAATAGGCTCATTGACAGGACGAATAGAGCATTGTTTCACGGTGTTTTTAACCGACTGTGAAGTGGGTAATGTGTGAAGCTATTTCACGACCTCCTTGGCACAGTTGTCCTTATAGTCGGCAGTTCGAAAGAGGTTGCGGGTTCCCGGAAGAATAATGCTTGCTTTAGGGATTTTTATTCGAAGTAATTTTTTTTAAATGTTTTTTATCTCAGAAACCGATTTAAAAAACTCTTTATAATGTTGAATAACAAAACATTTTTTTTTAATGTTTCTTGTCTTAGAAACTGGTTTGAAAAATTGTTTTCAAGTTGAATAACTAGATACACATTAAATTTGGTCCCATTTTTGTCAAGCCACTATTATTATTTAATGTAATTCGGGATAAAATTATAGTACATTTTTTTACATGAAAAACTATTAAAATCTTCGGATCCGCCGGGCTATGATCTTCTTGAAATTCTACCTAAGTGTGGTTAAATACAAGATAAAAACTGTAGTATATGTTATAAAATCAGAGTTTTCAATAAAAGTGGAACTCAATGGATTTATTTAAAAATTAACATTTTAAAAATCAATAATTTATAATAACAATTTTTTTGAAGTCGTCGTTGTCTTTAAACTTTTGCAGTGAAATTTGTATTACAGCCCAAAGTTTTTAAAACATTTCATTTATTTGTAAAGATTATTCAGCTTTGTCTAATAATATTTTCTGAACCTTCATTAAAGTGTTTGATACCTAGAACGTATAGAGCACAAATAAGTATAAAAATATTATTTTATCTTCTGTTAAACTAAATATCTTTTCGCTTTTGTTTTTATTGACCTGCCTCCAGCATCAACCTAACTTTACTTTCTAATCTCCTGAAACTTACGCCCAAAATAATCCAAGCACTGAAAACCGCCACCGAGATTAAAAAAAAATCACCTTTGCCGCACACAACACGCACAGACACTCACAGCTGGAACCACAGACTGTGCAAACCGCGCTACCTTCACTTAAATACATGATCTTGTTCCATCGTCAAGGGTGAGTGGTAGGGATTTCCGGGGTAAAGATGAGGCGATTCGTTGCAGATAAAGGTTTTATTCGAGGAATCAATTATTTGCAATGAATGAGAGTACAATATAAGTTCTTCTTCTTTTTATATGGCTTTTGTGTTCGGTTTTACACAATTCTCATATCAGATTGTTAAAATATTTTAGACATAATGACATCGACGAAGAAGTTTTTTAACTCCTTCAAAAAGTTTATAATATTTAAATATTTGGTTTATAATATTTGGTTTTGACGTTATTAAGTAGTAAATATGAGACGAAAATCGTGTGTTTTCTTTAATAGGTACTTGTTTTAAAAAGCAATTTATATTAATAATGGTTAGATCTATTAATAAATAAAACAGCGGGACTTTTTGCAATATATATGTAGTTGATCTATTTTAGACAGTTACTGTTTGTCTTTGACGATATTTTTTCTTTTCTACCTATAATATTTTATAATAATCAATGTACATAACATAAGTATCTAAAGAAAATACACGATTTTCGTCTACTAACACTAATAACGTCAAAACCATTTCAATATTACTTTGAAACAGGTAATCGATGACAATATTATATCAAAATAATTATGTCAGAATAATTTTGACATAATTATTGACATCGACTACCTGTTTCAAAGTAATATTTAAATGGTTTTGACGTAATTATTAATATGAGACGAAAATCGTGTATTTTCTTTAAGTACTTGTTTTAAAAAGTAAGTAAATTTTGGTTAGGTACAGCGCAATAATATAAATAAAACGACGGGACTTTAATAGATAGTTGATATATTTTAGACAGTAACTGTTTGTCTTCTGAGATATTTCTCTTTTTTAGCCATTGCATTTTATAATAATGAATTGCTAAGGTTAGTGGGATTTCCGGAGAAAAGATGAGACGAATTGAAGCTGATAAATTCGAGGAATTATTCCAAAGAATTTATAAATAATCGATAAACAATCGATAATTAATAGAAAAATAATTGATAATTAATTGATAAATAATCGATATAATCAAATAGAATACGAGTACAATAGAAGTTCATTGGAGCTTGGTTTTGACATAGACACAAATCAAGTGTTATCGTATCATCATCATCATTATTGAAGCCGTAGGACGTCCTCTAGCAAAGGCCTTTCTCATTAATCCCCAAGATTATGAGGGGTTCCTCATAATCAGAGTTGCCACACTCATCACGCTTTGCAGGCGGGTTGGCGAGCGCAGTACGGGATGTTGATAGACGGAAAGACGCTGCTGCCCATCTTCCGGAGGTATCAGTTGGCAGATTCTAACTGCACGGGAAAGAAAGGAGGGGTTCTACTGCCGGCACCCCACGGCTAATCGCTATGATATGATATTCATTGACATATTATTATTATATAAAGGCGGATTTTTTGGCAGCAGATTGTTGAGATAAATTTTGAACACTGTAATCTATATTTGTATTGGTTACGATCTAAACTTCGGGTATTGAGTAGTAGATAGATCTTACTATCTTTCTATCTAATACTCAATACCCAAAGATAGATCGTAATAAACAATTTATTTGGAACTTCAATCACACATACATATACAGTACAATGATAAAATCTTATGACAGCAAATAACATGGTTATCTGGCTAAGTAGTGCATGTGTGTACTTACTATTATGTGTGGGTACCTTTTTGCTCTTTGTTTATTCACATTTATTTAGTTTCACTTTTATTGAATCATTCAAAGAGGTAGAAAATAAATTATTAGAAAGTAATTCAAATATCAGTGGGATTTACAAAACTAGTCTAAACGGTCATCGGCAGAATAACAGCAAACAGTCGTCATAAATAAATTCATATTGTTATTTATTCATGTTCATTTATTTATTTCAGACAACTTAAGTCCATAATTTATATACTTAATACAATTTCACCCAACACATAAATAAAAATAAGCTATCGTCGTTTCAGCCGTAAACGTCCACTACTGAACACGAGCCTCCCTCATGGAGATCCATGAGGGGTATTTGCCATACTCGCCACGCTTGGCAGGCGTGTTGGCGAGCGCAGTACGAGATGTCGCTACACGGAAAGACGCTGCTGCCCATCTTCCGGAGGTATCCCTTAGCAGGCTCTAACTGCATCCACGGGTATGAGAGGAGGGGTAACATTCTACTGCCGGCACCCCACGGCTAAAATAAGCTATACTTAAATTAAATTAAAATTATAATTACAATATAAAATAATTGGATTAATTAATAAAATAATTTTGCTCAGCCTTGGGCAGGCTGCAGCAGGCTATCGAACCAGCCTGTCAACACCCCGAGTATATTGTTGGTAGTTCCTACCTAGCATTCTGCGTTTGCTGGATAGATAGATAAATAAACTCTTTATTATCTATATAATTATTTGTTGACAATGGCCATGTACGGCCAGCTATAATAGAACTTAGAATTAGGATTTTGTTTATTTTTACCATTTTTTAATTTTATTTAGAATTTTACTATGTTATTAAAAAGTGACATTTATTTTAGATTCTGTGACATAGCCTATAGCGTGTACTATATGTTCCTATGGTGAAATAAATGAGTATGAGTATGAGTATTGTGTAAACCATATTACCTATACAGAACAATACAAAAATTACTAAAATTAACTTAAACCATAAGAACAACATAAATACACAATGGGCGGTCTTATCGCTCAAAGCGATTTCTTTCAGACAACCTTTGGATGGAGCGGATTATAATGGAAGAATGGGGTGTATGTAGTGTTATCATATCATCCCTATATACTAAAACATAAAATAGATACATTTACCTACGTGGATGTTATTTTATTTCCCATAATAGCATGGAAGTCGTTCACATGTGCATCGGCGAACTTGCCTGATGCGCTGCAGTTTATAGGTAGTCTCAACAGTACTCTGAACATATTATTGTAGAGGACTCGTAGGGCGCTAAAGGTATTTTTGGTGTAGCTTACCCACCAGGTCTCCGGTGTAGAACGTTTTTTTATTTTTTTTTTTATTTATTAACAAAATCCACAGCTCTTAATTATAACAAATAAACTAATATGTATCACTAACAGCCAATAATGGATTTACATTCTAAAGGTTTAACTTATACGACAGTCACTAAATTATAAATTAATTTAAATTACAAACTTATGAACAAGAAACATACCTACTTGTATAAACTTATCCTAAAGATGTTTTTAATTAAATTCCAATCCTATGCTGTACGTTATGCTTATGACTTATGATTTGTGAATATTCATTGTAATGAAATTTAATGTTAAAATATAAAAATGATTATACACAGATCATGTAGGTACCATAAAACTAACTTTTTGACAATAATTGAGTGATTTTACGCTTGAAACTCTCCTTACCAGACGTTTGACAGAATAATATAATATATATTAAAGAAGAAGAATAAAGAAATATTAGTGCATTCTATCATTCGATGATAAAAAAATCTAAGGATTGTTGTTTTTTTTCTGATAAATGTTTTGGTTTTTCTTCTCTATCTTTAGCAACAGATAATTTTTCGTTACTATTGGTGAGAGGTAGAGATTTCCGGTGACGACGAGACAATTGGAGGTGAAGGTTTCATTCGAGGAATTGATTATTAGCAATGAATTAGAGTACAATGGAACTTCATTGCCGAAAGGTGAAATGATTTTGACATATTGATTGAGAAAGATAAAAATCATGCGTGTGTCACAATTCTGTTGTTACTCTTCCTAAATCTAAATATAATTAGACACATGACGTTTCTAAAATTAGAGCTGTCAACGTAAAATTAGGGAAAATTGTTCCGTTTTAATTTTAGAACAACTGTCACAGCCATCAAGTTTAACGAACTAATAGGTTTAAGACCGGTCCTGATCCGTTCAGAGCTAAACTGGTTGAAAAGGCCAGCGCTACCTGACGTAAGCGTGGTTGGGATTGCTGCGGGATGCTGTATAATGCCGAGGCGTCCTTCAGGCTGCCGAAGCGCGCCCTGCCGCGCCGCGCCGCGCCGTTCCGTGCCGCGCCGTTCCGTGCCGCGCCGTGCCGTGCCGTGCCGCGCCGTGCCGCGCCGTTAATCAGTGCCCGCCTTATGATTACAATGGAAGTTAATTGCCAAAGGTTGTAAATAAAATCTTTTTATTTGGTTTCAAAATAGGTTTCAAACTTTAATAAAAGGTGATTGTAAATAATTGGTGGGAGTTAGCTAGAGAACGTGATTCCTGGAAGGACTTAGGGGAGACCTTTGCCCAGCAGTGGGACAGTATAGGTTAAAAAAATAGATATGTAAATAGTGACAATTATCAGACCGGATACGAAATAGTGATCTGCGCTCCAAAACACTGATCGCAGACGTAGCCATAAAATCATAAGAATGAATTGCGACTGGACGGTACGTCTGCCGCAGATCGGCAGGCTGACTACGTATATCGCGACAGGTGTGCAACAGGCGTAAATCTTGCGATCATCGCTGTCAAACGTCAATTTTGCAATTTTGCATAGCTAAAAGCAGGGAATCGACGTTTGACAGAGATCGCAAAATTTATGCCCTTTGCAAACCTGTCCTGAGATGCGTAATCAGCCTGGGCTAGATGAAGACTGGATGAGTCATTGACTAAGTCCACCACTGAATGATCCCACCAGACAGAAAACGACCTCGCAGCAGACCAAGACGTCGATGGAGAGACGAACTCAACACATACCTGGGAGACGTGTTCGAAGGAAGGATGAGACGCAGTAAAATGTTACTCCTTCTCTCATACCCGTGGATGCAGTAAGAGCCTGCTAAGGGATACCTCCGGAAGACCGTATATCAATATACTGTATTTGTTTTTTATATTTATTTACAGTAAAAAAATATTTTTGTGAGTTTAATAATAAATGATGTTGAATAACAATAATATGTAAATAAAAATATGGTGAATGTCTGCCTGTTTTGTGATAGCCTGGTGCCTGAGATAGAACTGAGAACCTGAAAATGACTTTGCCTATCCCATTTCACCATCGAATTTGTTATACCTTCTCTTAAAAACAATTTTTAACACCAGTTTATTACAACATCTCATCATCATGATCATCTCAGTCGTAGGATTTCCACTGCTGGACGTGGGCCTCCCTCATAGATCTCCAAGTGATCATGAGGGGCTTGTTGCCATACTTTTCACACCTTGCAGGGAGGATACACGGACAGACGCGGCTGCCTATCTTTCGGAGGTATATCTTTAGTGATTCTTAAGGTAGAATTCCCCCAGTGTGGGGCACAAATGTTTGAATGCTAGACCACATCGAAATGTGCAGGCACTCTTCGAACTTTGGCGCATACTCAGCTGCAATTGCAGTATGTCTATAGTTCTGTGAACTGAAAGAGAAGAGGGCCTGGACATTTTGGTGTTCTCTAGCATTCAAACATTTGTGCCGCACATTGGTGGAATTCTACCTTTACTGCATCTACGAGCAAGAGCAGACATTCTACTGTCGGCACCCGCGGCATAACTTTCATCGCTCGTTAACAATGCCTTAGTAAGATAAGCAAATCTTGTTAAATGTGACCGCGCTTATTGCGTAAGTACTACCATCCTAACATTTAAATAGCTTAGATAGATATAAAACACTTTATTGTAAGCCATCTTTAGCATCATCATTCTGGGTGTTTTTCTATATATAATAAAAATATCTATCTATATAGTATAATGTATTAAGTATGTATATCAGTCATCTAGTACCCATAACACAAGCTCTGCTTAGCTTGGGGCTAGATGATGCTGTGTAATTTGTCGAGCATTATTTATTTATATTTATTTATTATTATCATCAGTAATGTCAACCATCTCAGAACGTCGACCGCTGGATATAGGCCTTACTCATGAGGCCTATATCCAGCAGTGGATCTCCAAGTAATGAAGAGGCTGTTGCCATACTCCATTCTATTGGCAGGCGTTGTCAAGCGCAGTACGAGACGTTTTGTACACGGAAAAACGCTGCTGTCTATCTTGCGGAGGTATCCCATGGAAGATTCTTACAGTATACACAGGCAAGAGAGGAGAGGCAACATTCTACTGCTGGCACCCCACGGCAAGGTATTAATCGGCGACGTAATCGACACGGTATTTGAGATATTAGCTTAAAAAAAACTTTCACTAAAAAACGGAGCCAATTTTCATGCAAACAATTCTGAGCTGTGTGAAGTTAAAATTTCCAACCATTTACGTCAAAATAATAGGAATCAGCGAGGCCTAGGACATGCATTTAAATTATTTATTTATTTATTTTATTTCGGAAAGCCATCAGCTAATAAACACAGTTTACATAAAAACTAAACTAGAAACAGTAAGCTAATAACAGGCCTTCACTAGTGGATACAGTATAATAAATATATAGTGAGAACACACCAAAATAATAGATACTAATTAAAATTAATCATTATTGTTTCAGAAAAGTTGTTTACAGTTATTATTATTACGGTCGGCTATTTTCCAACATGGCCGCCCGTATGTCACACCGGAACATAACGGCGGGAAAAAGGCATTCAGATGGTGTCGTTGCAAAACGGTACATAACACAACGAAGTAAAAAGTTATCTGTTTAATGGCGTGTTGCGAACATTCACAGCTCGGCTTTCGAGACAATGAAAACTAGTGCTTAGGAACAATTAGGGCGTATAAGTTAGTTGTTAACATTATCTCAGCTGTGGGACTGCTATCCGTTTCTACTGCTGGACACAGTCTGGCATAGACCTCCCTTATTGATCCCTTAGAAATCGAAAATTATGTACAACTAGCTTTTTACCGCGACTTCGTCCGTGTGAAAGTCATTTAAAACGTAAAATCCGCTTTTTCATGCAGAGCCACTTTGATTCGAAAATATAAATCCCATTTATTCCCTATCCTGTGGGAATTTCGAAAAACCCCTGCACCTCTACGATACTCAAGGTATATGTGTGCCAAATTTCAAGTCTTTAGGTCCAGAGGTTTAGGCTGTGCGTTGATATATCAGTCAGTCAGTCAGTCAGTGAGTCAGTCAGGACTTTGAATTTTATATATATAGAAGAAGATTCAATACTTTCACAGTAGCTTTGCCTTACTATAAAACTTTAAATACCTAAGTTATATAATTAATAAAATCAGGCGTTACTTTGCGGAAATCCATGACAAAATAGTTCTTCCTGCATGTGCATAATTAGCGGGCGGGAGGGCGGTGCTCATGCATCTCAGCATTAGCGGAATTAAAACTAAATATTTTCATTACATTTTATTTTTACCTAAGTAATCGTCAAAAAGTCAAATGGTTTTCATGGAAGTTTAGGAACATCTAAACTTTTATACTAATACTACCACACACCGCCTGGAAAAGATCGCTGTTAGCGAGAAGGTCGCCCATTGTACCAATGTTTATTTTTAATAACTCTTCCTTATCCTGTAACTCTCTTGATTTTGGTGTACAATAAAGTGATTCATTCATTCATTCACCGCACCCGCGTAGTTCCCGTTCCCGTTGGAATTTCGAAAAATCCCTTCTTAGTGCACCTCTAGGATACTCAAGGTATATGTGTGCCAAATTTCAAGTCTCTAGGTCCAGAGGTTTAGGCTGTGCGTTGTCTATCAGTCACTCAGACACTCAGTCAGTAACAGAAGAATTTTATACATATTGATAATAATTATAATGAGGAAAGATTTGATTTTTTGTTTGTAAATTTGTATGCATTGACTAGGCTCCGAAACTACTGGACAGATTTGGAAAACTTTAATTTACCATTAGATTATTTGATTTTGATTCATTTACAATACAATATTTCTGATGACCCGTAGATGCACAGGTCGCCTAAGAAGAAGAGAACAAGAAGGAGAAGAAAAAGAAGAAGAACTTGAAGGAAACCTATACTCTGAAGAGGCAATAACTACATGATACCCACAAATACTCTGCATCCCATCTTCCGGGTGTATCCCTTGGCAAATTATTTTTGTATCCGCGGGCAAGAACGTCAATATTCTACTGCCGGCACCCCACGCTGTTTCTTACATCAGACAATAAAATAGGATTTCTTCATGTGTCACTACAATTTTCCAAATGTCGTCGTTTACAGTCTTTAATTGAATGGTTGTAAAAGGCCTTTATGACATGTCTTGATAGAATTGTTTCGAGGTGTCTATACGGATTGTGGTCGTGGTGTGTCTTGTTCTTATTTTATAAATTTATATATTATAAATTTATCTTCTTTTTTAATTTTGTAAGTTTTATTTCATTGTAAGAAAATGTGTATCAAAATTTTTGTAAAAATTGTATGTGTGTGCTGAAGTAGCAAATAAAGAATTTATCTATCTAAATTGACTTTTTGCTCTAGTGAATAATTATTATTATTATATTATATGCCTCCCTCATGAATCACCTATCCATGAGGGGTTGTTGCCATACTCGCCACGCTTGGCAGGCGCGTTGGCGAGAGCGGTACGGGATGTATGATATATTCTAGATGTATCCCTTGGCAGATTCTTACTGCAGCCACGGGCTAGAGAGGAAAGGCAACATTTTACTGCCGGCACCTCACCGCAGGTCGTGCTCAAGTGACGGGAAATGGACGGTTGCTTAACAACAGTCCCTGCATAAGTAGTAAGATTTTGTGGCTTACTAATTAATCATGATAGGGTATCGGTTTATGGACGAGTTTTATTAAAAATGGCTTTAGATGCCTCTATATGAAACGCTTGGATTATAAATTACTTATTTTATTTTTTTAATATTCCCTTCTATCCAAAAGTAGTCCGGCAGTGATCACTTTTAGCGATAAGGTCGCTCATTGTGTTGTAATCGTTTTCTGTTTCAGTATGTGACTGGGAAATGTATGTCGCATGTCGGAAGAAATAAAGCAAAGATAGCCACTGAGTAGGTCCCTCATACAGGTACAGTATGAGTGTGTCTAGACGCACATGGCGGGATGAGCTAGACATGTACTGTGCTGACTGGTCGACCAACGCCTTGGACCGGGAAGTATAGAGAGGAAAGGGAGGCCTTTGCCCAGCAGTGGGATCCTACAGGCTGATAAGATTAGATTCGATTGTGTAAGTATGTATTATTATTAATAAAACGTATTCTAGATTGCTGTCTATAACCACAGATTACAGAAACTAACTTGCTTAACTAGCTTGTTATAACAAGGACTATAATAATAATAATCCACCTAGCCGTTTTCGGCTGCAGTGACTTGGCTTTCTTTTTTTTTTTGGTTCGGCCCTGGTGTGTGGCGGGCTTTGTCAAAGACTATAAAAGGGACACGTGTCTATTTTTTTCCAAACCATAGTCCGGTAACGTTGTCATGGTCATCTGCGGTCAAGAACATATTTATATTGTCAATTCGAAAAAAGAAACCAAAATGGCCGACAGCGCTAGCTTAAAGCCGTTGGACGCTGGTTTTTATGGTAACTTAGGACCCGGCTCGTGCTACTGACCATCTAAAGTTATTATAAATCAGGCATGGTCTATGGTACGCATATTGTCTGTGGTAGAGACAGGACAGTGTGTTATCGATTGTATTAAAATCAAAAATACATTCCCTTTATTACCTTAATTGCAAAACTTACACACCCAAATCAAACAATTAAATCACTGAACAGATTTAAAAATAAATAAGTAAATTTTATCGATTTTAATTTGTCCATTGAACGGTGAAGAAAAACATCAGAAGGCAATCCGCGGCGTGGCAGAAAAGAACAGATTTAGACGTTTTGATATGTTTAAGCTCACTAGCTTCTGACGTATTGGCACGTTAAAGCCAACTAGCTTCTGACGTATTGACATGTTTAAGCTTACTAGCTTCTGACGTATTGGCACGTTAAAGCCAACTAGCTTCTGACGTATTGAATTGTTGAAGCCAACTAGCTTATGACGTATTGGCATGTTGAAGCCAACTAGCTTCTGACGTATTGACATGTTGAAGCTTACTGGCTTCGGACGTATTGACATGATCTTTTCTCTGAATATAGCAGACGTAAGAGAGTATGGCAGAGCATCTGGGCAAGCTCAATCCAGCTAACAGTGGCCCAGGCATTGCAGCGTCCCATGGATGCATGTACCATGGTTGTAGCATGGTACCAATCGGTCAACACAGTAAAGTGTAATGAACCATGCATAGTTTGTATAATTTTATTTATTTTGTACTGTAATATGTTAGAAATGTTAAAACGTAACTTTTTGGCTAATGCTGTAAGATTTTGGTCTACTTAAATAAATAAATGACTATAAAATAAGGACAGCATAGACTACCATTTTAGAACAATTACTTTTGTTATCATTATAAACATACCGCTATTTATTTTACGATTCAATTTATATTTATGATTATCGGTAAAAGTTATCGATATTTCACTGGTGCATCGGTATAGTATTCATTTAGTTATTTGGTATTTGTGTGAAGTAAACGAAGTAATGGGTTATGCACATTTATGTTGGCTTGAAATCGATTACATTTTATGCCTAAATTTTATAGAAATGCCTTTTGCAATGTTGTCTATAAGGTCAGGTTTTACGAACTAGCTTAGCAATAGACTTATCTTATTTATACAACATGCAAGATTGCCGTGGGGTGCCGGCAGTAGAATGTTGCCTCTTCTGTCTTAACCGTTTATGCAGTAAGATTCTTCTAAGGGATATTTCCGGAAGATACACAGCTACCCAGCATCGTCTTGCCGTGTTTCAACATCATACCACGCTCGCCAACCCGCCTGCCAAGCGTGGTACCCTCTCATGATGTTGAAGACCCATAAGAGAAGCCTACGTCCAGCTGTGGACGTGGAAAACAGTCACGGCTGTGGTGATGAAGAAAGATGACCGATGTTTGGTTTATCTGTAGATAGTCTCGCGCGGGCCGTTCGGATCGCTAGTAATTCTTAATTTGTGTCAATACAGCCGAAAGTTTGCTTGTATGGAGGTTTGTTACCTCTTCACGCAAAAACTAGCGTATGTATCGAGATTAAATTTTGTAGACGTATAGATATTGACTAGGATTAACACATAGGCTACTTTTTATCCGGGTACAACGCATGCGAAGCGGCGGACACAGGCTAGTACTCAATATTTTTATTGCAAACATGTTGTTTAAATACATACTTGATTTTCCTAGATGTACAATCCGTTGTAGAAGGCTCGCTTAAGGTCCGCTTTAAGTGTGGTTTTAGCGACCGACGCATTGATAAACAATTCATCATGTCAGTCATGGGACTATTGCCCACGTCCACTGCTGGACATAGACCTCTCTCATGGATGTCCAAGATCATGAAAGGGTTGTTGCCATATTCACCATGCTTGGCAGGCGTGTTGGCGAGCGCAGTACAATATGTTGATACACAGAAAGATGCTGCTGTGTATCTTCTGGAGGTATCCTTTGAAAGATTCTTACTGCATCCACGGGCAAGAGAGGAGAGGCAACCTTCTACTGCCGGCATCCCACGGAAAACAACGAATAAACAACCTGCGAACAAACTAACACGAAATGAAAAGTCATAAGCGCCATAACAGTTATTCACCTTAAAAAAAACTACCACTTTGAAGTAAAAATCTAAAATATTAATTCCGAATATTATGTAAATGCTGAAGAAAGTTGAAATCACTAAATCGATATCGTCAATGTGTTGACATCACTACGAGAATAATCATTATCATCTCAGCCGCAAGACGTCGTAGATCGCCAGGTACAGATCATGAGGGGGCGTTATCTTAAACACTATTAAAATAACAAACTTTAGCCATGGTAGTTTTTTCTCAAAATCAAATCAAATCAAATAAAAAAAAACCTGATTGAGTGCGGCTGCATGGACCTTATTGATGCGTCATAACACAAATTACAAAATAAAACAACACAAATTAATAGAATAAAGCATATAATTGAATCGCTTTCCGATAACATGCGAGTTAGGAAAAAAGCGAACAGAAGAACCTAACTCGGTCGACATAGTCATCATTTGACAATTTTCTTTTGTTACGTTACGTTTAGTTTAGAGCAGATTCCGTCCCAAGTGATTTTATCCTAAACCCAATGAATATCGTTTGGCCTAGGTTCGTAGTCAATACAGTTTTATTGTTGAGAACAATGAATGGAAAACAATACAGGCCGGCTACTTAGCTGCGCAATGTCAGGTTATATACGAGTAACACGCTACTTATTACGCCTAAGTGTTCTGCTAATCAGTATGTACCACAGATGTATGATCAGTATGTAACACAAATTAACACAATACAATATCATAGAACGGCGAACGAAAAGTCATCATTTCAGCCATAAAACGTCCACTGATGAACACAGGCCTCCCTCATGGATCTCCATGAGGGGTAGTTGCCATTCTCATCACGCATGGCAGGCGGGTTGGTGAACGCAGTATGGGATGTTGATACACGGATAGACGCTGCTGCCCATCTTCCGGAGGTGTCCCTTAGCAGGCTCTTACTGCATCCACGGGTAGGAGAGGAGGGGTAACATTCTACTGCCGGCACCCCACGGCATAACGAACGAGAAGTGATACTATTTTTTTTTTATATTATAAGCTGGAAGACGAGCATACGGGCCTCCTGATGGGAAGTGGTCACCGTCGCCCATTGGCATCTGCATCACCAGAGACGAGGCTGATGCGCTGCCGGCTTTTGGAGGAAGGAATACCTGCCTTTTGAAGGACCCCATTTCGAAGCTCCGAGGGAATTAAATAATGCTGGACAAATCACACAGCATCATCTAGCCCCAAGCTAAGCAGAGCTTGTGTTATGGGTACTAGATGACTGATATACTTAATACAATAAACTACATAGATAGATATTTTTATTATATATAGAAAAACACCCAGAACACCCTGAACAAATATCTGCAGATCGTACAGACATTTGTCCCGAGGCGGGAATCGAACCCACAACCCTTTGCGTCGCAGGCAGACCTTCGCCCGCTGCGCCACAGAGCTCGTCAAATACCACTGATAGGAGTTCGTTCCACAACCTAAGTTCTCGAATGGAGGCCACGGACCGGCAAGCGCAGCGTAGGACGTCCACGTTTAAGATGGGCAGACGACTTGGTAAGAACCGCAGGTCGGCGTTGGATGCAGGCCGCTTCCAACCGCAGTACCTGGAGATCACTGAGGAAGGTCCAGCAGTGGACGCCTTACGTCTGATATGACCTGTACCTATGTAACTGTAATCTTTGAACGTTGTTTTAACCCACTTTAGGACATCTAAGATTTAATTGAAACTGTGTATACTTATCAGATTTGGGGAGGCCTATGTCCAGCAGTGGACTTATATAGGCTAATGATGATACTTATCAGGGACCGATGACAATACAATAGTAAGCGTGTGTTTTAGTTTTTAATTTATTATTATTACCTAGTTATACAGCCTGTATTTATAATATGTAGAAAAATGGTAAAATGTGTGATCAGTACTTGCAGATACATGAAGAAGGAATATGTCCAGCAGCGATATGTGTATTATTACAATCAACAGATATTAAAAATTATTGAGTACCCCTTCTCTTTTAAGTTGGTTAAAAATGTATTAAAATAATACAGATGACTCGAAAACTTCCTTAATCTATAGTTTGTTATTTTTATAGTGTTTAACCACACTTAATAAATGAATAACCTTATCAATTCGGTTGCTCAAACCGACATCACCTTATCAAGAATTTCAGCGGGTCCCAACATGGGTTCTGTAGCTTAGCGGCCAAAGCACTTCCGGCTTAAGGAAGCGTCAAGTATCGGTTTGATGGACGTTGGTTCGAATCCCACCGGAACCGTAAAGTTTATGATAAGGTTATTCATTTCTTTTAAAACTTCCTTAATCCCCCTTCCTTCCGAAATCTGCGCTATGGAGGTTTTTATTCTTAATAGTTCATACGTAAATAAAACTGAATTTTCATGGTAAAGTGCAATTCACCAGAATCACTCAAGCCAAGGTATCATAGCACAAAACATCTTGACTCACAGAGGTAGGACACCTGAATGTGCGGTGAGGTACAGTCCGCCACGAAAGTGGTTTTATTTTTAAACTGTTTACCGGGACTTTTATAGTCATTTATAGTCTATATACTATCATACTACACTACATCTATATACTTATCATCTATTATACTACATCTATATACTTCATCGCGTAATTACCTGCTTTATTATTTTCCGATGTTTTGTTCGTATTTACTAATCGCGAAAGTTTACAAAACAATGTAATAGTGGTTTATTTGTTTTAAAGCCTTGTTGACCGAGTGTTATGTACCCCCGACTTTGGATCCGAAGGTTGTGTGTTCGATACCGGCGGTAAATAAAAGGATTATTCTTTCTTAAAAATGTATGTTAATTTTTAATATGTGCTTTAACGGTGAAGGAAAATCGCGAGGAAACCCGCGGCTTAGTTAGCTTCAGACGTATTGACCTGTTCTTTCCTCTGTCTAATAGTTGACTAAGCTGGGAGGATGGTACACATGGTGGGCAAGTCATCTAACATTGAGCCAGGCGCTGCAGCGTCCTGACCAGCATAAATACCAGTTGCTGACTCAAATCATCTACAATAGATGTAAAGGCCTTACTTTTATTGTGGTTAAGGCGACGCATTGATAAATAATTATTTGAATGTAATTATTTAAATTACATTGGTAAAACTCGGACTGAGGGAGGCCTGCTTCATACAAATTGATGCGAAAACTGGCTTGAAATAAAAAGTAGTAAGCGTCAAACTTTTGATCATCATTTTCATCATTTCAGCCATAAAACGTCCACTACTGAACGAAGGCCTCCCTCATGGATCTCCATAGGGGGCAGATTGCCATACTCACCACGCTTGGCAGGCGGGTTGGCGAGCGCAGTACGGGATGTTGATACACGGAATGACGCTGCTGCCCATCTTCCGGAGGTAGCTCTTAGCAGGCTCTTACTGCATCCACGGGCAAGATAGGAGGGGCAACATTCTACTGCCACACCCCACGGCAACTTTTGATATTTATGCTTAATTAAAAAAAACTTTTGATAATTATGTAAAATCCTACTACCATTTTGAAAAAGTCGCATAAGACTTAAATGTTTAGAAAATTTTGAGGCAGAAGTCGGTTTCGTCCACCTGTAAAGTGAAATATTATAGGATAACATTAAAAAAGAAACAGTACGTGCCCAATACTTTTTGTTATTCTACATGACGCTCACCTAAGTCTACCTAAACTAAACTAACCTAACCTTTTGTCACTTATTATACTCACTTTGTACCGCTAATTTTGTATGTAACTGTACCGAATGGCTTGGTCTTGAATGATGGCGTTTTTGTTCGCGCTAGGTTAAAGACACACGGCCACTGCGCGGGCGCATGTGATACAGGACGGGTTTATGCATAGCTCAGACAAGAAAATTAGAAAACGAATGTGACATGTTAACTCTAGAAACTATAGCTGGTAGAGTTACGTCTTCGGTGCGGCAGTTGCCGTGGGGTGCCGGCAGTGGAATATTACCCTTCCTCCCATGCCGTGATGGTGAGCAGTAGCGCCTGTCCGTGTATTAACATCCCGTACTGCGCTCGCCAACCCGCAAGCGTGGTGAGTATGGCAACTACCACTGATGAACAGACTGGATCTCCATGAGGGAGACCTGTTCAGTAGTGGAAGTTTTACGGCTGAAATGATGGCAGTGCTTTGATAGATAGATCGAAGATATGGAAATCAGGATATAGTTATAACCTTCGGCTCTGACGGGATTTAAACCGACGTGTTATAACCGACTTATTAGTCTTTTATTAATTTTATTTTACCAATTTGTGGTGTTAATTTTTCTTACTATTGTCATTTAATTGTTAATAAATCTTTGAATTTATTTATTTGTTATTATTATTACTTTGGCTCACATATACTTGTAGTAGTAGTAGTAGTAGTAAGGCCTTTTTGCATCTATTATAGATGATTTATACAGCGTCAGCAACTGGTTATCATGCTGTACGGGACGCTGCAGTGCCTGGGACATTGCCAGATAGATTAGGTTTGCCCAGCACCTATACCATCCTCTCAGCTTGGTCAGCTATTATTCAGAGGAAAGAACAGGTCAAAACGTCTGAAGCTAACTAGCCGCGGGTTTCCTCACGATGTTTCCTTCAAAGTTAAAGCACGTGTTAAGTGTGCACATACTTTCTTGAAAAATGTACGAGTGGTATGCCACTCGGCCAACACGGCTTTTTATAACGACTTGTAACCTTTACGTTTGACCATAACAATCTTAGCGTGGGCTGATAGATAGAAGATAGAGAAAGCTTTAATTTTTTTTGTGAGGCTATATCGTCGTCGGAGAAAGAAGACTAACTAATTTGCGCTTCGCTGATGACATTGTCCTCTTCTCCAATTCAGCTACTGAGTTAACAAAAATGCTCGATGACCTGAGCAAGGCAAGCCTCGACATCGGTCTGAGTTTGAATATGTCAAAGACCAAAATAATGACTAACAGCTCAAAACACAAAATAACTGTAGGGGGTGAGGAGATTGCATACGTTAACGACTACATATACCTTGGTCAAATAGTCTCTTTCCAGGCGAGACAAGAAAAAGAAGTTGCACGACGCACCGAAAACGCCTGGAGGAGCTATTGGGCTATGAAGGAACTTATGAAGGGAGATTTACCACTATCACTTAAACGTAAGCTCATGGACGTATGCATACTCCCCATCCTCACTTACGGCGCTCAAACTTGGTCTTTGACTGCTCAACAAAGATCGACACTCGAGGTTTGCCAACGAGCTATGGAGCGCAGTATTCTCGGTATTAAACTTACTGACCGAATTCGCAACACCATACTGCGCGCCAAAACTCAAATAACTGATGTCACTCAGAAGGCTGCTAGACTAAAGTGGGACTGGGCTGGCCACGTCTGTCGTATGCCGAATGACCTATGGGCTTTTATAACAACAGAGTGGGTCCCTAACGCTGGAAGGAGGCAACGCGGCAGACCCAGACTGAGATGGCGCGACGAACTTGACTTGTTTTTACAAGGTTGGTCCTCCATAGCACAGGATCGGGATAAATGGAAGGGGGATAGGGAGGCCTTTGCCCTGCAGTGGGACGAAAATGGCTAGTAATAATAATAATAATAATATATCGTCCCACTGCTGGACAAAGGCCTCCCTCATTGATCTCCAAGTACTGCGGTTGGAAGCGGTCTGCATCCACCGCCGACCAGCAGTTCTCACCAAGTCGTCTGCTCATCTTGTAGGTGGACGTCCTACGCTGCGCTTGCCGATCCGTGGCCTCCATTCGAGAACTTTGCGGCCATAACTTTGAGGACACTTTAAATACCATAAAATTATGACGCTCTCCTGTGAACATATATTTCAAGTGGACGTGTTCACACATAAAAATCTGCACCTGTTCCAGCGACGTGGGGTTGACGAGAACCGTGCCCTACGTAGTAAGAAGTACTAGCACAGACTCGTCACCCCGAAGAACAATCTTTGCAGATCTACAAAATCGGTGTACATCCTCCGCAGTATACAACAGAATACCCATCTAAATCAGAAATGCTGCTTCCATCGCAGCGTTTAAAATTCGACTGAAGTCGTAGTTGCTAGAAGAGGTTTTTTACAGCTTAAACGAATTCCTTGAACTGCCCAAAATATAAAAATATTGTATACATTAATTAAAATTTTTTCATTTTAATTATTGTATACAATATTTTTATATTTTGGGCAGTTCAAGGAATTCGTTTAAGCTGTAAAAAACCTCTTCTAGCAACTACGATTTCAGTCGAATTTACTATATGCTATACAATAATTGACATGAATATTTTTTTATAAAATTGTTTATATTAAAAATTACATGTAAATTATCTTTATAAATCAATTCTTGCATCGACGGACAAGGGAGAAGAGGCAAAATTATACTGCCGGCACCCCATCATCGCTGCGACTGCTAGTGAAGTGGGTAGATATATGCACACATCTCGCATAAACCCATCCAAGTCTTTGACATAATACGTAATACTAAATTAAATAACAATCCATCATAACACCATTTATTATTATGTCATCCGATATTATGTTACCGAGCTCGTTACTTAGTTACATGCAATAAAATACTTTGTCTTATGTTTCGTCCTGTTGAAATAAATTGTATTCTTTCTTCACGGTTATTGCATCCGATAAGAAGGCTTCGCTTAAACGAAAATTTTAAACGCTGCGATGGAAGCAGGATTTTTGATTTTGATCGGCACTCTGTTGTATACTGCGTAATATCCTAATCATCCAATATCCTTACCGGACATTAAATTAAGCATAATAATATGACAAATATTGTAACAATGTATAGAAGTGAAAGAGTGAGGTTCCTTGTTCGCTTCTTTCCCTCACTTGGAAAAAGTTTTTCGAAGCGAACGAATTCAATTATGTGCTTTATTCAATTTAAATGTGTTTTGTTTTTATTTTGTAAACTGACTATTCTCAGAAGCCTTTTGCTCTATTGAATAAAAACACTTATTGACTTTGACTTTTGTAGTTTTTATCATAGAACAAGGCCGGGGCGGGTCGCTAGTTTATTTATAATTTACTATCATGTAGGTACTTATCGTAGGCGCCTATTTGTAGCGCAATATTTTTTTTCATTTTGTATAATCAATTTCAAATACTTATATAAATAAATATAACAAATTTCAAATACTTATTATCACTGCATAGCTTACCTTCTTAGTGCAAGGCCGTTGATTGAGCCTACGATCTCTACAGATCACGTTCCTGACAGATTGATGATTTCTGACGAGCTCTGTGGCGCAGCGGGCGAAGGTCCGCCTGCGACGCAAGGGGTTGCGGGTTCGATTCCCGCCTCGGGACAAATGTCTGTACGATCTGCAGATATTTGTTCAGGGTGTTCTGGGTGTTTTTCCATATATAATAAAAATATCTATCTATGTAGTATAATGTATTAAGTATATCAGTCATCTAGTACCCATAACACAAGCTCTGCTTAGCTTGGGGCTAGATGATTATGTGTGATTTGTCCAGCATTATTTATTTATTTAGATGCATGTCTCACCGTGATGATAACTGTGCCCTATATTTTAGGGTTCTGTAGATAATATAGTGTTCTGACATCATCATTCCAGCCGTAAAACGTCCACTACTGAACACAGGCCTCCCTCATGGATCTCCCTGAGGGGTAGTTGCTATACTCACCACGCTTGGCAGGCGGGTTGGCGAGCGCAGTACGGGATGTTGATACACGTAAAGACGCTGCTGCCCATCTTCCGGAGGTATCCCTTAGCAGGCTCTTACTGCATCCACGGGCATGAGAGGAGGGGTAACATTCTACTGCCGGCAGCCCACGGCACATATTAACTATATAGTACATATATAACTATGGCTATTTGTAATTTCTTGTGAATTTATATTGAGCTTTGAATATATTATGTTTATCATTAACATTTCCGTAGACCGACAAGTTTTATCGCAAAATTGTTGACACAATTGGAAATTTCAAGACGTATATTTCGTTGATGTTCAAAAACAATTATACTGAGCCATAGTCACATCTTTTAATTTTTGTCTCTCAAGTAGATTATCAAACACTTTTGAACACGCATTTTTTATCTTATAACGTTATCCAAAAATAACAGCGATACATTTTGTAAAGATATGATAAACTAGCTGACCCGGTGCCCACTTCGTTGGGCGGTAATTTATAGCTTACGCCACTCGCAAATACTGTGGCTTTCTATTAGTAAAATAATTTTGAAAATCGGTTTAGTAGATTCAGAGATTACCCCCTACAACCTCACAAGCTCACAAACTTTACAGTTTTATTATATTAGTATAGATAAGTTATCAGATTCGGACCTGTAAGTAGCGGTGTCAAAAGGTCCCGTCTCAGCTTCGAGCTTATCTATATGAGCAGAGCAGCTCTGGTATTCAAATTCTTTGTGCAAGGCCGTCAATTCAAGCCTACGATCTCCACAGATCACGATCCTGACAGATTCGATGCATACTCACCGCGATGGTGTTAAAGGTTAAGGCAGCGAATTACCACCTCACGCTGCGAAAAACTTTTTATAAAACTATGGTAGTAGTTATTTGATAATATTTACACACCTGGATGCGAAATGCACAGGACAGAGGAGGCTGGCAAAAACTCAGGGAGGCCTATACCCAGCAGTGGGTGATTCCGGGCTGAGAAGAAGAAGAAGAAGTTATTTTTGCATGACGCACGGAAAACGCCTGGAAGCATAGTTTATTACAATTTATTATATACGTTATACATAGTTTTATGTATTTATTAAATATTAAAGATTGCGTCACTATGTGCCTAGAATGGAATTAGACATTAAAGACTGAATGATAGCTTTCTTATAGCATTTGAGCATTATGTTTAAGTACCATTACAAAAATAAGAACATGTTATATACAATAGAAAAATCCACAAATAAAACAATTGTTTATTTTTTGTTTTGCTTATATATAAATTTAACAAAATGTTGAATGTTGTTTGTGGATTTTTCTATTGTATGACATGTTCTATAATAATAATGTTCACATGCTTTAACAAAGCTATCATTCAGTCTTTAATGTCTAATTCCATTCTAGATAGAGTATAGTATGGAGTATAGAATAGATAGAGTATAGAATAGTATAATTTAGTTTCAGATCATTAATTGTTTTTTTTTTACAAATTATAATGTGTTTGTTATGTCAATTTCAGTAGTTGGTTGGGGCTACGCTACGCACTTCTACGCGGATAGTCTAGTTTATAGCTGAGATGGGATCTTTGACACATACTGCTACAGTGAGCATAGGTTACATTGTTTTTCTATATTTTTTAGCTTTGTTTAAATATGTTTTTTCTCTTTGTTTGATTCGATAACCTTTTTGTGCTGTATCTTTATGTGGTCAATGAATACTTCATTCATTCATTCAAAAATAAAAATTAAAAGGTCAGTTATTATTCAGTAGACCTCTCGGCAGACCGCCTGCTAGATGGACGGACGATATACATAGTTGCCCTACAGATAGATAGATAAAGCATTTATTTGGTAAAAACACAGCACACAATACAGACAAACTTACAGATTAAAGTTAGAACATAGGACAACAAAGCGACACACAGGAATTAAGAAAAAAAATAAAACATTTTAGCTAGGTATACATAAACACACAAAAAAAAAATATATATAGATAAAAATAAAAACAGAGGTTTACACAGACAATTTACCAAACAAAAATAAATAACAGATTAACAATATTATGGTGTTTTTCTATATATAATAAAAATATATCTATCTACATACATATGTAGTATAATGTATTAAGTATATCAGTCGTCTAGTACCCATAACACAAGCACTGCTTAGCTTGGGGCTAGATGATGCTGTGTGATTTGTCCAGCATTATTTATTTTATTTTTTATTTATTATAGTTATCATGAAGTCGTCGACTGTGGGCTAGATGTCTGCGCCGGTGTAAACCAAAAAGAGACAGTCTCAGCTCCATGGCAACATGCTACATCAAGTACAGGGCAACGCTGATTTTCAGACTGTTCCTGGTTGGGTGACATCACTGTAATAATAAACATAAATAAACTCTTTTTTAATAAACAGTTAATTCATAAATAAATACGGTGAAATAGAAAAAATAATAAATAGTACTAAACCCACACAATTTATCCGAAATCTGAGAAACCGATAGTGTTGGCTTATTAAGTTCTAGATAATTTAATAAAAATGTCCTTGTTTTTAATTTGTGTACCATTATGTCAGTGTAACACGGTCTGCAAAAGGCCCAGATAATAACTATTTCATCATCATCATTTCAGCCGTAAAACGTCCACTACTGAACACAGGCCTCCCTCATGGATATCCATGAGGGGTAAGTTGCCATACTCACCACGCTTGGCAGGCGGGTTGGTGAGCGCAGTATGAGATGTTGATACACTGAAAGACACTGCTGCCCATCTTCCGGAGGTATCCCTTAGCAGGCTCTTACTGCATCCATGGGTATGGGAGGAGGGGTAACATTCTACTGCCGGCACCCCACGGCTAATAACTATTTGACGTTTAGAAAAGGAGGCTTATGCCTCGCAGTGGGTCGATACATGCTGACAATGATAAAATTATGAAAAAGTTAGTTAGATTAAATGTCACGTAATAATAAGAATCCACATTATATACCTAGTTTCTAATGTCAACAAAATGTTACAAAAAAAATGCCATCAGTAACACTTTTTCGACATAGCTGGCCAAAAACCAACGGCTAATTATAACGTTTGGGAACACGGACACGGTCTGGAAATCGAACCCGTATGCTATTGAACTGTCAGTTGTGCAAGAAGACGGATATCTTGCAAACTTCTCATTTCTTGTTAGCTTGTTAAACCGTAGTTTAGCGCGTAAACTGTGTGTGAACAGCTTTTTACAAGGTTATTAACACATATTTATACGGGTATTTATCGCGCTATTTACCTTTATTATTGCCCGACGTTTCGACAGGATTGCACCCATCGTGGTCCCGGGAAGAGTCTTCCCGGTAAATAGCGCGATAAATACCCGTTTAAATATGTGTTAATAATGTGTCGTGATCGCGAAAGTTTAAAAAAGACTATTTTTACAAGGTGTTTACAAATATTCTACTACTAAGGCCTTTACATCTTTTGTGGATGATTTCTGCAGAATTGGCAACTGGTATTCACGCTGCACGGGATGCTGCAGTGCCTGGGACATTGTTAGATAGATTAAGCTTACCCTATCTATACCATCCTCTCAGCATAGCCGGCTGTAAGTCAGAGCAAGGAGCAGGTAGATGCGTCTGAAGCTGGCTAAGCGGGTTCCTCACAAATATTCTAGATGGCTTATAAACCGTCTGTTCGCTTCTTTCCCTCAATTATTTGCTTTATTAAATTTAAATGTGTCTTGTTCTTCTTTTGTAAATTGACTATTATGATGTGGCTTTTCGCGGGTTTGACGACTTTGGTCTAAAAATAAAAATGACTGAGTATAATAATGACAACAATCACAAAATAAAAATGTCAACATGAATGAATGACAAAGTATAAAAATTGGACTTTCTATACTTTGTCATAGTAGAAAAATGTCCACATGAAAAAATTACCAAGTATAATAATGACAAGATATATAAATGTAAAGGATAAAGTTTGCTAAGTTAAAAAAGTACAACATACTTAGAAATATCATATTTTGTGACATCTGTCACATTATTTATTGTATTATTATATTATTGTTAAGTAATTATATTATTTATGGAGTATTTCTCAGACAGCCATCGGTTTTGTACTTTTGTTTTGTTTTTTCAGCAACAAGACAAGTATTTTATCATTTAAACTCGGTGTTCTTATTTGAAAAATTAAATAATTAATACAATAAGCAAAGTATTATCAATATATAATGTATCCCTAAATCAGCCAAATTTTTTAACAACAAGTTCCTTAGATTGGAGGGGAGGACATATGAATGAATTGTGCCGACCCCATGTAATGTGGAATATTAAGTGAAGACGGCTTAAATAAGCTAAAACGCAAAATATCAGAATCGAGTAAAATCGGGATTGTTTGCTAGTTTAGGTATAATTTACCCATTTATATGAAGATTTAGTGAACGGCCTAAGTATGCCAGATAAATCGAATATACTGCGAGCATAAAGTTAACGATATAATAAATAAATATAAAATACTATTTGTCCTGAACTTCGTATCGCACCTACTACTACAATAATTACTAGAATAGAATAGAATAGAAAACTCTTTATTGCACACCACATAAAAAAATAGAACATTAAAATAAAGGAATTAAATAATATAATACAATATATGAGTAAAAAGGGCGGCATTATCAAATTAAAATCAGTATACAAGTACTTACATAATAAAATAATTATAGTGATAAATAATGTTGATGGAGCAGATTCTTATCTCATATATGGTATATACATATATTTATATATATATATAGTATATATTATATACTAGTTGTTCGCCACGGACATAAAACGAGCGAGCTGATTCTCAGCAGATGAAAAGATCTGCAGTTATAAGTGTTAAGGTATTGTGATGCATGTGGAGTAGTAGAGGGTGTCCAACATTTTCTCGATGGAGACACATTGGGATTTCTTTTTTTTTATAGCTGACATGTTGCCACGTCATAATGTGAAGTTGACATTTGAACCTGACGTTTGCTTAATTTAATAATATTGCTATTCCTCCCTTGTTTACACGTATTGTTTTCAATGTCCTATTACTTTAGCTATTTTATTTATATTATTTGCAATGCACTATTTATTCATTTATTTAATTATGCACTAATAATTATATATATATGTATATATATTTATTTATTTATTTTGGTACATGATGTTTATTTTACAGAGACAGATAATAAATAGGGTCTGACTGAAAACCAGCGCTTCCTAGCATTCCTTATGTGTGGGAGCATAATGCTGAGTCAGGCCCCTTTGGACTCACACAACTTTGTGAACTGGTTTGTTCATTAGGTACTTGAAATAGTATTCATACTGCTTTGACCCGCTGAGTGAGCTGCTTACCATCTATTTGTCACTACCTATGTCGCAGAATATTTAACTGGGTAGGTACTCCTAGATTAAAATTAGAAATAAGTCAGTGTTTTTACTATAGTTATTTTTAAGTTTAGTGTGTGTGTCTAATATATGTATTTCTTCTTCTTCTTCTTCAACATCTACTAGAGGAGTGCGTGCGCTTCCAACAGGAAAGACAGTCACTTGTGATGGCTTTCGGCTTGAACAGTCTTGACACAGGAATTTTTCACAACGTTTTAGCACATCCTACATCTGAATCAGCTGTTCAGATCCGTGACTCATCACAAGTAGTACACACTACCTACCCAATACTTAATTTAATATTCGTTAAGAATTGTCTTTTTCATTTTGATTTAATTGTAGTAATTATTCTCTTATTGTTGGCTTATTTCCTTTTTTCATTGGTGCAGGTAATGTTATAAAATCATTGTAAATACGAGAGGACCGGCTTGTTGTTAAATAAAGCTTAAGCATAAATGAATCATCATGTCTACGTATGTACATACGTAGACATGATTCATTTAGTAGACAGGTAGTACAATGATGAATCGGTCATAGGAAAACGGTTGCGGAATCACTTCTTGGTATTTTATTTTACTTAGGTATCTCGGTTTGGGCTGTATTGTATAAATAAATAATAAATAAATAAATAATGCTGGACAAATCACGCAGCATCATCTAGCCCCAAGCTAAGCAGAGCTTGTGTTATAGGTACTAGATGACTGATAAACTTAATACCTACATCGACAGATATTTTGATTATATATAGAAAAACACCCAGAACACCCTGAACAAATATCTGCAGATCGTACAGACATTTGTCCCGAGGCGGGAATCGAGCCTGCAACCTCTTGCGTCGCTGGCGGACCTTCGCCCGCTCCGCCACAGAGGTCGTCAAGGTTACTTTAATTGATCGGTAAGTCCACGAACCTTAAATAAGATATTAACGTAAATCAGATCTAGGTACCCTAACATGGTATCGAGAAGGATGTAACCTTTCATGGTGTTTTAGCAATAACCATCTTGGACGCGGACCGATTACTCCTGGAGACGAACGAACGATAGCATCTGCAATAATATTAATAATTTAAACCTTATTTCAGGCAACTAACTTAGTTTAGTACAAGATGTTAAATTACGAGAATCAAGAATCAAAAAATACTTTATTCAGTGCGGCCGCATGGACCATAAAGGCGAGTCACAAATCTATACTATAATATTATAAAGCTGATTAGTTTGTTTGTTTCTCTGTTTGCTTGAACGCGCTAAACTCAGGAATTGCTAGTCCGATTTAAAAAATATTTCAGTATTAGATAGCCCATTTATCGAGGAAGGCTATAAGGCTATATACCATCACGCTAAAACTAATAGGAGCAGAGTACCAATGAAGAATGTTTAAAGATCGGGGTTTTTTTTTCTTTTGAGAGCTTCTGCTGCGTGTGCTGCGTAAACGGTTAAATAACGCTTTTAACGTAGGTATTATTTAAAACTATTTTCACCTTCTACGAAAACGAAGTCGCGGGTTAACCAAAGTAACTATTCCACACGGACGAAGTCGCGGGCAAAAGCTAGTTACAAAATAAAACTACAAAATTCTATAATAGACTTTGTCCGTACATACTTTTTATGTTTCTTATAAAGTTATAACACTTAAAATATCTAGTCCAGGCATGTAATCTCCTCGGTCTAATCCGCGCCAGGCATTTTCACACGTGTAAAGTATAATAGTCATTGTTTGCCAATTTCCGAAAGCACTCAGCTATTGGTTTCTAAGTGTATGGCGTTCAAAGGTATTGAAATTGGCATACTTTGTGTAATACACGTAAGAGGCGTGGGGTGCCGGCCTTAGAATGTTACCCCTCAGCCCGTGGAATCAAGAATCAAGAATCAAAAAATACTTTGTTCAGTGCGGCCGCATGGACCTTATTGACGTGTCACAACTTGAAAATAAAACAACACAAATGAATAGAATAAAGCACATAATTGAATCTGTTCACTTCAGATGACACGCGAGTTAGGAAAAGAAGTGAACAGAAGAACCTAACTCGGTCGTTATAGTCATCATTTAACAATTTTATTTTGTCTTATGTTACGTTTGACGGAGTTCGAGCAGATTCCGTCCCAAGTGGTTTTGTCCTCTAGGTAATCTGATATTTTATAATAAGCTTTATTGCACAGATTGCGTTTGATAATGCTTTTGAATTTATTCAATGATAACTTCTGCAACTCACTTGGGAATGGATGCAGTAAGAGCCTGCTAAGGGATACCTCCGGAAGATGGGCAGCAGCGTTTTTCCGTGTATCAACATCCTGTACTGCGCTCGACAACCCGCCTGCCAAGCGTGGTGAGTATGAAAATACCTCATGAATTACCAAGTACAAGACAATGACCACTTATACCTCCTAGGTCCATCCATAGCAACAAACTACTTTATTTTTTAAATACAGGATTTTATCGCGTAACCTTTTTAATTATTTTTCCGAAGTTCTGAATACGACGAAAATCCTGTATTAAAAAACTAGTAATATGTTTACATATCGCGAAAAATTAACAAGTCCAAGTTACCGGACTATGGCGAGCGCAGAGGGCGCCCAGCCGCTAAAGTAAGGTTGAGGCAACAAGCTTAAGGGCACCACCTAGGTTCGAACCACGGCTTGGACTGTTGCCAGATTTTTGTGTGTAGTGATGGTTAACGTCCAGGTGGAAAACTGCACCTTAAGACGGAAGAGTGTATTCTTCGGCCCCGCCGGCGGGACCGGTTATTGAATGTGTGCCTAGGAGCTAATGTGGGTTGACGTCACCTCCAGGTTAGCGGCGGTGAGCTCGTCAAGGGGCAAGCCGAGAACGTGTCTCGGTCGACGGAGGAAAGTAGTCGTTGGGAATGCGGCGACGAGTGACGCAGACACGGTGTCTCATTCCGTCGCTGCGCGGGGTCGCGTCGCAGCCGTCCCGCGAATCGATGAAACTTGACACCCGGTCACAATTCCGAATTTAAAAAGGTCGATAGCTTTTCAGTCGGAACTCTCACCACAAATGAATTTAAAAAAGTGTTCAAATTAGTTAAGTAAAAAGGAGTTGATACTGACCACCTCAAAGAACAAGTTTAGTTCTACGACTTTTCAGGATTCAGTGAATTTCATTCAAGAAAAGACCACGAAAGTTTTAACTTCAACTGCTGATTATACGATAATGACAATCTAAAAGTCTTCCCGGGACCACGATGGGTGCAATCCTGTCGAAACGTCGGGCAATAATAAAGGTAAATAGCGCGATAAATACCCGTTTAAATATGTGTTAGAATCTAAAAGCCAGCTGATCCTTGACACGGTCATTGACCTCCACTAAGAGTGGTCGTACAGGTGCAAGAAAGAAGGGTATTTTTTGTAGAAAAATAATTAAATTCCTCGAATTATCTTAACATAAAACCAGTTAATAAATTTGAAAATTAAAATAATCAAAAATATATACGATTTTCTGTTTTGTTTTCCTCTTCTAAACTGCTTGTTTTCATAGGCTGAAACCCCCCTTTCGGGGAGTGTAGTACACATAATACACCCTTTTTTAAACTTTCGCGATCACTACAAACATTTAACACATATTCAACCGGGTATTTATCGCGTCATTTACCTTTATTATTGCCCGACGTTTCGACAGGATTGCACCTATCGTGGTCCCGGGAAGACTGCAAAAAAACGTCGGACAATAATAAAGGTAAATAACGCGATAAATACCCGGTTAAATATGTGTTATACACCCTGTATTTTGGCGCAGTTTCACACGCCGTGATCACAGATAAACTCAAATATACTGATAGGTTTAAAAGTTATAAATAATAACATACTTAGATTATTTGACAAAAGGGGTTGTCGCCATACCCGCCCCGCTTAGTACGGCACGTTCATACACGTACACTGAAAGACGCTGCGGCCCATCTTCCGGAGGTATCCCTTAGCAGGCTATTACACCATACACGGGCAAGAGGGGTAACATTCTACTAACGGCACCCCATGCCCATATAACCTAGCAATAACCATAGCTTACCTAACAATAATAAAACTCAAAGATAATAAAAAACAGCGGATACATACAGCTTTGCGAAATCAACTAAATGCAAATTACATGGATGCACAGAACCCTTGGTTTATGAAACACATAACATAACAGTCAGAAATTACGTTACAATTATTATAAAAATCGGCCAAGTGTGAGTCGGACTCGCGCACGAAGGGTTCCGTCCCATTATTTGGCAAAACAACTTGTTTTTGAGGTCCACCCACTTTTAAATGTGATTTGTAAACTTTTATACTTGTGTGATATGTATATGTACAATAAACAATAATAAATAAAATAATGGTACGAGGGGAGGTAAATTACACAACATCGAGCCAAAAACGGCTTTAAAATCCCGTTTGCTGTATGGGAGCCCCCCTTAAATATTTGTTTTATTTTAATTTATTTATTTATCTTTAAAGTAATTATATATTTTAATATTCCGTTAATATTTTATGCGTCTACCTATTGCCGTTATTAATATCGAGCAAAAAAAATACGTTTGTTTTATTGGAGTCACCCTCAAATATTTTATTCTGTTTTGAGTATAGTAATTGTTGTTATAGCGGCAACAGAAATACATCATATGTGAAAATTTCAACAGCTAGCTATCACGGTTCATAAGATACAGTCTGGCGAAGATAGACAGACAGACAAGACAGTTACGGAACACTAAAAATTAACACAGACGCAGATATTACTTTACAACTATTATAAAAACTGACGCAGAAGTGAAAGTACCATCAAAATGGGATCAGCATTATTTACGCACGATAAATTTGAAAAGTGCAAATGTGAATTTAAGTAATTACAAGATAGCCTTTTTAATGAGATGAACGTATAAGTAGGAAAGCTAATAACTTAATTTACACTGTGAACACCTAAACCTAGGTTTATCTGTTTGGAGGATTAAAACAACATCATCATCATCTCGTCATCCACGTCCATTGCTGGACATAGGCCTCCGTCATGGATCTACAAGTAGTAATCATGAAGGGATTGTTGCGATACCACGCTCGCCAGGCGGGTTGCAAGCGCAGTATGGGATGTTGATACACGGAAAGACGCTGCTGCCCATCTTCCGAAGGTATGCCTTGGCAGATTTTGTTGGAGCGATACTCACCACGCTTGGTCTCACAACCCCCTCATGATAGTACTAAGTGAGCAAGGCTGTTGTCCATTCGTGGACATCGTGCGCCTAGAAGATTACATACTTTTCGTCATATCATAAGTAGGTACTGGAATTCAATCATATTTTGTGAAGATTTCATCCGGGGAAGTACTACCACCATACATATTTCTGCCGCCAAGCAGAAATGTCTGCATTGCTGTGTTCCGGTTTGAAGGGTAAGGGGGCCGGGGACATTACGGGCACATGAGACCTTACAACTGTCTCAGGGTGACGGGCGTAATGCAATGCAGCGTTGGTCACATAGTCACTTCGTGAACGTAATGCGGTTTAGCAGTTGTAATAGGTAGAGGTTACCCCTTTACATCAGGTGGGCCATCGGCTTGTCGCGTCATTAAGTCGTTCATCATTTCAGCCGTAAAACGTCCACCATTGAACACAGGACTCCGTCATAGATCTCCATGAATGGTAGTTGCCATGCATACGATGTTGATACACGGAAAGATGTATGTCATAATGAATCCGACCTACGTTGTAATACTACTAGATATATGTATATTTTTTTATTATTTATAGAAAAACATCCAGAACACCCTAAATAAATATAATAATAATAATAATTCTGGACAAATCACACAGCACCTTCTAGCCCCAAACTAAGCAGAGCTTGTGTTATGGGTACTAGATGACTGATATACTTAATACATTATACTACATAGATAGATATTTTTATTATATACATATAGAAAAACACCCAGAACACCCTGAACAAATATCTGCAGAATGTACAAGCATTTGACCCGAGGCGGAAATCTCAACCCTCTCGCGTCGCAGGGGACCTTCGCTCGCTCTTACTGCATCCACGGGTATGAGAGGAGAGAAGAAGGTTTGGAGAAAAATCTCCAAATCTCGCACTGGTCGGCTCGCACTACTAGTGTAAACCGTCCCTCTTGTTACACTTATCACCAACACGCGTTTTATTGCTCTAAAAACTCACGAAGACTTCGCTGTAATTGTTTTTAATGATCTTCCGACCTCATTTGCTACTTAATTGATTTTTGAAAAGGTTAATGAAAGGTCAAGGTTTGAAGTCTGACCTGGATTCCATCGTTAGATGTGTGGGATGTTACACATATTCATTATCATCATACTAGTACGTAGGAGGTCCACTGCTGGACAAAGCTAGGCCTGCCTCATGGATCACTAAGTACTGATCATGAGGGGTTGTTGCCATACTCACCACGCTTGGCAGGGGGGTTGGCGAGCGCAGTACGGGATGTTGATACGCGCTGGAAAGACGCACGGAAAGACGCTGCTGCCCATCTTCCTAAGGTATCCCTTAGCAGATCCTTAGCAAACCTTCACTGTTCTATATCGTCATCTCAACTGTAGGACTTCTCCTGCTGGACCAAAGCCTCCCTCATGAATCTCCAGATACTGATCATGAAGGATTGTCATGCAGGCGAATATTCATAGTTGAGCGCAGTACGGATGTAAAGACGCTGCTGCCTATCCGGAGGTATCTCCTGATTCTTGCTACATCCACGAGCAAGAGATGAGGGGCAAAATTTATCAGGCATTGATACATATATACTTTCAATAAATGTGTTGAAATTGAATTCATCTTCAATAATTGAACATTGCGTTACTCTCGACTGCTAATTAGATCACAATCTATTAGGTCGTTACATATGAAATTACATAATAATTATGATATCAATTTCATATGTAACGACTATATATTATCGATGACTATAGTATTATCGTTATGAATGTTTAATGAAATATGATCTTGCAAATGTCTTCACTGTTACTGAGGTCTCTTGTAAGCCTCACGTTCACACATGCGCAGTCTTCCGGAGACTCTTACTGCATCCACGGGCATGAGAGGAGGGATAACATTCTACTGCCGGCACCGCACGGCAATTGATACATATTTACTTTCATTATACATATGTGTTGCAATCGAAAAGCATCTTCTATTGAATATTGCATGATTCTCTAATGGAATTGAGATCTCTATCTCTCTTCAATCTGTAGTTTTATTGTTATAAATGTCTAATGGAATTTGCCGTGGGGTGCAGGCATAAGAATGTTGCCCCTCCTATCTTGCCCGTGGATGCAGTGAGAATCTAGTCATAGTCATATTCATTTATTGCAAGCATGTTGAGTTACAAGGTCTTAAAATAATATAGGAGTATCAAACATGCGCCCTGTTAGGGCACAGCAAAATTGGTATAGTAAGTACCAAGCACTTAATACTATACTTTGGTGAATCTAGTTCAACTTACATAGGTAGTACATATTAGTAAAAATCTTACTACGTGAAACAAATCACAAACACTGAATAAAATAACAGAACTATTTATCATACTTTTCTACCAAGGAATAAATCTGGAAGACAGGCGTCTCTAAGTGTAACACATCCCGTCCTGCGCTCAATCCTGAATATTCTCCAGTATTGGCAAGAACCCCACGGCAAACCTTCTCTTCGCCTTTCAGATAAGTCGGATATCATCATCATCATTTCAGCCGTAAAACGTCAGGCCTCCCTCCTCATGGATCTCCATGAGAGGTAGTTGTCATACTCACCACGCTTGGCAGGCAGGTTAGCGAGCGCAGTACGGGATGTTGATACACGGAAAGACGCTGCTGCCCATCTTCCGGAGGTATCCCTTAGCAGGCTCTTACTGCACGGGTATGAGAGGAGGGGTAACATTCTACTGCCGGCACAAAGTCGGATATATTCAAATGAAATAACACATGAAGCTAGCAAATTTACATGGGTAATACCCGGCGCCATTAATACATCATCATCACCATCACAGCCGCAAGGCATCCACAGCACATAGGCCTCCCTCATAGGGTTGTTGCCATACTCACCACGCTTGGCAGGGGGGTTGGCGAGCGCAGCGATGTTGATACACGGTGAGACGCTACTGCCTATCTTCTGGAGATATCGCTCAGCAGATTCCTACTGCATATGCGGGCATGGAGGGGTGACATTCTACTGCCGACACCCTACGGCAATACTTTTACAAATATTGTTATGTTAAACGGGTTTTCTACTCACGTTAATTATTCGTTGAAAATAGGTATCCAACGTGCTCAGTTCCTCCCAGGGGAACTTTCGTCAGGGAATGGAGCTTTTTGGGTGCAATGCGAGCGCGTGAGAGGGAAGGAGACGGTACCGCGTAAAAAAGCTCCATTCCCTGACGAAAGTTCCCCTGGGAGGAACTGAACACGTTGGATACCTATTTTCAACGAGTAATTAACGTGAGTAGAAAACCCGTTTATCATAACAATGAATAGTGTAACTCACGAATCATTTGAAAATGAAAAACTTTACAAATACTCTCAATGTGTTGCAATTGAGATGTATCTTCAATTGAACATTGCTGACTCTAGGATAGTAATTAGATCACTATCTCTAGTGTTATTGTTATGCTTGTCTAATGGGCTGTGGCTCTTGCAAATGTGTTCACTGTTACTGAGTATCATGTAAGCCTCTGCTTACTCAGTTGCCGTTGGGTGCCGGTAGTAGAACGTTACCCCTCCTCCCCGTGGATGCATTAAGAGCCTGCTAAGGGATACGTCCGGCAGGATGATTACGTATCTCGCGACAGGTTTTGCAACAGGCATTTGACAGCAAAGATTGCTGTCAAATGTCAATTTTGTATTAGAGAACGGGTTGCTGACGAATCGGACAAAATTTATTAGGACACAGAGTCCCAACTGACACTTTTGATTTTCATATTTTTTTACTGTCGATTCGGACACCATCAAACTATTGAAGCTGTTGAGTATAGTAAGGAATTGACATTTGACAGCAATCGTTGCTGTCAAATGCCTGTTGCAAAATCTGTCGCGAGATTCGTAATCACCATGCGGAAGAGGGATACTCACCGAACCGCCTGCCAAGCGTGGTGAGTATGGCAACTACCCCTCATGGAGATCCATGAGGGAGGCCTGTGTTAGTAGTCATTTTAGGGCTGCAATGATGAAGACAAGCCCTAGGCTCACCTGATGTTAAGCGGTAACCTCTGCCTATAACAACTGCAATACCGTGGTGATATCTTTCACGAAGCACGTGACCAGCGCTGCATTGCATTGCGCCCGTCACCCTGAGACATAGAGTTGTAATGTGCCCGTTATTTCACCGGCGCCTTACCCTTCAAACCGGAACACAGCAATGCAGACATTACTGCTTGGCGGCAGAAACAAGTATGTGAGTTCTTCCCCGGATTAACTTTTCACAAAAAGTTCTACTACTCTATTTTATATGAAGCTAGCAAATATACATAGGTATTTATTTATTTATTTATTTAACGTACAAAACACGTCACAACCACTTTAAACAATGAGGTTACATAATGGTAAATTATAACTTGATTGTAACATAAACTTATGTACGTACCTGCTATAATATAAATATATATCGAGTAAATAGAGTTTTTACAAAAAGAGGTTATTGACATAAAATAGAAAATGGTTAAATAAATTACGATTATGGTTACTAAAATTAGATTACATGCAATATTATTACTATTACTAGGTAGTAATGGTATGTCCTGGCGTCGTTAATACATATTTACTTTCAATGTGTTGCAATTTAAATGTATATTCAATTGAACAGCGCACGATTCTCGGATGGTACGAGCAATCTTGTATTTATAGGTTATGAATCTAATATTATATTATTAGATTCCTAACTTAACAAACTATTCAGCTTCAGCAAACTACTAAACTAAATTAAAGAAATATTTCGGTGTTGGATTTATTTATTTATGAATGAATGAATTGGTTACAACCAATTACATTATTAGAAGAAAATTAAATAATGTCAAAATGTAAATTTATTTAAAAATGATTACTAATTAGACTTAAATTATAACACAATCAGAATAAAATAAATATCAATTAAATAACTACAACTACCACTCTTCGAGATCCATGAGGTCTCTATTCAATAGTGGATTGTTTACGGCTAAAATGATGAATCACAAAGAGAAAGAAATAAAAACACACAACACAACAAATGTAGTATATAACTATAGTATATTTATCGACCGATACAGGTTTTCGGCTATAATAATATTGTCATTGTGTGTTATAATAATATTGCTTAAATATGATTGTCAAACGAGACACGTTCTCTGCTTGTTGTTGACGAGCTCACCGCTGCTAACCCGGAGGTGACGTCAACCCGTCCCTCACTAGCTGCTAGGCACACGTTTAATAACCGGTCCCGCCGGCGGAGCCAAAGAATACACTCTTCGGTCTTGAGATGCAGTTTTGCACCTGGACGTTAATCATCATTACATCTAAAAATCTGGCAACAGTCCAAGCCGTGGTTCGAACTTTAGTGGTGCCCTTGAGCTTGTTGCCCCAACCTAACTTTTGCGGCTGGGCGCCCTCTGCGCTCGCCATAGTCCGGTAACATCTGCGGTCAACAACATTAAGTCACTTCGAAATAAAAACACTCCGACATCATTTTCTAACTTAGCAAATGAGCCATTGATTTAGGACAAAAAGTTGCCGTGGGCTGCCGGCAGTAGAATGTTGCCTACTCTCGATGCAATAAGAATCTACCAAGGAATATCTCCGGAATGCAGGAGCGTCCGTCATTCCGTGTCAACATCCTGTACTGCGGTCACTAACCCGTCCCACTACCCCTGGAAGGTCCATGAGGGAGGCATATGTCCATCCAAAAGCCATGGAAATGGCACAAATTGTTATTGAAAGGAAATGTATAGATTAGTAATAAATACTTATTGTATATTGCGTGTATGTATGTACATTAGACCTTAAAAAAATAGTTAATAACCTAGATATAACATCGCCTTGGGGCTTAATAAAAAAACCTGTAATGATGTTATATTCTCAATAAATAAATAAAAATCTGTGGACGTCCTAAGAAGATGATGATGATAGTATGTCGTGGGAATCGCTCCGCTTCAATTTACAATAACGCTACATACTATTAATTATAATTTATTGGTAATTCAAGGGCGCTCATAATTCGGTGAGCTTTAAAATAAAGTGACGGGTCCATTGATGAAGTTAATTACAGTTATTTTCGATGTATTTAGAATAATAACTAATAATTTTCTTGTTATTTTGTATTACATTATGTTTGCCGTGTTGGCCGAGTAGTATGTCCCCCGACTTTCAATCCGAAGGTCGTGGGTTCGATACGGCAGTGCACCAATGGATTTTTCTTTCTTGAAAAATGTATGTGCACTCAACACGTGCTTTAGGAAGGAAACATCGTGAGGAAACCCGCGGCTTAGTTAGCTTCAGACGTATTGTCGTATTGTCCTGTTCTTTCTTGTTCTTACACGGATGTTCTAACACGGAAAGACGCTGCTGCCCATCTTCCGGAGATATCCCTTAGCAGATTCTTACTGCGTCCACGGGCAGGAGAGGAGGGGTGACATTCTACTGCCGACACCCCACGGCAGGTCTTACGGTTCACGGTTTCTCTCGGAGTCTCACGGTTTAGGTCAATCGGAAGCGAATTAAACAATTTTACAGCCTGATACCTAGAGGCATAAGATGGGCGCTTGCTGCGGAGATCCATGAGGGAGGCCTGTGTTTAGTGGTGAACGTTTTACGTCTGAAATTAGATTTTCGTTGTAGAATATAATCTCTCAATGTTATAAATCGTAAAGAACTAGAACGCAGGCCTCCTTTATGGATCTCCATCAGGGGTAGTTGCCATACTCGCCACGCTGCAGACGAGTTGGTAAGCGCAGTACGGGATGTTGATACATATACGGAAAGACGCTGCTGCCCATCTTCCGGAGGTATCCCTTAGCAGGCTCTTACTACATCCACTGGCATGAGAGGAGGGGTAACACTCTACTGCCGGCACCCCACGGCTTAATACGACTGGTAATTATGATTTACTAGCGACCCGCCTCGGCTTTGCACGTATGCAATGCTGATACTAGATATACTACAGAATATACCAGTGCGGACTTTTTTGTGGACCTTTTTACCAATACCAATACTTAGTACATTATTTTGATCTATCTCGTAGGATTCAGCCAGCGTTTCCAATGTAAGCGCAAAAAAATGTGCTTATTTACGACATCACATTACAAACCTATAAAGTTATCAGTGTACATCTACTATATTATGCATATATTACACACATACCCATTTGCCGTGGGGTGCCGGCAGTAGGATGTTACCCCTTCTCTCATACCCGTGGATTCAGTAAGAGCCTGCTAAGGGATACCTCCGGAAGATGGGCAGCAGCGTCTTTCCGTGTATCAACATCCCATACTGCGCTCGCCAACCTGCCTGCCAAGCGTGGTGAGTATGGCAACTACTTCTCATGGAGATCCATGAGGGAGGCCTGTGTTCAGTAGTGGACGTTTTAAGGATGAAATGATGATGATTACACATAAACTTTTATTTTGAATTACTCTATCTAATAAAAAAACTGTACCAAAATCCGTTGAGTAGTTTTAAAGATCTAAGCAAATATATGGACAGACAAACAGCGGGAAACGACTTTGTTTTATCATCATCATCATTTCAGCCATAAAACGTCCACTGATGAACACAGGCCTCCCTCATGGATCTCCATGAGGGGTAGTTGCCATTCTCACCACGCTTGGCAGGCGGGTTGGTGAGCGCAGTACGGGATGTTGATACACGGAAAGACGCTGCTGCCCATCTTCCGGAGGTATCCTTTAGCAGGCTCTTACTGAATCCACGGGTATGAGAGGAGGGGTAACATCCTACTGCCGGCACTCCACGGCGGCTTTGTTTTATACTATGTAGTAATTAGTAACTTGCGGGCGCCATTACTGCGATGAGCTTTGAATTTAAGTGACGGGTTAATTGTAGAAGTTAATTACTTTTAATTCCGATCTAAAATATAATAACTTATATATAATGTACTTATTATTTTAAATTTCATAATGTTTTAATGAGTTTTGCATTTTACAACTTCTGACATGTCCTTTTTTTTACTAATAGCCGAATAATCTGTGATTTACATTTATTTATTTACTTCTATTATAGTAATTTAATAGAAAAAAATTAAAAAATACAACGAAACTTATGTTAAACATTGTTTTTTATTTGAAGCACATATTTGTCTCCCGGCGGGCATTTTTGATCCTGCAATTTTTGCGTCTCAACCAGCTAATATCGCACTGCGCCACGGAAGGCAGGGTGATTACGTACATTGCAACAAGCCTTTTTTAAACTTACGCGATCATGACACATTATTAACACATATTTAACCGGGTAATCTCAAGTTCCTATAATTATGAAGACCAAGTGAGGGTAGTCTGAAAAGACGCCTTCGCTTTACTGCGGTTACCTCCAACATGTCAGTCTTCCCGGGACCACGATGGGTGCAATCCTGTCAAAACGTCGGGCAATAATAAAGGTAAATAACGCGATAAATACCCGGTTAAATATGTGTTAATAATTGCAACAAGCACAAATGTCTGTCAAATGTCAATTCTCTAATACAAAATTTGACGTTTGACAACAACGATCGCCTATTGCAAACCTGTCGCGAGATACGTTAATCAGCCTTTTCGGATTAGTATCAATTGGCGAGTACGCCACAACTCTGTAGTATTATTTATACTGACTGTACATTATTTAAATCTCATGGACCTATTGGGAGTTAAGGTAATAATATATTAGATTCTTTAAATACTTTTCATGGACTCTTTGGGAATAAAAAACAATAGAACCATGGACTTGATTTTAGTCTAAAATTAGAAATGACATTAGCAAATCCTACAAAAGTTTTCTATGTCATCGTTAAATTTAACTAAATTTAAACTTTGATGATTCCGCTATTGTAGGCAAAAGATAACTCACTAATCCCACAAGTGGGTGTGGGCTGATGTGGGATAGCTATGCGTCCTTCAATCAAGTGCATCGCGGGTACCGAACCCACGTTACTTAGGCGGTATGACTCACAATAGCACTGCAATTAAAGATGTTGTCTTTGAATTAACATCTAACTTAGATGATTTATTAGTTGTCAGTTGGTTGTTGAATGGCCTTTTTTACTCGAGTCAAGTTTAAAGTGTGTTATGGTATATACAAGGTTTTCTTCTGCCTTTCAATTTGGATGAAGCAACCAAATTGACATTGCCGGGCAGTAGAATGTTGCCCCTCCTCTCTTGCCCGTGAATGCAGTAGTAATCTGCCAAAGGATGCGTGCTTAGTATGGCAACAAGTCCCTTATGATCTTGTCATGAATCATGATGAGTACTTGGAGATCCATGAGAAAGGCTTATGTCCAGCAGTGGACGTCCTACGGCCTGACAATACATGGTGATGATGATGAAGAATATGATACAAGGTATTATATTCTTCATTATTATCATTTATCTTGATCTCATTATCTTATTTTGCTTTTTGTTATTACGACTAAGTGACGAGACAAGCCAAAAGCCCACTTGATGTAAAGTGGTACCTATAAAAACTGCAATGCCGCGGTGATCACGTTCACTAAGCACGTGACCAACGCTGCATTGCGCCCGTCACCCTGAGACAGTGTTGTAAGGTCTCATGTGCACGTAATATCCCTGCCCCCCTTGCCCTTCAAACCGGAACACAGTAATGCAGACATTACTGCTTGGCGGCAGAAATATATATGGTGGTAATACTTTCCCGAATGAACTCGTTACACAAAGTTCTAGTATTCTAAAGTGCTTGCACTATTGCGAGAGTCGCCTAATTGTATAAGAACAATCTAGATTTAAAGCCTAACTTAAACACTCATTATATAATCATATCAGCCGTAAAACGTCTACTACTGAACACAGGCCTCCCTCATGGATCTCCATGGGGTAGTTGCCATACTCACCACGCTTGGCAGGCGGGTTGGCGCAGTACGGGATGTTAATACAAGGAAAGACACTGCTGCCCATCTTCCGGAGGTATCCCTTAGCTGGCTCTAACTGTGCAAAAGAGGGCAACATTCTACTGCCTGTACCCCACGGTATACTTGCGAACTTGCTTATTAACTAATTGAAAAGTGACAATAGGTATATGTTTAAGTTTTTTTTAATAAAGTTATTGAAACTAAATATTTGCATGCTTACTTAAAATTGACTAAACATACTGATTCTTATAATTAGTTCTTAAGACCCTGTAGGTACATATGTTTTTGCAAATAAATATTAGATCAGGGTCACCCATACATTTAGGAGCTATCTAGATTTAAAGCCTAACTTAAACATTGCATCATCGTAACTTCAAGAGTCGAGCTAAATTGCCTAGGTTATTTATTTGTGTGACCTCTGTCCATACAAATGAACATAATATTATATTTGTAAACGCGACATAGACCTCGATGCCAATTTCAGATATTTCATGGACGAAATCTTAAGAAAACTAGCACAAAGAGTTCAGCTGTGGTCTGTACTTCTTTTTTTACTCAGAACAAGACTTTTACATACAGTTTTAAGATAAAGATAAAGAAACGTTTATTTTGTCACATTTTTACAATCAAATAAAAAAAATCATCAATTCGGTTTTAAAACTAGTGACAAAAATGGCATGTGCTGTGGCAGAACGAGTCGTACCACAGCGCTGGTCTTCCGTAGTAACCATGATGTGCGGTTGGTGCTACCGCAATGCACGGTAATTGTATATGTATTAGGTACACATTAAAATCGAATGAAAAAGAAATACAAAATAAATAAATATAACAGTTTCACAAAAAGGAATATAAAATGACATTGATAATGTAGGACACAAAAGAAATAAACAAGAACAATTTGCATGCAATATAATATACAAAAAATAAAAAAGATATCACGGATCTATACTAAATATGAAAACTAAAGGTAAGGCACAAAACGACTACTTATTTTGTTCTATCTTTTGAGTATGTAAAAGGTACTTCTTTAATGAATTTCTAAAAGACCAAATTGATCAAGTTTTGATATCAAATTTAGAAAATATAATTATTACGAAACGAAACGGAGTTGTTTCCGAAACTACAATGACTTCCCGCCTTTTTCACACCCCCAACCATAGACTGTGATACAACTGACAGTAGACGTCTATGACATACCATCGTATTCTGACTTTGACATTTCAACGTGTTGCTAACGCGAAACCTCGTCCTGGCGGTTGTCAAAGAATGAGCCGTTTTCAGTAACAAAACAAAAAGAGTTTTGTACTAAACCTAACAGATGGAGCTGGCAAGCGGAGTAAGCAAGTTTGTGATTAATCCTGTCATTGTCAAATTGTGCCTACCAGTAAAAGAAAATTAACGCCATCTATATGGTTCGAGGTAACTATTTTTGAAGTTTTTACTTTTTAATGAAAACGCCTCATTCGGAGTCAACCCAAGCAAATAGTTTTTAAGTATCTACTTTGTTTCGTCATGCATCATTAAGGTTTTATTACGATTGAAATCCTAAAGATACGTCATATTGATGACGTCTCAGATAGTCTTGAATCTAGATAATGATGTACTTGAAGCATTATGATTCATTTAGGTAGATTTACAAAGGTAGAGAGCGCTATAGTGCAGGAGATACTCGTAGGCAGGCTGATTACGTAACTAGCGACAGGTTTGCAACAAGTAACAATCTCGGGACCACCGCTATCAAACGTCAATTTTGATTTAGTTAGCAGGTGTTGTTGTATATTCGTCACAAACACGATTCACGAATTGACGTTTGACAGTGATGATAGCGAGATTTACGCCTGTTGCAAACCTGTCGCGATATGCGTAATCATCTCAGCCTTAGAACTGATGTCGATGTCCACTACTAGACATGGGCCTTCCATAAGGATCTTAAAGATCATGTGGAGGTTGTTGCCATACTCGCCACGCTTGGCAGGCGGATTGGCAAGCGCATGTCGATACATGTAAGGACGTTGCTGCCTATCTTTCATAGGTGTGCCTTGGCAAATTCTTATTGCACCCAAGAGTAAGATACGAGGGGCGCCACTGTGCCGGCAGTGAATGTTGCCCCTCCTCTCCTCTCCACGGTTAAACTCATCTATAATGAGACCATCTGTTATAGATGTTTTAACAGTTTTAGCAACTGGTATTCATGCTGTAGTGCCTGGGACATCGTAAGATGGATTAGGCTTGCCCATCACCTATACCATCCTCCCAGCTTACTCGGTTTAGTCACAGGAAAGAACAGATAAAAAAAGGAAAGAACAGGTCTAAACTTTAGAAGTTGGCTAAGCTGCGGGTTATCTCACGATGTTTTCCTTCACCGTTAAAGCACGTGTTAAATGATACCCCGACTTTCAAACCGAATGGTGCCGGTTTCGAACCTTTCGGATCGAAAGTCGGGGGTACATAGCTCTCGTCGCAAGATGTTGCGGTTTCGATTCCTGTCTTGGGACTAATGACTGTATGATCTGCAGATATTTGATCACGGTGTTCTGGATGTTTTTCTATTTATAATATAAACTATGTAGTATAATTATATTAAGTATATCAGTCATCTAGTGCCCATAACACAAGATCCTGGAAGAGATCGCTCTTAGCGATAAGGGCGCTCATTGTATATTAATTTGTTTTTATTTCTCCTGTATCATTTTTAGGTTGGTGTGCAATAAAGCAATTATCACAAGCTCTGTTTAGCTTGGGGCTAAATGATGATGTAATAATTGTCCAGCATTATTTATTACTTGCTTGCTGGTCGTGGGGTGCCGGCAGTAGAATTTTACCCCTCCTCTCATGCCCGTGGATGCAGTAAGAGCCTGCTAAGGGATACATCCGGAAGATGGGGAGCAGCGTCTTTTCATGTATCAACATCCCGTACTGCGCTCGCCAACCCGCCTGCCAAGCGTGGTGAGTATGGCAACTACCTCTCATGGAGATCCATGAGGGAGGCATGTGTTCAGTAGTGGACGTTTTTCGGCTGAAATTTTGTATTTACCTGTTCTTTTCTTTAATAATAATAATAATAGTCGTTTCCGTTAACGGACTCATAGCGAAGAGTCTCGATCAACATCTCGAGAGACTTTCGCTAGGCAGTTGGATCAAGAGCCAGATCCAAAAGGCAGTACTCCTGGACTCGGCACGTATAGTAAGGAGATTCCTCTCCCTGCAGCCCTAGTCACCGACCGCTTGAGCCTTGCTTCGCGGCCGGTGATTTACCGTTTTGATATATTTTTTACTGTAGAGTATTTGTTTTTGTATTTCTTTATAGTAAAAAATGAATTTTTATGAGTTTACAAATAAATGATGTAGAATAATAATAAAATATTTATTTTCAAATAGCGGGTTAACAAACTTCTTGTTACTAATTTACACTATAATTAACAATAACAATCTATCATTCAATCTGGGTGGTAATAAGAAGATGGAGAATAACCCTGTGTAGTCAAAGAGGTTCGTCCTCGCTCTTACTAAGTTTTTACACTTGTATAAAGACGCGAGGGCTCACTGCTTCGGCGTTACAGTAGGTATTATAGAGATTACATACAAGAGAAACGATCTTTGATTTATAGTTTATTTATTTATTTATTTTAGGAATAACAAACAACAACATTGTGTGTAGTAAAGGTTACAATATTAGAATACTTAATTATAAGCATAATATTATTAACAATGTAGTCCACTGCGCTATCCACATATTGGTCTTATAAATAAAAAATAGAGATTATTGCAGCTAGAGGGCTAATAAGATATATATATATATAAATATAGGTACGTAATTACATAACAGAATTCGTAGGAAAAATAAAATTATTAACAATTTAAATTAGTAAGAAGATACACATAATACACAACTAACATAAATTATTGAGACGGAGGTCTACTTGACAAAGTATACTGTATAACTGATTCTTAAATCTATGTAAAGTACATCCAAATATTTCTAAATCAATAAAATTGACATTGTAGACTCTATCATACGACGAACGGGAGCGCGATGTCCTGCGTTTGTGCGGCACGTGTTAAGAGCAAAAAGTGAAAAGTGAGTAGTTGACTAAGCTGAGAGGATGGTATAGGAGCTGGGCAAGCCTATCCATCTCACAATGTCCCGGGCACTGCAGCATCCCGTACGGCATAATTACCAGTTGCTGACGATGTATAAATCATCTATAATAGATGCAAAAGGCCTTACTACTTTTACATTTATGCCACTAGGCACGACTATAATTGCGAATCCCTTACGTATTCCAAACCTAACCTTTTTTAGAACACAAGCATTTTAAATATCTCGGCAGAAGTTTATTACCATTTTTAGATGCAAAAGTAACACGTTTTCTATGAATATTTTAATTCAATACCTATTACGGTTAATTGCTGTGGGGTGCCGGCAGTAGAATGTCGCCTCTCCTCTCTGGCTTGTGAATGCAGTGAGAATCTTGTAAGGGATACCTTCGGAAGACTGGCAGTGGCGTCTTTCCGACTATCAACATCCCGTACTGCGCTCACTAACTATTAATAAGAGCTGGGATTTTTAGAAACTACTAAATGACGAGACAAGCCGAAGTTCTACCAGATGTAAATAGATAAATATTACCGTAACAAACACCGCCATCTCCTATCCCTCATAGGGAGGGGGGGGGGGGGGCGGTTCGGGCGTCTATGTGTGCCCTGGCGCTTAATGCTCAATGCCAAGCTCAACAGCTTTCAACCCATATACCTACCCACTCCACGACCTGATACCACCATCTCCATTTCTCTCCAGGACAAGCAGACGAACAGCGCAGTACCATCCTTATCTAGTGGACATTCCACCCACTCGTACTAAGCGGTTCTCCTCCACCTTCATCATCCGCACCGCCAAGGTCTGGAACTCGCTACCGGCTCTGTTTCCCCCGAAAACTACAACCTGGGTCTCTTCAAGTCAAGCGTGAATAGGTGTCTTCTATACTTTTGTGATCTATCATCAGCCACATCGTCGCTTACCATCATCTGAGATTGTGATTAAACAAAGGTCTATCTGCAATTAAAAAAAAATTACATCAAACAAAAGCGAAAGTAACACATACAAAAGTAGGTCCAACAGACCAACTGATTTACGATCATCGGATAGCTAATCTGATAATAGGACGGGACTATGACGCCGACCGTACACTAAAGAAGGGACTCCGCTCGCTATCATCATCATCTTCATTTCAGCCGCAATACGTCTACTACTAAACACAGGCCTCCCTCACGGATCTCCATGACGGGTAATTGCCATAGATTGCGTTAAAATAGCGGCTATGTGGAATAACGAATGTAGTAAACTGCATTTGTGTTGAACCCATATTGTGTAGAATCACGCATAATTCCTCAGAACGCTTGGCAGGCGGGTTGGCGAGCGCAGCAAAGGATGTTGATACACGGAAAGACACTGCTGCCCATTCCGGAGGTATCCCTTACCAGGCTCTCACTTCATCCACAGATATGAGAGGTTCGTTCTACTGGGAGCACCCCCTTCTCGCTATCCTGGTTGTCTGTGCTTAGCTTGGGGCTAGATGATGCTGTGTGATTTGTCAAGCATTATTTATTATTTATTTATTTATTTATTTAATATAACATGTCATTGTGTACTACAAAGATTTAAACCTAAGCACAGTGCTAGCCGGACGTGGTGTTATTTTCTTAAGGATGAACGAGTCGCTCATCTTTCCATACAAACATGGAAGGGTAACTACTCCACTGTTTGACGTTAACCATCCAACACTAAGGATTATATCAATTTATCTCGTTATAATCTATGTTTGTATACACCCTAAACCGTAAAAAAAGTATTTATTTCAAAAATACAAGTTTCTAAACTTTCCTATTTCAACACTGATTTTAACCCAACTTTGGACGAAACTAAATAATATAAGGAGAAAGAAAACTCAAAAATAAACGCCATTTCGACATAGTTTAATTATTCAAAAGTTGAAATAAATGTTATTTTGAAAAGATTACACTCAATTTTTTCTATAACCCTTGCGCTAAAAGTCTATTCACATATTTTTGCGCGGTCGGTTTAGGAATGAATCATTGTGCATTTCATTCTAGCGCGCGGGTAAACATACTATGTCAGTGAGATAGCATACATTTAGGCTGCGCCCACTGACGATTTTGCCTCCGCGACTAGTAGGACCTTAACGAAAGTTCGTGCAACATGATTGCACAATAAATGGTAACAATAACAGTTTGGTTTATTGGCAAAACCAGTGTGCGTGCGTCGGCATTATTTTTAACACACATTAATGACAATGCTACAGTTTTTGGTGTCAAGGGATACCTTTAGAAGATGGGCAGCAGCTTCCATGTATCCATAACCCGTACTGCGCTCACCCGCCTGCTAAGCGTGGCGAGTATGGCAACAACCCCCTATGATCTTGGAGATTCAAGAGGCAGGCGTATGTCCAATATTGCAGTTCACGTAACGGCTGAGATAGTGATTTATTTATTTGACTGACCCATAGAACATCTTGCCGTGGGGTACCGGCAGTAGAATGTTACCCCTCCTCTAATGCCCGTGGAAGCAGTAAGAGCCTGATAAGGGATACTTCCGGAAGATGGGCAGCAGCGTCTTGCCGTGTATCAACGTGTATGACCCTATTCGTAAGAAAATACAGAAGTTTCTTTATATCCCACGCGGAAAATAATGAAAAATATAATAGACGATATAAAGATAAGCTCTTACAACCCTCAACCACCCTAAAAACATTTGCCCACAGTCCACACGTAAGACTTATAAATGTATACAATAAAATCCCCAATGTCATCAAAAATCAAACAAAAGATTTAGGCTTTCGTAGGAAACTTAAAGAATTTCTTATATCTAAATCCTACTACTCAGTTGATGAATTTTTACATGACAAATTAACCTAAATATTAATATTCATTTAAATTATTGCTTTATTCACATTGACATTTAAGTAAATCTGTTTTCTGTAATTATCGAGATATTGTTGACATTGTATTATTACTTGACATTTAATTATCTTTTCTGACATACCTCCTAAATATTGTTTTGCATTGTAGCTCTGTAGTTATGTATGTGTAACATTAGTCACCATTGACATTGGAATTATCGAAAAATTCATTATATCTCAGAATAATAAATTATATTGACTTGAATTTATAAGTATGTACCAACTTGACCTTATTTGAATTCGATCTTATGTGATTTTATTTACTTTCCTAATTCTAGACATCTATTGACATGAACACAAATTAATTATACTATACGTTTTCCTTTTTCTAATAATTTTTCTTAATTAAATTGCATGAAAACATAAATCGAACTCAAATTTGCAGCGCCCTAACAGGGTTCATGTAATTACTTATAATATGTATTGCTTAGACCTAATACAAACCTGTACATGATGCAATAAATAAATACAAATACAACGTCCCATACTGCGCTCGCGAACCCGCCTGCCAAGCGTGGTGAGTATGGCAACTACCCCTCATGAAGATCCATGAGGGGGGCCTGTGTTCAATAGTGGACGTTTTACGGCTGAAATGATGATGATGAATGATAGAACGTCTTCTGCACAGTTCCATTCGTGCTTCTCGAACGCGGAGTCCAATGTTCTCTCGTCCGTGTTGACCTTTCAACGTTAAAAACTTTTAAGTTAAGATGGCAACAAAGTTCAGATACATAAAAATGTATGTTATAATAATGGCGCCACTTTTGCTAACACGCGAATGTTAGGAGAATTATGTATTTAAATATTTTATAATGTAATTACTTAATAGTTTTGAGGTTATGTAAGACATTTTTTATACAGGGTATAGTACGTGTACTAACCCAAAAGGATTTGCCCATGACAACTAGTTTTGAAGGTAAAACATAACGGGATGATCCTGAGGTCATATTCGGATTTTTAACATTTTTAAATAATTATATTTTAAACATATTAACAAAATATCTAAAACCTCTGTGTTTTTTGGTATTTTTATTTGTACCTGTACAGACACTTTTGCGCAGGTCAATGACCCTTGTCTTTTTTAAACTTTCGCGATCACAACGCATTATTAACATCCATATAACCGGGCATTTATCGCGTAAATTACCCTTTTTTTCCCGACGTCTCGCTTGGATTGCATCGAGCATGGTCCCGGGATGACTAGAAGAAACGCCGGGAAATAATAAAGGTAATATACGCGATAAATACCCGATTATATGTATGTTAATAATGTCAATGACCCTGTTAAGAATCAGCTGGCGTTTAAATTGTCATTATTGTATAATAAATAAATAAAAATAAATAATGCTGGACAAATCACACAGCATCATCTAGCCACAAGCTAAGCAGAGCTTGTGTTATGGGTACTAGATGACTATACTTAATACGTTATCTACATAGATAGATATTTTTATTATATTTAGAAAAACACCCAGAACACCCTAAACAAATATCTGTAGATCGTACAGACGTTTTTCCCGAGGAGGGAATCGGACCCGCAACCCTTTGCGTCGCAGGCGGACCTTCGCCCGCTGCGCCACAGAGCTCGTCATAATCATTAATAAACAACTTATAAACCCTCTTATTGGCGCTAAAAACACATCTTCCGCAATTTTAGAAACAACTTCTCTCGATCAAGTCACCTGGGCAGCATAATTGCACGTGTGATTTTTTATTATCATTTTAGGCAAGCTAAAAGAAAAACGAAATCTTTGAATCCAACATCTCTAGATTCCGCAGCAACAGTCAAATTACCCGACTGTGGTCTACAAATGAGAAATAAATGTGGTAGCAATTTGCTTTCTTGATTAACGTTGCCTCAGGAGTCATGACCTGGATATACTCTGTGTTTGTACATTTCTACTGTTACATAGGCTTTTATGTTTAAAGATTACATATTACCATATATGAAGCCGGCAGTAGAATGTTGCCCGTCCTTTCTAGCCCGTGGATGGGATACCTCCGGAAGATGGGCAGCAGCGTCTTTCCGTGTATCAACTACTTTTTGTTTGTACATTTCTACTGTTACATAGGGCTTAAGGCGGTTCACACACTGCCACGCACCACGCTGCATATTGCGTGAATGCGTCTTCTAACGTTGCTTGTAAGTATCTCCGTTTGTATAGAAAACACGTACAGTCCAACACTCCGAAAATGCTTCTACGCGCGTTCATGCAGAACACGCGCGTAGGTGTGGAGAAACATCATAAATATCTGCAGAAAAGAAAACATTTGTCCATCGGCGGGAATCGAACCCCCTCCTGCGTTTCGATTAGCTATTAACCCACATAATATATGTTTATTAGTATCTAATTAATTAACTTCCCAACAAAGTCGGAAGTACCACCCACCTTTGTAAATCCAAGATCATTTGTTAGATTTGTATGTATTGTATGTATGAAAGATGTACATATGTGATGAATTGCCCACAGCGGCGAGTACAATTGGTTGTTAATTTGAACCAAATATGGCGCTTTTGTGTGGCTGTATTGGGCTATGTCATGCAACAAAGAGCCAGTAATAAAAAATATCAAAAAAACAGTTCCATAAAAACAAAGATTTTGTTAACACAGGTGAACGAAACCGAGTTACGCATAGCTGGATTTTAGAAAATGAATAATAGTTTTTATTTGATGAGAATTGTTGAAGAACTCGGGTCACCAACATAGCCAGATGGATTAACACGTTGAAGTAGCAATGGGCAGGCCATATAGCTCGCAGAACAGATGGCCGATGGGGCCGCAAAGTTCTCGAATGGAGGCCACGGACCGGCAAGCGCAGCGTAGGACGTCCACCTACAAGATAGGCAGACAACTTAGTACGAACCGCCGCTCAGCGTTGGATGCAGGCCGCTTTCAACCGCAGTTCCTGAAGATCAATGAGGGAGGCCTTTGTCCAGCAGAGGACGTCCTACGGCTGATATGACGATGATGATAGTAATGATTGTTGTTTTGTTGCTTACGACATAAAATTTCTAACTAGCTTTTCGCGTCAGTTTGTATGCGGTCCCCCTCAGTCCGTGTTCAACCATAGTAAAACAATTACATCCAAATAATTATTCATCAATGAGTATCCTTAATTTATGTAAGACTAGCCGCACCCCGCAGTTCCACCCGCGTAGTTCCCGTTCCCGTGGTAATTTCGAAAAATCCCTTCTTATTGCACCTCTAAGATACTCAAGGTATACATATGTGTGCCTATATAAAGTTTCTAGGTCCAATGGTTTAGGCTGTGCGTTGTCTGTCAGTCACTCAGTCAGTAACGGAAGAGTTTTGTATATATTGATTAGTAGAACTTTTTGTTTGAGTAGTAAAACTTTTTATAAAGAGTTGATATGGGGAACCTATTTCTGCGGCCAAGCAGTAATCTCTGCATTGCTGTGTTCTGGTTTGAAGGGTAAGGGGGCCGGGGACATTACGGGCACATGAGACCTTACAACTCTGTCTCAGGGTGACGGGCGCAATGAAGTACAGCGTTGGTCACGTGCGGACGTGATCACCGCGGTATTGCAGTTGTAATAAGTAGAGGTTGCCGTTTAATATCAGGTGTACCTCGCGTTTGTCTCGTAATTTAGAAGTACAGAAAAAAGCAGCATCATCATTATTTCTTACAACGTCTTCTACTGAACACAGGATTCCCTCATCTTCATGAGTGGTAGTTGCCATACTCACCACGCTTGGCAGGCGGGTTGGCGAGCGTAGTTGCAGATGTTGATACACGGAAAGACGCTGCTGCCCATCTTAGTAGGTATCCCTTAGCAGGCTCTTACTGCATCCACGGGCTTGAAAGAAGGGGGAAATTAATTAATTAATAGCTAATCCTTAAATGGTCATTACTGCATGCCACCGTCCATTCCATTCATTGCATTATTTCTATAACTAACACTTCAAATAGGTATAATATGTACGATGATTGTACAAGCATTGTTACTTTAAGCAGATTAATTACTTGCCTGGTGTTTACACGAGGAGAGTATACTTGGACAGTTGCTGGTTTTAAAGAATCAAAATTGTTTTGTTATATTATTTAGTTTGGTATAATATTAAGTACTACCGCTAGAAAATATTCTTTTAAATAAGAAATACTGCATTTAAATTGGTTCACTCGTTTAAGAGCTATGATACAACAGATAGACATACCAGACACACACACATCATCATCATCATTTCAGCCGTAGCACGTCCACTGCTGGACATAGGCCTCCCTCATGAATTTCCAGCTATTGCGGTTGGAAGCGATCTGCATCCACCGTCCTTAGTTGTACAATCATGAGGGATTTTTGCCATACTCGCCACGCTTGGCAGGCGGGTTGGCGAGCGCAGTATATGGTGTTTAAGACGCGGAAGACGCCGCTGCCCATCTTCCGATGGCATCCCTTAGCAGGTTCTTACTGCATCCACGGGCAAGAGAGGGAGGTAACATTCTAGTGCCGGTACCCCACGGCAAACACACACACATAGCGGTAAAACTTATAGCCCCCTATTTTATGTCGGGGGTTTAAAACTAATGCTTATACAGCATTAGTTTTACTTCACGACAACAATATGTTGCCCGTAAGTCAGCAGAGTCCTTAAGTGTGACAAAGAATTGGTAATAAAAAATATCACTCCTAAGAAAATATTAAGATGAATGTTCACGTACTTGTTATTGTTGGTGGAGGCACCAACTGTTTCGACCCTTATCGAGGGCCTTCGTCAGGGTGAACTCGGCTCGCGACCCGACACCTCTGCGACCCGTCGTGCACGCGTTTGAGTGCTAATTAGTACTAAAAAATGTCACTCCTAAGAAAATATTAAGATATTTAAATAGCGGGAATGTTCACGTACTTGTTATTGTTGGTGGAGGCACCAACAATAACAAGTACGTGAACATTCATTTTAATATTTTCTTAGGAGTGACATTTTTTAGTACCAATTCTTTGGCACACTTTAGAACTGCTGACTTTGGGGCAACATATTGTTGTCGTGAAGTAAAACTAATGCTGTAATAAGTCACGAAAGTTACTATAGTAAAATATTAAGATGAATTTCCAGTCACGTTTGAATCAATCCACCGACTCAGCCGTAGGATCTCCACTGCTGGACATAGGTCTCACTCAAGGATCTGATCTGTAACTGATCACGAGGGAGTGTTGTTATACTCACTATTAAGGCGGGTTGGCGATCGCAGTACAGGATATTGAAACACGGAAAGTCGCTGCTGCCCATCTTCCGGAGGTATCCCTCAGTAGGCTCTTACTTAACGGTCATAAGAGGGGTAATACTCTACCACCGGCACTCACGGCAACCACTAAACTTGCCCCTTGTAAACCCAGCCTATACAACGCGCATTCAGTTCCAAACTCATTAGTGATTGATCATAGATCGTTACAATCATTATGGTGATTCGCTCGAAAAGTATTGCAGTTAAATCATAATGTGAGAAATGACCTTTACGCAACAGGTGTCGATAGAAAATGCATGTATGCACGTATATATAATAAATATATAATATATATTACTTTGCTTAATTCCTTCATCCATTTTCGAAAACATAACTAGGTATAAAAACAATATCAAAAAATCGGCCAAGTGCGAGTTGGATTCGCGCACGAAGGGTTCTATAATTCAACAAAATCTCGTTTGTTGTAAGGAACCCTTCATTATTTATTTTATGCTGTTCTTAGTTGTTAAAGCAGCAACAGAAATACATCATCTGTGAAAATTTCAACTGTCTAGCTATCACGGTTCATGAGACAGCCTGGTGACAGACAGACAGACAGACAGACAATCGTACAGCGGTGTCTTAGTAACAGGGTCCCGTTTTACCCTTTGGGTACGGAATCCTAAAAACCGCAACTTTGTGGGTATTTTAAAACATCCAAGCAGTTAAATAAAATAAAATAAAATAAAATAAAACGAGCTTTATTTTTCCAAAACGCTATAAAATTACATATAAAAAAAATTAAACAATTTGGTATACAAAAAAACTACAGGAAAAGTTAATTTATGCTCAGTATTTGGACCGCCTGCGGCGGTAAAAGCATCCTCCAAAATATGCCAATTTTCTCAATTCATCTCAACTAAAATTAATTATTGAAATGTTTAATTGCATGAGAGTTGGAGGGGAGGCGTTTGCCCAGCAGTAGGACACTTATGGCTAATTGTAATTGTAATTAATTGCATGAACAGTTTAGGTTTAATAATTAGTATGGTATATATTTTTTAGTTGTATGTTACCTTTAATATTTGTATGCCTATCTACGGCGAGACATAGCTAACAAAGAAAGAGAATTGCATCATTTATGTCTAGAGTTGACAGGTGTAATAACACTATTATAAAGAGCCTGTCCGACCGAATTATGATAACAAACACGTATAAACGTTGGGTGGAACTAGCCACCTAGATATTGTTATATAAGTAAGTTTTAAAGCTATACCTAAAGCAGGTACTTAATTTAATTTATTTTATTTTATTGTTTTTTGACTTCATTTGTATTAGTATTAGTATTTAAAAGGACTGTGTACCTATATGGATCTTCGATATCTGAAATAAACAACTATTATTATTATTATAGCTGAACCTATGTTTGTTTAAGACCATTACTGTAACCTATGTTTCGTACAAATATAGTTCTTGTATCTTGCAACTGCGCAAAACAGCAGAGTAAGCCGCACGTGCAACACTTACCCCGCATATGCGGGGTTGGTAGATAAGTTGATTAAGATATTAAAGGCTCGAGCAGACCGGATGCGTATGCGTAGACGTAAGCGTAGACGTGCCCGTTCCACAGAGTTGTAACGTATGGAACTGTATGAGACAGGACACACTGCTTGCGTAACGTAGACGTGCGCGTCGACGTACAGTTCCATAGATTACAACTCAGTGGTACGTGCACGTCTTCGCATACGCGTATGCATATGTATAACTGAGAGGATGGACGAACGGGGAGCCTTTCTCCTGAAGCAGCCTTGTAGAGAGGCGAAACACGTTGAATTCTTATTGAGTGTTTTTAAGCGTTTTTTAGATATAGGTTAGCAGATTTGTTACTAAATATTTGTTGTTTTGCCGTGGGGTGCCGGCAGTAGAATGTTCCCCTCCTCTCCTACCCGTGGATGCAGTAAGAGCCTGCTAAGGGAGACCTCCGAAAGATGGGCAGCAGCGTCTTTCCGTATATCAACATCCCATACTGCGCTCACCAACCCGCCTGCCAAGCGTAATGAGTATGGCAACCACCCCTCATGGAGATCCATGAGGGAGGCCTTAGTTCAGTAGTGGACGTTTTACGGCTGAAATGATCTTGTAACTGCGCAAAACAGCGGAGTTAGCCGCAAGTGCAACACTTACCCCGCATATGCGGGGTTGGTAGATATGTTGATTAAGATATTAAACTGAGAGGATGGACGAACGGGGAGCCTTTCTCCTGAAGCAGCCTTGTAGAGAGGCGAAACACGTTGAATTCTTTTTGAGTGTTTTTAAGCGTTTTTTAGATATAGGTTAGCAGATTTGTTATTAAATATGTGTTCTTTATTTAGATATAAGAGGATGGTATTGGAGTAAAACGGTGCTGGTCAAACATAATCCTACTAAGAATGTCCCATCACCGCAGCTTTCCACTGGTTAACTGTAGCTTGACGCTGTAAAATAGGTACTTTATCTATAAAGATATACCCACAGAATTATTAAAAGGCATTTTCTGAGGATATATCTACGGGTCCTCTATTCATATAAATAGGTTCCAATATGAACTCGCCGTGGGGTGCCAGCAGAAGAATTTTGCCCCTCCTCTCTGACCCGTGGTTGCAGTCAGAATCGGCCAAAGGACACCTCTGGAAGATGGGAAGATGGGCAGCAGCGTCTTTCCATGTATTAACATCCTGTACTACGCTCGCCAGCCCTCCTGCCAAGCGCGTGGTGAGGCAATGATGAGTATGTCAACAGCCTCTCAAGATCAGTACTTGACCATGAAGGAGGCCTATTTCCAGCTGTGGATGTCCTTCGGCTGAGATGATGTTGATGATGATGAACCGCAGTTATGAAAAAAAATCTAATTGGCTGACGGCGGGTTCGATGTCAGAATGTTCGAAGCCCTTTGCATAATCCTTTGGCGGAGATCTGATATCTAATCGCTTCTTTTGTTAAAGTTACTTGTTATAAGGTCATATTTAAACGTTCAAACCCGCGGGCAGATGCTAGCTAATTATAAACTATTATAACAGTTATTCGGAAGCGTTAAGAAGAACTAATTCAGCATTTGTTAAGAATAACGATCGTAATTACAGGGTACTAAGGTCGTTTCATGCTTACTGGTTTTGATATTGCGTTTTTCCATGTGTTTGGTTGATCAGTTTTATTTATTTTTTACTAGTCAAACAAATAAAATACTGAAAGCACAGCGCAGTACGGTATGCCGATACACGGAAAGACGCTGCCGCCCATCTTCCAGAGGTATCCCTTAGCAGGCTCTTACTGCATCGACGGGCATGAGAGGAGGGGCAACATTCTACTGCCGGCACCCCACGGCAAGTTGGTCTTCCTATTAAATAAAAAAAAAATAAGCCGTTCGCAAATCAAAAGACAGACAGACAAACATTCCCTTTTCTTCTTAGCATTGATGGATTGAATGACAGGCACAATCACGTTGTATATTTTGATAATTGAGTATATATCCGAGGTGCTACTGTACTGATAAGTTCAAGGTGTCCAAATGAAGCGAGTTGGATGCCTTTGTACTTTTTAACCGAGATCGGAAGTGGCATTGTACTAAACATATAAATATTTTTGTAATGACAGGAAGATTTATTATAAGCCTAAATCTTCCGAAGGCAGTCTTTGTCCAGTTATAGACGTCCTAAGACTGATGATGATTTTTTTTTTTTTTTTTAGGTGTGGAAATCATCATATGACTTCTCCCGCTCTGGGTGGAGCGGGAGGGCGTGTCAGACTTTTACTGACTAAAACCACACCTGTGTCCTTCAATTGCCCTTTGCGTTCTAGGACTACGGGTTTCCTTTTCAGAAATTCCCCGCGGTCCTAGCTTGCGGGCATCGGCCCTATCGGCCCCTACGGTTTGTACCATCTCTTTGAGGAGCGCGTGGATCACTACGCGAAGACTGATGATGATAAGATGATGAATCTCCAAAAGGATTTTCCACTTTTGGTTTGTTAATTTCTGGAGATGTCCTAATGTGACTACTGAGTAATGACGTACAATTTCACTAAAGTTCATAAAATTATATAACAAATAAAAACCAAAAGGTATTCATCATTTCAGCCGTAATACTCTGTGGTAAAACGTGCACTACTAAACACAGGTCTCCCTCATGGATCTCCATTAGGTGTAGTTGCCATACTCACCACGCTTGACAGGCGGGTTGGCGAGCGCAGTACGGGATGTTGATACACGGAAAGACGCTGCTGCCCATCTTCCAGAGGTATCCCTTAGCAGCTCTTAATGCATCCACGGGCATGAGAGGAGGGGTAACATTCTACTGCCGGCACCCTAAGGCATTTACGGTATTCTTTGTACCTGGCGACAATAAAGCTAAAAGGACATAATAGCCCTTGTTTTCCCATAATGTGCGTATTTTTATAGCTAGCCGCAATCCGCGATTTTACCCGCGTTGTTCCCGTTCCCGTGGGAAAACGGGGGAAAAGTATAGCCTATGTTACTTAGAGAAATAAGAAGACGGGAATTTCAGTATTCCCGTAAAACCTATGAGATATAACCCAATGACGAGCTCTGTGGCGCAGCGGGCGAAGGTCCGCCTGCGACGCAAGGGGTTGCGGGTTCGATTCCCGCCTCGGGACAAATGTCTGTACGATCTGCAGATATTTGTTCAGGGTGTTCTGGGTGTTTTTCTATATATAATAAAAATATCTATCTATGTAGTAGAGGTATAATGTATTAAGTATATCAGTCATCTAGTACCCATAACACAAGCTCTGCTTAGCTTTGGGCTAGATGATGCTGTGTGATCTGTCCAGCATTATTCATTTATTATTTATTATTATTTATTAATTATCTTTATCCCACATGCTGGTACCAACTACCGACAAAACTCGTATATGTGGCGTGTAAGCAACAATTTTAACCATCTTTGTAGACGATTTGATTTTGATCTGTTTTGTACAAGTGTCATATCGGTCCGGTGGCAGCTGAGCGGAGAGTTTTTTGCGTAGATGATTATACATACATATGTATATATATATATATATATTGTACATATGTTTATTTAACTTCTAACTTTATATAAGTACTATTGGTTCTTCTAAAGTTAAGATTGATTAGGGTGTTCATAGTTATTTTTTTTACCTGTTATGTTGTATATCGGTGAAAACCTTTAATTAGCTTCATGGTATATATTTTATTGCTTTATCAGTTATTAATAAGCTTCTGGTTTTCCGAAAAATAAATAAATAATATAGCTGTCTAATGGTGAAATAATTTCGAAAATCGGTCTAGTAGTTTTTGAGTTTGTATTCGTTACAAACATACAAAATACAACATACAAATCTTTCCTCTTTACAACATTGAGAGATGAGAGATGTAACGCATCGAAGGACTATGTAGGCTATGTAATAATGTCATTATCATAATCTATTTAAACTTGTACATTCCTTTAAAGCAAACTATTTGTTGATGTCATCACAGACGTATGTACCTTCAAGTATGTGCAGCTTATGCCATGTGACGTGGCGTCATTGCTATATTGGATAATCAGGTATTTTTCGCGTATTTACCTTTGTAGAAAATATAACTCTAACTGCATATGTTATGTCAGTTCTTAGGTATGGGCTTATACCTTGGGGAAACTTTACTAATCTTAAACTGAAACACCCTACGGTACATAATGTTTTTTTAAAACATAAAAAGTAAGGCATATCACATCTATACAGATGATTTATATAGCGTAAGCATCTGAGGCCGTGGGGTGCCGGCAGTAGAATGTCACCCCTCCTCTCCTGCCCGTGGATGCAGTAAGAATCTGCTAAGAGATATCTCCGGATGATGGGCAGCAGCGTCTATCCGTGTATCAACATCCCATACTGCGCTCACCAACCCGCCTGCCAAGCGTGGTGAGTATGGCAACAACCCCTCATGCACTTGGATCCCTAAGTCATTGAAGGAGGCCTATGTCCAGCAGTGGATATCTTACGGCTGTAATGATGATGATGATGATGATGATGAAGCACCTGATATTCATGATAATATGGGACGCTCCAGTGCCTTTGAAATAGCTTAGTCGGCTGTTAGTTAGAGGAATGACAAGGTCAAATGCTTAAGCCACGGGTTTCCTCATTTTGTTTTCCATCACCGTTAAAGCACGTGCTAAATGTAGCACATGCATATCAGCCGTAGAAGATCCACTCCTAGACACAGGCCTCCCTCATGGATCTCCAAGGTTACAAGGTTCTCGCCACGCTTGACAGGCGGGTTGGTGAGCGAAGTACGGGATGTTGGTACATTGAAAGACGCCCATCTTCCAGAAGATGGGCAGCAGCTTCCAAGGGCAGCTTCCTTGGCAGGCTCTTACTGCACGAGCAAGAGAGGAGGGACAACATTCTACTGCCGGCACCTCACGGCACATCTATTATAGATGATTTATACAGCGTCTGAAGACTTAAGTGCGGCCAAAAGGTCATAGTTTAATATTGTCCGTAAGTACTATTCTTAATTTGTAGTTATACTATCCTTAGTATATGTTTCCTTTGCGCGTCGGTTTCAGCATTTCTGACAATTATATATTTATTACAAATTTTATAGGTACCAATTTTCTTCTCTCTAGTTTAATTTATTAGCCAATTATTAATATTACCTTGTGAATAATACTAATTGTGTTTTACTAATAACTGCCAACCTAACATAAATGTTAAACTGATGCTCGTTTTGTTAAAGGAATATTTTTAGCAGTTGTCTGTTATATTATATTTTTGAAATTTGTACTTATTGAAATATTGTTTTTTAGTTAAGAATTTTGTATTATTATGCAATACTAGCTTTTGCCCGCGACTTCTTCCGCGTGTAAATCCCCTTTTTCACGCAGAGCCACTTTGATTTGAAAATATAAATCCCATTTATTCCCTATTCCTTGGGAATTTCAAAAAATCCCTTCTTACTGCACCTCTAGGATACTCAAGGTATATGTGTGCTAAATTTCAAGTCTTTGGGTCCAGTGGTTTAGGCTGTGCGTTGATATATCAGTCAGTGAGTCAGTCAGGGCTTTGATTTTTATATATATAGATTTACGGGATATTTACCATGTTTTGAGTCTTTTTGAGTTTCCCGATATACAACGCAGTTTCACATGCCATGGTCACGGATAAAACTGTTACGATAGTTTCAAAAGTTAAGAATTTTGACGTCAATCATAATCATTGTTATCGTGTGTCGCCTGCAGCAGCCGATAGCGCCTGCAAAAAGAGTAACAACGGAAGACCAGCACTCAAGAATCAAGAATCAAGAATCAAAAAATACTTTATTCAGTGCGGCCGCATGGACCTTATTGACGCGTCACAAATTACAAAATAAAACAACACAAATAAATAGAATAAAGCACATAATTGAATCTGTTCACATCAGATGACACGCGAGTTAGGAAAAGAAGTGAACAGAAGAACCTAACTCGGTCGTTATAGTCATCATTTAACAATTTCATTTTGTCTTATGTTACGTTGGACGGAGTTGGAGCAGATTCCTTTCCAAGTGGTTTTGTCCTTTAGGTAATCTGATATTTTATAATACCAGATTACTTAGACACACTTACACTGTGCCAGCTAAGAAAGATAAAGAGAAAATTGTTTATTTCGTCTTAAATTACACATCATCTCTTAACCCGGCGTCACGGGGGTTGGGTCAAAATGACCCGGGACTTTTTTGTTAGCTTACAGATTGGTAACTATGCAAGTGACGTTGCCGCTCTTTTCAGTAGCTGGAGTCAATGAGTTGCGCTAAGCATTGTTTAAAAAGTATCAGTTAGACGGCGACCGTGCTTGGAGCTAAGTGCGTCCAAAGTTGAAATAGGTATATTTGCCCTGAACATGTTGTACCTTTCTGCGGTGATTGCATTTAAAACGATAATTTTGATTAGTTTTAAGTTAGTATATTTTAAAGATGTCTTAGTTAAGTTTATAAAAAAGCCATAAAAAATTAAAGAATACTTATTAATGGTAAAAAGTGAGATTACGCTAAGGAATGCAAATTTTGTTGATTTTTTACGTGCTGTTTTTGAAGAGGTCTAACGTTAATATTTAAATACTCTGGTAATACAAATTCTTGTTTAATTTACTAAACCATAAAACAATAAAGCTATAATCTTAAAATAATTCGCAATTTCTTTCGAAAATGTATAAATATCGTTAGTCAAAGTATCGGGTAATGATGACCCACCCCCACGTCCGTGTAGTTATTTTCCACCTCCATGACGCCTCATGGGTTAATATAAGTACAGGACTAATCTTAAAAATAGTTGGTACCTACCTAATGTGTGAAAAAGACCCATTTCAATGCCTCTCTAATGAGCTCCTCGCTCTTGCTAAGCGCTGTAGCAGGATGTATTCTACCTCAGCTTCTAATGACTGGTGGCCATTTTCGTGTCATTCATGTTAAAAATTTGTTTGTTTTTACAATGAACATGTGATATAGTCTTTTTTAAACTTTCGCGATCACAACACATTATTACTATATTGGATTATCGGGTAGTTATCGCGTAATTACCTTTATTTTATTCCCGACGTTTCGACCGGATTGCACCTGGTCGCGGTGGAAACGTCGGGAATAAAATAATTAATTAATTAGTAGTAGTAAGTAAAAATATAGTAATTACATGTAATATGTTCACGAAATAAATTTATTTTTATCATTAATGTTAATCATTAATATAATTGAGTGTCCATCATAGATAGATAGATAAACTCTTTATTGTACATTCACCATATCACATAAATTACACAAATAGAAACGCAGACAAATATAATCATGTGCTTTATAGTTAAACATATACAGGTGCTGGGCAAGCCTAATCGATCTTTCAACATCCTAGACGCTGCAGCGTCCCATACAGCAACGAATACTAGTTGCTGACGCTGTATAAGTCATCTATAATAGAAGTTTTTTCTTCTAACATACCTCAGTGCCTGAAGACGATAGTCTTTAAGCAGTGTGTGTTACCAGTGACATATGGAACCGAGACGTGGTCCTACATGCATGCTGTGGTACCCTTTAAGTACGGGAGCACAATGCAATAAATTGTTTTTGAATGTTATCTTATTATTTTATGTGTAAACCTGTCTTGGGTATCCTATTATAATAAATAAATACACTATATGCTACTGCCGGCACCACCGGCAAAAAGACATAATTGATTTTTGTGCCACTGCAATTTCCGGAGACTGTAATAGAAGAGCACTGAATCTTCATCGTCAAGTAATTTATTGAGTAATAGGAAAATAAGTGTAAAATAACATAGCCATTGGGTGCCGGCAGTTAAATGTTCCGCCTCCCATCTTGCCCTTGGATGTAGTAATTAACTGAAAAAGGATACCTCTGGAAGAAGGGAAGCAGTCTCTCCGTGTATAAATAAATATATAATGCCGGACAATCCACACAGCATGTAGCCCCAAGCTAAGCAGAGCTTGTGTTATGGGTACTAGATGACTGATATACTCAATACATTATATTATAAAGATAGATATTTTTATTGTTTAGAAAAACATCCAGAACACCCTGCACAATCTGCAGATCGTACAGATTATTTTTCCTGAGACGGGAATCGAACCCGCAACCTCTTGGGTCGCAGGCGGACCTTCTCCCGCTGCGCCACAGAGGTCCTCAAATAGCCGTGAATAAGCCTAATCTATTTATCAACGTCCCAGGCACTGCAGCGTCCCATACTCCATAAATACCTGTTGCTGACGCTGTTAAAACTAGTTCATCATCTCAGACCATAACTCGGATTTATTAATCGATTTTGTAGCATTATTGGGGCACGTGGGGCAGTAGAATGTTACCCCTCCTCTCATGCCCGTGGTTGAAGATGCAGAAGATGGGAAGCAGCGACTTTCCGTGTACCAGCATGCCGTGCTCGCCTCGCGCTCGCCAACCCGCCTGCCAAGCGTGGTGAGTATGGCAACTACCATGGAGATCCATGAAGAAGAAGAAGAAGAAGAAGAAGAAATACATTTATTATACACACACACTAAACTTAAAATTAACTATAGTAAAAAACTGACTTATTTCCAATTTTAATCTAGGAGTACCTACCCAGTTAAATATTCTGCGACATAGTGACAAATAGATGGTAAGCAGCTCACTCAGCGGGTCAAAGCAGTATGAATACTATTTCAAGTAATGAACAAACCAGTTCACAAAGTTGTTTGAGTCCAAAGGGGCCTGACTCAGCATTATGCTCCCACACATAAGGAATGCTAGGAAGCGCTGGTTTTCAGTCAGACCATGAGGGAGGCCTGTGTTCAGTAATGGACGTTTTACGGCTGAAATGATGAATCGTGTTTCAAATTATTATCAATGATTTATTGCTGTTCTAATAACTGGATCTATTGAAAGTTAAAACTCTCACTAGATCCAGACTGGATCTGTAGACTAGATGCACTGAGAGTGATCCTTCTTAACATGTCTATTAGTTTTCTGTCTGTGCTGTTGTAATTCAAATATATACATCCATTCATACAAATATATTATTGTCTAAATAATTTATGAGCCTGTTTTACGGCGGACTTGAAGAGGTTATTTACCCACTTAACCACAGAGGCCGCGACATATATCTGCGGATCCGCGTAACTTTTACAATCGCCTAATGTGTCTTCAAAACTTCTAATGTCGCTTTTAATGGCGGAATATGCTCGTTTGTTTCTTTAATTGGCTCTTAGCTGAACAAATGAAAAGCAAATTGACCATTTGCCAAAATTTTAGTGTTTTAAATCGCGATATGACCCACTTGTTTGACGGTTACGGATAGAGTTTTTAAAATACTATTATATTAATATTCGAGTCTTAAAACCAGGTATTGGTTTCTCGATAGCTGCAAACCTCTCTTCAAAACATGTAAAATTCTGCTCCTCCCATGTAAGTTTATATTTTCAAAAATAAAGTTAAAGATTTCTATCATCATCAATCATCACCATTTCAGCCATAAAACGTCCACTACTGAACACAGGCCTCCCTCATGGATCTCCATGAGGGGTAGTTGCCATTCTCACCACGCTTGGCAGGCGGGTTGGTGAGCGCAGTATGGGATGTTGATACACGGAGAGACGCTGCTGCCCATCTTCCGGAGGTATCCCTTAGCAGGCTCTTACTGCTTCCATGGGCATGAGAGGAGGGGTATAATTCTACTGCCGGCACCCCACGGCGGGCTTATTTCTATCATGGAGATAAGTAATTATAGGTATAGATATATTTACTATATGATATGTACGTGTATGGTATTATATATTCATAACATTTCTGTCTTTGTATTAATCTATGTAGGTTCACTTATTTATTGTAGGTACAGTGCACTGCCTTTCTTACTTCCATATTTCTCTCCATCCAAAAGTTTTCTGGAAGAAATCGCTTCTAAGCGATATGACCAGTTACCGATATTGTACAAGTTTTAGTTATATAAGTATTTTTCTGAAACGATGAACATAGAATCATCGACACTGATCTCGAGAACACGTTCTGATCCTGTTGAAGTTCCATTCCCATTTTTTTTCCTTCTAAAACTATTATTATCATGTCCTGAAACCCTTTTGACTTAGTCATCATCATCATTTCATCCATAAAACGTCCACTAATGAACAAAGGCCTCCCTCATGGATCTCCGTGAGGGGTAGTTGCCATACTCACCACGCTTGGCAGGCGGGTTGGTGAGCGCAGTATGGGATATTGATATATGGAAAGACGCTGCTGCCCATCTTTCGGAGGTATCCCTTAGCAGGCTCTTACTGCATCCATGGGCATGAGGGGAGGGGCAACATTCTACTGCCGGCGCCCCACGGCTTAGTACACATGTTATAATACACCCCGTATAAAAGCAAAAAATTTACATTTGACAGCGATGATCACGAGTTATAAGCCTGTTGCAAACCTGTCGCGAGATACCTACGTAATCAGCCTGCCTTGCTGTACGGGACGCTGCAGTGCCGGGACACCGTTAGATTGATAGGGCTTGTCGCATCTATACATCTAGCTTAGACTAAGACTAATGCCTATATTCCTAGTAATAAAATAGTGTCTGACTGTCACGTGACCTCGCGAGTAGAGCATAGCTTTGGTAGAGACAGCAAAAACAGCTTATTGTAAAATATAATTTTGAAAATGATTTATAGATAGACTAGCTTTTGCCCGTGACTTCGTCCGCGTGGAAATTCCCTTTTTCTCGCAGAGCCACTTTGACTCGAAAATATAAGTCCCATTTATTCCCTATCCCGTGGGAATTTCGAAAAATCCCTTCTTAGTGCACCTCTAGGATACTCAAGATATATGTGTGCCAAATTTCAAGTCTTTAGGTCCAGTGGTTTAGGCTGTGCGTTGATATATCAGTCAGTCAGTCAGTGAGTCAGTCAGGACTTTTGAATTTTATATATATAGAATAGATAGATAGAAAATACTTTACCTTAAACTGCACATATTACCAAAAAAAAAACAAAACAGAGAAACACTGACCGAAAAACGACAACCGGTCTTATCGCTAAAGAGCAATCTCTACCAGACAACCTTCCGATGGATTGATTGTAATAAGATCAGTAAAATGGCTTTTTTCCCAGTTTATGCAATATTTTGAATTATGCTTCGCTCCTTTTGGTCATAGCGTGTTGTTATGAAGCTTAAAACCTTTCTCGATAATTATTGGTCTATCCAACACCGACATAATTTTGACTCTTATCTCATTAGATATAGGTTACTGGACGTGTTACTTAAATCATCATTTCAGCCATAAAACGTCCACTGATGACAACAGGCCTCCCTCATGGATCTCCATGAGGGGCAGTTGCCTTTCTCACCACGCTTGGCAGGCGGGTTGGTGAGCGCAGTATGGGATGTTGATACACGGATAGACGCTGCTGCCCATCTTCCGGAGGTATCCCTTAGCAGGCTCTTACTGCATCCATGGGCATGAGGGGAGGGGTATCATTCTACTGCCGGCACCCCACGGCAAATTTTGGATAATAATGCTTAACTATTTTGCTATCGTTACTGTGCGTTCCCGATGACTGCAATATAATGCGTTCGCGTACAAATGTCATAAACATTGAAGACAGGCAGAATGCCATAGAGTTTATACGTAGACGCACCGTTTCATATACTTATTTACTTATACAGGGTGTATTATAATATGTATATTAAGACTTAAAGGGGGGGGGGGGACAACTATAGTTCATTTTTTTTTAGGATTTGGTGATTTTCATTCAAGAAAAGTCCGCGAAAGATTTAATTTCAGCAGCTGATTATACGATAATGGAAACCTTAAATGCCGGCTGATTCTTCACAGGGTCATTGACATCCGTAAATAGTTGCCGTACGAGTATAAATAGAAATAATTAAAACCACACACAGGTTTTTTTAATTAAAATTTAAAAAAAACGATTGACTACTATATGATAGATAGATAGATAAAACGTTTATTTACGACTGCAGACACACATACAAGAAACAAAATCTAAGTACAACATTACAATACATCAATTAAACACATAATATAACAAATTAAGACAATATAATTAGCAATCAAAATGTTATGTGTGTGCTGCAGCACGTCAAAAGGTCATGTCTCAGCGTGAGATATGCTCAAGGAGCAAACGCTGATTTTCAGCCATAGCCTGTAGAGTGCAAGCAGAACGAGACGCAATCCGTGTATTGTGTACCTACATTATATCATTTTCACATAACAGCAACTAGTTAAAACGTAAATAAAAATAATAAAAAAAAAGAAAAAAAAGGAATTCCCAATTTTTGTCTTCCAAAACTACCTACTTGTATACATTGGCTGAAACCATTGGTTTAGTACCATATTATAGTAAAGCCGTGCCGGCAGTAGAATGTTACCCCTCCTCTCATGCCCGTGGATGCAGTAAGAGCCTGCTAAGGGATACCTCCGGCAGATCGGCAGCAGCGTCTTTCCGTGTATCAACATCCCGTACTGCGCTCGCCAACCCGACTGCAAAACGTGGTGAGTATGGTAACTACCCCTTATGGGGATCCATGAGGTAGGCCTGTTCAGTAGTAGACTTTTTACGGCTGGAATGATGATGATGATGATAATATAGCTTAGCTATATTTGATTATACCTATCATCATCTCAGTCGCAGAACTTCTATACATAGGCCCTTTATGGACCTCCAAGATCATGACGGTTAGTGCCTTAATCGCCACGCTTGGCAGGTGGGTTGGAAAGCGCAGTACGGGATGTCGATATACGGATCCGGACGGACCATCTTCTGGAGGTATCCCTTGTGTTAGATTTTCCTTTTCCAAGGGCTTATTCAATGATAAGTCAGGTATTCATATTAAAATAGCTTCTTTATTACTTCAAGCCTCTTAAAAGTACTTAATATACTTACAATTACCTTTAGCACTGATTAATCGCATATCATTTAGTAATTTTTCGTGTCTTCGCTATTTTTACTCAATATCACTCGATCTACTTTTTTTAACAATCCGCCTCACTACCCTCACTCTGAATGCCTATTTCTTTACAACTTCCACGTTGACTTTGACATGTTTGCCAGATCAACTAGACAATGGCATTTCAACAAAGATCTTTATAAATTTAAATAACCCAGAATATTATCGAAGTCGCTAACACTTGGCAGATTCTTACTGCATCTACGGGTAAGAGGCAACATTCTACTACCAGCACCCTACGGTATCGTTTTAAACTACAAATTTAAAACGACAGATTTAAAATAACTTGAAACAAAGCCTTAACTGTCAGTCATTCTGAACAATGCCTCGTCTTTAAAGTTACCCTATATAGATGCGCAGTAGATCTGCGCAATTGATTTGTGCGTGAGACTGTCTGTTAAGATCATTATTGTCATCATCTTACGCAAAATCATACATATATAAATGAACAACAAATATTTAGCAACAAATCCGCAAACCTATATTTAAAAGGCGCTTGAAACAACACTCAGAATTAAATTCTGCTCGTGTTTCGCATACAAGGCGACTTCAGGAGAAATCGGCAAATTTATCATCATTTTAGCGAAAAGATTTATTATTCCTATTAACATAAGAGTCATCACCATCATCATTTCAGCCGAAAAACGTCCACTACTGAACACACCTATCCGTTATTAAAATATGGGATTATCGGGTATTTATCGCGTAATTACCTTTATTTTATTCCCGACGTTTCCGTCGTCCCGACGAGAGTCTCCCCGCGACCACGACAAGATGCAATCCGGTCGAAATGTCGGGAATAAAATAAATTACGCGATAAATACCCGATAATCCCATATTTTAATAATATGTTCTGATCACGAAAGTTTCAAAAAGACTACACCTATCCATCTCCATGAGGGGTTATTGCCATACTCACCACGCTTGGCAGGCGCGTTGGCGAGCGCAGTACGGAATGTTGATACACGGAGAGACATCTCTAAAGGTAGATAGATAGAATAATCTAGGAAAAAAACTCAATGTTAAATTACAGTGGGCGGTCTTATCGCTAAAAGCGATGTCTTCCAGACAACCTTGGGATGGATAGTAAATTTATAGTACTTTGTAAACTTTCGGAATCTGTAGACATAATTTTAAACTGATTAACAGGATTTTATCGCGTACTTTATTTTATTATTTCCCGACGTTTCGAGTGCTCAGAGGACTATCCATTTCCAGGACTTTATCCTCAGGGGACTTTTGCCGTGGGGCGCCGGCAGTAGAATGTTACCCTTCCTCTCCTACCCGTGGATGCAGTAAGAGCCTGCTGAGGGACACCTCCGGAGGATGGGCAGCAGCGTCTCTCCGTATATCAACATCCCGTACTGCGCTCACCAACCCGCCTGCCAAGCGTGGTGAGTATGGCAACTACCCCTCATGGAGATCCATGAGGGAGGCCTGTGTTCAGTAGTGGATGTTTTACGGCTGAAATAATAATCATTGATAAAGCTGAGAAATATTATTTTTAATATTTTTGGGTATTTTTAGTAACATTTTTTTTTATTCGTTGAAAAATAAAGGATTTTTTAAGAATTCGGTTAAATACGTATAACAACGTTAAAACACACATCTCCGCAGAGATCTAGAGTTTGCAATTAAGATGATCAAAAAACGGAGAATACGAAAAAGGTCTGATACATTTGACCCTGGACAAACTAAGATCGGGCCTTTTTGAACTTGTATATCCGTTTTGGACAGAATGAGCCGTATAGACTTCCAAGGTTATGGTTTTAATAGGCTACTTCATCATCATCATGTCAGCCATAAAACGTCCACTACTGAACACAGGCCTCCCTCATAGATCTTCATGAGGGGTCGTTGCCATACTCACCACGCTTGGCAGGCGGGTTAATTTATACATATCAAAATATGATATGTATAAATTAATTAAACATACATAACCATTATTCAAGGCCAGTTATACGAACAGTGCATTTTTTCAAGGAAATCTTCATCAGTGTAGGTAGTTAATTAGTGAACCAAACTGTACACAAGAAGATATCAATTTCAAATGCAAGTTATTTCATATACATATGTATTTCCAAAATACATAAATAAAACATACATAACCATCATTCTAGGTCAGTTATACAAACTGTATACTTATTGGTATAATTAGTAAGCTGGTGGTATAATGAAAACAGGCAGTTATCTAGGATTGCAGTGACATTAAAAATGAACTAAATAGTTATTTACTTGATTGATTCTAGTAACATCTTATGAATTTGAGATGAAACGGATGCTGTAAACTAGCTTTTGCGAACAACACTGCTCTTCATTATGTCAGCTGTAGGGGTTATTGCCATTCTCACTACGCTTGGCAGGCGGATTGGCGAGCGCAGGGATTTTGATACACGAAAGACGCTGCTGCCCGTCTTCCGGAGGTACCTTTGCAGATTTTTACTGCTTCCAGATGGTTATCAAAACTCTTTAAAATTACACAATTCCCGGGTGGCGGCACCGAAAGATGGCTAAGATAATAACAGATAAGATTTATATAGATGTCCCCTCCCTGTAATTGGAGGAACACTAGCCCAAGCCACTCTTTAACCACTCTTGGGTAGAACATTCTCAAAGAAATGAATAACCTTATCAAAAATTTTATGGTTCCAGTGGGATTTGAACCCACGTCCGTCTAATCGATACTTGACGCTTCCTTAAGCCGGACTACAGAACCTTTGTCGGGACCTGCTGAAATTCTTAATAAGGTGATGTCAGTTTGAACAATGAACAGGAGAACTCTAGTAGTTACCTGTAGATGGCGCCCTTCGGTTGCTCAAACCGACATCACCTTATCAAGAATTTCAGCGGGTCCCGACATGGGTTCTGTAGATTAGCGGTCAAAGCACTTCCGACTTAAGGAAGCGTCAAGTATCGATTTGACGGACGTGGGTTCGAATCCCACCGGAACCGTAAATTTTTTTATAAGGTTATTCATTTGTTTTAATATTTCTATTTTTGTATGTTATTTGTGTATCCTCTATTGGTGGCTCAAATAAATAAATAAATATATCCCTATCTACCAATCGTCTTACTTACCTACACATCATCATTATCAGCTTCAGGATCAATGGAATGAAATAATGTAATACAGTACTGGAGTCCCTCAAGGTATAGTGTTTTCGTTTTACTTAATAATGTTTGCTTGCTTTTAACCCAGTTCTGATGATGGGATTCATGATAAATCAAGGGAAATATTCAAATGAAATAAGCAACGGTTTAGGTATTTCTGCAACATTTGAGATATTATATTTAAAGTCGGTTTTTTTGTTAAAAAATTAAAGAATCATCCAAGGTATGAACGACGATAATATGCCCCACAAATTTAAAGTAAAATGTTCAAAAATGTCGATAATAACATACCTATTATAAATAATTATTTTTTAAAAGTAAATATTAATGTTAGATCCGGCCACCTGCAACTGAAAAAATATGAATTATGTATTTTCATTAGCGATTTGTAAACATAATGATTATTTTTAGACAGTTATTAATAATTGCAGAATTTTATCGCGTACCTTTTACGCTAGGCTTAGGTACGCGAAAAAATCCTGTAATTTTAAAACTATAAAATATGTTAACAAATCGCGAAAGCTTAACAAGTTATAGTTATTGATAATTATATATTTTCATTAACAAAAAAAATATTGACCATTTAATTATAAATGGACAAACAAACTTTACCTTTATTTGATTATTAATAATTATAAGATAGCAACTGGTAAAGTAGCGCCCTCCACGACTAAAAAAAATCACTTACATCTAACTCTATACTAATCGCGTAAAAGGACAATGCTCAAGTGACTATGGCGATTAGGTTCACTATAATTGTTGATGAACATAACAAAATATGTCTTACAATAAAGCTTGACTCTTGAACTTTCCAGATTTGTTAACAATTTTGCGATAAAACTTGTCAGTCCGCGGAAATGTGAATCAAAGTTCTCAAAAAATCAAGATAACAAGCAATAGAATGTTGCCTCTCCTCTCTTGCCCGAAAATGGAGTAAAAATCTGGTTAGTAACCGAAAAACTACAAGAGATGGGCAGCAGCGTCTTCCGTGTATCAACAACCCGAACTGCGCTCGCTAACCCGCCTGCCAAGCGTGGCGATTATGTCAACATACTCTCATGGTCAGTACTCAGTGATCCATGAGGGAGGCCTTTGTCCAGCAGTGGGTCTTCTAACTGAGATAATGATGATCCAGACCTGATCCAGGAACCTTTGCAGACGGTGAGATAGCTGGATTTTGTATAACTTATTTCTTAAATTTTACCTGACGGCTGAGTTGGGAGCTTCGGCAGATAATGGAATGTTTTTATGATCGTCTTTCAAACTATACCTGACGTGACCTGACCAAGGAACTTCGGCAGATGCAGCTGAAACTGATTTCTTTTTAAGAGTGACGAATTTTAAGAGACCTTACTGTCGACAACTTATTATGCAACATTAATATGTCATGCCGTAGGGTGCCGGCAGTAGAATGTTACCCCTCCTCTTATGCCCGTGGATGCAGTAAGAGCTTGCTAAGGGATACCTCCGGAAGATGGGCAGCAGCGTCTTTCCGTGTATCAACATCCCGTACTGCGCTCGCCAACCCAATCGCCAACCGCTGCCAAGCGTGGTGAGTATGGCAACTACCCCTCATGGAGATCCATGAGGGAGGCCTGTTCAGTAGTGGACTTTTTACGGCTGGAATGATGAATATGTCATGTATAATTAATTATAATAACATTGCGTCTTCCTTTTTAATATAATTATATTTTTACTCATGAATATACGTGAAATTTGTGACATGTAACTCTGATTATCAATAAATGAACTATGATTAATCTCTCAAAACGAACCATATGTAATTTTTGTATTGTTCTGTATAGGTGATATAGTTTCACACAATAAAGAGTTTATCTATCTATCTTACGAAACTAAGGTGTTTTTTCTTTTTGTTGACGGTGATTGCGCTTCCAATCTCTACCACAGCCATAGCCGCTATTAAAACCCCAATTACCGCTAACCGGGGCACGGATAGGGCAATTAACGAACTAGAATGCTCATCTAAACAAGTCACATAAACGACGATCCTTAATACGGGATACTGATTTATTTTGATTAAAACACGTCAATTAATGAGCTTTTTATCCGACTCTCGTCAGTCCAGGTGGGTAATGTGTTATGGTAATAAGTAGCTATTAAAGCAACCTGACCCGCGGGGTGATTACGTATCTCGCGACAGGTTTGCAACAGGCATCGCCATCATCGCATTTTGACGGCGATAATCATGTTACCGGCCGATTAAGAATATAGTTAATCATGTTGTTTTAAACTTTTATATACTGTGTCCCATGGATGTTGGGTATTAGAATGTTGCCTCTCATCTCTTGCCCGTGGATGCAGTAAAATCCGCCAAGGGGTACCTCTGGAAGAGCAGCAGCGTCTTTCCTTGTATCAAGGACCAATACTGCGCTTGCCCACCTAGGGTGTCGAGTATGGCAACAAGCCCTATGACCAGCAGTGGGCGTGGGCAGCATTCCTATGGCTGAAATTAATGAATAAATTTGATACACAATAATACACGACATCGTCTTTTTTAAACTTACGCGATCACGACACATTATTAACACATATTTAACCGGGTATTTATCGCGCTATTTACCTTTATTATTGCCCGACGTTTCGACAGGATTGCACCCATCGTGGTCCCGGGAAGACTCAATAACTAAATAACGCGATAAATACCCGGTTAAATATGTGTTAATAATACAAGACATGCTTTAAAAAAATATAGTGGACACACAATACCATCTAGTCCCAAACTAAGCAAATCTTGTACTATGGAAACCAGATGATAGATAAAATAGTTACCTAAATACATATATTTTTTTGTAAAAATTGTTATGTTATTTTTTTTACAAAAATACCCAGACCCTTGATAAATATCTGCAGAACATTCTTTATCATTATGTAATTATTTAAAGAGAATGAATTTAGAATTTTAGAATTTTTAATTTTACTGTACTGTAAGGTCATGTTTACTGTCGTTCAATTAGACAGATAAAACCTTTATTTATAACACTCATATCTTATATCAAGGCATATAACAAAACTAGCCGCACCTCGCAGTTTCACCCGCGTAGTTCCCGTTCCCGTGGGAATTTCGAAAAATCCCTCTAGGATACTCAAGGTATATGTGTGCCAAATTGCAAGTCTCTAGGTCCAGTGGTTTAGGCTGTACGTTGTCTGTCAGTCACTCAGTCAGAAACAGAAGAGTTTTAAATATAATTGATAAAAGACACAACACAATATGGGCTGGGGATAAAACTTTTGTCCACCGGTTATTTCCACTGACAAGGGATAAAATTATTTTATACACCTGCCAAAGCACAGCAACAGGGGGAAAGAGATGTAGATCACTTTTTGACATTAAGACGTGGATACTCACCCCCCCGGCTATAGCATGTCTATCCACCCATGTCGCCATGCTCGGAGGGTGGACAAAATTGACAGAGGGGAATAGTATTTTGTCCTCTCCCCGTGGATAAAATATCTCCGGCCATGCTAGCCCTGCAGGAGAGATAAAGCAACAAAATAACACATTAAACTAAGAAAAACAGTTACATTAAGGCATCTGACTTAGCACTACGTTGACCTAAGCAAAACGCAGATCTTCCACCACAACTGGTATGGATACGCAAAGAAAATCAAATTTCTCAACTCATTACTACTAACAAACAATAATACAACTACTAACTACAAGGGTTCTAGATCAGTGCCGAACCGCCAGTGTCTTCATTACCGGAATGCATGTAGTGATGTACATTTCGGATAGGAATGCACGTACAATAGGATGACTATTGTCTGCTAACAGCGGTCTAAAGGGAAATTTCGTAACGAGAGGACCGATTACGTGTAGTGAGTTCATGGAAATAGTCGCCTTCATAATAACCGTGGGACATAGGCCTCCAAGATTATGAGAGGGTTGTTGCCATACTAATCACTTGGCAGGCGGGTTGGTGAGCGCATTACGTGATGTTGATACACGGAAAGATGCTGCTGCCCATCTTCCGGAGATATCCCTTAGCAGGCTCTTACTGCATCCACGGGCATGAGAGGTGTGCTTACATTCTAATCCTGGTACCCCACGACACTCTTACAGTAAAACAAAAAGCGCGTGCGTCTCGGGACGCACGACAGAAGTGACGCACGACAGAAGGCTAGCGCTGCGGGTTAGAGTGAGAGAGAAGGAGCCTGCCTACCGCTGCCATATGCGTGAGAGGGAGGGAAGCCAGACAGACTGGCGCCGTAACGCGTTACGTAACGAAGAGGTTTACCCTCCCATAAGAAGTTATCACTTCAATAATATAAATAGCCGTGGGGTGCCGGCAGTAGAATGATACCCCTCCTCTCATGCCCATGGATGCCGTAAGAGCCTGCTAAGATATACCTCCGGAAGATGGGCAGCAGCGTCTATCTGTGTATCAACATCCCATACTGCGCTCACCAACCCGCCTGCCAAGCGTGGTGAGTATGGCAACTACCCCTCATGGAGATCCATGAGGGAGGCCTGTGTTCATCAGTTGACGTTTTATGGCTGGAATGTAAATAGAAATATAAATAGAAACTGCTTGCCATCTACTTGCCATCACACGTAACAAAACCCCACCCAATTTGAATATGCCATTAAATAAAATGAAGCCAAGGTCGTCAAAAGGAGTACCATTGTATTAGTTCACACAACAATGGGAGAAGACATCAGTAAATGTTACCGTTGAGAAATGCAATGCAGTTCATTGCTTTACATATATAACAGTTCAATTGAAATAGTACTTAGTAAACCTTCGCGATCTGTAGACATAGGTAATTTAAAAATAATTAACGGATGCTGTAGGATGCCGGCAATATAATGTTACCCCTCTCATGCTCGTGGATGCAGTAAGAGCCTGCTATAGGATACCTCCGGAAGATCTCCGGGTCATCTTCTCACGTGGGCGAAGCCCACGTGGGGAGGAAGTTTCGGGCGACTTTGCCCCTTCCTGCAGTCCTCTTGGTCCGCCCTTAGTAACGACTAAGGGGTCTTTAGGTTGGCCTACCTCCGGAAGATGGACAGCATCGTCTTTCTGTGTATCAACATCCTGTACTGCGTTTGCCAATCCGCCTGACAAGCGTGGTGAGTATGGCAACTACCAATCATGGAGATCCTAACGGATCTCCATCTGCGATCATCCTCCCTCACGGGAGGCCTGTGTTCAGTAGTGGACGTATTAAGGCTAAAATTATGATGATGAAATGACGAGACAAGCCGAAGGCCCATCTGATGTTAGGAATTAACCGCTGACAGACTGTTAGGAATTAAAGACGCTGCTGCACACGCTCTTCCAGCCCATGTCAGTTTCTTACAGCATCCACAGGCAAGAGAGGAGGGTCAACATTTTAATGCCGGCACTTCACTGCTTTCACAAGTTATCTGCTTACATGAAGGTGTGCAATAATGTATAATTTACCTATAATTAGTCTAATAATGATCAATGCTCGGTGCCTTGAACCCCACAGCAAGTACTCATTATCCAACCAATAATTGCTGATTACACGTCTATAGAAAGGTTACTAAACGCATTATCTATAAGTTCACGGTTTGTTTTGTAAGCTTACATCTACTTGTTTTAACACAATTTCATTAGTTTAATTTGTATGTATGGACCTGCTGTGGGGTGCCGTCAGTAGAATGTTACCCCTCCTCTCATGCCCATGGATGCAGTAAGAGCCTGCTTAGTGATACCTCCGGAAGATGGGCAGAAGCGTCTCTTAGTGTATCAACATCCCATACTGCGCTCTCTAACCCGCCTGCCAAGCGTGGTGAGAATGGCAACTATCCCCTCATGGAGATCCATGAGAGAGGCATGTGTTCAGTACTGGATATTTTACAGCTGGAACGATGAAATGATTTGCATGTATGTAACGAGTATGTAGCAGTAACGTACTCTTCGAACTTTGTATATCTCCCTGTAATACAATTAAAGACATTTAATAGAAAAAGCTAATTACTCCATAGATGATTCAACATCATCATTATATCAGCCGTAGGACGTCCACTGCTGGACAAAAGCCTCCTTAATCTCCAAGTACTTCGGTTGGAAGCGACTTGCATCCACCGCTGACGTGCGGTTCTAACTAAGTCGTCTGCCCATCTTGTTGGTGAAAATCCTACGCTGCGCTTGCCGGTCCGCGGCCTAAATTAGAAAACTTTGCGGCCCCATCGATCATCCGTTCTGCGCGCTATATGGCCTGCCCATTGCCTCTTCAACGTGCTAATCCGTCGGGCTATGTCGGTGACCGCAGTTCACGTATCTCCTCATTTCTGATTTGATCCCGTAGAGAAACCCCGAGCAAAGCCCTCTCCATAGCTGGTTGAGCGACTCTATAGATGATTATTTGACATGATTTTTATTTAGATTGATACCGACCCTTGTCCGAGTGTTGCTCGGTTCAACTGCGAAAAGAAATAGAATAGAATATAAGTATATAATAGAATATACATTTATTTGATTCACAAAAAACAGCACAGACAGAAAACCGTATACACATTTTGGAACATTCAGAAATCAAAAGAAGAAAAAAAAGGTAGGTACAATTACAGGAAAAATACAATAAAAATTAACAGTTAAATAACATTTAAAACATACCTACGATTATGTGCTACCAGTACCACTGTCTGCTCTGCTGCGAACCAAAAAGTAACAGTCTCAGCTTTGATGTTGATATGATATCATCTTGCAATATCCAAACAACCAATATCCTTGAAGACATAAACTTAAGCATAATAAAGACAAAAAAAAGTAACAATGAATAAAAGTGAAAGAGTGAGTTGTCTCCTACGCTTCTTTCCCTTACTTGGAAAAATGTTATCTGAAGCGAACGAATTCAATTATGTGCTTTATTCAATTTAAATGTGTTTTGAAAAAAAGTAAGGCCTTTGCATCTATTATAGATGATTTATACAGCGTCAGCAACTGGTAATCATGCTCTACGGGACGCTGCAGTGCCTGGGACATGGTTAGATGGATTAGGCTTGCCCAACATCTATACCATCCTTTCAGCTTAGTCAGCTATTTTCAACACAATACTACAGATAATACAATACACCAGTAGACAAAACAATAACACGCATTCGAGATCTGATTCCTCAATTGTTATTCTACTAAACGAACCTACATCAGGCATTTAGCAGGTCATGTCAGATTCTCCGTGGGCGTTGATCTTGAACTTACGCCGAATTCTTAACCTTATCGCAGCATCAGAAGGTAATGGGTACTTACGGTTGAAAACAGTGCAACTTGTGATGTGTTTTTTGGGTTAATATAATCAAATTCAACACAAAAAATACTTTATTCAGTGCGGCCGTATGAACTTTAATGATGCGTCAAATCTTACTAATATTATAAAGCTGAAAGTTTTTTTGTATAGGTGTATGGATGTTTGCACACGTATTGATCTTGACTAGGATTAACACATAGGCTATTTTTAATAAATAAATTTAAATTTATCGTCTCAAGTATGTAGAACAATATACTTTTTTTTTATTGCATATAATTTGGACAAATAGTTAAAGACATAATAAGACAAAGGTTTAGAACCGCGACCGTGTCGTAATCTATTGACTGACATTTCTATTAGACAGCTTTTTTCTTAAACATCACGTCAATCTTTTACTTAAGGCTACAGTATGCTGTCAAGATCTCTTTTGCCCTCACGATAAGTCCCAGGACCAAAAATTCTCTCTGATGGGTACTTGAGAAAGCAGTGTTTTTTCCATGGGCAGTTATAAGTTTATTTATATCTCGGATTGGAACTCCTGAAAGACAATCATCACAAGTAAAAATGTTTACCGCCCAACGAAGTGGGTACGGGCCAGCTAGTGGTTTTCATAAATAAATGATTTGATTTGATGCTTCATACATTGCACCGTTATCTAGCGTAAGCGTATATAGGATGATCCAAATTTGACACATCTCAAGGTCTAACCTATCACGATTTCTACTTAGCAACTTATCAAAAACTGACGCGGGAACTTTTCAATAAACATAATTGTAACATTTTTGATGCTATCATGGCTATTATAAAGAACTTATATCCTTGAAATTAATGTTTAAGCGATGGTTTTTGTGAACGTCGACTTATATGAGACCATAACGTTCAAAGACAGAGAGAGTCCCTTATAAAATAACCCTTATAGTATAGAAATGAAAAATGCAATCAAAATTTTGTCTTTGACGGGACTCGAACCCGCAATGTTCAAAACCGATAAAAGGCAATCAAGATTTTCTACGCGACGGCTAGTGTCTTCATGGCCGAAATTAGGCGTTCGTCTGAACATGGCGGGTTCGAGTCCCTTCGAAGAAAAAATTTTGATTGCATTTTTCATTTCTATAAATGATACCGTAGTGTGGGTTTACACTTTAAAAACAAAAAATAACCCTATAGTGTTGGTTGGGTATTCAGGATTGCCCTCATGAATAACCTCAGAGTCGCTCAGCGAGCTATGGAAAGGGCTATGCTCGGGGTTTCTCTACGGGATCGAATCAGTAATGAGGAGATACGTAGAAGAACTCGGGTCACCGACATAGCCAAGCGGATTATCACGTTGAAGTGGCAATGGGCAGGCCATGTAGCTCGCAGAACAGATGGCCGATGGGGCCGAAAAGTTCTCGAGTGGAGGCCACGGACCGGCAAGCGCAGAGTAGGACGTCCACCAACAAGATGGGCTGACGACCTGGTGAAGACCGCAGGTCTACGACCTTGTGATGTATTTTTTTGGGTTCCGCACGCAAAGGGTAAGAACGGGACCATATTACTAAGACTCTGTATGACTCGAATTGTAATATTATATTAATTCATGTGATTATTTACAGTGACATCATATTGTAGTTAATTCATAGTTTTATTTTTATGGACTTGTTTTGTAGCATGCCACACTTTAATTTTGTACGCCTGCGAAGGTAAAACATGTTGTTACTAATTACTTATTTTGTCATCCTAGCTTACACATGTTTATGCAAATAAATGATCTTTATCTTTATCTGCTGTCCGTCTGTTTGTCTGTCTGTCTGTCTGTCCGTCTGTCTGTCACCAGGCTGTATCTCATGAACCGTGATAGCTAGAAAGTTGAAATTTTCACAAATAATATATTTCTGTTGCCGCTATAACAACAATAAATACCAATAATAGAATAAAAATATATTTTAGTGGGGCTCCCATAAAACAAACATAATTTTTTGCTGTTTGTTGCTAGATATAATAACGGCAACAGGTAGAACGCTTGAAATTTTTACAGAATATTAACTTGTATTGTATTTTTAAAAATTAACCTAAAATAATTAAATATATATTAAATAAATATTTAAGGGGCTCCCATACAACCCACGTGGTTTTAATTCCGTTTTTATCATATTTCAGTTTTTATCATTTCTAATGCCGACTCGCGCTTTGCCGATTTTTAGGGTTCCGGACCAAAATGGTAAGAGGGAACCCTTATATAGAATAACTTTGTCTGTTTGTCTGTCACAAGTGAATATCTCGAGAACTACTGATGCTAACGACTTGAATTTTGGTAAAAGAAACCACTTTTTTACTAATTATTAGCATGTACGAAAATGCAAAAAAAAAAATTCTTATTATGCAGGGGGCCGGATAGGGTATTTTTTTTAAGCAAAGTTACTCGGTTGTGTAGGGTATCATATGAAAGGTATTCATTTGCACATTAATAAACAGTTTTTATTTTCCCTTTAAGCCATAACTTTTTTGAGTTATTTACAAAAATGTTCAATAAACGACCGTTTTTCCCCTTTATCTCCGAAGTTTGCAGAGATAATGCTTATATACTTATTTGGAAAAACAAAACGAATTTGATCTGGTTTGTATAAAAGATGGTGACGATGTATTTAATTTAAGAATAACTCACGCTTGACCGTGCCAGTCCGAGCAATTTTCAAGCACTTGGTTGCCGCTTGGTATAGCGTGAATGTGTCCATACAAAGTAAGCCCTTCGCATCTATTGTGGATGATTTATGCAGTGTCTGGGACATTGTCAGATTAGGCTTACCCAGCACCTATACCATCCTCTAAGCTTAGTCAACTATTAGTCAGAGGAAAGAACAGACCGGTTAATATGTCTGAAGCTAAGCCGCGGGTTTCATCACAATGTTTCCTTCACCGTTAAAATGTCTATTTCTTTAGTATTAGTAAAATCTGTTTATTCCTTTAAAAAATCTATGAAAAAAAATCTTTTACACCTTCAACAGTTCCCCAAGTAGTAGTTATGTGGACTTAATTGATAATTTATTTTAAAGAAACTCTTGTATAAATATGTTTTTAGAGACTTGTATCCATTTTGTTTATAATTCTGTTTTTTGTCTTGCCATTGCATTTATGTATAATTTTAGCTCTATTGTTGTTTTTTTATTATTATAGTATGTCTCAGATGTTGCTTTGCGCATGCTGTTCAGAAGACCAGCGTTACAGTAACGGCTCACAGCCTTACCGTAACAATAGCTGAGTGGCGGCCATTTTTGTTGTCAGTATTCCTAATTTTGTTATTGTGTGTGTTATTGTTTTATATTTTGTGACACAAAATAAACGTTTCTTATTCTTCTAAAACAAAATATATGTAATATTAGTTGACCGTGCTACGGCCGACACGGCTCGTACACGACACGGTCTAGCGTGAGTCTCCCTTTAAACGTAAAAGGCATCGTAATCTGATGAACCAAACTCCTTTCACGAAGTCGAAGGATATGACAGCCTATGTCTATAGTCACTGGGACTTGTTATAAGTAGCACAGTTAACGGCTCCCTTCACTGTACTGTTTAGTCAATATTAGATTAAATTATTTAAACCATTGAAACCATTTATTTATTGTAATCCGCCGTGGGGTGCCGGCAGTAGAATGATACCCCTCCTCTCATGCCCATGGATGCAGTAAGAGCCTGCTAAGGGATACCTCCGGAAGATGGGCAGCAGCGTCTATCTGTGTATCAACATCCCTTACTGCGCTCACCAACCCGCCTGCCAAGCGTGGTGAGAATGGCAACCGCCCCTCATGGAGATCCATGAGGGAGGCCTGTGTTCATCAGTGGACGTTTTATGGCTGAAATGATGATTTATTGTAATTGTGGTACAGGTTGATCTTAAATTACCTAAAATTAGTTCATACACAATTTACTCATCGGAGTTTACAATAATGAAAAATATTACAATAACGTCAATATTGTATTGACACAGTTCATCATCATCATCATCATGCAATCCTTAAGCCGGAAGTACTTTGACCGCTAAACTACAGAACCCATGTCGGGACCCGTTGAAATTCTTAATAAGGTGATGTCGGTTTGAGCAACCGAATTTGTGATAAATTTTTGATAAAGTTATTCATTTCTTTGAAAATGTTTTATTTTACCTAAGTGTGGTTAAACAAGATTAAAATAACAAACTAATCATTGCTTAACATCAGGCAAGATTTGGTCAAACGCAGGCCTATATAAAATAAAAAAAAATAAAATATACCTATAACAAAGAGGTTATATATACTAAAATTAAGAACACTAAATATTAATAAATCCAATTGTTACTTAAGGATCATTTTAACATAACACCAACTTGTAAAATTGTAAAGATAACATAATAAATAAATTAATAAGAAATACGAATTACCATGTTTCCTTCCAAAACTACATATAACTTGTTTTCATGTTAAAACCCCCCTTTTGGGTTAGTACACGTGTTATAATACACCCTGTATATTAGATTTAAAAGCCTCACTTATGACTGTTAATACTGGTGCCCTGCCCGACTATCTGTTTATGTATTTGTGTAGGTACGGTACCTACACAAATACAAAATAAAGTAAAGATAGTCGGGCAAGGCCTCAATCGAGTCTCCCAGCGGATAGGCCTTAAAATGAACATGGACAAGACGAAAATCATGTCAAATGTCCATGTCGTGCCTGCCCCAGTTATGGTTGAGAACTCGGCTCTCGAAGTTGTCGACGCGTACGTATACCTAGGACAAACAGTCCAATTAGGTAGGTCCAACTTCGAAAAAGAGATCAATCGTCGAATCCAACTCGGATGGGCAGCGTTTGGGAAACTTCGCAACGTCTTTTCGTCCAACATACCTTAGTGCCTTAAGACGAAAGTCTACAACCAGTGTGTGTCAATCCAATCCAAAAATGCGATTAGGTAATCGCATTGTATGTTAGCTATTATTATTTCTCATTCTCTAAGTGTAAAGTTATTTACGTTAGTCTTGTATATGTACGTACTGTGTTTTGTCAGTGCTGTTTTATTGCCAAATAATGTCTATCTACCTATATATCTATCTAATAAAGTCTATTATATTAGATCATGAGGCCTTGGAGATCAACTCTCGCTTTATCAACTAGATCAGCTTCAGACGAGCCTTTCACAAACGAGCCGTGGTCACCAGATCCCATGACCTTATGAGCGTGCATTAACGTAACCATTATATTAAGGTGAAGATATTACAGCTAAAACTACAGTCCATTGGTTTTGTGTTTAAATTTATGGGAGATATTTAAGTGTAACCGCAAGCAGATTAGACCTCATTATATCAACTGTAGGATACAGAACATAGACCTCATCGATTTGCAAGTATTTATCATAAGAGGTTTTTCGGTCAGGGCGCTTACAGTTTGTTAGATTAAATAATGCTAATGGTTCCAGTTCTCATTCAACACCTTTGCCAGTCACACGTGGAGTACTTCAGGGTTCTATTTTGGGTCCAATTATTTTTATACTTTATTGTGCAGATTTACTTTTGTTTATATTAAATTGTAAAAATCAAACATATGCTGATTATCTTCAATTATATATTTTATTTAAACCCGACGAAACTGATAAAGTTATCGCGAGCTTAAATGAAGATTTGGAACGCGTAGCAAATTGGAGCAAATTAAACTGCCTTGTCTTAAACCCTGCCAAATCTATGTGCATGATACTCGGATCTAAACTTCAAATGGAAAACATTGTGAGGAAGAATCCAAAGGTACTTAAAGAAGGAATCTCTGTAGGCCGCGTCACGGAGGCTCGAAACCTTGGGCTTCTTATGGATGGTTCATTGCATTTTGAGAAACACGTGCAAACCGTAGTAAACAACTGTTTCTACAGGTTATCTGTGCTGTATCGGATCATTAGTTTCTGAGCACTGATAATTGCATACAGCTATGCGACTCCCTTATACTATCCAAGCTTAGTTATGTAGACAATGTGTTTGGGGAGTGTTTACTTGCACGATCAAAGAAATACAGTGTCTCCAGAACTCATGTGTCCGTTTTTGTTTTCCTATACCACGTCGAGCACATATTTCCCCTTATATTAATAATTATGGCCTAACCAACATGTCGTCACGTTATCTCCATTTTGCGGCTTTGCGTTTTGGTATTGTCAAATATAAGAAACCACAATACTTGTACGAAATACTTCAATTTTCAAACTTTCATATCTGTTTTGCCACTCGCTTGATTTGTCCTCGTCACAGAACGTCTGCTTTTCGTGGCAGCTTTCGTTATGTTGCCACGAAATGCTGGAATAATTTGCCTCCTCCGATTAGAAACTCTAATTTAATTTAGACCTTTAAAAAATCTGTTAAGAAACATTTTTTATTATCACAGAAATTACCAACAACAAGCAGACGTTCTGAGCCGATCCGTATTAATATTAATAATTGTTCTTAAATATTTTGTTAATTTTATTATAATTTAACTTTTATGTTACAGTTTCAATATATTATTTACTTTCTTTCTATTCATCTGTTACATTTTCTGATTGTGTTATAGTTATTGCTTCCTAAATTATTATTTATGTAACCCATTGTTGATTATAACATAATTTTCTCTTGTATGTCATTTGTAACATGTGTCGCACCGCTACCTCACACACTCTAGGTATCGCAGAAAACCAGCGCACGTAGCGCCATCGCTACTGTGCACATGCTGAGCGATTTCCTTTTTTGTTTCCATGTCTGTATATTTTTAATTTTGTTGTATTATTGGTAATGTGTGAAACAAGATAAACATTTTTTTTATCTTTTATCTTATCTTTCAATGTACTAATATCCCGTATTGCGCTCGTCAACCCACCTGCCACGCGTGGTGAGAATAATAAATAGTGCTGGACAATTCAAACATCATCATCGAGCCCCAAGTTAAGCAGAGCTTGTGTTACGGGTACTAGCTGACTTATATACGTAATATCATACACTACAAAGATAGATTTTTTTTATTATATGTATATAGAAAAAAACCCAAAACACCTGAACAAATATCTGCAGACCGTACAGATTTTTTTCCCGAGGCGGGAATCGAACCTCTTGCGTCGCAGGTGGACCTTCGCACGCTGCGCCACAGGGGTCGTCTAATGAATGAATGAGAACTACCTAGAATGGGAACTACCTCTTATGGAGATCCGTGAGGGAGGCCTGTGTTCAGTAGTGGACGTTTTACAGCGACTTCACCTTAAATAGAATTTCATTCTCATTACACTACTCGTAATTAAAACCTCATCGAATTACATAACGCCCATCACACGTGTAAAAGCTACCGATGATAGGCAGACAGACAAGATATCATTATTTAGAAATTATCATGCACTGATCTTTAAACAAAGTATATAACGTTAAGTATGTACTTTGAAGATATACGTGTATTAGGCAAGTTGCCCCAGATATACAGGGTGTAAAAAGACAACTACCGAAAACTTCGGGAGGTCAATGTACTCGTCTATACGAACAACTTTTACGAAGGAACTTTTGCTGTAAAAAAATGTAAAGAGACAGCTGTTCTATGTATTTTAGTAAAGTAGGTATTGTACTTTTGTACGGGACAGCTGTTTCTTCACATTTTATTACAGCGAAAGTTCCTTAGTAAAAGTTGTTCATAATGATGAGTACATTGACGACTCGAAGTTTTCGGTAGTCGTCATTTTACACCATGTATACAAATGCTATCATCATCATCCACTGCTGGGTATTAGGCCTCCCTAAATTTGTGCCATCCACCACGATCCTCTGCCAGTCGCATCCATTGCCGCCCTGCGATGTGTACCAGGTCGTAGGTCCACCTCACCACCGGTCGCCCGACACTTCTATGCCCCTTCCTCGGCCACCATTCTGTTGTTGCCTTGCTCCACCTGTCATCACCACGCCTTGCAAGGTGTCCTGCCCAATAAATAGAAATGCTAAAATGCACATAAAATATTATAGTAAACTTGTGTCTAAGCCGAAATTAGCATTTGCTGAGTGGTGGCCATTTTTGTTACCATATTTTTAAGTATCTGCTAATTGTTTTTTTTTGTTTGATTTCTTGTACCTTCGAATTGTTTGTGTGTATTTAATGCTTGGTAACAAAATAAACTTGTTTTTATTTTTGTATCTTTATCTTAATCTTATCTTTAAATTGTGTGATTCTAACCATCCGAAGGAACCACTTTTGTTTTACGACTCTTCAGGATTTCAAGAAAAGACCACGAAAGTTTAACTTTAACAGCTGATTATACGATAATGAAAACCTAAAAGCCAGCTGATTCTTGACAGGGTCATTGAACTCCGCGAAGAGTTGTCGTACAGGTAAAAATTAAAAGGTTTTTTTTATCATAATTAAAAAAAAAAATAAGTAATCCAATATTGACTCTAGGATCATTTTCACTAAACACCAGTTAGTAAATATACGTTATCCCGATTTTTCTTTCTAAATCGACTTTTTTTCATGGGCTAAAACCCCAACCCCTTTTCAGGTTAGTACACATGTTATAACACACCCTGTATACATATACAGGTTGCATTCAACACGAATCTATCAACAGGTGTAACAGAGTTCTCACACTAGATAGTTCAAGTTAGCAGTTAAGACGCTGGTTAAACTTAACCTTTCAAAATGTTAGGCGGTCGTAAGCCGCATGCTTTCGGAACAAGAGTTCGATGGAGTGTATGTTACATTCAATTTGTTTTTTTTTATATATATTTAAATTACATGGAGTTTTTTTACTACGTACAAAAATTATAACAAACCTACTTATATCGAAATTCCTAATTCTAACAACATAAATTAACATTGTTGACATTATCAAGTTTTTTTTACTTGAACTGACATCCAAATGTTAGGCAGTAAGGACCACATGCCGTGGGGTGGCGGCAGTAGAATGTTACCCCTCCTCTCATACCCGTGGATGCAGAGAAATAACTCCGGAAGATGGGCAGCAGCGTCTTTCCATGTATCAACATCCCGTACTGCACTCGCCTACCCGCCTGCCAAGTTTGGTGAGTATGGCAACTACCTCTCATGGAGATCCATGAGGGAGGCCTGTGTTTAGTAGTGGACGTTTTATGGCTGAAATGATGATGATGATAATGAAGGACCACACATGTTACGCAACAGAAGTTCAGTTTAAAAAACAAATATGAAATTTTATTTAAAATATAATTAATATAAATAATAACTCTTTATCGAACACATTTGTTTGATGAACAATGGTTTTATTATAAAAATTTTGGTTGGTTTTTTATAGATTTTTTTTAATATAATATTTCTAGAGATCTCGAAAGTTTGGCCTTTGCATCTACTATAGCATATACTATATATACTCTTTGCATCTAATATATATTTCTCGAATGGAGGCCACGGACCGGCAAGCGCAGCGTAGGACGTCCACCTACAAGATGGGCAGACGACTTGGTAAGAACCGCAGGCTGGCGTTGGATGCAGGCCGCTTCCAGCCGCAGTTCCTAGAGATCAATGAGGGAGGTTTTGTCCAGCAGTGGACGTCCTACGGCTGATATGATGATATGATGATCTACTATAGATAATTTATACAGCGTCAGCAACTGGTAATCATGCTGTACGGGACGCTGCAGTACATGGGACATTGTTAGATGGATTAGGCTTGGCCAGCACCTAAATCTTTCAGCTTAGTCAGCTGTTATTCAGAGGAAAGATCAGGTCAATACGTCTGAAATAACTAAGCCGCGGGCTTCCCCACGATGTTTCCTTCACCGTTAAGCACTTGTTAAAATGTGAATATACACTTCAGGAAAATTTAAGAAAGACAATTACCACACTATTATACACTTATTTCGCCGTGGGGTGCCGGCAGTAGAATGATACCCCTCCTCTCATGCCCATGGATGCAGTAAGAGCCTGCTAAGGGATACCTCCGGAAGATGGGCAGCAGCGTCTATCCGTGTACATCCCATACTGCGCTCACCAACCCGCCTGCCAAGCGTGTTGAGAATGGCACTCATGGAGATCCATGAGGGAGGCCTGCGTTCATCAGTGGACGTTTTATGGCTGAAATGATGATGATGATGAATTACCACAAGGTAAAAAAGTATAGGGACATTGTCGTCTCTATGAACTGCTTTGTTCTCAAGCCGTAGTTCGTAATGTGAGGGTTAAGGAGGGCCGGGCCTTCCTTCCTTCCTATCACATTATCCTCTGCGGGACACATCGTGGTACATATATTTAGATAAATTATCATTCAGTTCAAAGTTCTCTATTCCTCATTTACAACAATATTCACTTTACATGTGAAACTTTAGCCGTGGGGTGCCGACAGTAGAATATCGCTCCTCCTCTCTTGCCCGCAAATGCAGTAAGATTCTGCCAAGGGACATACCACCGGTGGATTAGCAGCATCGTCTTGTAGAGGCAGGCGGATTGGGGAGCGCAGTATAGGGTGTAGATACAAGGAAAGATGCTGCTGCCCATCTTCCAGAAATATCCATTGGCAGATTCTTACTGCATCTACAGGCAACATTCTTCTGCCGCCACTCCATAGCATGAAAATAATATGTTGGAAAAAAAATATGGAATCTAGAAAATACTTCTGAATTTAAAACCGGAGCAATCGCTCTTAAAGATTGCGGAGTCAAAAAATACAGGGGCCTTAGAATTGACTTTTATTGACAATCGACTGCCTCCGTGGTCCAGTTGGTCGTGCCCTATCCATAAGTGAATTCAAGACCCGCCTTATTGAAATTTTAATTAAAAAAAGCCTATTATACTATAAATAAATTTCTAATCGACGGTAATATGTTGAATTGACAATTTGAAACAATTTGACATTTTTAGATTATTATTTGTATGACTATATCTTGACATTAAGATTTATAATTATTTCCTTAATTGTACTTAAGTACGAATAGTGTAATATTGGTGTTTTAACTATAAAAATGTTTGTATGTTTATCAGCGGGATCTAGTGAATCGCTCTTAGCCGCCCATTGTGCATTTGTGTTTAAGTTTTCATAATGTATTTAATTTAAGTTTTGGTGTACAATAAAGTTATATTCATTCATTCATTCATTCTAGTGATTTTATTATGAAGTAACATCTATAGTAAACCAAGGTTCACAGACGAATAAATAAATTGAATCGAATTGAATTGGTGTTATAGACTGACACACAGGAGGTAACGGGTTCGATCCCCGCCACGGGACAAATGCTTGTAATTGTTCGTCAAATATTTGTCTGGGGTCTGGCTGTTTTTCTCTGTATGATAAGTAGGTATTTACAAAAAAAAAGCATGTAGGTAGGTATATAGGAATACCTCCGAAAGATGGGAAGCAGCGGTTTTCCGTGTATCAACAATCTGTACTGTGCTCGCCAACCCGCCTGCCGAGCGTGGCGAGTATGTCAACAACCCCTCATGATCAGTACTTAGTGATCAATGAGGGAGGCCTTTGTCCAGCAGTGGATGTGATACGGCTGTAAGAAATAGTAGAGAAATAGTCTAACAATCAGCTGATGCCCATAACACAGCTCTGCCTATTTTGGAACTAGATGGTAATGTTTAAAATGTCCAGAATTATTTATTTATGGTATTTTATCTTTTAATCAATTAATAAAAAATAGAATATTACGTTTCGTCTCTGCTCACGTCATGCTGATTACGTACCTAGCGACAGGTTTGCAACAGGCGCAAATCTCGTGACCACCGCTATCAAACGTCAATTTTGATTTAGTTAACAGGTGTTGTTGTATATTCGTCACAAAGTTAATTCACGAATTTAGCACGTAATTATTATTGTATAATTATAAGTGTACGTAATTAATTATATTCCCAATACTCAGAACTGAGAACTCGAATGCCGCCAAAAGCAAATATTGTGGCGGCCGGATGGGTATAAAATGATGCCATTTGTTAAAATAAATCCAAATTTTAGTAGCTTTTTTATTCGAACATGATCAAACACGACGTGACGTATTGCGGAATTTCCGCGTGAACAAATTTTAAAGTCGGCAAATATTTGTGTTTCTTTTTAATATCTAACTCTAACTACCTTATAATTATGTTGAATCTATATTTTAGGCATTATTACCTTTTCAAATAACACATCGTACAGTATCAAAGAGTAAGACAAAATTACAAATTTTTACTTTGAATACTGCATTTGGGGTGGTGGACACGTGAGAATGACCATGTTTTTATTTTTCATTTAATTGATTTTTAATCATTTTTGGGTTGTTCAGTTAAAATAAATATATATTTAATAAGTATATTGTATAATAATTATTATTTTTAATAAAAAAACAAGTGTTTTTATCTAATGGGTTATGATAATCAAGATAGAAGGCATAGGACACGCAAATTTCCTACAGACAACTTTCTAGAAATCCGCCCAGTTAATTCAGATAAAATAAATGCTATTAAATTATGGTATATTCAAAATATTTGAATGTAGAACTGTTTTTTTTGGTTACTTGTTATCCATATTTCTAAAGATTAAGAACTTGACACTGGCAGACAGAACTGTGTTAAACCAAACACAAAAAGCCATTAAAGAAGAAGATGAAGACGTTTGACAGCGATGATCGTGAAATTTAAGCATATTGCAAACCTGTTGCGAGATACAGTCTGCGGAGCTACAATTTTAAGTGAAACGTAATGGATAATATAGAAAACAAAATAAGTAAATAATAATAACCTTTTGTTTAATAAATCTTTTATTTTAAATCACAGAGATCGTATTTATAAGTATGATAAACATTTAAAAATAATAAATAGTACAGAATAGTAAACTTAATCTATTTCATTCTTAACTATGTGTACTTATTATTTCGTCCAAAACGTTAGGAATTAAGTAAAATAATTAAGTAACCTTACACTAGACACTAAGCATCTGACTAGAAGAGATCTAGCACTCAAACAGTTTATGCGCTAAAACTAATTTAGTTTCACTAATTTTCGTAGGAACATTTTTTTCGGCGGGTTTCATTTTCATGATTGATCAATCTGAAAAAAGAAAAAACATCAGATACAATGTCATCATCATCATCGTCATTTTAGCATCCAAACGTCACTACTGAGCATTGTATACATACACAAACTGAAATTAATCAATATGAAAAAAATATACTTCACATGTAGAGGTAGAATATAAAATTGTGGACTAGCATAGTCGTTGTGCTACTAAAAGTATTTTATTTACTAAAACAAAAAAAAATATCAATTAAAAATAACATTAATACCTTACAATATACAAGTGCAAGTACCTACGGACTTTGAAGTCCATGGGACATTCATAATAATTTAATAAATCAATATCTGGTCTTTGACATCTCTTCAGCGCTCAAAGCTCGGAGTCTGCCAAAGAGCGATGGAGCGCAGTATTCTAGGTGTTATATTAACAGATCGCATAAGAAACACCACACTGCGCTCCAAGACAAAAATCATCGATGCTGTCAATAAATCTGCTAAACTGAAGTGGGACTGGGCCGGACATGTGTGTCGCATGCCGGAAGAAATGTGGGCAAAGATAGCCACCGAGTGGGTCCCACATGCGGTACAACGACCGCGCGGCCGGCCCAGGCGCAGGTGGCGGGGTGAGCTGGACATGTACTGTGCTGACTGGTCGACCAACGCCTTGGACCGGGAAGTATGGAGAGAGGGAAGGGAGGCCTTTGCCCAGCAGTGGGATCCTACAGGCTGATTAGATTAGATTAGATATATATAAAATTCAAAGTCCTGACTGACTTACTGACTGACTGACTAAATGATATATCAACGCACAGCCTAAACCACTGAACCTAAAGACTTGAAATTTGGCACACATATACCTTAAGTATCCTAGAGGTGCACTAAGAAGGGATTTTTTTGAAATTCCCACGGGATAGGGAATAAATGGGATTTATATTTTCGAATCAAAGTGGCCCTGCGTGAATAAGGGGATTCTACGTTTTATGATTACCACGCGGACGAAGTCGCGGGCAAAAGCTAGTAGTAGTATAAAAGCTGACTAAGTTACGGGCTTTCACACGATGTTTTCCTTCATCATCATCATCTTTTTCCGTAAAGCGTCCACTACTGAACACAGGCGGGAGGCCTGGACTAACATGGATCTGCACGAGATAATAAAAAAACTATATTATCCCTATTTTATACCATCCAAAACTACTTGTTTTGATGTGTACTAACCCTATAGGGGGCCCTTTTGGGTTGTCTTGTCTTTTTTTTTATGGCTTTTTGTGTTTGGTTTTACACAATTTCGCCATTGTCAAGTTATTTAATCATTTTAAATATATTTTATTAAAATTTTACAATGAATCAGTCATGCATGACATGACATTTTTTTGCCCTTTTGGTTTAATACATTAATTGTTATACATATATAATACATACTGTATATCAAACAACATACCGATTCAAGCTTTGACAGGATACACGAAGGTGCTCGCCTCTCCTTTTCCGAAGACGTTTGCAGCCACACACGTGAAGTTACCCAAGTCCTCGGCCCATCGGAGACTGCTGATCAGCAGATCGCCTGAAGGAAGAACCTGGAAGGTAGGTGAGGTATGAGTCTTCAAAGATGTACTGTACTTTTCTACAATAAAAAAAATATGCTATACAATTCACACAGCATCATCTAGCCCCAAGCTAAGCCGAGCTTGTGTTATGGGTACTATATGACTGATATTTATTTATTTATTTAACGTACAAAACACGTCACAACCACTTTAAACAATGAGGTAATGGTAAATTATAACTTGATTGTAACATAAACTTATGTACGTACTGCTATAATATAAATTTATATCGAGTAAATAGAGTTTTCACAAAAACAGGTTATTGACATAAAATAGAAAATGGTTAAATAATTACGATTATGGTTACTAAAATTAGATTACATGAAATATTATTACTATTACTAGGTAGTAGCATTATACTAAGTGCTTGAACTCGAATTATTTTCTTTGATATTGATTATTAATACATTATAATATGTACATAGAAAGATATTTTTATTATAATATGGAATAACATCCAGAACACCCTAAACAAATAATTTCCAGATCGTAATAGACATTTGTTCCGAGGCGGGAACCGAACCCGCAACCCCTTGTGTCGCAGGCGGACCTTCGCTCGCTGCGCCACTCGTCACTCGTCACTCGTCACAGGTCGTCAATATTTCAAACTATTAGCTGAGTCTCAGGTACTCAGGGTATACTCGTATAATGCGTACGTACAGGATGTTGATACACAGAAAGACTCTACAGCCCATCTTCCGAAGGTATCTCTTGGCAGATTCTTACTGCATGCACGGGCAAGAGAGGTAGGGCTCTTATTGTATAGGTCGCGAGAAGGCAGTGTATGAAAGCTGCAAGAGCTTCGTGGTATCGTCCAGGGAATGCCTACATGCTGTTTTGCTGATGACATCATGCTTATAGCCATTTCTTTGTTTCGTCTCCAACTAAGTAGCTACTTATCCTAATTCTATATTTAGTTAACCCACTGCTCGATGTAAGCCTCTCGTTTTATGCAAATCCTTCCTATCTTAGGCTGATAGCATCCCAAACGAATTTGTGACTTTAAGGCGAGCATCTCTGGCCCTATAGCAGAAAGTCTGCCAGCGCTGTGTTTCCTCCCTAAATCTCAAACGTCAGATTAAGAAGAGAATCTTTATACAAGTGGTAAGTAGCTTACCCTCAACCTGGAACTCCTGTTGATTGGCTGATCGTTTCTGTCGAGCCACTCAATCTCCGTGGGCGCCTGGCTTTGCGCCCTGCAAGGCAAGAGCACCGCGCTCCCCTCTGTCGCGAATAGGTTGTTATAGTTGTACGTGATGAGGGGCTTTGATGGCAGGAACAGGTTCTCCAGGGTTAATAGTTCTTCTTCCACTGCAGGTACTAGAAACAAGAGTAAAACTGTTACTATTTGACTGATTTAGCTGAGAGGATGGTATAAGGTGCTCGGGAAGTCTATTTAACAATGTCACAGGCACTGCAGCGTCCTATGTAGCATGAATACCAAGTTGCTGACGATGTGTAAATCATTGATTTCAGATATAAGAGGCCAATTTACTTTACTTTTGAACTCAGCACAAGTAAGAGCAAAACACGAGAAGAAAAGGAAAGAGTTTATACTGAGTTGATTGTTGATAGAGAAAAAAGAAAAAGATACTACTGACGTTATACCGAAATCGAAACGTAGATGAATGACCAAAGGATTAACTCACTCGGGGTAGTATACACCACAGTGGTGGCAACATCTCTGTTGGTGCCTGCCTCGGCGACGCAGCTGACCTCATCTTCTCCAGGTGTGGTGGACGTGAGGATCAGTCTGGTCGTCAGCTCAGCGAAGCCGGAAGGGAAGGGGATGAGCTCGTTCATGTCTTCTGAAGGCTGGAAGAGGTTTTCTTTGAAGTTTTTAGCTTACAAAATAAATGTTTGCACTTGAAAGTTGTTGGGTTTGTGAGCAGCATGCAAACCAGGAGTGACTGCCGGTAGTAGAATGTTGCATCTCCTCATTTGGCCGTAGATGCAGTAATAATCTGCTAAGGGATACCTCCAAAAGACGGACAGCAATGTGTTTTCGAGTATCAACATCCCTGACTGCACTCTCCAACCCGCCATGCAGTGAGTATGGCTTATGATGGCCTTTATGATCAGTACTTGAAGATCCATGAGGAAGGACTATGTCCAGCAGTGGACCTCCCACGGCTGTGATGATTAATAGCGGCAACCCAATCATAGTTGTTTTATGTTTTGTATGTATCTTGAAACAGGTTAGTGAAAATTGAAGTTTCAAGATCTACAAATCCTGGTAAACACTTACGTCCTGAACAATCTCTCCGTTCTTCATCCAGTACGCATTCGGCGCGGGGTTACCTATCGCCACACACTCCAGCACCATCCTCTCCCCTGCTGCCCTCTTTACTTCCGCCCCTGGCGCGCTGCGTATGACGACAAGTTTCTTAAACTGACGTGATTGTCGTGGTGATGCTGGAAGAAAAGAGTCTTTATTTATTTCGCAGCAGGGGACGTCCCACAGCTGATATGATGATAATGACTGATGTGAAATTGTCCGCTCAAACCCGTTGAAACATAATCAATGACCTCGCGTAAAGTAGATTTCTAGAAATGATTGATTTGACTTTAAAATGGCTCTACCAGACACTTTGCAAGTCAAGAGCTGTAGAGCTGTGTATACCTTGTATATGTATGAATACGTTGCTGTCTTTACTTTTGTCAGCCGTGTTGGCCGAGTGGTATGTACTTTCAATCCAAAGCCATTCACCCATGACGGGTGCGATGCCAACCGTGCACCGGATTTTTGTTTCTCGAAAATGTTGTGCACATTTGACACGTGCTTTAACGGTGAAGGAAAACACCTTGAGGAAACTCGCGGCTTAGTTAGCTTCAGACGTATTGATTTGTTCTTTCCTCTGACTATTAGCCAACTAAGCTAGAAGCATGGTTAGGGTATAGGTATAGGTATTGGCTACGTGACTGCTGCGGTGCACTGTGCGTATTGTTACAAAGTTTTTGTTTGCTTTCTACGTCTGATAAGTATGCATTTGCGAAAATAAACATTCTTAGTACCTATTGTAGTCGGTCACACGGACCTGCCTGAAAATCAGCGCCGCAACCGCGTAGCTTGCTATGTGATTGCGGTAATACTGAGGCAGAGTCCATTTTTTGACCCCACGCAGCATTGGTTGTACCTACCCATGTTTAAAACTTGTTTAACACTGTAAGCCTAATTTGATTCTTTTATGTTTTCTTTATAATTTGTATATGTTGTGTGTAAGTCAAAAATAAATGATTTTCTTCTTTCTTCTTCTTCTATTGTACCCATAACACAAGCTCTGCTTACTTTGGGGCGAACTGGTACTGTGTATAGTGTCCAGCATTATTTTTTTTTTACATATCGATAAGCTCGAAGGCAGAACCCTAAGAAGTAAATCGTGAATTTCAGTGGGGGCAATGAGGAGCATTAAAATGCTCCTCTTATCTAGCCCGTGGATGCCGGAAGAATCTGCAAAAGATATCATCGGAATATGTATCAGCATCCCGTACTGCGGTCGCCAACCCGCCTGTCAAGCTCGGTGAGTAAGCAACAAACCCTTTATGATCTGTATGGGCAGCAGTAGACGTCCTATGGCTGACACATGATGTTGTAGACAGTATTATAATATTGGTTCTTCGTAACATAAGCTTACCATGAGTTTTTAAGCTATTATCCAGTAGTTTTGGATTGACCTGTGCGTTCGCCTCGAACCCGCACTGATGCGATACTAGCGCCGCGGCGACAACTAGCGACACTAAGCTGAACATTTTGCTACTCGGCGATAGATGGCGTTAGCTGTATGTAGTCGCTTCTCTGAAATAAGATTCGTAAGTGCCTTTAATTGCTAACGCTGATTAAATACAAGGAGCTTTGATTAAAAACACGATATCGTCAATTAAGTGCTGCTTTAATATAATAAGAGGAAAATATTTCAATATATTCAAGAAATATTCCTTATACTGTTATCCGATCCCTCTAATTAAGCAGCACTTAATTGACGATATTGATACAGTATTTACTGTATTCAGGATTTAGGACCATAATAGTAAAACGGAAACCTTAGGGTGTGACTTTGGATGTCTGTTTGGCTGGCACAGATGGATATCTTGAGAGGTACTGCATATTCGATTCTATTGCATAAATAAATATGTTGAAAAATGTTCTTATTATGACTGCAAAGAGGGCGGAAAAATCTTAAGTGAAGTTACTAGGTCATGTGGGGTATATATACATATGTATATATGAGAGGGTATGTATGTATATGAGAGGGACAAGCACATTATATAGAGTTTTTAGTTTACCTATAAGCCGTGTTTTTGACTTATTGACAAAAATCACTTTTATTGCTGACAAAAGTGTACTCGTATGTAAAGATTTACAGGAAAACTAAAACGAACTCTCTAATTGGCATTGATTATAAGAATATATCTAAGGTATACAAAAGCCGTGGGTTGCCGGCAGTAGAATGTTACCCCTTTTCTCATGCCCGTGGATGCAGTAAGAGCCTGCTAAGGGATACCGGAAGATGGGCACCAGCGTCTTTCAGTGTATCAACATCCCATACTGCGCTCGCCAACCCGCCTGCCAAGCGTGGTGAGTATGGCAACTATCCCGTGATGGAGATCCAGGGAGGCCTGTGTTTATCCACATAAGTTCCGCTACCAGACAAGAGTTGCGCCGTCAAGGTTCTCCAACAAATATAGATAGATAGATAGACATATAATGTAAAATTTAAATTATGTTCCATGACTAGGTTTTGCCCGCGGCTTCATTCGCGTATTAAATGATCCTTTTAAATTTAAAAAATAATATATAATTTTACCTATTCATTGATCTCAATTAATTTTATATAATTTTAATTTTTACATCTATTTTTACCAGTAATTGTACGTAATTAAGTAATTTTGTTAGCAGCCTTAATTCATTTTCTTGGATGCCGTCTTCACCTCTAATTATAATGGCATTAAATAAGTTCTAAGTACTTTTTATATATTTTTGTAGTTGTTATTGTGCATAATTAATACTGGTCTTAAAGTTTTGTATTCTATTTATACCTACCAATGTCGTGTTTGCCTGTAATTGGTTTAACATATCAGACTGCGTCCCTATAAATGTTTAAGTGTAATTTTTGATATGTAAACTGTTGGCGATCCTTTTCTTAATAAATAAATAAATAAATTATGTTGGTGATCAAATAAATAAAGAAATATTAGACTAAGGAACGACATTTTCATACAAACTTTACGGTCTTTTTCGTACTCTTAGTGGAATTAAAAAAAACGCCTTTTTTATCGGATGCCTACGTCTTAATAGAGAATAGACCCTCCAAATTTCAAGTCTCTACGGTTAGCTGTTTATGGTGTTCGTTGATCCGTCAGTCATACAGGAAAAAGCGTTTTATTAATATAGATGGCATGGAACCCTCTGTGCGCGAGTCCGACTCGCTCTTAGCCGGTTTTATTAAACAATTTGAAAAGATACCTTATCATAAGTTTCTGGAGTATGCTACTTTTATTTGAGTTTTTCTTATTAGTGTTATGCAGTGACAGAAGTCTGTAGATGATGACAATTGAAAATATGCTGGGCAAGATTGGACAATGTTCCAGCTTATCTGTTCAGTAGTTTTTCCAAAATAGGTTACAAACATATATACAATACTAGCTTCTGCCCACCGCTTCGCATGCGTTGTACCCGAATAAAAAGTAGCCTATGTGTTAATACTGGTTAACAACAATACGTGTGCAAAGTTTCAGCTCAATCCGTAGCCTAGTTTTTGCGTGAAGAGGTAACAAACCTCCATCCAAACAAACTTTCGGCTTTATGATATTAGTGGGACTATACGTAGTTTAAAGGAAGTAATATAATATAGCCGTGGGGTGCCGGCAGTAGAATGTTACCCCTCCTCTCATGCCCGTGGATGCAGTAAGAGCCTGCTAAGAATACCTCCGGAAGATGGGCAGCAGCGTCTTTCCGTGTATCAACATCTCGAACTGCGCTCTCCAAGCCGCCTGCCTAGCGTGGTGAGTATGGCAACTACCCCTCATGGAGACCTATGAAGGAGGTGTAGGTTCAGTAGTAGTAGACGTTTTACGGCTGAAATGATGATGATGATGTGTCCCTCGGGTTCGGTTCGTTGTCCCCCAGTCCCGTATTCACCCGGTTCGTTCTCCCCCGATTTGGTTTAGCTACGATAAATTTTATCAAAAGCAATTTTTGATGAAAAGTACTGGCAGGCACAAATGTGTTCAACTTGAGTAATGTAAAATATGAATTTTGGATGTTTTTAATGTGGATACCTATGTATGTAGGTAAGTACTTAGAATACTTTTTTTTATTGAGGTCTTCTTGAAATAAATAACTAAATAAAACATAAATGGATATACATTTATTATTTTTTGTAAAAACTATGATTATTACATTGATTTAGTGTAAATAGGTACTGATTGTATAATGTAAATACATGAAAAATCGCATAGTCCTTATAACTAGTAAAAACTCACTTTTGGTTTTATTATCTCTAGTGCATTTCAAATACATAAAATAATTTTTAATATGTTTAAATGGAGTCGGACAGCAGTCAAACATACCATCATTGAAATATTGATCGAAATCATTTATTTCACTCAACGCCTTGTCAGAAACAAATACAATAATCCTATTGTTGTTTTCGTTGTAGTCAAATAACATATTCTTTCGAAAAGTTTCAGGTATGACAGCATCACATGGCTTTTTAAATCGTATCTTTGTTATTTTCAACGCATTGTATCTACTTCTGTACAGCTTACTTTTAACACTTGTGTAGGCTGGAATATCAGCATCACAACCTTTATTTTTTAGCTAACTTACATTCACTTCATATATTTTTTGTATATATTCTAAATTAGTTTGAACCTCTGATTTTATTTTGTCTATAACGACACTGACTTCGTTTTCGAACAAGTTTGGCTTACATTCTGAATTTGTGCATTATCACTTCGGTTTTCTAATTTGATTGAACCACTACACTTTCTGTATTTTTTGTTTACACACGTCAACACACTTGAAAAATTATTATTGCGGTGCAAGGTATACCTACGAATGCCCTACATGTAATATGGTTTTCCCCCCTCTCATATTTTTAAATTAGTTTGTAAATTTTAGGCTCGAAAGCTCGCGAAGGAACTTCGTCCGTCATCGTGAGATGACACACTGAACTTTCTTATCGGTTGCATGTTGCAATAGATAAGTACCTTGTAGAAAAGACGGACATGGTAAAAGAGACTGACATATCTGTCCAGACTAGATTATTGTTATCCACAAACCGGTACGGGTTCAGGTAGGCACGCGGCAAGTTCTAAACAATAGAAAGAGTACATACACTTGCACGGTTCATTACACAAATAAGTTAGTTACCTATTTGTTTTAGCAGGAATTTTTATTATAATTTAATTAAATTTATTTCGTACTACATATTTGAACATAATAGATACATAAATCAATAAAAATGAAAACTAAACAATTTAAAATAAATAAGAATAAAATTCTGAAGCACTTTTGTTTTCGCCGGTACTTTATGTAAATTACGGCAAAAGCGACAAAAAATATTGATATAAAATTTGTATAAATCGGGGGAGAACGAACCGGGTGAATACGGGACTGGGGGACAACGAACCGAACCCTGTCCCTCAGCCTCGTCTGCGTCACATAAGAGAGTAAGTGTTTGTAGGCACCTTTTATAAAAATCGCGCGCTGTAAAACTTAATGATATTTCTTGTCGTTGTATCTGTATGTTGTTTCATGTCTTCTATGATATTTCTTGAGTTCAAATAGTATAAGTGTGCAATTTTGTTCAAAATTTAATACATGATGAATAAAATATTGATTTGGATAAGGATTCATACTATATTCATAAAAAGGTTATAAAATAAACAAAATAAGTAACCTCGTACACTTTACCTAGTCCTAGGTTACCCAAATATTTTGTAATGTGTGCTACCCTCACTTTTGGATACGCTTTCATTTGTACGACACTTACATGGTTTATTTGAAATCGCCTACAAACGCTAGACGTCAAATGCCAACAACGCATAGAGAGACCTAAGCCCTCGTACGTATACACGTTTAACTCTGCGGGCCAACTCTACTGCCATACGTGTCGTAGGGTATTTAAAACCAAGTTTGGTCTAGCGAGCCATATCAGGGCTCATTTAAGAAATATTCGGTAATAATTAAAAATAAAAAATAAAAATAATTTATTTCTGTTAAGTACAAAACATATTGTTATAAGCTCTCCCTACTAAGCTAAATAGAGTTATATATAAAGTAATATATATATAGAATTAGTTTAGAGTCGCCGTCATCAAAACCGAATAGGAGGACTATATATATTATATTTGAAAACAGTCCATTGTTCACCCCTACTTTCAACTTCCTGACTGACTCACTGACCGACTGACTGATATATCAACGCACAGCCTAAACCACTGGACCTAAAGACTTGAAATTTGGCAGACATATACCTTGAGTATCACTAAGAATGGTGCACTAAGAACGGATTTTTCGAAATTCCGACGGGATAGGGAATAAATGGGATTTATATTTTCGAATCAAAGTGGCTCTGCGTGAAAAAGGGGATTTCCACGCGGACGGAGTCGCGGGCAAAAGCTAGTATCTCATGAATGGCTTGACCGGTTTCTATATAACTTGCTGTTTTGCATTCTGTAGATCATTTCCTTTAATTTTAACATCGGGTATATATGGAAAAATCGACTATTCATCCCGCCTCTTCCACGCCCGTATCTTGTTAAATTCTTAACCGATTTTGATAAAACATGTTTAAGATTCACCGGAAACCTGCTTTTATATAAAAAAAAAACTGCATTTAAATCGGTCTACTCGTTTAAGAACTAGAGTGCTACAGACAGACACACATATAGCGGTCAAACTTATAGCACCACCCTTCATGTCGGGAGATAAAAACGCCTTCTCAAATAATGCATTATTTTAAAGCAAATGTTATTACCATATTATAAATTATAGTTAGTCAACCTTAAAAGATAGACATATGCTATCACAGGCTTTTTTTTAGATTGTTTTAAGGGTAACAATCCCGCCATGCATGATGGCTGCGTAACGTTTGACGCAAGGGGTTGGGTTCGATTCCCGTCTCGAAACAGATGTCTGTACGATCTGTAGATATTTGTTCAGGGTGTTCTGGGTGTTTTTCTATTTATAATAAAAATATCTATCTATTTAGTTTAATGTATTAAGTATATCAGTCCTCTAGTATCCATAACACAAGCTCTGCTTAGCTTGGGGCTAGATGTGTGTTTTTTAACTTTACCCGTTGACGCAGCGCACGCAGCGGAAGCTCTCAAAAGAAATAACTTTTCCCCGTCTAAGCAACATTTTTCAATGATCCACTATCTGAACACAGGCCTCCCTCTATGAGGGGTTGTTGCCATTCTCACCACACTTGAAAGGCGGGTGGGTTAGCGCAGTACGGGATGTTGATACACGGAAAGACGGTGCTGCCCATTTTCTGGAGGTAGCCTTTAGCAGGCTCTTACTGAATCCATCCAGGGTGTAAGGAGCACCCCTCCTCACATGCCCGTGGATGCAGTAAGAACTTGCTAAGGGATACCTCCGGAAGATAGCGCGCAGCGTATTTCTGTGTATTAACATCCGGACTGCGCTTGCTAACCCGCCTGCCAAGCGTGGTGAGAATGGCAACAACCCCTCAAGATCAGTACTTGAATCTCTTAGTCCATGAGGGAGGCCTATGTACAGTGGATGGCATACGGCTCTGATGATAATGATGAATCAGTCAAGACCGTTTTTTGAATCATTTTTATATATTTGCAAGTGGTTTATACCGATAATTTATAAGTAATTTAACTGGTTTGTTATTATTGTTAGAAAGCTTAGTTGTTAATTTTAGTGTTAATTTTGTTGGTGTGATCTTGCAATTATCTCAAAGTCAAAGTCAATAAGTGTTTATACAGAGCAAAACGCTACATACGTGTAGAATAGTCAATTTACAGAAGAACAAGACACGTATAATTGTATATAGCACATAATTGAATTCGTTCGCTTCAGATTACTTTTTCCAAGTGAGGGAAAGAAGCGAAGATCCTCACTCTTTCAAATAAATCAACTTTACAACAAAAACCCAACTGCGGGTTTTAATTAAAGGGTTGTACCTTGAGTCAGTCCGTGGAAAAATACAATGGTTTAATTTCATCGGATCATAGATAGATAGTTAGACAACTCTGTATTCAACACTTACTGTTCTTTATCATCAGAAGCAAGTTTAGAAAATGGGACTAATATGACAGTTTACCTATTCAACCCAAAAATTACTATTTCCAAATCGGTTTATAAGCGAAGGAGTTCTGAGATTACAAAAATACAGACGACTTTAACACTCTTTCTTTTACGAAGTCGTTACAAAAGGGTTAATTCATTAAAATATAAACTAGGGCAATTAAATAATACAGCCTTATAAATCTAATATGATGACACTCATAAATAATTCTGTTAAAATATATAACAGACGGAACCCTCAGTGCCGACTCCGCTTGCACTTGATGGCGAATCTGAAATGATCACATCTGAATGGCGAGTTATTCATATTGCTTATTCGTGTTGTACGAATAAGCAATATGATGCAATTTTTAGAAGAACTGATTGTTGTTCATCAACAAATAAATTAAATCACACTATAAAAACATAATAAACTAGCTGACCATTTCGTTGGGCGGTAATTTATAGCCTATGACACTCACAAATACTGTGGCTTTCTAGTAGTAGAATTTTGAAAATCGGTTCAGTAGATCCAGAGATTACCCCTACAACCTCACAAACTCACAAACTTTACCTCTTTATAATATTAGTATAGATGAGGATTGAATTGACACAAGATAAAATCTAAATTAAGCATGGATTAAATATTTTATATCAGTATGACTTTTTTTTGTACATAGTCCTCTTAAATAATCTAATTAAATTACTTATAAAATTTTCAAATAATCTTGGATATTTAATTTAACATCTGGAATGATTTATTAATAAACTATTATCATAGTCTTTTGTATATTTTTTCAATATTGAAACAACACAGTTTATCGAATTTTTGCTAAAAGCAGCGAAGAGTTTTTTTTTACTTATATTATTTTTATTAACATTGTTATTTTTAAATACTTTTATCCCACTGCTGGGCAAAGGCCTCTCCCCATTTCCTCCAGACATCTCGATCTCGAGCCGCTTCTGACCAGTAAATTTTAATTTACCAATAAAATATATTATTAAATTTTAGCCCCAAAAACTGGGCAAAAGTCTTCCTCACTTATCAATAAAAATAAACAAAAAAAAAATTCCTACCTCGTCACGATACAGTTTGTCCTGATACTTCACAAGTTCCGCTTCCAATGGTGTTCCGATGGGGAATACGATAGTTGTAGGAAAATACACCCCTTTTATAGGCAGGCCTTTCATGGGCCTGCTAGACGGCCAGTGGCTGCGGTGAAGTGGCTTTATGGAATCGATGACCGAAATATTTTATATTATAACGACCGTCTTTTTTAAACTTCCGCGATCACAACACATTATTTAGATACATATAACCGGGTATTTATCGCGTAAATTACCTTTATTATTTCCCGACGTTTCGCTTTATACATATGTATCTAAATAATTATAACGACCATTCCATTTTGTAATTTAAATAAATCCATGAATAAGACTTTTCGAATGCATTTTAACCGGTGTCTTAAAACATGCTGGTCGTTTATAATTAATTATTATTTAACCTTTAACTGGTGACGTCGGGCCTTGTAGACCCTGCAACACTATCAAAACGTTATTTCGCCCCCTTTCTCGCGCGTCCCATGTTTTTGCGTTTCAGTAGTTTCGAGCTAAGTTGAGCCCACGCCGTGGAGACAGTTTGTTGCGTCAGTTGAAGCAAACTCAGCAAGTTAGACCGATTTGAAGTTTGGCAGTGGCCCCTCAGGTTACACGTCAGATTTGTAATGACATTTGTCATCTCATATTTATAGCAGTCTTTATATTTATTGAAGTCTAAACTTACATAAAACATATAATTATATTAATTTATGAAAATGTTGCCGTGGGGTGCCGTCAGTAGAATATTGCCCCTCCTCTCATGCCCATGGATGCAGTAAGAGCCTGCTAAGGGATACCGGAAGATGGGCAGCAGCGCCTTTCCGTGTATCAACATCCCGTACTGCGCTCGCCAACCTAGGCAGGTTGGCGTTGGCAGGCGCCAAGCTTGGTGAGTATGGCAACTATCCCTCATGTAGATTCATGAGGGAGGCCTGTGTTCAGCAGTGAACGTTTTACGGTTGAAATGATGTAAGTCTTTTTTTTTATTTATGACTAAATGTTGATACCATGCCAATATTACTAATTATTAGGAGGAAATAGTTTATAACTACCTATTGTAAGAAATAAATACTTAGATACCAGATCTCCATTTTGACCCCTAAGCTCGACAACGTACACATTTGTAAGTTTGATTTGATACTATCGTTGACTCGACAACGTACAAATCTGTACGTATACAAAAAGTGCATTCTAATGTTTCTCTCTTGCTTGTCTAATATGCTCTTTAATTTGATATATAATATGTTTGGTTTGTTGTCTTTGGCATCGAGCACTGCCATTTTGAAATCAGACCTTCGGTATGACCAAAAAAATGCGTGTTTTTGTGTTTTTCGTGTAAGTTTTCGTGAGAAAGGTAAGTGAAACTAGATACATAGGTTTTTTAGACATAACATTCAAGATTACAATATAAAGGAATACCTCATTTTTCTTAAATTGTCTTATATTTTTTTTATTTTAAAAAATGAAATAATAATAAATCATATCATATTTATTTTGAAATTTAGAACTGTATTATTATTGAATAGTTTACTTTTTATTTCAAGTAAAAACTCTTGTTAGTTTCAGTATTATTGTCATTCTTTTAAAAGTCTGCAAATATCAGGTGGCGCCGCCATGACACGCGCAAGCGAACGGATGCGAGGCATGATAGGTGACAGTCGAGCTTTAGGGTTAATAAAATCACTGAAATATAATAGAGGCTTGTCAGGCCCTACGTCACCAGTTACCTTACACAAATGCTACGTCACCAGTTAAAGGTTAAGTCATTGTCATCTAAATAGAGACTTTAGACCTCTATGTGAATACAATTTTAGAAATTGGCTACAATCAATGAAAAAATTAAATTGATTAATTTCTTTTTTTCATGATTAATTATTTATGGTCACCAAATATAACAATTCCAGAATTTTTATATTATAATTACATATTTTTAGAGAAAAAAAGAAGAGTGAAATTTCAAGATACCGTGATGCTCAGTTTTTTTTATTTCAATGCAAAAGTCTCCTGTAAAATATTCTTCATCTATTGAAGGTGATTTATAGTGTTATATAGTAAGCTGAGAGATGGTAGATCCAGCTTGGCCCCAGATACTGCAGCCTCCCGTTCAGCATGGCTACAGCATGTGTAGTTCTGTTTTTATAACCAGACAGCGCTGTACTTTTCTGTATTTTTCTAGATTATCGCACCGTTTTAGGTTGTAGGGTATAAATAAAAATAAATGAATAATGCTGGACAATTCACACAGCATCATCTAGCCCCAAGCTAAGCAGAGCTTGTGTTATGGGTACTAGATGACTGACATACTTAATACAATAAACTACATACTTAGATAGATATTTTTTTATTATATATAGAAAAACACCCAGAACACCCTGAACAAGTATCTGCAGATCATACAGACATTTATATATATACCGGGAGTGTTACATTTTTGTACCCATCGAGCTCGGTAAGTGTGTCAATAAAGTACCTACCTTTGGTTTACAAGGCGCCCTTTTATTTGGACATGTGGTTGGTCCTTAAACGAGCGGGATAGGAGTTTGGCAGGTGATTGGAAAGCTAAACAAATTGCCTTAATCTTTATAAGATGCCATTTTATTGGTAGGAATCCTAACAGCATGTATAGTTGCTGACGCTGTATGGATTAGGCTTGTAGCACGACCATTTTAGTTTAGCCAGCTTTATAAAATTTACTAACACGTATTTAACCAGGTATTTATCGCGTTATTTACCTTTATTATTGCCCGACGTTTCGACAGGATTGCACCCATCGTGGTCCCGGGAAGCCTGAACGCGATAAATACCCGGTTATATATGTGTTAATAATGTGTCGTGATCGCGAAAGTTTTAAAAACTTTATACAGGTCGGCTTTATCCCCGTGATCTAGCCGTTTGGAGGAGCTTCAAGTTTCAGTTTCATTTACGGATGTATTTTAGATATGACTTTCATTTTGAGGACTTATGTAGCACAGTACATAGGTCAGTAAGCGACCTTTGTGGTGATGTTGGTTTATGTGCCGGCTAAGGAGCAGTTGCGAGTTCGATTACTTGCAACGTAATCTACCCGCTATGGGACAAATGTTTATTTTTTCTGCTGGTATTTTTATCTGGGGTAGGTATTTTTCTCGTATGATATGTATTATCTCGTATAAATACATCCTGTACTGTACAGATGTTATTAAAAAATATAGTTTTAAACAAGTATTCTTACAATCTCCTATACACAGGCTACAGGCTGTGCTTGGTGTGAAGGCCGCTGATAAATCTGTACTGATTTTTTTATTTTTTTCATTTTATTATATTTTTCTAAAATACCCCTGAAGCCAGGTGTAATCCTTGTATGTTTTAATGAAGAAGATGGTACATTTTCTTGATATCATCATCATTTAACGGACATGGATTTACAATTTGTTTTTGTGTTTTAGAAATTTTAATGGGGAAAGGGTCGCGATCCGTCATCACCCTGAAAAAGGCCCTCGGTAAGGGTTGAAACAGTTGGTGCCTCCATCAACTTATCAATAATTAATTACTAATAAAATTGTGAAAGACAAGTCATTTTTCATCTTTTCAGCCGTAAAACGTCTACTACTGAACCCAAGCCTCCCTCATGAATCTCCATGAGGGGTAGTTGCCATACTCACCACGCTTGGCAGGCGGGTTGGCGAGCGCAGTACGGGATGTTGATTCAAGAAAAAAGCTGCTGCCCATCTTCCGGAGGTATCCCTTAGCAGGCTCTTACTGCATCCTCGGGCATGAGAGGAGGGGCAACATTCTACTGCCGGCACCCCACGGCAAAGACATGTTTTTAACTTTTTTTATACTACTAAATGTCGAGACAAGCCGAAGGCCCACCTGATGTTAAGCGGTAACCTCTACCTATAACAACTGCAATACCGCGGTGATCACGTTCGCACGTGACCAACGCTGCACTGCAATGCGCCCGTCACCCTGAGACAGAGTTGTAAGGTCTCGTGTGCCCGTAATTTCACCGGCCCCCTTACCCTTCAAACCGGAACACAGCAATGAAGACATTACTGAACCTTTCACAAAAAGTTCTAACTTCTGAACTCTTAAATGGAGGTCTCAAGTACTGTAATACATTTAGTAAACTTGTCACTGAAAATAAATATTTAGTGCCTGTACCAAGTAGACCAACTCAACCACGGATTCCGCCAAAATATCATGATCGCCGAAATTTTAGGAGAAACAATTTTTTCCGTCAATTACACATATTTTCCCCATTGCATCTTAATAAAATGAATCACATTTTTTTCGAATCCACTACAAAATGCCGTTCCTTAAACACTGAAAGTTCTCAGAAACACAGCTGCATGTTCCTGTGTTTAGCTTTATGCTGATCGCAATAAAGTTAAATTTACTGGAGTTATCTTCAACAAAATCTTATTCGTCAACTCGTATAGGAATGCTAGTAGGTATTCTAGGTAGCGTGATGATCTCACGATACAAAGATAATCACACAATGTGATGACGTAGACGGTGTATTAAACATCATCATCATCCTCTTAGCACTAGGACTCCCACTACCTTAAATACTCTGCCCTCGATACTAAAAAGGGCATATCTTACATTATTTCCAGTTTTAAGTTACATTTATTTTCAAAGAAATTAAATACCATGAAATTATGAAATTCAATCACTTAGTCAATTTTTAAATTATGAAATTCAATCACTTACTTGAGACCCATTAGGGAGGCCTATGTCCAACAGTGGACGTTCTACTGCTAAGATGAAGATATTGCAGTTGCGCCTTTTCCCCTGATTCCGGCAATAAATTTAACTCAATATATATAAAACTCTTCTGTTACTGACTGACTGATAGACAACGCACAGCCTAAACCACTGGACCTAGAGACTTGAAATTTGGCATACATATTTGGGTATCTTAGTGGTGCACTATGGAGGGATTTTTCGAAATTCCCACGGGAACGGGAACTACGTGGGTGAAACTGCGGGGTGCGGCTAGTTTTTTTAATATTTGTGGCAGAGTAGGTATTCTATGTAATATGACGATCTCATACGAAGATGATGTGTGATGACGCAGGCGGGTCATTAAAGCACCCCTTGCTTTAATTAACCGTCTGCGTCATCACTTTTTACATTTACATTCATCATACATCACATTCTTACAATAAAATCATTACCTCAGCCGTAGAACGTCCACTGCTGGGCAAAAGCCTCTCTCATGGATCCCTATGTACTGAACACGAAGAGTTGCTGCCACATTCGCCACGCTTGGCAGGCGGGTTGCTTAATAATCGTACGAAAGAGAACTTATCACATATTATATTTAATTTGGAAATTAATAAAACCGGCGAAGAGCCAGTTGGTCTCGCGCACCGAGGGTTCCGTGCCATCATATAATATAATATATGATAAAGGCGGTTTATATTTATTGGAGAACCTTGACAGCGCCATCTCTTGCCTAATAGCGGAACTAATGTATTCGGCCGTGGGGTGCCGGCAATAGAATGTTACCTCTCCCCTCATGCCCATGGATGCAGTAAGAGTCTGCTAAGGGATACCTCCGGAAGATGGGCATTGGGCAGCAGCGTCTTTCCGTGTATCAACATCCCATACTGCGCTCACCAACCCGCCTGCCAAGCGTGGTCAGAATGGCAACTACCCCTCATGGAGATCCATGAGGGAGGCCTGTGTTCATCAGTGGACGTTTTATGGCTGAAATGATGATATCAAATTTCTAGTCGATAGCATCAGTAGTCATCAAGATATCTCTATTCGTGTCAGACAGACAGAGGAAGTGATACCATAAGGGTTTTTACCATTTTAGTCCGGTACCCTAAAAACCAAAAAGTGTCTTCCAATGTTTCCCGTCAACGTTACATCACGTATCTAATTTTAGTAGGAGTTAGTAAGGGGCTTTACCATTATGTAAGTAGATCATTAATCCGAGATCAGAACACGCTCATTGTGCGAAAGATTTACACAAGATACATTTAGGCAAATTAACCTAATTAAGGATTCATTAAGGACAAATCCTGTCTACGAATAGATCTAACGAAGTGATGATAATCCTCAAAGGAAGGCATGTTGACTGTGTATGTAAATCAAATTTATATTTGTCAGCCAGTTAGATAATACAAAAATAATAGAGAGTATGTAGTTGAGTAGTAGTTATTATCAGTAATAATAGTAATATTAGTGTTCCTAACCGATTTCAGCTATGGCGACCCTTATCTGCTTAGGAGTGGAGATAGACTTTAAGATAAATTATATAACGATCCTCAAGGGATACCTCCGGAAGATAATTCAATTCAATTAGTTTATTTCAGCTTAAAAATACATACACAAGTACACAGATACATATTTCAGCCATAGATTAAATAGTTAAATAAAAACATCTTAAATTAATGACACACACAATCTTCACAAGCGCGTGGCACTATGTGTGCGCGTCCAATGCTTCATGAAAGCGCAGTCCGTGTCCAGCCTTCTAGCTATAAGTTTCAGATAGCTGGTACCGCTCCCGACCCTGCGCATCAGGGATGCTGTTCTGTTGCGGATGATTGCGTAAAAGTCATCAACGCGGGACTCTGCAAACATCCCGGACACAAACATCGCGCTACAGAAGCGGGGCAGTCCCAGTAGCACTCTGAATCCATTATTATACTGGACACGCAGGGCATTCCAGCATTTCTGCGTGTAGTTAACCCACAGACTGCACGTATAAAAAGATTGACAGTACGCTCTAAACAAACTTATCTTAACAGCTGCACTGCATTGCGCGAATCTGCGGGCCAACATATTTGCTCTAACTAAGATAAGCAGTAGCGTCTTTTCGTGTATCGACATCCCGTACTGCGCTCGCCAACCCGCCTGCCAAGCGTGGTGGGTGGGCAACCACATGATCTTGTAGATCCATGGGGGAGGCCTATGTCCAGCAGACGTGGATAGTAGTCCTAACGGCTGAGAAAGAAGAAAGAATATAACGATGCTCAGAAGAGAACTATCAAGAAGTGCAAAGTTAGTAGAAGAAGAAGAAACACATTTATATAAATAAACGCACAAATCACAAAACATACATCCACAAAAATAAAACAAAAAATATGATAAATAAACAAAAACAGGAGGAAAAAAAAACTGAGAAATATGGGAACTAAGGGGAACTATCGGGAGCACAATAAACAAGCCTTCACGTATAGACGTATATTCCGAGACTGTCCGCCGTTCATGACATACAAAAAGACTTAATTCTAAATACCCTCTATTGCGAATATATCACACCTCCACCACAATACAACAGTACATCTATATCGTAACACTTAAATAACACCTGACATTAAAAGTGTAAAAGAAAACAAACT